>CM040743.1:17325145-18565145 GCA_022829145.1 Albula goreensis | reverse complement strand
GAAAACGCAGGCCCTGAAAACCAATATTCAAAATCTCTACCAAATTTAGACACTCTTTTGTGAGACCAATTTCCTAAATTTTATATGGCATGCTCAACAGCCCCATATATGAACACAGCCCTAGTGATTATAAATTTGTATCTCAAAGCAGAACAGGAAGAGGCAACATCTCACATGAGGTCACTGCACTATTAGTACACACTAGTACAATGACACATACTAATACATTCATATTACCACTAATAATGATAAGGTCAACTAACATATTGTGATTTGAATAAGAATAATAAGGACAAGTACAATTAATACAAGCCCTGAAAATATAAGTACTGTTAACTCAGCATCGCCAAGAAGAAGTGACAGCCAGTATTAGGAATGTGTTACAAAAATCAGGAATATATACTGCACCATTACAAAATTCCTTAATGCCCACTGAAACATACATAGATACACAGACACACACACGCAAGTACATACATGCCACCCATAGACTCTCTTACACATACAGACACTGGCCAGATCACACTTCACTTACATTCCATGAGGTGGAATTGTCATGCAGTGTTTCAATTGTAGATTGAATTGATGTTTGCAAGTATGTGTGTGTGTGTGTGTGTGTGTGTGTGTGTGTGTGTGTGTGTGAGAGAGAGAGAGAGAGAGAGAGAGAGGGAGAGAAAGGTCTACATGTCAGTATAGTCAGTATATATGTTCATGTGCCTCAACATGTACGTGCATGTACTTGCACACAAAAATGAGTGTATCTGCACATCTGTATATGAGATCACAGGTGTATATATGTAAATGTGTGTATGTGTGCACACATGACTGTGATGACATGTGCATGTCGATGTATGTGTGTGTGTGTGTGCCTGTCTGGGGTGTGATCACATTCGCATGCATATAGATGTGTGTTTGTGTATATTCCTGTACACAACATCACCTGCTGATACATGCAAATGTGAGTGCAATGGGTATACACACATCCATGCATGCAATCGCATGTGCACGCGTGTAACTGCATGCTTGCTCACATCCGTGTGCATGCTTTTTGAGTGTGATGCACCTCTGCCTCTCCTCCTCTGCTAAATAATTGAACTGATGCTGGAGCCACTCATTAAAGCCCCACTCGTTAGTGTGCACCGAGGAGCCTGGGCAGGTACAGAGCACCTGCAGCACCACAGCCTGGATAATGAACCCCCTCCTCCTCGCTCTCTCTCTCTCCCTCCCTCCCTCTCTCTCTCACGCTCCCTCTCTCTACCTCTCTCCCCACAGAGAGGGGTCAAGGGTCACAGCTTCTTCTATCCACAGTCGACTTCAAACCTGCTGCTGCCAGCCAGGCAGGGAGGCAAAGGAGAGACAGGGTGGAAGAGGGAGGGGGGTGAGCTGGAGGAAGGAGGGGGAGGAGAGAGCCGGTAGGATAAAGAGGAATAAAGGGAGACTGAGAATGAAAAAGGAAGAGGAACCAAGAGTGAAGCAGTCCTCTGTGTCCTTGTGATAAACAATAATACACATCTGTTACTGTGCCTCGCTCCTTCTCCCCCTCTCATCCTCACATGCACACACATGTACTTGTATAATTTGCACTCACACACATACACACACACACACACACACACACACACATGGACACATGTATGCAGACACAGGCATGTGTATATAAGCATGCAAATACACATTCACAGGCACACACATGCAACATTTACCAGCAAACAAACACACACACATATGTACACATACCTATTATATATGTTAGATGCGCATATGCATATGTACACCTATATGTACTCTTATAATTTGCACTCACACACACACACACACACACACACACACACACACACACACACACACACACACACACACACACACACACACACACACACACACACATACTAGACATTTATCATTTATCATTTGTCACAGGGTGACTTTCCAGTGTACAGAAACTCTGCTATGGTGTTGGAGGTAGAGGCAACCCATTTCCTGCCCAAGAACACATTCTTATGACATCATAACCATGTAAGGTGGCAGGCTCAGAATGGTGAACTGTGTTCAGTGTGCTTTTCTATAACTCAGTTTTGTAGAATGGTTCAGTGCATTGGTATTACCCTGCAGTGTGTTCTGGAGCTCAGGGTGTCAGCAATACGCTGCAGTGGTTTTCACTGCAGTGTGTTCAGTATGTGAGGATCTGTTATCATTGCACCTTCAGTACATTGGTGTGTTGGGTACCAGGGTGCAGTATGTTCAGTGGCTTGGTGTGTTCAATCAACAGCCACAGAGGAGGGGAGACAGAGACACCACTGGCATGACAGTCACAGCCAAGGTCTGCCTTGGCCAATCATCAGTCTTTTCTTTCCCTGCCAATCAGCTGCTCCAGCTGCCCTGGCCGGCCAGGCTTCCTCTTAATAAAGGTCGCCATGGAGATGTGAGCTGTCAGACTGGCCACAGAAGCCTACTGCCATAGTGGACGTTCACTCACTCACTCTCAGTCATTCACTCATTCACTCACTCACCCACTCACACATTCACTCACTGATACACAAGCTCAAACTCTCAAATGCATTCATTAATTCACACCCAAATTGTCCAAATATGCATGATTTATTCATAATATATAAGCATAAAAAAACTTTGCGTAAGTGCTATGCTTAACACCGATATAACTTGAACAAGTCTGTTCACAAAAGCATGAGGACAGATAAAGTATTCAGAAACATAAGAATGTTTCCAATAAAATTACCAGTTTTTATTTTCTCCAAAGTCTCAGGTAGCCAATATTACGTTTTCGTGTTGGTTGCAGTGCTTTTACGCAATCTCACAAGAAATAAAAAAATATATCATATAAAAACCTAAAGATATAGGCGGATGATATCTATGCTCTCAGACGAACGAATAATTGTGGCAATTAAAATTATTATTGAGGGCCGAAATAGCACAGTTACTCTGCATACCACAAACATGCGCACGCGGGCCAGGCGCACTTGTTATTACGCACAACGGTGTGTGCTATGAATAAGCGAGGCTGTCACAATACAAACATTCACCAATCGCGCGCCCATGTCTCGCAGATGGAATGGGGTTATTATCGCCACAATGAGCGCGGCGTCTCGCACTGCCGAGGTCATCATTAGCTTGCCGCCTCGTGGCCACTGCCCTCCGCGATGGCTGTCACTCAAAAATTGGAGTCTCGGAGGTATTTTCTATTCTTAAAATCATCCGTATACCGGGTGTCTGTGTCACTGCCTCTTTGTTATCATGTTAATCACAAACATACCGGGATCCAAACAAGAGGATGAAAAGGAATGAGACATAGTTGCACACAGCTACGTACCTCTCAAAATTACAACCAACAACTGTCAAATTTGCCCTGTGCTTGTGCCGTGTGTTCACTAAACATAAATCATTAAATTCCTAACGATTGCGCGTTTGTTAATTGAAATTAAAAATTGATTCATATTCTTTGGTCATCGCATTGAAGAATTAGCATTATTTGTATAGTATCTAGTAAGAGCAATGATATAATTCCGATAAATATTTAATTGGCCTCCTGGCAGAATTTTTTGTTTAATTCACAATCACAAACAAGACTAAGCAAACACGCAATTTGAGGAAAAACGGTATAAAGACAGACATTCAGTGATAACGTTATATTTAACAATATATTGAGAAAAAAACAGTTAATTATGACACAACTAAACAATCAAGCGCAATAAAACTGTAATTATGGGTTGGGAGTGATAACCACAGTTTTATATTTATATAAAATTAACCCAGCCTTTTAATGACCTGCTGCGTCTTTTGGACAGCATGTGTATGTCACTGCATGAGCCTCATCATATATGAATGGCAGCGACGAGGTTAATAAAAATTCCCTCAATAAAAAAATACTACTGCTCGTGAAATGCAACGCAGCACGCCGCGCATCTGGCTCCGATTGAAAAGTATGCAAATATTGGTTATATACACAGCGCGCGGTGAGAAGACGCAGCGCACTCACCGGGTAGCGCCGAGCTCGAGCTTGCTTCGACGTTGTCTGCTGCAGCGGCGGCGACGTTCTCGATCTTTTCTCTTGGCTTCCTCGGTTGGGTCACGGAGCCGTCGGCAGCTATACCACCCTTCGTACACAGCATTTTCTGATTATCAAAGTCCGGTGGGGAAGGACATTCTTCCCGCTGAGTATTTAAATATCCCTTCTTCCCCGTTTCTGTGTGTCTCACCTCTCTCTGTCACCACACCACTATGCTACATTGGAATCAGCCTGTTTTTTTTTAAATCACCATGTATGACAACCAACACAAGAAAAAGGCAAAAACGTTGAAAAAAGACACTATAAAGCGAGACAGCAAAACGCAATGTTGTTGTCGCTGCTCCCTTTGAAAAGAGCACGATTATTAATAATATTGTCTCTTGCACCCACGTCCAAAACGCCCGGGGATGCAGGGAAAGGGAAAGAGAAATGAAGAAAGCCGATATGCGATGTTACTCGCCCTCCGCAATTTCGACTCGCAAGGTATCTGCCCACCACCGCTGTTCTACCTTCTCCAGACGTGTCTGGCTGTCAGTAGCATCCGGGACCCCGTAGTTTTTTTTTTCCTTCTTTGCAGGCACATTGGGAAGTGTAGTTTTCATACAAGGATGTGGTCGGCTTAGAATAACCAATGTTTTTCTTTTTTTAATGAAAGACCAAAGGTCTCTTAACCAGGAGAACAGCACGCCTTCACCTGTAGATGTATAGTATGTATAAAGATGTACAGTGTCTATGCACGACTAGATACGCAGGGAGTTAAGAGGATACGAAACTGACCACGAAGCTATACCGGTTAACGAAACAGTGTCACCAGTTAATTTGTTATCATTTTTGTAAATTCAGTCTTTCTTCCTGCATTTGTCCCTGTTTTCATACACATGCAAAAGCTATTGCGTTATACTCAATTTACTAACCACGGGTGTTTCACGAGCTTCATTTTGCTACCCTCGTGGGACTGCTCGGTTAATAAAGGTAAATGTGACTGCTATTTACTTAAACTTATAAACAGCGGGATGTTTGCAAGACTGAATGTCTGTGGAGACTTTGAGGTATGCCATTAACGGTAGCCTACTTAAACTGTAACATAGACTACAATTTGTAATTAATGGGTCGGGCCGTGGCAAGGCATTTTCAGAGATAAGCGATTGTTTTGGCTTTGTTGTATGACATTTTTCGAAATTCCGATTCAAATTAATGGACTGCTTGAATTTGTTGACATCACACAATTTGGAACATTTACAAGATTACTTTTATAACACCTGCGTGTATGTGTTTACACATAAAGTATTATAGCATATGAATCGGGGTTTTGGTGGAAAACCGTTTCTCCTGGGCACAATTAATAATCAGTTTGGTGATTTAATTCACTACCCACGCGGGTCCTGATGTCTTAGTAACATCCACGCTGTCAATTCAGTCAAAAACATGAAGGCATACACATACATCCACGTAAAATATCTTAATACGTGGTATAAGACAGAAAGAAATACAACATAATTACACATGCATATACACTCAGACACACGGTCAGGAGTTAAACAGACGCGTATGAGTTGAGTGATCCACACATCACTGCCGTCCCCTGGGGCGCGCTCAAGACGCCACCACAGCTTTGCTGGGGAGCGGCACGAAACGATCGGGAAACAGTGGGGCTATTCTGCCATCTAGTGGGAAGTCTGTGCAACTTCTCATAGGAACGCAAAGCAATCGTTTGCGACTTCTTACAAGTCTCTGAAGGACAGGAAGTCATTGAGAACAAGCTGTATCGTGGTGTTCTCCCTATCTTCACCCCAGGAATGTTCCTCTGTCTGGATTTAGGGTGATTTAAATTACTAAAAACAGAGACCCTGCTCTCCTCAAATCCCATAGGTCCCTCATCCAATATTTCTGCTCACGTCCTTGTGATGGATTGATGTTAGCTCTGCCATTTTCTGCTCTCATCCAGAACTTCCTGGACCAGCCACACATGGCAGGGCTTGCTGCTGGGTGGAGGCGGTGCCTGAAGTTGGCAGTCCATCCCTGGCGGCTGGGTGCAGCGGCTGCTCCATGGCTCATCAGGCTTAGTGGCACTCCTGCAGATTCGCCTGAGAAGGCTAAGCGTTTCACGGCGGAAACCTGATGAGAGGAAGCAGTACAGCAGGAAGTGGATGACCATACTGAGCCACTGAAGCATCAGAGCCACGCCTGCTGCCACGCCCAGTGCCCCTTCCAGCCCTGCCTCCTCCCCCAGGACTGCCATTATGCCCTGAGTTACATACCGAGGGAGCGCGAGGAAGACCGCCACCAGTGCGACGGCTACCTGTATCCGCCCAGATCGGCGCACCCGCGAACGGGTGGCCCTGAAGGGGGCACTGCTGCGTGGTGCGACCAGGGCCCGAGCACGCCTGTGAAAGTGAAAGGACACAAGCACGCTCAGTGACAGCGTGAGACTCATGGGCAGCAACCCAGACAGCAGGATGTGGAACCAGAGCAGGTCAGGCATTTGGGATCTGTGGACCACACGGCACCGTGACGCCCATGGAATCCGGGAGAGGTTCCTCCACATCAGAGACACACCTGACCATGGCTCCACCCCTCCTCCCCCAGGCCAGGCCTGGTACAGCCAGCAGTAGGGGAGGCTGGAGACCTGGGAGCCTAACACAGACACCAACACCAGTAGCAGTGCCACCTGCTGGCGGGAGAGCCGCCAGCAGCGGCCAGATCTGGTGCCGCGGCCCCGAGACACCAGGTAGCGCTCCAGAGTTAATGCTGTGACGATCCACTGAGAGCCACATAGAGTCCACTGCTCGTTGAAGGTGACGGCTCCGCAGAGAGCAGCACTTGGGCCCAGTGATGTCCCAGAGTCCTGCCAGCTGGCCCCAACATCCACCAGCCCCCCCAGGACCATGAAGAGCGTGTCCACGATAGCCAGAGACACCAGGTAGATGACTGTACTGCGAGACATTCCACATCTCTGGCCACAGAGCACCACGATGCACAGCAGGTTTGCTAGGAGTGGGTAGGGAGAGATATGGAGTGTGAAAGAGAGATAGAAGCACACATGAAGGGCAAACAAAGGTAAATAAAGGACAGTCAGTACCAGAGAGAGGGGAAGAGAGAGAGACAGAGAGCAAGAGAAAGATAAAGAGAGAGAGAGAGAGATGATAGCTCATTGACAATCGTACATCATGATTGTAAGTCGTACATTGTTTATGACAGCTATGATACCTGTTAAATATCATGTTCAGAAATCAATTATACATGTTTAAACTCAAAAAACATGCAATTTAACTGTTAAACTGGGTGGCTGCATACCTGCTCACAACTGGGTATGGCACTGCTGTGATAGCCTTTAGTAAGGTTTTTGACTTGAATTACTTAAGTAAATGTCAATCTGTATAAATGGATAATATGTAAGCAATGCACACTGCTCAGCATGAATGCGACTAACAAAAAGATTTAGCCCCTGAGAAATAGAAATTATTAAATTGTGATACATAGATTCTTGAACTTAATGTTTCCAGCAGCTCCAGGCTAAAGTTTCTTCAAAGTGCAGGTCTAGGATCAGGTTTCCCAGTGTTAATCCCAACCTTAGCCAAGGTCAAAATCACAATGACCTTATTCTGGAGCTGCAGCTTTAAACTACAGATTTTCTCTTCAATAAGTGAGAAGATAATCCCAATATAACATGTGTTTGAGGTAAATTAGTTCCTTCATAGTATTAAGGGGTAAATGAGTCAGCAGCAAACACTGTTTCACTGGATTCATTGACTCTGGCCGTCTGAACACCTTGTATTGACGCAACATTTTTTGTCGCGTTTTACATTTACAAACTGTTGCTGGTCGTATTGACTGGATCACGAACCGACCACTATAGTGGTGCCACACATGGTTTTAAACAAATGCCTTATGTGTCTCATGTATCCACATTCTCGCCATTTTGTGAACCATGCCTAATTAATATTACATTTCTCTGAATGGGAAGTAGCACATGCATTTTCGGTAGCCTCATTGCGTCAATACTCTGCGCCCCGTTCACTGGTGGGAGAGAGTTCAAGATTACAATGCGTGGTTTTGCACATCTATGCCTGCCAAATGCATGCAGTCATCTTGAGCTAGTAAAGGAAGTCACATCAGCACCAGGTATAATTAGGGCCTTAACCTAGCTACTACACGAAAGCTATATCCGCCAATCATTGCACATGTGTAACTGTGTAACCGAGCTCTATGGTATAACATGTGGCTGGTTCACTATGTGTAAGTGTTAGACCAGAATTTCCTCTCCATGTTGCTGGTGTTCATAATCAGATAGCAGGTGGATCTTTTTTAAGTGCACTTGAATTATACTAGATATCCCTTGCCACTCACTATCAAATTGTAGGTTACTGTAAAATATTGTATTCCTGACATTTTACATGAAATCGATTTAATACAGTCCAACTACAAGGTAAAATGAGATGAGAAAAAACTTGTCATATTCCTATTTGATATTAAGTCATTTCGAGTGAAAACTCCAATGAACATTTCTACTTTGAAACAGAATGAAGATCTCAGCAATTTTTTTTCTGAAATTATCAATCTGTATATAACCATTGTAGATTAAGAATAATTAAAATGTCTCTCCATTACTCCTGTGTGGGTTTCTGTGAATGTTTATCAGAAATACTTATAAATAGAGTTATATGACTCCAGAACAGCTTCCTTGCTTTTGTTAAAACTCATTCGAATGGTTGATTGCTGACATGACTTCATGATAATTGTGTGACTGTTAAACAGTGTGGATGGAAACAGTGGCTTATCAATTCAGCCTTAGTGTTTACAGAGAGTGAAACCTTTTCAGTCCCATTCAATGTGTGCACCCAATATTGTAGGCGCATAAATTCACATTCACACCTAGCAACAGCGCTGCAGTGCCTAAATTGTGTGATCCTGTTTTTCTGATTTAAAATTATTACTGTGTATCATACATGATTCCTATATAAGGTATTTTACGGTCATAATGATGTATCTGCAAATTCAAAAACGTTAGTGTATATGTGTGTGATGGTAAGTATATTGTACATCAAGATGAATGCATTTGTGAACACAGGTGTTAATGAGTTTGTACGTGTAAGTGTATGTATAGATGTCTTAGTGTTCACAAATGTTGAATGAAACAATGTCTGAAAATGGCAAAAAAAAAAGTCTTAAAGGTAAACACATGCAGCTCACACATTCTGGCCATAAGAATATCAGATCTGTCGCAGCATGCTCCCAGCTTGTATTTTCAGCATGAGTATCTACCCATTTCTCTGTTGTACATCTGTCCAAAAGTTGAGAGAGCTACGGTCACATGAGACATCATGCTGACAAACACTTGATAATAAACAGACTGTAATCCTTGATTACTTTATACACTTTTTGTGTGTCCTTCCTAGAGTTCATAGCTACCTTAGTATGTGTGTGGTGTGTTTGGCTGTCATGGCAAATGCATGTTAAAAAGCAGATGTGAATGAGCATGTGTTTAACTTCATATGGAGGATGTGAACAGTGGTACTTACATGGGATACCGAGGCTAGCCACCAGGATGTAGTAGATTCCCTCAGAGATGGAGAAGGGAGAGTTCTGGTCCAGGAACTCTACCATAGCTGCTCAAGTCACTGCGTACAACCACAACAAATTCAACTAAAAACAAGAACAGATCCCCACAAAAGAGAGGATCACCCACACATGCTGTTTTCTCTAAGGACCAGGCAGTATGGGAGAATGAAAATGGGAGTGGCAGAGATATGAAGGAAAGGCAGATAGGAGAAGGATGAATGGACATGAGGTCAGACAAGAGACAGAAAGTCTTGTGTGTGTGTGTGTGTGTGTGTGTGGGTGTGTGCATGTGAGTGTGAGAGCTGCACATCTGGCTATAGGAGCAAACACATATTGCTCCCTCTCTTGTTCCTTTCCACCACCCACACACCGTTTCCCCACTGTGTGCACGGGACAAATAAAGAGACGGACTCTGCAGTGAGTTTCTCTGAGAAAGCCTTTTACATAAATGGACACCTGTGAGCAAGGGCTCAAGAACAGCTTGCTTCAACAGGGGGAGACAAAAGAACAACAAAACATATTTCAAAGAACAAAACCACTTAAAATCATATAATTACAAAGTCAAAGAGATATGATGCCCTTCAGTGTAGGAAATGGCTCCCTGGTAGCCAAATAACTTTCTGGACTGTAAAAAAGGAAAATATTGCGTTCTTATAATTTCAATAGGTCAAAAACAAGTCTGTAAATCACTTCTTATTCACAAAGTATAATGTGACCTGGACCTAAAAACAATTTTGCTGGAAAGTTAAGGGTGATAAGAAAATACAGATTGGAAAATTGTTGTAGCAACATCATTTTGACCTTAGCTTGGTTGATCTTAATTTCACTGGCCACATCAAGGTACAACAGACATTATGGACATATTACAGTAGGCCTGCCTTCTTAACCCCAGTGACATCTGACATCCCTATCAATAGGACACACAGAACAACCGGAGCAGACAAACAAGACAGATAAGACTATGGTCAGAGCATGTATTAAATAATAATCACACTTATATTAATAATACCACAATAAAATACCAAAAAAAACATTAATCACAAAGATAAAGAATCCTCTATTGAAATATAGGACTGTATAATACTTCCCCCTCCCCCAACCCTTTATTCATGAAAGGTCCCACCAGGAAAGAAAAAAATAAAGCAGAAATAAAGTGACATGACAGCAGGGAAGGTTCAATATTTGTTTGATTGCAGTCTCTGCAGATCTGATTCACACTCTTTCTTGGATAGGCCTGAGCAACAGGGCCCAGAGCTGCAACAGAGTCCAAAGTCCAGATAAAGTCTGTCCAGCTACATCAATGGAAATAATAAATCTGAAGTCTCAGTATCCATTGTGCTGTGCCCATGGACAGGAGAGAGAGAAAGAGAGGAAGTCTGCTCAAGACTCAGGTCTCTACGGCAACAGGAGCTAGGAGTGGGGGGGATTATGGACAGAGGGCAAGGAGCAGGCAGAGGGGGAGTGAGAAGAGAAGTAACAGAGGAAAGAGAAAGAAATGGCTGGAGCAAGAAAAGGAGACAAGGCAGTAGGAAGGCAGGTAAGGAGTAAGGGAAAGAACAGGAGAAAGAGAGAGAGGGTGAAAGACAGATGGAGCAGAAGACAGAGAAAAAAGAATGACAGAGACCGAGAGGAAAGAACCAAACTGCTTGGAGGCACATGCGGCACTCTTCATTGCACGTTGCAAAGGTGTGGTGTTGGGGGGGCATGGACAGTTACCCCCGCACCCCCCCTCACAGGTTTTCTCCAGGTTGGTACTGGGGTTCGGTAGCAGTGAAGTAGTCCTCCAGGAAGCTCTGCAGGTACTCAAAGGTGTGACGCTCGTCCGCCTCCTTCCGCCAGCACTGCACCATCAGGTCATGGAGTGAGTTGGGGCAACCCACTGGACACGGCATACGGTACCCCCGCTCCACCTGCTCCAGCACCTCCCGGTTATTCATTCCTGAGATGCGCACACACACACACACACACACGCAAGGATGGGTTAATACACAGTCAAAAGAAAAAACAATGATACACACTAAAACACAGTACATGCAAGTGAGTTTATCTGTGTACACCCATGGAATTGTATGTTTGTGTGTAACTATGAGTTTGTGTGCATGTGTATGTGTGTGCGTGTGTGTGTGTAACAGAGTGTGTGTAAGTACCTGGGTAGGGTACACGGCCCTTGGTGATGAGCTCTGTGAGGAGGATGCCAAACGACCAGACATCAGACTTAATGGTGAATTTGCCAAAAAGTGCCGCCTCAGGAGCTGTCCACTTTATTGGGAACTTCGCCCCTGTGATGCAGAGTGACATGTGTCAGTCAAGCACAGCAAGGCTGTGGAGCAGGCAAAGGACATTCTAGCACTTTCCATCTCCCTTCTCTTCAAACCTCAGGGCTCTACAGTTTATATAGTCACAATGAATTAAACCTACCAAAATCTGTCTATTTACTCATTTATTGAGTAAATAGACAAAAAATAAAGACAAAAAAAAATTCTACCATGAATAACAGCAAAAAACAATGACCATTGTTTAACACCAAGTGTTCTCAGACAAATTGCTCAGTATAGTAGTTTTATATATTGAGTGTTTTTTCACTTGACTTCCAGAGAAAAAAAGTGTCCTAATTCCCAGTCAAAATGCTTTACAGTTCTAAAGTTAATTCTTTCAGAAAAACACTTTCAGCAAGGTGAGATCAATACGCAGCAGTAACAAACAGGGAAACACTTTATGGGTTAAAATGAGTTATACCACGGCTTGGTTATATACTCGTTTTTGGTTGGAGGAGTGTGCGTTATTTCCCAGTGACTACAAATTAGTTACCACCGTTTCAATTTTACTGAAGGTTCCATTTACACGAACATAACGGCAACATTCATCAAATTTAAAATGTGAAGTCTCCCACGTACCTGGTTTCATCTACCATATTCAATGTAAAATTTTAAAATACATAGAAACGTTCGATTTAATTTCAATAAATGAGTACGATGTATCTTATAGTCACCGTTTCCACAAACGTACGTTTAAGATAACTGACACAAGTGTAACATTATCCACTTAACCAGCTAAACGGACGCTGTGTAGCTGGCTTCATGAGAAATTTCTAGTTAGTGGGTTAGCTACGATACTGTAGTTTCAGTAGCCGAAGCCTAGATGTAGGCTAATATAGTACGTTTTAAAATAAAAAAAAATATATATTTTGAAGCTTGGATGTGTCAATCTAGCTATATAAATGGACAATATTCTGCGGATGTGCATATATTGTAATATATATACTTTGTTCAAAAATAATAAAATAGTAGCCTAATTTAATACGAGTGCTTTATTATTTCTTTGGTAAGTAGCCGTGCTGTAGGAGGAATAAACCACTCCTTGGATTCGCCGCGGGGCCGCATAACACCACCCTATCGTGGTTTATCTCCATAGAACTGCACCACTAGTCGTGGTTTATACCTTACAAAAAGTTACACTCAGAAGAACTTACAACTTAGAGGAACTGTCCACCTGTATTTTTGCATCTTTGCAGTGTTACTCTCACTTTCGCAACGTGACTCATCTCTGAAACTCTCACCTCTCTGTGCTTAGGCATTATTCTAACCTGTTGAGCTCTGTTTCTGTGAGTCTCACCTTGCCGAGCCGTATATTCATTGTCCTCAATGAGTCGTGCCAGACCGAAGTCGGCGATTTTGCACACCAAGTTGTCTCCCACCAAAATATTGGCGGCACGCAGGTCCCGGTGGATATAGTTCATCCTTTCGATGTATGCCATTCCAGCTGCAATCTGGACAGAGAGATTGACATATATAATTCAGCACGACATGAGCACTCATGGGTTAACCACTAGCCTCTGAGCAGAGTTTCCTGTAGTTTTGAGAAGTGTGACATAGTTGGGCTAGAGATGTGTGGCTGTGTGAGAGGGGTGTGGATGTGAGATGGCCATCGTGATGTAAAAAGGATGAAGCTGAGTGGAGAGTGTTGTGGCAGTTATGGGGAGGCTGTTTGAGAAGATGTGTGGCAGAAAGAGGGTGTCTACCAATGAAAGCAGTGTGGCTGTAAGGGTATACGACTGTTAGAGGAGTGTGGCTATAAGGGTATATGACTGTGTGAGAGGGGTTTTTATCAGTAGGTACCTGGGCAGCCATGTCCACCAGCTGAGGCAGCTTCAGATTCCTGCCTTCTCCATCCTTCAGGAAGTCCAGCAAGCTTCCTGCACGCAAACATAAGCTTATTGATGTGCAAGACATGGTGTCTATTTGTGTACGCATGTGCATGTGAGGGTGTGTGTTTCCAAATCTAGTCCATGAGATTTGTGCTGTTGTGATTGTATTACTGTGAATACATAGTGCTACTATTTGTGTGTGTGTGAGAGAGCGTACGTTTGTTTCTTAGTGTGAGGACTCGTACCCTGGCTCATAAACTCTGTGATGATGTAAATGGGTTCCTCTGACACCACGGCATACAGCTGCACCAGTTTATCATGACGAAGGCGCTTCATGATCTGGGCTTCCTCCAGGAAGGCCTCAGGAGACATGGTTCCTGGCTTCAACGTCTTCACTGCCACCTTTGTGGTGCCATTCCACATACCTGCCACATGGGGGTGCAGTGGAAAGAGGGTAAGTCTGATAGTCGACAGCTCTGTTGCTCCAGGACTTCTGTATGTGCTGCTTTTCTATCCAGTGCAGTTTGCGATTGACAGTGCTGCTTGTTAGACAATCAGTTAACTAAAAAAGTATATTACTTGTCTTTAATATGGGGTCAAACCGGTTAAAAAATGTGATTATACAAAAGTATACTGTTAACTGTAAATACAACTTATCAGGTGAGATGAACCTTCTTAAATTTTCAGAGAAAATGAAACCAAATAACTATTAAATTAAATAAACATTTTTGTCCATTGTTCTTGCCAGTGGTAAACAATGGATAAAACCTGGTCAATGACCAGTAAACTAAATCTAAAATGAAAGCCATTTACTCTGCCAGAACTCATGGAATAAAATTTGAGTGAATAGTTAGAATGAGTTTCAGTTTTACATTTCTATTTCTTTTACTGCAAAAGAAAGTAACTACAGGCAGACAAGGCAGTATCTTATTTGTATGGTAGGAGAACTGACCTAACAGGATATGTCAGTGATTATTTTCACTGCCATTGTGATTTTTTTTTTACACCTTCACATTACCATTAGCATTATTAATGAACTTCCTCAGATTAACACCAGTCCTTAGAACAGCCATTTTAACACATGTATTTTTTGACCGTCGACTTATTCCACAGTGTATTTTGAATGCCTTTTTGTATGTGCTGCTAATTGTGAATGGTACAATATTGTTGTTTTCAATTTCATCAGTTATATTAATGGCATTGAATGGCTGTGCATGTCTGGGAGTCTGGGAGATTCAGCTGAACTAGAGTGAAATGCAGTACACACAACTTCCTGCAGAGGACTAATGGACAGCTCTGTAACACAATGCATGCAGGGAAAGAGCATGGGGGGAGGGAAGGGAGGATGTTGGGGGTTGGGGGGTAGGGGTGGATGGATGAGTAAAAGAGAGCTGACAGATGTAAAGCCAGGGCAAAAAAGAAGGACTTTTTGTGGACACGGGCTTGGACATGGCGGAGCACTGGACAGTTCTGGACATTGCAAAATTGAGCAGCCATTGCTTGACACTGCTACACACTGGAGACAGCATTGGACACCAAGGATGCTTAAGACAGTGCTGCAGAAAGCTGCATAATTCTGCTGCCTGCTGGACACTGCTGATTGCTGCAGACGGTGCGGGACAGCACTGGATGCCAGAGGGCTTCTCTCACCCATCCAGACGTCCCCGAAACAGCCATGTCCCAGCTTGCGGTCGAGTTTCAGGGTTTCGCGGGAGATCTCCCAGGCGTCCCGCCCCAGGCCCATAGTCTGGGGGGTGGAGGTGGGGCAAGGCTTGGTCAGGAAGTAGCACAGGCCATCATTTGAGCCTGGGGATGGGGAGGAGTTGGAGGAAGAGGGGTGAAATGAACTGGTGAGGCATGCAATGATGACGTGGATTAAGAGGGAAGGAGGGTGGGGGGGAGGCAGGAAGGGCAGCAGTACATCTCCAGAAATGTTGGGGCACTTCCTGTTGGAGCATGTCCATAGTGGCACTGCCATGTGTCAAATGCCCAACAGCTGACTTCCTGTTTTCCTGGAGGGACTGTGCAACCCATTCCCTTTCCCCTCTAGAGCACACCCACACTGCAGTGTGGTTCCTACCCATCCAGACTTCCCCAAACTGCCCATTCCCCAGCTTCTTAATGAGCTGGAGAGACTCGCGTGGAATCTCCCACACATCCTTTGTCTTGACGGACAGGTCCGCCAGCTTGGGCATTCCCCGACGACAGCTGCCAATCAATCGACAGCACAAGCCTGCAGCACGCTCTATGATATAGGGGCAAGATACAAGATACAGAGAAAAGAGCAAACAAGGGACAAAAACAGAGAGAGACAGAAAGAGTGAGGGACAGAACAAAGAGAGGAAAAGTTGACAGCGACAGTAAAAGAGTAGGACAGAGGACAGAGACAAAGGGCACAGACATGTTACAAACACAAAAAGACAGACACTTGCAGTGCTTACAGAGACATACTGAAGAAGAATCCAATCAGCCCACAGTGGTTTCTCTTGCATTTTCTTAGACTGGTACACCACATCAAGAGCAAAAGCAGAATGTATGTTATCTCCAGATCTGTTCCAAAATGCAAACATGCTAAGTGCCCACAGCACATAAAAGAGGACCACTGTTGACAGGAAAATTCTCCCCTCAATATAACACTATCTAAACTATTACCTAACAACCAACAAGCATAATTTTGTCTCAATAGTACCACCAATATTTCTGGTGTTGCTATATACAGTATAAACTATTTAGACACCTTTGCTCATACTGTCTAGTTTGTGGCAAATATTCCAAAGTACACACTACAAAGTACATATGGTATAATGCATACACATACATTTCAGAATACAGCCAATCTGTTTTTTTCCTGGGCCAATAGGTGAAGTGGCAAATCTAGCAAGGTTTAGTAGGCGCTTTTGGACCAAGCAACTTTTTTGAGAGGAAAAACACACTGGGGAGGGCTTTTTTCTGTTTACATTCGCACTGCCAGGAATGGTGAAGTGACTTAAGCTGGTGGTTAGTATACCAACATCATTTCTGCGCAGCTAGTATACCGTGATCTGGGCTATGTTTGTTGTGTGTCGTGGGTTTCAGGATAATAACGAAGTTGGAAAGAGACGTGCAAATTTAGACTATGTTGTTGAAAGAGCAAGAAGAAGGAGAGCTAAGAGGTGAAAACTTCAGCGACTATTGACAGTACTTCATATTGGCTCATGTGTTCAACCAATGTGTCAAACAGAGACACTTACATCTGGACCAATCACCATACACTTATGTCACTCAAGGTTCCTCTTGTGCTGGGAGAATACCTATCCTGAAGTAGGAGCCTAAAAAAGTCCCTCAAAATGGCATTCTAAGAACTAAGATCATTCCCAGTTCCTGCAGTGGGACACATTAAAAAGGGGGTAGTTCTTCCAACAGTTCTTAGAACTATGAACTAAATCTCTCCAGTCCAAAAGCACCTAGCAATTCAGATGTCCGGTCTCTGTCCATTACAGTTTGGGAGGGGAATTTTTACATGCTGCAAAGGAGCAGTGGTACATTTGAAGAGGGTGTCTACTGAAAAAGAGACAATTAGAGGGACAGGCCCAGACTTGGACAAGAGATGAAATTCTTATTGTGATATAGGATGACAGGAAACACTCACCCAGTGCACATGTAACCTTCTTATGTGGAATTACAAGATAAGGTACAAAAACATTTTGTGAAATACATCTTAGCTAAGGTGTTGGTGATGTTGCTCTGCTGTCTTTTGACACATTCAAGGATGACACTGGCACAAAAAAATCATCTATTTCGTCAGTAAGCACAGACAGACAGACAGATAGAAAAACAGGATGTCAGATAACATCTAATTCACTTCGACTTATGAGAAGTCCAGTCTAGGTTTTCTGCCATTGGGCATTAACACAAACCTGATTCTCAACACACCAGAAGCACGTATCCATTGAAAACACAATGACATTGATGACGTAACTCTCCAAAACAGGATTAATAACAGATAAAAATACATCAGACATTATGATTAGGGTGATTGCTCAGTGAAAAAAAGAAGGAGAAAACTAAAAACGGTCAGACTTCAAACATTTTCCCTCAACAACTATACATAATTCAATATAGAAATAAAAATGATTATAAAAGTATTTTATATTAATTTTTATACCATTCAACCACACACAAAAAAATGAATATGAGTTAATATGATAATTTACTATGGCTGGCCTGGTAAATTTTGTTGTTACTCTCACCTGTATAATGCTCCACCAGCTGCTGAACAGTATCGAACTGCGTGCGGGTCGTGATGTAATATCCTCCGTTGTCCAGCTTACGAATCTTATAGTGCTTGACATGGTCCCCTTTTCCATCGTCCCAGTCACGAATGGAGAGGGAATATGCACCTGAGATATGGAGGGAAGGAGAAACATTTCAGTCTGTTTGGCATGAACCATTACTGCTTACAGCTCTTCAAAGTGGTGAAGGGGGAAAAACTATGGTATTATCAAGCCTATATAAAAGATCTGACATAAAATCTTACAAGAGAAAGAAGATAATTCTTTCAGCAGGGGTATAGAGTGAAACAGGGGTGTAAAATGAGTCCAGAATTGCTCAATAGTTACATCAATGAATTTCTAAGAATACCGGAACAATTTGCAGTCCCTAGTCTCATTTTAAATGATTCAAATTAGGTTCCTATTCTATGCAGATGAGCTCTTTTGATGCTCTCCACAGAACAAGAGTTACAGCAAAGCTTGCCACCTTTAGAGCAGTACTGTCAGAGATGGGCTCTCACAGTAAATCTGTAAAATCACAGTTATAGTATTCCAGATCTCAGAGAAACCTTTAGTGTTGTGTGTTAGAATCCTGCACTGAATGAACAGACCCTGAAGTTGTGGACAGATTGACAAGAAACTTCAGTATGGCAATAAATGCATTGAGAACAAAAAGCACAGATGGCTTTCTGAAAGATACTGGCTATAACTCAGTTGTAACCGCTATATCATTATATGATTGATTAAAAAAATGAGACACAACAGATATGATTCATTTCGCAGCTCTCGGCCTCCTCTTTCTTCAAATTAAAAAAGCAACTATGTTCTAAGGCCCTCTTTACCAAGCACTTCTCATAATATAAGGAAGAGTAGGCCTGACAGGCTAAAGAGAGACTTCCATGTCTAATAGACAGATAGAAACAATAACTAGAGAAGCAAATGAGAACCATGTAACCACAAGCTCAGTCTAGCCATGGAAGAAAGCAAAAAAAAAGCTGGTTTAGGAGAGAACATTGTTCAGTCTATGTGAGGTGCGAGAGAGGGAGGGTTTACAGAACCATTCCTGCTTGTCTCTCTCACTCCCTCCCTCTCACACTCACAGTCTTTCTTTCACTCTCTCTCCATCTTTCTGAAAATATGCAGTGTGGTCTGAGAACAGTCAAGTGTAGATGAACAGCGTTATGATTGAACATACTCCATTCAATCTCCCTGAGCAGCCTGAGACCAAAAGTTCATGGGTTCTAATCCCAGAGGGAGTTGCAGCTGCTCCCTGAATTACACCACTAATACTGCAGATGTGGAAGTAGACACCAAAAAACTCTATCCATGTGCTTGAAAGACAGACCCTTCCCCAAGAGAGATATAACAATGAAAGGAAAATTGGACAGAGACAGTGAAAGGAAGGAAGAGAAGACAGAGGCAAGGGGGGAGGCAGACATGTTACACACACAAACAGACTGGTAGTGGTAATGAAGAGAAACAGAAGAGGAGACACGTCAACTAACATCAGTTCCACTTGTCTTACCTCAGGCTGGCACACTACATAAACAGCAAAAGCACAAAGTATGTTCTCTCTGGATGAGTTCCAGAAAGCATCTTTGTGCTTACTACCTACAGCATTTACAGATGTACAGAGGACCATGACCGAGAGAAAGGGAGGGGGACAAAGAGAAAGAGAAAGAGAACAAAGAAAAGTAGACAGAAACAGTGAAAGAAAAGGGCAGAAGACAGAGAAAGGCTGCAGACATGCTACATATAGAAAGAGACAGAGAGACAGACAGTACTAAAGAGCCATCTCAAACATCCATAATGAGATATCTACTCTAACCTAACTGGTGAAGTGTATGGCTGACTGACAGACAGATGACAGACTGATCCGTTGATACACAGACTGACTGACACTTTCTCTTACCCTTGGTGGTCTCACTCTCACGGATGAGGAATGTTCCACGAGGATTGCCTTGCCCCAGAAGTTGCCTTTCTGCATCTTTTCTCCCCATCTTCCCAAAATACCACCTGGACACATGGGTAGAGGAGTATGAAGATAAACCTTCCTTATCAGATATCACATATCACCACTGTTTCTTAATTACCAGTATGTGCTAATCTCTTTTACCATCAACATTTACCATCAACATATCTGCCCTTTAACACATATCTGTGAAACAGTCCTTCTTGTCTTGGTTACTGTGTTATTGAGTATGACTTACAGCCCTTTGTGGTTCCAGTAAAGTGATAAGTGTTGGGTCTGCTGCCATTCCCATTAGCTATGTTTACTTTGACTTTTTATTGTGACCTTTGACCACATCCCTTTCACTGGTCAACATCTAAATGCTAAAAAGCTACATGTAATTCTTTCTTTTAAATTTGGATTTTCATACCATATTAGTATGTGGTATTTATTCATTCATGCGTGCATGCAACAGCATGCATCTGCATGCTTGAATAGGATTAGTTAGTTTCCTGAATTTAATATAGCTGCCATAAACTGCCTTAATTACATTCCTACATTACAAGAATGCATTTTAGGTATTATACTTGTATGTGTTTTGGAATTTGCTCCATGAGCAGCCCTGTCTGGGAGGTTCTGGTTTATTTATGAACAGACTACATTTTGTTTATTTATGGGATGGAATTATTGAACCTAGGATGGGGTGAGGAGGCCTCACTGGTACTCACTCTTCAGCCTGAATGGAGTCCACTGGGGCCACATAGTTACTGGGGATGTAGCCTGAGCTCCCAGTGTCCAGAGAGCGAGCCTCCCACCAGTCTCCTTCCCTGAGGAGAGAAAATAGCACTGACCATCACCGTTTCCATGGTTACCTTAGCCCAGCAGTGCATCGGGCCCTGAGTGTTATACACCGTAGGCCTAAGCAACAAACAACGAAACCCCTGTAGAATAACACACGCACGTCGTGCACGTACGCACTCACGTACACTCAAAGAAAGAAACACACAGACATGCATGCATGCAGACACACACATATGCCAGCGGAGGACTCACGTGTTGTTGATTATGTGGAATTTTTCCCCCTTTTGGAAGGAAAGGTCATCCTCGGTGCGGGCCTCATAGTCATATAAGGCAACGAAGAGTGTCACGCCTCCACCTGCACACAGACGCAAACATACACATTCATAAACATGTATGCACACAGGTGCGCATATATATATTGGGGCAGCCTATAGCCTAGTGGCTAAGGTACATGACTGGGACCCCTGAGGTTGGCGGTTCAAGTCCCAGTCAGTAATGTAATATATAAGAATACAAGCATTCACACACAAATGCATATAATATTAAAGTAAACAATTCTCTTTAATCCTTAATATATGTCAAATGTATTATATTCTTCTATATTTGAAATATCAGTGCATTGTTTGCTTCATTTATTTCATCATTTCATCTGTGGTGCTGTGCAGCAAAAGGCAGGTAAACTCTGACACTAAAACCAAGTGCTCACTCAAACATCTATTAATAGAGCAGACTATGCACATACACACGTATATGATATTTGTGCTATTGCCGCAACAGATACAGAAAAAAACGCTGAAACAGCCACACCAAGGCTAGTATTTGCATTCACAGAGATTCAAAGATATGCATCTGCTCTCAGTGAAACATGGCAACACACACACACAAACATACATACACACACACACTTTTTTCTCTATCTGACCTGTGATGCCACCTCCTCTGGGTTGTGCAGCACAGGAAGTGAAGCAAACAGAAGAGCCAAAGGGCTGGCTGGGGCTGGTGGAGCTGGGGTAGTTGTTGAAGTCGGGAATGAGGCCCCCTGTTTGTGCCTGGGTGGGTTCTGGACCATAGCGAGGTGGGCCAGAGATATGCGGCACTGCCGTGTCGCACACAGATGCTGCGGAAGTCTCTGCTGCTTTGGACTTCTTCTGCTTACAGTGAGCGCACCCCATAGTGACACTGAGGAGACAGGACACACTGAGAGACCCTTGCACACACACTCACACATACACACACACATTTACGCTTCTATGGACTTCTCCCTCACTCTTGCGTATTCTAACAGTCTCTTCATCAACCGGAACGCGCCGACTAAAAATAACTCATCAAGCAAAGACAAATTAAACCACAAAAAATAGCGCAGATCTGAGTGAGGCCTCTCTCTTAATACTTTGAAATAGGGAAACCTACAGCCTCTTGCATAGGTTTTCACTCACTGATTCATAGACTTGAGCTATGCCATTAACAAACTAGGACTGAAAGTAGTTTGTGGTGGGATAAAATTGGCTGTGACCTGCTAGTGGGTTTAAGCAAGCGAGGCCTTCATAGATTTCTGCCAAATTAGTCTGCACAAATGATGTCTCAGATGATGTGAACTCTGAATTTAACATATGTGAACAGTTGTCCTCAGAAGCCATTTTTGATCAACCACCGATCTAACCACAGCTATCTCTCTTCTGCAGTAACATGTGTATGACTTAGTTACAGCTCAAGAGGTGATTCTAAAATGGGGAGGAAAAATGGATTCCCTGGGTTTTGTGTCATAAAATGTACAAACATATTCATACTTACATGCTTTATACATTTACAAATACAAATATACACAGTGCTCACATAGACACTCACTTCTTTACAACACATGTACAAATGTACATTTGGACACGCAAAATCACTCAACAGTAGAGTGTTGTAACCCCACCCTGCACTCTCCTCTGTAAACCCCCCCACCCCTCGCACACACAAACACACACACATGCTCCCAGAGGAAAGTACCACCCCCCATTTCCCCTCTAACATCACCCCTGCTCACACAAATTGAGAGACAGAGAGAGTGAGTGAGTGAGTGAGAAAGAGAGAGACAACAGGAAATCAGGAGGTGACTGTAACAAAACAGTAAGAGAAATACACAAAGATTATAAAGTACCAATATCATACCTGAGGAAACAGAGGAATAAAGGGGAAAGAAGGGGTGACAAAGTGAGAGGAGGTAAGAGAGGGAAGAATAGTTTAGACATCCAAACCCACAGTAAAGCTTACTGTATGTCATGTTTTCCTCATGACATATTTTTATTTACTATAAAGGTATTTTTGTTATTACAGTGAGTAGCATCAATGATGTCACCCTGCATGTATGTTCTGGAGTTCAGACAGTGTTTTCTCTGACCAAATTTGTGCTCGAAAAGTACTTGGTGATCTAAACAAAACTCTTACAGGAAACCACATGTACTCAAGAATGCCTTTCAGTGAAAAGTTCCATTTGTTTAGGGTGCGACAGGAGAACTCATTTTATGCAGCATGTCATATAGTGTTAATAATGCCATAATCAGCACAATAATGAAGTATTAACATCAGCATAATGTCATATTTCAACTACCTTTTAAAACAGGTTTTCATATGACATGTATGATTGAACTATATGAACATTTGTGTGCATGTGGCAATGATGGAGACATCGTGCTAAACTCATTAAGATTAAATACATCGGGTCCACCACTGGACTGTACCTCTCTTTACGAACTTTGAGTTGTGATACATTGCTTATCACAATGAAAGTTTTCATGCTGGCAGAAATCTCTCACTTTCAGAAATGTGTAGTTAAATGTGTTTACCAAAATGATCTAGGACAAAGAAAAAAGGTAGAAGAGAGGCCTAGGCCAAAGTATACCTTCATCAAGACCTAAGATACACCTATTAGTGATATTAATAAATGGTTGGAAATTCCTCTGTTATACTGTGTGAAAGTAAAATAACCACCAGGAAACCCACAAATGTATAAACTAACTTACTCACTCTGTTTCTATTCACTCTCTTTTTCTCTCGCTGCTTGTTTCTTTCCCTCCCTCTCTTCTGCACAGTGACTTTTCAACTTTGATTTAAGGTTCCTGTATTGGAACGACAAACTCAACATCGGGATACCAAAGCACAGGCATATCAAGGTTTGCTGACCCACAAGATCCTGAAAATAAAGGTTATTTTAGCTTGTGAGAGGTTATGTTACTGAAGGGTTGTTATAGTTGAGTGAGGTGCTTTCTGAACGTTTCTCAGGCTGCTGCAGACCACAACATGCTGACCAGAGCTACACATCACTGGCCCTATCGAGAGATGGTGGCCAATTTATCTGAGCAAGCAGGATATTGTATATTTGTGTTACATTTATTTATTAACACTTGTCATATTCTTTGACGAAGTGCAGCTCTGTCTCCACTTCTTGTATGCATGTGCGTCTCTCCTAGATGTAGGTTCCTAGATTTGCTTGTGTCAATCTTTCTCACCTGCCAAGTTGTGCACTCTGTATTTCACAAAAACACTTTCCATCTTTAGTTCTCTCCCTCTGCCTCCTAATATCCTTCCCTCTCCTCTCCCCTCTCAGTAATGTGATGAATGACAGTGGTTTCTCACCAGGTTCCTTTGGCACAGTGTCAGATCATCTGTCCCCCTGCATTCCCCTTGGGCCACAGTGCCTGGATTTCCATGGACAGACACACAGACAATAAGAGAAACAGGAACAGACAAGCAGACACAAGAAGAGGCAGGGTTAGTGCGTTTATTCACATTATACGTCTCTGCTTCCTCTTTCTCACATTTCTCCTGCAGGAAGGGGAAGTTGCAGAAATGGGTTGTCCCGCTCTCTCTTTCCTCTGACCAATGAGGTTATACCACTATATCTAGCACAGTGCTCATTATGATACTGCAGGAAGGGAGATCTGTAGGGAGAAGAGCCAACCTGGAAAGAGCTTGGACCTCCAGGTGTGCACTGGTCCAGGCACAAGTCTGTGGGTGGCTTTCACACTCATTCCAAATTTGCTTCTTGTGGGTGGAGGCATGTGTCAATTCCCTGTCCAACTTCCCTTTTCAGCAGCAAACTTTAGCTTACCGGAACAGCAGCGCAACCTCTGAGATGCTTAACCACTGATCAGCTGCTGAGCTGTGGAGGACAGTAATGCCACAGTCCACCTCTAATATAAGCCCGGAGGTCTGTGAATTCATTTGCCTCTATGGCTCTGTTACAGCAGGGACCCACAAACACACACACACACACACCCTCCATCTATCTTTCTCTCCATCAGGGGAGCAGCAGGAAGTCAGCTCTGCAGAGTTTCCTGTCCGCTCTTCTGATTCCCCCCACCCCCTCCAATCCCTCTCCCTCCCTTTTCCTGGACTGACCGGGACCAAGGACAGGGAACCCATCAACACAGCCCAGCTGCAATTCTCTCTCCACCCCACACCTCTCTTCCTATTCTGTCAGCTCCCCTGCTAAACAGTATACAACAACCATAGTCATCTACATTTTGCTACTGGACAATAGGTATGTGCAGTAAATATGAAACATGTCATGTTTTTGTGAACTAACTACATGTTTTTGCTCTATACAGGCCAGTAAGAAGTCATTCTCTCTCCCTCTCTCCCTCTCTTGTGGCTGGCTGCCGTCCAGAGGCACACAATAGGGAGGAAACGCACACAATGAAATTCAGACGCACACAAATACACACAAAAACACACAAACACACACACACCAGGGAGTGGTCCCTGCCATAGATCCGGTGGAGTTTGTACACAAACGGATGAGGGGGTGACACTCTTTGTTCTCGGCCTGTTCCATGGCCCGTAAGCTACCGACAAAAAGAATCTCCCTGAACAGAATCTTCATCACCTATCTTTCACACTCTCTTCAATAGTTTTACAGCCCACACACAATCCTATTTGTGCTAGTGATACTTAAATGTAAGTTTAATACTTCCCTGTGGCTAAGCAGCAGCACTGCTGGATTTCCTCTTGCAGTCATTCACCAGATAGGCCTGAACTGAAATTGAGTTTGTGCTTGTGTGAGTGTGGTCTGGACCACAGGATATCTCAGTCTATGCTCATTACCAGAACGCAAGGTATTTGGGGGCACAGTGCTTCACACTTTGCTCGCTAGCTAGCTGTGAAAGTAACAAACAAATCCATCTCACTGTCATAATTTTAAAAAGCATCTTGCTACCGTGATGCAGTTGGTAATCGGCTACAGATTACCCAGATATAGAAAATTTCAGATGCTCAGTTGCAGACCATATCTTCGATTGGGCCCCAGCGATTGGCTAAAGCCAGTTGCGTAGACCTATGGCACAGCATTTGCACAGTTCAGCTAGCGGACTGTAAACTGAAGAAAGCGGTGATTGCATGCACACAGTTTTGAGAAGACAGGCTTGGATGGACTTTCCAGAATTGGCCGAAAACACACTGACAGTTATATTTCCAAGTTTATAAAAAAAGTTGCGGACAAGGGCCTTTACAGTCACCTTGGTATGCTTTGTCAGATCTATGTAATGTAAGTTTGAACTGAAATGGACCCAACTCAATGCTTAGCCCTAAGGTTTGCAGAAAGCATTAGAGGAAACCCTTCAACTGCGGTCAAGCAATCATCCTGAACTTACATTTTGGACATGTCGCAACTCAAACCCTTCCTGTCTCATGGAATACCGTCTGCTTCTAGTGAGAGGTGCGAATAGTTCTCACAAACCAACAGAGTAAAGACAAAAAGTATCAGTCTGTTCTGCCAGTGAAACTAACTGCAGTAGCAGAGCTAGTGTCTAACCCTCTGGTCCGGGTTATTCAAACCACAAAAGCCACACTGTGAGAAACAGGACCCTCTCTCATACAGTGAAATATAGACACTGAAACACTAACATATAGATTGACACTTCTGACATACCTAAACATATATGTGCTGATGCATGACAAAGAAATGCACTGCATGCCTACATACTGAAACTAAGATGCACCTGTACATTCATTCA
The DNA here is from genome assembly GCA_022829145.1 of Albula goreensis. Classification (NCBI taxonomy): domain Eukaryota; kingdom Metazoa; phylum Chordata; class Actinopteri; order Albuliformes; family Albulidae; genus Albula; species Albula goreensis. The sequence goes on along the minus strand of CM040743.1, from coordinate 18,538,420 downwards.
CTCGTTGATGCAAAAACGCTGAAACTTGCCACACGCGTGAATACACTGCCTCACATTTCAACACAGTGACAAGCTATTAGGTAAGCTGTAACAGACTTCTACACACTTCAAACATGTTGGATGCAGTATCCTAATGAAATTCAGTCACATTAAAAGACACCCATAATATATCCATATTAATGCTTTCTACCTAATTCTGCAATATTGACTTACTCATACTCTCTGTGTTCATTCATTTCCCTTGATCATGCATTTTCTACTTCTGTAAAATGCAAGGTCTCTTCTTTGTGTAACATGAGTTTCTGAACAAATTCACGCTATTGAGTAAATCTTCCTACGGCCGCATATCATATACTCTTGGAATTTCCAGACGTGGCCATCAGAAGCTGGTGAAACATTGGTCTCCTTCACTTATTACAACAACCCTGGTCTCTCAGTTTGAAACAGCATGAAGATACTGGAAAAGCATCCAACTGTCTCTACAAAGAGCACAGATGCCTTCATCTGGACTAAAAAGCCACAGAGAGATCATGTGACAAGATCAGCTGACACATAAGGGGACACCTAACACACTTTGACACAGAAACACACTAACCACACAGTCCTCAGACACAGCGACATGCAGAGATACTCCAAAGCACATACTGAGACGCACTGGCACATAACACGGCTATGAATACTAACTGTTATTCAGGTGCTTGGACACACATACAACACAACATCATGAAAAAGTATGTGCCACCTGATTTTCTGCATTTTTGCACATTTCCACATCTGTTTGTGCACTGTGGTAGGATGTAAAGGGAGAAAAATGACACTTAAGTTGTTACTTCTTTCATTTGTTTGCTGTGTAAGCTAATCAAATATACTATGTTCAGGTGTGAGAAGGATATTACCCCCTTAGTTAACCCAGTTACAGGGATAATTAGGGCAGAATAACAGTTTGAATACTTTGGAAAACAATCAGGGTTAATTTGGGCCAGCCCTATCTAATGTAAATCTGACTAGCTATGGCAGTTACCACCAGAATGACATGGCTCAAAGGGTTACAAAGGGTTACAAAGCTAGTACGAAGTACTAGTACAAGGTTAAGCTGTCATCCCTGATAGAGAACATGTCCCACCCCAATGTGTGACACCATGTCACCATCAGCGACAGGCTGCTTCACCCATGGTGTGTAAAGGAGAGGCACTGCAGGTCCTTCCTACCTGCAGCTTTTAGACTTCACAACCAACACCACTCCTAGAAGAAGATGTGCAATATAAATATTTACTTTGCGGAATACTGTGTATTCAACTGACTGATGTACATTTGTAAATTGTTAATTGCAATGTAACCTTTTTTAATTTCTTATTTATTCTATTTGATATTTTTACTGATGCTCTTGTTAATGCACTATCCCCTCTGCTGCTGTAACAGTGCAAATTTCCATGCGGTGGGATTAATAAAGGATTATATTATCTTATCTGATGCTCTGAAGGTCCACCAGGCCGCAATCAAACCCATGTTATCCAAATGGACAAAAATTTGGACCACAGTGAAGCTTTGCAGGAGGGGCTATCATGCCAAAATGTGTCTAAGACAAGGTGAAAAATCATCCAGGAAGTCAAAAAGAACCAGAGCAGCAACATTCAGTGAACTGTTGGGCCTTTAAAACCTCTGATAAGGTCAGTATTTATGACTCCAGTGTCAGTGCAATCTTAAATACTCAATATGCCAAAAAACACCCGGATGGTCCTTAAGAGTTCTAAAACAATGTTTTATGGACAGAAGAATCAAAAAGGGAACTTTTTCAGGAACATGGCCCCTTTTGTCTGGTGGAACCTGAACACTGCATTCCATAGTAAGAACCTCAATACCAAAGGTCAAGTGTAGTGATGGTACTGTCTTGATTAGGAGATGTTTTGCTGTCTCAGGATAACCTTCCATTATTGAAAGAACCATGAATTTTACTCTGTGTGAAAATTCTAAAAGACAATGTCACAACATCTGTCATTGAGCTGAAACCAAAGTATGGCTGGGTCATGCAGCAAAGCAATCACCACAAGGAAAACACACATGCATCAGAACGGTTGAAGAGACTGATATTTTTGACTAACCTAATTTAAAGTCAAGTCTAATACCAGACCTAAACCCATTGTGATCTTGTAGCAGGCCCTGAAATGAGCAGTTAATTCTTGAAAAGTCACAAATGTCTCAGAGTTGAAGCAGTTCTACATAGAGCAGTGGGCCAAAATTCCTTCATGGTACTCTGTGACACATAGGTGACTACAGAAAGCATTTGGTTTAGCATTTGATCATTTCTACTGAAGGTAGCTTAACCAGTTACTGAATCTAAGACAGTGACCGTCACACAGGGGAATTTGCTGTTGTAAACCTCCTTTAATAAATACCTGGTATTTGGTTCACAGTTGCCTAATATTAGGTTTTGGCTGAAACAGTGTTAAAAAAGTATACAAGACTGCAGAAAAAAGGAATATGATTTTTGTCATAACACTGTGAAATTCTCACTATTCATTTCACTCACGTATTAACATGCTAATACATTGACATACACACTGAACCCTGTTTTTCAGACGCAGAAGCACAGCGGTACAAATGCTGACGCTCACTGACAAACACACATACTGACATGCTGACGAAGGCAGAGACACTCTGAAGCACTAATACACACACCGGCTAACATGCTAACACAGTAACTTTCATGCAAAATAAATGCTATTTATGCATTTATTGAAATTAAGGAACTGCTACTGAAGTGATACAAATAAAAAGAGTGAGTGATTTCTGTAACACTGTGTTTAAACCACATAATAGACAGAAATTAGTCATGTTACTCTGTAAAAAAGAATGACATACATTTTATACATTTTGCAAAAGATAATGTTCATTCTTATTTAGTGGACTTCTATATCATAAACTAATATGTTATTTGTCAGATGTAATAATATCATTCTGAGAAGTCATCATTTTTTTCATCTAAATTATTTAGAGAAGCACAGCAAAAAATTCATAATTTTAAATAAATATAAGAGTCATGGTTAGACTTACTTATGTAGGCCAAAACCCCCACAATCACATCAACCAACCTGAATGCCCTGAAATTCTAAATAAAAAAATACTTCATGGTTCTGAATTTTGTGGCATGAGTGGAAAACCTCCACATGGGTCACACCGTTGTCATTATGTATTCTTCCATTGTCCCATGGCTGACTAGTTTGGTTGACGTTGTATGGGTTGCTTTCCTCTGCAGAGTCTGTAACATGCTTCAAAGATCTGTCCTGTCTTCCTTGTAGAGATAGGGCAGTTTCACCAAGGATGTGCCATTTGAAATGGCGGGGTTGACAACAGTGCCAAATACAAAGTGAGATACACACACACACACACACACACACACACACACACACACGCTGGAAGGGAGTCATACCAGCACCAGCACCACCTCATTGCCACACAGGAAACCAACACACAGGAATGTTCACAGCTGGACAGACTGACGGACAGACACACCCTTTCCTGAGCAATCTGCTGTAGATAAACAAGGACCTGAGGGACTCCACTACAGCAACAACCCCTTCCCCTCCCTCTCACTGGCTCTGTCCCCCTACAGTAACTCCCCGGGGCTCCAGGGAGTTTGTTCTGTTTCCATGTGGATTCCTGTCCCCTTGTCACTGCAGAGCCGTTTTTCTGAAAGTCTCACATACTATTTACATTATCATTACTCCCCCTTTTCTTATGTCTCTCTCTCTCTTTTCTCTGCTTCATTTTCTCCTTCAGACAGTCTCTCTTCTTTTAATTCTTTAAATGTGGGGATTTTAATGTTCTTTATTTCTAGTTATTCTAGTTGTTTTAAGTCAAGAGCTTTTTTAGGAGTCGCTTGTTATCCCTGTTTCTCTCTCCACACACGTCCCTTTGCACTGGTCTGTGGCAGGAACCCCCCACAGGAAATACTCAACGAGTGGAGCGGGAGTGATAGGACTTTGGGAAGTGAGCAGTCACTGTACTGTCCTTACACACACTCAAACGCGCACACACTAACCTGGGACGAGGCAGACTGAGAGAGCAAGAGGCAGCAACAGAAAGCAAGAGAGAGAGAAGAGAGAGAACAATGGAAAACTGTCCTGGGAATACAGGAAGTCAGGTGTCTCAGGAAGAGCGACTTCCTGTTTCCACATGATGTCATTGTTTCCTCCAGAGAGGCTAAAGAGGCACATAGAGTAAAAGAGCAAGACTAAGAGAGAAAGAGCAAGTAATAGAAGGGGAAAGAAAGCCTAAAAAACAGGAGCTCTGGCAGGACCGGGTTCTACTGAAGCCATATAGTGGAAGAAAAGAGGAAGAAAAGCCAACTATATCATTTACTGTTAAAAGGAGAGATGGCAACTGTATCTAGACAGTGTGAATGAACCCTAATGACTGTATTCCTTTGCAGACAGGACAGAAAAGTATGCTGACACAAACAACAATCAATACACCACACCGAGTAGTAGCAAACATTTCTAAGTCTACATACAGTAGTGCTCGCATTCCTAATAGGCTACATACTGTCAAATGTTCTGAGGTACTGACAAATTAGCACATTTTCTTTTCTCCCTTGACCATCGTCAAGTCAATACAGTGCTTCATAAACTCCATAACGGAAACACCAACTACATGCAAGCATCAAAAATGATTGCACTCTCCACAGCACAATATGTACAGATGAAATCAACGATTCAGTGATGACAAAAGACAGCCGCTAATCTAATCTCATCTCAGGACTAGACACATGATCTAAGACATCAGAATACAAAAACAATTTAACCTTCATTACTTTAATTTCCTTCAGTAATATCATATTCTTACATATATTAATATAAATACTTGAAACATACTGAGCAAAGACCTCATACTGTGTATTGATGAACTTGAAATTTAAACATAGAGTGAAAAGAGAACGTCAGGTGGTTCACGCCATAAGATTTGAGATGTTTGAGAATGCGACTGTTTAGCAAATTTACCAAGATTACCAATTTCTTTTGAACAGCTACTATATGCCTTTTTGCTTGCTTGCAGGTGATTTGGCAACACTATTTTTCTCATTTTGCACTTGGTTACGATTTACTTATAACACATACATGTATACAAATGGATTTTATACAAAAGAAAAAGATTGCAGTCTTTTTGTTCTTATCAACACCAATCTAATATAATGCTGATTAATAATTGTAATTAGTTAATTATTAAGTAAATCATAAAATGGGGACTCAGTTGCTGATGGATACTTCAAAATGATTATATTCAATTTTAATCATTATCTTTTAAAGGTACACTACAAAACAGGCTGGAATTAGCACCATAATATGAAGAAATAACACACCATTGTGTTATAAATAATGAACCATTAACAACACAGTGAATCATTAATGGTTTTGTACAGTAACAAAAACGAAATATTTGCCTCTCCTAAATGTAGCCACTGACACCGATGACTTTAGCCACTGACAAAATAAAAATGCTCAAACACATTTGAAATGATGGTTATTAGAAATGTAAAACATCCACATATTTTAGGGACTTTAAAATTTCACAAATTAAACATGCAAAGCAAATCAATCATTTAAAAACATTTACTATAAATTAGACTTCTTGTATTTAACATTCATAACAAAATATTTCTGTGCCGCACTAAGAGTACAATGAACAGAATTTAGTTGAACCTGTCAGTCATTTTGTGAAATAACCCTACTGCAGAAATAACTGATTTAAGAGTAAAAAGATTACAAATAAATACATAAATAAATACACATTTGAAACCATTTGAAACAATTACATATTTGTATTACATGTCAATGTATAAAATTATATTTAGAATATGTTCAGCAAATTATAATTTCAAAAATGAAAATGTAATGCTAGTCATAAAAAGTAAGTATTTATTTTGTGCAAAGCACATTTATTCCGTCTTCAAAACACTTATAGCTTAGATCTCTCTGTGGTACTTGTTTAAAAACAACATGAAAAAGAAGTATGTTAATGACCCAGCTGTTTCAAGTAACATAATTAAGACTCGGCTAAACTGACGCAGTGTGTTTTTTACCGAAAACCTCTTTTATTCAGGCAAAAAAGGTCCTGAGGCAATACTCTAAAGAACCTCATACGCTTATGATGTTTATTATTTCTATTTTGCAGGAAGAAAGGGCAAATCATCTTGAAAAATTCCAATTATTAACTGGTTGAAATATTACTGGTAGTGTCTCTCACCCTGGTGTACCATAAGGAAGTGAGTTTCAGGGGAAACATATTAAATCAGAGGTAAATATTAAAAATCTATAGACATGAGGTAGAAGATCAAACCACAGACAATGACATGTCTGATAGACATGTCTAAATCTATTAGTCATGTAATTTAAAAAGTAAATTCATCTACAAACTGGCTAAAATGATACCCAAAGTATAAGCAGCATGATTTATAATCAAATGCAGAAGTATATTCACCACTCCAAAGATATAAACTCACTATTTTTTCCAGATCTTCTGCTTTTATCCTGCTGATTTAACACTAGCATTTGCACATCACACTTTATTCTGTTCACAACAAAATGAAATTGTTGTAGAAAGCTGCTAAACATTAAAATCCAAAACCAGAATCCAGCCATGCTTTGCCTACTTAACTGTTTCTGAAGTAACCAGCACTTTCCATTACTGCTGCATTTTCTTCAACACACACACACTGTATAAATGGTATGCAACAGTTACTTTTATAGAAGAAGCTCGTTTAGTTAGTGGACACAATATGCAATTTCAAACTTCATAAAAATAAACAAAATTGTCTTATCCATTCTCAAATCCCATAACATTGACATTGATGTATACCTGCATACCTTGGGATTTCTATTCAGAATATACAATATTTAGCTCTGGCTTTTTTTGGTTCCCTCAGTTTAATGTGTAGCTTTGTCAAATAGAGTAAGTTCTGGTCTTTTGTCTGTCCTACTGCTTTTGTATGTAAATAAACACCACAGTCATTATTGTGAGAATTATGGTATATACGCTGACAAGGCATGGTTGTAGCATATGAGACAATCCCAGATTCTGTTTTGGAATTGGGACAGTTTGAAATCGGGACAGTTAGCCCCAGAGTGAGGTACCAATTTGGCCATAGCACTGCCACAGGAGATGGGACCTCAGTCAGCATCCATGCAGCACCAAGCTTCTCTGGACCATGGGCGTCCGAAGTATGCCTGCACAAAATGCTCATGAAGTGTAAGTGTCCATCTCTATGTCAATGTCACATTGAGCTTAGTTATTGAACTGTGGAATGAAAAGAAGTGATGGCTGCCATCATGTTTTTCAGCTGAAAGTGCATGTACTACGTGGTTCCAAATCAACTCTGTTCTACATCCGGTTCTACCCATACCAGAATAGTGCTAGAGACTCAAATGACACATGCATATGCCAGCTAACCTGATGAATACTAGAAATGACACTATATGACAATATACCTGTTTTTTTGGCCACAAAACAACGTCAGACTGTGTCTATAGCAATCTATAGCAAAACTGCATGTCCCCTACACCTCCCAGCCCCCACTTCCTTCCGCTGCAGCTGGGGGGCTAAAGGGGGGAAGTGACCTCGTATAAAATCAGGAAGTGATGCAGCCAGCAGTGCAAATCGCCTCATCATTTCTGTAAAAGTCCCTTCTTGCCTCAGTCCCCTGACCTCTTTCTCTTTAACACTTTAACTCTTTTTCTCTATCATGTCCCCCTTTCTCTCCCTCCCACCCTCCCTCCCTCCCTCCCTCTTGTTCTCACAGACCACCTCTCTCTCCACTTCTTTCGCTCTTCTGTTTTGTGATTAAGTACAAGCAGTCTCAATTACGCTCCAAGCGTCTTGTTACGCTCCAACAGCACTCTGAGACTGTGCACACTTTCACGCACTAGCAATAAGAACAACTAGGAGAAGCATACACTATTCAGACCCATACGCACACATATTTAAAGTGCAATGATGCAACTCATGGTGACAGTACCAGCACTGACTGTGTCGAGAGGAGGCAAAGCATAACTGTCACGACATCATCCAGGGAAGGGGCATTTCAGGCAACATACATCATAAAATAGTGACTCCTCTGATGGACTGCGTGCCTGCAGCCTGCCCATCGTGGCTGCATAAGAAGCGCAGTCCTCCACTGCCATGAAGGCAAAGCTCAGTGTTTAGATCCCAGAGTGAAAAGAGGCAAGCAGTTGGATACACATGCTTCAAAGGACATGCATAGTACTCTGCTCTCTCTTGAATTAGTGGGAGCGGTGGGATCTTAATGATTCCAATTTAAGGAATAAGGGCCGATTTCAGACCTGCCCTTTTCCGTGTAAGTCTCCTATTCTCGAAATGATAAGTTACGTGGAAAAAGCACTTAAGCGCAGGTCTGAATTCAGCCCTAAGGAAGTAAAAAAGAGGATACAATGTCATTAAAATAGTTTTTTGCTGTTTTCTGTTATCTACAGTTATCTACAGTTTTCAGTTTACAGAGTTGAGATATTAATGAAGTGACTCATAGATGTTTGTGGCTGGGATTCGGTCAACATTTGTCCTTAACTTTGGCTTATGTTTTAATGAAGTGTTCAAATTTATCTTCACAGATGACACAGTTGGGCGAATTCAGCAAAAATAAACTCGACAAACTGTTCTTGTAAAGAAACACCATAACACTCTTATTCAATTTTAAGTAAAAGTTCAATATCTAAGGCTTGAAATGTGTTTCCACATCTTAGATTTGAAAATAAAAGTTACAAGTTGGATTTGATAAAACAGTGGTATATGCCTTTCACTAGAATTCTGTGAGCTAAATGATTAAAAGCAAATCTTCCCCCATTTCCCCAACAGCTGTGTTTTTGAGGATAACAATTTTAAAGGGAAATAAATCAAAAATGATTTAATTTGATGGAATGGTGTGGTGTTTAATGGTCAATTCTAAGAACATGGCATATGAATTAGCTTAAAGGAGCATGCCTCTACAATACTTTCCCCACTTTGCACTTTTAAAAAAAAAAAAAAAAAAAAACAACACCTGGTACACTTTGAGTATGGTATTTGAAGACCTCACAGCATCACCGTCATGTCAATCAAAACTTGCCACCTTGTTGACCTGAGTTAACTCCTTATCCTTAACCATTATCAAAAGGGAGACAGCAGGATGAGGAAAATGGGGGGCACAAGGAAACTGCTCTCAAGTACATCCTCTCCTACACCCTGGAAGTTTTCCTTTAAAACAGTCTGTCACACTGCAATGACAAAAAAACAATGAGGTGAAAGACAACAGACTACCCTGGCCCACGATCTTCTGTGGTATGCCAACCTCCATAGATTACCAAACCTTCAGCTGGCCATATTCTCACAAATTCTTCACAAACTGGCCACCCGTTGAGCTGGAAGTGAAGCCGCCATGGCTGACGCACTCAGCGGAATTTTAACTAAAGAAATTCTTACGCCTCCAGACTCATTACAATACGCGTGCTCTTCCTCCCTGCTTAATGCTAATGGGCCCATACTACAAGGGTCTATTCATAGGAATGAATACGTTTGTATCAAATATTCATTTTACAAACGGTGCTACTGCGCTTCCACACACGGAATTTGGGGTCATACATTCAGAAGAAAATGAGATTTTGAATCGGGTGAACGTATTCTGCTGACATTGTTAGGGCACATGATGTGCAGACTACATGCTCCCTTGGGTACGTTTTTGTGGTACTTGCTTGCAAATCGACCGGGGGATCGAAGAACGCTTGCAACTTACCTTATCGTAAATGCTTCGCCTTATTCAGACACAATCCAATTGTCTGTCATTCAGAAGTTCAAGTTAACTAATGAGTCTAATGAGACGACAAATGACAGTTATCGGCTCAAATTTTTGGGTAGCCCACTGTGTTCCAAACTATCAGCCATGACTGACACCTGTTAAGCGTTTTATTTTCTCTGAGTGAAGACCTTATGGCATTCGAAATGGATCGCATACATATAGGTATTTTAAGGAATCGTCCCAGTTCAACCGATTATACGATTATGCATTCTGATAACGTATACACCATCATGGAAATTATCTGAGTGACACTGTGTGACACTGTGACTATCATCGAGGGCGAACGGGAAATGCCCACACACACACACACACACACACACACACACACACACACACACACACACACACACACACACACACACACACACACACACTACCGCGCAGTAATGCAATTCACACGCCCATTAGCAGTGACATCCTCACAAAGTTGGCACAGGCGACGTTTCAGTTTTAAGCAAGGTTGCCGTGTAAGTGAACGCGATACAGGTTGTGGGTTTTCCATAAAACCTGCCATGATTTACAAAAGAGCATTCCCCCAGATAAACGCCTTGTGGAAGTGGGGCTAACAGGTGGCGAAATCGCAGCAATCCTCCTCAATCAGTAGCCCCCAAGCTTGTGTGGCAGCGATCACATACAACAGCGACGATATCCTTTTTACCAACCACCCGAAGGAAAACCCTGGGAAATACGTTCACTAAGCCCAAAACTATAGGCTACTCTTTGAAAGGAAAAGCGTGTAAGTTAGCACAACTGTCACACAACTCCAGGACAAATTGAGCGTAAAGAAACACTACAGCAAATTCATCTTACTTACAGAATTTCTATAAAACAGTCATACCTTCCTGGGGATTTCCTTTGTCGACTGGCTCTAAGGATTTTTGTACGTAAAGAAAGCTGACCAGGACATACAAGACCACCAGCCACCAGAAAGAGACGATGCGCTGGACTTCCCGATCTCCGTCAAATATGTATAGAGATAACGGTCGACTCGACGTGACTTCGGAGGATATGCTCTCCAAACTAGGCGATTGAACTATGCGCACACTGGCTGTGCATAACGGACTGTGGTGGCGCTCGTTTGACACTGCCTCCCCCGCTCAGTCAACTCCCCCACCTCCTCCAACCACACCTCCCTCCCCCGCAGTAACCATTAGCACAACGCATTGCAAAATTAACTGAATGATGGTTATGACTTATATTACCTACTTTTTTAATTACCTACTTCTTATAATTGTTATTAGACTCTATAACTGTTTCCCTGCTTGGGTGAGTTCTTTTCATACAGACAGCTGAGGTTTTCTAGTAACAGGTAGTTTGGAGGGGAAAACTTCAGCCCAGCTCAGAAAGTTTGTCGCGAAAAATTGCAAAAATGTGAAATCTATCATGAAGGCAATATTATCTTCATCAACCAGTGTTAACGGATTTGACACTGTGAGGTTCAACATGTAATAAATGTAAACAAATGCATGTTGAATCAAAACAAGCACAGAAGAAATTTCAGGAACGGAAAACGAAAGCGACTGAGGGCATGTCTGTGGGCAGAGGTTGCCTTATACTACAGTAACTAAAAAGCCTAATTGGTCGGGCAACTGTAATCAGCAACTGCCGGTAAGCACAAGGGGAACAAAAACACTGTAACAGGAAGGGTTCGGTCATGCGGTCATGTAAACTTAGAAATATGACGGCCCACGGTGGCAGACAGTAAACAACATCAAACACTCCCGTGCGATTATTAAGGAGTCCCATTACCGCTCCTTATTCCGTACTTACTACAATATGTGCAAACGTGGACAACAGATAGCAGTTTGCTTTATATTCCGTTTATGTCTTAGTGACCATTGGTCTGACAAGCACTGCCGGACTTAATCTCTAAAGGTTTGTCTCCTCCTCTTGGTGCGCACTCAGAACTGCAAATTGCTGTAGGGTCATCCTGGACAAAATGGCCCTCCAACAAATTCACACCCAAAGGAAGACCCATGTATTCAGGGAACGACGAATATCGCAAGTAATCATAACTGTACACCACACTTAACATTTGGACACAATATTTGTTTATTACTCAAGTCAGACAGTTGTCCATTTGAATCTGGTTACTTTTTTTAATAAAATATTTTAGTGTACACAAAATTTAAACTGGAGAAACAGAAAAATACAAACATCAACAAAGGAAATACAAAATTGTGATGGCTGAAAGCTTTTCACCATTTCCTTTCCAACATCACCTCAAGCCACACCAGATGTCCTCACTTAACTTCACAGAGAGGGGAGCGGGGGCATCTGGATATAGTGATAGGAGCTCCCATAAATGAACGACTGTTTCCAGTTAAGTTGAAAACGAGAGAAAATATTCTATATGGACTTCCTCCAACAGACACGCTAAAATTCTCTGACAGGGTTTTAACATTCAGCAATAAGAGATTCAACATTCAGTGCTGCATTCATGTGACACCCAGGGGCTTAAGTTCACATCAGATTCAATCAAATAAATACTGCAAGAAGAGAACAAAATATGGGTACACACATTGTAAAAACAGAATGGTAAAACTCAAGACCAAAGGAACAGCAAACCTGAGTAACAGTGACAGAGGGGTAATCAAGGCATAATGCTCTCACATAACACTTGTGTGCCACTGTAGCTTCTACACAGCAGGACAGAGAGAGTGGAATAAATGGGAAGTTACAGAATGATGCAACCTAACTACTGCATGTGACAGGCTGACAAAGCACTAATAATACAGAGATGTTCTTATTGCTTATATCTAGTGTATAGACATTCTCTGCAGGATGTGAATTTGCCTAAGCTGGCCAGCACTCAAGCTTGCATTCTAATGTGTGCATATATATGGACAGCATGATAGAAGTAGCCTGTTCACACTGACTGTTTGTATGTGCGTGCATTTGTGCATGCTCAGCTTGTGTGAGTGCATTTCAGATGGCTTGAGCACATTGCTTTTGTATGTGTGATGTTCAGAACGTGCACAGGGCTTGACCATACACTTGTAATGATTATACAGAAATTTTTTTGAGTGCAATAACAATTTTGGCATGCAGCATTGGGTCTCTTCCTTTTTTTTTTTAGTCATATTTGATGAGGTATCACACCTCCAAACTTCAGAGAGCCTGTGAAACTTTCCCAGTGTTAAGAAGACACCACATATCTATTGGGTGTTTCGACAACAAAACAGCGACAGAGTCATACAGCTTCCAATGCACAGATAAACACATCACCATGAGTGTCAAGAGCAAAAAAAGCAAGCAATGTGTTTTCAAAGCTAAAATGTAGGGCAGCTTATATGTAACAATTGATATGAGTGAAGTCTTTTTCCTCCGGGAGCACTTTGCATGGCCTCTTAAGTTTGGAAGTGTGAAACTGCAGCAGTTATAATTACTGGAGAACCACGCATCATTTTCTTCCCTTTGTGTACAAGGGGGGCGGCAATCACAATTCGGAAAACTAACTCCCCCTCCCTCCCCTTGAACATGTTTTAAGCCAGTGGTCTTCTTTGCAATGAAGCAGGATTTACAGTGATGGCCAAAGGTGGTCCCGTAAAATGTTTGAGCATTCCACTGCTCATTTACTGCCATAACGGCTGTGCTCACAGCAAAAGGCTGACTTGCAGAAATGTCCCTAACATTTAAAAATAAATACAGGCTGAAGGGCAGGGTATCAGCAGGTATACATGCTGAAACAGACTGCCAATGCATCAATAGTAATAAATGACTATGGTTATTACATGATATTTTCAAGGAGGTAGTTATTGCATTACAAAATATGCAATATCACCATTAAAGTATATCGCACAGCCCAGTGCATATGCATGCATTGTTTCAGTGTGTACATGAGCCAAGTGCATGAGTAAACAAACAGTCTCTAATAATTTCCTCTGTCCTTTCAAAAAAAACAGACTAAAATAAAGAACACCAATGAGTAACCAAGTAATGAGAGAGTGCTGGTGTCAGAGCCCCTGCACTGGAAAGGCAAGACCAATGAGACCTGGTAAGTGGTCTGTTCATACACTGGTTCCTACAGCCTGCAGTGTGCAGAGGCGACGGCTCAAACAGCATGGTGTGTGCAAAGGTAACGGCTCGAGTGGCCTGTAGCTTTTGGGTATGTGCGGTTATGTCATGTCATGTAGCGTCCAATGGCCCGGAGGGCATAGAGCAGCGCTGCTTGCAGACGGGCCTCCAGGAGCAGGAGGTTGACATGGACCTGCAGAGGGGAAACATGGTCAGCAGAGAACCTGGCTAATGAGAGCACCTGCTATGTCATTAATATGCTGTGCAGTTTCCATGGACTCTTCTGTCATGGCAACCAGAGGTCTTCAATGCATGAATGCTGATTTACAATGAATTGGTCAGCAACTTTCATGGAGGAATGACTCTATCTTGACAGTGTTACAGTTCAGAACCTTTACAGTAGACTTTAACTTGATTCCTAAAATAGAATCTGTCATTGTACAGTTATTGCACAAGGGCTTCACTTCTGTGAGAGCAGGTCATATAGAGTTCATCTTTACAGAATAGGGATGTTAACAGTTAACCAGTTAACTGTTAATCGTTAATAATGTTGATCGATTAATTTTAGCAATTACAGTTAACTAAACAATTTCAATAAATACTCTACTGTTTGTGGTTACATTTTGTGGCTCATCAACTTCTGTGAAAAATATCAACACCCAAATATGAGCACTCAAATTTAACACATGGGGGCACCGCCTCCAGCTTCAACTTTTCTCTTGCTGAGTGGGAGCCTTGTTTTAAATGGCAGCAATGAAGCAACAAAAACAACACAGCATATGGCAATATAGACTATAAGCATTTTTGTGGGGATTATTGTCTCACTGTGCATTCTATTTAGGCCGAATAGGCCTTAAGGTTGTTTGCAGCCTGTATTCTTGATTTCTCAGTCCATGAATCAGTATAGTTTATTTTTATTTTTTTCCTTTTGCCATCATAGCCTTCATGCACAATGCGAATCCATTATCCTTTTGGCGTTTGGCATAATAAAACCACTCTGATATAGGACTACACAGCTAAGTTACTGGAATTTTGAGGTCATTCATCACTTAATTTGTTTTTGAAAATTATTCAGCACTATTAAGAAATGTCTTTTGTCACCATCGGCGCAGCAGTTTCCCCAGCCTGTAATAAAAATGTCAGCGGCCCTCCGCTTTCATGCATATTTCTTGTTCAGCAAATTTGTGTTTGTATATTTTTAGTAATGGCCTTGATGCACAATGGGAATGCTGTTTCAGTGATTTTATATAATCCTATTCAACTCTATTGTACTATTAATAGGCCTATTTTGAGTAATTATGTATTATAGCTGTAGTAGATATTGAGCTTATCAGTTTATCGTTATTAATCAATTACTGGGTTTTCAATTATCAATTAAAGCAATTGCATGAAACTGACATCCTTCATACAATTAAGATTTGGTTGTCATGTTTAAGAATTGCCTAAGCTGGTATAAATTCCATTCCAATCATTTCAATTCAAAACATGCATTGAAAAAAAAATTGCTTTTAATGTTCTAATATTTAAGGATTTTTCAAACATCAACAGAATTGAAATGGGAAAGACCCAACACTGCTGGGCAAATTTTAAAAAATAAACCTAACCGATAATTGTTCCATGCCTGTGCTTTAATGACATATTACTGTAATTATTGAAAGGATTGTATTTGCATTTACTACTGCTAAGTTTTTTTATAACTTACATTTATTATTTTTCAGAATTCCATCAGGCAAATATAATATAATGGGAGTCTATGGTGACTTGTTTGCCACACTTGAATCACATGCTTCAATTACCTCTGAGTCTCTGAAATTCATCAACTTTAACATTTGGAGGGTGTACATGATTGAATTGACAGATTTGATCATAACTATGACCTAAAATAGGATTATTACAGCAATTTTATTTCCATTTCCTCAGTGAAAGTTTGTGAACCAGAGCGTATTTCCTTCGCTGACAAGTAACACTCCGACTACATCTCTGTCATTGCAAACCCAAGCACTGAGAAACCTGGACAGACTGACAGCATTCAAAGCAGACGGACAATGGGAGTGAGTGGGTACAGTGGGGCTTCTCACCTTCTCTGAGTGGCGGAAGTGCCTCCAGAAGCCACAGTACATTCTGCGTGTGGTCTTCTCAGGATAACAGGCCACTGTCTTTATGTACACTTTTAAACTGCGTTCAAGGAGTTGGTTTACATCCCCGTAGTCATAGTCATCATATCTGCGGAAGTACACAGACCCAGTGAACACACCTGCACAGGCCTACTACACACACACACACACACACACACACACACACACACACACACACACACACACACACACACACACACACACACACACACACACACACACACACAAACACATGCAGATATTTTGGAGTAGATGAGATAGAGGCAGGTAAATAGACAAAGGAGGAGAGAGAAACGTTGAAGCGGACAGCAGACAGCGGCCCAGGTGGAGATGAAAACAGGGCGGCACTCACCGGATGCCAAACACACAGTGAATGTAGTTCCACACGGCCTTGCGGAGCATGTAGGTGTCCACATCACGGTGCATGGCCATGGTGTGGTAAGTCAGGGCCAGCACCACCTGAAACTTCTCATCCAGCAGCTGGCCCATGTCCGGGTACAGTCGGTTCATCAGAGAGAACCCATGGTCTTCCCATGAGTAATCCTGAGGGGGGAGGAGGGGTTACTGACTGAGCTCACACCCACAACCCCAATTCCAAACCACTAAACCATGAGGCCATCACAGGCAGTCAAATCAACATGAAGGGTTCACTGAAAATTAAACTTCTACTGCCCATGACTTTTCAATTTCCTTTAATGGAAAAAGGTAATATTTAGAAGGTTTTAAAATGTTCTGCTGTGGTAGCCAAATACCAGGGATATTACTAAGATAAAATGGTCTGTCTATGTTTGCACATACAGGCAGACATACACACACACGCAACCGGGAGAATAACAGTCCCATATTACAATTTATACCTTAAACTAGCAGGCCAATGTGATAGTAATACCAGCATAAACAACACCAAGTTAACAAATTAGCAAAAGTAATTATTTTGACTAGCTATAGTTTAGCAGAATAATTTATGCAGAGATACAAAGCTCAAAATTATTTATCAGAGATACAAAGCTCAAAATTATTAAATGATAAGTCAACTGACCAAGGTTTGCAAGAGCAAATACATGAGTTTCCACTGACAAAAAATATAAAATATTTTCAAAATTAAATAATGGGGAATGATTTACCATCCTTGCCAAAATTACAATTTAGGGAAATTAAGTATTTCACATTAAGACAAGCCAACTCAAAACTGAACAGTTCACAGGGGAAGCCAAAGGCAGCAAGTAAATTAACATGAGATGCATCACACAGAAAGCCAGGGGAAAAAAGGAGAAAAAAATGATGAATGTGATGATTCTACTAACATGTGGCTTTCCTATTGGTTAATTAAACTATGTCTTATAGCTATAAAAATAAAAGTAGCCCCACAGGACGGGCCAGTTGATGGAGTACCTGTGCACGCATGGTGGGGGGTGCCTGCTCGCCACGGGGGGCGAAGTCCTGATAGCCGTAATCAGCGTCCTCCACAAAACGGGACACACTGTCTGGGGGGATGCGCGGGCTGTCATCTGTGAAGAGACAGAGCACATCAGTGTCAACCACAGCAAGCCCTCCAGAGATCCACACTCAAATTATGGCTTAAACACCTACTCTGGGTGTTTTGTGAGCATGATTCCCACACACATATTGTTACTAGATGATATATTTCCTCACTGTTGTGAACTTCCAGTCATTTGGGTTTAAGCACTTAAAACTGACTCTGGAGATCTGGACACATTGCACACTAGATGTAAATGGTTCCATTAATTTTCTGATCCTGAGGGAGCAGAAAAACTGGCTTCACGGCAAAAATGTCACCAATGAGGTTGCTAAAAGCAATTCTGTCCAAAATTTTGAACATCATTTTTTATTCCATTTCTCCTATTCCTCCTATCTAATATGAACAAATGTTCTTTTAATCCCACTGTGTGACTCTAAGTCAGAGTACTCCGATTACTTTTTCCTGTTTTCTTACATTTATTTTATACAACTAGTTTAGTTTGAATGATTGGGTGTAAATGTTTTCAGCATTTATGGCCACAGAGTTCAGCTGTACAACTGTCAATTTATCAGAATTTTAAAGGAATCATTTAATACATTAGAGAAAATGATAAAAAGCTTAGTTGTCTGAGAACTGATGAGACTAATAAAAGACCTTAAATGAATATGGGCAATTCATTTTGTGTGACATGAGTATCTGATCAGTGTCTGGCATAATATGGTATTATAAGTCATCCCTCATCAAACATTAAAATTGTGAAACAATTAACGTTAATTGTTGATTAAACAATTAACAGATTGTAACACAAAGAATTGTTGTTATACTCGGAATGAAAACCAGCAAACATAGTATGCATCACCCAGGACCAGGAGCCGAATTAGAAAACACATTTTGAAAGTAAAGTGAGGTATGACACATATTCACGTTATTTAAGAAATTGATATGCAGTATTCATTACTTTATGCCCATGAAAGTACTTGTTTGTGAGTGTGTGCGTGTCTGTATCGAAGAGAGGAAGGCGTCGTACCACATGGTGTTACAAGCAGGCTCTCGCTCCTCTCTTTCTCAAAGCGTGTCACCATTTCCTCCTGACTGAACTCTTCCTCCTGCTGCTGAAGCAGCTGCATCCTCTTCATCAAGACCTCCACTTCACTCACAGCATCTGACCACTGCAAATTCACAGAGGTCAATGAGCTTTTCCAACCCTACACATATGCATTGACAGAAGTGAATGACCATGTCTGACCAATGGAAATACATACAAGACAGTGACCACTTTTACCTACTGCTAATGAAAAGTGAAAAGTCAGTAACTAGTTCAAGTTTAAGCACTGCCTGGAAAATCAGAAGTCTATTCAGTGTGAAAATCAGTCTCCTGGGAGGGATAATGAGACAGTCTCACACCCTATGACAGTAGCAGACATGAGGGAACCAGAGGTGAACACCCTGGCTTCAGACAGTGTAAGTTCCACCAGGCATTTTTTTCCAAAAACAATTTGTTCTTTAGCTAGGTGGGGGAAGGCAATTAGTGAAGTCAGCTGGTTTGATGAATGGGTGGAACAAATAAATGAGTACTTCTGCTGTGTGAAACTTGGTGTCCACCTCTTTAGGCAACACGAGTGGGAATTACACAAGACTCACCCCCTGCCGGCCAACTCCGTCCTCATGTGCAGGGCTATGGGGGCTGTCGGCAGGGCGAGTGGAGGGTGAAGGGGGATGGAAGGCATGCCCCCCCATGTGGTCAGGCTCAGGGTTGACCCCACACCCCCAGACAAAAGAGGAGAGGGAATGGGCGTGCGCCAGCAGAACCACAGCCTGGATCAGTTCAGCCAGTGACCAGCGGTCCTCATCCCCAGGGCAAACCAGCTCCTACAAAAATATGGGGTACATTTTAATTAATATCAATCGACAATCTTTCACAATCAGCGTGTCAGTTAAAATGTGCATCTACAGCCACAACTCTCTTCATTCAGTTGCCTTATGCTTTCCTCTTTATTCACTTTGTGAAATTCATGGTGAGGTGAGAAGGGAGCAAAAACCGAAAAGGCCAGTCATTCTGATATGGCTTACCTGAATGTGCTCTCGGCTGAGCAGCCAAGGACGGTGGGCCAACAGCTTATTGATGAGGCTGAGTCTGCGCAGCTTGGGCGGGGCACTGCGCAGACCCTGCAGCCAGGTCTCATCCCCACCTGCCTGCAGGAATAGGCATCGATGGAGCTGCACCAGGTACGAACACTGGTGACGTGCAGATGCCTTTGGAGACACAGAGAGAAGGGCCAATTTTATTAACACACCAGGCAAAGAAAACATGAGGGTACATGAAATGAAATCCAGAGGTTGTAGAATTGCAAATTCCTAGAGGAAGTGATTAGGGATTGTGTCCTCACCATGATGACTATGTAGTGCCTCCAGTGGCTGGGCAAGGGGCCGTCTAATTGCAGCAAGGCATGCTGGGTACGTAGGAAACAGCTCAGGTAGGAAGGATGTTGTGCCATCACCATGGTCACATGGTCCACCCGCCCCAGGGAAAGGAAGGCCTCCATCAGCACTGGCTGATCTTCACCGTGCTCCAAAATCTGAGAGAGAAAACGAATTTCCAATGATCTTCCAGACAGACCACAAAATGGGAGTCACACATTCTAGTGTGTCGTGATGGTGGCTCCTAAAAGTGTTCACAATCAAAATGTTTCACCATTGAAATCCAGTCATTTTTGACAGGTGCATACCAGGATAACAAGTATAGGATATATGCTATGTATGTACTCCACCAGTTAAGAAAATCGTGACACCTCCAAAAATCATCACAGTGCTCACATGACAGGCTGACAAAGATGTACAAGATATCCACACTTGGACAAACAACAGACAAGAGAAGTGCTGGACACAGACCTTCTCTGTTGGGATGAAGGCACTGGGTCCTGAGGCCAGAGCCTGGGGAATTTCAATCCCATGATCCTGAAAACAAGGGAAGAGAGGAAGGAAGGCGAGAAAAGCCAAGAGACAGGGAAATAAGAAGTGAGACAGGGAATAATCAGGGCATTCTGTTACTATTCTTCGTGAAATATTAGTCAATTGAGTATATTGCATAAAAAGACACTGATAGCAGCAAAGACAGCAAGACAGGACTTTACAACAAAAAGTGAAAGTGGATATTGGCATTGCTAGGTAAGGTTTGTATTTCCATTGTATTTTATTCCAATTTTATTCTTAAGGCAACATACAGGAACCAACACAGTTTTAGATCTCTATGGCTTAATTTCAATTCATGCACTTTTTTTTTTTTTTTTTCAACAGCTCAATGTAAAGCAAGATGAACACTGGTTCAGGGAGGTCATGTCCACACTATTTATCTTCAACCAATTACCCTGGCTAAGTTAGGTGTGTGTGTATGTGTTTATATTTATATATACATATATCCATATATATACACACACACACGTTCACTTTTAATTAAAAACTCAAAAAAGTGTTTATAGATGCCTGTATGGTTTCAGAGGTCGTTCATGATTTTGTCACCTCATATGTAAATGTATACTGAACTGTTCCTATACCACGATGCCCTTCACAACTCATACGTTTCTAATCTGCAAAACAAATATGAATGGACATGAAGCAAATTACTTACCTTCATTTGAAGAATTGAAACACTTAATACTTGCGCAGCTATACAACAACATAATAAACTTGCGAGATACAAAGTTAAAACTTCAAATATAAAAGAAATTTTCTTTTGAGTCTTGCAGGCACAGTTCTCTATGGTGCAATACTAAGGAGGCGTGGCGCTTTCCCTGAGACGACTGCGCTCACCGCTTATCGGTCTTGCGTCACCTCAGGAGAGGCATTTTTCTGATGTAACCTATTAGCAATTTGCCTTACGACTTGCTACGTATTTTGTTTTTATATCTTCAACTACTCATTGCAAAACCCATTTTGCATCTTACATTCCCTTCAAACACACCCAACTATGCTAGCTTACCAAATTTAAGACATACAACATCAGAAATGGCTAACTAGATAGTTGATTGTAATGTGTCCCACAGCAAAGTAGCAGTTGGCAAAGAAAGTAGTTACATGGTGAATAGCATACAATAAATGACAGTAGGACATGGGTTTAGGGTTATTGGTGAAGATGATGATAACTAGCTTGTTATCAATTGGATCGTACCATTTTGAAATGCCTAGCAGGCCAAATTAGTTAATGTTACATAGCTAGGATTAGGTAGCGGGTAACGTTAAACATAAACTGAGGCACCCGGCGACCAAGAGACTTGCCATGACTGGTATGAAGCAATGTTTGCCAGATGTTTTGTGATTAAAGAATATGGTATAGAGACGTTTTGTCTAAATTTATCGATAAGTCCATTCGCAGCTGACTACCTAACATTAGCTAAATGGCTGTCTATCCTTACATTTAGGGCCAGGTTACCATAAATTGGTACGTCACAATAACATAGCACTACCCCAACATACGTCTGAGGGTCGAAAGATAATTAAACATATTGCAGCAGCTGAATTATTTTAACTTGTAGGATAATAACCCCCTCCCCGACACTGTATATGGTTGTCTAATATTAGGCTGTTCGGCTAGCTCTTACCAAATGTTACGTACCTGAGCAGTTTTCAGTAGCTCCGTAGCTCTTTCTCTGATGTCCGAGAAAGGACAAGTTTTGGACACCTTGAGTAGCTGTAATAGAACGTCCTCGTCAATCCTATCGCTATCACCCTTGTTGGTCCACACAAGACAGGACACTTTTTGTCAGTTCCTCCAGAGCCGCAGCGCGCTCCTTCTCGTCTCTGCTACACAGGCGATTAAATTTTCTGGAGCTGAACGCCGCTTCGGAGTTAGACTGTGCAGGCTCAGAACCTTGGTCTTCGCGGTTCGGTTCCCCGCTTCGGTCCCACCTTGAACCTGACATTGGTATCGAAGTCATGTCCAGCATATTGTAACGAGCTCAGGTTGCTCGGCATGTATTGCAGTGGCGCGATCCGTTTGCTATCTTGTCAAGGGTTGTAGCCACTTATTGCCCGACTGCTCTCAACGCTCGACCAAGACCAAAACTTACGGTATTATGTTAACAGGCTAGTGAACTTGTTTGTGTCAGTTTCTCAGGCTGAATTACCTTGTTGTCCGATTGTTTTAACCGCCAGTACTCTATATTAACAGGAATAACTCACATATGTATTTTTCGAGTCTAAGCAACTTATACAGCGACGAATCGGATGTTTTCACCCAACGAAACATATTGTTGTCTCCTGACTCCTCAGCTAACATTGGGTATCTGGCTTCAGCTGGCGTCAGTAGAAACTAGATCAAAACAGATTAGCTACGTTCTACTAACAGGATACATCCGTCAGTGGCGTATTCGTATTGCAAGTGCGAAGGAGTCTGGAGGAGGGGAGGAAATACGGACAAGATCTATCTAGTTTATGATGACTAACCAGAATGCCACTGCAGACAGCGAACATTATTAGCTAACTAAGCCGACCTTTCCTCATCAGCTAGCTTAGCATTAGCAATAAATAAATTGAAAGGGAGTTCCGGTTGTACCGGAAAAGAAGAATTACGCTTGCGCACAAAGCTGCTGAAAGAGCTGAATTAAACATTAAGCAGATAGTTTCTCAACTAAATAACTTATTAGATCACAGGAAAACAATGTAATAATGTACCGTTATGACTGTCGACGCTAAATTTAGATTCATAATAATTAATATATAATATACATAACATAACAAATTAGGTTTAAGTCAGTAGTGATAAAATATTAATCGTGTTTTTCGTGTGCGTAACTGTAGAAACTGTTTTCATGGAAATCAGATAAGAGCAGGAATTCCTCCTGAGTTTGTTCTTCGTAAGAGATGAGGCATGTGAGTGGCTTGTAACATCATTAATATGTGTTAGAGGAAGTTCTCAAGTTAAAACTGTTTGAGGTAGCTAAATACAAGTGTTCACCTAGAACAATTGACAGCAATTATAACATGAAACAAGCTTTACAGGTTTATACAAATGGAGGAAGAATTGTTTGTGAATGAGAGAAAACAGAAAATCTAGAATGAGTGTTTTCTATTTTTTCAGTAGGTCTTAAGCAATGATTTAAAACTTTAAACACATTTACACTGAGCTGCCTGGACTGTCTACGCCCCACTACAGGGCATGTAATTTCTTGTCTTTTCTTTCTTCCGGCAAGGCTTTAAGTGTACATGTGGAGACCAAGCATGGTCTTTGACAGTGATGACTCGTATTAAAAAAATAAATGTAACTGAGAACAGGAAAGCATATTTCACACTTTGCCAAGCTCCTCTCCTCCCCTCCCCAACTTTATGGTTTGTCTATTCCTGTTTTGGCAATTGGCATCATCATCATTCATGTTCTCAAGAGTCAGAAACAACACAGACACAGGACACAAGCAAGCAGCATTTATTTTTTCAGCATTTCCATTTTTAATTATCTGTTATGGTTTTCTTCTTCTTTCTTAAAAAAATGAATTTTACTGCAGAGACACACTCTTGGTTGTCAAAGTGTGCTGTGGGTGAGTGTCTGTCTGCCTGCTTGTCTGTCTGTCTGTCTGTCTGTGTTTCGTGACCCCTGGGCCTGTTAGAGTTGCTCTGAATCATGGTCTGCCTGTGTCATTTGTTTTCAGGGCCACATTCGCCATTCCGGGTGAGACTATGAAGCACCTGGAGTGCCACATCTCTGTCAGCCAGAGCCTGGGCATTCTCTGAGGCCATGTCTCACCCAGGTCAGCTTGTGTGACTTGTGAGGAGCAACAGTGTTTGTATTCTACACTCCCAATAATGTATTCTCATACGCATTCATCAAGAATGGGTACTGCTGTCAAGCTTGGGATTGTATATCGTTGCACTGGTACACTGTACCTTGATTTTTTTGTACAAATTACATGACCCTGATTTATTTTTTTTTTATTCACAAAAAACAAGAGTATCAACACATGTATTTGTAAAGTCCGATCTTATATTAAATTAGCTTTATATATATATTCCATACAAAATAATAGATACCTTTTTGTGTTGGCAGGGGAGAGAGAGGCTTGGAAAAGAAAAGAGAGAGGAGAGGGACACACATAAAACAGCCATGGATGGAGCTGCAGTGTGAACCTGTGCATTGGGCACATATAGACACAGATGCCCCCTGGTGGAGGTATCTGTACAGTGCACTCAAGGACACAGTCTAGCAGTGGATGCTGCACAGGGGCACAGTATGGTCTGTTGAGTTGCCTTGGTAGTCAGTGGTCCGTCCCATCTGAGACCAGTGATGGACAAAAAAAGAAGCAAAGCTACATGGAGTTACAGAAGCAAGAGTGAGGCTGAAGGTATCAGCGCACTGTTGGGAGGGGTGGGGCAGGGAAGGGGTTGCACACAGGCTCCTCTGCAGTATTTTACAGTAAGGTGTTTGACAAAAAAAAGTTGAAAAGGGGGAGGGGAGAATGTATGAGCTCCTCAAACGATTTTGTTCTCCAGTGCTGCAATCCTCTTCGCTACACCCTCCAGTGAAGCTGTCGTCAAGGAAACATTCAGACTCTTTCACACAATATTATACAAGGCTCTGAGTGTTTCATTCATCTCCTTCCTCCTACTTTCTCTAGCTCTCTCTATCTCTCTATCTTTCTCTTTCCCTATTGCCCGGAATGGGGGTTTTCTTTAATTCTTAAAAGTTTCTGCCTGGAGAGGGCACACAAAAAACAATAGAGGATGGCATTTCTTCCAATCCCTAAATTCAAACACAACTTTAATCCATTCATTGGCATGCTAGCCCTCTCTCTCTCTCTCCACTCTTTCTTCCTACTGCTCTCCCATTGTCTCTCTTTCAAACTAAAGTAAATCTTTAAAATGACCCAATATTCCATCCACTCACTGTCATGTAAAGGGTAGGCTGCTTTTGAAAAGGATATATTTTTTTGTTAATGCTTGCAAGGCATCTTCTACTTTTTTCTGGAACTTCACAATGGATTCACATTCACAGGGGTTCTCCTCTGTAAGAAACAAGAGAGATAGAGACATGGAATTGGGATAGGGAAGAGTGTGTGTATGTGTGTGCGTATAAGTGTATATGTGTTAGTGTGTGTCTGAATGACATGTGCCTCTCACCTTCACAGATGTTGACATGCAGCTTCTTGGCAATCTGGTTCATTGTCTTAAAATCAGCAGTGTAGAAGTAGTGATCTGCAAGGGGCTCAGATGCGATCTCTCTCAGCTCATCTTCCACTGCATTTCCCACTCCTACAGCATACATCTTGAACCCTGGGAAGCACAGACAACCATCACCCCCTCATCAGAAGTCTTTCCTCCTACTATCTCACTATGTACTCCTTCCCTTTATGTCCAGTCGTCTGTTCTGTGACTCCTCTTCCTCCCTGTCACCCCCATTCTATGTTTTCAGTTTGTCTCAGTGGTATCCTCCCCCTTACCATTCTGTTTTAAGGCTGTCATAGACTGGTAAAACAAATCAAACTGAATGAAGATGACAACCTTATACCTACTCTTTGATCATTCATCCTGTACAATTTTTGTTACATTGGAGATGAACACCCATGAAGTACTCATATATTACCAGCCTGACTACCTTTATCAATCTAGTTCTTTACTCTCCCATTTCTCTTTGCTGTAGAGTTGGAGCTTGTTGATTGATTCTTTCTGTCATTGCTATAGGTGGGAAAAGGTATCTCTTTAACATTCCAAATATGTAGTCAGAATTGTGTTGACTTCCTCTCTTTCACTCACTTTACCCATCCCTTCCTCACCATTCTCTTTAGCCTTCTTGGCTGCTTCTCCAATGTAGTCCTGGGAACGCCCATCAGTGAAAACGATGCCCACTTTGGAGACACCTGGTCGGGCCCCCTGGCTGGGGGTGAAGCTGTTGTCCAGGAGATAGCGCAGAGCCATACCAGTCATGGTCCCTCTCTCCATATAGGCCATCTTCTTCACAGCATCCTTCAGTTCCTTTCTGGAGTTGTACCGACCCAGAGGGAACTCCTGCCTGACTGAGCTGGAGTACTGGACCAAGCCCACATGGGCTTTGCTCTCAGCCACGTCCAGCTTGTCCACAATCAGGTTGATCCACTTCTTGACCAGCTCGAAGTTCTCGGGCCGCACACTCTTGGAGCCATCGATCAGGAATACCACGTCAATAGCAGCAGCACTGCAAGCTGCATGAGGGTGAGGTTCAGAAAATTGGACAGGAGGGAAGGGTTGGGATTTGGGAATGAATTTGGGAATGATAAGGGTTGGGGTTCAAGGAGAGGTACAAAGGAGGGAAAGAAGTAAACATCAGGGTGCTGATTTGATCTTCAATGAGAAACGGTAAGAGTCCTTAGGGAGGTGCTGGAAACACCGTTTCTGACCACCTCTGTCACACCTGGCTGTCTCGCTCTCTCTCCCTTACATTAGGGCCACACCCACGGGTCTCATGCCCGCTTCACCCACCACCAACTCACCACTGCAAGATCGGCCGTCCTCCATGAGGGTGAATCCGTCCTTGCAGGCGCACTTGTAAGAGCCGGGCGTGCTGATGCATACCTGCTCGCAGTCGTGGTCTCCAGTCGCACACAGGTCCGAGACTGCGCAGACATGCGCAGACACAACACACAGCGAGGATGGATGGGGGAGTTATGAGGGAGAAAATAACACTATGTCAGTTAAAGAATTAGGAAACAATGCTAAGGTTCATTTTAAGGATCCGCTGTGCTCCATTTGGAAATGTATTGTGGGATCATGAAATTAGCTAGCGGATCTTTAAAATGAACAGGGATGGGCAATATTGGAAAGACACACTCTCATTTCTTTGAAATACATATTTTCATTTCTTTTTGGTTCTTATCTAATATTTGAATTTTGTCTCTGATTCTGTGTGGGATCACTTTGTTTTCTTTTGTACAAGCACTCAAAAAGAAAGGAAGACATATATTTCAAAAGCAGGTCTTTCTGATAGTGCCACTCCCTGAAAATGAACAGGCAGTCCTGGTTTTCTGCTGCAGTGTGTTTGGAACTAGCTGTGAAAAGAAAATATTTTTATATAAAATGAATCATACAGTACATGAAGGGGCGGAGCTAGCTTTGCACTGCAGCAGAGTGTTGCCCAGGAGATTTGACCTGTTGGTGTTACTAATGACACTAATGGCTCCTAGGTCAACTCTGAGAGAAAGAGGAAATACTGAAGGTGTTGAGAAAGGGGTAGGGTAGGTTGTTTTTTTTTTGGGAAGGGAGGAGTTGGGGTTGGGGATGTGGGCATGTCTACTAGACAAGGAATGATAGGGGGCAAAATTGTTGGTGGAAGGGAAGGAACAGAAATTGAACTGTTGGCTGAAGGGAACACCCTGAATCTGTATAATTTCACTGATAATGATGATAGCGATGACAAAGATCAAGATGAAGGTGACATGATGGTCCTGATAATGATGATGAGATTAACAACAAAGCTGATGGTTGAACGTATTTGTTCTCCAGAGCTGAGCACTGGTTTGTGGTTGAAATTTTCAAAGGATTTTGAGGTGGTTCATTTCCAGACACAGAAGTCAGGTCTCATGTAAAGATTTTACTTATCCCCCCAACCCCTGTCATCTCTCCAGCATTCCATACCCTTCTTCATCTCTGATTTAGCCCATTCCTGACTCTCATTGTCTCTCCTCTCATTTACCCATCTCCCTTTGCCCCCTCACCACAAAATGCCTCCTGGAACTTCTTGGTGAGCTTCTCAATGACACTGTAGCTCTCCACATAGTCCACATGATCCTCCAGGGGTTCGCTGGCTATCTGCCTCAGTGTATTCATGTCCACACGGCCTACACCAATGGCAAACAACTCAATCCCAGCATCCCTTGCTCTTGACGCCACATCGCGCACATTGTCTTGGGGACGTCCATCTGTCACAATAATGGCCACCTGATGAAAAAGAGAGAAAACAGGAAAAAAAATGGAAATATGAATGGAGAGAGGGACATAATTCTGTAAACTGTAGGTGAAATGGTAATTCAGTTATCCATCAGAGAGAAGAGTGCTGATACTTCTCTTCTTGTCCAGTAGGGGGCAGGTTAGAGGTAAAAAATCTCTGGCCTCACCTTGCTGATGTCAGGGGAGCGCACGCGGGCGCCCTCTGCCTCGCTAAAGGCCACGTTGAGAGCAAACTGGATGGCCAGGCCTGTCATGGTGCCAGTTGACAGGGGCTCAATGCGGGTCACAGCCTTCACCAGCCCGGCTTTCGTGCGGTGAGTCTTCAGAGATACCTCATTCTTCACCCGGCTGGCATAGTTGACCACACCCACACGGGTGGCGTTAGGCCCAACGTCCAGACCCTCGATCACCTTAGCGAGGAACACCTTGACCTGTTCAAACTCGGATGGTCGCACGCTGCGTGAGCTATCCACAATAAATATCAGGTCTGTAGGGCGGGTCTTGCACAGGCCTGCCGCTATAGGGAGAGAGACGGAGGGGGAGAGGGGCTGGGTGAGACAGTCAGAAACTAACACAGACTCTCTTAAGACTCTATTAAACATTGAGCTTTGATGTATTAGTTTCCGCTATCTGTCTCTCTATCTGCATTCAAATATACTGTACCTTTCACCACATGACTCACAGCCAAAGGCCACACATTTTCACATAAGTAGACTTAAACAGTTCACACATTACAGAAAGCATTATGTATGTTCCAAAAGCATCCTCAAACTCAGTCAGACTTTGTTAAATACATATATATTTCAAATTAGTATCGTATAGATTACATTCCCAGGTGTGCTATTGGTACTGTTTTAACAAGACCCATAACTGGACCTTCATCAGAAACATTCTAGCTTTACTAATGGATAATGTTTATAATATAAGCATCACCAGTCGCCATGGAGTAACCGTTTCTCCAAGGAAAATAAATAATGTAAATTTAATATGGGCATGGAACATCCTGCTTTTGCTCTGAGTAGAGCTCTGGGTCCCATACACTGCAAGCATTGAAAGCCTCTCTGCTCCCCTCCCAACTGGGACACCCGGGTTTATCTTGCTCACAGAAGGTGTTATTCCACCAAAACTGGTGCCAGCACGCTCAACACACACTGCAGTCTCACAGCAGAATGATAGGGCCCCTTCGCACTTGAATATAAGCTTAGCCACAGGACCTCCTGGGAATCAGTCCACACAGTCTGACAGGAGGGCAATGTTTTCAAATGAAACATTGAGGGGTGGGTGAAAATTACATATTCACATCAGATTTCCCCCCCTTCCCAAAACACCTCTACCCAGACAAATTCCAGGGCAATCATGTATGTTGTGTGGAATGCATCCTCCTGGGAGAGGAGAGGAACTGCGGCACTCAGCTGTCACAGCTGGAGGAACAAAGACACCACTCAAGTGCAGTGGAGGAGGATGTGCTTCACATAAGCACACCTTTCTGCCACAACCATGCAGCTGGAGAAATGGCACAGTAGATCCAGCACAATACCTGCAGCCCCAGAACAGAGCAGCCCCTGAACAGAGCAGCTTCTTGGCCTTTCTAACAGAAAAAGCTTAGAAAGTCCGTTATAAATAATAATATATTCATGAGCTCAGTAATGCTCTTCACTCTCCATATTGTCTGTCTTCCAATGCTCATTCAGACATTGATAAAGATTCCATCTATTCCATGTTCCCAATACACTTGGAGCACAAAAAAGCACATTCAGAATATACCAGGGACAGGATAAAACACAGTAATGAATACAGAATCAATGTAACGGTAGCACAATAACAACAAACCAGCAACATGGCAACAGCACACAGTATCTGCTCGTCACTAACATTGTTACAACATAAAACACCTTATGAATGGAGCAGAGACAGTATGGATATCAGATGACCAATGCATCTCCATAACAGGCTTTCCGTTTTTGACACTACTGTGTGAAAATTGTTCATGTGATGCACAATCACAAATGCAGTGGTTCATTTAAGAAGCACAAACTGAGGGACTACTGAGCTATAGACTAAAGCAATACAATAATGATAACCAGGAGAACAGTGATGATAAATATTATTACATATCCTGATTCATGCAAATCCTCCTTAAATAAATGTACCTTTATTTATACACACTTATATACATCTGGTCAGCTGCTTTACATAACATAGCAAACAGTAATTACCCACTTATAAATTCATTGAATTTACCACAGCAACTGACAAGAACAAGTTCCGCTCTAAAACACATAGACAAAGCATAGACTAACTGAATGTGCATAAGTGTAAAAAAATGAGAGAAGCAGGCAAAAAGGTAGAGTGAGGAGGGACAGATTGTCATGGATTAGGGGAAGAAATGAAGGGGAAAGCCTGAGAGGGAGTGGAGGAAGAGAGAGAGAGAGAGAAACGGAGGTCCAGGTGTCTGATCCCCCCTGAACCTGGCTATGAGGCCCTGCATCTCTGAGAGTACCACTTCCACCCAAAACCTCAGCCGACACTAAAGCACCACACACCCTCCAGAGCTCCAGGGTTCAGCCCCTGACATGGCAAGACCCCACCTGGGCCCCTCCCGTGCTCTGGACAGCCAACTCCCTAAAACAGCTCCCGAGACCTTAATCCCAAATCCTTGCTTCTCTTATCCTTGGCCATAGAGCCAGCCTGTGGCCCGTGTGCTGGTACTGTCCCGCGGTGCAAGGCCCGTACCCTTGGGTTGAAAGGGCGAGATGGAGGCGCCCCACAGATGGTTTCTTACCCATGGCGGCTGCATTGCGGAGCTCCAGGGTGGCGTGGGCACCCAGCAGGCAGAGCAGCAGGAGACATGCGCAGGATGGCAGACCGGGCTTCATGGCTGCAGAGAGACTGGCACGGGGGCAGGAGGCAGAGTGAGCGCCACCGGGAGAGACCGTGAGGTTATCAACGGCACCCCATTCCACACACACACACACACGCTCGCGTGCACACACACCCACAGACGTATCCGCACACTGAGACAGCCCCTTCTCTGGCCTGTTTGCGTGTGTGTGTGTGTGTGTGTGTGTGTGTGTGTGTGTGTGTGTGTGTGTGTGTGAAAGAGAGAGAGAGAGAGAGCAGGGGGAAATACCTGTTCTGAAAGGATCTGAGCAAGAAGGAAAAACAAACTTACCTTGATATTTCTGTGTGTGTGTATGCGTGTGTGTGTGTATGCATGTGTGTGTGTGTGAGTCTATTGGGGGGCGGGGGCAAGTGGAGGGTGGGGGATATAGCACATGGGACCCTGTGTTCTGGGCTCCACTCCTCTAGAAGCACAGGATTAGGTCTGGCATTGGGTGCAGTTCAAATAAACACTGGGATGAATTCCTCTATTTTCCCCCCCTCTTTTACCTTTTTTAAAAAATATTAATTTCTGCATGCTTTTCAGGGGTGGAGCAAGGAAGGGGAAGGTGTGTGGGGGTCTTACTTGAAAATAAAATGAGGAAAAGTCAAATTAATCCTTATGTGGAAAGCAGTAGGGGATCTGTAGCATCTAATGGTCCTTAAAGTTACTGAGCAACGTTCATTGTTTCCCAGTCTTTTTTCCTCTGCTTTTGTCATTATTTTGGTGTTCATTTATCCATGTTTTCCATCTTCTTTGCCTGTATGTTTCTGTAAACTGTTTCATTTTTTTTCCTTTTCACTTTATTTTCTTCCCTTGTGTCTGTTTGTGTGACTATCCCTTTGTCAGTCTCTGCCTCTCGAATGGTGTACATATTTGTTTGGCTGTGTTTTTTTTATCATTGTGCATTTATTTCTATTGTTGTGTGTATCCATTTCTGTCACAGTGTTTTGGTCTCAGTGTTCTGGCTTTATAAAAGTAGTGGCTGAGTGCACCAAATTCAATATCAACTCTAGATTTCTCTCTGCAGCTTTTTCAAAGGTGACACTGAGTGGTTGGAGGGGAGGCTGTGAGCATCTTGACAGGCTGCGGTCGCTGGAGCAAATTTGCATTCCATTGTCAGAGTAATGAAAGCTCAGGAAATCGATTTGTGGTCATATCATCCTGTTACAGTAAAGAAATAATATTAAGTTTTTGATTTTTATCATGTAAAATGACATGACAGTTATTGAGGTTGTCTCTTTGTGTGTACTGACTGTGCCTAAGCTCCTCTGGTGAAGTGCTTTCAGTTATTGTTTAGTTTCGGTTATTTGCACTTGAAGTTGTTTGACCTTTGAAGTTGCTTTAGACATGTCCACGTGTGTGTCTCTAGCGGTATGAGTGTGTGCATGCGTGTCTATTTCTGTCAGTGTGTTTCTCTGAGTTTGTGTATGTCTGTGTGTGTGTGTATATATTGTAAAAGCTTGTCTAGATTCCTCTGAGTGCTCCCCAGTGTACTGTACAGTGAGGGATAACTCTGTTGCACTCAGCCAATGAAAGAGCTCCTTTCAGGCCCTGGTCCTCTAACAGAGCCGCATCTGTGTGATGTAACTCAGCCCTCAGTAATCGCCCCACTAATGAACGCAGCTCTGGCAAGCCTAGGACAGGCCCGGCCCCCGGCCCACATACACAAACACATGCAGAGATGCCACAGGAATGCAGCCGGTCCAGCCAGGGGTGTCTGGGGTCAGTGTCTGATGCCGCCTCTGCTGCAGCTGGCCCTCCCTCTGATACTGACCCTGCTGGGGAGGCGACATCAGCAGGAGCTTCTGACCCTGTGTGAGAGAGACTGGACTGGGCACCTGACCCCATGAGAGAGAGAGAGAGAGACGTAGAGAGAGAGAGAGGCAGAGAGAGTCACAACAAAACTCCAATTATGTGATCGCAAGAGAGACCATTCCTCAACTATAGCTGTGAGGGAGAGAGATAATCCCAGACCTCCACCTTGTCAGGAGAGAGAAAATGAAGCGATTGCAAATTGTAGGTTTCTGTAGGGACATATTATCAAGTGACACATTCCATCAGATGGGGGAGTATCAAAGGCTTTTGAGCTGACAGCCTCTAGATCCCAATGGCACACACATACTGCTGCTCATGTAACCTCATTTTCAAAGGAAATACGCATTCAAAATTAAATAATGCAACAATGAAATTTTAATTTTGCATAATAAAACACAAGTAAAATAAAAGTTCATTTGTTTTTGAGTAAATTGTAAATCTTAAGATGGTAGATGGAATCTTGGAGGTCTGAAATATCCTTTAGCCAAGGGCAAATATATAGTTTGTATGTAAATATAGTACCCTTCAGAAAATATTTTGTTTTGCATACAACATTTGAATAACTGATTGTCAATTAGGCATATGGCATGTATCGTTTGGTATACATAAACAAATGTTTGTTCATGTTAAATTAATGAATTTGCCCAGCATGTAGTGATCATGTGAACAACATATGACTGGATCATGGGACAGATTGTAATTATAAAAAAAGTTTGTAGGCAGCAACAAAAAACAGGATTTGCCTGTCTGTAGATAACATGGAGGTACCACCTAATAATAAGGAAATGTGCTTACAGCCTACGATGTAGAATCATTGAAAAAGAAATCCTCATTTGCTGATAGCTCTTGTTTTCTTGTTGTTGGTTCAAGGTCAGTGAGTGCCCAGATTATAGTTACTCTTACTGAGGGCTGTTAAGGACAGTTTAGAGCTGTTGCTCAAATTTACTCAAAACTATTCATTTTGAGTAAATAAACATGAACGAGAGGATATTTAAAACTAAATCCTAAACCACAGGCTAATTATGATAGTAAAACATATTTTACCCATAAATCTAGATTGCATTTTAATTTGGATTACATCTTTTAAATTCCATTTCTGGGAATCAACAAAATATGTAGTTTTGAAAATGCCTACATTTACTGCAAATCTCTTAAGGGCGTAGAATGACTGCTTAGAAAAATAAAAGTTATTATATGTAATAAAATTGTGACAAAAAAAGATGTATTTTTATAATGTTTTTTTACGGTGGGTTCATAACCATAAAACCCATGAACCCACAGCTTATGTTTATGCAAAGCATGTTGGTCACTGAGTTACATTAATTTAGTGACATTAACTTATAGTATGCATACGATCTAAAATAATAGACCTGTTCCTCTTGTTTCCTGCCCATAAAAAGTATAGTAATAATAAGGAATGAATGGCTGTGCCAAGAGCATTGGCTCATTAATATCATATTTAATTTGAATTTCATAAAATAAAATGCAAAAAATTGTATATTAATAGGTCTTGTTTTTCCACATATTTCTATGGAGTACCTTTATTTCAACATACTTTATTTTTCTACTGGATGTTTTTCCCTCCTCTCTACCCCCATATCTTCTTCATCACCTGAAGTTTAAAGCAAAAATCACTTCTGAGATATATCTGAAGTGCAGCACATCAAGCAATGTGGAAAAAACTGTAAATATCAACACTGCTCCCTCCTCCTTCAAAAGCATGAAGAGGCTGGAAAAACGTGGTGTGTTTACGCTGTGCCGTTCAAAACTCTTTGAAGGTTCTTTACTCTGCGTTCCCAAATAGGCTGATCTGAGAAGAAAATAAACATTCTGGAGCACAGAGACAACACTACTAGAGAGATTGGAAAGTCGAAATCTTGAGTTTAATGAGGCTTTATTGTTTCCTGCTCACTCTGGGCCTCAAAGTGCAATAAGCCAAGCGTTATTTAGCCTCTCACTCATATTCTCTTTTCCCCTCCAACTCTGTATAATTAGCACTAGCTTTACGCCAAAGCATTTTTACATTTGAACAACCAGTGCGGAATAAAGCACACAAAAGGGAGCAGAAATAAATATAAGCTATTTACTTAACCCCCCAAACAAATATTTGTCACAGCCTTAACACATTTCTCCACACATAAAGATAGGCTGGTCTGAATACCCTGATACATAGCATTGACTAAACAATGTACTGAGTGGTGTATTCCTCTTGTCAAACCAAATCGAGCACTGCAAATGTTGACTAACCAGGAAGTCAACATACCTTATAAATAGTTGATCTGTGTGTATGGTTATTTACCCTCAAAATATTAATAGAGATGTGCATTATTTGTGAAAGTGTTATTTAGTTCCATAAACAGAAGTGGTGATAATTTTGATTATTAAATAACTTTTGGCTTTTCAATTTCCTGGCAATACAATTTGACCTCAGCAGTGAATGTGAGCAAGCAGTGAGTCTGTATCTTGCTCATGTGCATGTGAAATTAATTTCATGTGTGCTCCGGAACCTCAGTCAACCCTCTCTTGCTCTCTTTGTGCAATTAACTCATTACCATTTTCGAATACCCTCCATTCCCTTTGAACTCTCTCTTCTTTGTATCCGCTCATTTGGACCAAATTCACAGTAAACAAAGAACCAGGGAGATTTTTCTTGAGATTTTGTTTAATGGCCCATCTCTCTCTCTATCTCTCTATCTCTCTCTCTCCCTGTAAACAGGTTATGATGGACACTAGCCTAAATATAGATCCACAGTAAAGCAGCAGCCATTACAGAGTGCACATGAGTGAGCGCAGGTTTAGAGCAAGATCGGGAGGGGAGCCAGGTGTGACGTGTGTGTGGTTAACGCTTATGGGATGTGGTAGGCCGGAGGATCATCCTTAGAGGGAAGCTTCAAAGCCTCATCATAGGAGGGCAGCTCCACCTAGGGCAGAAACAGGGGGATGAAAAGGCGTCCCATTGTTCAGTGTTCACAGCGCTGCATCTCCAGCATCGACACTATTCACCTGTGAAATGTGATGCCTTACAATGTGCCACAGTAAGGCAAAACACACAGTATGTAGTTCAAAATTACATATGATGGAGAATTTGTACAGCATCACATCAGATATCAAAGATTCAATAAACTTTAAAACTATGACTTTAGCTCAACCATTCAGCCAATGTCACAACTGAGAAACAGGCTTTTTCTATGTTGGTAAAGTGATTTTGACAATAAGCTATCAAAATCATTAATATGTTTCAAGACTATTCATCTGTAGATATGTTGTCAGTAAAAATATTACAAATGTACACACACAGATATGGCATACACAAAATACATAGACAGAAATACTCACAGATACACTCTTCTCACTTTCCTTTGCCCCCTGGCTGTTCTTGCCAACCCCTGCCAGCTTCACTATATAGTAACACTTAGTCACAGTGTGAACAGCATACACCTGTGACAGAGGGGAGACAGTGGAGGGACAGATGTAATCCCTCTGTTAAGGTAGGCTGCACAAATTAGATTGTACCTTAGTCACATAAGGGCCGGCTAAGGAGGAGCGGGTAGGAGCCTGAGGTATAAAGTGCTCAGTTTTGGAACAATCTCCTCCTCCAACCATATGTCTCTGTTTGGGAACAGACAAATAATTAAATATAGCCACAAGCAGTTATTATCAGGTCCAAGCACTCACAGTCACAGTGATGCCAGTGACAGTCACAGAGTCCTGTGGTTGCAAATCTAGAGGCATTGTGTTTATATTGGAACATCTACTTCACCCTGCTTCTACATCTGTTCTCACTGCTGGCTAACTAGCTGTTAGCTACCAGAGCACATGAAGAAAAGTTCTGGAAGTGCAAACGTGAGAAAACCTGCTCCATTGACTCTGTTTGAAAGAAGTGATTGAGTAAAAAGAATTTTATGGCCCACCATTAGAGGGAGCCAGGTTCAAAATGAACCTAGGACACCAGAGTGACTCTTAATGATAGGAACTCTTGATTAAAATGAATGAACCACATGAAACACCTCTATCCATTGTAGAGTATCCCTTAATTTATAAGATATAAATTTACTGGCCTCATAAAACTCCTGATAAGACTCCTTCAGTCGATACCCACTAACAATATTGTGTAACGGCTATGCTCCCTTGTTTCCTAAATTTCTCCCTCCATCCCTCCCACTCCATCTTTCCCTCTCTCCCCCCACCTCCCAGCTCTCTCCCTCTCTCTTCCTCCTCCCTCTCTTCCTTCTTCGTTGGACTGTCTGTGTTTTTTTGATTACTTCTCTGCACCGAGCGGCAGGGGCCCCCATTTCTGATCCTCAAGGCAGCCAGTAAACACCTTCAAACTGGCACATAATCCCTGAGAACAGACCGCGCTTTCTCCCCTCCGGCCCATCCTGTATTAACGCACCACCTCCATGTCTCACCTGAACAAGCCCCGATTGATGGGGGTTGTTGGGGAAACAGGGGGACGTAAGGTGAAGTTATACTGTATCCCCCCAACATTTGAGCATTTTCATAGAGAAAAATGAAAGAAAATCAATGTCAGCTTGTCAACAGAGACCTGAGGCTGAGAATAACTCCCCTTTTGATGGATCTGTACACCACGTTTATGTTTGCAGGTGTCTGTGTGAGCGGATGGAGGGTGCACATGTGCATCAATGTGTGTGATGTATGTAAGTGTGAGAACCCCTGTATGAGTACGGAGTGTATGTGTGTGTCTGGGTGTGTGCAGTGCACATCTGAGCTGTATATAAGTAGTATATGGGAGTATAGCAATGTGCACTTTGTATGTGTATGTGTTTGCATGTGTACATAAAGATGTTTGTGTGTATGTAATTCTGTGACTGTAGTGGATGCGTATGTGTATGTGTTTTTAAATGTGTCTGTGTGTGCACATATGATCATAATTACTGCATGTGTATAAATATGAAAACTCTGTAATGTAATGAGTGTACTTATGTATGTGTTTGTGTGTGTATGTGTGTGAGAGAGAGAGAGAGAGAGAGAGAATACATTTCAGATTTATATGTTGCTGTGTGTGTGTGTATATCTGTCAGGTCTGCATGAATTGTATGCATATGTGGCAGTATTCAATATATATTCATGTCTGTATGTGTGTGGTTACATGAGTGTATCTACATATGTGTATATGTCAACACATCTGTGTCTGTATATATGAATGTGAATGTGTGTTTTCGCTTGTATATACATATGTTTGTATGAGTGCCTGTACGTGCATGTGTGTGTGTGTGTGTGTGTGTGTGTGGATCATGGACAGCCATAAAGGCACAAGGGGGCACAGCTGCAGGCAGCTGAAGGTCCTCTGTGTGTTTGTGGAGCAGCGGATTAAAGGGCGGAGTGCGGTGCACATTTCTGTGGTGTTATTGCTGGATGTCAGCTTCAGAGTCCCACCCCCACCCCCCATGCCACCTCCTGGGGGGGCAGGCCAAAGGAAGTGGGCAGAGGGGGGTGATGGGAGACAGACAAGCCTTCTGTCACATGGAAATACCATAAAACAGAAATACCCACATGGCTTATGTAATAAACCTGTACAAGCATCCCGCGGGATGAGTGAGCATGTGCAGAGCCCAGAACGACGCACCTTCATCAGCAGGTAGAGAACAAACAGCACTCCAAACATCATGGTCTCCTTCTGCCCCAACTCTTTTCCCTGTGTCACATAGCCCTGTGCAACAGAGAGCAGATATAAAGACAGCCATGCTGAGAGGCTTGACAGGCAGTGAAAGGTAAAAACAATGATATGACACAGTGAAACACTGAGACTCAGTGAGAAACTAGAGCCCAGAGAGATGATGCGAAACTCGAGGAGACACAAAACAAGAAACAAAACACACCAGATGATGAGTTCATCTGAGACAGGTAAAGGTGAGACGACATCGCGTGAGAAAGAGAGCTGAATGGAGAACATGAGGGAGGATCACATGAGACGGGCAGGGCAGACAGGTGGATGTGAGTGGGGGCTTACCATCAGCCGGTCCCACTCTTCAAAGCAGGGGGTCCCTGGGAGCCCCCAGGGGCCACTGAAAAGGGACATCAGGCTGAGCCCCAAATCAAGGTACAGTTGGACGATGAAGGGAACCAGGTGATAGGAGTGCCCCTGGAGCAAAAGTGGAGACAGAGATGAAGCATGGAAAGGGTTACACACCTGGGCAATATATCCAGCATTTCATATATCAGAGCAGAAAAGCTGTCACACACTATAAGAATGCCTGTAAACATAATTTACAATTATCCATTTATTTTTGTGTAGTATTGGTGTTTTAGTACATTTCTTGGGTAAAGATGGTAAATGTTACTCAATCACACCTAAGTGAAGTACTTGGTTGAAAATTTGATTTTTTACATGTTTCCCAAGAAATAACCTGCAAGAATTTACTTTGTACCAGTCATCTTGAACATCTTGTTCATACAAGTTGAAAAATGAGTAAGTAAATTTTCTGTCTATTGTCATTTTATAAGTGTTATTAACTTATGTTTAAGTGCTGATTGCTGACTATCAATGTGCACAGGAAATGGAAGACCTCAGGGCAAAACAGTAACATTTTGAGAACACTGTGAGCCCTGTAAGCCATGCATCTCTGACAGAGTCAAAGAGAGGGAAGAGGATGTCTGAGATCCTGTTATCACCAAGGCATCACCAAGCTTTCGCACGTGCTCAAACACAGACAACCGCACACAACCGGCAGCAGAAGTATAGATATGAGCAGCTGTTTATTTTTATTCCACCCAAGCAAACCGGTGATGTGTGTGTCTGTGCGAGTGTGTGTCTTTTCATGTGTTTGCACGTGTGTGTGCTTGCTTGCGTGCGTGCGTGAGTGCGTGCGTGCGTGTCTGCGTCCATACCGTGCATGTACGTCCTGCCAGAGGGCTTGGAAAGACTGCAAGGATTTTCGTGTTTGACCACATCCATAAATATTGAAACAAGTTCTCCTTTCTCGTGTCTCAAAATACTGAGCAAATATTGATGTGTCGGGAAGGCAGAAACCAAAAACATTTCATACATGCGCCTCTTTTTTAAACGTCTTTTTTTTCAAGGGTATGTTCTGAGCGTGCTCTGTTCGACGAAGAGGAAAGTCCTGGAAAATCAATCATGAAATAGTATAGTTGAAGCTTTTGCATTCCTCAGACCCCCTCAAGGTAATTAAAGTTCTGTGTGATGGAGATTTAAGTCAGGGAAGGGCGGGGAGGCCTTGGGGGTGATGGGGGGGGTGTGATGAAGAACGTAATTGATAGGGTTGATGAGAACACATGGGGAGGGCGTTGTCAATTTGCGGTGGTGATAAACAGAGACAGTGCAAAGGCTCGAGAGTTTTGAGAATGTGCTCTGCCATTGGCCGAACCTTACCCTGTGCAGTCCGACTAGAACAAAGATGCAAGAAATCCCGATCATAATCAACAGCAGGAAGTTGGATGCAGTGTCAACTGTGAAGAGAGCAGACCGTGAACCTTATCAAAAACACAGAGTTACAGAATCAGGACACAAAAATGAAAGACTAATGGCCAAATTTCACTGGTGTGCAAAATAATAAGTAGCCATTCCACTTCCTTTTTGTGCCATACAATTAAAATCATTTAGTTTCATGCTTTGAAATGTAACAGCTTGACAGTCACATGACTTTTGATTCCATTTGCCAGTGATGATGAAGTGCTGAGCAGGACAATATATTTGTGTGAATTTAAAATCACAGTTATGAATGTTTATAATGGATGGATATGAAAGGCATTTGATAGAAAGTTATAAAATTACCACTGGTACTGTGTATAGACATATACTTTCATTGACAATGTCAATGTATAACCCTATCATGCAAATACAGACAGATAATATTACCATATCAAAGACAGACAGGAATGAAAATGTATAATTACTGAAATAAAGACAAAACAATACAGTATCACAGATCTGCAACGATAACAATTCATGGACAAACAAAGACAGTCTTTCGGATACAGCAGCCTGAGACTGTAGACCTTTAGACACAGAAATGCTGCATAAAGCAGTATCCCAGTTCACAGGCAGGAGTGTCTATTCACAGGCTACATATTGGCTGCCTTGTGCTTTACATTGAAAGTGCTGTCCATGCCAAAGCTGAACCTACAGAGACCCAGTGAAGGCAGGTGCTAATGAATATTCATTAGCAGCAAGACTGTTACTTGTTTGGTTCTGATTGAAATCTATTGATGTGGGCAAAGCCCCTGAAACTGCCAATAATTCATAATCCAAATATGTTCCAGACCTGCCTGCTCATGAATATTCATGAATAAAGAGAAAGCACAGTCTCTTCTCCTGAACTATTTATCAGAGAGAGGAAGGAACACAGTGTGGAACCTTGCTTTTAGAAAATAAACAAGTGGTAACCTGGCTAAAAAACAGGAAATCGGAGGTTATGAAGACCATGGACTGAGCTGATCTGACATAAACAAACAAGTTTACAGAGAATCACACAGAGAGATGATAAAATGGTGTCAAGGACACACAAAGTCACAAAGATATTGAGTGGCTG
This sequence comes from Albula goreensis, assembly GCA_022829145.1. Lineage (NCBI taxonomy): Eukaryota > Metazoa > Chordata > Actinopteri > Albuliformes > Albulidae > Albula > Albula goreensis. The sequence continues at coordinate 18,496,839 of CM040743.1, read as the reverse complement.
CATAACAAAGTGATATAGTATCAAAGAAACACTGAGATTAGGGCAGGGTTCATTCACAAATCTTTCAACCTTGATATATTTCAATTCTAAATTGTACAGGTTTTGTGTGTTTCTCTAGAAATGAAAAATTTCTACTCACACTTAGTGTGCTAAAATGTCATCATGAACCCAGTTCAATAGTTAAGGAGTAAAAACACAGAAACGCAACATTACAGACCTAACCTGACAAACACAAAATATTAAGGCAGACATACGCATGGGCTGTGAAAGCATACTTAATAATGCTAAATTAGCTGGTAGACATGTATTCACTGGGTAACTTACATATCTGCTGGGCATGGGTGAGGTGCTCATTGTGGATGAATCCACCCAGATCTTTACCAGTGAAGACCCACATCACTATGTCAGCCAATACCACTAGAGTGGAGAGCTACACACAGACGCACACACAAAAAATATAGTTTGTAAATCATTCTCATAAGGGATGGTTGCTCTCCATCATGTACCAATACATACTGTCTACCCCCCCAACCAATCTGGCGCTTGACCAGTTACCTGTATGTATACTTAGATAACTGACAGTGATAGTTTCATCTGTGACAGAAAGAGGGACATGGAAAGAGAGAGAGACATGACAGGAGAGCGAAGGAGAGACTGATGAGGACTGAAACAGAGGCAGACCCTTGGAGAGTGGTGGAATGAAAGACAACAGTGATATTTAGAGGCGGTATAACCCTTGCCCCGAACAGAGGAAAAGGAGGGAGGAGTAGGATTTCATAAAATGGCAGAGAAGGAGGCGTTTATTCCACATGGTGACTGTAAATGTGCGCAGTGTGTCACAGAACCTCCACTTTTTATTCAATTCTTCCTGCCAACACCAACAGCTCTGTGGCCAGCAGGGCAGGAAGACAAACTGTTTGATTAAAAAAACGCAAACAAAATTGTAAATTACATAACTGTAGCCTTCTTCTCTTATGAAAACTCATTTCCAAACTTTTCTGGCCCCTGCAAGGGGGTATTGATGCCACACCATGGATTTTAATATGGCACCCACAGCAGCTGAATATAACAAAGGTGGAATGCAGAGTTCACGGTGAAATGGTCATACAGCGTATTTTTATCTCTGCAAGATGATGTTATTTATATCAGTCTAATATGAGGTGGTTTTCATGGGTTTGATGTGCTCAAAATTTCCCACTCGATCTTGACAGGTTATAGGTGACGAATTTCTCCAGAGGGTTTGTGGTTGGAGGCCATTGGTCAGTGTGCATATGCGTGCTGGTGGAATTAAAACTGCGTACTAACGTCTCTCATCTACCATAATAAAATGGCTGATTTCCTGTGGTTTGTTGCTGTCAAAATGACTCCACCGCCCTGGTTTGCTATGAGCTCTTACACAAAGAATCGCACCCAAAACAAAAAACACAGAAAACAGGACAACGTAAGAAAAATAAGGAAAACACAGTAAATTTGGGCTAACAGAAACATATGGATTATGTTGGATGCTCAATTTCAATGCATTTCATTCAATGCAATTCATTTGAAATGTTTTCAGCTTTTGACATTTGTTACAACAGGAAACCCAGATCTCGGAAGACATTTGAAAGAAACAAAAGCTCTGGCCTTGGAGTTAGATTTGCACTTACACAAAGCAGAAGGCGGGTTTCTATTGTGTATAATTAAAGCAAGATCAAAATTGGATGTGAGCACAGAGAGTCTGGACAGTTACATTTCTGAATTACTCACTCTTTTTCACTTCCTGTTATAGTTCAGAACAACACCATCATAACATCACCGTACAAACTATCAGGTGATGAGCATGCCCTATTAAACGTGACAAACCCCTAGCAGGAATGAAAACAGGGCTCTGAATTAGCTGAACACTGCAGTGACACAGCAGCTTGAATTAAAGATTTGAAATGTCTTTGTGCAATCACAGAGCTGTATGGTGTGAGCCGAGTGATGAGTAGCGTGTGTGTAAGAGAGGCGTAGAACAGGCTGAGTGTTACCAGGTAGTAGATGGTGAAGGCGACAGTGGCGGTCCGGACATGGCAGCACAGGCTGCGGGAGAAAAGGGCCAGGTGGACGGCATTAGGGTCATGCATGACGGCGACAGTTCAGTCTGCTGCACTCTGAGTAAATGAGGGCAGATAAGAGCAGCTATAACTAAAGCAGTGACTTCCTTCCTATGTGTGCAACACCTCTGTCAAGTGTACAGATGCATACGTCATGCACGCCCACACACAAGCCAAATGCAGCCATGCAAGCACATTCACGTACATATTCATACGCATTCATATGTATGCACATATGCATCTGTGCCTCTCACCTGAAACATACATTTGATTCACACACATTTAGACAGTCTGGAGATTGGTATGCCTTATTATTAGTCAGTTAAGCACTTGTGGCTCCGCAGCTCCAGCTAGACAGTCTGTGGTTTTTCACCCCATGGTCTCTTCACAAGAGTATGCTAGATGTACAAGAGCTTATCAATGACTGGAGCTCTGCTTCTGTGTGTGTTTCATGTGTGTTAGATATGTCTGTCAAAAGCGGCTCGGTGGGAATACTTTTGTTAGAAAGCTCTCACAGGCAGTTGCCAGGGTGACCAAAGACAGGAAATGATGGGGAGGTGGCTCTTTTGCAAACTGAGCATGAGGAAGGGAGTGAACGCTACTCTCCAGGAAAGACTGCTTCTGTCAGTGTTTCTGAGTATTTATTGTCACTAACCAAATGTACACAGCATACTCCATTGTAGAGCCTGCATTTAACTGTCAATGCCAATTATCTGTCAATATTTCAGACTTTGTCAGCATTTCTTCCGGTTTACATTATCTAATACACTGATACACTGATGATCAGAAAGGCAAAGAGATGGAGGTACAACTGGCTGGAGGGACTGAGGAAGAGAAGCAAAACAAGGCTGGGAAAGACCAGAAGAGAGTGGTGGATAAATAAGAGGACAAAGGGAAAGAGAGAAAAAGAGACTTCATAATGGAAGATGGAAAAATAGAAGGATAAGTATAACAGGGAGAGAAAGAGGATCAGAGAGAGAGAGGAAAATGAAGGGAAAGATTGAGAAAATGGTATAGGGAGAGAAGATGTAGGGAACAGGTTGGAGGGGGCCCGGCATGGTGGTGACTGGGGACACATAAATCCAGCAACACAAGCAGAGCAGGAATGTTTGTCTCCTGCTTCCTCAGACGGAGCCTCCCGGGGGAGCCGTCGGCCTTCAGGAACAGCCCCCCGTTTCAGCTTTCTTGGGAGGCTGCCCTTCGCCTCCATGCTGAGGAATTCTGGGTAAGGGGAGGGGGTGGGCACCTGAATGGATGCTTGTTGCCTCTCTGGGCAACAGAGTGAAGGGTCCATTCAGAATTCAAAATGCTTCATGTAAACCCCTGAAACACACACACATATGCACACACACACACACAAACAGTATGGATGATCAGGTTTGAAAGCTTGATTAGGAGGAGTGGATATTCTTTAATGAGCTGTAACAGTGCCAGGGTTTTAAGACCCCATGAAGCTGTGTGTTGTATGCAGGATCACGTGCGGAAAAGGGAGATTTCCTTTAAAGTTTAACTCTCAATGGAAAACTCTGTCTTTGATACAGTGCTGTGAGCCCTGCCCAGAGGGACTCTCAATCAACGTTCAACAGAACAGTTCTGTTCTCTTACATCTTACAGCCCTCTCTCTCTCTCTCTCTCTGCTCTCCCCTACTATGCCTTGTTCCCCTAAGCTGGTGGTGAAATGGCACCCCCTGGTGTATGGAATAATACATGCAGTGCATTGGGGTGACATAATGCATTCACGATTAGTGGACAGGGTTGGCCTCATCTCCACTGAGAGTTTTGCCTGGCACTTTCTGGCAACGCTGCCTTTCAAAGTAAATATATGTTAATAATTACATAAAAGAATATACATGCCTCTTGGACAATGTGTAAATGGGGAATGGCATAATATGGAAAGGGAAAGGATAGAAAAGGTCTTGTAGGACTGATAGTGTTATATGCTTATTCAAACACAGGAGGGCACTAGAGGCAAAGCAGGCTTTTTTGTTGCAGCTCTCAGCTCCTGCCATCAATGACAAAGTTTAATACAAGTATAACCTTCGTTTATGAAAGTAAATACCAGCTATTTTTTTTTTCAAATACTGCTAATGTATTCTGTTTGGTTTGTACCATGATTTCTCCCATTATCTCAAAAACATTGTTAAAGGGGACCTCTTGAAAGTAAACTCCATACTTTGTCTTTTATCTCACTTGCTGCTCTTGTGCAATCTATATGCTGGCCCATTAGCTAACCATACAAAATTTGCACACAAAAATAGCTCACACAGTATTTTACCAGTAAATGTCAGCAATTAATTGACAGGTGAATAAATCGGCAACACAACAATGAGCAAATTCTTAAGACATTCTGAGAAGAGGGTTGCTAGGCTGATGTCAAAATCCCAGGAAACCGTTATGCAGTCTGCCTGCCAGTGAAACCAAAACCACGCTGTACAGCCAAAATGAAAGGCCTCAATGCTGTTTTGGAAAAATTAAAAAACTGCCAGTAACCTAGTTGGAAACACAAATATGACTGCTTGTGCTCCACTCAAAATCTGTGTATTTGGTACATTTGGCATCGGGCTTCTTACAACAAACTAACCACTTGAGGAAACTCAAATATAAGGCTATTTCTACTCTGTCCATCTTCTTATTCTCACTCTCACTCACTTTGCTCACTCAAATACATTTTCAGGGGGGAAACCACAAAAACCTGTCATTCAGTCCAAAATCCAACAGGCCACTGCAAAATTAGTGATAATTCAGCTAATTTAGCAGAAAGTTTTTTTTCTGTAAAGAGGACTATAATTGTTATTTTTTGTACTGACTTGTGGGACTGAAATGCTTATTGTGTCTTGCACAGGCACAAAAAAAGACAAGTATAGTAGAATCTCAGATATGCACACACTGGGAATGAGGTGTTTCATGATGGTAAAAGCTGCACAAATTTAAAGTACATGAATCTTTATTGGCTGGAATTATTATTTCCATTATTCACACTAATTTTAAGTAGGCTACCCTTATTTTGAAGCTACTATCCACAATCAAAACAGCAAGATAACCTGTCAACTGACTTTGGCACACACACACACACACACACACACACACACACACACACACACACACACACACACACACACACACACACACACACAAGTGTATCAGGAGCTGGCATCAAATAAATGGTAAATAAAAGAATGAATGAATGAATGAATGAATGAATGAATGAATGAATGAATGAAGTGTTACAAAGGCTGGATGGATGGAGCTTCAGTATCTCTGTGCTCTACATCAGTGAGGTTCTACTGTTACTGTCAGCTGTTCATTTAGTTACTTGTTTTTTAGGGTTGTTTCTTGGATTGCTGAGAGCATTGGTTCTTATTTTGGCCACATAAGACCATTAATATTTAATATCAATAACAGATCTCAAGTTGTCTTGATTTTAAAATCAGTGTAAAAACTCTGATGATTACAGATATTAAAGTACTGCAGACATATTATGTTTCATTGCATTTGTATATGACTGCGTGACTGGGGGCACAAATGGTTTCGGGGGGCTGTCCTGCCTACTGCCCACCCATCATAGTTATTGTGGACTAATAGCCTTTCATCTCTTCATTCTTTTGTTGTTAAATCCCCCTTTTTTATCATCTCTTTGAATAATGCATCTGCATTTCCCTGTTCAGTATTTTTTAAATTCATGCCTCCTGTGAAATGAATTAAATTTATTTTCCCTTAATATTCCAAATATCCCATTATCTCCCCCTCCTGCAGATGCTACCAAGCTTGTCTAAATTGGGCTTTACTGAATTGCTTTTTATTGAAATTCCATTCACATTCTTTAATGCATGGTGACTATTGGCAAGCTGTTAACTGGTTGTGAGGAAGTGCAATTACATTATAACCCAAATAATAAAATAATACACGATTTATAAAGAATGTAAACTGAAAGTAGAAATTAATTTTGCGCTTGCTTTGGAATGCATAACTGAGAAAGTGTGTGTTGGGCTTCCTTGGTGAAGTGTCCAGATAAAATTCTAGTCTGCTACAGTGGCAGACCTCAAGGGCGGAAACAGAGTCCTGACTGTGCCACTGTCACTGTGGCTGAGAATCTCATGGGACGCTACACAATTGTCCACAGCTTCATTTCACTGCCTCATGGCCCAAGAGGGATTACTCAGGCTGATCCCTGTGGGAGTTGAAATCAGCTGCTGGACTGTGAAGTGAAAGGAGACAGTGGCTGTCTGTACTTGTCTCGGTTGACACACATGGCCTTCTGGTCTACCCTCATGAGATGGGTGTATTTCAGTACAGGAAAGGTAAAAATTAAGGGTAAAAAAGATTGTTTAAAAAAGAGCAATGCTATAGTAGTTTTTATTTAATGCATGTATTTGTTTGGGGAGAATCGGGTTGGTGTTGAATAATATTTTATTAAGATGTGTGCCACATATGTATTTATTTGTACATTCCCTGTATACTCCCCAAAGCTAAAAAGAGTACAGAAAGCACATACCTTCAATCACACTTTCAATGTGCATGTGAATAACAACCACCACCTGCACTGGTTGTACCACGAGACAGAGGAAGTTGTCCTACCCCTTTTCATCTTCCCTTACAGTCATGTACTGATATTTAGGCTGTAGCCTGTAAAAGACAGATGTTATTTTCTTCAATGCAATGTCTGGGACTGTTGTCAGAACATCCTCCTGTCAATGTTGACTGCACTTGCAGATGTACAACACTAGAGGTCGTTGTTTACTCATCTCCTAAATGCCAGTGGAGACACTTCCTCCACTGATTCCCTAAACAAGTCTCTACTTTGGCAGCCTGATCATTGTTTTGTGTTAATTGCATGTTAGATTTAGTCTGTTATTATTCAATTGCTATCATTTTCTTTCTTTATTGTGCTAGAATATTGTTTTTCTTATAACATTTGATAACATGGACCCAAGAAAGCACACCAAACAGGATCTGAATAAAATTAACTGAACAAACACCAGAGAACACAAAAATCATTTGTTTATTTACAGTTTTTGTGTCATGCATGTCCATACAGATTTTTTTTTTTATCTCAATAATGTTACAAAAAGAACCTAGGATATGACAGACACCAAACAAGTAACTTATATTACCATTTGTTTGGACAGTATTTGACTACTACTTTGCAAAAAATCAACTAAATCCCTGCATGTGGACACGCTCACACGCTCACACGCACAGGCCTGTGTACCTGAGACAGTCAGAAGTGGATGGGGGAAAAGTCACAGCTGAAGGTTGTGTCAGACTCCGTAGTCCGAGTGTCTGAAGGATGGCTCTGACTGGGCTCTGGCACCGGGTCATAGTCTGCTTTCCCAGTGATTCCAGCCGGGTCGTGCCCTGTCTTGGTGCTCGGTGCCGACCGGTCGGCCCTTTCAGAGTTCATGTACTGGGGGCGTAGGGTAGAGGCAGGGGGGAGCTGGAAAGAGGTCATGGGGCCTACAGACCCTCTCTGAGAGGGCTGGAACATGCCCTGGGCAGGCCCGACGGCTGGCCTCTGCATTTGGATGTAGTGCTGGGCAGAGACTAGTCCGGGGCCAGCACTGGGAGCATACTGAGTGCGGTGGTACACTGTGGGGGGGAACTGACCTGGCTGACCATACACATCGCCCCATGGACACGCCTGAAACGCAGTGATCCCACCTGCAGCAAAAACAGAGGGAGAGGTCATGTGGGGTGAGGGCAATGGGAAAGGTGCGGGGCACATAAAATTCCAAGTATAATTAGGGGCCTCAAATGATCATACGATGAGAGAAACATGAACATTAAAGGGATATATGAGCAAAAGCTTTCAGAAACATTGAGAACCCAAAGTGGACAGGTTGCTGACACATTCCTATTGTCACCCCTATTGCTGCCCCAGCTCATAGCCCCTGCTCCACAGCTGCAAGGAACACAGTTTTTCCCCCTTCCTCACCATGCACCCCTGACTGCAGCAGAAACTGGCTCCCGCTCTGCGACTGGAAGTAGGCCTGACCGCCAGCAGTGTAGGTCACCACCCCTGCGCTGCCTCCAGTCCCAAACGTCAGGTAGGAGGCCGGGTTGTTCTCCGGCGGGGTGGGTGCCAGGCTGGAGGAGGGTGGCAGGTAGGAGAGGCGCGGGTACTGTGCCAGGTTGGAGCTGGGCAGGAGGCCGCTGTGCTGCTGAGGGTAGGGGTTGAGCTGGTAGGACAGAGCGCCTCCCTGGTGGCTGGTGTGGAGATAGTGCTGTGTGTCCAGCTTCACTGCGCTCCCCCCACCTTCTCCATAGTCAAACAGAGAGCTGGATGACCTGCAGCACACAGCGCTTCAGACAGAGCCCACATTCCTACAGAAACTCAGAGATGTGACCACAGTACTCCCACATCACTGCAGCTGCACTACTCTTCTCTTAGTTTTGCAGTTTTGTGGTGGTACATATTTTACAAGTGGCATATCATCATCAGTAGCTGTCAGCTTTTGTTGTGGTACAAAATTGTGACTCGGGCATTAAAAACTGTTTTCAGATTTAAAATCTGTTTTCCAACACAGCTCTTTGTGCCTTTGTAATCTTCAAATATCACCTTGTACTTTTTCACTGTTCATTTTACATTTAAGCTCTCATTGGCTTTGTGTATGCATGCATATACATAATTATTTATACAACATTTTTCAATTCTCTGACAACTTCTCTTAACCATACCCAAAACTGTTCAGCATGAAACATACAACCAACAAGCAGCACACAGCAACTCGCAGCACATAATTACTTAAACACTCCCCTCCATCTAATTTCAGTTTCTGGTGTTGGATTTCTTTGAAAAAAACTGAGCAGGGAGAGGTGACATAGTAGCTCATGGATCAAGTTAGAAAAGTATTATTCAGTAACCTTATGATCATGAATCATGATAGCCGTCACATCTTTAAAACATTCAAGAACAAAGTGTCAATGCATGTGGGAAATGGTTTTAGATGGAAGCAAGAACATTTCATTTGTCAGATAAAATTAGTCACGCTTTCACTTACGTGTCAACATTTGGTCTTAGATAATTGTACAACACCACTGTCAAACCATGGGATGGGATATATCAGCTTAAAAATGTCGAAATGATTCAAGTGGGTCTTTAGAAAGCAACATGGTGCCAACTTATCCAATTAAAGCATGAAGCCTTCAAGTGAGACTACAAAATAAATCCTCATCATGAGCAGCTGCGGTCTAAGGGGCAAGGGCTGCCAATAGCATTAAACAACAGCCACCGCCTATTACCCTATTACTCTTCTCACTACACCCATCTGAAACCATTTGAGTAGTCAAGCTGACTGCTATTAAAACCCAATATAACTGATTCCAAAAGGCAAAACAGGAAGCATTCACAGCTAATTTGACTTGTGTGCTTGTGTTACATGTAATCTTGAATCTCAAATGGAGGTGAGGACAAAAGTATTGGATGATTAAAGAAAATGTACAGAGCCAAAGCCCATTTTCCACATACAGTTGAACAATTGTGCCCATTTCCACATACAGTTGAAAGTGTACAATTAGTTATTAAATCTCTTATAAAAATAAGGTTAACATTATTTTACATTGACCTTTATGATTAATTATGGTAACTTTGTGATGGCAACATGAGTGGTTGCTCTGTAATTCCAACTACGTAAATAAGAACTATACATAAATGTTTAGACACTTTGAAGTATTTTTTTCAAATTAGAACAAATGCTGAACACCAAAACAATAATTATATAAAGGTCAACCTTATGATGCATATGCTAGAACTGTTTCATAAACCCTGAAATGGATTTACTGTACCCATTTTGCAGCTGCTTTGAGACATAAGATAATTCAACATGAGGCTTCCCACTGAGAATATATTTTTGGGGATTTCCCTGTCTCAGCCAGTTATGACCCTCTCATGGATACTGTAACTGCATATTAATGTTACAACAGCATGAAATTAATATCTGCCCACAGGGTTTTTGAAACAGATGCCAGTGCCTTTTCATTTTCAATCAATCAAATTACATTTTATATAGTTCTTTTTGAAAAAGAACTTGTCAAAGAGATTCACACTGTACAAAAGTCATGTTTCAAGACAGATACAACTCAAGTGACTAATCGGAGGGATTGACACCATTTTATCACCAATGGTCTATTACAGATTGGGCAGTCAGGACAGACCCACAGACACACACACACTTGCTCACCCAGCATTGTCGCTTTGCAGGCTGTACCCTTGACTGTCCCTGCCGCCACTGTCTGGCTGGGGTGTGGTGTAGCTGCTGTCAGGCGTGTCCAGGAGGAGGGGGGCGAGGTGGTTGGACTGGCTGTAGGAGGTGAGCAGGGGTAGGCTGGCCCGTCGCAGAGGGGGAGGGCTGAGCATCACAGGGGGCAGGTGCTCTGCTGTGACCCCGGCTGGACCAGCGGCTGTCAGGGACTGCTCCCCTGCTGCTACCGCACCAGGGAGGCACACACAACCCTGACATTTCTCACCTGTGTGCACACATGCATACACATACACAGAAATTCACTCTCTCCCTCACACACCCACACACACACACACACACACACACACACACACACACACACACACACACACACACACACACACACACACACACAGAGGCACATACACAAGCATGCATGCATGCACACACACCCACACACACGTATTCACACACACGTGCGCACATGTGCATCAGCCAGTTCTGTAGGGTCCAGTGAGTAAGATGAAGCACTAATAAACTGTGCCATTTAAACAAAGTTTAAACAAAACTCCAGCACTCAGAAACCTAAATCCAGCCATATATAGGAGAAATCTACAGTTAAATCATTTGAATGGTCATTAGTTACAGCAGTCAGTACATCCTTTCAATTTAAAAAAATCTCAGTTACAAGATAACCTCCTGCTCAGCATTCAGCCTCTCCAGAAGCAGTTTCATTTGAAGGCTCACATTGCCTCAGAAATCAGTTTGTGTGCCATTTTTTCAAATCAAGACAGACTAAAGTTGAAGGTCAGCCTAAAGAGGAGAAGGCTTACTCTATCTGGATTAGCATGCAAATTATTCTGTACCATCATAAATTTCCATGTCAGCATATGTTAAAAATACACTGGGGTCAGGGGAAATTAATTCATTAAATGATGTATAGTGTTGCTCAGTCTCCACAGTGTGCAAGAAATAGCTGGGGGAATGCTACTTTTGTGAATATAAACTAAGTACAAAGGTCCAGATTTATTCAGTCCAGATATGTTGCATAAGGCTTGCAGCACACAACTGACAAAAACAAACAGGAAGTGCACAGATTCATAACACGATTCTAATTCGACAGACAAGCCGTAAAACAGGGGAATTCACTGAACTACAAACACAACAAAAGTGTAGTAGGGGCACATTGTCCAGAGCAAAGCCACCCACAAAATTAATTTTGACCTGTGGGGCTAATCCCATTCTATTGTGGACTAGGTGAAACGGTAGAATACTAAGTGGCTGAGGTGAATACAAACCCCAGCATGCATCTGAAACTTTTATATAACCATTATGTAACCCATTGAAAAGCCCTAAACAGCAGCGAGTATGAAAGAAGTTCATGAGCATACAACACACTCTGCTCTACACTGTTGATTTTATTGTCCACTCACCCTATAACATATATCCTATACGATTTAAAAGCACATCCACAGCATATCTATAACATGTAACCCACATGACTTAAAACAGTCTTATAACTGTGAGTGGCCTCAGAGAGGATGAGCAGGAACAGGGGCACTATACGAGGGATTTTCTGGCTCGCCTCCAGACATTTCTGTACAGAGCTGGGGATCAGCTTGTCTCTGACTAAAGCTGCATATTATCCTGTTTTTAACTTTTTAACTGGTTTTTTTTTTTTCAGACAACTATGATTTAGTGACCAGCTGGGGACAATTTTGTGGTCGTGTCACGCCACTACTGCAGTCTCTGTTGCGCAGTTTAGTATCCTGCCGTGCTTTGGTGGGGAGAGTAGGGGTGTGTGTGTGTGTGGGGGGTTGAGAAGGGGGAAAAGGGGTGTTTGGTCACATTTTGTGGAGAACAGCCCTGGCTAGGCCCTGGCACTGGGCCATTTTAGAGCTATGTTAAGTAAACAGAAATGTGCTTATGAAATACACAGCATGCTCTGACCAGTGTGGTGGCCTTGTGCTTAAAACAGGGGTAGGTATCATATATCTCCATGTGCTGGAGACACTTCTGGTCTTTGTTGTCACCGAACACTAAATTACAGGACTGGGTGAAACATCAGCTTAAAGGAATGTAGGTTGTCATATGCTCACAACCCCCCAGTATTTTACCATTGAGAGAGAGAGAGAGAGAGAGAGAGAGAGAGAAGAGAGAGACAGAGAGAGAGAGACAGTTACATTTTCATTTAGGAATTCTGCAGATGCTCCCATTCAGAGTGAATGATAAGTATGTGCATCTAATAAGGTTAGAAGAACAAGGCTTGTCTTTGAAAATCAAATAAGTCACAGACAAATCTAAATCAAGCACAACAGCGAAACTTTTTTCCCCCCAAGTGAGCAAGTTATACTTAAAGTCAAGCCGTACAGAGTCAGGCTAGTAGTTACGCATAAAGTTAAAATAGTAGTTATGCTTTGCAGCATATGGTGTTTAGTAGAGAAGGGAATCAAGGCAAGAAGAGCCAAGATGTTGTTTGAAGTTGCAAGGAGAGTCTGAAGGATTATGGCTCCATAGAAACCATGCTCCCCACCCGTGCCTTGACTATTCTGTTCTGATACTATAAACAGCAGGTTTCTGAAAACCCTTTTTTTCCCCTCCATCTCTCTCTCGCTCTGTCTTCCCCTCTCTCTCTATAACTCTATCACTCTCTTTCTCACAGTTTTTTGCCTCTCTCCCACTGCCTCTCTCTTCAACCATCTCTGTTTAAAAAAAGAACTGGGGGTATTTTCCAGTCATCCCCTCCAGGGGGCAAGCTTAAGCAGGAACTTCATTCCACAGAAATCCGGTCTTTTAAACCGCAGTGCGAGACTTTGTAAAGCCCAGGTTTGAGGAGGCCATCCTGTTTTACCACTATGCACTGTTTCGCTGTGGAGAACATGCTCTTTTAAACATCTGACATGAGATGGATACTGACAGTATATGGTCTCCTTGCCCATCTCTGCACTTCCCTAAACACCTATCTCTCTAATCACTGCTGTGAGCCTTTCAGAACTGAACCCAGGAGTGCTGACATGCACTGAACAAACACAAGGTGCACCATGGTAGTGCACAGTAGGTCTTATGGTAGTTATTTATAAACCAAAGTGGAATCAAAATGGATGAAAAGAAAGTGATCTGAAAGAAGAACTTAAGAGTAGTTTTTCACAGGAGAATCTCTTTCTCAAAGCAAAACTCCAGCATAGGAAGCAAGACATCTCCCCAGTCAGTGAAAGTTGATCTGATGCTGTGTGACAGAGCTGTCTGAGCACGCTCAGTCTGCACAGCGCTGTCAATCATCTGTGTGCGACAGCTGTCATCCGCTATGTGCTCCAGAGAATTACGATAATCGCTTTGATAGTGCGATTAACACATTTAACAACTCAGTGCATTGTCAAGTCTCAAAGGAGTGATATATCAAAGCATCTTATGGTGCTGGCAACTGTCCTCAGTTGCTTCCTTTATGGCTACGTTAAATGTTTTGTAATAAGTGTTTTGTAATAATCCAACAAAGTAGGATATTCTGAGGCTGTCTTCTAAGGCGATCAAACCTTTATTTAGCTATACAAACAGGCAGCCCAACAATGTCCTAACACAAAATGAGCTTGACTGTGAATTAACTTCACATGGTATCAAATGTAGCTAATCACAACACTAACATATGTTGTGATCTAACTAGCATATTGGCCACTGCTCATCTTATGATTTGCATAAGAAAAAAATTAACCAATGTCAACAGATTCATTTTCTCTGTGCTGTGGTCTGTGGTCTTGTGTGTGTGTGTGTGTGTGTGTGTGTGTGTGTGTGTGTGTGTGTGTGTGTGTGTGTGTGTGTGTGTGTGTGTGTGTGTGTGTGAGTGAGTGTGTGTGAGCGTGTGTGTGTGTGTGTGTGTGTGTGTGTGTTTGTGTGTGTGTGTGAGTGAGTGTGTGTGAGTGTGTATGTGTGCTGATGTGCGCAGTTACCAGAGGGGCTGGGGCAGCTGTGCAGGATGGTGTTATAGTGGGGCAGGGTCTGGCTGGCCTGGGGGGTGAGCCGAGAAGTCTGCCCTGAGTGAAGGCCCCCCCTGTGAACAGACAAGGAATGAAGGACGGATAGAAGGGACAGGCAGGAGAGAGAGAAAGAGAGTGATGAAAAGCAAGGGAGAGAAAGGCAGAGAGAGTACATCAACAGTTAAGGCATGAAACATTTAGCAAAAATGTAATTTCTATGTTTCAGCTCTGAACACTTGTAAGTGTAAGGATTTTACCTATCTGAAAAACAGGTTTTGATGATATAATTTGAAATTGCCGACTAATGAGTGCTAGGAAATTCGGTTTCTGTCTTTTCATTTACTTCTGCACAATTTTGCTTTTGAAGAGCAGCTTTCCTCATCATTCAATCCCGTGTAACAAGCCAGGATGGAGATGTCTGCATCGAGCAGATTCTCTTCATTAAAATGAGTAGTTTGTACTGTACGTGCCCAGAATGACAGATGAAATGAAAGAGACAGGCACAGGAAAAAAGAAAAAAACATAATACGGACAACAAATGAAACCATTTGGTCCAGAAGGTTAAATGCAAATACAAGTATGTACACAAACACATGCAGACAAAGAAAGGAATTCCCACACACACACAGACACACACACATTCATAAAAATGCAGATCAGGCATCTGTACATAAAAAGTTCCAGCACATGCAAAGGAATATATACACCTGCAGATACATAATTTCAAAGGCGCACACAGCGATGCATACACACGCACACAGACACACACACACACGCACACACACGTATAGTCACACAGAGAGACATACTCAGACACAATCACACAGACACACTTAAGAGACCCACATTTCCCATCCCTGGCAGAACGGAATTAAGGCGCCTTGGCAAAACTCTCATCAGGATCCAATCTGAGAGCAAATCCAAAAATGGAGGAGGTAGCAAAGAATAAAAGATGGAGGGAATGAGTAGGAGGGAAAGATGGAGGGAATATGTAGGAGGAAAAGAGAGGAGCGAGTGGGAAGTCTTAACCAGGCCAGTATCAGAGGATAAGTGCAACATGATCACATTACAGAGGAACTTAAGTGTAAATTACACCACAAAACCTGAGATCAAAGCCACAGCACAGAAAAGCATAGGGAGAGGGGGATAGAGGAGGTATAATGGCAAAAATCAAATCAATGACAGAGAAAATGTATGGATTTCAAACACATAAACTCTGCAGTAAGATGGATTAGATTGTACTTATATCCAGATTTGCAGGTGTTAAATAGCATTGTTGGGAAGTTTGCTTGGAGCAATGTTACATGTCACAGAGTGCAAAAAACAAGGCTTAAATAGACAGTACAGCAACACTGAAGGACGGTAAAAAGTAGCTGTATATCATGAATGAGGGGTGGGGGCAACATCAGCAAGTGAGCTCACATGCAAGTAAAAAAAGAAGCCACAAACAGCTCACAGATGAATTTCATTACAAACAATCCGAGTTGGTAGCTAAACATATTTGTAATGACAGTAAAGTAAAATGTTACATAACTCACAAGTTCAGCCTGAATTCATTAAAGGGAGAGGGGTGGGCCTGGAAAACGTGGGGGTCAGACGTCAGATGTGCTCTGTCAAACCAGTGGGTCTCAGGCTCAGTTGAGTATGTTGGAATTTTCTCCAACCATGACTAAAATCTATAACTACAACAAGCTGTTAATCATTCTTTTTTTATACGCTTGTAATGACTACTGGATGACGATTTCCCTATTAAAGTCATGTTTTGAGAAACAGCCATGCCTGCCATGAAGGATAAATATCCTATATTTACATCCCACGATAAGATCAACAAATGCTTTTATTTTTTGCAGTACTCGATAAGTACTTCCTTTAGAATGTGGTTACAATTTTCCACTGTAGACTGACAAGTTAAATTAGTGGGCTCCTACTTACTGAAAATAAGTACTTAGGCCTGTATTCATAAGGCAGATCAGATATTGATCAAGGACCAAGTTTTTCTTATAAATATGCTTCCTTTATTCATTATGAGCAAAATTCTAAGACTGACCCTAGATCAGCACTCCTACTCTGAGGTGCTTTATGACTAAGGGCCCTGGTCACTGATAAACCATTTGTGAAAAGAGTTAAATGACAGATACAAATGCGCCAAACCTGCACCAGCTGAAATGGAATAAGCTGAAGTGGAAAAAATGATGGTGAAACTTAAACATGTTTTCAACAACGTTAATCGTTCAAGACATGGGCTGCAACAAAAACCAACATAAACAAGGGGCCCACTGACCAAGCCTGCGTAACCACTGTGCAAAACTACTTTGGGTGAATGTTGATATAAACAGAACAGCCAAAGTTGATTGAACAAGGAGGTGAGGTGATAAAAAGAGAGCACATTTGCACATGTGCAGAGAGCAGAGGGCAGGGGTACACCGCATTGCCTTTCCTGAGGGACAGAAAGAGGGCAGCAGGACGTCCCACAGGACCAGCTGGCACGGAGGTTGTTTGGGCAGAGCTGCCGGACCATGCCAGTTTCATGGACCGTGAAATGAAAGAAGGTCATGAGGTGGGTGCAGCTGGATCTCTGCAAATCCATCACCTTTTCCCAGGCCTATCTGTGAGTCAGCAAACCCTGAGCGGCTCTGTGGCTCACCTTGCCTGAGGGGCAGAGAGCTGCAGGTGACCACGCCCCTCCTGGTTCTGTCTCCTCTCCCGTTTCCCACTCGTCTTCTCCACCTTACGCCATTTTGCTCGCCGGTTCTGGAACCACACCTGCCATTGCAGGGTTGGGAGTAACAGCACAGAAACAAGTGGCAGAACAGATTGTTCATTAGATGTGAGGATGAAAGCAACATGTATTAATCAGGAAGGGGAACAGAAGAAAGGATGAATGAGAAGAGCTGTCATGAGAGAGAAAGGGAAAGACAGGAGGGAGAGATGCCTGAAGAGGAAAGCAGACCAGTGGAGAGGAGACACAAACCATGATCCTCTGGGGAGTGACACCAATGGAAACTGCGATCTCTTTCCGTTTGTCACTGTCAGGGTAGTGGTCATCCTGAAACAAGCGCTCCAGCTCCTCCAGCTGATCTAAAGGACAAACAAAAGACACTTCAGAAGACTGGAGGAGACTAACAGACTAACAGCCATGCATACAAGCACTACCACCTTCTCACAGGCAATGAGCTAGGCTGCTGCAGTTCTTTTTGCCAACAGAATTTCAAATATATCAGAGCGTGTATGCGTGAGAGCCAACATTGATTAAATAAAGCTATCTGGAATCCACCCCCAGATTATCTCATCAAGATGCGCTCTGTAAAAGCAGCCATGATTTCTCAGACACAATGCAATCAGCCACACTAAAGTCTAAGATTCTCAAAACACAGACCCTGTGATTAATCACAATAGATGGGTGAGTTTAATCACAGAGAAACTAAACTTTAAGCATTTACTTCTACTAGCCAAAACATGTGTAACAGAATGTCAAATATTAAAATACATGCACACACACACAAACGCACACACACACTCATTCACACAGCAGGTTGAAGTGATTTACCTGTGGTGTAGAGGGTTCGCATCTTCTTCTTGGGTTTTGGGGGCATGAGAGCTTGGTCTCCTGGATCCTCCAGCCTTAGAGCTTCACTGCCCTCCCCTACAGCGCCCACCACTGGCAGGGTGGGGTACTGCAGAAAGGCACCCTGCCCGCGGGTTGTGTAGCGCGTGTAGCGCCGTGTGGTATACACCTGAGTGAACTTCACCTGCAACGGCTGGAAGTCCCCCAGATTTACCATTTTGGGTGGCAGCTTAACGGGAGGGTTGGGCTCTGTGGTGCGGAGGGACAAGAGGGGAGGGGCCTCTGGGGTAGGACTGCTGCTGTGGGGTCTCTTTAGGGGACATGACGGCTGAGTCCGTGTGGGGCAACCAGTTTGGGTGGGGGCGTAGGTTGAGTTGATTTCTGCAGTTTGGTCTGTGGGTGGGGCGGAGTTGAGGTATCCTTCTGCGGTCTGTCCACACATCGTTACTAGGGCAATGGAGCAGTCTGACTCCACCCGTGCCATCCCCACCTCCTCCTCATCCTCATCTTGCAAGGAGAGGAATGATGGAGACTTGCTTCCATCAACGTCCCCCTCTCCTCGCTTAAACTCATTGATGGCTTCCTCGTCTACTCCAGCCATCTGCTCTGTCACTGTTCCCTCAAACTCTTCCTCCTCCTCTCCCCTCCTTCCTTTTTCTCGCTCCGTCTCCCTTTCCTCTTCTTTTACACCACTGAGGCATGGCTGCTCCCTGGCTTCCCCCACCTCCTCCTCACAGAGCAGGCTGGTGCTGTCTATACGACACAAATGTGGCCAGAATTACACACATTGTGTAAAACAGCGAGCTATTCATTGCCATGGAGGGTCATGTGTATATAGAGTTTTACTCCTTCCTCCGCTCTTGATATATACAATCAGTGCAATTATTTGCTACATCAGTCCTGTTTTTATGCATAATGCATATAAAATGAAATGGGTTATTTGTGTTGTATAAATTACAATTGCTTATATTCTGTGCTTTAACAGAGAGCTACATACAGCTGAATAAGCAATTGAGCCAGGTAACACAGCACTCATTGGCTGGAATGAAGACTGGAAACACACACCTCACTCTGCCAATGAGATTGACACCCCTGGCTAAAAGGACAAGTGTAATATCCCACACTCCCACTAGTCTTGACTAGTTTCCTTAGTGATTGAGGATTCTTTTGATTTGGATGTTTTTATCTTACTATGGTCTCTTTTTTAATGTTATAATATGTGGAATTATGTATCTGGACAGGTGCTCAACATTTTGCACTAGCAAACAGTTATTGCATTTGTATTGTCTTAGCCTGCATGTAAACTACCACCATAGTAGTTCTGTACAATTTTATTAAACCAATAGTTTTCAAGTTCGGTCCTGAGGTCCCCTGTGAACACTTTTTTCTATCGGTTACTTGATAAATTAAGACTGTTGAACACCTGTGTATGAGATCAACTATTATTTTTCCTTAAACTGATATGAACACAGTGCAGTTGTGGCTCATTTCAGTTTACTTTTGTCATGATTTCCTCATCATCTATTGAATGCTTTAGTTTCAGGAACCAGATCCCCACACTTTGCTAATTAGGACTCCATTGATCCACCTGTCTGTGTATAATTTAGTCAATTAAAATGTGTGTCTTCAAGAAACCATTTGCCTTGTAGCGCACCAATTAAATGAATGCATTCTGTTATGTGGCTGACAGTTTACCTGTCCTGGGGTGTGAAATATAGGTCATCTTCTTACAGAATGTGGCAAAAGAGGGTGACTCATCCTTCACCACATTAAATTAAGCACAATTAACAGCTTGTTGCAATTCAGGGTTACAAACCAGCATACATGGTGGGGGTGAGGACCAAACCTGAGAAGCATTGTATTAAACCACCCTCTGTTGCCAATCTAAATCCATCCCCAGAGGGCCAGAGTCCTGCAGATTTAAGAGTTGCCATTTAATTCACAGCTCATTTACACATAGAACAAGAGGCCATCTGACCATCTTTCACAGTATGGTTCATACATGGTATCTGATCTTCTTTTCACCTCAGATTATAATGCCTTAACTGGAGCCATGAACTTTAAACTTATTGGTTTGGAACTAGTATCACCTGTTGTTTCAGATGTCAATCAACAGTTGGTTAAAGAGAATCTCCAAAAGCCTTTGTGTTGTGGGTTTAGTATAGTCCCAGTGAGGAGGGACACCAACAAACATTTCCACTTAGGTCAAAAAGTTAGCATGAAACCCTTCTGTTCATACATCATGACATACAGTCGGCTCGCCTTATCCGCGGATATATGGTTCCAGGACCCCTGAGGATGTGCAAAAACAGCGGATGCTCAGGACATGTACATAAACTGACGTAATTTACCCTATACGTGTTCATAACTTGAAACCCACCTATATGTCCCACTTAGGATTGCTGAAACCCATGTAAATCATACTGACTACAGTATAGCATACGCTGCTCGCGGGAATTTCAAATGTTCTTTTTCGAGAACATTCATTTTCGAACCGCTGTTGGTCAAAATTGCGGATGCCATACCCGCGGATAAGGCGGGCCGACTGTATATGTATAAATGACTCTCGTCCTTTTGTTGTGTCATGTGTACAGTAGCACCATTGCTACTGTAAGTTATTCACACGAGGCTTGTGTCACACTGTCCGATAGCTCCCTGCTTCAAAATTCCACAAATTGGAAGTGTATCCACTGCCTGCCTTCAATTAACTAGGAACGGTCTCACTGAATTAAGTTATACCAAAACATAAAAACAATAACACAAAACCCGATAAATATCATCTCATGTTAGGGTAGTTACACAGATATGAGTAACCTAATGTAATGAACAAATTGTTAAGAGCTCATTAAGCAGTTTCGGCCACCTATAAATGCCATTAGTCCCCAAACAAATAAAGCTTTCATATAAAGGTTCATTTAAAAATGATGCTTAAGTTATACGCAAATATAAGTGAGTTTCAAACTACTATGGTTATGCAATTATTGCCTACGCGAAAGCAATAATACAATTACAATGCTGATATGAAACAACAACTGAATTTCCTTACCGAAATCATTCACTGATTCGTGGTCGTCTTCCATTTCGAATTACCTGCAAAAGGACTAACACACTAACTAGCAATAACAATTAAAACCAGCATTTGGGAAGAATCCACAGAATTGAGGGGGTGCCGTAACCTAGTCGAGTATTTCATTTAACACATTAAATGCAAGTAATGAAGACTAGTTGAATAATAATAAACAAAACGCCAAACTTGACTTGGCCGGCATCACCTTGGTTCAAAAGTGGTTCATTCCAATTAATTTAAACTTCAATCAGCTGATTTCTCTGGTCGCAGGTGTTTGAAGCCCTCATGGTGCGGTGCTGTTCGTTGGGGAAATGTAAACGTGTTGTTGCAAAGAAAAATGTATGAACGTTTCATTTATCATAAAGTACATGGGGAGCGCTGCACTTAGGTGGTACGTACCAAAGTAAACAATGGATGTCATGTTTTCTTTACAAGAACAGTTTTCAGCGAGTGCACGAAGCGCAACATAATCCCTGCTGCAGCCTATCACTACTTTCGTAATGTTTGAATTTCTTGGCCTTTATTCTAACATTATTTACAGCCATTCAAACAATTACCAGAGAATGTAATGAAAAATGCAAAACCACGAATTTTGTTTAGTCTTGATATCTGAACTATCCTCTAAAGAAGTATATAGTGTTGGACACTTCAATACCTGAATGAGGTTTTTTGCTTGGTGTTCCAAAAGTCAAATTGGTTACCACTACATTTTGTTGTTTCAGTGTTTTTACTTTCAAGGGTTTTATGCCTTGGCCAAGTTAATGATGTGCAAGTAATTCTTTTTGCCATTGACTTTCTATAATGTAAACCATGTGAGGTCAAGTTAGAATTCATGCCTGGAGTTCCAAAGAGGCCTAACAGTTTGAATTCAAACAAGACCTCTGTGACCCCCTCACAACAAAAACATGTTATGAGCTTCAGAAAGCTGGCAAGGCTACCATTCAGAACTCATTTGAGTCCAAGTCTAATGGACAAAGATGCATAATCTAGCATAAGAAGGACATAACCTGAACTCTAAGCAGTGTTAAAAAATAACATGATGATGAGTCATCAAGTAAAGCAAATCCAATCCACTTAATCTGCATGTTTTTGGACTTTGGAAGGAAAATGGAGAACCCAATAAATGCTCACATGAACACAGGAAAAACATGCAGTTATCACAGCGAAAGGGCCCTGCCATGGCGGGAATAGAACCAAGGTACTCCTTACTGTGAGGCCACAAGGTAATCATTTTTTAGTTACTTCAAATTCTCAATTACTCAAGAATTTATAAGCTCAGTGACATTAATCTAATGTCAGGTGTTTCTATTATTTTGGTTATCCCTTGTATGTCCTTTGGCTTCAGTGGATTGTTGATTGCTATGTGCTGATGTACTTTCTACACTCAAGAGAGGGAAAGAAAGTGACAGAAAACAAGAGAGAAAAGACAGCAAGAGACAAGTAAGAAACCAGGTGGCAAGGAAAAAGGGAGGGAGAATAAGAGAAGGGGACGTGGGCTAGCCTAGAGGGAAATGAGAGGATGGAAATGGAGGGAGAGAGAAAAGATGGAGTGGAGGGTGAATCAGTTTAGAGAGCGAGAGTGATAAAAGAGAAAGGAACAGGGCAAGGCAGTAAGATGGAGAGATTGTGTACTGCATGGGCATTAAGAAAGAGGGAACAGAAGAGGGAGGGGCAGGGAGAGCTCCCCACATAGCCCACTCTAATTATAACTTCCAGCCGTGAAAATAAGCAATTAAATTTCAGAATGAATTTCTGCGGCTCCTGCAGCCTCATGCGGGCAGGGGAATGACGTCATCGCCCCCTCCAGAGGGAGAGCCTCCAATCTGTATGTGTGATGTGGGGACGAGGACAGCAAGCTGTTCCAGCCTTCGTGACTCGCTTCTGCAAAACATTTCCACTCACAAATGAAGCGACTGAGCATTTCGCACCCGAATGTGCTCCTGAACGTCAGAGGTGCTCATTCCTTTCTGATCACAGGAAATGTAGGGACGGTATAAAGGATTTACGGTTATAAGATCAGTTCTTTTATATCTGTTCTGTCATCATTGCAGGCTGGCAACATGTATCATCGGTGTTCTAAATCACGCTGCCTTTGTTATACTGGGCCATTAGACTGACAGTTATTATGTTTGTAAAATGTAACTAGTGTTGTGATTTTATTATCTTAACTCAAATGTCGTCTTCTTGTATGCGTTGCTGATTCTGGGACAAGCTAATTTCCCCCTTTGAGATTTGTAAAGCTCTGCTCAGAAGTAAAACACATAAACAACATCTATAATGCCCACCTCCCTACCAGAGTTCCACACTGAAACCCACAGGAGGATTGTCAGTAGCAATGTATACATACATACATACCCCTACAGTGCTATGAAGTTTTTTTTAGCCATTTTTTCCCCTTGCTGGCCCCAACTTACATAGCTACCTCCACAATGTTGCAGCTTACCTACTTGGCTTGAGCCTGTTGTATAACATATAACAAGAATTCATAGCACCCACCAGTAGCTTTTGCATGAGTAATTTTTCCAAGGGAAAATCTGGTGTGCCATTCTTTCATTCCCTCTAATTTAAATTATGGTGATGCAGTTTGACCATAAAGAAAGCTTGTTTAGTTTTATTAGAAGCTGGATATGGGTGTGTCAGCACAAAATCATATATCCAATGGACAGACCAAACAACTATGTCAGTGTTTTGAAACATGGTAGACACGTTAAACTCACGGATTAAATGTGTTAAGAACTTATCAACAATACCCTCTGACACATGTAGGTCTTACTGTGGATGGGTATTTAGCAGTGTGGAAAGGAATTGGGTTTGAGTCAGCAGCCACAGCAGCCATATTCCTTGCTGTGAGTATTTTGTATGAATCAAGACTTGAGGAAAGCCCAAATGTCATTACATAACAATTCAAGAGATCATTCAAAAATGAATAATACACTAAATCTAGTTCTCCATTACAGCAGTGGCACAATACATTGCCACAGCGATACAGAAATGTTATTAGTGTTACACATTGACAGGGTACTGGAGTCTCCCGGCATCACGCTGCAGAACAGCTCAACCCATCTCCACGGTAACCACTCTCTCTCTCTAGCATTAGGCTGATAGAAGGCACATACTTTAGGGTTATTTCTGTTTCCATAGGGCTTGAGTAGAACCAGTTTTCCATTGAGCTGCTCACTGAAAGCAGTTTTACCACACCTTGCCAGCAGAGGGCGCTGACTAACAAAACCCCACCCAGATAAAGGAAGAAAAGGCATGGGGGGGGCATGACAGTGTAATAAAATTATAGAAGCATGTGAGCATTCCTTCAGCATCACAGAACCAATACCCAGTTTGTACTACAATTAGAATTACTCTTGGTTTATCATCTTCCAACTGTTTCTTCAACTGTAGACCACTCCTTTGTGTCCCTGACTGAATTTGTCCTCTGATTGGCGTCCATAAACCTCCATTAAAATTCCCACAGTACTCCAGCCAACACAAAAACAGTGAGATCACAGCAAACACAATGGTACCCAATCAGGCCTTTTATTTAGAACAGAGTGGCAGATTAGTGACAGGACTCACCCACTGAGGACCAGCATAGTCCTCACAGACAAGTAAAACAATAAAACAATAAACTCAGATTTTAAAAATGTGAATGTATAAAAACACAATGGGCAATAGAAAGAACTTTTCGCCTTTCCAGTCTCAGTGAACCCTTGATTGGGCATGGCACAGAGACATAAAACCGCTCTCCTCACATTTGGCTATATTCAGGCTTATATGGGTACAAACACCTATGTTTTAACATCACCTTAGAAAAGACAGCAAACATATAGAGAAGTTCATTCGCAAAAAAATAAAACAACAAAACAAACAAAACATCATTCATACTGCGAATGTATATAAATTGATCCTTTTCATATCTAAAGTGTGAGTGATTTCAACAAAGTTCTGTACAGAGCAAAGACCTCCGATTACAAACAGTAATCCACTGCTAGAGTGTGTGAACGCTGTAAAAAAAACATTCCACAGTGAGGTGTAGCTCTAGTCTCGAGTGTAACTCAGGACAGGTGAAGTCTACAGGTGCAGTGTACATTTACACAAGTGTGTCTATGGGCAGGTGGTAGTGGGCACTCACACAGGTGAGTCTATGGGCAGGTGGAGGTGACACATGTGAGTCTAAAGGACAGGTAAGGTGTAGATGCAGGTGTGAGATTCAGACAATATGGACAGGTACAGTGTAGATGAACAGGTACAGTATGACTGATGTGAGTGGGTTGGGTGTGACTACCTGACAATGGAAGAGTATCAGAACTGCTGGACCAGGTGAGCACACCTGTTCCAGGTACATTCCACCCATGTGATGACCCCTCATCTACACTTGCTACCACACACACACACGCACACACACATACACACACACACGGGACAGATACATATACCTGTAATAACAGGTAAGTCCCTGTACCGTGTCATTAGAGAAAGAGACACATACAAACTTATTATCTCCCAGTCTTTCCCCTTCTCTCCCCACACATGCACACACACAGACACAACGTGACTCACACTTGCATTTGCCTACAGTACTAAGTATAATATATATATATAAGCTACAAGTACACCTGTACTGTTATGGTCATTGTTACAATCTTTAAAATAGAAAAAAAAAGTTTCTCCCAACCACCCCCTGAGCTTTCGCTGTCCAAATGCTGTCTGAATGTTGCCCAAACGTTGTCCAACACTGCTTTAACGTTGGAGGAGCATTGGAGCAGTATCAGGGAAGAAGCCAGTAGGTCTACCAAGTAAGGTGACAGAAATTCAGGTCTTAAAACCAGCAAGACACCCCAAAACAATAAGAGCTTGTGCTTTTACACAACTATGAAAAAACCAAAAATAAATCTGAGATAGATATGTTATTATTCCCTATCTCTCTCAGTGATGAAAGTGATTGGGGGGTGGTGGTGAGGATGATGATGATGATGATGATGATGATGACAGTGATAATGATATCTTCAGTGTGTATGGCTGTGATATGTGTGTGCTTGTGTGGGTCTGCAGGGGGACGGGAGAAGGCCCAATCTTCCCACTCAGGACACACATTGAAAAAATGGGTAGAATAGTGAATAAAAGAATAAAAAGGAAATTAAGATATTTACATCAATAAAACTTTACTGAACAGCTATATAAATGTCCTCCTGTTATATTATACTTTGTTTCCTTCATGTAGTATTGATATATTATTGATCATTATTACTGATATTGATCATGTGTTTCACTGGTCTTTTTTTATTATTATTATTTTTTAAATATATATATTTTTACAGCACAGAAATGGTGACTGAACTCTGGCACTGTGGATGGACGGGGGGGACCCCGACTTAGTTAACGGAGAATATTCTGGCAACCTCACAATGACGTTATTGGAGCATTCTGGGCTCAGCCCTGCTCAGGTCATGTACACATCCCCAAATGGGACTCTCAGAAGCACAACGGACCCACTTCCTGCTGAGGACTCGCCTCCTACTTTCCATGCAGAAAGAACACGATTTATGGGACAAGGAAGAATTCTGGGAATGACTGGGATGAGCGGGGTAGCCTTGGTATGAAACCGTGTGTCAGGATAGCTTCTCATTCGGCCAGCTTTACACGTGCCTTGTGAAAACTGTGAGCTTAACTGAGATAATTATGCATAGACTGAAGGGAGGGACGTTGCTTCTCACACACTTAAACCTGTTATGTGATAAGGAATGTCTGTTGACTGAGCGAATGAAAGGCCAGCTGCATTTCATTCCTCAGCCTTTGTGCATTCATTATCTCAGTTTAGACCATGGCTGTCATGAGATTTGCTGTTAGGCCCTGAGACAAGGCTGGTAAGTGTGTGTGTGTGTGTGTGTGTGTGTGTGTGTGTGTGTATGGAGGGGGGGGGGGTCAAACTGTACGGTCTGCACCTGTGCAGGTACAGGAGAGTCACACCAGCAGGGGCCGACAGTGGGAGGTAGCTCACAGGCGTGTGTTCGGGAAAGGGGAGGAGGTGGGAGCTAGGGGGCAGGGTGCGGGGGGTGGTGGTTTTGGTGATTGGGTGTTTCTGCGGACAGCCAGCTTGCAGATTACATCAACTCTGTGCCACATGGGTGTGATTGTGGTCAGATTGAATGTCTCCCATCTCCCCTCTCCCTCCGCGGTAAGCACACAAACACCTGGCATAGTCAACATTTCCAACTCCCCCATGAGAGAGAGCAACAAAGAAAGAGAGAGGGAGAGGAAGAGAGAGAGAGAGAGAGAGACAAAGAGAGAGTTAGATAAGTAGAGAGTGTACTGTTGGCTGTGGGGGGAGGGGGAGGCATTGTGCAGGTGTAGAGGCACAAACGCATAGGGAGAACAGCTCAGGGCAGCACGCATAGACCCTTGTCTATCACTACACCAACCGCGCCATAGCACCCGGGGACTGAAAGGCACTACAAAAAGACTCACGTCTGCGTGACCGCTCGGACATCCATGTGACCGAATGAGGGACAAGCGCAGTAAAGGATGAAGAGTCCTCTTGCCTCTGTTATCCTGTTCCCTATTCCTCCTCTCTCTGCCCTGTTTTCCCTCTCTTTTCCCACCTCTTACTTTGTCTTCCATGCCACTCCACTCTCTGTGCTATCTGAAACATCACCAGTTCCATGAAGTAAAACAACAGCATTGTGCTGGGACCAGAATTAAAGAGCTTGTGTTGTTTTTTGTGTATATCTTCTTTTTTACAAAATAATCATATAATTATATCATATAACAATAACTATTATAATATTAATAACCACAATTACTTAAAAAAAAAAATGAAAACTTTTTTTTCCTGTGTACGTGTTTGTGTTTTGTCTTTCTTTACACTTTTTTTTCCTGTTTCTCCTTTTTAGTTGAAAAGAAAGTTCAGAGTCCGTGGAGAGATACTGTAGGCACTCTCGGGGGTGATGGGAGGGGTGGGGGAAGGGGTCAGGGGTTGGGGGGGCGAAAAGAGGAGAGAAATTCAGATGAGACAAGAGTAGTGTAGAAGAAAAGAGGAGCTGGGGAGAGGGAGGATGGAGGAGGAGGGGTGGGGACGATGGAGGCGGGGATGGGGGGCAGGGCTGTCAGCGTTATGCATAGAACTCCTCCTGCTTGTCTGGTTTCTGGTAGGTGACGGTGGCTTGCTTGGGTTCCTCCAGGGTGTAGCTCCCCTCGTCCTTCTTCTTCATACGATAAACCAGGAGCATGACAAGGAACGCAGCGAAGAGGGCCCCCACCACACCCCCAACTATCACCGCTGTACAGAGACAGAAAAAATTACACGTTACACACTGTACAACACTGTCCACACAGGAAACAACTACACTACTTTCTTTCTGACAAGCAGCAAAGGAGGGTAAACATCAGGACACACACATACATGTCGACACATGGTAACATAGGTACAGATATAGACACACACAACAGTGCATAAAGATATGGAAAGATTAAAGCGCACTACCACTTCCTTCATACATACACACAGGTATAAACACAGATACAAACTGATCTATATGTACTGAGGAGGGGGCAACTACTACCCCAGGAATGCCTGGCTGATGCTATACAACTATGCTCCAACTATTCTAGCCTCTCGGCTACCAAGTGATACACATCCTGTGTGTTACCTATCACCAGAAAGTCTGCAAATACCACAGCTAGGAGCCCTCCAATCAGAATGGCTGAATGAGAGACACAGGAGAGGAGTATCAGTCTGGACAGAGACAGAGGGAGGGAGAGAGAGGAGGATATGTACATGGAGGTAAACGGTGTACAGAGGGAGAGGAAAATGAAGAAAGGAGAAGAGGGAATGACAGAGGGAGAGTGGGAGTGGAGAGAGGGAGGAGGAAAGGGTCCTACCAACGCTGCATGCCGTTAAATAAACACTGCTGACAGTCTGTTAACATCAGGTCAGCACTGAAAAAGTTCAGAAACAGCTCCTAACATCCAACATACTACACACCCACCAGCCAGGGAGAAAGACAAGTATGAGACAGACAGGAAGTGAAACAGGCTAGAATTGAGAAAGACAGGAATTGACTGAGATAGACAGGCAGTGAGACAGACAGGCAGTGAGATAAAGAGGAAAATAGACAGACTGTATGAAGTTGTGAATATCACTGTGATTCCTGCATATAACTGTCTGTGCATATAAAAAGAATGATGAGTATGAATTTAACTTGTAGGTGTGCATTTACCATTCATAAGTGTGTTTTTGTGTGAGTGAGTGTGCATGTGTGTGTGTGTGTGTGTGTGTGTGTGTGTGTGTATGAAAGTGTGTATAATGGCTGTGTGATTGAGATAGCCTCTCTCACCTATCAGGACTTCCTTCCTCTCCAAGATGTTTTTCTGGGGCAGCTGGGCGGCGGAGCTCCCTGTATCCACCGTGTTGCCGGTGAGGTCTGGAACCCCTGCGTCAGCCACGCCCTTGCCACCCCGCCCCACCTCATTGAGACTGTTCTCCTCCTGGATTTCAAAATCTCCACTGGGTCCAGCGCCGGCCACCTCGTTATTAAGCCCCTCTTCTGGAGTACGAGACTACAGAGGGACGAGGAGACAAAACAAACAATGGACTACAGCCTCCTCATAACACTTTCAGAAACTCGCTCCTATATCATCGCTCACCTGTAGATTAGAATCTACTGTAATACAATGTGTGAATGTAGCAGATAAATTCAAGGTCCATGTGGCGGATGTCCTAATTAAAATCCGCCAGCTGCTTTTGCTGCGTTGACCTTGTTTTTTTCGCTTCAAACCAAAGAGCCCTGATGCTCTTGTAAGATTATCACATTGTCACATCCTTTGCTTTGGAGATAACGATAATTCTGTCTTCTGACTGTGCGACTTCCTGGGCTATTTTCAAAATTTATTACATTTTTGTTTTTTTCTCTACAGATTTTGCTTTTAATCCAACATTAAAAGTGCTCTGACGACAGAGCTGGCTTCATCTCATGCCAGTAAATCTTGTTTGAAGTAAGCTGGCAGCTGTGACATTTGCTGGGGCATCAGTGACAGGAGAAAGCTGACCAGACACTGTTGGTGGCAAACTTGATTGGGTTTGACTGCGCTCACCTGTACTGTGGAGGTCAACTGAGGGCGCGTGGTGGTCTCTGTGGGTGCTGCCGGGCTAGGCGTGGTCTTGGGGGCACGTGGACGCAGCGGGGCAGTGCTGAGAAGCGTGGTCCTGCCTTTGGCAGAGGTGGGGGCAGCAGTGGGCGTAGTGGGTGGGGCAGCAGTAGAGGGCACTGGAGTGGTTGTGGTGGTGGCCGGGGTGGTTGTTAGGACAGGTGTGGTGGGAACAATGATTTCTGTGGTGGACTCAATCAGGCTGGTGGGGACTGGGTCTGTTGGACCCACAGGGATGAACACGTCCTCCTCCTCCTCCTCTTCTGTGGTGGTGCTGAAGTCCTCCACACTGCTAGTGGGTGCTGTGCTCTGAGCTAGAGTAGTGGCAGAGCTGGTGGTGGCCATGGGAACTGCAGGAGGGGATCTGGGAGAGTCTGTGACCAGAGGAACTCTTGCCCTGTCTCTCTCTCGTTCTCTCTCTCGTTCTCTTTCCCGTTCTCTTTCCCTCTCCCGCTCTCTTTCTCTTTCTCGCTCTCTCTCACGCTCTCTCTCCCTCTCTCTTTCCCGTTCCCTCTCCCGTTCCCTCTCTCGTTCTCGTTCCCTCTCCCGTTCTCTCTCCCTCTCTCGCTCTCTCTCCCTCTCTTGTTCTCTCTCCATCTCCCTTTCCTGTTCTCTCTCCCTCTCTTTCTCCCTTTCCCACTCTCCTTCACTCTCCCCGCTTGGGTTCCACATGGGGGTGCTGCTAGGTTCTGCAGCAGGCGGGGCTGAAGGAGCAGGGGAGGTGGCTTGGGTTGTGGACAGAGGGAGGGGCTCCTCTGTGGTGAAGGTGACACCCACACCTGTAGGCCTCACCTCCATCTCTGGAACTGTGGAGAAGAAGACAGATAAAAAGAGATAAGAGATATAATCATTTCATTTGTAGTTAAAACCTAGCACTCACTAAAAACAAAGCAAGAAGAGATTTTGTTTTTATGGAGCTCTCCCATGAACACAAGATGGCCACTGCTCTCCCGTGAACACATGATGTTGCTGTGCTGGGTCTGCACTCACCCTCCCAAATCCTATTAATCTTGAACTGATCCCCCCTCTCCCTGCCCCCTCTCTACCTCCCTCCCTAAGCCCCTCCAAAAAAGCCTTAGGACAGAAGCAAATCAAATTTCATCACACTGCAATCAAAATGACATCAGCTTCTATAGCACTGACAGTGCTGTTCCCTCCCACCTCTCAAATTAAAATCTACTACTGAATGATGGCAAGACATGAAACACTGTGTTTTGCTTTGAATAGCTACAGGGATGGACTTAAATAGGTGGCCTGAATGAGCAGGAATTACTATGAATCATTGTATTCACTAGTCTTTTTAATCATTAATAGGGCTAATGTTTCTTTAATGTGTGGCCACTATAAGACCGTCGTATAATTAGTGTTCCGTTCTCTGCTTTGGTGGCATAGCCGTGCTTTGTGGTGTAAACAAGGCAAATATAAATTTGAACCTTGCAGAAAGTGAAAGCAGAGGGAGAGAGGGAGGATGAGATAAAGAAATAATGAGAGAGAAAGGGAGATTCATTTATAGTGAAGGGGTGTGAGAGAAAGAGAGATGCATGGTTTCGGATATCCACATAAAATATATACACAATAAAAAGGCTACCCATGGTTATAATTTTCAGTTATTAGTTCAGCAGGCCATAGCCATTAGTGTAGCTATTCCACCAGCAGCGTGGGAAATGACCAGATCAATACAAATTCATTGAATCAAACAACAAAAATGTACTTTAATGTTGCATTAGTTCAATTGCACAGTCACTAAGTACATGACAGAACATTTTCCATAGAGATCAAAGTAAATAAAACTAAAAATAAATTGAAAATGTGAACCCTGTAGCCTACATAGCCTGAGCAGTAATAGCTATAACAGAAAGTCCACAGCTGTGGGACATGTTTGGCATTGTTACCCAGAGTTGGGAGGGATTGAACTGGTCAGGATTTTTAGCATCACTGCAATGTCCCCATGTACCTCAACAGGCACCTCAACAGGCACCTACAAGATACTAGCTATGGGTAGTGAGAGTTTCTGTCCTCCAGTCTGGCTTAGCCCTCATGGGATGCTGTACAGCATCTAACATGAAAAATAGTCAGAGACTCTCAGGCGAGTGTACCAACAGTGCACCCACTTCAGTTGTATTCCTCACTGCAAAGGAGCAGGTTTTATAGCTACCTGTAACACAAGTTACAATTGGCCATTTGAGCAAAATGTGAAAAGATGGGGAAAAATGAATACCGAATACACACACCCTTTGGGAAACAGCAAAAACAAAAAAACTTGCTGAAGCCAGGATGCTGCCTTTTTTCTTTATTAATCCTTCACTCAAGCCCACCAGAGACCGGTGGGATTAATGAAGCACTATCTTCTCGGTAATCCCTCCTCCAGCTCCCACCCTTTCCTCTCGCCCCCGCCGCGGACCACAGACAGGGTCCCCTTACCCCCAGAACAGTGGGGGAGCGCCGCTAATTGGATTTCGGCTGGCTGTAGCCATTTCAGGAGCTGCTACATCGTTCCGATGTCACAAATATGAGACGAGTGTCTCAAGACTGCCGACAAGATCACCCCGGAGCGTGGCGCCTGTGGCATTTGCACGAACAACACGAAAATCAAATTAATATTCGCAGAGCTCCAGAGAGCCCCATCACCATGGGAACAGCGGCTTCCCCCCCGTGTTTTGTGAGAAGTGGTATCAGGCACAGAGAAGATGAGCAAAAACCTCCCCCTCCGCTGGACCAGAGCCTAGCTCACACTGGCCCCAGATCAGCTGAGACACTCAAGAGTTCAGCACAGAGCAAATTCCTGTGGGTTTGAACATCTGAGATGCAGCTTGTAATCAGATTACAGTAAACCAGATCACATAATGAGCAGAATCTGGGTGTGGGCTGTGCTACCATCCAACTGTGTGCGCAGTTGTGTATATATGTGTGTGTGTGAATGTGGCAGAGGTTGTACATGTACAAGTGTGTTGTGGTGGTGTTGGAGGGTGTGTCAGAGTGTGTGTATGTATGTGTGTGGGGGTGGGGTGGGTGGGGGGGTTATTGATTGTGTCATTGTGAGTGTGAGCATGATGGAGGTTACATGCCTGTATGTGTGTGTGGGGCAAGGGTTGAATGGCTCTGTGGCTCTTTTCCGGTTCCTTCCACAAGGCTAACCCAGTCACAGAGAGGAGTGTTCTGTAAAGCTGGACTCAGAGCCTTTTGCATCAATGTATTTTATTTAAAGTCTGAACTACCCAACCTTTGGTCATTCACAACTGCCATTCATCACTGCCTGAAACACATCCAATGCTTGCATCCCGCTGTGCATGTTTATAGTTAATGAGTTTTGAGCAATTTGTGCATATGCATTTCTAAAGCATAAGCACACAATATAACAGAGTGAATGGCCCCTGCAGATACAGTGTGCAGTACAGCCCCTCAGTCTCCAACACGGAGCTCTTCCTCCACACTGTCTCTCCATCCTCCCTTATATGTCTCCATTAAGGGCATTTGTTAGACACTCTTATCTAGAGCGACTTACAAGGCAACTTATGATATACTCACTGTATGATGATTAAAGCACCTAATAGTACAGAGCAGTTCATTAATCTGTATCGTAATTTCATTCCAACACAAGCAGGTGCCTTGCCTGACCCTCTTTGACTTTGGTAGTTTAAAAATACTGTGCATCATTTTTTTTGTCATTTGTGTTCTGAATGTGAGAAAGGAATCTTAACCACAAAAATGATCCTACGCTGTGGTTAAATGCCACAAACATACAGTATTTTGTACCCCATTTCTCTTGAAATGTATACTCACGATAACTTCCAAGATAAAATAACAGCAAACCCAATATCACTTCTGGCAAGATGCCGACATTGGTGAAGTCATAAGTTAATTTCAACTTCAAACTAAATGTAGGCACTGCAGGACTGTAGGATAGTTCTTCTGAAAATTTATGAGCCAACAACCCACTTGAATAGCAAACACATTTTCCATGACTCACCCTGTAAAAATGTATCTTAATATGGCATTAAAATGTTTTCAATAACTGCTTGTATACTGTACAGGAACTAGTGCAGTAAACGCAATGAAGCATTACATTTGGCTCGTGTGAATGTTGTTTATAAACACACATGATACGTTTTTTTATTTGTCATCTCATGACCCACGTTAACTCTTCCCATGACCCACCAGTGGGTCCTGACCCATAAAGCCGAAGCCATTGCTGTATGAATTGCATGATCTACAGTTTTGCTCTATTGATATAACTTCTTCATTTCATAATTAGGTTAAGGTTTCCCTGTTGCCATTCAGCCTCTCTTAAAAGTGGCTTTTATCTATTTAGGTTTACATATATCAAGCCAAATATTTTGGTAAAATGTATTTGTGGATTTTTGGCAGATGTTTGAAAATGCATTTCTCATTCATTCCAGAATTGCTTATTTCCACTCTTGCACCACTTTCTTATTACGATGCTGCCATTAGCTTTCAATTTTTCATTTTCTGGAGTGCGATGCAGAATTAAAAATGAAAAGATGTGCTCACGCCACTAACTTGGGTTATGAATGTGCATGCGGTACACTGCACGCACACATGGAGGCACACACACTTACAGCCAGACCCAGAGCCTGAGAAGAGGTCTTCATCGTCGAAAAAATCGTCATTGCTCGACCCCTCTAGGTCCATTGGTCTCTTCTTCTCTAGGGAAGGAGTCCATCGCTGGCCCTAAGAAAGTGAGGAAGAAAATAATTAAGATTGAGAAATCAAGACCAATTACTAAACAATAAACACTATAAAAATGCAAGACATTAGATTTACTGTGAATTCATCTACAATACTAAATCTACCATGATGGGTTTGCCCTTCACAATTTGTAACAACCACAAAACATAGTGAAGAAGCCCTTAAACTCATGCACATTAAAATTTAAAGAAAGGCATACATATTTTATGTACTTATTTTTATAAAGAAAATGTCATTTATTTTATTTTAATGAATACATATATTTTTTGTGAAGATCTGATTATAATTAAACTTAAAACATTTACAGAATACATTTGTCATAAATTTATGCAAGCTGAACTTAATATACATTTTCATTAAAATATTGTGACTCAGAATGTCATGCAGCTGTCATAAACATCCAGACTGCCGATTCAAAAACATTTCAAGACAGCTGGTATCACATTTTGGGATCTAAGAGTCTGACTTGCAAGCAGCAACAACCATCTTAAAAGACTAATGAATTTTTCTCTTCAAATCCAAGTTCTGACATACAATCATCAACATATTCACACATCAAAGAAGTGAAAACAATGATTCATGTAGCATGTTATTCACAAAGACACTATTCATTGACTGTTCCCAGACATGCTGCACTGTACTTGGGATCTTCCTTTGAAAAGCGTCAAAGGGAGGAGTCTTTTAGTGCAGCCATGATAACCTGCTTTTTACTTGGTTTCCTAATCTGTTTATTTTTCATCTGAGACCAGAGGGGATACGGACATGTAAATTAACACATGAAAAGGAAAAGGCCTTGTGTGTGTGTGTGTGTGTGTGTGTGTGTGTGTGAGAGTGAGTAAATGAGTGACTGAATGAGTGTGTGTGTGTGTGTGTATGTGTGTATATGAATGCATGCGACTGTGTTAGATGTGTGTCTGTAAGCGTGGCAGACAGGCTGATGGGGGGAGGTTGATGAAAACCATGTCCATTGCAACTTGAAGGCCTTCCAACATTTGTCAAGGCATGTTCTTTGACCCTTTGAATCTTACTATTTAAAGCTGATTTAAAAAAAAAAACCACATGAAGTGACAGAGGTCAAATATAACTCTGGTGAACAGCCATACCAAAAACCATCTCTGTTCATCAACAACAGTCAAATATTTCACGTTAAAATATTTCAATGTTAAAATATTTCCTGGGAAAGCGGGGTTCAAGTTCCAGCTCCAACCCTTCCAGCTATGCTTCCTCTTCTCTGTAGCCCTCTCAGCCTTCCTACTGTCTGATTAAAGAAAAATATATAAAGCAGGGTAGCTTAGCCACTCTCTTATATATATTTCATAAATATTATGAAATAATAACAAATATGATTATTACATTTTTTGTACATTCTGAAGATGATAGCTACCGATTTATTTAGGTGGTGGCATTTGAGTGCATATATTGATGCTAACATTTGCCAATCAGATTGCTGGAATGAGTGGACACCGCACTCCATTTAAACCAAGACCAACTCATGCAGCTCTCACACCAGTCAGATATCTGTGCTTTAGCATGCACCCCCCAGACCAGGAGGACCCTGCAGTCCATAGCCAGCACTCAGCAAGCTGTTACATTACACTCTGCATTCACTGAACAGATACTCTATTCCACTGGTGCTTGAATGCATTGAGAGGTCTGCTTTACTGCAGCAGTAATGCCCCACTCAGATATGATCTGGCATTGTTCCGATTAGAGGCCCTAGGCTCTACCTTACTCAGGAGCCTCCGGGGGAAATACCCAGGGCTGGACTGGCAAAACGGAGAAAAAAGCAGACTGCTACCACTCAGGGCTGGGCCTGGAATCCGGCTCCATGGGGAAAAAGGAAGGGGGGCAAGGCTGAATGTCACATGGAATAAATTAACTGCCACGGAACCGTCAGGCGCTGGGATGGTCACGGGACGAAAAATCGATCAAGCAGTGGGGGATCTCCACAAACTGGAAGAAGATGGACGGATTGCTGCCTTCCCTCAGGGTGGAGATTTGATTTTCATTTTGCCCAGTTTCCGTGCTCAGACCAAGTGCTTTTTATGAAAAGAGGGATTTTTAAAAAAAAAAAAAAAGACTTTGGAGCGGGGTGTGTTTGAGCTTATGGATGTTTTTCGAGAGCATTTTATGTAACAGCAATAAAATGCTAAAATGCTAAATTATGCTGCTGAGATTTCTGTGCTGATGAGCATGTGTGTGTGCTGTAAGTACACAATGTTCCAATTCACAGACCTAAAGCAATGTGCATGTATTCACTGTTTAATTTGAGCTTTGTCAAAAGGCTGAATGACATTGGTGATTGTAGGGGTTTTCGAGACGTCCGTAGGCACGCTATGATCTGTAGTGGGGGGGTGAGGGGGGCCAGTTAAACAATGAAGACAGCTGCCATAAACAACCATGGACACTGGTACAGTTTATGGTCAGACAGCATTATAAAGCAGTTCATACAAGGCATGACATTTAGCCCTGACTGTACAGTAAATTATTAAAGGGGGTTGATTCATCTATGATATGAATCA
The DNA here is from genome assembly GCA_022829145.1 of Albula goreensis. Lineage (NCBI taxonomy): Eukaryota > Metazoa > Chordata > Actinopteri > Albuliformes > Albulidae > Albula > Albula goreensis. The sequence continues at coordinate 18,459,623 of CM040743.1, read as the reverse complement.
TCTAGCAGAATAACCACATGAAATTGAAATGAATAGTTGTAAACCCCTCCCTCCACTGACTGACCACACACAGTGCAGGGCTATGGACAGAGATAGTGATATCTCACTTCCAGATCCTTAGCATGCGGATCGCACTGAGCATGCCCAGTCCTGCGGGCTGCTGACCCCTCACAGTGATCTGAATGAGCATGCCTCCGACACTGCTGTGGCACTGCCCCCTCCTCTCTCCTTTCATCTCATGGCTAACATCCTGTCTGTCTCACCCCCTCGCCCCCCTCCCTCCTACTCCCCTCCCCTCCCCCCACATCCTGCTCTAGCTGGCTGGTCTCCCACTGGAACCCCCGAACATACACATACACACACAACCTCTTCCGTCTACCTTGCATTCTGACACACAGGCCAAAACAGAAAACTGGGAAACATGCACCAAAATCAATGAAGTCTCTTTCACACCCCCTCCCTCACACACACACACACACACATACGCCCACACGCAAATATATGCACACACAAATATACATACAGAGCACAAAATCCAATACTATTTAACAGGTACCAAACAAGACAATGCACATTCACATGTGCAAGATGCATACACTCTCACACATTCAAACACATACAAATTAAACAAGCCAAGAAAACACAGACAACCATGCAAATGCCACACCCAATTATTAACAAATAACAATAAAAAAAAAAAATCTATAAAACATTTGAGAATCTCTACCCTCAAAAACAGCTTTACAAAGCAAAACAACAACTGGAGGAAGGCTGGAAATAAACTGTGAAAGAGGTTCTTTCTTCTGCAGCTTGGTTGGTGTCCAAGGTTGGACTTCGTACTGGAAAAGAACATATGAAGGCGTAATGAATGCTGGATCCCTCTCCCTAAAAACCCTGCTCTAATAGCTGCATGCTATCCTCCTCCATACTTCACAAAATGGCAGCATCCGTTCCAATGGAGGCTTGGCCACGTCACAAGACACAGGGGGGATGGGAGAGTCCCAAATGGGAGAGTTCTGAGTGGAGTTCTGGCTCTGGGAGATTGGTTCTTTGGTGTGCACCTCTGTGGTTTTTGAGATACAGCTCTGTGGTGGCCAGTTGTGTTTTTTTAACCTTGTGTGTGTGCTTCAGTGATAATGATAATTACCTCTACAGTGTAGTTGTGGAGATGAGGCTCGGCGGCATGCAGAATGGACAGCATCTCTGTGTTTTCCCACTCACGGTTGTGGCATTACTGGGCTGTTTGTGGGTGTAATTTGCCGTGTGATGTGATTAAGGGTTGATGCATGCCGTCTCTGTCTCCCCGCGCGAGGATGTGTGTGTGTGTGTGTATGCATGTGTGCGTGTGTGTGTGTGTGTGTGTGCACTCATGTCTGCTGGCTTTGTTTGACTGTAGAGACGGTCGTCTATGCAGAATATAAATATATTACATATACATAATCAAATGAAAAAGAAATAAATATACAGGGGCATTGTGTGTGTCTGTTTTTACTTGTGTGAGGTCCCGTGTATTTGTTGGCTTCCTTTGACCATACAGACCCATTTCTGTGGAAGAAAAAAATAAATAAATAAATAAATGGGAACACTGTGTGCGAGCGCATGTGTGTGCGCAAGACACACAGAGCGTACAGATCCTAAAAGGATCAGAAACTGGATTCCTTCCACATCCCCAAGGATGGTAGGCATGAGATTCTATTAGATGCCAGCTCATAAAATGTCTGTCTGTATTTAATCATAAAAGGAAATCTAATTGTACACCATGCCTCCCTGATTTCCCTTCCATGCAGTTCTTTTATATTTAACTCTCCACAAAAAAATGAGTGTGCATTGTTGAAGACGGCAGTGACAGAGGTTATCAGCTATTAGCTGAACGACCACATGATATTACCACGCAAATGACAAAGAATGGAGCCAGGAATGGACTCTCCTTCTCCACCCACCCACTGTCAGTCACTTTTCTCATTCATTCATTTCCCCATCTCTTTCTCTGATATGGGGAGATAAGTTGAGTATGGTTTACAAGATGGAGGAGGAATAGAGGGGAATTCTACCACTGAACCTCAAATTTGCATTTGAAGGTGAAAAAGGTGTTTCTTTTGTTGTTGTTTTTTCTAGGTTAGCAGTCAATTTATGATTCGGTCATATTCTGGTAATGTTTTTTTCCCCTTTCAGTTTCTCCACTGTTTTTTTATGGTTTTAGAATAAAAGGTTCCTTGAAATTCTCTCCCTTACTCTCGTCTCTTTTGCTCTCTGTTTCTCTCCCTCCCTCCCTCACAAAAACTGCACAGCTCAGTTTGAGGACTGTACATTGCTACTACACATACTTTCGAGAATACACATTCTAATGTGTCCTCTCCTAAATTTATGGAATATATTACAGCGATGGAAGAAGCCTTCAAAATAAGAACAAACGTTCTAAATTGGGAGGAAAAATAAAAAATAGGAGACAACCTTGAAAGTCACTGCCATTCCTCCCATTCAGCCTGCATATCCAGCTAAACTCTCAGTGTACACCAATGGTGCCAGTGTGTTTACAAAAGATCAAAAGACTGTGAAGGCCCTTCAAGACAGCCTTCATGTTTCTCAAAATACCTCTGGCGTGCCTGCAGCACCAATGGGAGATTTTCTCTGGGTTTAAAAGTACTACATTCATAGTCCATTGTAGTCAATGGGGATTTCTACCCTGTGTCTGCTGTAGCCTCACAACATTTCCCCCTTCTATGCAGTTACCCGGTTTTATTGCATGCATTTTAGCTTGCAATTTTACAGTCTAACTTTGGTCTTGGAGATGCTTAAAGCCAAGATGAACTATGAAAATGTTCAGTGCTCATCCCGCACCTGGCTGGTCAGGGTGACCAATCACCAGCTGCTGACTGGTCAAAGGCCAGTACTACCCAGACCAGAAGCAGAGGTACTTGGCCTTGTTTTTCCTGAAACCAGGCACCAGACAGCTGCTCTGTACAGCCCCTCTCTAGACTCACAGAGGTGCTGCCTCAGGAATTTAACCACTGGCCATAAGGGATAAGCTACAGGTGGAGAGGTAGGAGGAAACAAAGGCCACTTTCATACTTGTTCCAGATAGAGATGACTGAGGACCAAACATGCATTTAACTGAGAAGATGGAAGCATCTTGCTCTCATAATGTACCTAAAAATAAGGAGAACCTTCAGTACTCCAGAGAACAATGCACATGTATAATCATCCAGTGATCCCCGCCAGAAACACTTGAATAAGGAAGACAACAGAATGCTCACTTCCAGTTCAAGAGGTTACAGAAATGATCTACTAATGAGATCAAGGCAATCCATTGTTTCACCACGATGATGGACTATACCAATGGGAATGGTGAAGCAATCACTCGTTTAGAGGACATACATGCCATCAAGTTCCACCAAGCATTTCTAGAAACAACAAGCACACTGCAAGAGCTTATCTGTTCCCTAGCCATCCTGAATGGAACTGAAAGAGACGTGAAGTATTACACGCAAATGACTGGCTTAACAAGCATTGCCTCTCAGTAATGGACCACACTCAACTCAGATCCCAACAGGGCCTTTTATCTGACACCCTCTTATTCCCTGGGTCAGCCTGGACTCAGAGGCCATGCTGCACACCTTCCAAAGTTATCGCACTCCAAGGCCTTTTGCAGCAGGATAAAGGCCTTGGGAGCACAGCGGAGGAGGTTTGCCAGGTGCCTGGCAGTTCCTTCTGTCGGTGTGAACGGGCAGCTCTTGGCGCGAACACAGAGCACCCCTCCCCCCCTGTGCTGGAGCTGCTGAGGGGAACAGGATGGAATGGGATGTGCAGGCCCCTCCTTTTGGATGGGACCAGATGTCCAACTCGCCCAGAGACCTTCCTGGAACACAGAACCCCCTGGCGGTAATTTTTCATGAGGCTGAGAAGGTCCTGCTGTATCAGCAAAGTGGGGTGGGAAGGTACGCAGCTGGGCCAGGACCGGCACAGACGTCCCCACGGACACAGACACTTGAAGGTGTGGTTGATCTAACCCTAGCAAAGAGGACAATTTACATATCCTAACTGTCCAAGATGACAGCGCGTCCACAGCGGGATACCATCCATAGGATCATTTTTTCTGGACTTTTTCTGCAATGGAATGACATCAAAGACTGGTGCCTGCCTGTCGGTATCTAAACAGCGTAATTGCACACTATAATGTTGTTGCTGAGAAAGCCAGAGTTATATTTAATGTGAGGCACACGCATGCATCCTGCTTTAAAGTGGAGCTTGTAATAATTCTGTTGGGTTTGGCAAAGGATAGCATGCGGACTACCAGAAAGCACAAAATGAAAGGCACACAACACAGTGACATTTCACAATTTCCAGGTCTTACATACAAAATAGACAACTTTAAAAAGGAAAACTCAATTCCGCGCAAATGATATGCTGTTTGATGTATGAATGGGAACTAAAGGGGCTCTCAGGTGTAGATATCTTTTCTTGTTCCCCCCAAAACCTCCATTACATTGCAATATCTGTGACAGCTTTCTGACATGTTTCATGAATATGGTTAATTAAGTCAAAACTAAACAGGGTTTTTAAAAATCAAGTTTTTACCACTGTTCCCTCTCCCTATCACCCCGCTCTCCCTCTTCCTTTTTACCACCTCTTTTTTGTTCTCTCTCTCTTTCTGTGACAGCTGTGGCTCTCTGTATGCTGGACCACAGCCAGACTCTAATACTCAGGACATCAGTGAGAGGAATAAGTCACATCACTGCTGTCAAGCCTGAGCCAACAGACTAGCCCACCCCCACCCCCACCCCCACCCCGTACCCCTCCACTTCCACTTCAGTTAGGAAACTGGCCCTGTCAAAGACAACAAAAACACATGCCCAAGAGAGAGACTCAGAAACAGGATTGTGTGTGTGTGTGTGTGTGTGTGTGTGTGTGTGTATACGAGAGAGAGGGAGAGAGGTGGTGAGAAAGAAGTAGAGATAGAGAGGGGTGTAGGAGAGACAGAAATAGATAGAGACAGAAGGAGAGGGAGTGGGGGAGAAAAAAGAGGGAGGGAAGGAGGGAGGGAGAAAGAGAGAGAGACGTACTATATGAGAGGAGATCACTGGATTGTGAGAGGAAGCCTGTGTCGAGGTGATGACCTCATTTACAGTCACGAACACCTGCCGCCTGGAGCCCAGATTAGCAGAGTGAATCCTGACATCTCCTGTAGCAGGTGTCTCCTCCAACCTGCCCCAACCAACAACTTCCCACTCAAGCTCCAGGCCTCCAGGTTGTCAAAGGTGACAGACTCCGCCTACAACTAAACCTGTGTCCCAGAGGTAATTCTACCTGACCCCAAATTTAAGAATTGCTCTGTAATATTAAAAGCTGCATTATACAACTATAAAACAAAAGACAAAATATTGTCACTACTGAATACTCCCTCATCTTCACATTTGCACCTACTATACTAAGAGAATAATTCTGATCATTTTTATTTATTCATTGAGACTTTTAACAGTGAGTCACAGGAGGAAAGAGAGAGGAAGGAGATGGTAGATGATGCTTGTGTCTGTGTGTGAGTGTGTCTGTGTGTGTGTCTGAGTGTTTGTGTAAGGGGTGGTTTGTACAGATGTGCCCAGTGTAGCTGCACGTACCAGACAGCTGTTTCTGTGGCGCATGGCTCTAATCCTTCCATCCCACAATCCCTAGCATAGAAGCCACCCATCCCAAAGTCTTACAGGATTAAATCTCAGCACTGCACTGACGTCATATGCACATATGGGCACAGACACACACACCCACACAAGCACACACAATCGCTGGCTCGCTTACTCACTCATTCCTCAGACAGGTTGTTACACTACATCCCTGTAAATGGTTATCCACTACCCCCTGTTGTGGCTCCGCCCAACACATTCCTCCACTGGCCCCCATGTTTCTCATTCACATCTGTCTCCTCTGCACTGGCACACTCACTCAGTGTGTGGAGCCGTCCTACATTATATATGCCTTTATGAATCATGCAGCAGTTCAACTGACTCTGCCCCAGCCCTCTTCCCAATATCCCACTGTTTCCATCATCATACTACTTCTTTCCCAGCCCATCTTCCTGCTGCCACACCCCACACAACTACCCTCCAAATCCTTTTGTCCCCTGCTGCCCTGACTCCCCATGCTAATGTCCTCTCTCCCCATTCTACTGCCCCACATTCCATTTTTCTGCCCCCCTCCCAGTACTCCACACCCTACTGCCCTTACTCTCCATACTCCCCATTGTACCATCTCCACTCCCCATCCTAGTGCACCTGCTGTCCATTCTACACTCTCACCCTTGAACTAGGTGACCATAGGCAGAGGCTGTGATTGGCAGCTGTGTAAAGAAATGTCTGTCAGTTATAGGAGGGGCGGAGCTTGCGTTTGATAGGCAGGCTGTGTTCGGTTGGCACCAGCAAAATGTGTCTGAATTATTCATCCTGAGCTGCTCTCCTCCAGAGACTGGCATTTCTCTCCACTCCACTGCACTGTTCCTTTGGCTCCATCTCTCCTTGCCCCCCTCTCTCATTCCACCCCAGACCCCCTCCCACCCCTCTCCCAGCTCCCCCATCTCTGCCTGTGATCTGGGAGACAAAGGCCATGTAGCCCCTGGCTGCAAGCTCACACTGTCTCACAGCTCAGAGTCAAAGACAGGGTAAAGGTCGGGAGGTTGGTGTTGGGGGGTCTCTAAATATGTGGATATACATGTGCTTGTGCATGTGGACGCATTTTATAGTGTGTGTACATATATGAATATGTTAAGTGAAAAAGGGTTAACTATGTTAAAATTAATTTGGCATTGGCTTGTGTTCACTGAAACACTGAAAATGTAGGTCTGTATGAGCAATTATATTTGTGTCGGTGTTTGAATCAATCAGTGCTTTATTTTAGTTTATATGCATATGCTTAAATGTGTTATTGAATGTGCCTTAATTGGAATGTGTGTTTTATCTCAACATGTTTTTAGTTTATATGTATATGTATGTGTTGTATATTTCTTTTATGTCACAGGACAGTAAATGTGTGAGTACTTTACATGTGGATATGAATGTTTGTTCTCAATGTCATTGGCCGGTGTGTGTTTTTGTTGAGTCTTCATCTTTGGTCAATGGTCAGTATTTGTGTGTGTGAGTGTATGTGTGAGAGAGAGAGAGAGAGTGTGTGTGTGTGTGTGTGTGTGTGTGTGTGTGGTGAATGTGGTTAGCTCAATGGTGTCTTTATTCCAGGGAGCAGGAGCAAAGGGGCCCCCTGTGGATCATAACTTTTCTCGTGTTCCTAAGAAACTTTTCAAAAAGGCTCAAAAATGCGGGTGTGCGGAGTGTGCGCCTCCGTGCACATCCAGCCACTTTTGTTTTTGTGCACGTTCCTCCAAATCTCTTCCCCTCCCCATGAGCACGTCTCGGTCTGTGCCTCCTCACACAGCTGGGGAGGGGGGGCAGGGGGCGAGGGGGGGGATTGCTGCGGGCTATTCCTTTTGGAAAGAGGGGTAGAAAGAGGAGGGGGTTGTTTACAAAGCTCTTTGCCTGTTCCCAGAGACTCCAGTTCAAGTGCTGTGGCACAAAAATGACAGTACACACCTATTATTATATTTAAACATCTCAGAGCTTCTGGGAAAATCCTTCGGTACTACTGTAGTGCAAATTAATGAGTGGAGCTATCTGCTATATTAGCAGTGATGACAGCCTCCCAGCATGTACTGCTATGACGTTTTTGCAAAGCTGTGAGAATCCGAAATGATTCCCTCTCAGAACTCAATTAGCAAGACGCAGAACTTGAACAACAAGCTGAAAAACCTGTGCTTATTTATTTTCCGTTTCCATGACACCCCAATCACATTTTTTTTATTTGCGCAGAACATCCAGCAGATAACTGTCTGAGGTGTCAAATCCAGATCAGTGTTCAATTAAAAGCTCAGTCAAGCCTAATTAGCTGATCTCAGCTGGAGCGTGAACCAGCGTACGTAGCGGCCTACCGAAATGAGGGCAGAGGAAACACGTCCTGCTGTGGTAGAACAGTGATTAGAGCACCAGACTCTGCAATACTCTGCTGTTTATTCTAGAAAGGTACGTTCCCTCAGCCGCTGCAGAAGCTGGGATGGTGAGGCTTCATTAACACAAAAGCGGGGGGAACTAGCATCCACGACTCACCAATTTGAAAAAAATTGCATTGCTCTGTACACAAAAGTTAATTTGATTAGTATTGTAGGAGGCAATGGTTAGCAGTCAGTGGTGGCTCCTCCCACAGTGAGGTTCACGATGGTTCATGATCCTTACCAGTGCTGTGCTCCCCAAACACAGCGCTGGTAAGGATCTGGCTGCCACTGTGGGTTAGGGAGAGAGCGGGATGCCGCAAGGGCAGCGAGTCGCCCCGGATGAGTCAGACCGCTTGACTGATAAATTACAGAACAGAAATGAATGAACAAATGGAGCGAGTTGCTCTGATGAGAGTCACATTCACCCAGTGTCTTCTGATTCCTATCAGCGCTGGATACTTTGGTCACTCAGAAATTATCCGATTGAACCCGACCCAAAGAGCCAGGGGTCACGCCTAAGGACAGCCATTTCAATTAATACGATAATCAAATATTCTATGGCTCCGAAGATCCAAAGATCTAATACTCCCATCCCCACCCCCCAAAGCACAGTATGAAAGTCTAGTTCTGTCTGTGGTCTGTGTAAATAGTGACTCACTGCAAAGTGATGTGCATTTACTCTCAGGCAAGGAAATGAATATCAATGAACGATTTGTCATTTTCATGCAGGATTCTTTGGCTTTCCATCACGAACATTGATGAAACAGAACAATCAGCGAGACATATCTTTATATTTCTGCTGACGAAACAAATTGAATAATAATCCATGTAATCAATTTTTGATATCGTCCTCAACTGCCCTGTCAAATAGTCACAGTAAGAAAAAAAGCCCACAATAAATGTACACTTGTACCTGACTTTATTACTCAAATTCCAATCTGTTGTTCCTGTCTAAAGGTATTTCAATGACGACAGCCAAAAGACAGCCCTCCAATGACACAGAAACCGTTTCAGGCGTGACCAATGCAAGAGGTGGAGACAGAAAATGACTTTAGTTTCAAGAAGCAAGGTCAGGAATAGTGATTGAATGGATTAGATTTGTGTGACAAAGCAACATTTTAGGGAGGATAATGGTTTGTGCTTAGGTAAAAGTTGGGCCTTTTCTTTTTGAAATAAAGAGTATCCATGATCATGCGCTAAATTTGGCAGCTCCTGCCCCAAAATTGTATCATCTCCTAACTTGCATTTTGTCATGCGATATTAATTGGGTTGCTTGGTGCTCTCTACTTTCTCACTGAAAGGGAATTGGTGTGAATACTGGGCCTGCTAAGCAACCGAAGCTCTACTGCAAGCAGTAAACAGCATTCACCACTGCTGCCATAGACTGACTGGAGGTCTGCAGTAAAATGAATACCAACTGGCCTGTCGAGAGGCTGTATTGTGTTAATGACCATGTTGTGTCAGCCCAGTTCTATGGGCCTAGGGTTCGAGGAGAATTGTGAAGCACACACACACACATCCATGCATGCACGCACGCATGCACAAGCACACACGCACAAGCACACGTGTACACACACACACACACACACACACACACACACACACACACACACACACACACACACACACACACACACACACACACACACTTTCATCATTCTCAGAGGACAAAGAGGAGGCAGGGCTGAATCTTTAATGCTACTAAGTGTTCTCTATGGAGTACAGAGGTGTGGGGAAGACACTGACAAGACAGAGTGAGACAGAGAAACAGAGAAACAATACAGTGGAGCCAGGGGCTAATACAGAGGGAGAAAAGAAGATGCAATACAAAAGAGGGAGAGAGGGAGAGAGAGAGAGAGAGAGAGAGAGAAAGAGGAAAGGAGTCAGGTCTTGTGAATAAACTGCGGACTCACTGAACTCTTGGAGCACCCCGCCTGGCAAAAAAGGGATATTTTTAGGGAGAGAAAAATCTAATCACAGAGATGAAATTCAATCTTCAACTCACAAACAGAACCTGTGTAAATGAGCCACTTGAAGGGACCACTCTGAAAGAGCTGCTGTTGGGCTTTAATGCAATCGGTTGCAGTGAGACAGCGGCCTCCCAGAATCCCTCTGAGAGAGTGATCAGGGCTGCCTCCGTGAACCTGGCCTGCTGACGCAGGTGACACACAGGGCTGCTGTGTTGGGACAAGTGGGAATTAAAACAGGGGTGCAGTATGTGTGAGAGCGCGCGCGCGGGGGGCGGTGGCAGGCATGCAGCAGGGCATACAGGGTCGCAACTGTATCAGGACCTTTTAATTACATGCTCAGAATGCTTTATCTTCCAAATGTTAGCAACACCTCATCTGCTCAGGATATGCCAAAGCCTCAAAGCATTAGACCTGGGTATTCATGAATATGAATGAAAAATGATGGCTATGTTACATCATTGTAGGGGTACAACAGGTTTTACTGTGCCAGGATTTACTGCATTACTCGTGTTGTGTTACAGAAGGCAATATTGCCAGGGTTAAGTATATCACTGGGGTGGGTGTAAATGGTCCTGGGGTACAAAGGAGGGGGGATCACTGCATTATCAGGGTTCAGAAGAGGGGGTCACTACATTACCGGGGTACGGAGGAGGTGGTTACTATATTACTACATTGGGAGTTGCTGCACCACTGGGCCAATGGGCTGAGAGATCGTGAATCATTGAGGATTGCGTCTGGGGGTTCTATGCTGGAGTACAGAATCGATCCCCACATCTGTGGAGGATACTTGTGTTAATACAAACTACGAACTGCCCGAATATTTTAAAAGAACTGCTTTGTTTTCTGGTGCACAGCTGAAAACCGGTTGCCTGATAATTGTTAATTGATTTTCTCACAAAATGTATTAGCATTTGCTCTGCAGGTCAATGTGTACTTTTGCAGCAACTTAGTAGCCACACCAAGAGGCCTGTATTTTTTCATGCTTGTGCATACTTAGTGAGTGTGTGTGTGCGTGTGTGTGTGTGTGTGTGTGCTGGGAAGGCTCTGAGGCCAACTCTTGGAAGTCAGTCATGTCTCATTCCTAACCCAGCTCAGCCAGTGTCAGTGACTGCAGTGTTGGCCCTCTCTGCTGGATTAGGGTCATGAGTAGTTTAGGATAGGGCTTTTAATTGCAAAGCCATTGTGAACATTAGCTAGATTTCAGCTGAAGCTTCCCTCTGCCCACACCCCTCCCTGCCTCTAACAGTGCCCAAAAACATTCACGGGAGGAATGTGACAGCACCATAGCTACCCCTTTTTTTCTCGCTCCCTCAATCCTCGTTCCACTCAGGCTTCGGCCTGCCGGCCTTCCTCTCTCTCACAGATAATCCTATGACCAGGTTGTTTCTGGATGCCCTGCTCTCACACAATCTCCTTCAGCTGCACTAAGCTCTTTATGAACTGTGTTTAACCAGCAGCCCCATCTCTGTCATCCCCCCTACCACTCTAGCCCCCATCTCTCTCATCCCACTCCACCAAACAGACCACCCCCCCACATCTCTCCTTCATGTTTGTTATTAATGTCCTCCTGCTGAGAGCTATTGCTTAATGATTTAATACCGGAAACAGATAAAACACAACTATAAAAAACAGAGAGGGAATGCAGTGTCTGCAATACTTAAAATATCACGTTCTGCAAAGGTGGGGTTGTTTTTGTATACCCTGGGAACTGAGCTGCAAAGCCCAAATTTGTTTAAAAAGAAAAAGACAAAGCTCAGAGCTGAACCACAAAGCCCAAATCTCTGGGAAGAAGTAACAATTTCTGTGTGCAATCTTCCCTGCGATCTTTATGGTTGCTTTTGAACATTATCATCATGGCGGGGCAAGCACTGTGATGGAGATTCTGATTTTCATCTCTCCCCTCCATGGCCTTCCAGCTAATTCACACCATAACCTCATCTGCAAAACCGAAATATCTGGGGAATTAAAATCCACAGCATGGTCATAATTCTCAGAGTTACAGCATAGGGATTCGGTATAATAACTCACAAGCACTCATAAGTTCTGGTACTTGACATATTGATATTGTCAGCAAGCTGCATTACCGGTAACACAATTACATGGGCTTTTAGACATGTAGGTATGCTGGATATTACTGATGTATGCTATTGTATACAATGATATATAGACAAAAGGAAAATATATCTTATGGAGTTATGGATCCATGTTGAAATTAATATACTTTACAAATGGATATGAGTTGTACATAAAGAACATTGTTCCAATCTTAGGGTAATGCAAATCTTGTAACATCTTAACTGCCTTTCTAGCTCACTGTATCCAATGATCGTGAGTTTTTGCCTTTGGGAATGTTGATGTACTGTTATCCACACTCCTGTACTCTCAGTGACTCCACCCTTACCCGTTGGCTTTGACTCCTATACTTCTGAAGCCAGAATATTATAATCACGTACATGCCCATAAACAAGGAGAAACACAATTACACACACACACAAAGACGTTTGCACACACACAGCAAGTCACACATACAAACACACGCATTCATGCAAAGGCCAGCTCAAACACGAGTACGCATAGCCGGGTCTTTCTGACTCTGCTGCACGTTTCAGGTGGCGGATACTTAATCTTTCATCTCAGCGGTTCTGGATTACTCGTAATCTCAGCCAACAGGAGACTGTTCTTTGCGTGTGTGTGTGTGTGTGTGTGTGTGAGTGTGTGTGCGTGTGTATGTGTGTCACCTTCTCTGCACAGATGACCAGGTCCTGCTGTCAGACACTGAATAGGGACTGAATCTGGCTTTGCTGCAGCTTTGTTATCAGGACTGAGCTGGGCCCTGGCCATGTGTCAAGTAGACAATAAATCTGTTAAAAAATAACCCTGACTACTTGGGGGAAAAAAAGACTCAGTTCGAGACACATTTAATAATGTGCCCCCTCAAGTTTTAGTATCAGAAGGTATTTATTCAGTGTGCTTCTGGACACCAACAAAGAAGCAATGGGGAGCTTTAGATGGGTAGTGAATGAACGGGAAGAGAGAGTACATAAGCTGTTCTATCACACAATGAGAGAAAACTCCAAATTAAAACTTCCTTTAAAAGAATTTGGCAAAACAATCTTGAATCAGTCAGCTCATGGGCCTCAAAACTGGAACAAACACCCAATAGAAACTGAACCCACAGCTAGCTAGCCAGCAAGCTTGGCCAGAAGCACAAAGCTCTAACTAGCAGTAACACCAAGGACAGCCTCTGTCAAACACAGATAATTAGAGTCAACGAAATTATAATACAACACAGGCAGAACTAGGCTATGTGATCCTTTGGGACACGCACACCAAGCAGGGAGGAAATAAAGAGCTCTCCAGCCCTAAAAAGTAAGCACTGAGCCATGGAAAACTACCTGGAATATAATGAGAGGAAATGTACGGCACAGGGGTACTGTGTGAGCACAGCCAGGCAGACGGAACCAGCCGCTGACAGGAGCCCACACTGCCGACGGCGGTGAAGCTCACACACCCACAGCCAATCTGAAACTGAGACAGAGCCGCACTTTTGTGACTTAAATCTTACAACTGCCCACACATTAGAGATATCTTCCGCCAAATAAAGCAGTGCAAAAAAATAGGAAAAGATTCCCAAGGCTACCAGAGCGAGCGAGATGACCTACACCCCAAGGGGGGGGAAAAAAGAGGCAAACTGTGACAACGACATGGCAGTGTGCAGCCGCCTGCCGCACCCCGAGGGGTGAACAGTGAGCCTGAACTGTGCTGACAGGGGCCAAATCTCTAAAAACCATCCAGTTCACAGCCAAAGGTGCACTACTGGCCTGGCCTTTTTGTTAGGACAATAAATGTGGAAAAACTCTGCGGTGTGACTGTCCTTTAACGCTGCTCACAAAGAAAGCTCAGCCGAACGGACGGGGAGAATCGAGGCGAGACGCTGTGTGCCATGGATGGCCTGTGGTGGCAGTGGCCATCATAACCCATAAAGCCTTGTGTTATTTTTACGGCGGATCGATGGAGACGTGACGTGAGGAGACAGGGGGGAGACGAGACGAGGCGGCACAAGGCATCCTGACCCACTAACTGCCGCGTCTCCTGCCTCCGTCAGGGGATCTGCTAAATTATTCACTGCCAAACATCGCCATCCCCACCACCCTCCCCCCTCTCACCCTGCACCCCTGCTCACCCGCCCACTTCCACACAGGAAGTTCCTTCATCGCCAGCCCACCATCACCTCTCAAAGGGCAGCACTATTAATATCCCTCCTTTTTTACCGCATTCCTCGCTTTCCGTCCCTTCTCCTCCACACACGCCTCATTAACGTGCGTCCGAAGCCCGCCCCCCGCCCACCAATACACACTGCCGTTCCTGAGGGTCTGGTGTAAGTGATCTTGCTACCCCTCAACACACACAGAGTGGTCAGTGTACCATTTCAAGCCCCCATAGAGCATGCAGTGTGCAGGTCCATGTATGTACTACCTCAACAGCTTCACTCACCACACTGAAGAGTGTGTACTGTGTTTTAATATGTTTAATGCCATGCGTTTGCTATGCTGCCATATACCCATATTCTTGTGTCTGCTAACTTGCTACTTAATCTCGCTTCAGTGTAGCTGTATAAATAATTCATAACATTTAATATAAAGGATATAGATAGTACATATACATTAAATACTGTAGTCATTTATGCATTTAATGCATTCACTATAGACAGTGGAACACTTTTAGCAATAATGCAATAATCATTTCAGAGGTCTGAAATTCTAAACAAAATTTGGTGGGCCTGCTACACATTTTGGAAGGTTGAGCTGTAGTTTAAAGGAGGCTGGTCTATTTCACCAAACTGCAGCTCCGTTACCTGCACACTGCAATGAGCAATATCGCTCCCACCCGTGTCACTATTACTCAATGACAGGTACAGTAAGAGTGTGTGGGGGCGGGACTGGTGGGCAACACTATGAGAACAAAGTCAAGCTTCAGTTCCCCTGCCTTTCTCAGCTGTTGGAGAGGTGAGATGTGCAGTGAACGGAATTGGTGTCAACAGAGGGTCAGCAGCAAGGCCCACAGTGTTCATCTATGCAGATACACATCGGTCTACTGATGGCCCAACACCGACTTTGCACATACACAACAAGGCCTTGATCGTCTATTTCCTTACACAATCTAACTTCTGGCCAGTGTGTGATCTGCCCTTTCCCGCACGGCTTCTGTTTGGCAGGAAATGGACTTCATTCCAGAGTTCTCCTGGGAGAAGATCAGATTTCAGTGTCCACCGTCACGCCTGTGCTTTCCCACTCACCCAACTCGTTAACCTAATTATCTCTGCTGGCCCATTAAGGAAGCACGTCAGCCCCAGCCCACTGTATGCTGACGGGAGAAGGAACATCTGCCGAACAAATATAAACAAGCAAACACCCCTGGAGAGAGCCCAGAGAGTGGGAGAGAGAGCGCGAGCGAATGAGACAGAGGAGACACAAAGACAGGAGGAGAGAGAAAGGGAGCAAGGGATTTGAGCGAGGTAGAACAAAATGGGAGAGGATGCGGACAGAGAGGAGAATTGGGAGAAGACAGAGGAGATGAGAGAAGAGGCAGAGAGTTTAAAGGACAAAAGAAACAGTGAGGCAGTCTGAGGGAGTTAATTGGAGAGAGCATGAAGCGTGTTAGGAGCTCTGGAGCAAGATGCAATTGGAAACGAAAGGACAAGTATTACTGCAGACCAGCTGGGCCAGATTTTAACTGTACTAGAACACAATGAACCTCCACACACACACACACACACACACACACACACACACACACACACACACACACACAAAGATCATAGGGACACTCTACCACTAAGAACTTGCAACAAACCTCTCAACATTATTTACAGCATCACGCCAGTTTGTCGCATGGCAACGCAATCAACCTGCAATTAGAGCTCTAACAGCGTTATACTGTCAACAAACAAGGAGCCTGTGCTGGAAACTTTGTTGTTCCCCAAAAATTTCTGAATTTGTCATGGTCACTTTCTAAAGCACTGTTTAAAGCAACAAGAGTTGTTGCTTTGTGTCTGTCCTGCTTAATTTTTTTTTTTGCTCAAATTGTTCTCAGTTGATCACATCATCTGGGCGGTTCACAAACCACAAAATTGGTGGGAAGTAATGGTAGCCATTTTAAACCATCCACTGCTGACTGTGCATACCTATGGCTGCCATTCATGCATACATACTCTTAAGCATACATACTTATAAGCTTCATGACCTGCCTCTACCAGGACTAACTAGTGTGTGTCACTAACTCACAGAACCCTACATTGTAAACTTGGCTGTATTAAGCACCTCAAAGAGGACTAGACCAGAGACTACAAAGAGACAGTACTCCACTTCACATTTTTACACAAAAAAAAACACATACACTCACACCTATGCACATAAGAACACACACAAACATGCACACACACAAGCTACATCAAAATACTCTGATCAATAACACAAAAACACATGGATACATAATTCTCCACCAGCACACAAAACAGACACAGAGAATGCATATTCACAGAAACATTGGATTAAATTTTCTATATTTGGGAGCGTGACAAAGAATAGAGCTTTACATGGAGAAAAAAAATGTTGCATATGAAATTTTGTATGAGCTATTTTGTTGCGTGTCTGATTTTGTGTGTTGAATCGAGCATGATTGTGTATAAGAGTATGTGTGTGTGTAAGTAGGGCAGTGTGTCTCCCCTGCTCTGACTCCAGACGCTCAAGCTGGCGCTGAACTCTGACCCCTGGGGATGGGGGAGGGGCCGGAGACGGTGTGCGGAGCGGCAGTATTAGCCTGATGGTGCACTAATGCGCGCGTGCACACACATGGTTAACACAATGCACACGCGTACGCTTCACAGTGAGACGGTAGCGCCCTATATTTCCTACAGCCACAATGTCAGTATTTATAGCGAGGCTGCAGAAAATAAGATCCCAAATGGCAGGGTGGTTTTGGAGTCCCTCCTGATAGGGCCCCGCCCACTACTGCTCTGTCATTATGAGTCCAGTTATAGCCCTGAAGTCTGCTGGAGTAGACACTGCGGTACAGACACAGAAACACCAGCCTGCACCCCCAAGACACACCGCTGCACCTTCTCCAACAATAGCCTACACCCTAAAGCCAATGCTGATTCTTCTTCCCCAGCATACACCCCTAACACACTGTTACCCTTACCCCAGCACAGTCCTGTATCTCCAACACACTGTTACCCTTACGCCAGCACAGTCCTATATCTCCAACACACGCCAGCACAGTCCTATATCTCCAACACACTGTCCTATATCTCCAACACACTGTTACTTACCCCAGCACAGTCCTGTATCTCCAACACACTGTTACCCTTACGCCAGCACAGTCCTATATCTCCAACACACTGTTACCCTTACCCCAGCACAGTCCTGTATCTCCAACACACTGTTACCCTTACCCCAGCACAGTCCGATATCTCCAACACACTGTTACCCTTACCCCAGCACAGTCCTGTATCTCCAACACACTGTTACCCTTACCCCAGCACAGTCCGATATCGCCAAACACAGTTACCCTTACACCAGCACAGCCCTGTGTCCCCTAACACAGTTACCCTTACCCCAGCACAGCCCTGTGTCCCCTAACACAGTTACCCTTATCCCAGCACAGCCCTGTGGCCCCTAACACAGTTGCCCTTAACCCAACACAGTCCCATATCCCCTAACACACAGTTACCCTTACCCCAGCACGGTCCTGAACCCATTAACACAGTTGCCCTTACACCAGCACAGTCCTTTGTCCGCTAACACAGTTGCCCTTACCCCAGCACAGAACTGAACCCATTAGCACAGTTGCCCTTACCCCAGCACAGTCCAGTATCTCCAACACACTTCCTCCATTCCGCTCTAGTGTGTAGCCCAAATGGTTTCGGTCACACTGGCTGTAGTTCACTTGTAAAGCATTTTTAAATTTACTCTCAGATGAACAATTTTATACAGCTTTCACTTTGCATGATTACAATTAATTCCTTCAGGGCTTCATTGACTCCTTGGCACAGTCTCTTCTCATGCAGGTAATCACTCATAATGTAATTGTTACATTAGTTTATTGAGTATTTAGAGTGACCGGCTTGATAATAAAAAGAGAATGTTTTACCAGCACAGAAAAAACCTGCAGCTTCCAGTTCAGTTCATTGTGCTTCCAAAGGCCAAGGCTGTGCTGGCATGGGATTTGCAATAAAGAGTGGACCCTCTTGACTCCAGCACAGCCCGTCAGACAGCTAAGATTACGTTTTGGCAATCATCATGACCTGAATTGTGTGACATTGTTCCATGTTCTGCACCTCTCTTATTTGAGCTATGTGATTAGTTTAACATGGAAAATCTGCGCAGACTGTCTTGGGTTCTTTTGCAAAGATGCTGCAGTAACATCCTATTCATATATCATTCGTTCTCTCGTATGTCAGACCTCTTCCACTTTTATTTTAAAAACCAGGCAACTGAAGTACAGTAATCTGAAAACCAGGTGCCACTGGAAACCTGAGGCGGATATCGTCCGGACCCAAACCAAGAATCTGCTCTCCGATTTGATTTTTACCCATGATTCCCCCTGAGGGCCCGTGCAAAGCCTGGGCCAACAATGGCTTCAGACATTCAACACCCCTGCCTATGAAACCGTGATGCCCTGAACAGGGAAAAATCAATCCTTTTTAAAAGGAGGAAACGAAGATTACAAAACCACAGCCTGAGCTGAGTGCTCTGGTATTGAGTGTTCAGTCAAACTGAGATGCAACGGGCACTAAGGTAATAGCTTTCCTTACCTCCCTGCTCTCTTCTTCCCTCTGTTCTGCCTTACTTCTGTTTCCCCTTGCACTTTTCTTTCATTCCCTCCATCCTGCCCTCTTCCTCCCCCCCACACGCTCTCTTTCTCTCTCTCTCTCAGTAGTCCATACAGGTAGCTCAGCAGTGCGGATCCACAGAGCTGCCCCTCCCCCTAGCACGCCTGCTGAAGGCAGCATCTTAATTAGCTAGGTTCTGCTGCCGTGGTGACAGTGGAACGGTGCATGCAGAGAAAGAGGGAAAGAGAGAAGATAGAAAGAAAGAGGGATGGAAAGAACGAGAGAGATGGAAAGAGGGTGAGACGGAGAGAGAGAGAGAGATCCTGATAGAGCTGTCACAGAAGCAGCACCCGCAGGTTGCCATGGTGACAACCGTGCAGAGCAGGTAGAGCACAGCAGTCTCTGGAGACTGAGCTCTGATGGCCTCTACGCTTCTCTCCCTCCCTCTCTTCGCTCCGCTTGTATTTATTCTCCAGCCTCTCTTCTCCACTCCTCTTTCCCTCCCTCTCTCCACCACCCATCCCCTCTCCGTGTTGTTTCAGCACCGATGAAAAGAGCAGCAGCGCTGACACCTCTTTCCATAAAACACACAGCCCCAGACGCTATTCTCCACAGAGCATCAGAGAGCCTTATACATGCACACCTGCGCACAGCAAAACAGTCAAAGGGCACTTCTCCACAAATCGAAATGATCCAGCACTGTGTGTTTTAAAGAGAGAGATGAGACACACCCCTGTTCACTGAGGAAAGCCCTTCTGACTAATTCTAGGTAACTGCCTACTAGACTATCCAGCAGTACACATCCCTCCCTACTGATAACTCATTCCAGCCATCAGAAGGAGCTCCTGTACTGTCATCCATTCTTACAGTTCCATAGCCTCAGTCCACCCCTCAAATTTTTAGTTGTATCGTGTCAACCCCCCTCAAAAGGTATATCTGAACAATTTCAAGCACCTAAAAGATGGTTAATTTGTATCCCCCTTCCCCCCTCCGCAACCCTTCATGAAATACCTACTGCTCCATGACCTCAAATGGATGATTAGTTGTTATACTGGATGATCTGTTATTGACTACACATATGACGGGTGGTATTTGTAGGGATATTTTCTGTTTCCCTATGGCATGCATGTATTTCTGTGTGTTTGTGCATGGGGGCAGGAGTGGGGGCTTGTGTAAGGTTTGTTTGTATGGTACAAGTACACATGCACAAGTGCCTTGTAATGGGTGTGTTTGTGCATGCGTCGCAGAGCATGGGGGTGTTAAGGAGCCCCTCACAGTCGGAGCAGTTGGGGTCAGGTGCTTGCACAGGCATTCTTTGTGATCTTTTGAAAGGCTGAGGGGGAGACACTTCCTGCGTCAGATCACTTCACACCACGCATTCCACACCCTCCCCATCCTTCTCTTTCTCTATTTTTCAAACTTTCTTGCTCTCTCTGTCTCCCTCCCCCTCTTTATCTTTCTATGGCCGTCTTTGTTCAATCTCTTACAGGACAAAACAGTGATTCATGACCCAGACTCCAGCGTGATCCTTCACACACTCTTCCTCGCACACTTTCTCACACACTTTTCACATGCACATGTGCACATCCTGACTCACACTTAAGAACACAAGCACATACATCTACAGTCACACACATGCACATGTACACAAATACACACACACTCTCACAAACACATTGTGCACATCACTACGTAGCGCTGAAGTAAAATGAATGAGTTGCTCTCCATCACATGCCTCCACATTCTCCCTACAACACCACCCCCTACACACACACACACGTCTGCTGCATCCCAACTCGGTCCCCACATCAGCCACACAACTGCACCCAGCTGCAAAAAGCAACGGATGCTGATAGCTGTGGACAGACGCCTGAGTGGAAACAGGCCCTTTCTAAGGTGAGGACAAAGCAGACGCCTTTGGGGAAAAAAACAGACCTTGACCCGATTACCAGCTCTCACGCTGTGACATTCGCACCCTGCACCTGGCTGGATAACAGGCTCAGTGGACGTCTTTAGACACCCGGCAGAGTTCCGGTCTAATTGACCACTGATCGTTGCTCATCCTCCGCACAGCTGGTGTCCAGGTCCCTCGCAGAGGACTGAGCTCTGCTGTTCTGGACAATGAAACTGGTTAAATCCATCAGTTGGTGTGCTTTCTGACCGAAAGTACACAGTTCTGGGAAGAGAGAGGACAGCTGGATGCTGGGAAGAGTCAGAACACTTAGTTTAAGGAATAACCAGTAAGACGACTGGTCTGGTTTGGGAACAGAGGGGGATGAACGATTCTACACAGGGTACCGTGCAGCAGTGTTTCTCTCAATGAGACAGTGTCATAATTTTATAGTACTACCTTAATATCACGGTGCAGTTCGTACATAATCACAAACCTGTTCTCAAGACCGTTACGCAAAAACAATTACAATATTTGCAATGTTCTACAAAAAAAATCAAACATAATTCAGAAAAAAATACTGGACAAAGATATTTTTACGGATAGTCAATTTCGGAATTTGGCCATCTTCGACATTTTTGGGCCAAACAGCATATTGAGTCGTGTGACGTTTCGGTTGCAGAGAATCTAATTTCCAAACATTTACCTTCTCCTGCCTGTGATTCACAATGACATCACCTCTTTCCACCGAGCTCTGTACCCCTCCCCCTCTTCCCCCCATCCTCCGCTTCTCCTCCAAACCCACCAGCGCACAGCCTCACCCCGTTTTCTCCCTCTGGACCCAGGTGACATAGCGACACACATTTTCCAACTGACACCTTCACTCCTGCACTGACCTCGGTAAAGAGAAAACGAGCCCCCCTCTGGCCGCACGGCGCCGAATGGGTCGTTTTATCTGCGATTTAACGACCGCCCCACTTCATACACACATCCGCAAACCCGAGAAACGTGCACGTGCAGTCTAATGTGCTTTAGTATTATAATAATATCATGGTTGTTTGTTGTTTAAATAGAACTGTTATACGTAATCTATGGCACAACTGCTAGTGAGAGAAAAAAATCGAACAAAGCTTTGTAATTGGGCCTTAATTGGAGGCGACACGTTAATTGCGTTTCCGACATCCTACTATCAAAACATTCCGACTCCCCTCAGCAAGGGTCCCTAAGTAGCGACACTAGTACGTGAGAAACAAGTACCCCCGGAATCACCGCCGCGTCTCTCTAACGCTTAAGTCTAGTAGGTTATAGTTAGAGGAGATAACCAAATTTAGGAGAAAATAAACCCGTTGATAAAAGCCGCATGTTCACAGCTCAGTGCGAACACCATGGCTTAAATTACAGGCTATTTCATCTCTGCAGTTGGTGCTAGTCCCCCAAACCAACCTCTTCGGAGGTTTGGTGCTTTTTGTAGTGACCGTCTTGGGGAATTAGCTAGGCTAGCAGAAGAATATGGGTCGATTCCAATAGATTTACTACCGATCGCCTTGCAGCAGAACTGCACAGCTACTGTTCCATCAGTAACAAAGCGTGCAGAAAAAAATAAAAACACGCCAGACACAAAAACATCATTCAGTCAAATGCCAAAATCATGCCTTTGGCCAGCAATCTCGCCAACACAACAGAGGCGTCGCATTCATCCGAGCGATATTAGCTAGCTAACAACAATGGAACACAATGGAGTGGACCAGTTCACGCTTACCAGTGCAGTCTCTCCCAGTAGCGACGGGAGTAATGCCAACGCCATCCAACAAGGCAGATTCATGGTGCTCCAAGCGCTAGCGGTGGCTGAGAGGTCGCACCTTCACCTTGTTTTCTGTCTGCTGGAAAAAATAAAAGCGTTTCTCGTCTTATATTTTCAGATTCCAACTTCAGTACTCTTTCGCCGCTGGAACATATATCCGTTTTATACTGATCTCAGATCGGACTTAATCCCTCTCCACGCCGCACTCAGGCAGCCTGTCTTGATTCGGACGCTGAATAAAGGGGTCTACGTGCTCTTTTGTTTCCCTATTCTTTCCTCATACCCCTATGTGCGTTCAGGACCAGATAGATTTACTATCGGCTGGGGAGACGCAAGACCTCACTCGCTCCTTGCGCTTAACTCTCTCTCCCTCTCGTTCTCCTGTTCTCTCTCTCTCTCGCACTCCCTTCTGCTCACCCCTCTCCTCCCCCCTCTCTCTATCCACTCTCTAAAACGCGAGTGCTAGCGTGTGCAGGAAATGCCGTATGGCTCCATTGCACAGCTTGGGAGAGACGCGATGTTCTGGAGTGATTCCGCTGGCAGGCGAGGATGCCCCCTGCAGATCGGCTCAGCTCCATCGAGACGGACAGTCCCCTCCCCTCGGTTTCCCTATGTTAGTATCAGGGGTTCAGGAAAGAAACAAAATAAATGCACGCATCTGCGTCACTGTTGCTCTCTTTTAGACCATTGATTGCTCTCTCAAACATAATTTGATCTTTTTAGTTTTCCCCTTATGTTTAATTTATTATGGTCTAAATCAAACATGAGTCTACGTGTAGCCTATTTTTGTTGCGAGTTTGGAATTATGTTTTCCATAGCCCAATTTTTTTCTTAAATTTTTAAAATCTCAGTTTGATCGCAAGTCACTATAATCGTCATGGGCATGAAAATGATCTTTCCATCTGAGACATGCAGTGATAATTGCTAAAACCCCCTCACATACTGGAATAGAACTGAAACATGCACAATAATTCCTGTCCCAGAGTAGGCTAATTGCCATTTCTAGAGATGACCACGAAAGCGCGCGCATTCGCGCACAAATACAAATCAGTAGCCTTCTTTCGGTGATTGGTCTGGTAGGGCGATCAAATAGGAGCAATACCACAACTAATATAGTAACATTATTAACAATAGTATTTATTAAAATAAGTTCTCAAAATTACGCATTTGAGAAACTACAAATGTGTCATTTGATTCCCAACAACCTACAGGTTTATGGGGAAATCTAGCATGCTTTCTCTGAAATATTATGTCAAGTTGTAATTTCAGCATCGTTATCTTAACAATAAAGGTAATTAAAAACAGATTTTTAATTTGGAAAATGTCATGATTATGGACGTCACAAATTGTCCACATGTTACCTAGTTATATTCTGCTTGCTCCAGGTAATTCCCAACGGCTCAGCCCCTAGTTCCTCGTGGTCATGGTGGTGAGGTATACGTGTAATTTATTATTGTAAACGTAAAGTTGGGGGGTTTCAGAGCAACCACAGAAATGTGAACATAGTCATGTAAACATTTCCGTAATCTCGACAGAGGTGGAATTTAAATTGTGAAAAGTGTAAGTACCGTGAGGCAGCCTAGCATGTAATAATCATGGTTGATAAAGCATGTGACGTCACTGTCGCTTCAAAGACCTTCCTAGAAGGTCTAGACGCATATCAGTGTGGAAATGTCATTGTGTGGGCTGTCAAAGCTGGCTCGTTTACCGGCTCTTCCGAGAAATATTTATTCTTGGTCATCCTGTCTAAATAAACGCAACCCCCAACCACAAAATGACTGAAAACACAAGGCAAAACTTATAGCTATTATATGTAGCCTATAGCTAATGCGGCCATACGGAATTTATTGTCTATAGACCTGCAATATGAATTATATAGCCTGATAATACAATGATCATTAACCCTGCATTGACCCTCAAAAACATCGAATACTTTCAGTAAAGTGACCTGCCGATGTCATCTTTATAAATGACCCTAGAGCGAACCAAAGTGTCTATAGTCGGTACTGCAGTATAGTAGGCTATTTGTTTTAGGAACCTGGCTCTCTGAGGACTCCCGTGTACATTTTCTACGACTCAGTTATAGTCTGATTAGACTTTCATTATTTAGTACATTAGTAGACTACTTTAGATTGTTAAGGAAATAGCATTAGACATCCAAGGTAGGCATTATGCTTACCTAACGCTAATCTTTGTCTAAGTGCGGCTCACTTTGGAATTTGTTCATGTCAGTGATTTATGACTGGGTCTGTCCTGCTTGTTCGTGGGCATTAGTCAGTGAGCAATTTCCTTCATACTGACCTGATACAAATAAACTGATTGGAGTCTGATCTGACCTCTATAATTTAGTGAAACAGTAGGGTACTTTAGGCTGTTAAGCAAATAGAAACTCAAGCTGCTTTCAGTAAATTGTACAATTGAGCGAAAGCGCTTTCCTTGTGCCGAATTGTGGAGTATTCCATGTTTCGAGCTAAAAACGCTTCTGAGCAATTAGTCAAATACGCTGCCTTATTTCCATTATGCCAGTGTGTTGGATTTGATTTGTTTTTAACCTAGTGATGGTGCTGTGAACCACATTTTGCAAAGATACAACAGTCTAAAGCAAATCAGTTTTTGTAGTGGCACTTGTAAAATGTTAATTAAAATCTGGGATGTCATGAATACATTTGAGTACAGTATTTAGCCCTTCAAAAACGGTAACGAGAGATGAATTACAAAATAGTACTCAGAGGTTTTCGTCAAACCAGGTTAAAGGCCGTGCGGAGTTAAAATATTCTTTCATGTACTTATTATACAAATGGAACACTTTTAATCATGCCAACTGTAGAACTTTGGCACAATGCCTTGCTAAATGTAAAACACCTGGCGATCAATTTTAAACTGTAGATGTAAAAAAATTTCTACCATTTAAATTGGTGCAGGCAAATTAAACCACACCTCATAGAGACAGAGTTCAGACTTCAATGCTGTGGACTCACCACAAGACTATACAGAGGGCACCATGTGTAAAAGGGTAACCCTGTACCTTTAATTACTGCTGTTGCAATGTCTAATCAGTCTGCCCACACTTGCACAATGAACAATGCCTCCAGAGAATTCCCCTCTAGGATTCATTCTGCACCAGTCGACGCTTATTGCCCTTTAGCTTTGGTATTCTGAGAATACCACACCCATCAGCACACACGTAAAAGGTTAAGAGTACACCTTTTTCAAAAATATATGCACTACTTGCAATCCACATCATTGGTATAGGCAGTAGCTATTTAAAATTCTGAGCGCTGTACTAATTTGAAAAATAATGTAATTCCACATTTCTGCAGTAAATCAAGAGTTGTGCTTAATTTGAGCCCATTATGGGCCAAATCGAATTCTGCCCTGATTAGCCATGCATTTCAAATGGCCTTGACTTCTCTTCTGTACTTTACCAACCTAATGCAAAGAGGAATGACAGCAGAGTCTTGTTTTTTTTAAAACAGTCAAGTTAGGTTAAAGAAGCTGGTATGTCCAATGTGAAAGGGATCCTGTCAAAATATTTACACAGACACACACGCTGCCACTTATGTCTTGGAGCATACCAAAACATACCCCGTCAGTTTTACAACTGATGTTGAATATTTCACATTCATCACTTTATATTGTACACTTCTATGCCACAAGCAGAAAATAAATCCGAGCTCTACATAAACGGCAATGCAACAGGCACTGGAAATGACATCAGTAAATACGACACTCACAAAAATGTGGAATTTTAGATATTTTTTTGTTTTGTTTTGTTTCAAAATAAAGATCACACATCGTTTAGAGACAATCTACAACAAAGAGTTACAAAAAATAGTTGCCCAGGCAATAAGCATACACAGGATTTTTTGTTAACTATACACATATGGTTACAAGTGTGCTCGCAAAAAAGTTCATTGGAAATATACACAAGGCTTTCGGAAATGTACAACGCATAGTGTTCCAAATCTGTATTTCAACAAGGAAAAAAAAAAAAATCAACAGTATGTTACAATCACTTACAAGTAGACAAAAGAATGCAGATACAGGTCTTTTCTGTACAAAACGCCAGGGGCAAATCCAATGGAAGCCATCAAACACTCTGCATGACACATATCCTCTCTGAAACCCCAGGAAAAGGGAAAACCATTACTTTAAAAAGATCTTAAAAAAACATAAACGTCACTACTTATAACAGAATGTTCCTTAAACATTGGTAAATCAGCGTTCTCTTCCTTAGTTTAAATTAAGTAGTGACACATTAAAACCATGAAGCATTTCTGTTCTTTGTACAAGTACTACGCTGTATAGAAAGGGCTTTTCAAAACAAAATTTGATATTACAATTTACAATATACAACAACTATATGCCACAACCGAAAAAGTGTGAATATACACTGAAATGCACAGGTTTCTAATTTTTAATTTTTTTTTTTTTGTATTTTCTTCATACGAAAAGGGTTGTATAAGCGATTCCAAGTTTTCCACATTTACATTACAGGAGGTTTACAAATGTACAATTATACAATCAGAAGTATGTGTTCACTACTAGGATACATTATAGATACAGATTGAACATCAAAAACCAGAAAAAACTACAAAGTTTTTATATATATATTTATATATATATGCAAAAGTCTACACCAAGTATACACTATCTATTTATATAAGCAAGACCAAAAACTTTTCTCCCATGCTAAATAATCAAAAAGTCTGCTTAATGTTAGCAAAACACCAGGGACATCCCATTCCAGCTCCATTTCTGTGATTAAGAGAGCTAACTGAACGGAAAATTAAATACAGCTTTTAAATCCAATACAGTAAAAATAAAGTGAAATCAAATGAAAATCTTGTTTGTGCCATAGCAGTAGCAAATAATAATAAAAAAGGTGAAATGATTGAATGTAATTCTTAAAGAGTAATGGGGGGAAAGTAGAGAGGAGGGTGTGGATGATAAGGGGGAAGGAAAACAATCTGCAGCCCAACCCCAACGCCTCCTCTCCCGTCTTCTCCCTCTTCCTCGCTCTCCGTGAGCAGAAACGCAACAGTAAGGAAATGCTCAGCCCTAGACAGCCACTGGACCGTTTACACCTATGTACAATTATTCTACACACCAGTGAGAAGGTACAACAGAGAGAGAACACAGGACAGTAGGCTTTAAAGAAGGAGAGAAAAAACTACTTGAGTAAGCAGTACAGGTGAAGAACTCAAGGAAGGTACAAGGCTTCTTGTAAAATGAGCACACTCACAGCAACTCGAAGTTGCTAGGGAGACTAGCATGGGAGTGGGGGATGTGTTGATGTGTGTGGTTGTGTGTGTGTGTGTGTGGGGGGGGGTGGGGGTGGGGGTGTTGGTGTTGGGGGTGTCCCATGCAGGTTGGCCCAGCCCTCGGGTGTGCTGAGGGGTAAAGCTGGGGAAGGAGAAAGATGGGGAGGGGAGTTGAGCAGATTTACATGATGCCATTAGGGGGGCCACAGATGGGCCCCAGATCCACTCCATTCTTCATGTAGTACTTCTCCAGCTTGGCCAGGATGTGTTTCCCGTACGTGTACTTCCTCAGAGTGGCCATGTGGGGCCGGATCTGCGGGAGGAGCGAGCGTGTGAAACAAACAATGATCTGCACTCTCTGTCACACAGACCAGGATTAACTCATTACAACACCCTTTTTCAAATTAGTAAAAGAGTAGTTAAAAATCAGTCTCTGAAGCTCTCACTGGTCTAACGTGCATATTTATCTTACAAGTTCCCAGTCAAGCTCTTTGAGCTGCCAAAGTAAACTACAAAACAGTCTACCAACAGAAATCTAAACAGGCAGGTGCTGTAATCAGTTTTAAAAAGCAACCAATGATTTATTTTTTAAAAATGTCCCTTTTTTCTACCCGCCCAGCCAACCAGGGCAGGTCATTAGAGATCAATGAGCGGAAACGCACCTTGTGCATGACGATCTTGCGCTGCGTCGGCTCAGCCACGTCGATCATCTTCTGCACCACATAGTTGGCGTACTGGTCCTTCATCATGGTGTATAAGGCACTGTGGGGCCCGTCGTTCATGCTGCACACCTCATCGATCAGCATGGCGCGCTCCGTCCGCGAGGCGTGCGTCACGCACTTCTCCACCACGTTACTAAGAAGGGCAGAGGGACACGTGGGTCATTTAAACCATCCCCCATTTTACAGCCATGTCACGCTTCTCAGCTTTCCCCATGCCAAGAAAATTCCCTGAATTGGATCAAGCTGATGTGTCATCAACTACAACACATTGCTTCACTTCATTCACAGTGGAATCTCTTGATTGGTTAAAATAACCCAGTGAATAAGGCATTGTGATTTAATCCATCATGAGAATTTAGGGAATAAGTCTTTAATCCATACAAATCCTCCAAAACACCTACACATTTTTTATATTACAGCATCACTAGTCTGACAGAGTTCATAGACAGTCTGATTGTCTGGCATTTCCAATTAGGAGTGTGTCAGACCAGTAAGACCATAAGTGAGTCTTCTTAACTTAGAGGCATCAATGTGCGGCCAGTCCAAGGAGCATTGCTAATACCTGGCAAATTTGTGCTGGCTGAGTCCCAGCACGTTCCCCCGAATCTCAGCCACGATCTTGCTCTTGTCCTCGGCACGGCCATGCTCCAGCACATGCTGGATTACATAGTTTCCATACTGGTCCTGGAACATGGCAGGGAATAAGGGATGAGGCAGGCATCAGGCTCGTACAAATGTATGTAAATAGCAAGGTGTGCCAACTGATCAATGGTATCTGCAAAAAAAGACTGTGGGTTTACAACCTGCATGAGCTACTGTGCGCGAGTGTGTGTTTACCTGTACTAGCTGCTCGGTGTGCTGGTGCAGTTCTTCCAGGATAGTCAGGGTCTGCTCGGGTAGGCAGTGCTCCAGAATGCGCTGAATCACACGGCAGCCGTATGGGTGGGTAGAGAGAGCAAACACCTGGAACATAAGGACACACTGGTCAAACACAACCTTAAAGACAATGAACCATGGCATTGCACCAACACAACATGCTCAATGCACTGCAGTGCTGCACCATGCCAGAGTGTACATGCATGTGGGAAAGCAGGCTCAACTGAGCATGCTCATTTTTCTGATCCATCTGACCTTGGTGCAGGAGCAGGCTGGATTGAGCTGTTGCCTTGGAGACTCACCTGGCCCTTAAAGGCATCAATGATGAACTGCAGAGCATGGGGCTGGACGCACTCGATACACTTCTGCACCACATGGTTCCCGTTCTGATCCTTCACACACTTCAGCACATGACCATCAAGCTCCCGCACCATCTCACTCTGCAGAAGAGGAGAGAGACAGGGAAGAGAGATCAACAGGCTGCAACACCCTGCACACAATCCATCAGTCCCCAGAGAGGTGCCAAATACAGCCTACACATTAACACTCAAAATAGCAACACTTGACACATACACATGGAGAGGAATGTCAAGTACACTGCATACAAACGGGCTGAATAAGACCCATCACACAGTGGTTCATTACCCTGAAGGCACAGCCTGAGGGATACACAGACACAGACATGCAAGCAGACAGGGTGCAGCAGCAGGAGATACTCACGATGACCTGCTGGTCGGAGGGGATGAACTCCAGGGCCTTCTGGATTACCCTGCAGCCATACATCTGCAGCGCCAGAGACAGGACGTGGCCACGGATCCGCTCTGCCAGTGCCAGCTTCTGATCCAAACTGCCAAACTGCAGCACAGATAGACAAGAGAGTCAGAGGGGCCTCTTTCTGTGGCTCTGCACTTCACCCGGGGCAGGCAGAGTGTGCAACAGTACAGCATTTAGGCAATTAGCTTTTGTAAATATCCAGATTATGATTGGGTGTATTTTGAAAAAGCTTATTTAGGCTTATAATTTTCACAATCTGTTGCAGACAGCATGGAGGAGCACATACGCTACACTTCCTTAAGGCTGGGCAGGGAGAGCAGTCATTTTTATTCTGTGTCACATGAGCCTTGACGTTACATGGTCACCTGAATATATAATACTGTTAAATAGATGATGGAACTTTTTGAAATGTCTAAAACCATCTTAACATGCTATCTAGCTGCATGTTAACCTAAGCAAAGATGGCCATTAATGAATTATGATGGTAACTTCATGTTCCTCTGTGTCTAGGCAAGGCTGCATTATTACTAAGTTCACCACAGATTCAGCACAAACACAGTCATCTGTTGCTAATTGTACACATATCAGTTCACGTAAAGCTTGCTTAAGAGTCAGCCTGACTGACAACGAACAGTGTAAACACTCAAGGTGTATGTAAAAGCATTGGACACAATGACAGGATAAAAGTTCAACATATTTATGTCTAAGCAACCAAGATGGAAAACTGGAAAGTACCAACTCCACACCAGCAGTCAATCAGAGCACACATTAGCCTAAAATGTTGTGAAAGTATAAACCTTTTAGGGGGAAATTCAAAATAAGTGTTCTTAAATAAGCCAATCTGATCTTTTTAATCACAATCTGTTCTCACTAAATAGGCAACTTTTCTTTCCCATAATTCACAGGATTCATCTGGAACCTGGCTGATAACAGCCCCTTTGCTCTCAGCCATACAGAAGTGTTGAACATAAAATATCAGCATTAATAAAACAATGGAACTGTGTGTGTAAGCAGTAGTAATGTAAAAGGTACCCGCTGGAAAAAAAAAAAAAAAAAAAAACAAGAAATAACAGGAGCAGAAATTAATCACTGTTAGTGAGAGTGTCAGTGCCTGGGGAGCAAACCTCAAAGAACTTCTGGATGACGTAGTTGCCGAAAACATCCACCATGAGCTGATAGGCTGCCTGCAGGATCTCGCTGAAGACCAGCTGACGCTCTGCCGGGGTTGCGCGCTCCAGCTTTAGCTGAATAAACCTG
Organism: Albula goreensis; assembly: GCA_022829145.1. Classification (NCBI taxonomy): domain Eukaryota; kingdom Metazoa; phylum Chordata; class Actinopteri; order Albuliformes; family Albulidae; genus Albula; species Albula goreensis. The sequence goes on along the minus strand of CM040743.1, from coordinate 18,428,212 downwards.
GGGGAAGACGGCAGCAGGGTAAGGAAAACTAACACCTTCTGTTTATACAAAACAACATTCAAATTTTGTTTTGTCCAATCCAGAAGGCCCAATTGCGTTTGTTAGCCCATGCCACTGTGATGTGTTTGAGCCGCTCAGCAGAATGCAGGCATGCATGCGTTTCTGAGGTACATGCTGCACCAGCAAACTGCAGGCACTCAATCACCCAGGGTCGTTGCGTTTGCATGATAAGTCAGTACAGGGTGTGGGCTGTACCTGGATCCATGCTGGTCCTGGGAGAACTCCATGATGTGCCCAGCAATCTCACGCAGCTGCAGGTTGGGGTAGCGGTTGTTGCGGAAGTCCTCCAGCAGCCGGCTACGCCCAGAGGGCATTACGTCGGACATGCCGTAGCGTAGCCGTGACGACGGAAAGAGCTGACTGCTTGGGCTGAAGAGGCTTGAACCGCTGCTTGCACTACGGTACTTCGCCTCAGCCCCTGGAGCTGCAGAGATGTACCGCCCGCTGCCATTGGTCAAGCCTCCTAAAACAGGTCAGACAGTCAGTCCTTGCACTTGTAAGGTTGCAACAGAAGTACAACATATTTGGCCTTTCATTTAGAAATGCAGCTGCATTCAAAGATGTGACTAACTTGAAGTACATTGACATATACACACACAATGGATTGGAGAATGTGTCTATATGGTCAGGACAGAGTTTCAGACCCATAAAGAAAAGCTTCATAATGAAAATGGGGTGATGCCTAATGTAACATAGACATGCTGCAGCAGACTGACCTAGGTTGAGGCTGGAGGAGGAGCCATGGGTAGACAGGGAGGGAGGCGGAGTCAGGGAGTGGCTGGGGCCCTGATTTGGGAGTGGCATGCCCACAGGGCCAGGTGAGGAAGAGAAGCCCAGGCCATTGTAGAAGCTGTGTCCAATGGGAGTTAGGCTACTGGGCGTGCGCTTGTACAAGTCCGAGCTGCTGGTCAGGGAATCACGCCGGGAACCACTGCCTGTGTTCGAATTTGCCACTAGGGGGAGACAGAGCAGAACACACACTGAACAACTGCCGAACAATGAAAAGCATAAATGCAAGAATATAAATGCTATATTCAAAAAAACAAACCCATATTAAATTCACAACTTCTGTCAAACCATGCTCAATTCTATCCCCTTAACACACAAAAAACATGCAGGAGAACTAGTCTCCTTTCCATTAGTACCTGACTCAAATACACACACAGCCCCCAAGGCACCCTCTGGCTCCCCATGCCGGACAAGGCGAGCCGTTCTACCTCTGGTCTGGCCGGAGGGGTGCGAGGGGCTGGGGAACGCACCTGCAGTCCCGAATCCTCCCAGCGTGGCTCCAAGGGTGGCCCCCAGGGAAGAGGAGCCCCCACCACCCCCGAAGCCGAGCGAGGTGCTGCCCGGCTGGGCTGAGCCCTGGGAGAACAGGGAGCTGCTCTGTGAGCTGGAGCTCATGGAGCTGCTCCCATAGAAGGAGCTGGAGGCCATGGTGCCACCTGGCTGCTGCTGAGGCTGGGGCTGCTGTTGGGAGCCCAGTGCCCGGAAAGGCCCATTGGCACCGCCCGCCAGACCTCCCGTTGCTCCATTCGCCGAGGCTGCCGCCGCTGCCACTGCTGAGAAGGGAAAGCAAGTTTACGTCACGCCTGTGAGAAACCGCTCCATTTGAAACTCTGTTCCATTATGGAGCAAATGGTCTTAGCTAATTAAGAGCATTAACTCAGATTTCCACTGGGTATCTTCAGAAGCACTGGTAAAAGTTTTGGCAGTTATGCTCACAGAATGAATGAAACTCCTAACTGACACTGCCAGGGTAAAGAGTCAGGGAGTGAGTCTTCCTGACAATGAGCACAGATAGAGAAAGGCTCACCAGCTTGCGCAGCAGTGGGGCTGATGATGACAGAGGCTGGAGCCATCAGGCGGACAGGGCCACTGCGACCCCCTGTGTTTACCACCAGCGCCCCCGTCTGGTCATAATAGGCAGTTGGAGCAAGAACTGGGTAACCTAGGAGACAGGGGTCAGGGGGTTTAGGGGACTACTCCAAAGGGAATTCTTCACAACAAAGGACAGATTCCTATAAGCAATTTAGACACTTAACAAAACTCAAAACAAGGTGACTCAACTGTAGGACAGCTAATTCACTAATGTGGAAACTACCTCTTCACATACATTTCCTCCGATAGCTGACAAGAGGGAAAAACTAATTTGTTCATATCATCATGGCAATATTGGATAAAAGCTTTCAAAGCTTTTTTTGGATGCCCTCCCATTCGCACGACAACCAGCCCGGGCATCTTTTTACACCACAGACAGACTACTGCTTACATACCGCCTATGTTCGCCTTCCTCTAAAGCCAGCATACACTCAGTTCATGCATTCAGAAGTGCATGACCAGACCAGGAATGTCCACTAGACAGTGATGAGATTAACAAACCTAACCATCTAAACCTCACAGCTCTGGCGTAGCTGATAATGGGCAGCTGGGACTCAAACCCCCAGTTGCAGGGCTCATATCTGCTTATAAAAACAACCATGTCTTACTGCATGAGCAATCCAGGTGCTCTCAATGCTTTTATTAATAATAGTTTCATTCACACTAGTGCTGCTGTTTACACACTGTTTGCTCCAGAGAAAATGAGGTCATTGCCAATTACTGCCTTTTTTAAGACTGGACCCATAATAGCTTGGAGAAATATTCATATTTGCAATATGACACAGTTAGTCATTCTGAATTTGAGTACCCAGAAAATTACCTTAACAAGCACTTGTATGTTCTGCATCTCATTAATGCCACACGTTGACAAAGATATCAGCAACATTAAATTCCCCGTCTAATTGCATGTACTTGTATTCAATTTAAATGTGTAACTGAAGTGGGACCACTTTATTCTCAAACTGTTCATTTCCAGTTATCTGTAAATGATGTTGTGGGTCATGAACATTTACTTGTATACTCAAAGTGCATAATGTTGTGTTGAGAAAACTTATTCAAGTGGGGAAGATAGAACCAAGATACATAGCTACTGGGACTGGTTATGCCTTTTAGCTCTGACTGTCAGTACTACTATGAGCACAAAAATGATCAAGCACAGTGATAAACGCATGTTTATAAAACAGCATACAACCCCCACGCCTACACCCCAATGTATACCTATGGTCCAAGAACCATTTTTTTTATCTTCATACCTATTAATCTACATACAACACATACATTACATACAACACAAAAAGATGTGAAGAGGCATCAGTGTAGGAATGATTTTGGACTTAAACTCGGACTTCAAATTGAATTGTCCCAGTTTCCACAGTAATTTGCCGGTCGAGGGATTGTGATTTCTACGTATACAGTCCCTAAAAATATATGCTTATGCTCTGTAGTTTGTAAAAGCTAGGTACAAAAGGCTTCACTACACGTGTAAGCTCCCTATAAATATATATAAAATAGTATAATACATGGAAAGCAAATGCATAATTTCTGCCCTGTCGAAAAGTCTTACAAGACAGTATGGTGCACCATTGCCTGAAGGTGGTTTGAATCAAAGGTCACTTACCAGGCACACCTGCGGCCAGGCCTTGCCCAAATGCCAGGGCAGAGTTCACAGCTGCAGCTGCAACCAGCTGATCAGTCTGCTGCCCCTGCTGGCTCTGGTTTGGGGTGAGTGGTCGCTGGTTCCCTCCTGCTCGCATGACCTAGTGGAAAATGTTGTGAAGGTGCATTTCTTTAAGTAAGAAGTCCAACTACATGGCACTACATATGGGCTACAGCCTGTAAAAGATTGCCATTTAGATTGCATCATTCTTCAAGTAAGAGACAGCATAAGCTACATTTATTTTTGGTCTGCTGAAAGAGCATCAGTCACACTGTGGATTAAGCTGGAGTCCAACTGTTGGAATCATCGGTTCAACAACGCATCATCATGAATTTCTATGTATGGTACAGCCTCTGACATCTTGACTCCTACACCATGGTTTGGCTGAATGAGCTCAGCTAATGACATAGAGAAAAGGATAGGCTCAGCCAACAACAGGTTCAGAAGGATAGGCAGTAGGAGCCAGTGGGAGGATAGGAGAGTAGGAGGGGTTTTACCTGTTGCTGGTTCTGCTGGTTCTGGTTTGCTGCTTGCTGATTCGCGGAGTTGGAGGCTGCAGCTGCAGCAGCCTGCTGTTGGAAGAGGTTGGCAGGGTACACGCCCCAGGGGGTCACCCCATAATACTGATGGGGCATTACCGCTGGGCCTGGGGAGAGATTATCCCGTTAAGGCAAGGTTACAGCCTACATTATATATCTGCTGTGACAGCAGTTACAATAACAGTGGCTCACCCAGAGTGGCGGCAGCAGCCAGGCCTGCAGCATATGGGTCAGTACCAGGAGGGGCAGCGCTGATGATGTAAGGGTTTGGGACAAAAGCAGCAGGAGCCAAACCTGAGAAAGAACAACAGGTTACAAGTCATTCAAAGCAACAAGGGACAAAGTAAGGGAGGGGTGGAACAAGAATGATACAGAGCAAGAGGTGCGCACAGAGAAACTTACAGACAGATGTGCACATAGAATGAGACCGACACAGAGATATGCACACAGAGTGAGCCCGACAGACAGAGACATACACACAGAATGAGACCAAAAGAGAGAATCACACAGACTCACCGATGTGGGGCTGCTGTGCAGCTGCAAGGGCATACTGCTGTTGCTGAGCAGCAGTGAGAGGCTGAACTGCCAGCGCATTGGGCCTCTGGAACAACTGGGAGAAGAACACAGGTTTATGTCTCAATATAACCAGCTTACAGTTATTTTAAACATACACCAGCAACCACCATCAGCCTGATATGATTTTAGGGGAAAGATTAAGAGGTCACACTCACACTGCTCACATGGAAAAAGTTCCAGTTAACCCCATGGGATCTATGTGTAAATGTCATCAATTTTACTCACTGTGAGCTCAAATGTATGCAGTAAGTCATTTTAATCATGTACAGAAATGTAAAAACACATGCTAAACAATTGTATCATATTGTTTTGATCACTGAAATTTGTTCATTAAGGTATTGGGTTTGTAAAGATACCAAAATATTTGAGAGAATCTGAAGACATACACAACTAAATGGCTAAATTTTAAAGGTTTGATTTTTTGCATAATATTCCATATTTAAAAAAATATAATTTAACACTGGGCACTTTAGAAAGCCATGACTCTTAAGGTTTCTGTCAATGTTTTTGCTGCCTTTGAATGATACAATCTTATGACGTTAATAATTGGAATGTAAAGGAAAGATCAATTCATCTTATCGAGCTTCGCCAGGGAAGCACTCGACCCCAGGGGGTTAAAGGGTTTCATTTAGATAAACTAAGCATACCGCTTGAAGAGCACAATAATGCTTTTACACCGAAACTTAGAGACAGATGGATGTAGATACTAATGGGGGCTGTTAGTTCAGGGAAGTCTTTCATAACCTACCTGCTGCTGGGAGTTGTAGTCAAACAGCCCCACAGTAGCACCAGCAGAGTCCATCTGCATCTGATTGGCAGGATATTCAAACTGCAATGGCTCCATGCCCACAGACTCCATGTGGTCAAGGGGCACGCTTTGGGACTCCACGCTGGCAAAGTCCTCCACTGGCTTGGGCCCGTTGCTGCTGGCCAGCTGGGACAGGCCCTCTGAGGGCCCTTGTCCCGCCCCCAAAAGATCCACCTCTGCTCCAGGCAAGGGACAGTTACCTGGGGTACGGCTGGATGGAAGGAGAAGGAAGGCGGTGATGTCAAAAAAAAAAAAAAATGCTACAATGATGAGGCTTCAAACTGCTACAAAGTGCTGTATTTATAATATTCATAAACTATGAAATCCATCTTGACAGAAGAGTATAATCTCCATTGAATTGCCTATTATAGTTCATTGTCTAGCATCAGTTCTTTGAAATGAACCAACATGCCTTTATAAATTAATCTTTGGTGGATAACAAAAATGGTTGCCATTAAAGAATTGCTGAAACTGCATTTTGTTATTCCATTATCTTCAGATCTATCAGTACATATTAAAAACACTTGGCAGTATTACTCTCGGAAGACAGAGCAGTGGTGTTGATGTATGCATATTACAGAGGAGTGAGTGCATCATGTTCAACACAAACCAATTGGCTGAAGTCAAAACACAAGTGATGAGATTCACCCTTGGAGCATGCATGGGGAGCAGACTTCTGCATAGTGAGTATGTGGATACCTGAAATCCTTCACGTCCACGTCAATGCCATTCTGCACAGGGAGTCCATTAGGGTTGTCCAAAACATCACTCTCCACCTCTTTCAGCTCCTTGAGCTTGTCAGCATCGAAGGAGGCTTTGGGCTTCTCTCTCTTCTCTCCGTCCTCTGACTCGGGGTCCCGGGGACCCTGGAAAAGGGGGGCTTAGGTCTCTACAGCTTGAGCAGCGACTACAGGTGAGAGGAATTGGCAGCTTATGGCTACCTCATCACAAAGTGAGATCAGACCTTACCATCTACACGCCACCAATAACAATTTTGGCGACACCCTCACTTAGCCGTTTCTGCTTTTAAAGCATATTTCAACTTGAAATACAATTCTTACATTCAAACATCCCATTTTCAGAGGATTAACTGTCAGAGGCCACATTCCTTTGAGGATGTTCCGTGCAGGTACTTCATGGCTAACACAGTGGAAACAACAGGACACAGGAAGTGAAACAGAGGGACTCACAAAGGCGCCTTTGCGCAGGCAGGAGTCCAGCTTCTCGGCAGGGGAGGAGCTGAGCACGTACTCCACCATGCTGACGCCCAGCCCCCCATTCTCAGAGCGCGGGGACAGCACCGACCCCACCTCACTGCCGCCATGGAAACCTTGGCCCGGTCGGCGCTGCACCATGATGGGCTGAGAGACCGAGTGGTCTGAGGACAGAAATGCAAAGTTAAACGCTAAGCTTGCACAGGAGTCTGCTGGGGTTATGGTGGTATGCTGACCCCTCCCACCTGAGGCACCCCAGGCACTGTCCCGCCACTGGTCCAGGAAGATCCCCTTGGGTCCATCTTTGCTGGAGTCATCCGACTCCCAGAACTTCTTCCCTGGGAGGAGCTGCTGCAGAGGACAGAGAGAGAAGAGGTTACTTCACATGAGCTCAGTTCCCCTACCCCTCCTTTCAAATCTAACTCCAACCTCCTGTCCCGCCTCACCTCTCCCATCGCTCTCCCCTCCAATGCCAGGGCTTGGAAATCGTGGTTCAGCTCATCCATGGAACGCACCTAAAGGGGGGACACAGCATAGGCAGGTAACCTTCCTGAGCCTCACCAGTGCAACTCACCACATATGCACAGAATTACACTCTTTCCTCCAACTTAATAATCCAGGAGCTTTTCATTTAAAAAAGCTTATTAAAAGAAGCCTGATTCACCATATATTTTCCTTGTGGAATACTAGGGACACATTTCAAATAATATTCATATATCATATTAGCTCCAAGATCAAATGTTTGAACAACTGAACTTTGCTCTTCAGAATACGGTAGGAATCTTCACCACTTAAAGTGACTCTCCACAAAGTAAAATGCACTCACCACCTGGCAATTACTCATTTTCCTGCCTAACCAATGCATTCTCTTGTTTTTGCAAGGTTACAAAGCCAAGTAATTTTATTTTTTAATGAACAAGCCATTAAGAATGTATGGGATATGCACCTGGTTATCAGAGTGAATGTTGTCTCCTGTTGGCCAGCGGTGTTTGCCGTTGTTGTAGCCGACGCCGGGCTGCTCCCCATGCTGACGCTGGAAGAAGTAGTCCACCATGGCGTCGTCCTGAGAGCGTCCCGCTCCCCCTGAGCCGCCAGGCACCTGGCCAGAGTGCACCTGGCTCGGGGGTACGGCTTGAGGGGTCTGCCCCGCAGTGGGGGCTCCCGATCCTGTCGTCAGCACCACAGGCATGCTGGGATGGATGGTCTCGAGGGGGGGCTGTTTGAGGTGGGGGCTGAAGGAGTCCTGCCAGAGCACTGCTTTTCTCTTCAACACGCAGGCAACGCTCATTCCACCAGCACCTGAGGCAGAGAGCCGTGTCAGTCGCACGCATTCACACCCACACGTTCTCTTATCCCATTGCAATTAAATCTGGTGTATTTTTTCAAGGGGATGCAACAAGGTTGTCATGCCTGAACACACACCAGACCATGCTGTCAAACTATGCTTGATGGTGTGCAGCAATGTTACTATCAAAACATTTTTTTTTTACCCCTAAGGTCTTATCAGTTAGAATAACATTCACTAATGAATCTCAGCAAGTTTTTGTCAGGGGGGTGAGAAGGTAGACTTGACAATTAAAGTTTTTTGCCAATTAAAGTCCCATCCACATAATATCCTAGTGCAGTGTCTATGTACATCACAGTTTACCCTCTTCACAGTTAGTATGAAGTTACTTAAGCACCTTTTTAGTTTCAGTTCAGACAACAGGCGGGAGCTACGTTGCAGTATTCCCATAATTTACGGCTGTGATCTTCATATCAGATGGCTGTAATCAGCCCAAGATGGGAATTATGGACATCTGACCCACCAAGATGGTAATCTAAACTCTGCACTTCACAGGGTGCCACAGACAAAATTTAGAGCACAGAGAATTTGAAAATCACCCATGCTCCCCACACACATTTCTTAGATCATGTGAGGTAATTAAGGATTTCATCATGTGACCATACGTGGACTGAAAGTGGGAAGCGACAGCAGAATGAACAAGTTAAGCCTTATATATATATATATCATCCACCAACGATGCATCAAAACACCCATAAAGCTCAAAGCTGTCTGTGAGATAGTGAGCCTCTAAATTGTGCGTAGTGGTGCAGAGCCTGGGCTCAATCATCACACATGCAGCTAAACTTAGAGCAGACACCTGATAAATGACAGCAGTGTGCTCAGCTGATAAAGGCAGCTGCACAGTCCAAACCATGAGTAAGACACAATAAAACCACCAACATGGCATTTACCAGGGTTGTTTGGTCAGGTCTGTGCACTGAGCTCCATTTGCCTCTCCCCAGCTAGCCAACAATGGTCTGTCTACTTGTTGGCAAGAACACAAACATGCATTATGCTGCAAAAGTCACTGGTCAAAGTGCTGCCTGACTTTTTAAAAGAACATCTTAGCAGATAGTGGACATTATATCAAAACTTTACCAATTACAGCCAGTATGAGAGCAATGGAGACATGCCACTTTTTGAAAATATCTGCTTTCTCTCTATCAGAAACTAATATCCTTTTGCTTTGAGGAAAAACTCTTAAAATAACTTGCCAGTTCCTGGAATATGTAGAATTTGGTAGAGTGCATAAAGACCTTTTAAAGGGAGATTCCACGAACCACAAAGTACGTCATTCTTACTCAGACAGTGACATAAAGGGACAAAAACTATTTCCTTGGGGGGGGGGCTGTGTTGGGGGAACTATTAAAAACAAAACACCTATGCTACTCCAGTTCATCTCATCAGATACATCTCCCACTGTGTCCATTACAACCTGTATGAAGAGTACTGTAATGAAATACAGTAAATGCTATTTTTTTCACGGTGGTGATATAGATGAAATCCACTGATACTGTTGGTGTAAAGAATTACTGAGACAGTCCATATCCCAAGTGTTGAGAATACAGGTAGTGTGGAAGGCTCTAGTGATAAAGGGCTGATTTGTTTCATCAGATAACACAGGATGTTCAATTTAAATCGTTTTAAGCCAAACATCAATCTACCATTTGTGACTTGAGATATCACCCAGTCTTTTTCCATTAATTTGGTCTGCAGTTATAGTGCATATAACAAGGATATTTTTAGACTACACTGTATTAATTTAGCTGACGTGAATACAGTAATTTGCAAACGGGTGAAGATTTTGGACATGGGTGGAAAAAAATAACACCATTAAGCAGTATGACATTTGTGCATTACTATTTATAAATGATTTCCAATCATTGTGATTGTGCCATAACTCCTCAGTAAACTGATGGCATACGTTCAAATTATCAACACTTGGCATATGTACAAGTACTTCAGCACAAAAAGCACCCACCTACATTACCAAAAACTTTATATTGCAGCTACAACACAAGAATCAGGGTTGACACATTTATATCATTTCCATCTTAAATTTACACCCAACTCAAGTACAACGTGTAGCTATTGACACATTCAGAATAAGGCAGTGACAAAATACTGTTTATGTAAAAACAGTTGATATACAAAGCACCAACAAAATTTCATCCACTGTGACAAATATAACATACAATGATGACAAGATAAGAGCATGCCAAACTTGGCAGTCAATCATAAGCAGTGTGGTGTGTGGAGCATAAACAAACTTACCCATCTATTGTGCCAATATGCTTTCAAAAAGGCGTTCAGGAGATATAGACCATGACAAAGAGGGAACAGTGTTGCTGATGCCAATGAGTGTTTTAGGAAAACACATCTCAGGATTTGAGCTCATGATCAAACCATTTGTCTACTCACCCCGGGAAGAGCAATACACCATTTTCATTTATGTGCATGCAGTATGTAGATATATTTTGAAACAATAATGAGAAATTCCAGGAATTGTATGCAAGCTCCTCACAAATTTGGGGACAACCAATTTACAAAATAAGCTTTACAGGGCATTTAACAATGTGTACATTTATGCATTCTGCTAGTAATTATGAGAAGTGAGATTCTACTGATTTCAGATGTGGGGAACTACTTTCACTACTGCCTGCTCCTACTTCCTGTAAGACCTAATCTTAGAGGTGCGGTTTGGTGAACCTGTTGATACAGCACCATTTTTTGGAATCTCTCCTGCCAGTGTTGCTGGCTTGAGAGACAGCATGTAGACTAATATCCATGCGTCCAGTTGATGAATGGAGTGCTGACCGCATTGAAAATAGTTCCAAAAATAAGTTGGAAACAAGCTATTATCTCAATTTTCGTTCCATTAAGACAAACAATAAACAGAGTGAAAAGTGCAGCTTTGGACATGCTGAAGGGTCCAAACTTCCAGTTAGTAATGCCACACTAAGCACTGGTTTCTGAGATGTTAATTTAGTGGATAGAATTAAAATGGCACTGGTGGGTTGCTGTGCTCTGGGTAGATAAAAATCATAAAGCTAAGGGGAAAAATGTATTCTATGCTATGCTTACAGAAAATGTAATATTGGCTTCAGTGAATATTTGCATTACAATGAACTGCATCCACTTTTAGTGGTACTGTACCAAATATAGCACAGACTGAAGGACAAAAACTACATTCATTCAGGCAAAACTCAATGTTCACAAATGAGTACAAAACAATGTAGGGGGCATCACATTACTTTCTCAGGAGCCAGTCAAGCTGCTATAACCATAATGTTTACAAACTACTGTCACACGAACCACAAGTACCAATTAAAGTTTTCCAGCATATCTACAGCTCAATCTAGTGCCCATAATATTCAGTAGGTATGATCTAACAAAAAAATACGAAGGCAAAATTCATGGTACTGAACTGATGTCTGAATTCATGCTACAAGATGGTTGCCAAAACATACAAATAATTAGCAAATTAGCAGACAAAAGTGGAACAACTCTTAACCCAAGATTCAGAAACTTTTTGAGACAGTAACATGTCTGCACAGACTGAAACAAAGGCTAAATACAAAGACGTCCTATGAGATGTCAGGGACTTTCCTTTAGTGTGTTCCATGCTGAGAAAAGCACCTGATTAGTCAAGATGCAGAGAGCCATTTAAAATGGACTGCCAAAGGGGAAGGAAGCTCCTCTGAATGTTGTGTAGGCTAACATTTCAGGGGTGGTGACAGTCAGAAAGTCCACACATGAAGGAATGGCCATTTACCCCTCATCACTTAACCAGGTTAAGCGGGCCACATTAAACTCTGTGCTGTTCAACAGACTTTTAGATCCCTTTCACAGCAGCTCTTTAAGAGTGCCCATGAAACAACAGTTGCTCATTTCAAGTGAAAACTGGTGCAGTGGCTTATAGACAGTGTATGATCCAAACATTAACATAAAAAAGAAATCTTGCTTCAGTACTATGTAAATCAATGCCAAAGCTTCACTGCATACATGTTCTCTGACACAATGATGCATGTGATCTGCATGGACACACCCACCTTCATTTACACAAGACTTGTTTATGGTATGCCTATCCATGGCTCAACACTCCCCTTCTTACTCATGCCAAATCACATTCAAACAGTAGGAGCACTCACCACAATATCACAAACTGCTGTTGAAACATAATTCTGTTTCATGGTATCCATTTTTAACTCAGAATAAAAATTCAAAGTTATGTAATGGCATGCTTTTCACAATATATCAAGATGCTTTATTCCATGACATTTTTAGCTGAGACTAAACTGCTCTGAAAGTTCCCATATCTCCAGGGTCAGAAATTTCAAATGTACATAATTATAATCCTCACCTTCATACGGTCATGAACGTTACCTTCAAATGACAGTTGTAATGGAATTTGATAGAACACTGGTGTTAAGGTAAATAATTATTTAAAATACATGAAAATTATTTGTTTTCCCACAATATTTACCAGCAATACATTGTTGATACTTGAATGATATATTATGAACTTTTATATGAATATTATGAATTTTTATTTCAAAGATCACTGGCATAACGGGCAGCACATGCACCCTCAACAATATCATCCAGTAAACAGAACATTTTTTTCTTGCAAAAAAACAAAACAAAGTTGCTGAAGCCAACAGAGCGCCTGGTTTCGGAGACAACAGAACACCGCCATCTTGAATTTTAACAAGCACTAAGTGCTGCTAATGCAAACCAGGCCTTAAACTAGGTCACGGGGCTTGAATCACTAGCTTAATGACCCATTTGGGGTTGTAGTGCGAAATCCTCAAGATGTTCCTTTGACATTTTGCCATGCCAACTTTCTGCATCTTAGATTAATAAATAAAACTACTGTGGAATAGGGTCTTCTCTCAGAAACCAACTTCCCTAGAATCCCCTGGCCCCTCTTCTCCCCAGCAGGTAAGTTCAGAAGACCCTACTGTGTTGCAAGTGCAACTCAATTGTGCTCCATTTCCCAATGAGCACTGCCAAGGATATGACACTGGGACATGAAGCACAAGGCATCCTGGGCAGTCTTTCCCTTGTTTCAATGCAAGACATTTCAGGTAGATTAGAATCCCCAAATCTGCCATAAATGGACAAGCTACCTTTAGCCACAGTTTTGGTAGGTTTGGGTCAGAGTGCAAAACCAAACAGCCTATCAAATGCAAAAAAATCAATGGCAGGGTTTATGGCAGAAGGAATGTTGTGTAATTAAATTCAAATGGATTGAGATAAACAAGCTTTGATGGAGCCATATTTTTAACAATACGTAATTTGATGAATGTGGACTCTCCCTAGAAAACTATTATCCATCTTACTAGGAATATATGCACAAGCCAACCTCAGACTGGATTTCCCCAGCCATTGTCACCTTCACAGAACTTCATACTGCATCTGACATGCTTAGGTTTCAGTTTCAACTCTCATCTGAACATTTAGGGTAATACTACTGAGATTTGCTTTCAAACCCATGTCCTGTGTAATTTGTGATTGGACCGCATGACCACATATAGAAAATGGTATCATGATGTTTTCTTTTTTTTTTTTTTTTTTGGGGGTCTAGACTGAAAAAGAATATGTAAAAAGGGGAGCAGGTTAATACATGACAGGGGGTGGAAGATGTTTCAACATGGAGGACGGGTGCAAGGATTGTCAGGTCCTGTGTTGAGAGGGATGGGACAAAGGCTACAACAAGCATGACAGACAGGCCCACCTTCAAATCAATGTGTGGGCATACAGGAAGTTAAGCTAGAAAACTTGACTGCTAACTAGCCTCCCCTCAATGTGCTAACTTTAAAATCGCTGTGCAGGTTGATCGCTTTTACATTACGGTTTTATTCAATATGGTTACTTTAAAACAAGCATGGCATTGGTAAAGTTTCTAGGACTTGTTTACAGACTTCAACACCCCTGCATTACGTTACATTTACTGAAAGCCATTAAGTTGTAACTTCCTCAATATGTTCTGCGGTCGGTCAGCATTGACAGTAATGTCCTCACGGTGCCGGGTGGCCGATAGATCTCCAACTACCTCACCATGACCACCTATTGTTACCAAGCAAACCACTTTAAGTAGCAACTCAAGCACACATACGGACGGCAAAACCCGGAAATTAACACTGAATTCGGCCGCCGTTCCATTTCACTAACACAAATATGGTGGTTATACAAGCACTGGCTTGGTGGCTAACGTTACCCCGGAAACGTGCACTTGTGTTCGCTACAAAATGTATCATTATACTAGCCACTAAAGTTTCGCAACAGTATTGTCATCTGCATATCCAGCAAACTACTAACAGACAACAAAATCAACTAATGGAGACAACTAGCCATGCAACTATCTGAACGGCTGTCGTCTAACTAGTTAGCAACAACCACACCATCCCCGATCGATCGCCGTAAACAAACAAAACCCAGGCTAAGTTGTGGATCAACAACAATAATACATAAATTGCATTGAATAAGAAAACTGTTGCCACATACCGAAAGAGTTTGGCCATGCAATACAGGAAGTACCTATCGTAGTGTTGCTTAAATTTCACAGCACCGTAGAAGCCTTCTCCGGCGACAATACATGGCCTTGTCTCCTGGAAACCGGAGCCGACAAACCAGCGCCCAAGAAACAGTCCCTAAATGAAATCTTATTTTCGTGATATATAATAAAGACTAGAGGGTGGCAAGTAAATGCCTTGTTTTAAAAACTAGGTTTGTTCCACAGGGGTAAAGGTTCTCTGAGTCTACAGGTCGCTAGCGATAACAAAAGAGGCCCAAACACCCAGGACAGGAAGACCGATACAAGAGGAGGAAGAGACGGGAGGGGGGACAACACAGGTTCGAAAAATATTTTTAAAACATTAATAATACACAAATACACAAAATAAATAGCACACAAGGTGAAATGAGTATTTAGGCACTAATCAGCCCAAGGTGGCCCATTTACTTACAGGCGGAGTGGGTGGATGGTAACGGATTTCAGCCCCAGAACTCTCCGACTCCCTGGCTTTCACTCCGACAACATGGCGGCTCAATCAGGCTGGCTGTCGAATTGCATTATGGGAAGAAAGTGAGTCGAATGTGTGGTTCATTGCGCCAAGAGGGGAGTGTCGCGCGAGCTCTTTGTTAAAAGGGTGCATGGTGTGCAGAAACTCACCGTTCCACAGTGCAAAAGATAAAAATAATTTCACTATTACGACTATATCCATTTCTAACAATGTTTATTCAGACCATTTTTTCATATTATCGATTATGCCCTTTACGCGAGCTTTCGCGATAAATAGTCATATATCACCAGGGATTCATGTTTCAGACAGTTTACCTATTCGCGTAATATTCAGCCTGTGGTCAGAATCGACAGTCAAACCTCCATATTCTGAAGATCCATCTTTTTAAAGTGAATTTAGTGGCCCATGAGACATGCGTTATAAATCTTGTAAATGTACAATGTATTTCCAATTAGTGACATTTTAAAAACATGTTGAATAAACCTTAATTATCTGATATACCTCTCACGTCTAATTCAGCAGCTCTGATGTGTATGACGTCATGTAAGGATGCATTCGCTTTAGAAACAAATTTGACCCATTTGTTTATTCCAAACTGCTTAACCATTTTATCAGTATTTTCTTAATTCCAATAAGACTACCAAAGATCTAAAGTTTGACTCTGGTATGACTTTAAATATCTAGAATGACTACTGTTGAACCACAATTATCAATATGCACAATTAAATAGAAGATACCTTTAATCCTGTTTGAGATACATTTTTACTTACATAAATATAACATAAAATGTTGATGTTAACGCTAATACCAGTTTGTGTGTGTAATCTGATTAAATGTCAACAAAAACGTGCAATACTGTAACCACAGTATGATCACAACAGGACATAATCGTTCTTAGTATCAGGAGCCAAATGAAGTATCCAGTGAATCTTTGGTCCTGCCTTTGCAATTGCATTGAAACCAAACCCCAGTTGATCAGATCCAATAACTGGGCAACACACAGACGCACGTGGGTGCGTTATGGATAAAGCACTTGTTCACTTTTCTAGATACACACTGATAATGGCGTGAGAATTATTCCTTTGTTCAGATGCTTGCATTGCGCGCCCTCTCATGGTTCAGCTCGAAAGTGCACACGGTGTCCCACTAAAATGTTAGGTACGGTGCCGCTGCCTTGTTATGGAAGGAGCAAAGATCGCTGTACTTGCCTGGTCTCGTCTTGTCAGGTTATTTTTTTTCTCTCTGGACAGCTAACAGCTAATTATATACCCACATTGACTCCAGTGTGCAGAGAGAAGTTGGGTATATAATCCAAATGTGGCCTTGTTTATATTATGGCTTTTAAAAGAACCTCACTCATTTCTCTCCAATAAAAAAAACCTGGTCCAGAGTAAATACAAAATATCAGGATTTATAAGTGTTATGAGCTATGAGCATACAATAATGGATGTTAGTGAGCATAAACAACATACAGAGGATGAAGCAGTGACTAACTAACTGGAAACGATTATTTTATTCTGCAATAACCCAAATTTCCCATTCCCATTCTCCTAATGTGTGTTCAATGGCACCTGTCTCTCTCAAACAAGAAGGTGCATGCGCATACACATGCGCGCACACACACACACACACACACACACACACACACACACACACACACACACACACACACACACACACACACACACACACACACACACACACACACAAACACACACACACACACACACACACACACACACACACACACACACCTGTGAAAGACAGGCAGGTGATAAGAAAGTGTGGCATGCAATGCAGACTCTTGCACTAAGTCTGTAAGCGACCTCCCACACAGACCCTCTCCCTCCAACCACTAGCTCTGAATATGAATTCTGTTCCCAAAATGAACCTGCAGTCAATACAGATAAACAGAGGAAATGCTGAAGTAGTAGGTAGAGAATGGAAGAGACAAAGAGAAGTGCACTGACAGAGAAGGAGACAGAAAAGGAGAGGTACGCAGAGGGAAGGAAGAATGCTGAGATGAGAGCACAGTGCAGAGACAAGCATAAGAGGTATCCAAGGCGACAGGCTTCAATAAAAAAATCTTTCAAATATTTACATGCACACAAACCTACATCACTTTCTTCAGAAACACTAACCACTGATCTATGTTAACATCGAGTTCTAGGATAAAACAAAATAAAAGCTTGAAATTCGCACAAAGAAACAAAAACAAAGTAAAACAAGCCATAAGTACCCCTGCTCCACACATGGAGAAGTATGGAGTGAGTGTTCAGGCTGGAGGTCTAGGGGGTCAAAGGTCAATGACTCTACAGAGTGTCACATGACCCCAGAGTGTGCCTTTCAGCCTCCACACTAACCTACAGGGCACACATTAGCTCTGAGGTAACAGCTACATGCTCACAGGAGACTCCATGCTGGCCGAGGTAAGAGATCGGAGGTCATAGGTCGGTTTGTTCCACAGTCCAGCGTGGATACCTTTTTTGAACTTTTAAAGTTTCCAGTTAGACCTGGCCCCTTCTTCAGTGCTGGTCTCTGTGACATTCCAAAACCCCTACCCCCCCACGCAGAGCTGCCTGGTCTGGGCTCCAGCTGGTCCCTCAGTGAACTAGGCCTGGGGCTCCAGCGTCTCCCGAGCCACACTGGAGATCCACGCTGGAAGATGAGCTGCCATAACGCAAAGGCCTCAGTCCTTCATGTGAAAATAAATACATCATCTAAAACTTTTTGTTTCATAAAAAACAAAAAACAAAAAAAAAACAAACCAAAATGGAGACGAGGAGGAGGAGTGAGCTGCGATCAACCTGGCCCCGCCACGCGCCGCACCCAGACCCTGTTCCTCCCCAATAGACCCATCACAACCACATGTAAACCTCAATCACAGAGTTAAAAAACCCAAAGAACAGACATCATCACAGTTAGAAAAGCAGAATGATCCAACCCACATTGTCTCTCAGATGGGCCCTGAGATTCATCCAATCGCCGGTGGGTGTAGTTGCCCCAAGCCTACAGCAGGGGTCTCCTTGAGACAGTTTTCTCAAGTTACAATCAGAGGCTACACAGAAACAAAAGACATTTCTACATAAGACGATTTCCCAAAGTCGCTGCGGCATTTCCCCCTCAGAGGCAAGCCTCCTGATCATTCCTGTTTGCTCTCTTTTCCCCAATCCGTGGACTGATGTCACCTACCCTGCGCTGGGGAGAGAGAGTTCAGTCAGAGCTTTTAAACACATGAACACATTTGCCATTCCTAAAATGTTTGTGACGAAATGTATACATTAACTATGCATACACAATATTCGCAAATAGCTAAATATTTCCTCCTAGAAAAAGAGCAGACATCATTACAAACAAAATGAAAATACTGCAAATGATCACAACAGAATAAGAGCAGCAAAAGAATGTATAAAATACGCAACACGACAAAGTAGAGTAATTTAAACAAGAATATTATGATTACATAAACATGCTTACACACAATAATTACGAAAACTTAAAGAGTTACCATAATATATATTGTGCAATCCATTTCCAGTATTTAACAATGAATATTTAAGAATTTATTCTCAAAACAGTTAACTGCTGATGCTGGCAATAACCCTGTAAATACAGGATTCTTTAGCAGGTGACAAATATAGGTTGAAAGTTGTAAATATGACTGTAATTTATAAAGCTGGCGATAGCAGCACATGATAAGGGTTGAACTGTTGATATTGATATATTTATCTTTAAAATTATTGTTCTTTACATAAATTATAGTTGTCCTTCACCAACCATGGTTTTGATTTTACTTGAGTAAAATCATGTGTATGTGAATGTTTCAGATTGTAAAAGGTTTCACAAATGGTCTTCTACCTAATTTACCTCTCCCAGGGTATTATTTATAAATTGTGCATCATTGCAGATTATGCATAGACTGCATGCATGTGCAATACCATTTCAAGTCTGTGATTCATCACATTTTAAGTTGACCTGAAAAGTACACACTACTATGTAAACATCAGACCATATGCAGGACTAGTGACAAATAAGGCAAACAAGGGATTGGGCATGTGTAATGTAGCATTTGTAAATTTTTGTGCCGGTTCATTTCAACAAGTAGCAGGAAAATGACAATCATCAATCAAGGGTTAAAAGTCTCACAATCGCTAATCTAAATCGCAATGGAAGACTTTCACAAATTGTCCATTACAGTGAGGGAATGGTTTGGGAATTCAATTCATCCAATAAAAAAATGCTTAAGTTACCATAATGAGATAGTGTCTTAACACGTGACTTAACATATGACATTTTAACATGTGTCTTGACAATATGACAAACGTATCAAATGATAACATAATAAACAAGACCAACTCATCAGTTTTTGCTTAATCAACAAATATGGTGTCACAGTGCAAGGAACAAATACCTGTCTTCTTTTGCACACACACACAACTGATAAATGCCAGACCTTTATGTGTATGCAGGATTATAGATTATTGAGGGGGAGGGGAAGATCAGTGTCAGAGGGGATAGCTCCAGTGTTGTGACAGAATCTCCAGGTACATCATGATTACTTTTTGCTTGCCAACTTTTATATCTTTGGAAGGTGTTCCCTATTTTCTCACTAACTTATGTTCAGTTGTTATGCTTAGCAAGAGCTCCGGGACTGCAACATCAGTGCACATGCTTGATCAGTTAGGGAGGGCACATACAAGCACATCTACCCTCTGAAATGTCAGCTGCTGCTTGTTTTCATTCTGTAGTCCACTGGCGAAGCTGTTACTGTGGCACAGAAATTACTGTGTGAGAGAACTGCCCAGCTTACAAAGCATTCTCAGAAGCACATTCAACAAGAGAAGCCATTACTGCACAATTAGGCAAGGGAATCCCTCCTTCTTCGGACAATCTAACAGGAAATCATGTCCCCTGTTAGGCAGCCATAGTCATTATTCAAATCCAGACCAATGGGGGTGCTTCAGCTCAGTATGTCACCAAACAACTCCCAGTAAGGTCATTTTAAACATTATGTTTAGGTTTTCATGATTCATCATCATGATCACCAGTCACCCATACATTAAAGACTTCACTGAGCATAAACTGTTCAATAATGGCCTGGTTTAGCAATTTAACCATGCAGTTGGAGAAGGACTACTATATAGACACTAACAAACTCTACCCAAACCCTAAGAAATGTGACAATTTGTAACATATTTTCATCCCATTTGCATGACGCTTCTGAAGAACACTTGTGTAGGTGAGTTTATGAGTGTATTCGGATGCTGGGAAATATTGAGGAGGTATTGGGGAGATACTGACGTGTACAGGGGCTGTAGCTGGAGATGTGATGTCTTCTGGGGGGGCTGGTAGCCATAGGAGTCAAACCCTCCAATGAAATCAACTGTGACAGAGAGGGTAGAAACGGGTCATCCAAACACTGCCAGTATGACACTCCAGTTTTTCCTCTTGTGACATCACTCAGCATTGACATTACATTCCACTTGCATTTGCTCACCCCTTCTGATTTCATCATGTTCCCCCTGGAGCTATTTTACCCTCTGATGACATCATTCTGCTTGCCTAGTCATTCAGCCACACACTTCCTGATAACATCATCCTTATAATTCATCCTTGCTGAGAGCATTGTCCACCCCCCCAACTCCTTCAGTGACATAATACTTACAACTGTCTTCATCGTCCAGAAACACCTTGCTGACATAACAGGCGTACACAAACCCAAAGAGCTGTAAAAGCAAAGGGGACACTGTGACTCAAGAGCAGACAACAGGCCTGACACACATGCAAAATACAGAGGGAGGTAAAGAGAGAATGACTGAGGGTGACACTCACTGCCAGAAAGACCTGCAGGGCAGAGCTGACCACCTCAATGTACTGATAGTCCAGAAGGCAGCCGGACACAGTAATGACATGGTGATCGTCTGGAGCCAAAATGGAGTTTGGCACCGGAGTGACTAGGCAACCTGGCCCATTCTCCATCCACCAGGACCGGTGTAGAGAAGTGTTAAAGGTCATCAGAAAGTCTCTGTCCTGGACACAGTGAGTAGATGGCATTCTGATTTCACTTTACTGTACTTTCAAGAGGAAATAATTCCTACAGGTCAACATAATACAGTTACATATATACGAATGTAGGCCCTACATGCCAACAGCAAGAAAAAACACTTCAATGGAAATACAGCATTATGTGGGCATCCAAGACCAATACATCTCTATGTAATGACTATTGGGTTAAATCTCTTACTTAAACAGTAAAAATTAAAATCACCATACACATTGCTTGATTAGCACAAAGGAGGGTATAGCAGGCAGAGCCAATCTAACAATGTACTTATTAACAGGTTTCTGACAACACCCACCTGGGACAGGTGTCCCACCTCCAGATAGAAGCATATGATGAAGGAGTTCCAGCCAACCCAGAGCACCAGCCATAATGCGTACTGTGAAAAGACACATTCACACCCAAACAAATTGAACGCAAGCATATGTCTGTTATATGGAGTAGTTTCATATGTGGATATTCCTCCATCTTTCATAAAATGATCCTCTTGTGTTTCGGTGGGAAATTATACTAGCCTGGCTGTGGAGCAGACAAGTGATCTTTGGTATGCCCTGTTTAATGTCCCTCATGACTTCACCACTAGAAATGCCCAGAAAACAACAAACAGGTGGCTAACAAGTTAGCAGGCATTAAAAAGCTAGCTAGTATTTGCGCTTGTGTGTGTCGCATACAGAATTAGAGGGTTTCTGTCATGCTCTCACATACTGAAGTCAAAAAGTCACTGCCACTTGTTATCCCCAATTTCAAATCAATATGAAAAGAGGCATTATCATCCCTTTACTTGGGTACAACATGGATCACGATTCATTCATTTTGAATTGTGGATATCCAACTGTCATAGGGCTCTGCCTTGCAGTCTGTAGCCAAAGCCCTACCTAGATATTGGCAAAAGTAAAGCTGTGAAACCAGACCCTGTGGATTCACAGAGCTCTGCTTCAGCCAGACTGAAACTATATTGGATCACACCTGATGGCAGCGACTGTTTTAATGAGTACGTGTGGGTGGGTGGACCCACCAGGATGAGGTAGCGGGAGCGGAACTGCACAGTGCCGAATATTCCAAGTATCACAGCCATGATGTGCAGGAAGTTGGCCAGGATGGGTGCCCACTGGTATCCCAGGAAGTCAAACACCTGTCTCTCCAGAGCTGCCACCTAGAGGAAACACAAGGAAATGCAAGTTCCCCGATGACATCAGGAAAAACTGTAACAGTCTGGCTGTCGGTCACAAGTGCAGCAACTTATACAAACGTCATCACTGACCCATGTCAGACCTCAAACATCCACCTTAACCCCTACTACCAAAGAAATTCCATGAGTTTAATGCCATATGATTTGAACACAATGCTGACATTAACAAAGAAAAACAATAAAAACTGCATACACTATCGCCTGTAGTGAGAGAGCATGACATTATCACATGGTATACAGAAGCGTGGAATGGTAGGGAAGGAGCTGTAGGGTCACTTATTGGAAGGCTGTTGAAGAGTTTTAGAGTGGGAGATTGTAGTTCTACACTTTAGCAAGACACAGAACTCCATCCGCACTGCTAAAAGAAATGTCCAGTAGTATAAATGCACGGACAAACACACACACGCACATGCAAGTACTCACACATGCACACAGTTGGAATATTGGCCATTGTTACTTGGTTTGTAAACTGCATTCTGGGGTCTTTTAAATGCTTTATAGCTTTGGTGCCACGAAAAGCTTGACCAGCTCATTCAATGTTGGGCTGAATTTCAGCTTTGTGGTGCTTTGCTTTGATAAGGGCATGCTGCCATAAAGGGGCCTGGTTCAGTCACGTGTTGGACTAACAGTCCAGTAGAAAAAAAGAGTTCCCTCCTGACACGGGAGAGAAATGGGTGAGAGTTTGGGTGGAGGGGCTGGAAAAGGACTGAAGGCCTGTGCCAACCCCTCCAGTCTCACCCAAAAAACTGCAATTTCCCTTCAGGCCTCTTTCTCTTTCCCTCTCTCCCTCATATGCACGCACACACACACACACACACACACACACACAAACACACACACACACACACACACACAAAAACACAGACACAGACGCACACAAGGATTCCAGCTCTCCCACAGCACCCTGCTGCAGTTGTTTCCATGGAAACTGCCTGGAGCCCCAGCCCCAGGACTGTGTAAGCCGAGGCAAGGCCTGACAGCAGGGGGTCCATTCTAGCCCCCTTCACATACTTATACATATCAACTGTAATGATGTGTATACTCTTTTATCTCATACACACACTAAGACACACACACACCCACTGTATTGCTACTCATATATACGGATGCTATGTGACAACATCCTACACACATACTGTATTAACAAGCATGCATACAAACTGTAACGATATTGACAATGAAACATAGGCAAACTGGTTACATGTAGAACACCTTCACACAGTACACACCCAGAAACCATTTCATATTAATATATACAAGTACAATGCTAGAACTGCTCTGTTATCACTCTTTTCAAGGATTTAAGGACCTGAAGAGTGGTGGCTAATCTTATCTTCAGCACATTTATTGTTGTCTGTCTAGGGTGAGGTTGAGTGGCAATTTTGTACCACAAAACTTAAACTCATGTAAGTAAAGGCGGAGAGGTGAAAATAATTTATGATTGTAAAGGCTTTTTAACACAGAGATAATTACATGGCCAGGCAGAGAATTAGATGTTACATTTTTCCAGGAGAGCAGAAACCACCCGTACTCTCTATTACAAGAGCCACAAGAGGATATTTTAAGACCAGAAAGCCAACACTATGGGCTCACATCTCTTTACAGGACAAGGCGTCCATCACTGCACAGAGGTATTAGTTTCTTATTTTGTTTAAATAAATGACTGCACTTTCATTGTTTCCCAGGTCTGCCATCCATGCACTGTGCTGACAAAGCTTAACACAACTTGGGTCATCTAGAGCTGCAGGGTGGCAAGGTATACTTCAAACACATTACTGCACACACAAACAAACACCCAGGTAGTCAAGATACAAATAGTTGAAAATACACATGGATGCAAACAAAATACACATTTGCTCGTATAGTCTCCAATTCTATAAACACACACTGCTACACACAATCTTAAAATCTGTCTGCCACTGCTAAAATATACATAACATTTCCCAATGTACACGGTGACCCCCTTCACATAAACACACACAGGAAACTGCACTCTTAGACACTCAGAATAGCCAATCTGATTTAGGGATTAAATCAACAATAATTCACAGTGGGAATAGTCCCCCACCCTCATTACTCTGTTGATATATCTAATAATCCACAGTCCGCAGCATATGGATACTGTAAATATTATGTCTTATAATGTTAATAAACTTTAAGAGAGCTGCAAGGACTCAAAGGAAAAGTGCTGGATTTATGAGATTCAGAGAAGGCGTGAAGCGGGCTAAGCCTTACTGGCAGTGTGTCAGGAAGAATGTGGCGAGCGGAGGGCAGAGAGGTGCAGGGAGACCACAGAGTGGGATGTCAGGGGGCACACAGAGAGGTGCGGGAGAGGGCACAGGGTTGCATGATGAGAGGGGCTCAGTGGGTTTTGCACAAGGAAGCAGATAAGAGGTTGCAGCACATATGCTATCTGCCCCACATGTGGCACAGATAGTCAATATTCAAAATCACAAGAAGCACATTGCAAAGAACAGATTTAAGTACAAACTTTAGAACACTGTGCCAAAGAAAGATTAGAAGTGGGACTTAGGTATATTGATAGAAGGGGCAAGATAGAAGGAACAGAACAATTGAACTGCACAACACAGTTGCTATATGTACATAAATATAATGACAAACAATTTTTTTGCAATTTAGGTTTGATCAATAAACTGTCAGAGAGTATGTAACAACTATATAAACAAGTCTAGGTCACCCTTTGTATACTTAGATACAAATAAAAGTAGTAAATACCACCAAAATACCTGCAACAAGCACATATACTGTAAATTCCAAGTATCTCATATTTCTGAAATTAATGACCGTAGGTGTCTGAGTACAGGCACAACACGAGCTCCAACCCACCCCCTCACTGGAGCAAACCCAAACACAACCACATTGAGTCACATACATTAGGTAACACTTAAAACATGTTCTTCTGTCCCGTATATTTTGGGAAATGTTCACATCATGCATATACACCCCACCATTAAGACCATGTTATATGTAAAGACATTATAATGGGTGGGAAAATATATATATAATGCTTTGTTCACATTAAAGAATGTATGCCCATGTGTAAATTCACCGTCAAGCATATTATGACAGCGAGACCACAGAACAGTATATTGTAACAACAAGAAAGGCCGTTCTGTGACGGTATTTTGAAGAAAACAGGAAGGGGCAAGCACACAGCATCGTGACAGAATACCTTGAAACATACTCACCAGCTGTAAGGAACAGATGACAACCAACGTACACCTTCCATTGCACTTTCCCATTCTGTCTACGAACTGTACACGGCTTTTGGCCGCAGTCGTTTCGTGGAAAGGGGAAAATCTTCTAAGTCAGACCCAGATAAGATTCAGCTGCGCCGCGGTTCGAATGAACACACTCCGCCTCCAGTCTCAACACATCGTTGTGATAAAACCGCCTAACACGCCTTCTGCGCCCAGTGCGTGCGAGATCAATTAAACACCATGGTTATTTGCAATTGTTTTGCAATTTCATTGTCATGCCGGTGTCTGTAGCTCAATATACAGAGCAAGTCAAAGTGTTTCCTTGCGAATTGTCTTCTTGTAGCGGGTGGTGTCCGTGGCTCTACCTACTGCGAGTCGCCGGGGTTGGATCCGACTTATTTCGCCGCCGCCACACCTTCAGTCTGGATATTACAAGGGGAATTAGGGGGACAGAGACAACAGACAGAGGAAATATTTAGCTAAAGCAAATAAGGGGTGATCAGCATCATATGATATTGTATCACACAGACGAGAAGGGGGTAGGGCTTCAGGATGAAGAAAAAAATTAACCCAATAGAGGCAAATTAAATCTGCAACAACTGACACAAAGCACTACATTGTGACTCACGGTTTGCGGCGTTCCCAGTTCCGATCAGATGTGAAGAAAGATGACCGTTCACGAAAACATGGTAACGAAATAAATATATTTACATTTTGATGCAGGAATGTGCACTGAGTTAAGGCGAGCCTATTTCAGGGTCTTTGTCAATCTCACTGCTTGGCGAGCGGGAGGAAAAAAGGGGGAGTCAGGGAGGAGGAGGGGTAGTGGGGGGTTCAACCAAGCCCTCATTTGTAATATGAATTCTGCAGCCTGTGCGCGCGACCGCGTGGGATGACTGCTTCTCGCGGCCGGGCGCGAGGCGATCCAGTCGGAGACACAAAGGGAGGGAAAGGGAGCTTGCGACTCTTAGCCACCATCTCCACCGAGGTAGGACCACGCTTGCTTTAAACTTACACCTCTCTGTCGGTGGCACTATACTTTACATGGATAATGGAAATGTACTTAAAACATTTTAAATGTATGTAAATTATGTTTAACCAAAATCTAATATTTTACTTTCAACTTGTCAAAAGCATCCAAATGTACCCCAAACCAGTTAAATATAAAAACCCAACATCCAAAACAAACAAAAACACAATATGAAAACAATATGGACAGAAAGATTTTATTCTGAGCAATTTTAAAGCAAATGACAAAATTGAACATTAACCTAAAAAATACAAAGAGATTTTGGTAATTATAAAAAACAAATACAATAAAACAAGTGAACCCTGAATTGCAGTTATTTAAATTGTTGTTTCTTTTCATCAACACCTGAAGACCATACTCATGTAACGGAGTCACAGAGGAGGGCGTGGGATGGGAGGGGGTTAACAAAACATGGTCAGCTACAAAACTGTGCATGAGTGTGTGTGTGTGTGTGTGTCTGTATGTTCACATTCACCATGATCCTCTCAAACCTCACAACTGGTCTTCTAAGAGTCCCTTTAACAATGCCCAAAAAGGAAGAGAATTCAGGCAAATGAAGCTCCTGTGCAAGCAACACATGATACATCTCTTCACAACAGGGTTATGGAGCAGTCCAAGGAGATCATTTGGAGTATAGGATCTGGTGCCAGACTTGCTGTTTCTGGTTGCCATTGTGCACCTTTACTGGATCTCTCCCATGTAGAGCCGCTTGTCACTGGAGCCTGACAGAACTGCATGGAGAGGGGACATATGATTACATTTCATGGTCAGAACACATGCCATTTGCATCTTACACTTTGCAACCCTCTGTAACCCTTCTGCAAAGTTGGGGCAACATTAATTAAGTGATTTGCCCAGGAGTGTTAGAAGAGCCCATCCCGAGCTGGACTCCATGCCATGACCCTCAGATACAGGCTATAACCCTTGCTCAGTACCGCAGCTTAGCGATATGAGATATGGAATGAGAAGAGAGAGGATACAGCAACAGAGAAGGGAGCCAGATGAAATGAAATGATGAAAAGATAGAGAGGCAATAGGAGAGGCAAAGACTGAAAGGGCATGAGTGAAGAGAGGGGAGTGGGAGAATGAGAAAAGACGAATTTGGGGGGGGGGACTCACCGATAGGCTCATCAGGATGGAATGCTACCTCGTTGACAGAGCCAGCATGCCCGGGCAGTTTATACAGGATTCTCCGAGAAGTGGTGTCCCACACGTAGACAAACCTGCAACACACGTACATCAGAACAATTGCAACACGTAACAACCTGCAACTACACAAGCATATTGTTATAATTGCACACACATCACATCTGGTGTGCAATACAACAATTATTAAACTCTGAATACACATACTTCCAACTGCCATATGTACAGAACTTCATACATGTACAAATACCTGTGTCTTACGACTGATCTACACAATCACAACTGCATAAAAACACCCACAAATGACTTTGTATCTAAACAACCCTGACATACATTCTTTGAATAATAGTACAAAAAGTGTTGGATGTGGAAGCGTGTGTGCACAAACTTGAGTTATGGTGTGTCACCCACCTGTCAGCAGAACCAGCTGCAATCTTACTCCCATCTGTTGACCATGAGCACCTCAGGAGGTTCTACAGAGGATAGAACAGACACAGCTGCATCATTCAGAGTAGAAATGGACACAGCGCAGTCTTGTCAATCTCTTTACCAGTGTCAATGTCATAAACAACCCAGCTAGTATTCCAGTGTTCACAGACCTGTGCAGGAGATATTATGAAAACCTGCATTGTCTTTGTTCACTTAAAGTTCTTCACACTTTACTTTCATGAATGTAATTTTTTTCTGATTTCACCATTAATTTAGTTACACAGTATTATGGTCCAATATTATGCTGTCATATATTGATATGTTTTAGAGGGATTATTATTTTAGTATCATGCTACAGTGCAGTATAGTAGTGTACTGTTGCATATCAACAGATATAGACCCAATATTTTTGATATAACTATAATGAATAAACTTGAAATCACCTTTTCGAAATTGTGAACATTCCCCTGGAAGATCTTCACACACCTCTCCTTGGGAGCGAAGGGGCGAACATCCCATATCCGCACTGATGTATACATGGACAAAGAGGCATAGTCAGTTTTTTGACACTTATAGCACACTGTGGGCTTAGGGGGTGAGATCAGAGAGGAGCGCAAGCACATTTGTATCAACCAAATGACAATGCTCACCAGTGTTGTCCATAGAGTTAGAGAGCAGGTAGGAGCCCTCAGAGCTGAGACTTAGCCCCGTCAAAGAGTCTCCATGGCCGTGCATCGTGTAGATCAACTTATTTTGCCGCAGGTCCCACACCTGACAAAGAAAGGAAAGAGGGAAGACAGAAGGGAAGACAGTGCAAGATTAAGAGCAGGTAGAGGAGAAAGAGACAGGCAGAGTTACTTAAAACACAGAGGGCAAAAACTTAATTTTTCTATTGAATTGTTTTAAGATATTTCAGCATCCACAAAGAGGATATTTTGAATATGACATTACAGCAAACAGAAGTCAGGGAGCTTTGTGAGTCCAGCAGTACTGATGAATCTAAATCTAAACATATGGGCATTTACCTTGATATCATTATCGATACCCCCAGAGATGATCTGGTCACTGGTGTCATTGAAGGTGACGGCCAGCACTTGGTAAGTGTTCTGAAAGGTGTGGACTGATGCCTTCTTCCGGATGTCCCACAGCTGTGGATTCACAACAAACACTTCAAACCCGCTGTCCTGTCTCCAATGTCCCCACCCACCAGGCCAAACCAAGCCTCAATGTCAGGATTACCTTCACAGTTCCATCGTCGCTGCCTGTACAGACCACCTGAGGCCCCCGCCTTGCAGGGTAGCAGGAGTTGACAAAGGATGTATGGCCTTTCAGGCGTTTGATTCGCTCGCCTGTCTCACTGTCCCATACTGCCACTGTCTTATCTGTGGAGGCTGAGAACAGGAGGCTGCACAGACACATACAGAGAAAACAAATCAGGGAACAGCAACTGAACACAGGCTTTGTCTCTATGTCTGGTCCACCAACCATTTACGGAAAAAAAAACAACAATACCCAAAATGCAAATCAGTCTCAACCTGCTGGAACTCAATCTCAACTTGCCTCTATCCCACTGGCAGCAAGAAACACAAGCAAAAAACTGCTTTTATGTGGAACACCCAGTGGGTAGGGACCTGTTCCTGTGCTGACAGCAAAACAATTGAAATGCAAGAGCAAAGCGCAGTGGACATAATTTGGAGAATAACTATATACACCAACCATCTGGACAAGATTTTTTTTCTATGTTTTTCTTCCATTCATTGTAATTTTGTCCAGTTTAATGTTCATGACTCTAAAATTAAAATATGTTTGTTAAGATATTGGAACATAAATGTGTAGATTAGCTGGTAAATAATTTGTTTTCACCTTGCTTGAACGTGGTAGTTTCTCATTAACCATTAGTGTAATGCCAATTTGGCCGTTTTGACTAAGGCTGACCCACCAGATTTCTCCATGCTATCTGTAAATGTAACAATGTGATGATTAGTCTGTTTAATATGGATACAATTAAATCAAATAAAATTTAATTCACATGATGGATAAATGAGGATTTTCAGCGCTTACTGCCACATCTGTTCTGTATTCAGTGGGCCCAAAAGTAAACCAGGGCATTACATGCTAAATTTGCTGGAATCACAAAGAGTTATATTTCTTTTTGCATTACATTTTCACTTTCCAAACACTGAATTTTAGCTGCTATGTAACCGCGCTGGCCTAGATGCACTTCAGATCTGCTACAAGCCTACTTCAGCATGTATTTGAATTTCCAATAGATCACGTTGCATATTGAAATAAATAAGTAATGATTTGCTGGACAGAACAAATAAATATTTATAACAGATATTATATGTTCAATTCTTTTTAAGTGTGCCCAATACTAGAGAACTCTACAAACCTCTTTACAACTGCTGTGAGTATATATAGTTAGAGTATGCAATATATTAAAATAAGTCTGGGGTTTATCATATGTTGCTATAGTATAAAAACATACACTCTTTTTCCTTGACCTGCAAAGAGATCCAAACACATACCCCCCACTAATGTCTGGGTAAAAGAAATGCAGCTGAATTCCTGATTATTAAAGAAATGAAATAACGGAATTAAAAAACAATGATGGTTATACCAGACTAATTCTGACATACAGGAGATGTCAGAGAGGCCTCTACCTTTACCTTGCAAGTGAGAAATGAGTCTTACCTTCCATCTGTGTTGTAGTGAATTTCCATTACAGCTCCACTGTGTCCCTTGAGGGTGGCATAGTTATCACAGTCTCCATATACACTCCACAGCACTGAAGTTGAAATGAAGAACACAGACCAAAAGATAATGTTAAACATACAGATTTGTTATTACATCGGAAGAAAGCAAACACTGTCTTCCTGAATGAATGTTGACTGATGCAGTGTCCTCAACTAAAATCCTTCTGACCACAGTCAGAATGTGAAGGGACAGGTGACTGAGTGGCTCAGCAATTATGAAGCTGGGTTTGTATCTTGCTTCATCCAAGATATATAAAATACAGGCAGTGACGGCTGATCTGAGTTCAGCCGGGAGGTAAGCAGCAAGAAAGTGATTTGGGTCATGGCCATTGACCAGTGACGATTAAATTTATACTCACAGATAAGCCTATCGTAGCCGGCAGATGCCAGTGCTGAGCCGCTGGGGTGGAATTTGCAACAGTAGACTTCGCCTTCGTGACCTGAGAGAAGCATGATGGGAGCCTGGAGACTGGAGCTCCGAGGAGGTCCCTGAAAACAGGAGATGGGATTACCACATTGAGCACCAGAGTGAGGGTTCCCTCACTGAACACATGAGAGAGGATTAAAAAACTAGACACAGGAGACAGGGTTTCCTAATGTACATGAGACATTATGAGACATAGCTCAATAAACACAGTCTGAAGTCTGTTTTAAAACAAACAGAAGTCATAATTATGACTTCATATGAAGAATTTGGCTAAGCGTTCATGCCATGGTACATGCATAGCAAAAGGAGGATTGATTAATAGGGGCCACACAACACTATAAAACAAACAAATTAGGAAGATATGTTGCTATGCTAACATGACAGCTACCAAACTACAGATCTAAAAAAAGCAACGTTTACTACACGCCAAGGGAGAGCTCTTTTTGATTGGTTTATGTAATTACCAATCGAGCCAGTTTAATTGAGTTAAATGTAATTGTCATGGCTAGCTATCGACCTAGCCACAGTTACTACCAAGATACAAAATACTTGTTACAGCAAAGGTAGTTTAACGTGAAAATTACGTTGTGCTGAAACTTCTTTCAAAATAGTTAGCGAACTCACACCTAACTGGGCTTTTTCAGCTGCAGGCCAAATTATCATTGCACAAACCGTAAACAATTAACTTATTTTAGCTAGCTACTACATGGGTTATATTGAATTTCCCCCGCAGTGGAAAGCAACCAGGTCTCACCATGGACACAAGCTGCTGCGACTGCGCCGCGGCCACAAGTTCCGTCCTCGGCCTCTTCATACCAGCAGGTACTACTGCCATTTCTGTTGCCGCTCTCTTCTTCGGCTCAATCATGGTTATGCTATCGTGCAAAATGGTTATTTGCAATGTATATCCTTTGCTGTTCCCTTAAATAAATGTAAAGTAACAGTTTGTAACGACAGAAAACAAGAGTCAACTGAAGCACACACACACTAGCAAACTGACGAGTAAATTCCGGGGCGTGAACTTCCGCTAAAGTGGGTCCATATGATTAGTTAACAGCTTTTAGGGGAACTTTCATTGGTTTACTGTTTTTGTCATTGTCCTTTGTACCGGAAGTAAATTTTCCATGTTGCGCTTGTGGACTGATGATTTAAAAATATTGTGGGTATGCAAATACAAGTTTATTCCTGTTCGTGAGATAATGAATATTTTAGATTAAACTTAGAACCTACCAGAATATTACCTAACAACTATGTGAAATATGGCCATCTAGCCAGCACCACATGATGTAACATCCAATGGCCAGCCACTGCAGCTGCAGTCATGCAAGTACTGCGTACTTGGAGCAATTTTTTTTCAATGAAACAACTGAGTTGATATAGGCTAGAATGAGGTTCGGCTAACGTCGTTGTCTGTCTAACTTGCTACATAACTTGTGACATACGTATTTAATTTTGTAGCATAATGGATGGATACCGGGGCAGAGAATCGGTAAATCTGGAGGAACTTCCCCAGCTTTACAGTATCCTTCGAGGAGAGGTAAGGTTTGGATCGCAGCTGCATTAGCTTGGTTATTTCAGTAAATTTCAATGAATTTTTTGATCTTTGTGATTTGCTCAATAGTAGCTGGGTATATTATGACTCATACTTTTTTAACCACAAATACTCAAACCATTTAAGGTACCCAACAAGCACTGCTCAAAGGCAATAGTTATTTTACTGCCAAATTTCACTAATAGAATTGAAGTTTACATGCTTCTACGTCACATTTTGCTTTACAACATCCAATAATTTCGTGCAGCAACACAAAACATAACTTGGGCTTTTGGGCTTATTATTCCACCGCAGTTTTGACCTATTCACTGCTCATCTCGGCATGGTGTTAAACCAGTTGATCGTTACACTATTCTTCTGTCCGTCTACCATTTTGCCTTCACCATAGCAACGCTGTGGCGTTAGCCATGACCCAGTCCACGTACGATTGTTATTCTCTTCTAGGTGGCAAGTGTCACGGCATATGGAGCCTTTGTTAAAATACCTGGATGCAGAAAGCAAGGTAAGATTTTTTTTTCTGACAGATGTGGAGGACTGCAGTTTGCAGGTTCTTTGCAGTTGAATCATCAGTGATCTTAGAACTGGCATGAGTTCCAAAGATATGCAGCTGGGACTAAACTTTACACAGATGTATATTTCTATAGTAAACAATATTTTCTTGGTTTTACTCCAGTCTGTATAATCATTCTAAGACATACCTCATGGTTACACTGATACAGTACATTGCTTAAAGAGGTTACGCACTGCATTGTATGCATTTCCCCTGATTACACTGACGCTTGAATGCTCCATTGTGCATCTTTTACTGTAAAACCAATTTTTTCCCCCTGTGCTGACAGGCCTTGTCCACAAGAGTGAGATGTCGTCCTGTCGTGTGGACAATCCCTCAGAGATTGTGGATGTGGGAGAGCAGGTGTGGGTAAAGGTCATTGGCAGAGAGGTACCCACTATGCCCCACAGTGGGCTGTTCATTGTATTGTTGAGAATTGATTAATACGACAAAGTTGGACTTATATTTATTCAAGTTTGATTTACATATAAGTCAGTGGTCTCCTGAGGTTACAATAAAAAGTAACATTTCATTTGATTTTTTCCCTTCTTTTCATGTTCATAGAACATTCTGTTAATGAGGTTAATTTCACATTGTGGCTCTAGAAAAGGAACATTTTGGTGCAATGAAACCCTTTTGTTGGAATGCCTGTGTCCAGTCATTGTTATTGTTTAATTAATTAGTGCTCTGTTGATTAGTCTACATGATAAATGGTTCCATTACTAAATCTTGAACATAAAAGAGCATTGAACTGTCTTAGAAGTTGAAGTTAAGTTTTGTGGATAATGTGTTATGTTGTTTCAGATTCAGGATGAGAAGGTTAAGCTTTCATTTTCAATGAAATCTGTAAATCAAGGGACAGGGAAGGACCTGGATCCGAACAATGTGAATTTAGAGTGTGTATCTTCTCTGGATATATATATATGTGTGTGTGTGTATGTGTGTGTGTACAGCATTTTTTGGTTTACAGGTGTTTGTGATTTTATAGGTGACTAGACCATGGCCTAGGGTGAGGATTTATGACTCTAAAAAAGAGTGTGTGGCTGTCTATGTGTGAGTATGTATAGCTGAGCTGTTTAGAAGTACAGCTGAGTGTCTGTTTGTTCATGTGTCTTTTGTACAAGAGAAAAGCAGTAGGTGTGTAAGTGTGTGAGTATGTACACATGCACAGGTAAGCATTAGTTGTGTGTTCCATGCAGACAGGATGAGAGGAGGCGGCGGCAGTTCAGAGATCACACAAGCAGGAGAATAACCCTGGAGGCTGTTCTCAACACTACCTGCAAAAAGTGCGGCTGCAAAGGTGAGTCGACTTTAAGGACACATGAGACGCATGCATTTGTAATACACACAGCAGTAGAGAATTGTGTGAGTGAAGTGTGTGAGAGAGGAACAATGCAAAATTTCAGTGTAAAATTAGATTATTCTGATTTATATGTATGTATTGATTAACAAGGGAGAATGTTAAAATAAAAGTGTGCAAGAGAATGTGCTGAAGTGTGTGTTTGTGAGATACGTGTGTACATGCATGTTTATGTCCATCTTTTGGAGAGGGTATGAATACAGTAGTATAATATGTGAGTAAATTGTTCCTCACATGTGAAATATCTACAGGCCACTTTGCCAAAGACTGCTTCTCTCAGCCTGGCTTGCAGTATAGCCTGGTTCCAGATGAGGAAGAAGAGGTTCAGGAAGATGTGGCCGACTCCAGCACCCAACAGCAGCACAAGAGAAAGAAGGTAACTAGGCCCCTGGTGGCTGAGAGACCCAGTTATACTAAGGTCATAGGATAACACAAAACAAGCAAGAGGTGTTTGACCAACACAGAAGAGAGCACTGTGAGCTCATGTGACTCTGGGTCCTCGTGACCAGAGGGGTAGGCAACAGCTGCTTAGACTCCTGCCAATGTGTGGCCACACATTCGTCCACCACCAAAAGGTTGATGGAACCTGTATTTTATGCCAAAGCATCCCTCAGTCAACCTCAGCAGACATCTCCGTTACTCATTCAGTTACCACTTTATCGGGTGCTAGAGAGGAATGACAGCACTGTCATTGTGTCCGGCGTATTAAGCATTTCAGAATGAATTGTAAATGTCTATCAAAATCACGTGAAATGTAAAAATAGGTTTGTTTGAGGAGTTGGGCAATGTGTTTTTAAAATGAACAACCTGCTCTGGCTTGTTTACAAATGTCGTTATGCAGAAATCAAAGCTCCAGTGCTGTTAAGCTCATATTTGTATTCAAGAATTTCCAGTTGATCCAGTCTCCTCATTTATTAATTGACGTTGATTTGTGAAATAACCGCCCAGGAGATGCTAAACTTCCGTCATCTACAACAGAGCTTATAACAAGAGGTCAGCAGTGTTTTATTCTCCATGTTCCACTTGGAAATATATTTTTCCAGAATTGTTTGAAAGACACGGAATTTCCTTTAAGTGTGTTGTATAAAGGTCAGAACTGTAGTTCTTATCAAAGCCAGAAATAGAATCAGTTTAAGGGTCAAAAATCCTGACATCCACTAGAAATTTGAAGTGGTTGACAGTGTGTTGGTTGGTTGTGCAGTTTAATTGGGAATGTAATGTCTTATTAGCTTTTCTGTCACTTTATTGAATGTTTACATTTATTTTTTATATTTACATTTTTTTTGGCTTTGAACCTATTATGCCAGTGGTTGATATTCAGGAATCACCTCCTCAAGTCTATTGTGGATTTTGTGACTTTAGCTGTCCTGATACTTAGATAATGAACAGTTGTGTCATATTAGTAGAGAACTACCTTCTTGCTTAAATGTTTTGTATACCTTATTTCCTTATTTGGGCAATGTTTAAAACATTCTAAATGGTCATAAAGACTTGAAGTACCGAATTTGGCAAGTCCCAATATATGTCACCATTGCAATGGTGCAGACTTCATAATTAATTATTAATTGCTGTCACATGTCTGCTGATTGGTGAACTCAATAGTGCCTGCAGGAGCACCTGGAGGATAGTTGCTAAAATTCAGCTTGACAGGCAGGATGCTCAAACGTCTCTGGGCTGTATTCATGAATAAAAGATCTGCTGTTGTTCACATTATACTGATAAAGTTCCCACAACAGCCATTCTTGCACTTCACAAAACAATGATGCTTGAAAATGTTCTCTTAACAAAGAAATGCTAAAAGTGTTCATAGGATTTATATCATTCATGTAAAGTAGTGTTTATGAATTGATTTTCTGTTTATTGAATATTTGAAATATTGCATCATGGGGGGAAAAATTGTCGTAATTTCCAGGAGGTTTTGCTCTGGTTCTTTGCTTTTTGTTATCAGCTTTAGCGCTTTAGTGATGACGTGTTAAATCAGATACTTTACATGTAGCAGGTAATTTTCCTGCCATTTTACTTACAAACACTTGACTTGAGTGAGTCATGGCCTAAACTGAACAAGCTGCCTCTGGAATTGTCTCGTCTGTTCTTCTTCTCTGCGGAGAATTCTCTGCTATTTTGGAGGTAACAGAAAAAAACCAATATGGCTAATTTGTCTCAACCATATTTCTGTGTTATATGTTAACACTACTTGGCATAATTTGAATTCCTACAGTATCAAATGGCTTAATTAATGTGCCCTTTTTCTCTGCTAATAAGTATTTGTGTTGGTCTCATCAGGAGAAGAAGTCAAAGAAGAAGAGGAAGAAAAAGGAGAAAAAGCAGAGCTCGTCAGACTCCGACTCCGACTCTGACAGCAGCGACAGTGATCATGGCCTGGGGCCAGCCAAGAGAGGGCGCTCATCCAGCGAGAAGGGGAGCAGAGAAGACAGGAAAAACAAGAAGAAGAAGAAGAAACAGAAGCATAAAAGTCACAAGAGTCGGGAGTGATGGGACACCAAAATTCAATGTGTGTATGTGCGTGTTAGCGTAAGAACTACACTGGGTTTGGGTGGTAGTTTTTGCGACTGATCTGCCCACTGTCTCCGACCTTTTACATGGTCAGATTACCCTGGTTTGTTGGAAGCCAGTGATATTTCTCTGATTGGCTGAGCTCAGGAGGTGTGTGTGGACCCTGTTCTTTTCAGCAATCTGCACAGTCTCATTTTCATAATTATCTTCTAGCAGTGAGGACCCTTATTGAACCCTGGTACCTGACCCGAACAGTACCCTGAAACACAAACTAAATATAACATCTGATTTAACCAGAAGCATCGGACAGTCCTCAGTGCATAATCTGTCTTATTTTTTGTTAGGGTACATTAAAGGTGTGTTCACAAGATCTATTATGACGATTTGTGTACATTTATAGTGCATCATTTAAATGGAATTAGCTTTTTTATAATTGTTATACAAGATGTAACACTGTTAAGGTTACATGTCCATAATTTAATTAGGACTGGAATCGGAGACATTCTGTCCCTTAACCTCTTCCCTGCTGTACTGGAGTAAAGGTCTTTTCGTAGGGTCAGAGGATGCATTTGCAGTTACCCTAAGAGGGTTAGGTGACAAACCCCTCAAACTGGGCCCCCTGTGACCTCCCACCTGTTTGGCAGCTAGTCTCCAGACACATGACACTCACTGGTGTACCAGCTGCAGGAATGTGCTCAAATTAGAATAGCATGCACTACCGCTTACGCACACACGGACCAAGTGCCCCCCTCCCCAACCCCCTCTTCACAAACACTCACATACACACACACTTTCCTTATTGACAGTCACAGTCATACAACTCCCAGTGACTCTCTCTCTCTCTCTCTCTCTATCACATACACACTCACGTTGTAATCCTTCATCTCCCCACTTCCAATATACCCAGAAATTCTCATACACACAATACACATGCTGTATACACAGACCTGCAAGCACACATCAATGCAAACACAAAAGTTTTGGTATGACTACACACCCTCAAACACTTGATCTCAACAACCAATATAAAGAGAATAAACTTTGCAACTGCAACACACACACCAAGCAACTCCTCTGTGTCATCACCCACAGTAACCTTTTCACATCTTCACATACAGACACCCTCTTCTTTCTATGTCTAGCACACAGTGATCCTTTATCCTGTCATATACATACACTGTGACCTCTGTGGCACACACAGCAACCCCCTTTTCTATACCCCTTTTTATTAGACAGTGACCCCCTTTCCCTCTCACGCACACTCACAACTTCCCCCGTCTTTCTCCGCCCTTTACCGACAGGCACTTTTGAACAGTTTACCCGATACTCTGCTCTTTAACCCAATGCTCTTTAACCCAATGCCCTCTTGCCACGCCATTAAAACAGATACTGGCATGGCAGTGTGGAAATGAATTCTGAATACCAGAACAATTCCACCCTTTCCT
The DNA here is from genome assembly GCA_022829145.1 of Albula goreensis. Taxonomy (NCBI): domain Eukaryota; kingdom Metazoa; phylum Chordata; class Actinopteri; order Albuliformes; family Albulidae; genus Albula; species Albula goreensis. The sequence goes on along the minus strand of CM040743.1, from coordinate 18,389,442 downwards.
GAACTGGCAACCGACAGAACTGTCCAGTGAGGATTTATGTGTGCTCAGCCAGCTGTAGGGTTCGTTTACGGCATAGTACTCCATATGATATTACATCACAGCCACGTATGAATACTTGTCCATTCCCAGACAGAAATAGCTCAGTGGAAATGTTCACTAATTTGGTTATGTGTGCAAATGAGGTGAGGTGGCACTGTTGAATCACCTCTAGGCTCGGAATCTGTCACTGCAACTCCAGAATTTTAATAAATCTGCAATGGTAGATTGACAGAATAAGTAAACAAGTCCTAGAAGAGGTAATTGCTTGATGTGTGTATTTCATATATCCATCTGAACAGCCCTGGTGTCGCTAAAGGGATTGCATGTCTTTGTATCCAAAGAGGAAACGGCAGTACAGTAAGGCATAAGAAACTTTGGAATTAGTATTTATTCAGTGTTTCATACAGAACAGATGGCAGTAAAAAGAGTTAGGGATGGGGAAGTGGGACACCCGTAGCAGAGTGCTGGACCCGATGGAGGGACCTTGTCCTCTGGTGGTTGAGGGGCTGAAGCAGGACTGGGGAGGGGAGGGGGGGTGAGGTCCATAGTCTTCTACTCAGCCTTCACGTAAGAGCGTGTGCACACTACGTCACCCAATGTCAGAGTCTGGAGAAGGAGACACATATACAAGCTTACTCATATATGCTCATAGACAAGCTAACATGCATGAAGTCAAACTCATAAATACAAATGTATACAATTGCAAGCACAGTACTGACCAGTGTGAGGGCATTTCCGTTGACTTCCCTCACCAGGGACGTTTCATTGCCGCCCCACTTCTGCACATGCACCAACTTTCCTCCGTCCAACGTTATCAGAGACTGGGAGCAAGGACACACAGGAGTCAAAAATCAGTGCAGGGTTAGGTCTCCATGGTGAGGCCTCACAAGATACAGAGGAGTTTTAGTCTATGTCAGTGTCTGTATACCTGTTCTATTTCAATATCATTATATGCCAGATCTACAGGAGTCTCAGTGTGTCTGTGTATATGGACAAATCTGACATATTGATATGTATTGAACACATAAACTAACTGGGCACCCTTAGTGTTGATGGGGTCAGAGTATAAACTGCATTTCATTGTACTGTGCCATGCTAAAGGATTATGTACAAAATGGGAATTGTGACCATTATAAAAGAACCCATATTTTCAGATTCAGTTTTCAAAAAAATGTGTCATGTAACTATTCTAAAAGCAATGAATAATGATACATCTCCAGTGAATCCACTGTCATTGTTCTATGTCATTGCCTTGGCTAGCTCTACATACGTTATCCATGGGTGTGCCCATGATTGGAAACGTGTAGCCGGTCTAGTTCTGTATGTTTTTGGTTAGAGGGTGTGACCCAGTGGATTTATTGAGCAACTCACCTTGACTTTGCGGTCGTCGGCTGTGGTCTCATCGAACTCTTCGCCCAGTTTGAATTTGATCTCAGTGTTCTTGAAGGTGCTCTGGGTCTTGAGCGAGATGGTGTCGCCGTCCACAGAGATAATGGTGGTGGGTTTGGTCATGCTTCCCACCTGTCTGACGGCGAAGCTCACACCTGGAGAAGAAGCACAACAGACATATGACTCATTATTGCCATTACCATCATAATTATCATCATCATCATCACCACCATACGTTATATATTTTACCAAACAAGCCATGCACACTGAATGCATTAAAAAAAACAACCATGCTCACATGCAAGTGGCATAATGCAAGTGAATGATTACCACTGGCAGAACATGTAGGGCTCACACAAATCACATTATTGCAATTTGTGTAAGCTCCAAATGGAAATATCAGCGTTGCTTTAGGTGAGACTGTTCAATAGCTCAATTCTGAAGGGAAAACAAATTTTGGAAGTGAGTATTGCATTCCAAAGTAAATCCACAGTGACGGGTTAATGCACAGCTAGTGTCAGTGTAATCAGGATTTTCAACTATTAGCTGTATGCTGGACAAAGGCTAGGGAAGATGTGGCAAATCATGGCTTGTTACTGCTTCAGAAGCTATCAGCTGCAAGCCTCAACATGCTACAGTGAGTCACATTTCACAAGCTGTGTGTTACTTCAAAAACAGCATCATTATCTGAGGAATTTTAATATTGGAGGGCTCCTGTGTCCAGAAGTCTCAGATTAGGCTAACTAGAGCTGCTCTTTTGACCAAAAAATGTAAAATAGTGAGAGTATTAGTCAATCTGTGTGGCAACTAGTGTCAGGGTTCTCTTGGACTGTGCCATTTTCATAACCAGAGAGTGAGAGAACAAGACATTCAACAGACCTGCTGCTGTGCTGGACAGTATGTTGGTATTGTGTGTTAAATCATAGCAAGTGTTTTGTACTTAATAATATAGCCTATACTCCATATTCGAATACAGCATGTCTGAATGAACATCCTTTTGAAAACTAAGCCACATTACCAGTCAAAAGAATCCAAAAAACAATAAATTTTAAAAATGAATGTGTTTGCATTGGGGGTCTGAATCTGTGTAGATTCTTAAAAACTGAACTTGAATACGGTGAACTTGATTTGGTAACATAAAAGATTACACCACCAGCTACAACTTGACACTTTTTACATGAGAAAAAGTGAGAAACAATTCGAGAAACAAAGACAAGTAAGTGTTACATTTTCCCTTAATCTGTTGTACTATATCAACACTGCAGGCAGTTTCTCAAATTAAAGAAACATTTTTTGTCAAAGAATCTGAAAAATGTAATACTTTCTTATATTGTATCAATTAAAGTAGGGAACAGAATGGGAGATAAACATAAACTGTAAAGTAACTGCTGCTTGGTGTGAAAGTGGTTTGGCTATATGGACATTTTTGGAGCATTGTGATTGTAACATTAATGGAGGCACAACCTGAAACAAACTCAAGGTCTGGCTGTCTCATGCCCTGAGTCCTGGGAAAGAGATAGTCACACAGTTCCATGTGGACTGTCAGGTATTTATCGAATCATTGAGCCCCTCTTGTGGTCTAGTGTAATCAGGTGATGTTTGTCCTCCATGTGACCTGGTCACACTTTAACAGACACTACAGCAATGAGCTAAATGGGCTGGAAATTACATATCATTCGAGCCCTACAGCAGCTAAACAAACACATGCGCACACACACATAGATGCACACACACAGCTCAGTAGGTCAAAGTGTACAGGAAGGTCATTTCGTCCCCCCCAGCCATGAGTACACAGTACACAGTTCATGGGTGTGTCGGACAAAGAGTAAACATTACGGGAACTACTTGGCCCTTTCAGCTGCCGCTCACATTGATCCGTTCCATTTGAGCTCACTTCATCTGCGGTGGCACCACTTTGCACGCCGCTGCATGCCTCCTCACTGCTTTGTTAGCTCTAACAGCCCAGACACTGACAGTGGGGGATGCAGGGCGGGGACAAGAGGGGGGAGTGGCACAGCCTGATCATCTCCAGACCCGGTTACGTCCGTGCGTGTGCGCGGCTCCTGTTACTGGGTCAGTTAACCAAAGTGACAAAATGATGCAACGGCAGTGCAGAAACTGTTGTGTGTTGAACCGGCTGACCTTCACTGTGTACACAACATTACTTCACTATAAGGGTCTGAGCTGACAACAATCAGACAGACAAAGAAGTGGGGGAGTGGAGCTGGGGTAAGTTGGGGTCAGTGAGTACAACAAAGACCCGCCTCCACTGCCCACCCCACCCTCCCTCTCAGCACAAGTGCAGATCCCTGTGGTGTGCCAAACCTCTCCCGCTCCGCCTCTGAGACTTGACTGCAGCCTCCTGCCAAGCTGAGCAAACCCAGAGTGAAAAAGTGTCTTTTTGTATCTGTCTGTGATGCAACTGTTTACTTATCTTTCAAGGTTGACTCAATACATACAATGAATCAATTCAACAAACACACATTGTGTGTGCTCAGGAATATACAGGTGAGTTATATGCGTGTATGTGTGTGTGGGCATATGTGAGAGTGTGAGAGAATGGGTGCATTCGCATGAGTGTACGTGTAAGGGTGAGAGTGTGAGTGAGAAAGTGGGTGAGGAAAGAAAACAGTGATGGTGTGGTCTTGTTGACACAAATGCTCTTCTGAGACCATGCCACAGTGGGCTAACCACATTACTTGTATCGCTGGCTTTTCATAGAAGACTTTTATCTGTTTTTTTTTTCTTCTTGTTGCAGTTTAGAACACACTGCATTGAATTGACTTCTGGGAGGGGCCCTCTGACTGACAATGATCTGCTGCCTCTGCAGCTCCAGTTCATATGTATGTATGTTTGAGTGAGTATATATATAATCTAAAAATACTATATAAAACACATCATAATACACACCAAATATGATGACAGAATGTGCTGTGTATTTCAGTGTTTCAGACCTGGTTGCCTCTACTGTGTGATGTTGGAGAAGGTTTTAAGGCTCCATACAGCAGCCATGAACCCCCCCACACCCACCCCTCCCCTACTCTTTTCCCCTCCCAAACTCCCCTCAGTCCAGCTCCTCCCAACTGCAGCCTACTGCCTGAGTCTGGATTTGTAAGGAGCACATGTGGAGCTCCATGAATGGTGCTCCCCTTTCACACAGACTCACAAATGTGCACACTCGCCCGCTTTTTCTCTCTCTGCTACACACACGCAAGCATGCATGACGACTCCTTTTCTCACACATTTGTGCACCATCACTTACCTTCAAACGCGTGTTCACACATGCAGGTTCACTCCCTTTGTATGCGTATGTGTAAACCCTCATCTTTTTCACACGCTTGCAAAAATGGACACATATGCATGCACGCACACACACAGACATCCAAGCACCTGCATATTCAAACAGTCTCACATACATCGTCTTACACATTTTCATCCACCAAATTCACACATCCACATGTACACACACAAAAAAAACTATAATCTCTCACTCACCAAGTGCCTTCAGGTAGTCATCAAAGTTCTTGCTCTCCTTCATGTTCCATGTGCCAACAAAAGCATCCATGATTAATGCAGGGCGTTGAAGCAACGTAAAGGAATGAGAGAAAGAGTGTGAGAGAAAGAGCGAGACGGAGGGACTGAGTCAGCAGCACACTGATCCTTTGATTCTACTGGAGGATTTATACCGGCTGTTTGTGATGTCATCCACCAGAGACCAAGGGAGGGGGAGTCTGTGAGGGGGAAGGGAGGAGGAGGGAAGGAGGCAGCGAATGAGAACAATTGAGATAGAGGGAGAGAAACCGAGAGAGAGAGAGAGAGAGAGCGGTGGAAAGGGAGAGGGGGTGAAAGAGCACAGGAGAGAAGGAGAAAAAGATCAGCAGAAGAGATGCATACTGGGAAAGAAAAGCAGAGAGGAGACATGGAGATTGTTTTTGATACTGTGTATGTGTATGTTGTGAGGAAACATGTTCAGGTACAATGGCAATGAAGCAAATTGAAACTTAAGATCAAAAATCCGAGAGGGAAAAGGGGAAGAGACAGGGTGAGGCAAGAACAAAATGGGGCAAGGGAGACAAAAAGGTTGAGGACACTGGTAGAATAGACAGGGAGGGAAGGGAGGGGTGGTGAGGGGCAGGCAGGTTTGGAGAATTCATAGAATGAATGGAGGCAAGGAAAAAAAGAAAAATGAGGAAAGTGGGGGAGGGAGAGAAAGCAAGGATAGAGAATTAGCAGATGCACATGTTGTCTGTGGTGAATTGATTCGAGGGGAGAGGTCAACAGGGACGTCATGCGAGTGTTCTTGTTTGGCTTTGAAAGCCCTCCACCCCATCCCCACACACACAGTCATAGTCCGTTGCAGTGGGGGTTTGGGGTCTCTATTGTGGCTTCCAACAGCTGTTGGTTCACTCACGCTTGACCTCCAGCCCAGACGCTTTTGCCATGAATATGGGAAGAGAGGCAGCAGAAACGCACATAAAAATGAAAGCTGATAACATAACTAAATCAGTTAAAAGACATATTGTATGATGGAAAATAACTTAATAATGGAGAGGAGAATTAATATAGGTGGAAGGGAAGCTAAGGTCAGTCATACCAGTTGGATGTCCTCATAACAACATTAAAGAATTAGGGAGGGGGTCATTGCTGGAGAACACATACTGGTGATGACATGGATAGATAAGCCCCTGACTGCTGGGGGATTTTCAGGTTTAACTCTACACAAATCAAAATGTGGTACAGAGGAGACTGTTGTAGTGGCCAGAGAGGGTGGAGAAAATGTGAGCGGACTGCATAAAAACCAAAAAAAGGTTGCAAATGAGCCATGGAGCAACTTTGACAGTTTCAGTTCCTTGGAGCGTTTGCACATTGCAGTAAGGGAGCATTGGATCATTGTGCAACTGACAAACCCCCCTCAGACATGTGCACACATGCGCACAGATACGCACACACACACAGACACACACACAAACACACACACCCTCCCATGCTCTAAAGTACTTTTTGTCCAAACTGACATCTGTGTGACTAAACAGGTACATGTTGCTGTGTTTGAGTGTTAGACATGCACAGGTGGTCAGAGAGCCCCAACCCCCCTCCAACAAATCAAGAGAAGTGGGAAAAGATAGGAGAGAAGGGGAAGGACCATAGCAAATTGAGGCAGAGGAGTGAGAAAATAAGTGTGAAAAAGAAGTGAAGAAAGAGGGAGAAGCAAGGGAGTTAGTAAGGAGGGGAGGGTTAAATTATATTTTGAGTGATTATTATTAAAGAGATTTTGCATTTTTTGCAAGAAATATACATCTTACATTAATAAAAATGAGCATACATCTTTCCAAATGTTATCTTTTTGTCTATTCTCATTTCATATGTTATTAAAACAATTTATACAGTGAATGAACAACTGGTTCAAATGATTTATTGAGTATGATTAATTAATAATTGCTACTGGAACAGTTTGAACTGCAGCAACTATATTTTTAATGGATGATAAATCGTATCTCACTTCAAGTAAAAGACCATTGGTAAGTAACACTTTTTATCTGGTAGGTTTTTAAATGATAATTACAACAAAGGAAATGCAAACACGTTTTAAAATACTTTTTACTTTTTAAAACACTTTTCTACACTTTCTAGTTGTGCTGACATCATATCACTTCTGCAATCAAAAGGTCTATTTTTATTGCAATATCACTATTGTACATGACAGCATTTGAAATCAAAACAAAGATGCAATCATCATGAAGTGATGCTGTATTCTCGTAGCTTCTGTAAACATTTTGAGGTCAGGTCTGCTGCCTCACTATGAATGTCAGAAATTCTAAATGTGGCCAAGGTGGGCTGAGGCCTGGCAGTCAGTGTAAGAATATCCACTGAGGTGGTTTGGACAAAAGTATTTCAGAAAAAGTAATTTCCTCATATGTTATTACACCACCCATTTCGTGAGAAACACTGGAAAAAAGAAGTTTGGTTGAATTAAACAACTGTCAAATGTGCACCAGAGATCTGAAAGAAAAAAAAACGTAAGAATGCATGTATGCATGTGCTTTCATGCATATGTACAAACATACGTTCACATATCTATATATATGTTCTGTATATACATGTAAGTATACATGGAATCTTTTCAAACTGAACTGAGGTGCATGTTATGGCAGCAGGAAGTGTACCATTTCTCACCATTAGATCATTGTATTCCTGCTGAAAAAACAGAAAAGCAACCTCTTGCACTTAACCTCATAAACAACACATTACAGGCACTCATCTTCATGTGACTTGTGAAGGGATGAGGCAGGTTTAAGCACTATAACAGGGGAGGTCCCTGAAGGCAGCTGTGCAGTCTGCAGTCCCACAGACAGGAAGTGGCATGAGACAGTGCTCAGCTCAGGATGGGTGGTTTATTGCTTGCTGTGGGTAGGGGTGTGAGGAACTGTGCCAGCAGCTGCTGCCAGCGCAGACTTATCTGCAGACACATTCTTCGGTGATGTAACCAGCAGGTGGTGGGTGAGCAACGGTACAGGGTCAAACGGCTAGTTTCCATCCTGTCACAACTTCACGTGCTCAACCAGTTTCATAGAGAGATGCGGAACAGGATGGAGGTGTATCTAAGAAATGCAGGTTATGTGGACTTGGTCTAACTCCATGTAATTTTTGGGTAAATTTGGTCAGACTTCTGCTCATTCAACTTGCAGGAAACAAATCTTCTGATTTTTATTTTGTATTTCTATAGCAGAGCTATTCAACTACAAAGTCAGAAGGGCAGAAAAACTTCTCCAGGAAATGACATGTAGGCAGAGTTTTCCATCGTTATTTGAAGCGTAGTCAGCGGGTGCAGGGGAAATGGGGATCTGCAACAGCTCTTAGAAAAACACCAGAAAGGCCTAGCCGATAGCCTATATTGTCCCATGCTTCTATGCAGACCTAGGCTCTGCTTTTTTTTTTCTTTTACAATGGATAATGCTTGAGTACTTAAACAAAAGGATAAATATATTAACTGGTACATTAACTGACTGATGTTAGGCAAGCGATGAAAGATTTACCTGATCGAAATATACCAAACACATGCACTGAGTGTTGAATTATCGAACATTTTTGCATATTCGTAAAGAGAGATTTACTACCATTGAACAGCAAAAAACCTGCCACATAACAGTAATTTAGATTCCAACCGACTTGTCAAAAAGATTGATTATTGAATTTCTCACCGACTTGTCAAAAAGATTGATTATTTAAATTTTTTCATGGTATGTACAAGCTAACATGTACATTTTATGTTTAGCTGGTTGCCTATCGATGAACTGCGTTAACTCATCCAGCCACACGCAACCAAGAGTAACGAGTAAAAACGGCATAAATGCTACATTTTGCTCCGGCTTAATCCCATTCCATTTATCTTCACACATGGTTCGCTTTCCCGGGATATATAGACACCTTTGTTGCTGTCTTTTTTGGCATAATGTACACAACACTGTAGTCTATTGCACGTCTTCCACCCTGAATCACAAAACAGTAAAGTGACTGTTCCGGACTTAACTCTTCCTCAGCTCTAGCAGCCAACTCTTTACAGTTCTCTCCCGTTTTGATCTACCGGGACACCTGACAACGATTTGTGGGAGTGCCTACAGTGGTGTGAGTGTCAGGGAGAAAGAGAGCGCGCTTATGAGAGATCTTCTGCCTGTTAAACGCTGCGCACTTTTAAAACAGACACGCAAATGATCCCACTACAAACTAACTCATACAAACGAACAAACTAATTCGATATTACGATATCGCAACTTCTTGCATCTTGTGTAAAAAAATATTGAGTAAATCGAATATATCCAATTATCGACCTAAACTGTATGCAATTAATGTTGGCTGTTCGATGACGAGTAGGCCTATTGAAACCTAGCTTATTTAAGAACTCTTAGCTAGTTGTTCACCTTCGTCCACATCTTCCTCCAAGGCCTCGAACTACAAAACACAGTAGTCTTTTTCAGTCTTAAAGCAGCTGGAAAACATATTAATAGGCGTTTCCAATTTCATTGGTAAAACGAGATATTACACAAATGTTTCTTGCTAGTTGGCTAATTTTACTATCAAAATTTGTCTTGTACCATCGTAAGTTTGACATTTGTAAGGTATTGTTTTTTTCACATTCTGTTTTTTTCACATTCTGAATTGATACATAATATGATAGCACACATGCACTTGTCTTGCTTTCTTCCACCAGCCCCACTCACCTCCCTTGCCGGTGGCTGCAACAGTCCATCAAAATCAGATAAATCATGACTAATGGTCTGATGCTGGACGTGGGATCATGTGACAACCCAAGCTCCTAACCGCCAATTGAATTGTCTGCAGAAATGTACTATGCTTACTGCATGTGCATTTATAACTCAGAACTAAGCATGCACATTCATTTTAAAAGTATGTACTATTCAGTTATATGGGAAATCACATTTTCACTGCAGTATAGATTTTTTTTATTAAATACTATGTTCTTATAAAAATGGCCTTTTTGCAGGACAGAAACCTGATTGTGAAATCAGCAAAAGCTACAGGGGTCATATAACTAAACCACAGTGAAGCAGATCTCACAGATACAACTATTGCACAGTACTTCGTCCTCATCCCCTAGTGACAGATGTTTATTGTATTTTATTGCTTATTTGCTTTCTTTTTGGCACTGGTGCAACTAATGTAGGTGTTGAACATATACCTGGGCATGCAAATCAAATGCTATGTGCACGTCACAGAGAACAACCAGCTAACCTGCAACTGAATGGAGTTCTAGACCAATACCCATGGGTGAATGTGTATCAGTCTTTCATATGCACAGGAAATGAAGAGCTCATCAGAAATTTGATTTGGCTGATTGCTAAAAGGTTGTTGAAATACAAGTTCTATCACAACTGTGCCACTTCGCACTACATGAACACAGCCTGGACACAATGCAGCCCATCCAACCTAAATGTAAAAAAGGATGAGTATAGAAGACAGTTGTCTCCTTGCCATATGGCCTCAGCTGCGCATAAAAGAGTCACTCAAGCACATCACTCTCGCATCATGTTGCAACTTCATTGTTTGAGCTGAATTCCAAATGAGCTTCATGACATCATCTTACGGAGGCCATTGGAATTCTTGAGGCCAGGGCGTTGGTTCTTCGAAGTTGTGTCCCAATGTGCCCTCTCTCCCTTGTCACCCCCATGTGAAGTCCCTGCCCTTTTCTGTCTTTCATTTGATGTGAGATAAAACTTCCAGTCTCATTCCCCCCACTGCATTCAGTCCTTGCACTTTGGAGAATTGACTACAACATTAAGTTTTTTTCTAAACTTCAGTCATGACAATATGTCTGCATTTATATTCTCCTTTAATTGGTAGGATGAAAATACTTGGTGTGCACTTAAGCATGGTGGACCTATACTTGTGTTTCCAGCAGCTCTAGCTGTTTGAAGCTGCTCAATTAAATTTTGATGAGGAATGTGACATTAGATTAATTCATGTTCTGGTGTTTGTGGCTAATAAGTATTTGCCCTTCTTCCTTGTTCATACTTTAAAACTACCTATGCATGTTTATGCCATTATGTCTGATATTTATATAAGGAAATAAAATTAAAATTTGTATTGTGTTTATTTAAAATCGGAAAGACATTGCAACCTGCAACCACTAGTTTGTGCATTTGCTTGAGTGCTTCACATTTGTATCTTCCTTTTTACTTGTAATTCATATATATCCCAGCTATAGCTGACCCTGTTCACTCTGATTTTACTGTAATGCACAATTTTAACCATGTGCCCTTTTTTGTTGTAGGTTGGACCATTTTACAAAATAACACATCATCTTGAGGTTGCGCTGTTACTGTAACAACAATATTTTTAAATTGTTAAAGTGTGAGCTTGTGTATGCTTTTAGATATGTTGGTGTTTGTATGTGTTTGCACAAGCATATGTGTGCATTCATCCCTGCAAACTGTATGTATACATGCTTATGAAAGTGACTTTCATGCGCTATATACTGGTGGTGTATGGATTGTGAAACATGGCTAACTCCAGTGAGTTGGAGGCAATGTTAATAGTTTTGGTAAGGCTGTTTGCAGAACCTTGGGTACTGAGATCCTGCTGACAGCATGCAACTGAGGATCTGCTGAGATGGTCAGTCTAATTGTATATGCTGTGCAACACAATTTTTAATGCTCTCGAAAGCATTTATGTTGTTCATGTGGATTTTTACGTCAGACAGGCTGAAACCATGTTAAAGTGATAGATTCATATTAATGGTACTTGATGGTTTATAATGATTTACATGTACTTTGCATTACATACAGTATTCTTTTTACTCTTTGATATTTCAAATGATGAACTTGGTGTTACTTTAAATAAGCACATGGGAAAATATCTTTTTTACTCTGTAGGAATATATGGAAATTTTCACCTCTCTTTATGCCACAGTATTAAGAATAAAACATTTACAATCAGTTTTAGTACAGGTATATGTAAACTGGAATCATTTTAGTGATGACAGAGGGAGCAGAAATTTGTAATACAGAAATACATGTTAACATTTCTGTATATGTAATATTTGCAGTCAATTATACCATTTACATATGCAATGTTATTTAATATTTTACCAAGATAAGCTGTGTTCCAGTCATGTTTACTCCTGGCTATCCACAGCAAGACAGTAGAACATATATATTTTATGAATTCCACATTATCAGGGTGCCATTAATTGCTAATTTACATAAACTACTGAGCACATTTTTATATGTGACTTTCCTTTACAGAGAAATTCAGTTAAACTTTTATCCCTGGGGTATGACTGAAAAGCCTTTGGGCAGAGAATAATTCATACAAGACTCATACCTGACAGCACCTGCTCTCTCTAGTGGTCATAATGTGATATTGCATGTGCTGAATTTTTCTCCCCGCAAGGTATACCCACTCTGTGTCGTACACTGTGATTCTGTACTGGGCACAAAGCCCAAGCCCTCTGGTGTTCACACTGTAAAATGACATCCTCAGGTAACCAGAAGAATGCCCTCATATGTTTGTCTTCATATTTGTTGGCAGCACATTAAAGCATCCTTGTTTGGATTTGGTAAGTGATGAACACAGGCCTCTTATTTCGGCAGATGTTGCTGAAATGTACAGCACACCTGCATACGCATATAATCAGGAACCAGAATTTCTTGTTTTTATAAAGGCCGATGTAGGACATGTGTGTGCGTGTGGATGTGTGTGTGTTTTTGGGGATGTTTATCGATGAGTAATGGTTAAGGACCTGTGGAAGTGAAAAGGCAGTTCGTTGGCAGTGGATGATAAGGTGTGCCTGAGATTATCCTATTACCCACATGTATAGCCAGGAAGCTCATATATTCATACATTTAATTTACATTGACCTCCAGAGGTTATGAAATTTATATGATGTACAACTTCCTGCGTCTTTGACTGCCACTCAATTAGGGCTTGAACTTGATCCAGTCCAGTCCTCCATTCATTCTTTATTGCAGTTTATTTCCTGTTAAATCTGCATCTTCACTTTTTTTTAATTAGGACATATTATTGTCTAACAAAAATGGAAAATAATTTAATTGACTTTGGTGAGTACAACATTTTTCTGCTTATGCTTATTTTGCTCAGATTTTATTTTCTTATTTCACCATCCAATAGTCTGAATACCTTGACAACTAGGCTCTTTTTACTACCATACAGTTGATAATGAGGAGAACTGTACAGGAAAAACTTCAGCTTTACATAACAGATCTTTGTATAACCCTGATATCAATTCAATATGAACAAAAGTAAATTGAGTTCATGTACATGTTTTAGAAGTAGATTGGTATTCAGAAACTTTACTACCTCTTGTTGGTTTATTACTCAGTCAATCAAAAATATCACCCTGTGAACTGTTCTGAAATAGGTTAAGGTGTTTTGCAGTGTGGCAATGTTACATGTCCATTGTAGAGGCACACATTGTAGAGGTCCATTGTAGAGGCCTCATCATTACAGTTAGAAGTTAGTAGGTCTGAAAAGGATTATTAAGACAAATGTTTTTGATTTGCGCTCTCTCCGCTCTTCTCTTCCCCTCACAAAACCGACAATCTGTGACATTAAATTTAGCTGTAGTTCAAGCTGACAAATTTTTTGCAACCAATGTAAAATGCAAATCTTAAGTCAAAGCCTAGGATACAAGGACAGCTAGCAGCAGGGAATATGATTTTGAGTGAGAAGATTAATAATGCAGTATAATAGTGTTGAATAACCCAAGTATTCCATTTATTTAATTATTTTCCTTTCAAAATATGATATTGTAGAGTCCCTGAGAACACTGGCTCAACAGAATTAAATGAAATTGGTTAGTTCCCTTGCCATTTGTTGCACTGGTTCCTTTTAGTTTATTTTATTCATTTTTTAGCTTACCCACCTATTTTTACCTTTGAAGCATTGAAAAACAAGATGAAGTTTTTAATATTTTGGTGGAAACCTCAGTTATCCTGCTTTGTTGCTTGTCCAGAACATTGAGTGAATTTTTCAAATATTTTTTCCATAACCTTTTGGGTTTTTTAAAGTAAACTTCTATGAGGATTCTATGAATAAATAAAGGAGAATAAACAGACCATAATATGGAGTATCTAGTAATATTATTCACAGGTGGGAATATCTGTTTAATGTGTATTCATCACAAATTCATAAGTCAATAAAATGAATGTGATTTAACTATTTATGCAGGTCAAGTCATGCTCTAAATATTTCCAAAGTCAAATATCTCTTCAAATATAAATAAATGGCTTGTCATAAAATAAATCAGCTGAAAAATTGCACCAGTATCCCTTCATATGTGGTTGTGCCTGTGTTTGAGGGTGCAGGAACAAACATGCTCTCTTCAAATCAAAGCTCTGCACCAGGATGAGCTGATCAGCACATCCTGAATGACAAACACATTCTGTGAACCCTTTGAGTGAACAGTAACCATGGAAACAGACCCATGCAGAGAAGGTCCTACAACGAGGCAGGTTGTATAAAGAGAGTTACAAAAAAGAAAAGGAAAAGCTGAGGGCTGCTGTTTAAATAACATTTGAAACCCAAGAGACCTTCATCGAGAATCTCATTCCCCATCATTCCTCCTGTCCACATTGAATGCTAAAAGATAGAGTGGTGAAAAGGGAGATACTGCCAGGTCTTAGATAAGTGAAACATAGATTTCCAAAGTGCTCTGACCCCTGCTCTATTTCATTATTGACTCTCTCCTTGTGGGGGGGATTGGGCCTGTTGGTACATGAGTCTGTATTTCTACACTGGGCTTTACCATCTGGGAAATTCATAAGGCTAATAAAAGTAGAAAGTTTTGTGAATATAGTTGTTCTGTCAGCCTAGTGTCTGAAATGAATGCTGGCCTGTCACTGTCAGCACAGGGTATTGTTTTTGATTGGTGATGGAGGGTCATGTGTGGTGATGTGAAGAATGAGGACAAACTGTAATGAAGAATGTCACACAGTGAAACACATAAAATAACAGTTATTTATTATTTATGCTGCTTACACATTAATGTATAATCAGCAGTTGCATTTTAAAGATATAACTACCTTATCATTTGTAAATATGTGTTATAAACATTTTAACTATATACCATTGAATTACAAAGGTTTGAGTGAACACTTATCCGGCCATTCCGTGAGCTTGACAGCATGAATGGTTTATGGCTTGAATGGTTTATTAAAATGCAGAAAATGCTTTAATGCCAGAAATGAAGACTATTGTGTTTAAGGTAAAATATTTTTAGAGGAAACACATTCTGTGAAGAAACATATTCTGTGAAATTTGATCTAAACAGCTGTAATTTTTCCATTTCAGCTTCACTACAAAATAGCTTAAAACAACTGAAACTGAAATAAAGGTCAAATTATACACATAAGAATTTCTCAGCTTAGACTTATAAAAACATCTATGACACCCTAGATGCCCAATGGCAAGATGTTGCTGCAATTACATAGTTATGAAACACAATACAATACAATACAATATACACTTTGAATAGTCATTTGATGATCCCAATCCCCCACAAATTCTTTTTTTTTTCACTTTTTTTTTTTTTGGATGGGATATGGGGGGGGCAGGGTTTGTCTCCCCCCACATGCTTCCTGGAAGTGTTTACCCTCAAGGTCAGGGCAGCTTAGGAAAGGTCCATGCCATCCAATGTGCACTGCAGACCGCAAATGGAAATGTCTGGTTGCCTAGTTGCAGTATACAATCCCAGAGCACCCTCTGGTACTGCAGACACACAATCCAAGCCCCCTGGGTCACCCAACCATTAACGGAGAAGCTGCTGGATGTCTGCTAGACACCAGGAATTTACAGCGGTTCCCAAGGCCTTTGAATGAGAATGAGGGATTGCTAGAGCCACTGACTGATGTCCAACGCATTTACATGTAAAAGATGACAATTACGGCTAGTCTGACTGTTTGGCAATGATTGATGAACTACAGAGAATGACTCAGGAAAACCAACAGCTAATCACTCAGAGAGGTAAGAGTGGGACTGGAAAACAAAATAACCTGCTGATGTGTATATGCATGTGTGCTTGCAAGTCTGGGTGTGTGCACGTGTGTATGAATGTGTGTGCAATAGGGAATGCCTGGATCACAGTGTTAGATATGGCAAAGGGAGACATTTTGGTTCCTGTGATGTCACGTGTAGGAAGAAACACTGGCTCAAGTTGGTGTGGTACATGATTGCTGTGTGCCTCTGATAACCCGACAATGTAATCTGTAGCTGGCAGTATATCGGTTAATGAAATTTCTGGTGGACAGTACTGCTTTTATCACATGAAGTCCTGTATATGTGAAGACACATGACTCATAATGAATGCAAAGCAAAATGTAAAAATATGCAAATGTGCAACAATATACAGTGTTATGGTTTAATTAAGAAAGAAAAGTTATTTTGAGATATACAGTATGTGGTTCCAACATTTTTTAAAAAAGAATGATTTGTATGCAGTCAATCACTCAAATTTTTTCATTCAATCTGCTTTCAACAGTAGAGTTGCTAATGGTTTGAATAATTTGGCGACTTATTTCTGATAGCTCCATCTGTTTTGGGGTCATGAGACCGTATACTCCAATAAACAGTGAGTTAATGAAACAAGGCTAAATTCTCTCACTTTATCAAAGGACTGAGTTCCACCCCTAATGCAATACTCAGTGCCAACAGTGAGGATCCAAGTCATTAAAGGACTGCAGTCCAACATTCTCCCACCGATAACCTGTGGAGATAGGCCTAATGGTAAGAAAACATTTTTTATGCTGTATTTAATTAACATGTGAGCCAAGAAAAAACAATGCTCTCTAAAAATAATTTTGAAACTTTTCATGTCAGGTCCATTCAGTTATAGCATATTAATTTAGTAAGCTTCAGACATTTAAACAAAACTAACGTTTTGCTAATTAGCAAAATGTCGGCACTTCAGACCTTCATAGAACATAAAAAGCAGCATGTTCATGTTTTCCGTACTCAGTTGATTTCAGAGTTACTGATTTCAGTTCAAAAAAGTTTAATAAATGTATTTACTGAATGTATGTATTTACTCTCAACGACCTTTCATAGTATGAATGATGTGAATTAAAGCTCGGAATTTCTCTCTGTTATAACTAATAATAAATGTGGTGCCTTGCCCTTCCTCATAAATATTACATTTAAGCAAGTAAAACAATTAATACATGCTTTTTGGTCATTTTAGAAATAAGTAATCCGGAAACGTTTGATATAAAAGAAGTTCTATGTCGCATTTCCAATTCACATTTGAAATGATAAAACTGGAAAACAAATCTTTAGATTTAAATTAACGACATTTATCATGTATGCATGCCATTTTAATTGCATCATGTTGAGTCAGAAACGAACTTTGCCTGAAGACTAAGGATAGAGTAATGCATTTGGTAAAGTAAATTGTACAAAGATGTTAACAACGTTGTTAAGTGGTTCAAGGATGGGTCTTGTATCCAAGAAGCGTGTCATTACAAGCGTCCTCAAACTATGACGTCAGGCCACTCTTGAATGTAAGTCGCTCAGGTGTATGTACAAAGTGGTGCACGATAGATGGCTTTCAGCTGGTGGAAAAAATCCCTGGAAAGAGGCATTAGCTCGTTGACTCCACCTACGGTCATCGCACAATGTTTTTTTCCTTGTGTGGTTTGGCACAATACAACATCGTATCGTTTTCTGGCTAGCTCGAGATATCACGAAATATATTCACATGGGAAAAGCGGAGAGAATTACTGTTCGTAAGTTGTCTTAGCCTGACCGTTAAGCGAGAGAGGGGTATGACTCCCGCTTGGAAACAACACTGCCCCGCTGAGACATCAGGTCCCAAGTGCAGACAACCACCAGGTAAGTCTCTTGCTTTTAATAAAACAATTACCGACCAGGAATAATTATATTTACGGTAGTAATTTAAGTGTATTATCAATAAACACCATAAACACTTTTGGCATCTATGAATCTCGGATCTAAAAGTACAATTATGCATTCTCAAACTCAGGTGACTATAGTTGTGTGATAACACGGACAGTAATAGTAGCCACAGACTGCAATTCAGGGTATTGTATATAGGTTATGTAATCTTTTGTGGAGATTTTCTCCCCACTATTTTTTTTACCAACTTAACTCCTCTGTGGTTTTATAAATATTAAAGTAGTAGAGGTACTACTCTGCTCAATCCTGACTCTTACTACACTAAATTCAAATTAAGAAAGAGAGATGTGTTTGTGTGGAAAATTAACCTCATGCTGGTCAGATCTTCTCATTATTTGTATGCTTTTTGTTCTCATAAAAAGCATACAAACAAACAAACAAACAAACAAACAAACAGGAAAAGCAAGGTAATGTAGTATATATAGAGATAAATATAAATATCAGACTATAATCTACATTGCATTATGTATAATGTTGTTCATTGCTGTATTCGTCTGTGTGTGTACTTGTGAGAAGAAGGTATCATTTTTGTTTTTTTATAGAAGTCCTACAATCTTAGTGAACATCTAGGATACTTTAGAATACCATAACAGTATGAGGTAGTCACTGAGTCTGAAAGTGAAACATCGAGCGCCATCTTTGCCAGAAGCCTTGGGCTCTGACAGGTCATCATGCTGCTGCTATGCCTTTTGAAAGCTCTCAGGTGGAAGCTGGCAGTGTGATGCTTGGAAAGGAAAGGGCTCTTCTTACAAGAACGTCCTCTGTAAACAAATACGGCTGATCAGATTTTTTTTCTTTTCCATCCCTCAGTGACTCAGAGGGCCATTTGAGAGTCTCCATTAACAAGGCCCCTCCAACTCAGCGACTCACCTGTGCTGAATTATTAATGCCCTAAAAGGCAAGATAGGATACTTCCTCAAGAATCTGAGCAAGAGGATTTTCTTTCCTGGCAAGGGCCAGTTTTGTGGTGCCATTGCTCTCACATGGCAATATATTTACTCCATGTATCCGTTTCACTGGCTAAGCAGTGTGTACATGTGTCCCGTTACTGGGGGTGAGGTTGGGGTGGTTAGGTTTAGGGTCTGGTATTCTTTTAAAGAAGCATGCCCAGGAGTAGGAGCTGTTAAAACTCAGCCACTCTTTATTTGCATCTGTTTAATTGACTACATTACATTTATTTTATTGGCTGTCAGTTCAGTTCTATAAACATTTTTTTTTTCCATCTGTTTAAATGGATCAGATGCAATTGAATTTAAATTGAAATTGAAATGAGTGTTTCTATGTGATTTTTGACAACAAAATGTGAAATTTAAATTACTGTGCACAACATTGTTATTGAGGGGAAAGGGTATGGAATCAGTAACATAAACAAACACCCAATGTTATTTATTTAACCACAGTAAGGACAAGCACATATTTATAGTCCTGTCAGTGGTACTAATGAGCCTGTTTTTGGTTTGAAATTGGAAAATGGTGTGCCGATATATTTCTCCCTCCTTTTTAACACGGGTATCATATTCTTGATTTCAGGACAGCAAGCTTCTGTTCCTAAATGTGTTAACAAATCGAACCAGTGGAACAGCGAGAAAAGATTTCGAGCAACCTACCCTCCAACAGGCTGTAGAACTTTTGGGAAACCACCTCTGGGACCCTGCCATTTCGATGAGCCCCGCCATCACCATGTGAACAATGGCTTCCACACCACCCATGCTGAAAACAGTCCAGTAAGGCCTCGCATAGTGACTGTGGTGAGGCCTGGTGGGAGGAAACACTTGAGGAAGATCACCATCCTCCTCAATCGGCGCTCAGTGCAGACCTTTGAGCAGTTGGTTGCAGACATATCAGAGGCATTGGGCTACCCCCGCTGGAAGAACGATCGTGTCAAGAAGCTCTTCAACCTTAAGGGAAGGGAGATCCGGAGTGTCTCTGATTTCTTCCGCAGTGATGAGGTCTTTGTGGCAAGTGGGAGAGATAAGCTGTCCTTGGAGGACATTGAGGAGGTGCTGGAGGAGCTTTACCCAGACAGCCCCTGCTACCATAGTGTTGTGCTGCAGACCTGGGAGAGGGTCCTTGAGCAACCAGTCAACACCTCAAAGGCTGACAGTGGCTTCAATGAGGAAGTGGAGCCCATCAGAAGTCTTGTGCCGCCCATTACCAACAGCAGCCAGAGAGCCGGGGGCAAAGCCTGCCAAGAGGAGAGGCAGAGAGCAAAGCTGTGGGAGAGAGACAGAAGAGATGCCCAGCAAAGTGAAAAAACTCAAACGATACGAGCCAAGGAGGGTGCCCTGCTGAAAGAAAAGATTGAAAAGCTCAACGCCATATATGCCCCCTGCGCCAGCTACTGCAAGAACTGTAAAAGAGGCAGAGCAGGAAAAGAGCGAGGGGACCTGATCAGAAGAAGGGTCTCATCACCTGCTAGAGACAACCAAGTAACGGAAAAGCAGTCCCAAGTGGTGAGACGGGCACCACAGAGATTTTCACGGAGTGTTCATGTTCGACCTTGGGAGGGGCCGAACAGCAGGGAGAACAATGCCACAAAATTCCAAGAGCAGAGAGATGGCCTTCATCCTCTTGGAGAAAAGGAGACAGAGAGTGGGAAAGCCACTGAAGAATCACCATCTGGGATTAAGGAGGCTCAGGAGGCTGATACCGAAGAACGTGTCCAAAATCCTCCCACAGATGAGCAAAACATTGTAGTGAAAGAAAATGGGCTTGCACCGCTTGCTGTCCTTGAACACTCACCAGAGGATAATAGTGGGGATAACAGTTTGCAAGAACAACAGGGGGAAAGAGAAGAGGGAGCCACCGAGACTGTAGTTCAAACAGAAAACCATAAGACAGAAGAGCAACAAGAAAATGACCATGATGCTCTTTTACCTGTTGGACAAGTGGTCACACATAGCACCATAGAGCAGGACTACGAGATTGGCCGCATCATCGGCGATGGTAATTTTGCAGTGGTGAGGGAATGCAAGCTACGAGAAACTAACGTACCCTATGCTATGAAGATCATTGACAAGGAAAAGCTGAAGGGCAAGGAGCACATGATCCAGAATGAAATATCCATTGTTCGAAGCCTCTCACACCCACACGTGGTGAAACTGCTGGGACTATGATACTGAAGACCAGATCTACTTGGTCATGGAGTTGGTTCCTGGGGGAGACCTCTTTGATGCAATCACGGAGAAAGTAAAGTTCTCAGAGACTCAGGCCTCCCTCATGGTCAGGGATGTATGTGAAGCGTTAGCCTACATTCACAGCAAGAGCATTGTTCACAGAGACCTGAAGCCAGAGAATTTGCTGGTGAGTAGCATTTTCTCAGAAAATCAGGGGTTTCTCCATTGTGGTCCTGATCTTTGGAGTGCATGCAAGTGTCACTGGGGAATCATGTATCAGAATTCACTTCTGAGGATCCTCTGTACAAATTACGAAAACTAGCCTTTGTAATTGTATCCCTTTGGAGCAGGCCCAAGAGCCTTCTGTATGGACTGGTGCCAGATTGTAATCTGGGATCAGCAGGTGGGTCCAAAAACAGCAAGCACTGTTCCAGGAACAGCTGCTGTAGGATTTAATCAGCATTGCATGCAGTGCTTTCATTTCTGAGATGTATTTTTGAAACACAGTTTTTGGAGTTATTCGCTGACATTGTGTCTAATTTACATATATCTATGTCTTCATTTTTGTTAATTGCATGTTTGTACATGCATGCAATTTCATTTATGATTTGTGCACATGCAGGGGTAGAGAAATGAATGGGAACACCAAATGAAAAAGGTTTTTGATGTATCTAAATTACAATTAAAAGGACACACATATCATATCAGTGTTGATGCTCATGCAATAAAAGGTGTTTTAAAAGCAAATAAGAAAAAATAACAAGTAACATGAGAGATTAAAAGGTTTTGATAGAGGTGAAATAGTTGTGCCAGATTTCTAAGTCCCATTAACAGCAAGATTTTTAACATGTCAAATAGAACAGTGTCAAAAAACATAAATCATACACTTTACAAGATTGTTATCCACCAAGGTATGGTCTGAAAAATGACCATAAGAACTGTATTTACACCAACCTGGCCCTGTCCCAAAAACAACACAGCATCATCAGCTAATATTTATGATTTGGCTGTCATGGGAAACTACTTTTAACAAGGTCAACAAGCAAGAATGCATAACCTGGTGCAATGAGTACAAAACCTGGACCTCTGACCTTTAAAAGAACAGAGAAGAACACTCACCTTGCCTGTTTCCAGCTGTTAAAGCTGGAGGTGGATCTGTTATGATATGGATGGCCTTGTTGTGAGAGTGATCGGGCCCATTATTACTCTACATTGTAGACTTGAATGAATGAATATGAATGTAAATATATAAATGAATGAATATAAAGCCGTTATAGATGAGAAGGTGAGGCCTGTGATGCAAACATTGTATTTTCGGTGTTGCCATATTATGACAGGAACATCAAAAATGGACAATAATGGCGTTCCATTTTTTGTCTAGTCCCTTACATTATGTATGTTTGTACACAAGTGTACCAGGAGAGAGCTGTGTGTCATTGTTTATAGATGATCATCCTTCTCCCTTTATTTTTCCCAAATAAGGTCCAGCATAATCCAGATGGTAGTAGCACACTGAAACTTGCTGATTTTGGTCTGGCCATGGTGGTCACTGAACCCATCTTCACTGTTTGTGGAACCCCAACCTATGTGGCCCCCGAAATCCTCACAGAGAAAGGTGAGGGAAGGTATCAGAGTGCTGGGAAATGCACAATCGAAGTGTGCCCGATAGCATGAATGTAATGGCTGGTCACACTGTTTGAGGTCAGGATATGTAAGACTATTTTTGTCGCCGTGTTTTTTTTTACTTAGTTGGGAGACTTTTACTTGAGATTCATACCGTTTTACTTATGCTGTATGGGATTCTTGAAGCTGGGTTTTAAATGGAATAAATTAAGGTAGATCAGCTTGCCAACGTGAATAACAGTGCCTGTGGTCAAAAGATCAATGAGATTTTTGTACACCAAGGCAACATTTTTAAAGAACAAATTACGATGTCTTGTTCAAAACCGATGTCCATTTCAGTGTTTAACAGATGTTTAGGGGTTTCATTATGCTTGTTATAAATAAAATGATTTATTTACATGATTGTATTTTAAACATCTCGCAACACATACAATATTAATCATTGATCAACCAAGCTAGTGTGTTACTTGTCTGATTAAGGAAACTAGAGCTTCAGATCTAAAGATTATTAAGGGTTTTTTTTTTTTGCTGAAATGTCTTGGATTACACCAATTCTGTTAATCATTACATAACATTACATTAGGGGCATTTGTTAGACGCTCTTATCCAGAATCAGAACTAATAGACTAACAGAACTAATCAGAACTACATATAAAACGACCTTTTAAAGCTGTAGCACTCAAAAATCACCTAATGGTTAATTCGATGCATCATCATTTCTCTTTCATTTATTATTGGCATATATTACATCTTCTCACACTATCCCACTGTCTCAGCACATCCCTGTGCTGCAGGAAGCACAAAAGTAATGCACTAGAGAACTGAAACATGGGTTTTAAAAATTAATTTGAATTCATCCTTTAATTTTTTCAGTGTTCATGATTCAGATTACATTAGTTAATTTGTGAATTGCCAGAACATCCTAATAAATGTTTTCCCTGTTTCTTTTCCATACAAGGTGTATGCCTTTGGAATCACACTTCCATTATTATGAATATACTGTTGTGTCTTCTGCCCATTTCCTAAGGGTATGGCTTACCTGTAGACATGTGGGCGACAGGTGTGATCCTCTATATCCTGCTCTGCGGTTTTCCTCCATTCCGCAGCCAAGAAAAGGATCAGGATGAGCTGTTTGAGCTGATACAAAAGGGAGAGTATGAATTTCTGCCCCCCTACTGGGATGATATTTCTGAGGGTAAGGATTTCTGTGAAAAAGACAAAATGGCATCAAAAACCTCAGTGGTGGCTGACTGTGGATGATCCCCGAAGAGAGCAACTGACTACTGGCAATTTTTTGCCTTGCAAAACAAAAACTGTATTTCTTAGTGAATACACTGTTAATTATGAGATATTCAGCTATGAAGCATCGTATTACATAAGAATAAAAAAGGATGTTATGTTAGTTTTTGTCATTTATGAATGTTGTGGCTAAAGTTTTAAAATTGTTTAATTGTTTAACAGAACTGCTACACAGATAGTTACAGATAGATATAAGGATGGGTAGATATCTAGTTAGAAAAGTACATATTCTGACAGACATAATTTGTTTTAAAAAATACAATGTGTATTTAATAAAGGCAAGCACTTCTTTTTAGGTGCCAAGGGCTTGATTGGTGGGCTGCTTCAGGCAGAACCTGAGGGGCGACTAACCGCTAAGCAGGCGCTACACCACCCATGGGTGCAGAGTGGCGCGGAGGAGGACAGCAACAAAGAGGGAGCAAAAACAATCGATGTCAACAGCCTGCAGTCTCAACACCCAGTTTCAGACCAGCAAACCACAGAGCAATAAGACTATGGCGACATGATTCCAATGAAAAATCAATACAGTACTGATTCTTCTCAGAGACTGTGACATTTTTGAAGTGGATTTTTGGTCAGGGAAAGATTGTGAGAATATTGCCACTACTGTTTACATTTGTATAGGCTTTGGCCTCTGTCTTTTGAGGGTGCTGTGGCTGAAAGCATGGTTTCTATCCAATGGCCATTAATGAGAGAGTGAGGCTTCATGAAAACCTGTAATGGATTTCTATGTTCCATCAGTTTCCAATTAATATGAACCTGTTCATTCACTTTGTTGTTGATAGCAAACTGTGATTGGTTCAAATCACATAATGTGAAAGCCCCACCCATTATCATATTCATGAAGCCTCAGTTTTCCCACTGGCATTCCCATTAACCATGGCAGACCTGTACAAAACAAATTAAAAGGCCAAATTCACTTTTACATTAGAAAAGGTGAGCATTACTCCCCCAGTGAATACATAAATGATTTGAGTGCCAATGACAACACATTGATATGACTTTGAAGTTTCATCATTTTACACATAAATTGCTTCATCACCCGGAATGGTTTGTTAATGTCCCTGAGACAGAAATAATGAAATTGGACTCTGACCAAATTATGTTTCTGAATACTAACTTATGTATTAGTATGTGTTCATGTTAATTTTTCTGAAGTGTCACTGGGGGAAATCTCATTTTTGATGATGTAAACTGTGATTTCAGTATTATATAAAAGCAAGGCTGATTAAATAAAACCCATCAGTATTGATCTGTATTGTTGTACAAATTTAATTCTAGAAAAAAAAAATCACATTTCAGTGCAATTTTACTATGTCTGGTCATCTACAGTGCATAAACATTACAGGAAGCTGCTTCACTAATATACATGAAAAGTTGAATATGGTATATTACATACTGAAGACTCATAATTTAATGGGACAATAGTAAATGAATATTTTTGGTGCCCAAAATATACATTAGATTTGATATTTCCATGTACATACATTTCTTAATTTGTGTTTTTACTTTGTTGATGCAAATAAGTAATCTGTAGAAATTTATCAATGTATTTTTTCAGTATGTCATGGTATTATAAACATAAATAAAGGCTTTGGTTTAAGATGCAATCAAGAATGACAAATGGGTTGTGGCTTGTATTCCAGTTTTAGATAAGCAGAGCAAACTACATGGCATGGCTTTATACCACAGCCATTTTATAGATGACAACATGCTCAAGAAATGCTGCAACTAACAGTTATGCGATATGGAAACAGGTTTTAGATGTAATTTATGTATAGGAAATTGTAATAATTGATTGATATCTTGTTCAATTAGAGCCATGGCAGCCACTGAGACATAAGGGAAGCAATGCACCCCTACTCTCATTTAACCTCTATGTTCACAAATATGTATGTCTGAACCCTTAATTTACGGTGGTTAATAATTTCATTGTACGGTGATGGTAAAGGTGCAGAATCAAAGAAAACAGCCTCCACTCTGTTTCCTGCTCCTCTCTTGTTTGTTTACACAGCCTCAGGTTGTATTATAGATGAAAAAAAAATCAAACCAAATGAAAAAAAAAAAATCAGTATCTTGTAATTAGGAAATAAAGCACTTATTTTGGAATTACAGGACAAATCATGATCTCAAAATCATAAGTTACATCTCTTTTCATGAAATTATCAGATAAAGCCCATATATATAAAGATGGGCTACAAATGTTTTTACTCCAGATTATTGATGCCTTACTGCAGCAAGCAAGCCACTGCAACTATAAAACGCTGTAGCTTCCAAAAGATTTTCAAATCATCTGTCTAAATGCTATAAAATGCCAGTTTTTTTAGTCTTAATTGTTTTGTGTTATCCATCCTTACAGCCCATATGGTGGTGTCTTTAATCAATTGTCCAAATGACCAGCCAATCGGGGCAGCTGTTGTGCGCAGGCTTGTTCAACAAGCCATAATTTACACCTAGGCCACTCCCAAGGCTTCCAGTGTTGGTCTGACTTAAAGGGACCTTTAAAGGGCTAAAATACTTATGTAGACAAAACAAAAATAGTGTTATGTAATTTTGTATGCGTTAAAAGAGGTCAAATTACGGGTATTTAAATCTATAAAATTCTGAATCTGAATTTTGGCATGCCTTCCATTTTCCCAGGCACGATCTGTGACTGTACGTAATTGAAAAGGCAGCAATTATGATTTCTTGTAATTGCAAATCAGTTTATTCAATTTCATTTAATTGATCAGGGCATAGCTAATAGAAAAACATTTCAATATTTAATTTTTATTATTTTGAGCAATACAGGTGACGCGCTTAAGTTTTCGCTTTTGTCGCATACGGTGTTTCTTCTGACACTGGCTTTGCTAAAATTGACCCGCAGAGGACTATTGCGCTTGCGCAATGCATGACTCTTTAAATACCCAAGTCACCTGATCCAACTCAACACATCATAGACAGCCAATCCATGACGACAGAGAAGGGCTGGCAAAAGAAGCCATAGCAGCTGCTGGCAAAATATTGACAATTTGTCAACCAACAGAGTTTTTGATTTGCCGTATTCGTGACCTCTGCTGAGTAATCGTGATATTGATTGGGAGTCGCTGTGCCTTGTAGAGTCACAGGGAGAGGAGGAGACGGACAGAAGAAAAACAAAGATGGCTGTGTAGTCCAGAGGAGGCGATTTCATGCAGAGTCGCAATACTGGTTGATAAGCTCATCGGGGGTCTATCGGGTCCGATACCTCTCGATCTGTTTCGCCTGGGCTGCAAAGGAAGTCCGGAATCGTGGTGCAGAACCGTGTCCCTAATGAGCTGTGGTGTGGGCGCTGTCACGGCTAATAACGACGTCAATAGCACGACAGGGTCTGTTTTGTTTCGAAGCAGGGGGAAAACAGTAGTGTTTTGAAAGAGTGATAGCTAGACCTAGCTTGATAGGTAGGTAAACTTTTAGAGCGACAATAGCGAGCTAGCAACGTCACATATGTCGACAACGATTTAACTATCGTTTGCTATATATCTAACAGTAAACACTTAAACGAAAGAAAGCATTGTCCAATAGCTATTTTGTTCACTTATTTAAATCTAAGCCAGTTTATTTACGAAATAATTGCTCACAGAGTTAGCTAGCTAGCTAGCAAGCCAGCACAGCTCGCTAGCTTACTAGCTAGCACGCTAGCTATAGCTTCGTACTGTGAGGTCGACAGTCGGACATAGGATCTAAAAATTCTTGAGCGAAAAGCGATAGCCAGATAGATGTCCTCTATGGAGGAACGGGTGGAAGTAGGAGTTGCGGCAGCTCCGGGTTCTTCTTCTGCCGGACTAGGTGTGGGGGCAGTGGGTGGCGCCCTGGAAGCGGTTGCTGGGGGTGCTGGGCTGGCCGGAATACAGGAGGAGGCCGGGGTGCGGAGAGAGGGGTCCGGGCCTGAATCTGACCCCGATGCGCCGCCCAAGAAGCGAGTGAGACTCCAGGAAGGCGAGGCAGGGAAATTGGAGGAGAGATTGTATTCCGTTCTCTGCTGCACCGTGTGCCTAGACCTACCCAAAGCCTCCGTCTATCAGGTAAACAGTGAATTTGGCTTTCATATGTTTGACTTTCTAAGTATTCTATAGCAGGCTAACTTAGCTATCTAGACGGATAGCTCATCACAATTCACAGTTGCGTTAAACTGGTTAGGTAGTTAACGTTACAATATAGCCATTTTGTTAGAGTTTTGAGTGTCGATAAGCAGCAGCAAGCCAACATCCCAAAATGTGATGCTAAGTAATGTGTTGGGATAGCCAAGATATCACACTTATTCCAAACAATGAAGGGTTCACCTAGTCCGGACTTGTCTATCAGACCAGGAAGCTTTCAAGAAAAAGATCACGTCTAGTGGTGGCTGCCATGTCAGCTGTCCCCCACCTCGGCTGACAAAACACAACGTTAGCTGTAGAGAGTGTTAGTTGTATTTGCATGTCACAATGTCATTGTATCCTTAAATAACCTCCGTATGCAATCGTGAGAGATATTTCCTTGACTACGCAGAACTATGTCAATTCATCGACGTTACTTTTTGTATCTAGTGTCAAATGAATGTTATTTCAAGCGAATATATAAAGTTATGTAGCCAAATGTGAGTTGTCTGACATTTACACATTAAACACAATTGAAAGGTGCCTGGAGAAGGAACGTGGAGACGTCGAAGGTTTCCCTTGGGAAAATACTGTGAAATACTGACATACGGAACAAGTGAAACACAACTACCCTATTTTAAAAAACATTTTCTTGTTTTCTGACATAAAACGTGCATACACTCCCTTTTCATTTATTCATTTTCAGGTAATAATGATTTCAACCGTACGCAGCCTCACTGTTTACATTTGTTTGTAGGACCAACCCCATTGGCAACCTTTTCTACCCTACAAGGTCTAGCAATGCCAAAATCAACACCTAACCCTGAAACAATGACCCTCAACTCGTCCCCCCACCAACACATACACACATATTGACAAATATTATTTGAGTTGCCCCACCCTTAAAACATTAGTTTTATTAAAATTGTAATTAAGTACATTTGTCATTAACCCAACTTGTTTACCTAACTTTATTTACGTGTCCCATTTTGGATCATAAAATAAGGGAAATAAGAGATGCATTTACAGGCCACCCCCACCCCCCCCATCAGAACAAGAGAACAAGTATTCTATATTCTGGCTTCTTGCTGAAAACATACATTAGATAAACTTTTTATCACAACTGTTGGATTATGATTTAAATTCAAACCTGGTTGATAGAATTATTGTGCTATAAATGCCACCCATGTAGGCGCCTGGATTTTATAGCCTGTAATCCAGTCCTCTAGTTGCAAAATGCTGATGATGCTTTCAAGAAGGGATTATGCACCTGTTGAACAATCATTAGCAACCACCAGATGGGTTATCAGAATCATCTCAATTAGTCATATGGGGCGTGTTCCCTCTGTCTTGGTTTCATATGCAATCCAGAACTAATCCAAGTCCAGTAAGGGATCATGTTACCGCACTGCCAACAGTAAGTGGTGAACCTTCACAAAGAAAAGATTTGCCGTTCATGCATTCATCAGCCTTTGGAAAATGGCAGAACCAGTATATCAAATTTTGTTTTTGCAGAGAAATTGCTAAATTTGAATTGCTATGAAGAAAAGTCATGAACAAACATCGAAAAAATGAACACATACAATGGTATAATCATTTGGATCATTGATAATTGGGATGTACACCGGCTTCTATTTTGAAGCATATTAATGAAAGTGTCACCCAAGATGGCAACAGCTTCACTGAAGACACATGATATTGGTGGTTGCTAATGCCCTCACATATGACTAGACTTTTTGAGACAGTTCCTTCTGGAAGAGACCTTTTTTGAGGATGTAGCCTGAATGGTGCACTGTTTTTTTTTTTTTTTTTTTTTTTTTCTTTTACTTTTGATTGAAACTTGTACAAATTCAAGCGATATGACAACATTTTATTTATGCAGCAAGTTTTTCCATTAAAAATTAGCTATTCATTTATAGATGACATTAGTGACCTATTTTTCTAGCTCTATTTTTCTAATGTAAACCAGTTTTGCCTCATAACTAGGTAGCTACCTAGCAACTTGGGCTATAAGCTAGCTACTCACAGCTTTGCTAGCTAATATAAAGCCTGTGTTTTAGCCATGTAATGAGTATTAACAAGCTGGGTTTTTAGAAATAAAAAAGAAGTAGTTTTAACAAAATGGCAAGCTGTGGGTAAGTTCAAGTAAAATCTTATTGTTGACCCCTCTGCAAAGCCTCTAAGGGCTTGAAAATCAAGTGAATTTGTAACTCTTGGTTTTCAAGTGGCTTTCAAAAATTTCTAGCTCTAAAATTATAATGTCTTATGAATATTTTTAGTTGAAGGAAATAAAACTGTCTTTGGTGCCCTCACTTTAGAAAATGGC
The DNA here is from genome assembly GCA_022829145.1 of Albula goreensis. Taxonomy (NCBI): domain Eukaryota; kingdom Metazoa; phylum Chordata; class Actinopteri; order Albuliformes; family Albulidae; genus Albula; species Albula goreensis. The sequence goes on along the minus strand of CM040743.1, from coordinate 18,359,107 downwards.
TAATTCAGGCAACATATATGCTCTAGTTGAGTCACTTTATTAGTTCCAAATCATTTAAACTGGTCTTTAGGTTCCGTCACTCATAAACAATTGCCAGTTAGCCTAGTCAACACCAGTTAACCTTTTCAGAGAGAGTGACTATCAAGACTTCAGATATGCAGATGGTCAGCAAAGCGGGGTGGCCCCACCTATAAATACACATACACAAGAAGCATGCTACAGCATGGCTATGTTGTTCTTGTGTAATTTGCTCAAGACTGAGGTAGTTTTAAAACAATCCAGATTAGGCTTGTATACTTCAGTGCACAAGTGCATGTAGCTTACAAAGGGAGTGGCAGCAATAAGAATGTCTCATGGTCATACTATTTTTTTCAATAGAAAGCACAACAGGTCTTAAACTACCTCAGGGGGTTTAAAAATGTCTGCTACATAAGAGAAAATTATCTGCAGCAAAAGAAACTGATAAATGCCAAGCCTGCACTGGAAGCACGTCACCCCTGATGAATGTCGTTGCGGTGCCATTTTATCAAGAGTGGCACTTTTATCAAGAGAGGCACTCCGTTCATGTTTGCATTAATAGTAGAGAGAAGGGTGCTAGCTGAGTCATCCCTCTGAACCTTGACTAAAATAAACCTGTACAAGATGAGTGCTAGCAGTAAGAAGAGCACAGCAACATTGGTGAAGGTTGACTTCAGGTGTCCATACAGTTAATAAAGAGAAATTATTTGTGGGAATGCTGATTAATGCTACTGTCCCTCTCTGGGCAAAATTATAGGCTATTATGCACCACCCCAAGGGATTGTCTGTCACATTAGGCCCTGGATTTGATTGTAATCCCATTAATATCACTGTGCTAGTGTTTATTACTTTCATTAGTATTTATGTGAATACTCCATCTTACAGCCACTTCAAAACCATCTTTTGGACATAGTAAAGGGCGCAGTGTAGCTGGTTATGATCAGGCCAAATCCACTTGAAATTAATCAACAAACTGGAATTTCAGCGCATGGGTGCAGTCAGTTTCCTGTGTCAAGTTGAAGTCTTCATCAAGACAAGTTTGACTCCAGTGATTATTAGCTATGTAGCACAGAACAAGCTAGACCATGAGGAGAGCAATACAGTGAGACAGGCTTACATAATAATTATTAGGAAAACCAGTAAGGTTGGAAATATGCATTGATTGTTGTGCGAAATGTTGTAGGCTGTACCTTCAGCCATTCATGCAATAAAAGTCAATGAAAGTAGCCTTAGAGTTCTTACTTGGTGATTCATGTAAGTTTTTCTGTTAAAGACCTTCACCAACATGGGGAACAAAATGGAATGATTCAATAAACGGTTTGAGGTAAAAATGTAAGTAGGTGTTTCTCGTAACACTGATTATCCTAAATTGTGTGTGAAACCATTTGCTCTGAGGAGTGGGGAGTACAAACTTTTTGACACTCTTATTGCAATCAGTTCTGTTGAAGCGGTTGCTATTCTTTTGACATTCTGATCAAAGATACCAACGTCAACAAGCGTACCAATGTAGCAAGCAGTATTGAGGCACACAAGTCATACGGTCTCTTTGATCACCTGTCACAGCTTTGCACACTTCAGTGGCTTCACCTTGAAATGGTTTCCAACTCAGTCTTTTGAACTGAGACATTTCTATATCACATAATTGTGGAGGGTAACTGATTGTGAAAAACAACAAATTGTGGAAAAAATGAAAAGGGCTTTATGTTGGGTCTTAATTTTGTTAATTATTTCAGAACAAATGTTGCACCAATAAATAGTACTAAAACAAATTTCAGTAAGATTTTGCCAGATGGTTTCAATACTTTTATCCCCTAGCAGTGTGTCAAAAGATTCCGTTTTATAAATTTGGCACCAGGTTTTCACCATTGGCAACTAGGTGCTCAGTGTCGAAATATACATTTGGTGCCTCTGTTTGCAACAGTACAGTGAATGTCCCATTGTCCCACCCCTCCCTTTTACTATGTTGGCTAGCTCTCATAATTGTTTTCCAACAGCCTGCCTACCCTGGTCTTGATTTACCAATTAAAGCTACGAGTTCATTAGAACAGAAAAGGAATGGAGCACATTGCTAGATTGTGGTATGAACTGAACATGGTGTATTTACATGCTGCCAACCCAACAACCTGAATGAATATTTTATGAGTTATGGGTTTGGTGACTGGACACAGAGTGTGTGTGTTATGTATTGTGGATCCAGTCTGGAAAAATAGCTTTAGTTTTTGTTTTGCAGTACTGTAGCACAATGCCTGTTAACTACTGTTTCTGTCTGTTTTGTAAATTGTTTTTGTTCCTATTGCTTCTGTGACTTGACATGTATTTATTGTACCATGATATTAGCATTGTAAATGGCTCTGCATAAGAGTGTCTGTCAAAGAAATAAATAAACAAAGAAACATGTGAATAATAACCTCACTGTTTGTTCTGTTTCAATGCAACAGAATGCGGGAGATCTTTAGGCCACCTGATTACCCGGTTAACTCTTGGCATGTGTACCCCACCCCCACTATCAAACCCCCCCTTCCCCCATCCCCCCATCACCCCCACCCTGGCAGTGCACGAACGGGCACCTGATGTGCGCCGGCTGCTTCATCCACCTGCTGGCGGACTCGCGTCTGAAGGAGGAGCAGGCCACCTGCCCCAACTGCCGCTGCGAGATCAGCAAGAGCCTGTGCTGCCGGAACCTGGCGGTGGAGAAGGCGGTGAGCGAGCTGCCCTGCGACTGCAGCTTCTGCCTGAAGCAGTTTCCCCGCAGCGGACTGGAGCGGCACCAGAAGGAGGAGTGCCAGGACAGGTACCGTACCCTGCCCCCTTGTGGGGCCGGGCGCTGGGTTGGCCGATGCGTGTCGCTTCAGGCCTCCAGCTCCAGATCCCGTCTCTTTCTCCATCTGCTGCTTATGCTTTGCACCAGTTTGAGTCTGTAGTGTTTTTAACCTTTCCTTTGGTCATAAATGCAACAGCAGCAGTAAAACGCATAGGAGTAATCCCCATCCCCCTTCCCTCTGCCACCAGCATCCTGGAGACAAATATTCATACTCCTGCTTCAAAGCCCAGATTGTTCACGAATGGTTAACACATTCACTATTTTTAGTAATTGTTCCTTATTTTTTTAATTTTTTTTTTTTTGCAAAAATCTGCTTCATTAGTGTTTCAGCATTTTTATTTTTTGGAACCATCCCAGGGGTTAGAAGAGTTTGTCACCCTCTATTGTCTTTTTCTTTGAAACTTAGTAGTGCTTTGGAGAATTGCATAGGGAATGTAGCACTTGTGGGAACATTTGATTTGGCTCTCAAAGTCTGAATATGCAGTGGATCCCACCATCTATGCTATTGGCTGCGCAGCAACCTTTTTGCGTGTTCTGTTAAGTGGGACAAATGTGTGAAAACACATTGTGGCTGACGACGTACGTGTCTGTATCTGGAAGAAATTTGCGTAACCCTCTCATCATTTCGGGTCAAGCGGGACTTTCCACTGCCGCAGCTCAGGCCCTGAAAGTTCACATAGTTTCCATAATTTCAGGCACCCAACCGGTTTAACAAGCTTGAGCGAACCAATTCCACACAAAACATTCAAATTCAGAGGTTGCAACCAAGAACAAAAGCACCCTTTTTCCTGAAATATAGGTGCTGGGCTGGATTCTTCAGCCTTGTTCACTGCAGAATCCATTTACTTCCTCAAGAAAGGGGAAAGTGCATGCTTTAGAGGGCTTTTATAATCTTTTTTCCATCTGCATGGAAACTTAATTGGTAACTGAAAAGTTATACTTGAATTCAAAGAAAACTTGCTTAAAGTCATATCTATGGCTAAAAATAACATAATTCTCATATTCACCTGCTTTCATTGACAGTTATGATCAACATTTGCATTTGGTTTGAGTTTTTTCTTTCTTTTTTAAAAAATAAATGAACACATGTCTGACACAGGACAAATACTTTTCCCCTCAGTAAGTAGTTGAACTAAGTTTTTTGACTTGGTAGTGAAAGCCTAGGAAATAACATGCTTTAGCTGTTGTTCTTTACTCAGTGCTTTCAGTTAACACATCTCAAAAACATTCCTTCTGTGGAGAGTGACACTCGTAAGATTTTTGCATTAGGGTAATTTTCTTCAGGGCACATGTATAGGTATGTATGAGCAGCTTCAAAAAGATAATCCTAAATTTCGAATGCCAGAGCCTTTCAGATAGAGTTTCACATGCTGCAGTGTGATTTTGTGCCACATTTGGCTGCCATATTTGAAATCCTCAGTTGTTTTTCACATATTGTGGATGAATCAGTGGGCAAAATTCAGAGAAAAAATGACAAATCATTCAGGTGAGCTCTGTTTAGCATTAACTGAGGAAACCAAAAATCGTCACCTCTGTTTTAATTGTATCAAGTCTGGCAGCTATATTTTTGTTATGTCTAGGTTTGCTCTTGGAGGTGGGTGGGGAGACAAAACAGTAAACATATTATGGGATCCCCCCTTCCCCCCCATTCCCTTAAAACAAGTACTTCTGATTGCTGCTTGGAAAGCTATCTGAATCCCTGTTCCTGAATCCACCATGTCCCCTTCAGAGTCACCCAGTGTAAGTACAAGCGGATCGGCTGTCCCTGGCAGGGCCCCTTCCACGAGTTGACGGCCCACGAGGCCGAGTGTAGCCACCCGACCAAGACTGGCAACGAGCTGATGGGCATCCTAGACGAGATGGACCAGTCCCACCGCAAGGAGATGCAGCTGTACAACAGCATCTTCAGCTTGCTCTGCTTCGAGAAGATCGGCTTCACAGGTCACCGTCTGACCGCGTACAAACCAAAAAACACCCCACAAGCCACAACACACTGAAGCCATGATCCATTTACACTCAACCCAAAACATGCATGAGTGTAATACCACTTACATTCCCAGTGTAGTGCAGGCTTTAGGTTTTGTCAGCTGATTATTGGTTTGATACCTCATCACATAACTAAAACCATATGAATTATATTCATAACTGTTGTCTGATATTTGCAGGAAAGGGACCTGGTCTGCTTCCTTTTTAGCCAAAATTGCTTTTGGGTCTCCTTTAGTGCAGTATTTAAAACTTTTCATGTAAAAATGAAATGCCATAAATTTAGTTATGCAAGCAGAGCTGAACTGGAGTCCTATCAAATTAAGGCAACTGCATGCTTGAAACAGACTCTTGCGTGGAACATCAGATTGTCTCTAAAAACTAGAGTTCTGCATCTAAACATTTTTGTAACTTATCGAATAAGACATTCCGAGGTCAGTGCCTACATTCTGCTGTGACTGGCCAGGTGTACCTGAAAGTGAAAATGGAAAGAGCTCACCATGAATACTTTCAAAGACAATTATACGGACAGTGTTTGCCTGTGTCTAGCTTAGATCCATCTCACTGTTTGCCTCATAAATACAGAGATGCCCAGAAATCTAAATTAATGGAGGGAGATTGTGGAGGCTGTGGGCTGCTGTATGTGATTCTGACATACACTCTGCACAGTTTGAAGAGTACCTCAGGTGGTCTACAAATTAGATCTGAAATTACAATGAAAACTATGTAGTCAAGTAGTTTCAAAACCAATTTGGAACAGGTTCTTGATACCCATCCCTAGTTCAGGACAGTACAAATATTTTCAAATGTAAAAAATGCATATACTTTGAAAAAATCCAAACCATTGGAAACTGGAGTATTGAGGTCAGCATGCCCACATCATTCTTTTCAGCTTTTATCATGGGTTCTTCCATATGCCATTTGTGGTAATTAGCTTCAGATCACTTAGACTTGTTTATGTTACCAGTGGACTTCTTTCACTTGTATGCCTTCCAAAACACCTGACTACCTGGTTTGAGATTGGCATTAGTATCAGAAATGTACTGTGTCATTGAGGACACTTGAAATCTCCGGGTTGGGCATGTTTGGGTGGAAAAAATGTCATTTAAGAATTTGAGTTCCTCATGTGGGTGAGAGTGTAGAACGGAAGCAAACTACTTCACACTTTTTAAAAAAAATGTAACTTCTCATGAAGTACATAAGTAGAATTTTTTAAAAAGTTCATTAATGGCTGCCTTTGCAAATGTTGGACCATACAATTGGAATCGGTAGCTAAAGCAATAACCTGAATTAGGACTACAAGGGATAACATGTGATGTGATAATGCAAACCAGATTACTGCAGCTGAGTTTTTGTCTGTCAAAGCAAAACTTATTTTTCCTGTATCATAGTATCAGTAGCTGATGGGTATAAGCCAAAAAAAACTTGCATTAGCAGCCTTTCTTGATGTCATCTGCCTGAAGAGGCTTGGTGCCATAAATGTACATGCGGTGCCTCTTCACCTCTTGGACAAGTATATCAGTTTCCTGCTGCCCCAAGCACTTCTGATGGAGCCTGCCATAACTTGGCACTGGGTTTTCCTCGGATGAATTGGCAGTTTGCTGTGCTTAAATATGAATGCACTACTTTTAAAGGGGAAAAATAGCTGGTCTAATTGACCATAAACAAGACAGAAACCCAACTATTTCAACAGGTAATTTATACTGAAACCAGCCTCTTTTCCTACTGCACTGCATGTTTGCAACAATAATTACAAAATTATTGGTGTTGAGCCAGTCATGCCTAAACATATCACAATCCTCCTGAAAACCTTGTCTGAGGAATGAATATTAGCTGCCACACTCATTTTCATATGTCTGAATCCTTCACTCGCAGGGGTTATTATAGCCTGCCTTTTAAAGTTACTGTCTATGGAAGGCAAGCTCCCCTCCCCCCCCATTAACACCACATTCCCACCCTTCTCTGTGTTTACACAGCTGGTCGTTTAGCAGGTTTTAGGTCATAAAGACCATTCTACAGAGGTCAGCAGGAGTGAGTAGGTCTATAACAAAATAAAATCTCAGTTGAACCAACCAACAAGAGAAGTTACAGCAAAACAAAATATTCAATAATTATGTCATTGCATATTATAACTACAGAATTTAACAATCAATGAATAATAAGCATTTCGTATTGATACAATTTTAAAAACACTTAAATTTGATTGGTTGGGTTTGACAAAGGTATTTTGTCATAAATACAGTAAGCATTCATACATAATACATAAACATCATTTTGCCATGTTTGCAGTATTTAATGTAGGTCTCTCAAACTTGCTTCACAATTTCCACATATCACACACATGTTTTAACTGAATAGAACAGAATATTTTTTATTCTGCGTTTTTATTATGACATTAACTTCCAATGTCTTCTGAACCTAATGAGGTGTAAACATTTGATATAGTATAACGATACAAGAGACTATTGATACACAAATGGAACCGAGAAACCAATTCGGAATCTAAGGGTCAATTACTGCTAATGTCTTGCCATAATTCCTTGAAAACAGACAAAGTTAATTTATGGAAGAGTCACCAGACAAACAACATCCCTTAATCATGTTGGAGTGAATAACTAATGAAAAAAAAAATCCAGCATCACTGCAGGTCCCTATGAGCCATTAGTAATTGGGGGTAGTTGGCGGAATCGGTAACAAATGTTAAAAGTGCTGAAGTGGCATCCTGTTTGATAAATATAACTGGCCTTATGGAAAGAAAATGCAGCAAAATTCATACAATTTTGTCCATTCTGATGTGCCTTACATCCCGGCTGAACATTGTGTTCTTTCTGCCTCCACCCCCAAACCCTGCAGAGGTGCAGTTCCGGCCCTATCGCACAGACGATTTCATCACCCGTCTGTACTACGAGACGCCCCGCTTCACTGTGCTCAACCAAACCTGGGTGCTGAAGGCCCGGGTCAACGACTCGGAGCGCAACCCCAACCTGTCCTGCAAGCGCACCCTGTCCTTCCAGCTGATCCTGAAGAGCAAGGTTAACTCCGCGCTGGAGTGCTCCTTCCTGCTGCTCAAGGGGCCCTACGACGACGTCAAGATCAAGCCGGTCATCAACCACCACGTCTTCAGCAACGACACCAATGAGACTGACTACGTGCCCCTGCCCATCATCGACTCAGTCGAGTGTAACAAACTGCTGGCAGCCAAGAACATCAACCTCCGCCTCTTTATATTCCAGATCCAAAAATGATGGGGAAGGGGTGGAGGGGGAGGATGGGGGCAGAGGGTGGAGAGTGACAGAGAGGGGGATGGATAGAGGGGAGAGAAGTGGGGAGGGCACAGGATGAGGCTGCTGCAGCCTTCTTATTTTCACAAAAGCGTAGAGATTAAGTGGGCAAACAGCCTCAGAAAGCACCACTGAACCGAAGTTACCTCTTTAAAGAAGCGATCAAGCCGCCGCTGCGACAGAGAAGCACGCTGCTTAGAGTGCTGAAGAAATGGCCGGGTGGGCGAGCTGTGGTGGGAGGGGAGGGTGGGAGGGGAGGGGGAAGCAGTGATGTGTCCGTGTCCCAGATTGTCTGCTCAGTGTCTGCTCTGTAGGTTCCCCCACCTATTTTGTCGACTCCTTCATTAGCACAGTTAATCGCTGTGTGCTTATGGTTACCTTTGTGTTTACAGCTGTTCCATAGACCTGTGGAGGTCTACAATGGCATTCTCAAACCACAGATTTCTAAGCATAGCTGGTTTTTACAGTAGTGTACCTCTGTAAGATAATGGTCTCATTCAACACTGAACCATACATAATAAAATATTATATCACAGCAGCTGTTGCATGACACCTTTTCATGCAATTTTAGAATGTCTTTTAGTAGATTTGAATGCCTTTTTGATATTCTTTATCTGAGGTTCAATCCCCACTTCATAATGAGGAACTTCTATGTGTCTAACAATCTATATTTTTCCATCTGGAAGGATAGTTCTGGGTGAGTTTGTTTAAGAAAGAAAAGACAAAAAAGCAAAAACATTCAAAACAAAAACTAGTTTTCCTTTTCGGAGGGCAGGTAGAAATGATATAGCTGCAAAGCAGTTATGCTATTCAGAGTTATGCATCTTTTTCAAAATGAAATACATTATCCACCTGTATGAAATGGATATGACTATATGAGGGGCGGGGGCCTCCATCTGCAGATCTCTTTTAATGGAACCGACTCTGTGCAGGTGTGCATAGGTGCGTGTTTGGTTTTATCTAATTTGTGCCAGGATTCTTGGACATTATGGCTTAGTTTGATAAGAGCATCAGGCAGGTAGTGAGCCCCTATCACAGGTTGGATCAGGGACAGTCTGATGGATATTTATTGTAATGGGTCAGTGTGCAACTAGCTCAGCCACTCCACCACTGTTACTGAACGGGCTCTTTCCAAGCTACATCTTGCAACTTATACTTCTTGGTTGGCTCCCTACTGTTGCTGTGGGCTGTAGTTTGTTCCTTGACTTTTCCATTTACTTCAGTAACATCCTGCCTAGAATATGCCATGCAGCTTTTGAGATTTAGGTGAGTGTACCGCAGTTGAGCTGATCACACTCTTATCTGTCTGCAGAATCACTGGAGATGAGGACACTGGAGAATAGTAATACCCTTTGAGCATGTGTGCTACTCCAGGATTTAGCTGTAATTTCTGAGATCCACTCATGGCTCATCATTTTCATGTTTAATAAATACATAAAAATACAATAAATAAATAAATAAATAAAGATAAAATTTAACAAATCAACATTTGTTTTCGGCCTAAGTATTGTCAATGGAACATGGATGAAGTGCATTTCAGGAGTTCAAACCATAGACTAATCTTTTTACTACAACATAACCGCAATCTCATGAACTCCGAAGGTTTTTGTTGCATATAAAACAAAATCCAGATATATCTGTTCTAACATAACTGCCCTTTAACATAAAATTTGTTTTGAGAAATATAGTTAAAATCTGAGAATAAAAAAATGAAAACGATGAGCCTTTGGTATATAAATGCCATTAAATACTGGATCTGATGCTTGTTTCCGCAGCACAGCTTAAGGTCGTCATGTTCAGGTTCTATTCAACATGCTTATTGCTATATGCCTTGATGCGCAAGTCCAGTTGCTGTGTTCTTTCTTCTTTCATGGCTTTTGTTCCTGTTTCCTTCTGAATGCAGATTGATAGGTGTGGATTTGTAGATTTTTCTAACATTTGGATTGGTTGATATAGGTGGTCAGTAAACAGTATGACTGAACCCAGATCAGGGAACCTGCAGTGTTGATACAGATAAACAAGTCTGATGCTTCTGGAGGAAACAGTATCCCAGAAACAGCTGCTGGGACATGTTTTTGTTGAAAGGGCCCTTTTAGTTGGTACTTTGTAGCCCCCCTTATAATTTTCCACTGATATATCTTGACACCAAATTTTGTTCTGGTGAGCATTGACATTCTAGAAATGGACTCGCAGCTTGTAGATGCTCACCAGAGCAATTTTTATAGAAGGTAAGGTTCTGACAACACAGGATGTGTACCTTTAAGCTGGAATCAGTGTCTATGTGTAAACATAAGAGTAAATGTTACCAACTTGTGATGGTTGCTGCTGGGCTAATATCTTATTGTGTGTTCTAGGCTTTACTGGAGAGGGGAAGGGTTGGATTGGGGATGGGGGTGGGTGGGCAGGGAACATTTCTATGATGCATGGCATTGGCCAGAATCTTTTATATAGGCCTTCAGTGCACAAGTACTTTGCCACTCTTACTGAAGGGGTTCGTATTGCTAGTGAATTTGTTGGGACACCATTAGGTGACTAGAAATCCAGTGTATAATGACATACACTCATACCATGAAAGATCATAACTGTGGTACTGTGTTACTGTACATCTGCATGGTATGCTTCCAAGCAGTGTACATTAACTGATCTATGAAAGCCCCCTAATTAAAAACAAAAAAAGACAAAAGCAGTAGAGTCTCACTTTGTAAAGAAGTTAGGGACACTCATTTCATCACAATCCTGAAGTGTCACCTAGCAGGAATAAAACTGCTGTTTTTGACCTCGTACCTCCACATTGTTTGAAGTTTGCATGCATAATTTTTAGTTTTTCTTTATATGTATATATTATTCAGAGTTTCCGCTAGAAACAGCTGGCCAGACAGTGTGTCCAGGGAGATTTCAGTTTCAGAGAAATGGATAAAATGCTGGCCATACATGACCAGTGCACATATTGTGTGAAATTTTGCATGCCTATAGAAGAGTTAAATGGAATGATTTTGCATCATAAAGATTTTATTGAAAAGAGCTTTGCTTTGAAGTAAATAAAGATTCAAAATAAAGACTGTTTTGTTTGCCTAGGCTCATATACCTGTTTGAAGACAAAAATAAAACTGTTGCTTGCTTATTAGAATTATTTGTTCATATTTTAGGCCTACTCAATTTTTTTTTTTTTTGTACAGAAAATAGTTGTTTGCTTTGCAAGCAAATTAATATTTTTAGCTTCTAAAAATCTGCATTTATATCTACAAAAGCTAGTATTTTAATCACAAAGTATAAAACCCAGAAAAGGCATCGAACGATCTTGCATAGAAAGCCCATTGAAAAATCAGACATGTCTTATTTGCCTATAGGCCTAATAATTGACGATTAAAAACAGCAAAAGTTCAGGCCTCTGGCTAAGTAAACACAGGGCACACACTTCCTCACACTTTTTTTTAAGCTGCTCTCCTTGGCCGTTATGAAGATGGTGTCATACAGCTAACTAATAATATTACACCAAACAAAAGATCTTCCAGCAAAGTTGCAGACTGATGCTTTGTAAATGAGGTGAACAATTTGCTTATTGTCACTTCATTCCTAGTAAACTTTTCAAGATAAATTAGCAAAGCACCTCTTATTTATTGGTTCACTAAAATGGTTGATCGTGCAGTCAGTGGCATATACCTGAAGCACTGAGCATCCATCTCACCATCACTATCAAGTCTGTTACACCAAAGCTTGATGAAATATGTATTCAGATATGTTTGTCCGGCCAATTTCAGTATTTAGCGTAGCCTTCTCTTGCCTTGACCTGAGCTGATGGGACTTGGCTCATAGGAGGGTCATATAGGTTTGTGCATTATGGCACATCAACACTACGTTTTAGTAATAACCAGAATGGAAAATCTGAATGTTTTGATATTGCATGACACATTTATTTTCAGCAACTTGAAAAAAAATCAATTTCTGGTGGAATTCTCTACTTGACACTTATGTCTGGCAGTGTTTTTATTTCTCTGATTTTGAAAAATTTTAATGGAAAAACCTGGTAATTACCAGTGAACGGAAACCATACATATATATATATCTCGGCTAACTTAAACATTATTTTTAACAATAGTATTAGAGTATCTGTGAATTTTTCTATTTTACATTTTATTTTCTTAGTTTTTTTTTTTTTTTGTTGAGGATTCTGGCCATTGCCATTGTTTCTAAAAACTTATGATCTTTTTTTTTTTCTGAAGGACAGACTATGGAATTATGTATTAAATTATGATAATGCATACTGTGAACACAGGCCCTCTCCTTGTTTTTTCTTTGTGAGGTGGGGGGGAGTGGGGGTGGGGGATGTGATGGTTGGTCTTAAATATTATGACCATACCCATTGGAGCAATGGTGTTTATGTAAAAACAATCATTTCTTTCAAGGACAAAATGGCCAAAAGAGCTCACCTGACTGACCATAACTTTTAATATGTGTGGTACCACCTCTGACAAAACCGAAATGTTACTACTCTGTGGCTTGATGGCATGGTTTGACAGCAAACAGAAATGGAATAAAGACATTAAAAAATTCAACTGTTACTAATGTAAATGCAAGGCCTGGCTTAGGGACAAACTATAAATTGGGAAGCCATTGAAGAAGTAAGATCAGCAGTCACCCATATGCTCTCTAAATTTATCTTAACCATTGCAAGTTTCTTCACAGTGGCAGTGATCTGGACAGGCAGTTTATTTGGTGCAGTTGAATGGCTATGACTGCCTGCACATCAGGCCAGTTCAATACCGTTAAAACCAAAAAGAAAAAAACAGCTGGATACTTTAACCTGCAAGTTCCGAGGCATTCGCGGCTCGGAGGAATGTCCAGGCAAGTCTCCAGCCGCAAGCTTGGTATGTTTGCTTTGAAAAAACCCAGAATTGAGATTTCACGTCAGGATTTCATGCCAGAAATTCTCCGCTTTTGTGACTCTCATCAAGTTTAGGTTGACTCTCTTCATACTTGGTTGTTCACACTTTTGACATTTTCTCTCCAGTGCTTCGTGAAACTCTGAAAATGTGAAAATACAGAACACTGTAGGAGTCAGGAAATTTTGCTTTTGATTGACTAGCAGCAAAAATGCACAGGTATGCAGCTTGGGCCATTTTGACATTAGTGTTTTAGAGTTACTAGAGTAATTCTAAGTATGAGAATGGTATGACTAGATTATGTTTAGACCGTATATTCCCGTTTAAAGTCTTCTTATTTCATTGTTTAAGTCTGTATTTTGTGTGGATGAAGCTTTACTCTCACCGTTGCTGTAAATGTGCCTTTCAATTAAAGCTCTCATGTAACCCTTAATTGGACATTGTGAGATATTGTCACCTTCTTATGAGCGTTCTGCACTGTTCTGACATTGTTTTCCTTTTCCTGTTTGTAAGAACAGAATAAGCGTTGGCTCAATGAAGTTGTAAACAAGCCTCTAAAATGACGATTCAGTGATTATTTGTTGAGTTGATTTTAAGATGCAGTTGCAGTTTTGGATGCAGTTCTTTTTAAACATTCATTCAGCAGTTAAAAATGTGCTTTACCTTGAAGACATTCCAAGGAATTTCTCAGCGCAACACGATTGTTGCCTTGTGTCGTGTGAAGAGTAAGGACGTGACATCAAAGTCGGCACCAAGACCCGTGTATATGTGAATGTGTGTGTTGTGAATGAATGTGTTCAATTAGTCATCCAGTCATATGTTCATAGCTTTGGCTTACACAGACGATACCTTATTTCACCTTACTTACATTGTGCACAAACTGACAGGGCTAATCTAGTATGTAATACAGATACTTAAAGATGGCAGAAGGGTGGATGCTGGATTTAAAGCATACACATTGCCCTCCATTGCACTGGGTTTGACACCACTGGAGTCAGGGATTAGAGATGATTACTGTTTTTTAATTCTTGCATAGTATTTTGATTGTGGTGGTCACAGAAATGAATGGAGAAGATTTATAAAGTAATAAAAAAATTTGCTGAGATGTAATTTAAGCAAGAGGGTGCTGTGGGTAAACTTCCCCTCTTTGCAGGTGATTGTGTATAAATCAAGAGTTCATACATATTTTATCTAGCATGCATAATCACAGAACTGAAAACATGAAGGTATGGACACATATCTAGATAAGTAATGCTGGTGCAGAACAAAGGTGAAATGGGAAAAAGGAAAACAACAGTCGACAAAAAATGTATTCCTCTCCAGAACATGATCAAAGGTTTGGCCCATGCTGGGTCTTTGTCAGGACAGAATTCAATTATTCTCCAGACACTACAGGGGTATGAAAGAATTTGGTTTTATAAACGTTATAATGAAAGCTTCAAATATGTTGTTACTCTCATTGTGAAATTCTGCTTGCTTAAATAATGTTTTTATTTGGTGTAAAGTAGTAACAGACTTGTTGAGCCAGACTAGAACCCTGAGAGCAGTAGACCTAAGGTCTGACCTGACCTGTGGAGCTGTGCATTACAGAATATTTGTTTTGTACATGCAGAAAATCATGCAAAGGGGATTAAATGCCATACATTTAATTCCCAGATGATTCTGTCTTCCCTTTAGTTATGTTCTCATCAATATTCATTTGTTGTTTCACCAGCTGAAATTCAAATAGTTTCAAGTCACTGTTTGTTTTTCTGTTGCCTCCTTAACTCTCCATAGCAACAGTGAACATGCTGCGAGTGGGAGGGTAAAAATTCACCATACCGAGTTTGTATTTGGCAGCTTATCAGTTCTGCTTAAATTATACGTTGTGCCAACTAATTTTAATGTTTATTTTCAAAACTGGACATTAATGGACTGCGAAAAATGTTTTAGACAGCATCACTGAGAATTAAATGAAATTCTTAAATAATTTCCATTTACTTTACAAAGTAAAATTTAATCAACACTTAAATTCTGTTTAATTCCCTTTCCCTTATTTGTTAGCCAGTTAACTGGAATTGACTGCAAATGAAAGTTTAAAGCGTGACTTTTAGGCCAAGTGATAAAAATATGTCATGACATTCTCATGAGTTAAAAAAGATAACATGAAATGCTTTTAAGAAAATTGTTCTCGTTAGTCAAGCTAGTTTGTTACATGCTACACTTGTAACACCAATATACTTAAAATCCAATTCTCCCCTCATAACCAAATTAGGCAAATGTGATTCATTTATATGCAGTTTTTTTTCAAAGAGTGATCCAATTACTAAGGCCAAAAAAAAATTATAATATGACATAAACAGTGATGTTTGAGCGGAGAAGATGCTTTCATGATAGGACATTCAAGCTACTCGTGAAGTGGGCAATGTTAACCTTTAGATGGTAGTCTAAGGACATTGACTCAACAGTACATGCATGTGTAAAAGAGAAAAAGACTAATTATATGCTAGTCAAGTGTTTCACACCAAAAGACTTTTTTGTCTGAACATATGCTGTCACCTGATTGGTCTCCTCTGGGTTACAGAGATATGACCGAAAGGATTTTTTCCTCAGCTGGCCCAGCTGATGTTTTCAGAAAACAACTGTCAAACAGCCGGGCTGCAAGTTCTGTCTGGTGACACTTGGAGAATTTCCAAGCAAGTGAAATTAAGAAGCCAAAGGTCACTTTAACACAGGGGGCCTTTTCTGTGCTCAAATGGCAGCGCCAAGTACAGCTGACTGCTTTCATGTCTTGTGCCGTACCAGGCTGTGAATATGTACGGCTCATTAGATTAGAGAAGCATTTGTCAAAGATCTGTGGTTTCCTCAGTGGTTTTCCTCTAGTGCATCCAATGTGCTGTTGGGTCCTGTGTACAATGCCTTTTACTGCTATAATGTGGAACTGTGGTGACTTGAAGGTAGGGTTCCATTCTTTAGTTACTGATTTTTGTGACATGTGACACAGAGTCTTGCTATCTAGCTTCTGGTTGGTCTACCGCCTACTGGCACAAATAGTGCTTGATAGCAGCACATGTAAGAGTCACTGTGAAAATGTTCACAAAATGGATTTTGTACATTTGTTGTTTAATTAGAGAATGAGGCCTTTTAGTTACTCTCACAGAGTAAAAGGTTTGTGGTACTGTGCTTTAAGGTCCACGTTGATCAGACAACAGTCTCGCCCAGGAAAAAAGGGTTAAGTGATTCCTTCAGTAGATATTTACTGGATTATTCAAGTCAGACACCAAAATGTTGTACATTTTTTGGAACACATTTTGCAGTTTTTATTGAAATAATGGCAAGGAAATGGTTCAAGTGTCATTAGCAGAGCATTACCATCTCTACATGGCTCTGATAATTACTATTTGAAAAGACACTGTGTACTCTGATGGCAATGCAATGTTACAGTTTCACCAACAGAGGGAGAAATTGTCTTAAAAATATACAGTACTACCTGTATGTGGCAGTTAATCATTAAATCATATTAATGTTAATAATTTAACCTTAATTACTTTCATAATCTCAATATGTTATACATTAAGCTATAACAGAACTGTCTTTAGTATGTTAAATTCAAATGGAAAATCTATAAAATCGATATTGTTATTGTCAAATGTATGGCATCTGTCAAACAATGCAAAACCTGCAAAGTCTAGGATCAGCAGGAAGATATCTTCAATAGGATGAATATTCTTTCTTTGGATATTTTAGTTCAATGACATATTGTGTATATCTTAAGATCTGGTGACTACATTATGTTGTGGCAGCATTGTGGCTTGTACATATAGCAAAATTTGTGAGCATTTCAGCCCGAGGTTCATGCTAAAGCTAAGGTGAGCGCTGTGTCTGCCAGTCTGCCTGCCTGTCCTTTTTCCTGGTTCTTTAAGCACCCACAAGGGGGTGCTGCTGCACCACTCCACTGTTATGTCTTCTTTAAAAGCACGAAGAAAGATCAGGGTTGCTGGTAAGATGGATCACAGCCGTCATGAGGTGACCGCCACACTTTAACATACAGGCCAACCCAGTCAAAGGACCTGTCAGCAAGACTACATTTGAATGCTCTTGTGAAGTTGTTTGTTTATAGATTTTGTGTCTGTCAGCTTGTTGTCGAGTCTCCTGATTTTATTTTTCACGGCAAAGTTTTCAGCTGGATGGACAGGAGGGTGGGGTCCCGTGCTGCCAGACCTTTCGGAAGCAGATGAAACAGTTCTCGTCTCTGTGGCCTTGACTAATTTCTGACAATAAAATAGCCTGTCAGTTCAGTGTCTGCGGCCTCCCCCAGGGGCAGCCTGTCGGACTGAGCGATGAGCACAGCATGCCAAAACCATTTAGACTGCACCACGCCTTCACCAAGCAATGCCACTGCAGTGTTCATCTCCAATATGTCATCCACATCCACCCAGTTATGAAAACTCTATTTCCATTATTACACAAACACCGTTGCTTTTAATTGTTACTGAAAGCTTGCATTTTTTCCTCAGTAGCTCAAATCAGTAAACACCAGTTGGGTCTGGCAAAGAAAGTGCTGGCAGATGTCAAAAAATGATTTTGAATCAATTCTCCCTGCTTTGGGAACATTACTTTCTCATTGGTTTTGGGGAAAGACGACCGACCAATCCGCCTGAGTCCAGGTGGGTATGAGTACCTCAACTGTGCACTGTGTCTTTTGCATCAAACCCTTACCTGGAAATTCTAAACTGTGCATCCTTTAATCAGGACTGAAGCATTTTGATCTTATTTATAATGATCATATTACATCTACCCACACAGTCCCAATGGATCTTCTCTCTGAGTCAGTAAAGCAAAATTAACACTCCAGAACAGAAGGACTGATTTTAAATGGGTTTAAGGTTATCCTCTCATTTTTAAAAAGTAGAAAAGCATGTCAGCTATAAGTAAGTCCGAGCCAAACACAGGGATTTTGGATTTGTTTTAATAAGTAACATTTTGTGTTGTGTTTTATGCCACAGGGCTTCTAGTGGAGCTCCTCTTCAATGTCATCCATCAAAATGTTTTTTTTTTAACAAACAAGTTCCAAAAAGAAATATAATAAAAACTCAGCCCTGTTTATTCTTTTATTCAGCCTATTTCCTTGTTTTGACATTGCTGCCCCTAATATGTGTACAGGTAGTGAATGAAAAATGGAAACCAAAGTGAGACACATCGCTGGGTTGTGCAAGTGAGTGACAGTTGGAGAAATTAAAAACCAGGGTTTCATTAAGGTGTAGTAAGTAGGTGACATAAAGAGGACTGAACTGAAGAGCAGCTGCAGAGTGATTTATTATGAAACAGAACCGGTCATACTTCAATAGGGCTCAAGGTTCACTTGTCAGAAGAGGGCTTTAAGGTCATTTTTTTTTACTTTTTATTAGGTGAGCATATCTGAAAAAAGGATATAGAATAAACTAAGACGTCATTGCTTTTCAGCTCTGTACTCTTTATCAACTAATATTAATTCTAACATCAGCTATGGCAAGTTACATGTGTGAATCACAGTCATAAAAGTCAACTTAGAAAGGAACTCTGAAAGAATGAGAACAAAAGCCACATTTGTGGATGTCCTCCATTTAAAGCTGATACTTCTAGCTGGAGTGGATTACCTTCAAATGCGATGTAGTCATGGTGAGGAGCCCAACAACTGAGCCCTGCTGTTAGCCTCCAGGTGTATTGCTTTTAAAGGAATCCACGATTCAGCACTGTGGTTATTAAAGGTCTTCAGCACCACAGCACCAGCTGCAGAATGTTCTGGAATGGTCTGAGGACAGGCAGTCTTGTCCAAAGCTGCCATGTTCATGGCTGTGATCTCTTTTATTGTGATCCCTAATCCTAACCCCAGCACTAAATCACATCAACCTGGAGTACACTCCTCGGGTAGTGTTGTTTTTTCAGAAGAGTCTTCTTGCAGCATCTAATTTCCCAAGTTACTATTTCCTAGAGTTTCTTTTTCATGCGTTTTGCAATGTTGGAGCACTGAGCCTCCTTTTCCCAGTCTCCATATGCTGCACATGTGTGGCCTGCTTGCTCTAAAACTGGGGGAGTGTAGCGACACACTGCCAGTTAGCCAGCTGTAAAAGCTGCATGTCAAATCGCTGAAGCCGTGCAAAGTGAGCCTGGTCCGTACTAAGGGTACTTTCACACCTGGCTTGTTTAGAGGGGATGTTTTAGGATAAGGGTTCAGACTGTTTTGACAGGTGTGAGAGCGTGTTTCACACCTGTCAGAGTGGCTTGTTTCACGGCTCCAGTGCGCACAGAGTCACCCAACCAGAATTCATTTGTACGCTGCGGTCCGGGTTTGACAGTGAATGAACTGCAAAGAGGCTTGCTCTTAAAGCCAAATTGACTGAATCTTCACCATAAGTGTTTCTGCAGGGATACAAGTCTATGCAATGTAAGTGAGATTGTGTTAACATATGTTCACAGAGGTCTTAAAAAGGAAAGGTGCACGACTCTACATCAACTCCTAATTAATTTCTTGCTTATGGACATACTACATGATTCACCATCAACTCCTAATTAATTTCTCATTTATGGAAATTAGACATTTTGGAAGAATTTGAAATGTACGAGAGTGTATTACTTAATGAAGAGTTCATACATAGGGAGACGGGCTGAGCTGACATATTTAATCAGATTAGACAAGTGACAGGGGCCGATCACAGTTGTGACTTGGTCTGAACAGCTCCTGTCTGTGCATGGCATCTGCAATATTGTGCACAATGTGGCCGTGACAGCCTTAATGAAACTGTCCCGTCAAATTAAGCATCGTCTAAAAATGAACCCCCCTTGGCGTCGACGCCATCCTTGCAGCGAGATTCTGCCACCTCCAAAGCCAGGCGAGGGACCTGCATGGTAGCACGCCACTCAGGGCCGGTAAGCTGGCTGAGACCCTATGGCGTTTATCTGCTAATTCCATGCAGATAAACAGCATTCAGGATTTGACAGGTTTTGATGGGCTGTGCTCCCACCTCACTGCGGCTGGCATTCAGCTGAGGACTGATAAAGGGAGCACACATTCCCCTGGTGCTTGCTCTGCTCAGGCAGTGTCCAGTCGCTGCATTGTATCTGTGCAGGTGGCTGACTGTACAGCGGCCTAACCACGGGGGCCAATCTGCTCACCATGGAAAGCCCATTACATCAGCCTGTTCCCCCACCTCCCTCACCTCTCTCGATAGCACAAAGGGAGTGTTAAAGGGGCATACTCCAGCACTGCAGACAAACCTAAACCCCAATTAAAAAGCCTGAATATAACAAACAGCTGTTGTTGCAGAGCTGATTTTGTTGTGAAGGTGTCTTGTGTACCAAATTCACTGTGATGGTCAAAATGATTTAACATATAGTTTTCTTAAATGGCATTGAAACCATGTCAGATGACATAAGTCTCAGTCAGGGGAGGTGGCAATGGCTTTCACTGACCTCTAGGGGGCAATGACACCATCTGCTCTTGTGGTTTCACAAAAAATCCTTAATGAAGTTTCCTAACTGTAGACACCCCTTACAAAAATACCTTACAAGAAAGCGTGATTGCATTGGTAAAGTGTTCTATGTCATTAATTTGTTGATTGACATGTGTCTTTACCCACAATACATATTAGGCAAAATTGTACCTAAATGTATGTATATAGGTATATTCCACTGAAGCAATGCCTTCAGTATCACAGGTACAAAGCAGAAAG
Source organism: Albula goreensis (assembly GCA_022829145.1). Classification (NCBI taxonomy): domain Eukaryota; kingdom Metazoa; phylum Chordata; class Actinopteri; order Albuliformes; family Albulidae; genus Albula; species Albula goreensis. The sequence goes on along the minus strand of CM040743.1, from coordinate 18,338,436 downwards.
GGTACAGTTATTGTGCCACGCATCCAAAAAACTGCCTAAAAAGACTGAATTCTGCCATTGTGCACATGTTTAACTGTATTAGCTGTGTTCTTGGTTTATTTATTTTTTATCCTTTCATAGCTTATGTGTCTCATAAAAATCTGCATGCACTCTCTGTAATTTAAAGGCCACCCTTTGTAGCATATGTATCAGTTTTTATTTTTTAGCAGGCCCATAGGGCTTTACAAGGCCCCAGAGAACCCCACATCAGTCTCCATTGATCCGAGTCACAGCACCAATCAACGCGATGTGTCACACATGTCAAAACTCCACCCTCGCAAACCACACACCGTGGACTTACGATAGGGAATGTTTTCTGTCCTGTTCTGAAAGACTATAAAAAACTCTTACCTCAGTCTCATTAATTTAATTAAATCTCCAGGCTCATACACAAATACACCCTGGTACAGAAACCTTGCCTGGATTATATTCGTCATCATGACATGTTATAGAGGTCCTGATTCATACACAGAAAAAAAAAATCATCAAAGGGCTAAAAAGGTTCTCTGTGGTACAGGTTCAGCATCCAAGGCAAAATTAGTTCAATCAATTTGGAAGTAGACCCAGAGCTGGAGCAGATCATGAATAAGACAAATAAAAATGACAAATAAAATTGAAAATTTTGACTGATTGATGGAATATAAATAACTCTCAAATTATGCAAATATCTATAGTGCCTATTAAGTTCACTCACTGATTTAATGACCAAGCTTACAGGCTTAAGGGGGTAATCCTTTTGTGGAATTTAAATTGGCGAAATAAGCTTTGTTTAGCATACAGAGGAGGATGTGTAGGATGTGTGATCAAAAGAGAACATGCTATATTGTAGTTATACACAAATATGGCAAATCACAGGGTCAAACTTATAAATGTCATTGCTAAGTGCATTCAGAAAGAGAATGCACAATTAAAAAGAAAATGTCTCCAAAATGTTCAATTTCACAAATATAAATATCAACTCAGGTTATGGAATTCTCATTTTGGCTGTGAGAGCCATATTTCATCTGACAGGGAGCAAATGCAGGGCAGAGGCAAAATGCAAGGCACTACTGAGCAAAAATATAAGGCAATGTAACTTTTGTAAATTTTGAGACTATCTTTTCTCTCACCTACCCCGATGCCTTGGCAGAGTAGCCTGTGATGGCGTAGGAACAATGAACAACTACCAGTTAATATTCAAATGAATATTATACAGCTTAATACTTATACTATTTGACTAGCGAGTTATTACGTATTGCATTGCTTTAGTAATCATGTTATGTAACTACTAGTTAACATGCAATCGAGGATTGCATTAACAAGCTTCTATGGGGAGCTAGTTAACCTTCAGGTCAATGCAAATAGATCTTGACATTAAAAAATAGATAAAGCTAATTCCAGGAGTCGGTCACAATCATGTTTACATATGAAGATAGATATATCACAGATTTATGCATAGATCCATGAAATTAAGTGTCAGATTGTAATATCTTTGGGCTGTTTGAGCTGGTGTATACTGTTTTGGCCAGGCTTTGTGAAATGAACAGAATTATGTGCTGTGTACAGAAACCTTCATCTTTCATGGTCAATCATTTATGCTGAGAATGATTGAAAAGGCAACCCTAGCACAGCGACCAATACCACGATTAACAGGAAAAATACACAAATTGTCTGTCAATATATTTACAGAAAAAAATAAGACATACTTAAACAACATTTTCTTTTGAGGAAAGCATGGGTAATAGCTACAGGTGGTAAATTATGTAGCTGCTAAAGTGGTGCAGTTAGGCAATTGTCCCTCAACAATGTCTTTAAACAATGTTGTGACATGGGATCATACTATCCACAGACACACTTCCTGTGCAGGCTCTGGTGAACATAGTGAGAAGCATTGCAAACATCTTTGCTGTCCAGGACAAGAATATGACATGTCCGCCTCTTAGGAGAATTGCAATACTAAATCCTGGGGTGCAATTCCCCAGTTGGCCTGCTGTGTGCCCCGCTGATTTAATGACTGGATTAATACCCAGAGTGCTCGGCGTATTCCAACTTTCAAATTCTTTTAATGACAGAGGGACTGTCCTAATAAGATTCTAATGGAATGGTAGGCAATGATGATATTGCATGCCTGTTATTCTTGACTTTACTGATAAAAGCCAGTTTCAAAATAATAATAGCTTATGCATAACTGTATACAATTACTACTGTATTGATTTCAAAAATAATTGATAATGTGAGTATTCAGCGTTTCACGCATTCTTGCTAGATTAAGTATCAGTAGAGGTAACACTGCAGACACACTGAGCAGTACAGAGTAAGTGACACAGACAGCATTAGGGTTCTGGGGTAGAAACATATGAAGAGATCTGCCACATTGTCAGTATCAGAGTTGGATCTGAATTAAAAGTTAAATATTTGGACCCAAACCTGCTCAGGTCTTCAGCACTAAGGTTCAGGAAGACCCAGGAAGACCTCTGCTTTTGGGTCACTCCTATGATTGCATCCTCTAATGAACATTTACACAGGAGTCTTATGTAGAGATGGCCACTCCATATCCATAACAATTATTTTAGTTTTTGAATGATAAGGGGAAAAAAAAGCAGTCGTTCTGTTGAAGCAGGTCTCTATTATTGACAATTAACATTTTTAGTTGTTGGAAAAATGTCTTGCATCCTGTGCAATTGACAGACTGTAGACTTTCATTTTCCTCCAATGGTGAATTATATATGGGCTGTGAATTTTTTTTCACTTTAGATGAAGATGTAAGGTGTCATTAAATTTTCCTGGATACCATTTCCTGTGAAAAACCACAGTACTATAAAGCTACACTGAATAAGTACCAAGGCCTTCAGAATCAAGCTTGGCTTCCTTTTTCTGAAAACTGACAGAACTGCATGACCCCTTGATTCTTTCATTAAGCGTTTTGCTCTGTGAATGAAAGGACGTTCAGTGGAAACAGTCTTTACCAATTCTCTTCACCAAAGCTCCAATCGTATGTCTCTACAGAAGAGGAAAAAATCACAGAGACTTTCTGTCATCTGGCTTCATGGACTGTCTGTCTCAGTCTCAAACATGAAGCTGAATTTGCTACCTGTGTTTCATTTCTAGGGAACGATTGCATTGAAGTTGGAATGACACAAATGTACCATGTAGTCTATTACCTGCTGATGCTTTGATTTCATGTTTTGCTGTATACCATATCTTTTGGCTTTGCCACTACTTTACAACAGTATGTGAAATAATGGCAATGTTTTCTAACAAAGGGATTTATAGATGCCTGTATCCATTTCTACAGATATGTAGGTAAGATTGAGTGATTACATATCTATCTGGATGAAACTACAACAACCTTGTTCACCAGCTATTTTCAGGTTGGGCCTATTCAATCTCACACATGCCTTGGGGGGACTTGAACTCAGCTGAGATAAGTATATATATATGAACTGTGAAAGTGGGTGATTTAATAACTCTGATAGGACAAAACATTTATATAGAATACTTGTTATATTTTTGACATATTTTCTTAATCATGGTTTGAAAAAGAACAGCTCAATTTTTTGAGTGCCCTTTAAAGTTTTTTCACAAATGTAAACATATATATGTATATGCAAATAATATATATTTTTTATTTCCACCAGGACACAATGCAATGTAACATTAAAACATTTAGCAACAATTTTCCCTCAACCACCCTCAGCTAGCTGGCCTTTGTTCAACAAAAGCCAATAATAACTCTATCAATAAAGCCAATAATAACTCTACATAAAAATACAAGTAAGAGAGGCGACAAACTATATTAACAGGAAACAGATCAATGAAAAATATGCAGACATTGCTATAAAAGAAAAAGAGCTGACTCTGGACTCCCTGCCTCTCTCTCTTTCCCTCCCTCATCGCAGGGCCCAGGTCTGGGGACTCGAGTCTGCTTCCAGTCCACCCACACCTGGAGTCCAAGAACGATTCCCATCCACCCACGTCACCAACAGGTAACCTAGGTAGCTATTAATCTTAGCCATGAACATGGACGTGCAGCTGGGCTGGTATGGATATAGCTTAAAAACCATTGAAGCTGATATTAAATGCAGGTAAAACTAAGCTTATGATGTTTACAGACTCCAGAAAAAAACCATGTGATCTGCTATAGTTTGTAAGTACTCCAGGTAAGAAGATTAAGGTAGTATCTTGTTACAAATATCTGGGCATTTTAATTGATGATTGTCTTTCTTTAATCCACACATTGAATATTTTATGAAAAAGTTGAGGTTGAAGCTAAGGTTTTATTACAGTGACAAATCATGTTTTACATTTGAGCCAAAGAGAAAACTGGTAGCAGCTACTTTTTTTTACCTTTACTCGACTATGGGGACCTGTTATATATGAGTTTGTCAGCTCGGTGTCTTTGAATGTTTTTTCATAGTGCTCTGAGATTTGTTTGTTACACACTGTAAAGCCCTTACTCATCATTACATTCTGTATTCCAGGGCTGGTTGGCCATCTTTGTCCATCTGTAGGCTCAACCACTGGTACATTTTTATTTATGAGGCTATTTTCCCTCTTATTTATGTATCTATTCTACACAGAAACTTGGAGGCCAGTATAGTCTGAGGTCCTAAGGTTCACTTCCGCTGACTGCCCCCAAAGCTAGGGCAGAGATGTGCAGAGAAAGCATTTATAATCTTTGCCCCCACCACAAGGAATAGCCTTCAGAAATATTTAAAGCTAAAAAATCTGGTGCAAAACAGTTATTAGGGCTATGGAAATCAATTCAATTGGAAATTGTCATTGCTATAAATAAGTGTTTTTGTTGTATTTTGTTTCAGCTTTTCTATGGTTTCTGCCCTTCTCTTGCACTCTCTCTTTATGTTTTTTGTTTTGGCTATATGATACGATGTTCAATTTGTGGTTTTATATTGCTTGTAACTTTATGTGCTGCTGTCTTCTTGGCCATGTCTCCCTTGTAAAAGAGATTTTTGAATCTCAACAGGACTATCTGGTTAAATAAAGGTTAATAAATAAATGAATAAATAAATAAATAAACCAAAACCAGGTTTTTCTTTTAATTCTGTTCAGTTATAAATCTAAATAACAAAATCTGGTGAATGAAAAAAAAATAATTTTCAACTATTCAGTTTGATTACATTGAATGCATAAATGGCTCGAGCTGGAAGATATTTGGAGGTAGAGAGCTTGAAAAGTCTGTTATGCACTGTCTCTCTTTACCCATCATGCAACGGCACAAATTTGTCCCTAAAGTGTTATCAAGTGTGTATGGCTCTCTTTTTACTCTGCTATAGTCCCTGTGGAGGGAGCAGACAGGCTGTGAATCACAGAAAGGGGAATTTAAAAAGACTGCTGTCTGAGCTAGAACTATCTGCAGAGACTCTTAAGCCATTAGATGTGTTAATAGATATCATACCCTGCTCTGCTTTCTGAAATGGAGGTGCACCATTGACAACCTACACTCGATGCCTCTGTAACCTCACCATCACTGCTGAGCGTCTTCGAGAGTCACGGCTATTATCTACTTGTGTGCTGGTGAACTCATTTAAATGATTTCAGCGTTTTGGGCCCCTTGACTCTGTCTGATTGCTGTATCCACTGTTTCCTGGTTCTCCCGCACAGTCACCTGACTCTCGCTGCCCTGGCTTGGCCCAGGCCTGCTGCTAGGTTTCCATTCTCATTCCCAAGAATCTCATCAAGCCTCACCGTCTCCCCTGGCCCGGTCTCTCATCGATTACTGCTCAGTGTCCCTACACTGTATTGTATTTATAGAAATGTATTACAGTTTATGCATTTGTTTAATGTAGCAAGTGCAATTATTCGGTTCAGCTTACTGGAATTAAACAGTATAAATATCTACATTCAGTTACTACGACTGCCCAAAAATGCCAGTCAGGGATGTCACATACAATCAAGCACAATTCAATAAAATAACATGTGTCTATGTAACTGTATGAGGCAGCAAGGAGAATGATCCTATTTTTATTTCAGCATATGGCTACTTTATGATTCCCAAATGCAGTGTTTTGCTAGTTAACTTTAATTTTGACGCCATTACAGTGCACATCTGAACTTAATAAATATCTATTAGTATATTACTAATACAGTCACAGTCTTAACCACCAAATTCCAGATGGGACTTGGTGAATTTTTAAAACTGACACAGATTATCTTTAGAGGAAATACAGTGACCTGAACAAAACATGTTTTTGGAGGGAGGTGTAGGGAGATGGCGCTGATATACAGTATACATATAACAAGAAGAGTTCCATTGGCCATCAAGATTAATTACATGGGCATTTAGCTTGCTGTTTCCATTTTGTCCTTGGTCAACAGTAGAAAGAACTGTAGACTGTCTAACTGAATACCTCTGTTTAACCATCAGCAGATACGGATTCTTGAGAAACAGAAGTTCTCATATGCTGGTTGTGTGCCCCCTGCTAGGCGCACCTGTGACAATTAAACCTTCCAGAAAAATCTGCCATCCCAGTTCAACAGCTTTCCTGTGGCTCCAGGTTTATGTTCACTTATAGATTGAGAATTGTGTAACTGGGTTCAATGAAGTGATGATATTCCCAAATGGTTTAAAGGGGCGTGGCGGACATGGTGGTCTTTGGGTGTGTACAGAGTAAAGGAGCATGTTGGTGGTGCAGCTATCCCACAGCTAGGAGCTCCAATTCCCTTACATGTAATAGTAACATGGACAAGGGCACAGGTACTTTCTCCTGTGGGACAAGTTTATGTTGGCCAGGGCTTTTTACATGGTTCCATGGAGTTGGGGACCAAAGGTGAAGATGAAACAGGGGCATGTTAAGGAAACACGTGAGAAAGTCCTGCAGACTGAGCAGATCTTTTTCTGACATAGTTGGGGTGGCATTTTCACACTGTATCATTCACAAATCTATCTGGAAACACTGCTTGCACTTTGCAAAGGTCAAAGCCATTCAATAGAAGCAAGAGATAGCATATTTAACCAAAGGCAATCAAATGATGAAACAAAGCGCTGCATTGCAAAGGCAAGATGTGCATCATCCTCACAGAGAGCTGGCTCTGTTTATGCTGAGCGTGCAGTACAAAAGGGAAGGATTCCAGGGTCTTTGAAAATGACTACATGGTATTGGGTCGGACCAGGAACATTTTTTTAATCGGTCTTGAGACTTTCAACCAAACATTTTTGCTGAGTGCAGTTTTTTGGTGCTCATTATACTCAGTCAGAGAATTTAAAAATAATTTACAGTGAGCTGCTGATAATTGCTCAAAGAAATGACCTTAGAAGAATGTGTTGACTGCTGAAACAGTGCAGGTAAAAACTCGGGTACGCTCTCAAGGAAGAAGTGAGAAAGAGAAACAACAGCAATGGGCACCAATTAGAGGCTGCTGCATTGTGCTACCATTTTAAAAAGCCCTTTAAGAAAAGAAATGCTTAGATGAAAAAAAAAATTCAAAAGAGATGCCACACATGGATTAGAAATGTGACCTTTCTTCATGAGGCCAAATAATTTTTTATTGTGTTTAAACACTACAATACAGTATATAGCCATAAAAAATCTATTGTGTATATAAATTATGCTTTCAGTACAGCAGTCCCATTACAGCTTTGGTACAGTATCATTTTTTATTTATATATATTATATATATTTTATATATGTGTATATATAATATCATTTTAAATACTTTCAGCTTCACAAACTCAACACAAAGTACAAAACTAATCCAGTTTTAGGTTTATTACAATCTACACAGTGGTGATCAGTGAAAAGGAAGATCGTCACCCAGTGAATGCATGTCACTTTGCTAAGCTACAAAGGCCTCCTGTGCAGGGACAGGACTAAAATATGCACCATTAACCAGCAAACATGTGAATTATTACTGTGTTTTTCCTTTTTTTTTTACAGATTATCTGTCACTCTTGCTCTTGTCCCCTGCTGTTAAAGGCCATGGTTAGAAATGTCCAATGCACCAATTGGTGAGGGGGAGGGGGAGGGGGGGGGGACTTGTGTCATGAACTAGAGGTGGGAGAGTGAGGCTTCACAAACCTCAAAATGAGAACAAATGATGAGCACAAATGAGTGCTTCATGAATTCTGAAATGAGAACCATGTGCTGTCAATTACTGATTCATAAGAACAGATAAACTCTGCTCTCCATAGCGAAGCACTATGATTGGGTCAAATCAGTGAATGATTGAAAGTGTATAATTGCTTTGATGAATTGGTTGATGAAGCCTCACTCTGGAACCACTAGCCATGACTGTCTGCACTCCCCTCATGTCAGTACTTGACCTGCCACCCAGGGCTGCTGAGATTGGCGCAGTTCGTTCGGCAGCTGGCTTGGACAACGGGCACAGTGCTGGAGGGGCAGGGGGCACCCACCAGTCGCAGGTTGCCAGGGGGTGATGGTGGCATCACGTTGCAGTAGACGGGGACGCCTTGGCTGGGCACAGCCCCCTGACCTGACTGACCAGGCAACATGATGGTCTGTTGGTAAGATTGCTGGGTTAACCCTTGAGAACCCTGCGTCATTTGCACCTGGGTAGAACAAAAGAGGATGTACACATGAGTATTTGGGTCCAGTGATGCTCCGCCCACATTTGTCATTCAGTAGGCAGTCTTATCAAGTACCAAGAGCTAGACATACTACTAAGTTGCATTATGTGTTTCATTATGTTAAATTATGTGATTTCATACACGTTCTTTCTCTTGTTTAATAAGATGGCATAGGTTGAGCATCCCTAATCTGGAAATTCAGAATCCGAAATGCTCCAAAATCCGAAACTGAGTGCTGAAATGATGCCACAAGTGAAAAATTCCACACCTGACCTGTGCAACATTTGACCATCCGTACATACGACCGAAAAAAATACTGTATAAATTTTGAAAAATAAAGAAAAAACATATGTAAATGTAAAAATTACACATGGTCGTACATCCGCCAGTGCTAACGGCTATGTGCATACGACCATTAGAAGATATCCCGGCATTGTGTACATCTTCTACATGCTACATGTGTACTTCTACATGCCAAATTAACATATGTCTGACTTACATCCATTTCGAGATACAACCAGTTGGTCAGAATAGAACTTGGGCGTATGTAGGGGAATGGCTGTATATGCAAATATTCCAAAATCCAAAACACCTCTGGTCTCAGGCAGGCATTCAGACAAGGGATACTCAACCTGTATTACAATACCCCTATATGGCACCATGGTGAAGCTCCACATTTTTCCTGGGAAGAGGCTGTCTTAAGGTCCAACTAATGTAATGGATATTGCTGTACTGGAGGGCATTTTAATTATGCCATAAATAATTATGAGATGATTTGTGCTGCTATATGAATACATTTCTTGTACAACTTGTTAACATATAATTTGCTTGGATATTCCTAATTCCATGTGTTGATGATATATTTGTACCACATTATGTGCTTTGATTAAATCAGATATCCTCTCTTTTATTCTACAGCCTACCTGATATGAAGACATGGGAGGGTACGACACCATGACGCCTTGGACCTGGCTGCCCTGTTGGCCGGGCATCAAGTTCTGGTTCTGGTTCTGGGGCTGCTGTGGTACACCCATCAGGTTTTGGAATCCTGGCTGCTGATTGGATAAAACGGGTGGGTAACCTAGCAACAGAGAAAAAAAACAAGGTTATTATTGAAGTTTCACTGCTTAAAGGGTGTTCCAGGGCACCTACCACCCTTTGTACTTTCTCAAATATATATAAACACATATGATATACAGCTGAATAGTTACTGAGGCAATTCAGCTTCAGAATATGTTGCCAAAATGGCACAGCATCACTTCTCCCAAGTGGGAAATAGACCTGCAGCCCTCAGGTTATAATTTTGATTCCTTAACCATGCCATCGCCCAGCTGCCAACGTCAAGTAAGGGATGAGTTAATGTGCCGCCGGAGCCAGTCATGCAGAAATCATCAACCTTCACAAACATTTGCATCAGGATCATTTTCAGGATCTTCCCTGAACGCTTTGTTCCACACACTTGCCATCTTCATTTGCTCTGGTAGTTGCGGTTTACTTTTTTTTCCCCCAATGTAATTCCTTGACACTTTGCCACGGGTGTTTGGAGCATCGCTTAATTTGATAAACAACCCCTTCATGCAGGATTCGAAATATAAATAATCAACACTTGTCTTCAGATGAGTGAGAAACAAGTGTCCACTTGGAGGTTTCTTTTTGAATAATTCATTCAGCAACCAAAATATAGTTGGAGAGAGGACAACAAAGGTAATTTCAAACCCTCCTTCAATATGTGGAACTATTCCAAAATGATCTTACCCTTCCCATGTGCATGTACCTACTGCTTCCAGAAGAGGATTTCATAAAACAGAGACAAGCCTCACACCGTACATATTTGTAGAAATCATGGTGTTTTGCTATAGAGACCTACTGTTCATATGAGTCATTGATTGACATATATTACATATTTGTGTGATGGACCCACCAATCATGGCAAAAATGAAGCCTCACTCTTATCAGCCTTCAAGGCTTGTCCCATTATGTTTGGATATGCCTGCTTCACTTAGTGCTCAGTCACACGGGTTCCCTAACTAAATCTGAAAGAGTAATTACTGGGCTGGTCTACAGCAGCTGATGTAAGCTCCAAGTATAAAACGATATTTATCAGGAGCTGGTCCCGAGCATCACTGTGTATGCTGTTTTTTTTTTTTGTTAAACTGCATACATTCAATAGTAGCCTTCAACCCTCTTTTCAGTATATTGCCCCGAATTGTAAATACTGACATGCTATAGTGATCAATTCATTTGCAGACACCCCCACAAAACACATCTGTAGAAGGGGGAGAGCCACATGGTTTCAGAATTGGCTTGAAGGATTGGGGAGGTAAAGATGAAAGCATGAACTAAGGTCAGTTCAATTTATCCTTTGTACCAACCCAATTTCCTTTAACAGAACAAATCTAGCCAGAGGTCTGTCTATTTTTGGAGGGAGGTTAAGATGAATCTCACTGATACACCAAAGAGCAAAAGGTTTCACTCAGTGTCTGATCCAGGATGGGACACAGAGGCAGAAATGCTCCCACGCTCAGAGAAAAAAATGAAAGCCATAAAAAGGAGACAAGGTATGGACATTTATCTAATTTACACATTATTATAAACCACAGAATTTAGATTTTCTCTTTCCTGCAGCTGAAAGAGAACCAAGTTGATAACTGTCTGTGATCACTGTCGACCAACCACGGAGGGTCAGAAGCTTGTGTTTACACGATGTAATGAGAATGGATGCCAAATGGAACAATATGCCGGGCCCACCTCCTTCACCGGGCACGGAGCCCTGTGGGCACCACAGGCCGTTCATCCTCCACCGTGGATCACGCACACGGGGTTGGGGGGGGGGGGTGTTGAGGCGGCAGGGGACGGGGGAAGGGAGGGCCAGGGAGAGCGAGTGTGAGCTAATTAGCGCTCTCTGGAGTTCGCTGTGCATTCGAAAGAAAAGCATCCCAATTAATCTTGCAGACAAAGTGTCATTGTGCAGCCCAGCACAGACTGCGCACTGAAAGCCACACAACAATAACCCATCAATTAGCAGGTCTGAGCTCCACTGAGCCGCAGCTGAGCACAGGCCTTTTTTTCCTTAACCCCGCTGCAGCTCCTAAGAGCTCACCCAACAATTGCTCCAACCAGGAAAACAATATTTGAACAATGCGCAGGATGGCATTGCTTTTCTCCCCCCTCGTTCCAGGTTTTTTTGATTTATCATCTAATTAAAGCCGCGGAAGTCTGCGTGTGGAAAAACGGCTGCAGGGCTTTTGTGTGCATAAAGGATTGCCGGTGCCTCCCCAGGACCAAACGCCCGTCGGTAATGGATCCTTCCACGTCAGGCTACTGGGAGGGGGGCAGGGGGGCGGGGTTGCGCTACCTTCATTGTGCGTATAAAAGTGAACCGGAAAACAAAAGGTGCTGTCTGTCTGACCTCTGATGTCGAGTCTAGCCTGCAGCACCTCTTACATGCATTACTACCTGCCAGGATTTTTTTTTTGGGAGGGAGCGGGCAGGGGGTCGGGATTTGTGGCATCATGTGCAAAGGGAAAGAAGCGCGAAAAACTCCCATCAAACCACCATCTCCTCCCAGCGAGCCTGCCTGTGTTTTCCTCATGCTTAATGAGCCATAACTGTGCGATTCTATCAGGCTTCTTATAATGAGGTGAAGTGCCGATTGGTATTCTGGCGGCACCCGCAGCTCGCCTTAATGGGAGGACAAGATCGTTTTATACACTGACTCTCAGGACAGGGGTTAGTAGACTGGAGAATTCAGTTCAGTTCCCTCAACACCACGGCTTCCCAAACCTTGACAGCCTGCGTACCTCCATTTCCAGCAGACTACTGAACAAGAGCCACCCACTTTTATGGTGGTGAAATCATAAAAATGCAGTAAAATTGCAATTGTCTTCATGAATTAAAATAATTTTTTAAAAGGTTAAGTGTCCTGTGATTAAGGAAATTTGGCATTCCACTGATTTCCGTGGCTTATGGATGTGTTTGGTTGGCTGAATTGCAATCATAGACACAAAAATGGCTCCCTAATTACGGTCCTTATTTGAATCGGGGGCATGCTTATTAATCATGCAATACAATCAAACCCAGGTTCAGGATGATTGGCACAGGAATGTGAGTTCTCTCTTTTTATTATTTGTAGCTCTGGAAATTGCCACTTACGTGTGTCTCAGTGTGGATCTTAAATGAACACTTGTCGGCTTGTGTCATACCTCAGCCCTTTGCAAGGTGGTGGGGGGTGTTGAGGTGTGAGGTGGAGACAAAAGAAGCTTTGCGTTATTATGTGCTAGACAAGTACAAGGATGGCACATGGGAATGACCTATCATGACTACCTTTATAAAAATAACTATTATCTTTGCCACAGAATTATGGGAGTCATGTCAGGGCAGAATGAAGATATTACACAGCCCCTCCCCAACAACCCATTGTGTAACCTGACCCCAAAATACCCAAGGAAAAAAGAACGGCTCACATCTCAGCTTCTGCTTTCCAAATGCCCTACTGTGTCTTGTGACCAACAATCAGGGCTGACATTTAATATTACTACAAAATTACAACATTACTCTGGTTTCCAAAAAATAAAACAAGAAAAAAATTTATTCAAAAACTCAAAACGCCCTGTTCATGAAATATATTATTCAAAGTAATAAGCCCATCCTTGTTTAAATTATGAATATGGCTGAAATGCTACAACAAGCGATGCCTATGCTACCAAGTTAACTGTGAACATCTACGATAAGAACTTGCAGACCAACAATATGTCTGCCCTTATTTTGGAATGTCTAAACACAACCAGCCAGTCTTGCACAGATAACTGCGTTTTCTGATGACCCCCCCACTGTTTCCTGTGGATTCCATGTGTTCATAGGAAATGAAATCTTTGTGATCTGTGACTCTCAAAGACACAGGCATAGCGACTTTCAGGTGTCCATATTTTTATGTGTGTCATCTTTGATGCTGATGCCACAAAACATGCTGAGTCTTGAAAGGTGTCACTTGGCTAGTCTGTATGACACATTCCTGCTACCTTGCAATGCCATTTATTTTTATGAATGAAATGCATACATGGACACTGGACTACTTCTGAAGCCAATAAGCAAGGTGAACCAGCACTTTGGCCTTAACCTTCAATGTAATGGGTAGAGTTCTCTTTGATCTTGGAGCTGAGCCAGTGGATTGATTTGTTAAGCAGTATCACAGTCTTACCAATGTGCCAAAATAGTTTTAGAAGCTAATTAGAAAGCAGTTAATTTAATATTCGAGTTTAGTCTTCATCCCGTTACTGCTGGACAAATAAACCCTTTACTCTCCCCCCTTTTTAAATCTGTAATCCTGAATAATCAGGCTGATTTGCATATCTTTTATGAAAGTCATTATGTGAGGTTGGGAGGCTGGGCTGTGGAGGAATTTGCTGGCCGATACACACTCATTTGACACTCCACTTTATTAGCTGGGGCACTAATGATGCTTGTAAAAGCCCCCACCCCCCTCCCCACCTCTACCTTCACCACTTCAACAATTCAAAATTTAGAACAGCAGATGACTCAAACATTTCTTCTGTGCTTTTTTAAGTTCTGTAACTGAAAACTTAAATTCAAGGGACACCTGGTGGTATGTGAAAAAAAAAACACTACAATTATCATTAACATGTGTAATAAATGGAAGCTTGGAGTTACTTTCTTGATAAAAATTGACTAATTAAAAATAAATTCAACAACAACAACAACAACAACAACAACAACAACAACAACAACAACAACAAACTATTTAGTGCTTTTTACAGCTTGGAGCCCAAAACATAGTTAACTTCACTATCCCCTGCTGTTTCTGACTCCAAAGATATGCCAGCGAATGGCTATAGTTTTACAGTTCACTCACAGTAAACATTAGTGAAATATTCAGAAATGTGCCATCCAGTGGGGTGACAGAGCTGTGACATGAAGCTAATATGAGCACTGCCCTCCTATTAAACAGAACACATGGCATTCTGGGAAACAACTGATAAATGAGAAAATGATATAATGCCTCTGAGATAATGCAACTTTCCATAATATTTAGCTGTACCATAATATTTTATACATTTTACCATTTATATTTGAGCTGTCAAAACACATACACATAGAATGCCTGATTTGTGATATACATACATTCTTTATAAGACTACTTTAAATATGTATAAAAATATATAACTATAAATATAACATGTTATGTAATCTTCAGTCATTGCTCTCAGCATGGTGGCCAAAGACCAATTATACACTGCAAGAAACATTAGAAATGATTAAAAACAGACCGAACACAAATTTAAAGTTGCCTTAGTATTAATTAAGCTGTGAAATATAGATTGCAAAAAGTTATTTCATTAAATTACCTTTCTAGCACCAAGTGAAAAACCTTCCAATTTGTGTCACAGAGGGAGGCAGTAATACAAACTTTCAAACCACAACTTGGCTTATAATGAGGACACTTCACTATAAATTGTTTCTTGTTTCCAGGTAGATGGATGATTTCAAAAACAGGCCAAATGGTTTGAAGATAAAAACTAGAGTAGCCAGGAAATAAGCACCTTACCTTGCAGAGTTCATTTGCATTGTGAGCTGTCCTATAGTCAATATAATCTTTATTTTGCTTGGAACGTGTATGTGTATCTGTCTGCGCATATGTGTGTGTGTGTGTTGTGCGTGTGTGTGTGTGCTTGTGTGTGCATAACAAATTGTATGCAATTTACTGTATGGACATATTGAAAGCAGCTGACAGTTTACTTTAGGGAGGTTATTATTTGATAAAAGGCATGCAAACATAATCACTGATATATCAACCACGGATCCTGTGACAAATTTGATACATGGAACATGCTCCAGATGTGTCATACTCCATATAGCACACAAGAGCATGTTTCCCCTCATTATTATTTTATCATACAGTAATATCAATGTTTGTGGATGTATCCATGTGTCTGTTTGCAGGTCTGTTTATACAGTGTAGCTATTATATGTTTGATTTACATACAAATGTTAAAGTATTCACAAACATCCACATCAATGTTGACAGGATTTCATCTCCTTCCCTGTTCTAGTCAATAACCTCAATTTTATTGAGTTAATAACGACAAATCTACAGATGGAAATATTAACTTAACCATATTAGAGAAGACCCCAGCAATTATAGCTTCCTCTGCTACTTCCAGCGATGACAATGAGAGCAGAAAAACAAAGCTCACAGTCGCCTGGAACTGCAGCTCTGCAGCATTCTGGGAGATTTGGAGACAAATGGCAGTAATGTAAAAATAGCAGGTCTTTGTCTCAGAGTATGTGTGTTTACCGCAGTGCCCAGTGGTAATCACACCCTTAGTGAAGCGCTCTTTCTCCCGGGCTGATAGATTGATTATGCACTGCTTCCATCTCCTCAAAGACTTAATCGTGTGAAATAAGCTGTCTGCCTCCAACTCCTCAACCTCAGAACGACAACGCTGTCACTCACTCACTGCCTCGCGCTCACTCCATTCCCACCGAGTGGATGACTGTGATTACACCCGCCACTTTTGTGCCTGTCAAAATAAAGAACAGACGGTCTCTGGTTGTTTTTTTGTGTTTTTTTTTTTTTGTCATCCAAAATTTCGCAGCTTCAGTCAGGTGCTGCTTATCTGAAACTTCTCTCTGTAGACTTTTAGAATTTTCGACTTTTTCCACTTTTTGGAGTGTGCAAACAAACACTGTTTCTGCAACTTTTCATAGTGTTACCAACTTCAGGAGGCAAACATCGCTTTCAGGTCGAGCTCAAATACAGCACTGGAGGAAAACAGTCGTCAGTCTCCGATACTGCTGACATCCTCAGCAGTATCCAATAGTAGTACCATTATAAACAAAGGCGAGACCTACTGGGCAAGGGTGTGCCTTAATCAGCTTTGGTTTAACCATATGACACTGCTTCGTGAATTACCACACAGACACAAGGATTTTACAGTAGGGGAAAATACAATTATTCTTGGTTCCATGGGTATTAAACAAGAGTTTACAACTGTCATTCATGCTGCTGGGGAGCTGAAAGCACTCTGATATATGCAGCTTTCCAGTCCCGAACAAAACACTATCCATTTATCACCCTGGTGGTTGCATGCTACACATTGGTGGTAGTTCAGGTGAGTCACCCCCCACCACTGTAAAATGCTTCAAGAAATGCAGTTCATTAAATACACTACATAAATATAATCCATTATTATAATACTGCTATATGCAGTAGGAGACATTAAGTCGAGGTCCTGGCTTTCTATGGTCATTAAGGATCCCATGGCACTTATCAGAAGTGTATGGGCAGTTAACCTCACTGTGATACTCAAATTCCCAAACTAAACCTCTCAATCTGGCCATCTAATCACCCCCCGCCCTCCACACTTGACAGCCCACACAATAAATTGCGCTGCCTACCTGTCTTGTTTCCCAGGTCGTCACGGTAAATGAGAAATGAGTTATAAATAAATAAACACTCATGGGAACTCTGCTATCTTTTTCACTGTTCCACATCTCTCCTCAACCCCTCATTTCCTCAGCATTAGGAAATGTCTGCTCTCTCCTCTTGGTGAATTGTAATGAAAGGTAAATAGACTCATTTGCGATGAGCGTGAGGCTTTGCGGAAAGACTGCTTTATTCTGTGTGACAGGGAAAGCTGATCTGTAAACCACAGCATATCAGCACTAACTGCATAACAGAGTAGCAAGGTGTCAGGTGATGGTTATCCTGCTGAGAATATTCATTTTGCTTATATCTGGTTGCCACAACAGACAGCAGTGTTTAAAATATTATCAAGAACATTATAGACAGGCCTTCACCACACTGCATGACATGGCCTTTCCAAGATAAAGCCATGACACACATTGAAAACTTCCTGTCTAGCCATCCTCTGCTTTAATACAAGTGTGCTGGACCCATTGTGACACTGAACTGAACCTGGTGTTGAGTTCTACAGGCAGCCAAAGATGGAAAAATTTGCTAAAGCATGCCCTAGTCAACTACCGCATCTGCATTTTGGTCCATTTACAGCTTCCATACATATGTGTCTGGAGCTTAAAGGTTCCCAAGAGTCAACATGAATTTTTTCTGTATTTTGAGTGTATGAGATCAGCACTGTTTTACAAGGGTCAATATATGAATATCCCAGGCTGTTTTACAACAAGTCTGAAATTGGCTTAACTTTTGACACCACATATTAACTTCACTTTAACAGACTAATCATATTTACCCTACTATTTCCATACACCTTCTCTAGCAGCTGCACCTGAAGTCTGCATCCTGACTGTCTCTACTCACAGTCTAGGTAGAGAGGCTATACTGTGTTTCTCTTTAAATATCCCCTGTGTTGCTCCCATCAGCTCCATCACTTGTACAATGTATACATCTACAAAAGCTAAATAACATTGTCCTTTTTAAATACTGTTGTCAGCCTTTAATCTTGATTGTCAGTCAGGCACAGTGGGGTTTGTGTTGAGGAGCTCATCACTGTGCAAGCAGCAACATGAGCTCAAAGTGGAGTAAACATTGTATAAATGTAGACAAAACAAATTACCCATACTCCAAAATCCGTACGTGCACAGTTTCTGAACAAGCTCATTTGCCTCATATACTATACTGTGACAGCCTTCAGTCTGTTTCCCATTCGTTGAGTTTCACCTGGGCTAAATCTTAGGCAGCTCCACTAATCAGTGTTTTTTTTATTTTAGGTTTTTTATCTATCTGACTTTTTTTCCTGATGTTATGGTTTATTACATTTGATATTGAAAAATAATAATCCATACTGTACCCACAGAAAATTAGTTCTTTAGGATTAAATGGGCATTTTCAAAGAGTTTTTTTGAAACTCTATTTTTAAACTCTTTATTTGAAATGAAATTACATTAGTTGCCATGCTTAGCCTACTTTAGTTTTTACAGGTTTATTTTACTTATATTTATTTGAAAAAAAAAAAAATCTGCTGCCCCTGCTTTGACTAGTTGTGTAACCCTAGCAACGTCAGCCAATCAGAGCCGTGGATCATGAATTGCTCAGTGTCTACTGACGACTGAACTGCTTGTGCATTTCAAAGAAAGAAAAGGGTTCAGGGAGATATGAATTAATCGTATGTATTGACGTCTCTGATTACACAATGGCATGTTCCTTTGGTAGATCTTCAAGCATGATTTATCAAGGTCACATGGGGACATTGACACAGCAAGCAGAGACCCAGTAAAAGTCTTAGATCTAATCCATAAATACTTATATCATCCACAGAAATACTGTTCTTTGGGGAGTATTATATGCTCAAGGGACCACCTCAACTTGTATCTTGGTGTTATCTATGGTGCATATGTGAACAGGCCATTTTATCCTTCATTTCCCTACCACAGCAGTGGTTTCTGAAAGAAAGAATGTCACTGCCTTGGTCTAAAGATACCTCGAACATTACTGTTAGGCTGGACTGAACCCTGAGCTGTAAGTGTCCCCCCCTTGTGTACTGTGGGTGACACTCTTTATGATTTATTATGGCAATGGGGATGTTTTAGTAGCCCTGGTAGTCTGACAGAAGGTTTGACCACTAGTGCTCCTGGATGGGGTATTACTGAAGTGACAGATTCATGTTGATTGGGAGGACATTATAAACAACTACACAGTGAAGAGCTGTCCCTGCTCCACCTCACGCCCTCCCCTTCAGCACGGTCAATTGAACAGTCACCCCTCCCTTTCTCTGTCTCTCTCTTGCACACATACTTGATTCAAAATTGCATTTTGGAAAATTAACAACAGCAGTTTACCTTAGTGGCTCTCTATCTCCTCCTTTTCTGCACATTCATTCATAAACAACACACACTCTCTGTGCTCCCAATTATTAAAAACGTGTATACCAAGTAAATACACGCTGTACAGGTGATGATATGATTTTGTGAAGACAAATGCTGGGGAGCAGTACTGAAATGGGCAGATCAATATGGATGAGGCAGCGATAATTCCCGTGTTTGGCTCTGGGCTGCTCTGGGGCAGTCTGTGCTGCAGGACTCCAGCCAGGCCTTCATCTAATAATCCCAAGTGCTGAGCACTTTTCTCATCCCTCACTGTCTCCCTGCCCCGCTCATAAAACCACATTAGAGCTGCAGTGCACCGCATCAATCACGGATGCAGATAACGGGATCAGACCAATGCAATCAACGCAGGATCTCAATCGGACGCCAGGCGGGAGCCCGTGACTGCTCCTCTATGTGCCGGGCGTGACATGAGACACCCCTGTCCCCGAGTGCCACTCCGTCGCCATGACAACGTGCAGTGAGCCTCTGGCGAGCACCGAGAGGTGTAATTGCTGGGCATAACTCCTCATTAGCCGATCCACCATCCTTTCCGAGGAATTGTAGATTTTTTTACTGCACGCTGTAAAAGCACAGCCTCACAGCATATTACAGGAAGAGGCATTTTGGTTTTTATTAGTTATTTCCTTGGTGGGTGCCCTTGTACAGGAAAATGTACATGGCTTGTATTTTGTCTGCTCACATGTGTGGAGAGTTACTGTAGCCAGGAATGTTCAGAAGCAATGGACCTTGCTCAAGGGTATAACAACTGTGTTCACATGCAATTTGAGCTTAAACCCTTATGATTTCAAGTCATGTTCTGTAAACGCTACACCACTCTCATGCCACCATTTGTTAGATTGGTAGCAGTGTTTCTCCCATTGGTTACCCTACCCCTCAGATTTATAGGAAAGTACTAAGTCAAGAACTCACAAATTATAAGGGCAGTAGAAATGGCATGGCAACGTCTGGATGTGAAGCATCTTCACTCCACAGCCTCTGCTCCAAGAAATTATAGGTTGAGAGCAGAATATCCACTCGTTCAAAGTGACAATCTTGTTGCTGACTCCGTATGTGAGGAAACATTATCCCTGCATGCTGGTACTTATGCAGAGGATTCACAGCGGATATTTCTCTCTTGGTCTGCCTGCAAGAGGATGCAGGCAGACCAAGATCAGGTCCAATCCTTTTCCAAAGGAATTTAATGAGGACAGCAGAAACCACGCAAGGGTCACCCTCATAAATATTCAGAATATACCACATGGGAGGAATCTGGACTGAGCACATCTGTAATTTTACATCTTTGACATTTTTATGGAACCTGCTTAAAGTGGATGGTGCACTTTCCCTTGGTCCCGCTTTCAAAGGGACAGGATTTTCATATTTCACACACTAACCCGGCTGGTTTGCCCCAGATCCAACAACGACAGCTGGGTTCAGTGAATGTGACTTTCCAATGTGTGCCTTTTAATCGCTCTCCAAAAAACACAGATTTTTTTTGACTGTGAGTTCACCAATTATAAACTGTGACCACACGGTCATTTGATTGAGATTAACTCCAATAATCAAACTAATTGGGCAATTAAGGTATTGGATTTGATGAACGGTCGCTTGACTGAACGCTCTGGAAATCCCTGGGCAGCAAAGCTTCACTGTTATCACCTTACCACTTAAAAGACCGATGCTTTGCCATTTTGCAGCAGTGAATCACAGTGATGTTTTGTTATACTGGGCAAGTGCCACAGCTTTGCTTTATTTTTTCCTCTCGTTCTGTGCGGGTCATGGTGACCGTTGTGACAGATTGCCTGGTGCGGGCGGGGACTGAAGAAGCTCTCGGCTGAGTAAAGAGTTCTATTTCGGCTCCTGCGGTCTGTCGGAGAAGTGCAGAAGAATTCGGTATGCCTGTCAGGAGCCGAAGCCGTGAGGGAGGGTTTTCATAACTTCCTCTGACACAAAGATCAGAGACATAAATCAGAATTTGCAGCTGCGGTCTCCCAGCTTAGACGAACGTGCGTGTGTGTCACTACGTGAGTGTATATATTTTAGTCCTGAGGTACGTCTACTTTTGAACCAATTTATGATTAATTTTCCCCGTCATAAAGCTGGGTTTAATGACTTTGGCGCTGTCCCTGAATGCATGACAGACTGCAAGTGCTACATACATGCCAATTATTTTAATGAGCAAATACTCATGCAGTCTGTGCTAACAAAAAGGGGAGCACTGTGTGTGTGTGTTTGTGTGGGGAAGGGATATGTCAGATGGGGGTGTTACACTGTATTCTGCAATGTAAGGAGTTTACCTGCAGTGTTATTATGTACAGGACAGTTGACCTAAGTCCCTTCACATGACCTGGAGCATAAACGTTCAAGCAACATTATGGTCTGTCTCACTGCCTTCTGCGATCTGGGAAACTGGTGTAATTTTATGTGAACTGAACTTTTGTAACATTGTATAACATTTAAATGATATCTGCATTCAGATTTCAAGAATTCAAGAGCAATATAATAGGAAAAATAAAATCTTAAATATTCTGGTATTACTGGTCTTACCACTAACATAGAATCATATCCATAAGGTATTGTCCTGCTCTATACCATCTGCTCTTGAAGCAGACGACATTTTACATTTTGTATTTTAATTAGCTTAAATCTGCTAATTGGCTGGTTAGCGGAAGAGCTGATGAAATTGTTTGATTAATCATTCCACTCAACTTTGTCAACTGACGCTGCAACTTAATAACAAGTAATCGTTGTAGTTACACATGTCTCCAGAGACAAGGATGTTGTAGCATATTCAGTCCTCTGGCTTCTCTATGCTGTTTGTTACCCGTAAAATTTTTCGTCAAGTGATTTCAGCACACACTGCATGGTTAAGTATAAAACTGAAGGGGAAACTGAAACAGAAACAATTCAATTAATCTGATTAAATTCTGGACAACTGCTTCAGCCTCTGCTTCCACTTTAAAGAGCATGTGGACCTGCCGATTACTTCCAGCCACTGAACCAAAAATGGATTGTTGCATAATTTAATCAGGGGTAAAAGAAGATTGATGTGAAAAATGATAATCAGAAGGATAGAAATGTACCTGCTTCTTTTCAAATAAAAACAACAGGAAGCGGGATCCTGGAAACGGCATCCTCTGGTCCTGAGAAGATTTATCTGTGCTGGGTCCTAATCTAATCTCACCCACGCTCCCCTCCTCTAGGGCCCCCGGGCTATTACACTTCATAAAGTGTGCTTCTCCCAAACTGTGGACAGATTCCTATCACTCTGCCACCATTAACAATGTTGAAACGACAGCACCCCTCTGGCTGGCAGGGCTGTCACTGGTGATGGGCATTCCTTTGGTTCTGAGAGTGGCTTTTCCCTCATCAACGTCCCTGGTTCGACCCCTTGGGTGGGATGGGGACGTGTTACCCCTAGCGATGGACCCTGGGGTAATTAAGCACATGTCTCCAGGTTCGCCTGTGTTAGCTTTGTCGGTTTAGCGCGGTCTCCCTGGTGTAGTATTCGCTTAAGGAGAATAGATGAGCTGGTCATGATGCTAAGTGATGAAATGGAGGCAAAATTGTATTTGTGGATCAGCGGACTGCGGAAGTGACTACTAACTCCCATTCACCCATCATCCCCCCCCAAAAAAAAAACTTGAGAAGGTAACACTTGACTTAATTTGTTGCTTTCAGATAAGGATGAAGCTCATTGCGGTTGGGCTGGTTTGGGCTAATGCACCTCCTCTTTCTCTCAGAGCGAAGTAATCAGCCGAGGAGAGGGGTGGCTCCGTGGGTGTTGGGGTCGCTCTTTGCTGTAGACGGAGAAGCAGCCTGGGAGGGTTATCGGGTTATTCTGATCACTCCATCTCTGTCAGATTTACCTCCTCCTTTTCACACCGTCTTTTGTTGCGTACGGGCAAGTATGCTAATGACCACCCTAACGGAGATGGAGAAATGGTAATTACAGGGAAGGCTCAGTGAGACGTACGATACCCCTGAAGCGTGCGTAAAATAACGAAATGTAAATGACGCTCATTTCAATTGCAAATCAAGTTTCACAGATACGCGGTTCACTTATGCTCTCCCAAGAACTTCCAAGCTCTTCTAGAAAAAAAAAAGAACTCAGACTTCTGGGTGGATGTACGCTTCCAGAGAAGTAATGACTGTGCTCAAGAATATTTTAAATGATATATGTTTAAAAATAAAAATTATACTTAAAAAAAATTACATATATATATATAAATATATTTTTATGCATGACTTGCACTAATATTTTGTAAAATGAAATTATACATTTTCTGCATGATACATATTGGCTGTTGGTTGCATGTAAAAACAGAAATTATAAAGCACTCGCTGAGCCATTAAAATGAAAGGATTTGAAGAGAAGATAATTTCTATATTTATGTTTAATGTTTATGTTCTTTCATAATTATGTATTTATCAACCTGTTCAGGATTACTGTTGTGATATTCCTTGAATTTTATGTCAATTTTAGATGAAAGGGCCTATGTGAAAGGAAGAAACTGTTCTACAAACAATAATATGATAGATAAAACACAAACAGAAACAAAAACACTAATGAAGAGATGCTGTCCATAATGAATTTCTCAAATTTCACTTATAAACACCATTCAGGAACCATGTTTCATGCAAGTGAAAGGATATGGTGAAAAAAGTATTTTCTTAGAGAAACATTTTGAAACATTACAAATAGGACTTACCAAAAGTTGCCCACACATAAGCACATGTGGCATGGGTACAGGTATTATGTAGTAGTAGGTGCCCGATGAACAGTGAGCAGCCAGAAAAGAGACCGGTTCACTGTGAGATCCTGCTACTCAATCTCTTACAGTGCAACGGCCCCCTGTCAAGCTACACATCTCCGCTGTGGCACACTCACACACACACACACACACACACACACACACACTCACACACACACACACACACGCACACACTTGCACACACAGACACACACACACACACACGCAGACACACACACACACACACACACTCACAGCACACACACACACACACACACACAGACACACATACACAACACACACAGATGCACACAATCACACATGCACTAAATGACATACCCGATTGCACAAGCTGAAACACTATGTATTCATACTGGTACAGGTATCAAAGCTTTAAGACAGACTCGAATGAGTAAAAGTGGGACATTCCCACCCACTGAATGCTTTTGTGGTTTACACGCACCTGTCTGTTGCGGGCTCTGTGCAAGCTGCTGGTTCCTGTGTGTGCTGTACTGGACCGGGCCGACGGGCCTGTACTGCTGACTGTTTGAGGTAGGGTACTGGGCGGATGAGTAATAGAACACTGGCACCTGGGGGGGAGAAGAGCAGACGGAGGGAGGGAGTGATGTTTCGCAGCGGCAGAGAGTGAGAAAGGAAGGGAAAGGAGGACGCGTCGTCGCCGTAGACGGCGGAGCGACAAAGGGGGGAAAAATCTGCCCCAGTGTACAAGCTCTGCGGCAGCTATTCTCATGTTACGGACCTCCTGCTGTCAGAAATATGAAAAACAATGTGTAAATCAAAAATGAAACAATGAATGTACTGGATGGCTGCGATATGAAAACCACTTTACTGACACCACATGAACCGCATTAAAAAATAAAAGTAACAGTAGTCAATAAGTACACTTGGGTTTGGTTATTGCAATTCTTCTCTCTGGGAGTGAAAAATGTTATACTGGAGAGCAGTTTGTACATATTATACTTTTCAAAATTACAACTCAATATAAATGGCTCATCTATATGGCTCATCATGAAAACATCCCAAGGTGCTATATAAGAACGTTTAAAATGAAGTTTAAAAAAAAAAAAAACAGAATCAGCTAAAATCCAGAACTAAGATGAGTACGTTTTGACCTGATTTTAAAGAGTTACTTTCATATCTTAACTGGTTCATAACAGAGGATATAAAAAAACCGCGGCAACAGAAGTAGAACAAAAAAGCCCACACATGAATACCTGAGGAATGAATCAGTCAAACAATCATTTTTAACTTTCAGACTACTGAGGAGAAACATTTTCTTTCATTCTCAGTGTGACACATTCTCCAACTTAACTGCTGGAAAAGCTACTTCTGTACATATGAATACAAGTAGCATCTCCTGATAAGGACATACATGATGCTAAAATGTTACCATTAAAGCTAAAGATGATCACCACTGTAAGCCTGCTTGAGTCTTTTACTTGATTAGAAATTAATCCACACCTGGATACATTCTCTGAATTATCAGCACTAATTGGTGGATTATTAGTTCTTTCAATTGTATTATGTATATATACACATAATTATGTAAAATATGAGTCCAAACAAGAAAACTGTTCTTTCCTGGTTAAAGGCAATGGCTTTAAAAGTTCTGCTGCCACTGAATTTTTCCCTCATGCACTGCCCCCTCCTCCCTCTCCTCCAGAGACGAGCAGCTAGTTTGTGAGGATGTAGAAGACAGGGTCTGTGATCTGGCAGACAGTAAATCACTGATCCTCCTTGTCCGACACGTTCAAGTCAATTAAACGTGATTAATCGTCACCTGCAATGCACCGTTCCACAGAGGACCTCCTGAGAGAGGCAAGAAAGCTTACTGCAATAGGGCCACACCGAGGATCATGGGAAAACAGGCAGGGGAACAGGAAACCGATAATGGAACTGCACAGTTCAAAACAACAACAAAAGACTACTGGGGCATTTTTTTCTCCCAATCCCTCTTTTCTACCCAATTTGGAACTGCCAATTAAGCATCTGCAGTCACCACTGTGCTTCCCGCATTTGTGCAATGAAGAGTGCAGTTTAAGTATGTGCATTCCTCTGACACGCTCTCCTCTGAGCCAGTAAATATTTTACATCCTACATGTTACAGAGCGCTATAGGAGCGCTAGCATGAAATGCAGGAGAGGTGTATTTCTCACTGATGAGAAGTGGTAGCCCGTGGGTGCCTGGTGCATTGCTGAGAAGATTTAATATATTGTTGAATAAAAAAACTAAAAATACCATCCGCAGGAGCCCTTGGTGAAAATTTTCCTCCATTTTATCTCACCATGGGTGTTTTCATGAGAGCTTTTTTTACTTTATTAGAATACAGCTTTGCTGATTAAACAGATCCTGTTTGTATCAGAATCTGGAGGGCGTCCTACCTGAGATGGAGCCTGCGCCACGAACCCCTGTGACGATGGCAGGACCTGCTGGGTCATGTGGGGCCCAGACGCTGGGAACCCCCCCGGTGGCAGCTGGTGGCTGGGGGAGGGCATCACGAAACCCGTCTGGGGGGGCTGCTGAGACAGGAGGCCGGGGGCGTACGCGGAGTTCGGGGGCTCCGGGGCTTCACCTGACGACTGACGGCTCAGGCTCATCTGGCCGAACTGCGAGGACAGGTCATCCCGCTGCGGAGGCGAGCGCAAGCATTACTGTCACGCTCAGGAACGGGGGACCCTCACAAGTCCCCTGCTCAGTGATACCACGCCACTAAACGTCTGTCACTGCCAAAAGCAGGAGCGTCCAAACCCCTTCCTGGAGGACCGGGCGCTTAACATCCTTAATTAAACTGATTACTGGCTTTATTGAACCAACTGAACCATTCCCTCCAATTCTGTCATTGGTGGTGATTTACAGACAGCTGGAAACCCTTCTGGACTGCAGCCCTCCAAGACCAGGGTTGGGCAGTCTTGCACCACATTCACAGTAGCAGTGCAAGTCTATTGGCTGTGCTATCATAAATTGTAGTTTGGGAAAAACACCTCAGCATTTGCTGAGTAGGTAGAATTTCAATCTGCAAAGTGTGCAGGGCCTCTTTTAAAAAAAAATCACCAGACAACAGTCATGCAGTTTCACTTCAGACTTCTTCTTGGCAATTATCAACATGCTGTTGCCCACAGTTTAATACTTCAAACGCAATCTTTCATGCACGGCACAAAAGCTTTGAAGAACACAGCCAAGAAATTCCCTGACTCAATAGCGCTATAATGAAGATATTCACCATATAATACAAGCACTGTTTTGATGTCATGGAATAATTTTGTACATAATTCACAAAAACCCTTTTTGAATGGTGTGACAGTAGAGCCACAAGACCAGATACTGCTCAAATGACAAAAATTATTTCTACTGAGCAATTTAAAGGAGAGCTGTGAAGCTAGTCAGGTGACATCAAACCAGTTCTGAACATGACACAACAAAGCCATTAAAAGACAAACCCTCTCTCTTTTCAAGGCCCCCCCCCACACACACACATACACACCCACATGCTCACATTTTGCTCAAATTTAAAGGCACACGCACATAAGCGAACAGATATAAACACATGCACACACTCACACACACACAGCATGAGCGCATAGACCACTGAAAGAGCGACAGAGAGAGATGAGGAAGGAAAAATACCGCAGAAAAGTGTTGTGCGGGAGAGACGGGCAGCAGGTGCTGACTTGGGTACGAGAGGGCGGAGTATGACCCTGCCTGAGAGGTTGTCTGTAGACCCTGCGTACACCACACAACCACAGGAGAGAGCGACCAGGAGAGTCAGGTGGGAGCGTCGAGAATCTGGGGAGGCCCTTCAATGATGCATTCTACTGCTCAGTCAAGCCACTGTCCTGAATGACTTGCTCTGGAACATTTAATTAGCTCAACAGAGCAACGTGGCACAAAAAACCATCTTGAGCTAAGAGCCACATTTTGAACGCTCTGTTGTTAACTGTGCATTAAGCATTCATAACCTAAGGCAGGGCAGGGAGTAATTGGATCACTGAAAGAGCTGCGAATAGAGGTTGAAATGAAAACCAGCGGGTATCAAAAGTGCCCTCCGGGGGGAAGCAGTGAGACACCTGCCGTCTCCAAAACACCGCTTCTGCTTTTTCAATAACGTGCAATTCAACGTCCCCGGGGTGACCTGGAGTTTGAATTCACTCAACACTCCGTAAAAAAACATATTGTGTGTTTTTTAATTACATGCCTTTTGAAAATGTACAGTTCATAAAAGATTAATGACTGCCTTTGAGTTTTTACGTGGATATCATGTCAAATGATGTACAGTAACTCAGCAGTGTCATTACAAAAACACAAAGGATATTCTTCATACCATTCATTTTACCTCTAAATATTAATTCATCAAATCACTAATTTGCACGAGACCTATGCACATCTTACTAAAAAAAAAAACAAGACCCTTACTTGGCTTTTCCACAAAATCACTGAACATCACTGACACATTTCTGGAGATTTGCTAGTTATTATCAGTGCTGGTTCTCAAGCTTATTTATCCACATTTGTATTCATGAACAAGTGTATGAGTCGTATGCACTGTAAGTAGCTTTGGATTAAGGAGTCTGGCAGACAACTACGGCTGAATACATAAAGTAGAGGATAATTCAATGTGCTGAACTCAAATGCTAAAAAAGGCTAATCTTTATACAGCTGACATCAGCTGAACATTAAGGATGGAGAAAGGTCTGGTAACCCCTGGTCCGATTTGGCTTCCTCTCCTTTCGTTGTAGCTACTGTACTAACTGGGAGTTGCTCATTGCCCTTGTGTTCCCTTGTGAGCTGGCAGCCATAGGGTTCAGTGGCACATTCTAATTTAATGTGGGTGATAACAGGACAAGGTCATTTCCTGTGCCGGGGCGCCCACAGCAGACCGTGACGGTAACAATGAGACAAAGCATTTGAGGACGCAGTGCAAACATTGCCTGACATCTGTGCGGGGAGAGGACCAGTGAAAGTGGAACCTGGGAGAAAGGCAAACAAACCGACAACACAATAGGTGTTGTAAAAGAAGAGTCGAAAGTGGTCCTGATGGGATATATTTAAAGGTGTCATGCTTTCTGTCTTGTAGACTTAATCAAAACTTAGAAATAAAAATAAACAACATGTAGTGTATGTTTTACATTATGTGCAATTTAATAATGCCATGAGAGCTGCAGTAGACTTATAATTATGGATCTTGTGTACTCCTACCTTCCTTATTTTGTGTCCTAGTGAAACTGTTTGGGCAAGGAACCCGTTTTATTATAATTTAATTGTCCTGGCTGTTCAGCCCCTATTTGTGGACATGGATGGTTCATCTGTAATGTGTTATTCATATTTTGGTTGGTGGCACAACATATATTCCTTTCAATTTCGTCATATTCCTATTTGAGAGAGCACTTCTTTTTCATGAGGATGTTGAACACGGACTCTGGTTCGGTCAGGCTGGCTGGGTGCCCGGTAAGTCCGTGTGGTGTGAGAGGCCGAGAGGAGACCAGCCATGACAAATGGAAACCACCGGCGTTTCACACAATAATCCTGCCCCTTGCCATCAACTCCATCACATGGGAATTACCACCTGGCGAGGGGGGTGACAGCCACTCTGTCTCACGCTGCTGACAAACTCATCACTAACATTCATCCTCTTCAGGGAACGGATATTGATTCCTGAGCCGGAATACACCTTGTGCTTACTTCATTAAATTCCGCTGCCGTGTGAGCCCATAAAATGATAATTGTGGCTACAAGCATAGGCTCTAACTTGCTCCAGTTAGACTGTCTGGCCACAGAAGCAGAAATAAAACCATAAAATCATCCATTGTCCATAAATTCTGCCCTACCTTTCCAGCCTGAAAGTCTGCTAGCATAATGTGTCCCGACCAGAAATTATGCAGTAAATGAGATGATGCAGGCACTGGTATATAATTACTTGTTTAGTCAAAAGCTCTATTTAATTAGTGAAACGCTATACTTCATAATTTCATGCTCAATAGATCACACAGTGCACACATTCTATAAAGGCTTCAGTTATACCATATATGCTTGGTTTCTAGGAAGAGAAACCACAGCTAACATGGCCGCCTGACTCAAGTGCAGCTTTTGATGAACAGAGAGACTCTGGCTGCGGTCTTGCACGCACGCGGCCTCTGTCCCTGACGCCTCGGTGACGAGGAAACAATGACAAAGGGACAAAAATGGGTGTGATGAAAGCAGAATGGATATAATAAATATATAAAGCACCTGTGACAAATGAGTAGATGTAGCGTGCTTCAGAGTCACACCTATTCTAAAACATATGATCAACACACAATTTTCCATTACTGGACAAACATTTACAAAACACATGTGCTGTACTGACAGCAATGTATACGGATGCCTGTTAAAACTATACAGACAGTCTAGGGATCCAGCACACAATGATTTTCTTGGATTTTACTGGAATTTTGATTTTGTTAGTTAAATATTTTATGTCTCTCAATATAGACTGGCTATTTTGTTTATTTTGCTTCATCTTTTTTGATTTTTAGATTTGCTAAGATTTTTTCGTAGTGTATCTACTGAAAAAGGTTTTTGTAAGGTTTGTTGAAAACATGATCAGCTTTGGCAAAACAAACGTATTGATACAGTGACTTGAACTCAATTTAAGTCTTGTAAGTCGCTCTGGACAAGAGTGTCTAACAAATGTCATTAATGTAATGTAATGTAATTTAATGAAGAGAAAAGATGAGAAGCAATTGAACTAAGAGCATACTTCTGTCCAAGTGGGGAGCTCGAGTGTCTTGAGTATAGAGGATGTTTCAGGGATTGTTTTTAGATTTCGTACTTTCAGTTTGCAGAAGTAAAAAAATATTCTGGTAAATTACAAACTTTTTAAAAAAACTGCAATGCAAGTTGGGAAGTTTTCACAAAAGTGTGTCCATTTGCATGTTTCGATTGAAACAGGCAGCAAATATCCCCTCAGACACCAAAACTTTGCTTCTCCTAAGCTCAATGAGCGTCCTGATGCGTACGGTGTTCAGGACACCATGAGCCCAGACGGAAGCTGTTCCAGTGAAAGATACAAAGCTTGGCCTCCTGAGGCTTCCGGTCCTTTCTCTCCCTCGGGTAGCAGGATAGAAGAGACCTGGATTCATCCCCACTTCGTCTTGACGAACACGGGGGAACTTCAGATGAATGATGTAAGGAGGCGAGCAAAGAGAGTTTCGTTGAGTTGGCGACAGGAAGTGAGAAAGTAGGACGCTATGTAACAGCGTAGGTCAGCGAGAAACTCTCACAGGCTCCCTTGGAGCAGCTGCTGTTAACACATTTTTTTCGCATAACCAATAAATCAAATGACCTAGTTTATCAACAAGAGGGATGCATGCTTTAAAAAACACAGCAGCCGGTGGAGTTAACCCTAGCAGTGCAGCTAAAATATAAAAATATGAAGTACAAGACAAAAACATCAAAATGCATTATGTTGCAAATAAAATATATTAATAGTTGTTTTCCTTGTGGTTCCCCATTTCATATTTTTACTCATGTTAACAAATGTTAGTTTCTGATAAAAGGGAAGAGTTCTCAGGGAATTTTGAGACAGATGGGAAATGGGGCATTCTGCGTTCTATAAATAATACACATTCCTCAGATACACAGTGTGACAGTCAACAGGGACGAACATAGAATGGGGCTACAATTTGATTTATAAAGGAACCTGACACAGGTTCCTCAAACATTTCTCAGTTGGGCTTAAAGTGTCTTTTGTCTTTCTAAGCCTTTTGGAGTATGTACTGTAAATAATAGCCAGGTGTTATGTGTGCAAATCATGTGTACAAACACAGCAGTAGCTCACAATGCGTTCTGGAATAAGTTCACAGACAGGCATTATTGAGATAATGTGAAGTGTGCCATACCATATAAAGAGTCACATCAGAATCATAGCTGGTGGTTTCTGCCCTTAAATTGCTTACATTGTATGAGCTACAACAGCCCGTCAAATGGAACTTGAAATAAAAAAAAGCATAAAAATAAAAGAAATGTAACAGTATAGATTACAGGCACTGGAATGAAGTGCTCCTGTGGGTTTGATCAGCCCTTACAATAATAAAAATGGGGGACTGGGGTTTTGTGGCAGACTTAGGCAAGTCTCAGAGCACACAATGCAATATAGTCTAATTATCTCACTCACAGGAGGGATCAACAGACCCCTAATTTAAAAATATAGAATTTCCTCGAAACATCTATTTTTTTGCTAAGTAATTTGGCTTGCAAGTGGGAAATGCAATATTATTGTTAAATATGAAGATACACCTTCTCTACAATGCCACAAATTTAGCATGACATTCTATGTCTTATATAACAGTACTTAAGCATATTAGAAAGAATTAGTAAAAAATAAGTGAAATTAAATAAAATGAACCTTCTTTCTACCATCTGTTCTCATATAATATTGATACTCAATTTTGTGGAGCTTTTTCTTCGTGAGGAGGTATCGCTTGCTCTAATTGTTTTATCATTTATTTGTCTGGCAGATAATGTTTTTCGAGACAGTGCACTTTGCCTTAATTTTTTACACATTTCCCCTTTGAGTTGCTGGAATATTTATTTTTTATTGTTGAAATGTAATAAATACACTGCTCATTAGCACAAACATTTTGTGCTAATGATATGTACCAAAACCAATGATGATGTTCCCTGCCCACTTTGTCTCTACTGCTGTATCCACTGCTCAAAGCCTAAGAACCAATTATTCACACAATCCTCCTCTGAGCACACAGCTAGCACTCAGTGCTGTTGTGCTTAAAGCTGATATACTTTGCATCCCGTCATCCTTTTATTATTAAAAAGGGCAGAAATTAAAATGGCAAAATGAGTGTATTTCATAGAAACATCTAGTACCCAAGGTGAGGCAGACAGAAGGGTACATGGCCCTTTCTGTGACTGTAGCTAGTAATGCACAGGTCTTGCAGTTTCATAGAAGACAATACATGCCAATTAATAAATGCTTATGTACATGAATAGGTGCTTCTCTTTTGAAAAGGCTCCAAAGAATTTTTATATTGTAAGCACAAAAAGAGCATTTAAAAAAAAAAAAAACGCACAACTTCTGCTTGCTTGGCGTGTGACCCTAATATCTTTTGGTCACTTTCGAGAAACTTCTCTCGAGTCAGTGAGAACAGTCTCAAACAAGCCAGAGGAAACAATTACCTTTGAGTTCTGATTTGAGGTAAGTTTTGTATTTTTTTACCGTGTAATGGTTCCAGTAGGATTTCGGTTTGATATTGTGCCTGGGAGCAACTTGAGCCTCCCATTTCAAATAACTGGGGGAAAAAAAATATGTTGTGCCAAGTAATATTGGATCATCACTTTGTCATTATTTTTTGCTCACGCACTTACACTTCTAGTGTGGATTCAGCTTCAAAGCTTTGAAAAGCTTAGAGACCAACTCAGATCTGAGTGCAGAGAAACTGGTCAGTGGGTAGTTATTTTAAATGGCATTGCAGCCACAATCCAGGGCAACCACAACACTATGACAATTACTGCCCAGTTTTAATATTTCAAAGCAAGTCATTTTGTGAAACCCTGCTAAAACAGCAGGAAAACTTAAAATGTCAGCCTCCTGGAATCAGACAGGATGATTGGTTGGGTGACTTTAGCCACTCCACAGTCTTACCTGGGGGACCATATGGTTTGTCATTGGCTGTTGTGGCTGTGGCGCTGGGGGTGCGGCTTGCTGCTGAGCTTGCTGGGACTGCGGTGTGCTCTGCTGTGGTGACTGCCCCACCAGCTGGTTTCTGATTGGCTGCTGCCCGGTAGGCGGGTTATAGATGGCAGGGGTGCCATCTGGGTTTACAAATGGTTGACCTGTGATTAAAAACCATCTAGTTAAAATGACGGTTGAGTTAAGGGATGATATTCTTATTTTTTTACCAGCGATGCATTCTGATTTAGAAGATTATGCCAAATTAATAAAGGTAAAACATGTATTAATTTAAATTCAGTGTTTCAATCAGTTTTTTAATATATTTTCAGAATGAAACTGAAAACCAGTCTAGTCTCCTGGTTTCATCTTGATTGCTTGAGCAGTACTAAAAAGAAAGAGAAGGGAGAGCACATGAAAAGTTCTTTTTCATTTGTTGCAACAATCTTCCCTACAGCTCTGACCATAAACAAGCTCAAAAGATCAATAGCCTTGTTGTGTCATTAGCGCTTATTGGAGCTTTTACCCAGGCGGGAGAAATGTGCTTACATCTTCAATGTGCAGTGAACTTGAACTGCAAACTGAGATCACAACAGCACCATATCTTCAGTTCTACAGGTTTTGAGTCAAAGCCATTCAGTACCCTCATCAGGTTTCATCACCAATACAAACATGTCCATTTTATACAGTTATTGGCAAATCTATTGTTGAGTGGCAAGGAACACAATTGTTCTGTTGCTTTGCTATGGAGTTGCCATGCACTCTTATCTGAACCTTTTTAACACATGAAAATGGTCACAAAAATCGAGAGGACATGCATTCATCAACTTTACACCATATAAGGCATTTCTCAATGTTGTCCTTTACGAGGGGAGAATGCTACCTGAAATGTTAAATTGGCCTCCTTATGAGGTTAGAAGAGGACTGTATTCACCTGTATGTGGATTTAGAAGAATGCTACCAGGAGGGATACCACTGGCTTCTAGGGAGACCAGGATATAGCTGGGGCTGCTGGGAGGAGGCTGGCTCTCTGGGAAGGGGGCAGGGCCTCCACCAGAGCTGGGCGGAGCAGAAGGCAGGAGGGAAGAGCTCTGCAGTGTCAGATGAGCCCTGGAGAGAGAGCCGGATGAGCCCCCACTGCTGGAAGACTCAGAACCTGAGGGGGTGGAAGGTACCGGTGAGAACAGGCTAAATCAAGTTGGGAGAAAACGACAGAAAAAAAGTAAGGGGGGATGTGACAAGGTGTGGTGAAAGTAGAAAGAGACATAAGTAGGAAGAAAGAAAAGGAGACAGGCAGGGCAGCATGTAGAGGGTGAAAAGAGCAACAGGGAACAAGAGAGATGGCAGGATTGATGGTAGATAGAGAGAGAGATTCAGAGGGACAGAAAAAACAGGGAGAGGGTTTAACATAAAAATCATATTTCTTAGAATGGCTTGGTTTTCTAAAAATGAAAAAACAAAGTTCAAATAAGGGTTGAGCAGAATATTCATATTGTTCTTTATCTATGGTAGAATCAACTTTGGAAATAGTACATCAGCTAATTAAATCATAGTTGCGTATATGAATTCAGGAGCAGCTCTGCACAAAAGAAATTTCACACCAGTGAAATCCTATATCTCCATATCTATGGGGGACTGGTGTATTCAATAGACGCTTTAATTTGATTAATGTTGTACACACCCAGGAATGCCTTCGTCAGCACACTGCAAGATTAATGAACATTAAGCACAGCACCACTGCATGAAAAATTAAACTGGGGTTACCCAAATAACGGGTCTATCATCACCACACATTAATCGTAATCAAGTTTAAGTGCACGAGAGGAACATGGCTGCCAGCTAACCTGTTTTGGAGAGCTTGCCAGTTCCGCGGCCGCTGGAGGAGCTGTCGCCGCGCGTCAGCACGGTGATGCCGCCGATGCTGGCTGTTTTGGTGACAGTGGGTTTGTAGTTTCGGCAAGAGCTGTCCGAGTCTGTGCTGCTCCAAGGCCGCGGGTCGTTCCAGCGGGAATCCAGCTCCGTGCTGCTCTGTCGGCTCCCTGATGCCCTGCCCGAACCGTCCCGGTTTCCCCTGCGGATCCAGAATCAGATACGGACCTGCCTCAGTAATGCCAGCCCTCGCCCCTGCCCCACCACACCCCCCTCCTCTCCTCCCCTCCCTAGACATCTGCCCCACTCTACTTCCTCTCAAGATGCCCTGCCCTTGTTCAGGTCCCCCGTTTGACTCACAAATTTCTCCCACAGGAGCAGGGATTGGACATTATACCAGAGGACTTTGAAAACAGGCAAGTCCATTTGATATTTTTAAGCTGGCTGCCTGTCCCTGTGCAAACTGCCTTCCTCTTATAATGAATGATCAGTTATGACCTTGCAGTGACAACAAAAGAAGAATTTTCTTTTATTTTGTGAGTGAAGTGGGAAGCACTGAAAATAAGTATCAAATGGATAGATAACAGAGTAGAGAGCTGTCTAAACTATTGTGCATACTCGCTTAACAGGGGAACAAAACAGAGATACCAGGTTCTTCCTCCATTGTTTTTAGCGAAATAGTCAGGGTAATTGCACTCAAGACAATCACAATAAAGCATGGGTGCAATCGTTGCTGGGTCCCATGCTCAGGTGCATGAAATTATACATAGCCAAATCAATGAGGAAAAGAACACAGGTGCACCCTGCATACAGCCTGTTACAAGGCCTCTTAATGAGATGCTCTTCAATGCTCCTGTCCTTTAGGACAGCCTGATACCTCCTCAGCTGTTGTACTTCAAAAGGGGACAGCAAAGCTGACTCGCATCAGCGAAAAGCTCATTTTAATTGGTCATGGGTCTGTACATTTTACTTCAGGACGCTCCTCTCCATTTTCATTACTCTCACCTGATGGAACTAACTGCTTGTATGTTTTAACTCAAACGGCATCCATCCACAGCTCAAGTAGCCACACTTTCAACTATAATGGCATGTTACCAACCAGAAAGGCGAAAAAAAGAGCAAAGCCAACCAACCTAAATAGCTGCCGCTTCTTCTGAGTGTCATTATATAAGTTGCTGTCTTCTAAGATCCTACAGGAGGAAGAGGACAGTGTGTCATTACTATGCTTATGAGAAAATGCAAGAATGACATCATACATTTCACAGCTAAAGACATGCATCCATGGCAACATACAAAAATACTTAGGATTAAAGCAACACCATTTTCCATTTTCCTCTAAATTTTACAAACACAAATACTAGGCTTATACATCTTTCACTTCAAAACTGTGAATGTACAACTAATTTGAAAAAAGAAATATTAACCATTACATAGTATATTGACTGAATATATTTTGACTCTGTTCCTCTGTTTTCATATACACATTTTAAGCAGATATTTTAATTATTTGATAGAAAGATATGCATTTACCTTGTTTCAATGTAAACATTTTCTTGGGAACAGAATGACTGCAAAAGAAAAAAATATGTATCACTTGCAACCCTTTTTCACTTGTAATCCTTGTGCAATGGCAATAATGTACGGTGGACAGAACTCCAAAAAGCTACAAAAAGTGCTGTTTTGGCAAATCTATTATATGGAGGCCAGGATTCAAAAAATAATGTGTCTTTAACTTTAACTTACAATTGATTAAGAGCATTATGCTTTTTCCTTGCAAGAACAGTTTGACGAGTTGATTTTCATAATTGCTGAACTCACCAAAATATGCTGATGCAAATAAAAACGAACACTTGCATTTAATTGTGAGCCAAAGCTAAGAACAGCTAAGGTTAATGGTTAATCTTCCCTGAATATTGCCTGGACTCTTTACTGAGGTCAAGCTGAATTCTTGGCCATCATGAACACAAGACTTGCAAGAAAACCAGATTTTGGAACAAAGATAACATATATTAAAGAATACAGAATATTATATGTGTAAGAATTTAGCATACAATGACTGACAGGGATCCTTTAAGGAGAAATTCATCCATTCTTCAACTAATGAAAAAACCAGGTTGAGAAAAACCCATAGGAAGGGGAGGAAAAACCAGAGAGTGGATTGTCAAGGATAAAGTGAACTGCACACGCGATTGTAAAATAAAAAAACAGCCTTATTATATGTTACTCTGAAAACCAGAAAGCTAATAATAATCATAATAGATTCACATTCAAAAATCAGCACAATAAATGGAGACACTTTTGCACTCGTATGCATTTGTTCTTTTA
The DNA here is from genome assembly GCA_022829145.1 of Albula goreensis. Taxonomy (NCBI): domain Eukaryota; kingdom Metazoa; phylum Chordata; class Actinopteri; order Albuliformes; family Albulidae; genus Albula; species Albula goreensis. The sequence continues at coordinate 18,300,443 of CM040743.1, read as the reverse complement.
AAAAATAATAATTCGAGCAAGGCTTTGCCCCATAACGTTCCTTTCATTAAGATACAAACGACTGTAACAAAAACACTTTTATATTGTAAACCTCACTTTTAATACATTTTGCGCTTTGCTCCCTGCCCTGCCATTATTTTCTGAGCTCTAAATCCTTAATGTTTAATTGAAATGGTACAATACCCCTTTTTCCAGTTCAGCAGATACAACTAAAACTATAATTCACCAGATGAACAGACATGGCAAATTGCCTGCTGTCAGTGCTCTGCATCCAAATGGGACATGCTTTGAGGCTACGCAATGGGAAATGTAATCTCTGCAAGTCCACACATAATCAGGAAAAATACAGCTGTTTGATTATTTTTTGTCTTAATTTAAATCTTGAGTAACAAGATTCATCATCTTAGCATTTCATGATAATGTAAAACACAAAACAGGCTTAGTAAGAAGTCTCTCTCCTGCATTTTTAAGACTAAGGCATAACTACAGAGATTTTAAGCAATTTTTTAACCATGATGTGTTTCATCAGTACAGAGTCATAATATCAATGTTATTTCTCTTTAATTGGAGAAGGTAGATCATTGGAGGTGGCGGTTCTCAGTGTTTCAGTTTGACAGTCATTGATTCCGTTTACTGAATGACTCTATGTGTGACGTCTCCTTGGAGAAGCACAGCTGCCCAGTGTTAATTGATTTATATTTTATTCTATTTGTCTCCACCTTTTCAATCTCATTCTGAAACCTTGGCACAAGTCTTGCTGTGGAATTCATTTAGGGATTTAACGCAGTGAACCACAGCTTGCTGGACTGGTTGGAAGGATATTTCAGAGGCCAGTCAGTGATCTGCACTGAGCTTTTTTTTTCTTTGTGGATTGAACCGGTTATTCTAAAAAGCTCAATATAATTTTATAGGAATGCACTCTTTTCTTCTCAAAAACCTAGAAATTAACTTCTACAATAGTTGAAGGTGAGATGCTGGCATCAGTTCAAAATGGTGACCCGTATAATGAAGAATATCACATGTACTGAAATGTGGAAATAAATGGGTAGCTGACTCTGGATACCACAGCATAATGCAGAGAAAAAATGTAAAAAAGGCATGTTGGGGAAGAAAAGCCCTTGCAATGTGACCATGCAAACCTATTCAGGATACATCCTGTATGGTGTTAAAGACAACTCTATTAAGGAGTCACACACTTGTTTTATCTGCAACACTGAATTGTTTTCCAAAGAAAATTTCAAATGAAACAGGCTTCTGAGAATTTGGTTTTGTCTGGAATGCTGTGCTATCCTCACAATGGTAAACACTGAGAATATCATTTAATATAATCACCCTCAGATTCATAATGTCAAATTGTCAAGAACAAAACAAACACTGCTCAAAGACAACAACAAAAATGGCAGTGTGAACAGTCGACAGCTGTATACATCATCGAATGTCACAAAGTCAAAAAGCTGCTACAAACAACAAAATAGGCTTCAATTAGAATGTATGGCATCAAGAAGCCAGTAACATTTTCTAGCTGACATATAAATTCTGCCTGACCTGAAAGAAGAGAGAACATATAAAAGGGAAGTTACTGACTGCTTCACCCTGTCAAAAGTGCCATTAGAGTCATATCTGGATTTTAGGTCATGCTGACAGTTGCAGCTGGTTTGTTTAGCAAAAAAAGCAAACACTTAAAATGGCAGTGTACTCACTAGAATCTCAGAGAGCACAATCCAATGTTGACAGATAGAAGAAAACACTTAAAACATAATAAAGGACCTCTAAACAATATTAATTACCTTTTATATTAATTCATTCATCAGAAGGGCCAAGAGAATTCTTGCGCTGTGCAGGGGAGGGTACAGTACACACTCACCCTGAAATATGTCTCTGTTTAATATGAAACTAAGCATAAACTGATTCAAGTAACTGTGGAATAAGGGGGTTTTGAGAACTTACTCAACATACCATGCTGTGCATACTTTCAAAGAGAGATCATCACTTTTATCAGTGTATTTACTTTTATCAGCGACCACAATACCTGCATAATTTCAAATATTACCATTTAGCAGCAGAAGAGTAATTAAAGGGGAATGAAAAGCCTTTTAAATACACTTTAAATGTCACACATCCTGTGAAAAGAGGGGAGCTTCATTGCTCTATATACACCTATTCACTGATCAAATAATTTGGCACATGCATGATTTTAAAATCATTTTTCTGTATTAAGAACGTTAGATAAGGACCCTTTTTTGTTCTCCCTTTGTTCCAATTTGGAATGCCTAATTGTACTTACAATCCACACCTAATGCCGCAACCATCAATCCAGTCCAATGCGAACCAGCACATGTTCTCCTCTGAAATAATGTATGTCGGCTACCAGTTCTTTTCAACATACACACAACAAACTACACATGCACAGACATGAGCTGGAGGAACACTCCATATGCAACTTCTGCAGGTAGGCTGTGGATGCCTGATTGATCATTGGGGGGGTTGGTGTGTGATGAGACATGGACATCCCTGCCAATCAAATCCCTCCCTCTTTGGGCAAGGCTATGGCCAATTATATGCAGGCCGGAAGGATGGCTGGCCATGGTAGGCGCTGGCAAAGTCCAGACTTGATGCCAGTTTATGGAGCCAATCTACATACTGGAGCAGTGCCTCGATAGGGTGAGCCATCCATAAGGCCCTTGAGGTAGAGGCTTTAAGATCAGCAGTGATTAATCCAAGGGGAAGAAAATGTGCATTGTGATTTTTTTTCTTTCTCACTTTCTTATCTTCTCTGCTCTGATTGATATCAACACAATTTCACAAATAAGTTAATTTGATTTCACTTACATCTTGGGCAAAAATTCTGTCCCTCACTCTCTGATACTCTTCTTCCCTCTCTTCTATGGATTTACTCCTCCTGTCTTCTCTAAATGGATGAATCCTATGTAGCTGCATGATCAGAAATGCATATAGGTTATGCAACAACCACAGATTCATAAAACAAAATTAGAGAAAAAAAATTAAATGAACAATGCTCACAATAAAATTGTAATGGCTCAATGACAGTGATGGAGGGGATGAGATGAGATGTATTAATGTAAAACAGAAAATGGAGGTTGATGGATGTGCTAAATCACAGCAGGCACAGGAGCCAATAAGAAAGGTTTCTTACTATGTCAGGACACTGTGCAGGCTGCACAGGACACATCTTCCTCCACGGCTAACTACTAAAGAGTCAGATAATGGCTAACCACACCCATCATTATACTTCGCTTTGCCCATTCTACAGATCAATGGTCGAGAAAATGTGCCCTTTACTTGATTAGGCCAAACATTTCGCCAGACATTTTAAAACAGCAGTTTAAGTGTTAAAACACACATGGATGGCCATCATTACTAGGTGGACTCTGCTAATGATGGACTTGCAGCACAGTACAAACAATCTGTCTTCTGGCAGTTTGATTCTCCCCACCATTATCCCTGTACCCTGCTATTTCCTACAGTGCACCCTTTCTCGTCTTTGGCTCCTGTGGTATGACCAGTGCCCTTTGTTGTGTTTCTAAAAATTTGTTTCTTTTGAGTCCTAACAACCGTCTTGTAGGCAACCTCTCCTCTGTTTTTTTATCGTTTTGTTCTTTGTAAATTGCTTCCAGCAGGCCTTTTAATGTAGACCACAGAGACTTATGGTATCTAGTAAGCACTGTTATACTGTATATACCTAACCTTGAACTGCAGTGTCATTTCTTATTAATGTATTGATTTTTGCCCACCTCCCCCTTTGAATTAATGCAACATTTTATTCTGTGAATGCATGGTAAATCCTTTGGGCAATTTAATGATCTGTTCCCATTTTAATTAGTTTTTCATCTTTCATTATTGTTTTCTTATCTCTTTATTGTAAGCCACTGTATTTTAATAGTAGGATACTTGTCACTTGTAAGCCCCCCTGTATGATGCATTAGCTGCGCAAATGAATAATGATTATCAAGGAGAAATGTTTTACATTAACTTGCCTTTTTTGTAATTACACACCATGTTCGATAATTAATTGAGTCATGTGAAACTAATTAATAGCCATGGCTGCTTATTGTTCCGATACTCAGAGTTGAGCCCTTGGGGATGCTGGCTAAGGACCCCAATGATGTTTTGTGCTCAAATCCAAAAATCACTGCTGTTCATGTACTGGTAAGCATTTTCAGCCAAACAGCCATGTCTTTCTTTGAGAAATAAGTGACTATTTCACACTAAGCTCCATTCTCTCCTAATTATAATCATGGAAAAATGAATGAGCTCAAATGAAAATGCAGAAATCGTTGTGGAAGACAAGTGTTTTATATAAACCATCTTAATATTTTAGAAATATACTGGCCAAGCTCATCATTATATTCTAAACAAATGAGAAACTGAAATAAAAAATTTGAAAAAAGAAGATCTGAGCAGTGATTATACTAAAAGGGTTGTCGTATTTGGCCCTAAATCCAATGGATACATTTGAGTAATGGCATTACCTGAAATAGCACAAGATGCTGACTTTATTGTGCTTTGCTTAAATTCTAAAGACAAAAAGTCTCATTTAAAAATAGTGCAGCCTATATGGATATAGCAACAAAACTTACTTCCAACTATATTTAATGAGGTAAGTTAACAGTGATATGAAACTGCATAAGTAAAACAATACAGCAGCAAGAACAATTACCATGACCTACATAATGAAAAACACACACGAAAACAAAAACAAAAGAGTTAAAAAAAATAGTTGACAGTTGGCTGTGACCATTTGTAAGAGGTCCAAGTACTGTAAAGGCACTCTACTATACAAAGGCATCAAGCATCAGTAAGTAATACTGATTTTGTTATCAAAAAAAAATATCATTATAAAATGATACAAAAAAAAATGTGTTATAGCTGTTCATTATTAAGTTTGGATCAATAGCTGTTTCTACTAACAGTAAAAAAAATTGAACATACACACATACACATACACAGACACGCACACACACACACACACACACAAATACACGGTGTGAATTGTCTATTTAGTTGAGGGTTGAATAATATCCCCATGAGCTCCAAAGAGTACCAGGTGGTTTTCCCAAATTGATGGAAAAATAAATAAACAACCCAAATATCAATGTCTGGTTCATTAGAAATGTTATAATTATGCACAATTATTGCTAATTTTACAGCGAAATCAAACATACAGCCGCCCCCTACCATTTACAAACAGACACATTACAGTATATCCTGCGGCCCAGTTTAAGTTGCCCAGATGTAAAATCAATAAAACATCTGATATTTAGAGCAGCGTAAGTGTTGAATAATTGATAGCAGTAAAGGATGTTGTTTCTGAGGCAGAATCGACAGAGATATTGTGCGTGTTTGGTTGTGCTACTTTCTCAATCCAAGGCGTTGACAGTGAATGAACTGCAAGCCCTCGGTGGCTTCCATTCCACAGACAAACACATGAGCATGCACACACACACATACACACAGACCCACACACTCACACACCTCAGCAAGGAGAAAGTAGGTTGAAACCAGCCCCACACACAAGCTGTCATCTTCCCTCAAGTCAGAAGTGTGTGACATGTAGACTCATTGGCGCTCCTCTGTCACGGGGCGACTTGGAGGGGATCTTGGCACCAGGGCCAAACATGCAGGTGAGTGATGCCCTGCCCGCTCAATGTCATGTCCTGCTACCTCCTAAGGCTTCCAAGAGAATCCCTACCTGTGCTGCCATGTGCTTCTGCTCGTTACTGCCATGCGGTGAAGGCCGAGCAGAGCCCCTTCCAGTGGGGGGGAGGGAGGGGGTAACAGCTGCGGGCTCATCACTCACAGCTTATGAATGATGACTATGTTTGTCCTTCCTTTGATATCATAATCTGCACTACTGTTGGTGTAGCGCAACATCAACCAACAGAACAGCATATCGCTGCATTTCAGTTACTGCCCCAGAGGGTGAGGGGAGATAGTAAATGTTCATCTGGGAATGAAGCACACCCCAAAATGGCCGTCGCAGACTGATATAGGCTACAGGCTACATACATTTTTCATGAGCAAATATTAAAAAGTCCCTCTTCTTTGATATGTAGCTCAAAAGGAGACAAAAAGTATGATTCCATGTTTTACAAAGAGGGTTAAATTAAAATGACTTTTCTATTGATATAAAAAATTATAGGATTAGTTTCTAAATGATAACTCAACAAAAAATATCATGGTCACTAGACAAACAAGTCACCTATTTAAGTTCTAACATGAAGGCTGATTCACACGGCATTGAGGTGCCCAGAGGAAACAAGGAAAACAAACTGCACTAAATAATGTACAGAAATATGAATAACACAGTAATCTGTGGGACATATCATAGTGTACTTCCAAACAATTCTGATAAAAGCAGTTGCTGCTTTAAATTAGGCTATTGCACATTTTTTTTTGTTCATTTGTAACACAAAGTTTCACACCTCTGTTAAAATCCGTTAAACCTGTAAGGGTGATGCTTCAGATCCTGAGGAATATATCAGCTTATTAAATGCAAAAAAAATTGATCATCAAATATTCTCAGACCCTCAAGATTCTAAACATTCAAATAATCAAACCTTTCGTTTTTATCCTCAAGCACCATGAAACTGCAGTTCTTTCTGTGCAAATAATGACTCACTGAATTAACTTACACTTTCAGGCAGGAAAATTAATGATATAAATTAATTATGTGTTATTTTATGCAGGGTTCTTGGCTTCCTTCATGAATATTGATGGTGAAGAATAAAACGCTGTATTTTTCTCATCATTTTGGTAATGAACAAGCTTTTGAATACTGATCCGTGTAATGGACCGGTGATCTGACGATCACACATTTGCATAATCAGGCATTCTCTCTCATCCCTAACATCATGTGGTGTGCGTCCGTGACAATTTCAGCAAATCGGTCGACACCCCATCCTTCCTTTGATGAATGACAGAGAATGACGGACAACGGCACGGCACGGCACGGCGGGCGGGAGGGAGGGGCACTGTCAGGTGGATACCTGATTGTCTTCCTTGTCGATGCTGGAGTTGTCCCTCTTCAGGATGAACCTCTTCTGGGACTCCTCCGTCTTCTCGTCCTTTATGTGCTCCCCAAAGCGCTGCTCAGGACTGCAGACGCAGAGCAAAGAAATGTCAAGCTGTGCTGGTGAAAACAGTCTGCGTGTTAAAGTATGAAATATCATGTACAAATTCAATGTAACTGAGGCATTCTGAAAACACGTGTGAATACATAGCATATCCCCAATTTAAGTTAAAATTATGAAAAATACATATCAATTACTACCACTTTTCTAATGTAATTGCATACAGCATGTAGACGATAAATAACTCTTTTAATGTCTGCTTGCAAACAACGTGTTTAGGTCTAATTAATGAAAAAAAAAGCTTGAGAAGAAAATGATAAAATTCCAAAGCTCATCATCCAGGATTCTCTTTGATAAAGTGGTGTTTAGCCCAGTCTAATGATGTATTTTGGGACTTCATGAAGCATGTAAACTACAAAGTATTCATTCCCCTACAACATTTTCATGACCATAACAAACACATGCTCAAGATCAAACTGCTATCAACACGCAATAGCAGTAAACATCACTGTAATGGAAAGAAATGAAATCAATTAATCCCTTTAAGGATTTCCTTCTTATAACCGTTTTCTGCCCATGAAAACAGGGTACATGGCACACCCATTATGGCATACCCCTCACCACGGCACAGGGTCCAATTCACACCCATAACAATAATAAACAGATACATGTACCAATTACAGTTTTATCTACGTGTGTGCATTTATGTGTGTGTGTGTGTGTGTGTGTGTGTGTGTGTGTGTGTGTGTGTGTGTGTGTGTGTGTGTGTGTGTGTGTGTGTGTGTGCTCATGTATCGTACTACAGACAAGAAACAGGGCTTCAAAAAGACCAAACTAGAATTCCATTTCAGAAATGTTCAACTAAAACATTAGGTACATTTGAATAAGTACACTCATCCCCAAGAAGAAGAGTAAGACATTTAGAAAGCAATCTGAGTTCAGTTCTCTCACATTGCAGGAAGAAACTCATCTACTCAACATCTGCATTTATAAATAGATATCAGGATGGATACGCTAAATAAAACAAGGATAAGGGAGCAGATTTTTCAAGTCAAACTTGTTGCATGTATACATTTCTCTCAGTGCTGCTGGCCTGCAGTGTTGTGTGCTTTAAGGGGAATAAAAGATAGCATGAAGTATATTTGTGTGTGTGTGTGTGTGTGTGTGTGTGTGTGTGTGTGTGTGTGTGTGTGTGTGTGTGTGTGTGTGTGTGTGTGTGTGTGTGTGTGTGTGTGTGTGTGTGTGTGTGTGTGTGTGCAGGTGGGTGGATGTGCGTGTGTTTCTATGTAGGCATTCTGACATTCAATCCACATAGTGAATGGCACAATAAATTCCCCCGATGTTGTCAGATGCATAAAAATTGCAGCAGATATCTCCTTCCTTGGCCCTCTAATCTGATGACTTCTGAAGTAGTTCTTGAGGGGAAAATGTGGCAGACATTTTATTGAGGCATTACCATAGCAATGTGTTTGACAACTCCACAGTTAAAGTTACAGTATGAAAACTAGGGATGTGAATTACAATAAATCTGATATTTCAATATCTTCTACGGCTCCCCAATCAATTGTTCAAATAATCAAGTCACAAATATTCCCTCCAGCTTTCTGTATAAATAATCACCTTCCCCAAAGAAATCTCATTCTTGAATATTTATAAGAAATCCTCTTGGGCTGAACTTAATTATTTTGTTAATAAACAAGAATTTTAAAACTGAAACAAGTAAAAGATTAGTGATCTCATGCTGAAATATTCAAATGTTTGGTTCCAGTATAAGCCAGTATGCTGGTCCTGGCTCTTCTTGGCTCATAATGAAGAGCATGGCCTGAGACAGTGGGTCAGTGTCTACACATAACCCTCCACCTTTATCAATATTTATTTGCCCAGCAGATGCATTTATCTGGAGACTAGCAGAACCTACATTTTACATATTATCTATTTATACAATGGGATATTATAAAGAGGCTGTTCGGGTTATGCACTTCGCTCAAGGGCACAGCAGAGATGCCCGACCCCAAATTCAAACCTGCAGCCCACTTCCTAAACCATTACCCCCCACAGACAGCCCAGACAGCCTGATTTTATTTAATCTTTGATGAACCTACATTCATAATACATCCATGCCTCATGTTTTTTTAATAAAGATGAGACAAAAATCTTCAAAAAATTTCAGAATACTGCCATTCCATGGCGAATGCTTCTATTCTGTTAGAAAACTCAAATCCATCATCAGAGGTGTATAAGTCAATTAAAGAGGAGCGGTCTGTTAATCAATAATGATAGCAAGTCATAAAAGGATTTCAAAATTTTTTTGCCTATGACGAAATAGCAGAAAATACTCACATTCTGGTATTGCTGGTTTTGTTGATGATCACGGATTTGCCGGTCTGATCTACATTGTGTTCCATGCCGAAGTACGCAGCCACCCGGTGCACCAGCATTCTGTGGTAGGAGGACATCTGGGGGAACTTCTTATAAGGGCTACTGGCAGAGACCAGAGCACAGAGACAGGAATTAATACACACAGAAAAACATAGCACCGTACCATTGGGTCTTTAAGCATGCTTGCAAATATGTGCCCACATGAAACATCAATCAATCTGCTGCATTATACAACAATAAAATTCTACTGAACCAGGTTAAAACATTACAAGTAGGCGTTATCTCATTAGGAGGAAAGCAAATAAAAACTAAAGTTATATAATAGGAAAACATTTTTTGATTATATTTCCTAATACATAATACAGAAACATCTGAATCAGAGAGAGGGAGGAGAGAGTGTGCACGTACTTATTGTCTGCAATGAAGGTGATAATTTCCTGTTCCAATTTCAGCAGCATCATTCTGTCCCTGCAACAGAGCCAATAAAAAGGGGGCGATTGAGCCAGGAGTCTGGAGAAATGTACCAACAGATGAACCTGGGTAAAGCCATGGATGCCACACTGACTGAATTATTCATATCAAGCAGCTGGGACACAGCCATGTTTCCCATTTCAGTCCTGTTCTTCCTTCTGATAAAATTGTGAAATTAAATCATTAACGGTCGATGCCATCAAAATAACAGACATAGACTTTGGTGTGGTTGAATGCATACGTGTGTTACCACAATTAATCATTTACTGGTGGTCACTGTTGTTCTGTTGTTGGAAGTGTCTTATTTTTGCCCCTGGGCCCCATCAAAAAGAAGCACAACTGGTCGACTGAGCTGAGACCCAAATTCCACTGCAGAGGGAACCACTCATTCTCATCCTTTTCACTAGTGGGTTTGAGTGCTCATTTGAGCTCTGACACTAAAGTATGGCTATTCTCTGCCTGCATCCTTCCATCCTGAAGGTCAATAAGGATACATGACAGGCTCTGATGGGGCCCCCAGGGAGTCACTCAAAGTAAAAGTGCATGTCATCCATCTGTGGGTCCTGCAGCCAGGCAAAGCCAGTGAAAATCACTACTCTCTAGCAGCCAGCTGGGTGCCCACAAGACCTAATCACATGATAACTTTGTGTTCCTCTGATGTAATAGGCAGTATGTGATTGGTGTGACATCTGCAGGGTGGAAGGGAGCAAGGGCTGGTCATCACATGACTCAGAGGGGAGCCATGTGTGTACGACATCCTCTCCCCAAATGTGTGGGAGTCAGTTACTCGCTCGGGCTGTTGGAAAGTTTCTCAATTGTGGTGGGAATAAGGGGAGAACTGAGAAAAAGAGTCTTATCATTAGGGTAGGGAACAAAGTCAATTTTTAAAATGAAGGCTATTCGTCATTGCTCTGATATCAGCAGAAACTGTATAATGGATGAAAAGGTTGAGTTCTCTACAGGAGAGCTGTGGGGTGACTTCTGGGGGGTACAACAGGGCACAGTGTTCCTAGAGCTCCTGCCACACCACTCCAGTTCCTCAAAAGCAAACAGCATGTCATCATTTTAGAGGGGCTCTTCACCTGTGATCTAGGATCTGGTAAAAGTCTGACAAAAGGTCAGGCTGCAGAGCTAAATAAAGGATGATAAATAAATAACAACTTTAATGACACCATGGAGCACAGAATATAAGAGCTAAGACCCCTCCATGTGTTCTTTATAAACATCTATAAAGCAGCAACACAACAGTAGAATGTTGTCACATTTGAAATGAAATTATATTGATATGATTATATTGATATGAAATAATAATATTACATGACAATTATGTTGCCAATAACGACCATTTGTGACATTTGTTAAAAATACTATTTTTTGCTCTATTATTGTAATATAAAAATGTATATTATTCACATATTATAGATTTGGATGTCTTCATATGCGTTGCAGTTAAGATTATGAAGACTTTTGAACTAGCATCTCGATTGCAGAACAGAGACAAGAGCATACATTATTAGTAGTATTTTTCAGATATCATGAAATCATGTCAAACAGAATCCTTTTTTTCTGTAAAAATAAATGGCACTGGTTAAGTATGGCATTCTACTGCAAACAAAAAATGAGCATCACAGCTGTAATTTCATTATTTTTGGAGTAACATCGTGCTTCTTATTATCTGAAAATGCACTTCATAGTGGATCTGCAAAAACAAGCAGCACAAGGACAGAGTGAGACAGGCAGGGAGAGAGAGAGAGAGAGAGAGAGAGAGAGAGAGAGAGAGAGAGAGAGAGAGAGAGAGAAAGAGACAGAGAGAGAGACAGGGAGAGAGAGGGAGAGAGAGAAATTTACTGGGATCTCGCAAGCTTAATTAAATCCTGCAATGTTTGCCGGAGTCATTAAAAATGTACAAGTAAAGCTTTTAAAAGGGAATTAAGAGACAGGCCCCAGTGGAGCCCAAGGTTGGGAGGAGTATTTATTAACAAACAGACACCATTTGTAATTACTAGATGATTATTGGCTCAAAATTTGATCTAATTCCATCCATAAGAGCAAATGAATCTTCCAAAATGTACATTTTCTGTCATAGACACTCTAACTTTCCATCTTATTTGTCAAACATTGCACAGAAAACGCAATGTTATAGGTGCAATAGCTATTGTGGGAGAGGTAGTCACATTACAGAGTGAATCAGGTATAAAAAATTCTAATTTTCATAAAAAGAACAGAAACTAAAAGTGGTATGTAGCTTTAACCATGTTACGTTACCAGAAGAGGAGATAAAATGATGAAGAAGGGGGTGAGGTTTATGCAGCACACTTTAAAAATAGAGAGCTAGTGGGTTTTGGGCTGCTAAACTATGGATGAATTTACACAGCTTTAGCAAATTTAGCAAAGATATTTTTAGTGAGCTAGGTAGTGCAATCAAAGATGCACAATATTAGGAAATGGCTTAATTTGCTTGTTCCTCTCGGTTAAGAGAACAGTTATTTCTCTGTATTACTAATGGTGCAAACTCAAAGCACAAAGGTAAAAAACCCTATGTTGTTGAGTAATTGCTGCCATGTCTATTTCAACCAAGTGGGATATGATGGTTACATGGCTGCAATTACAAACTGCTATAAAAATACATTTACCCTAACACAGATTTCATACAAATATAGAAATAAATATGCACCAAATATTCAGTTTAACACCATCGCTTAAATAACAGCTAATTTGTTTATGTAATAGTTGACCTAATGCTGTAAGATAATCAATGTATGTTAACCTAATGTTGCTGAATGTTTAACTAGCTGGACATCTGTCTGCTAATCATGATATTTAGCTAATTAGCTACATACTCTGATTTCATTGGTTGGTTGAGCTTTTCTGGAATAGTTTAAAATGAATAAGAACTTTCATACATAATGAACATTATCAAGTCATGTATAGTTGCTACCAGCAAAATAGCCAATCAATCAAAAGGGATCATTTCGTGAAGCAGAATCACCAAAAAATGTGGTTACTTCACACTTTTATTTTCGTTACATGTTATATACAGCTTTCTGGTTTATTGTGAGTATAACTATGCAGTCATTAGATCCATGCCCTGGATTGAAATGTTGCATGGCTTTATGTGCTAAATTTTTCAAAACCACATTTTGCCATTATTTGATGACTGGGTTGGTTCAGAACTGAAATTCCAATAAGCATGTAGGAGTCAATCTATCAACGCTGAAAATGCTGAACTCCCCTGACTGAACCATACTGCAATAAATGTGGTCTGCAGGCCAAAATTTATTTTCCATAGACTCTTCATCATTCCAGCAATTTGTTTGCCATGGCATTTGCTATGTAATTTACTTTACTGACACCAATACTAGGTTCTTCTTTTTGTGCCAGCCCTGTATCATATGTTTACCCCAAATCAATGTCCTGAGCTTTAGAGTGTGCAATTAGCTTTGGTATCTTGCCTGGTGCAATGACTGGGTAATGTGTGCCTGCCAACTTAATTCCCTTGATATGATATCAAGGTCTGTATAAAGTTTTGAACACTGTGACAATACCAACCATATGTAAATCCTTCAAACAGTATATTTGTAAATAAAAAGCTATTCCCTTGCCAGGGATCGATGAAATTCACAATTTGGATGTTCTGCCTTCTGATTAGGAGTTTGTATAGTCACAGGCACAAAATTTGTAAAAGTCATATGTGCTGATATGGTATAGTTTTACTAGATACAGTGAGTATGAAGTAGCATGATGATGTGCATACACACAACACGCATTTGCACTATGTACACTCAGCACACACATGTGCCGTGTATACACACACCACAAACAACAATGCTACAAACACAGCACACATACAGTATGCAATTTACACAAATGTACACATAATACATCTTACCTGGGGTTATTCTGTAAGGTATTTACTAAGAACTCATGCAAGTCAATGCCAGTAGAGTCTGTGTATTCCTGGCTGTGATCTGGAACAGAGATTACGAAAACATAATAAGAAGCAGAAATTCAACAATGGGAGTGAAAAGCATTCGGTGATGGTACTGTCTTGTGACAGTCTCACCTCTATGACCCAGAGGAAAGGCCATTCACATCAATACCCAATGTTTGTGCTGTGGAAAACATACGCTTTCTGTGAAAGGTCACCTGAAAAAAACAGGCTCGGACAGACCCGGCACATTTATAAAGAGCCAAGTCGGCTGTGTCTTTCTGAATCTGATGTTTCCTATTTCCACTGCGGCCGCAGCAGGGAAGCAATACCGTCAATGGCAGCTTCAGAAAAACATAAAAAGGGTTTTGTGTCTGAGGCTGGCATTTCAATCTCTCTTGAAGAGGGGAGAGTGTGGGGCCATTGTTCCGACCAAAGGCTAGAGGCAGCGCGCAAAAGGCACAACGGTCCCCCTTGTCCCTTCAAAAAAATTTGCAATCAAAATTTTCTCTCATATTTCACACAGTACTTGACATGCACTATTGTTTCCCAGCACTGCTTAAGCTTCTCCTCCCTCCCCCACATGCTCTCACTCTCCCTCTCTATGACACTCACACCACAGCCAGAGTGCTCACCTCTAAAACCTGTTTCCTGCATTATTTTATTTCCATATTCATAATCAACCGGACAAAGGCACAAGTGCATAAAATTTGCATCACTCCTGGTAATGTATAAAGGCGTTCAAAGGACAAACTACTGTTCATGGGAACTTTCCTGAAGCAGGATTTCTAATGCAGTACTTTACAAGCACGTTAAAAAATGACTGCGATTTCAATAAAGCAGGGTAATGTCTTAGCAATATTACCTGTCAAGATTTATTAAGGGCCAACATTTTGATATGTCAGGTTATTTATACGTGCCAGACAATAAAAAAGCAAGGGAAGCAGTAAACAGAGTTTTCTCTTCTAATTACACCCAAAGCATGCCCATTAAAGAAAGCCCACCTTGAGAGATATAATTGCTTAGGAAGTCTTAAATCATTAAATCACATAGAGGCACAATGTCATGATATAGAAAACATGTCTGTAATTGAGCAGTACACTGACTGGGCCACTGTGCGAATTCGCTAGCTGGGTATTACTGCCCCACCTACCACTGATGACTTACCACAGATTGCATTAACACTCGATTTTGACTGGCTGACAGCCAGCTTCATGCTTTGCAAAGTATTCACCATTTTATGCGAGGCAAAGGCTTCATCACAGCTCTAAACCTCTGCAGGCTAACATTATATTTTAAATACAAACATGAGCGAGGGTACAAACGAGATCTCATCATGCAGTGAACTTCATTTTCTTGAATGTATTCTGCTGTTGTGGAAGTGCTAAAATACCTGTTATAGAAACCAGGAGCATGTTAGAATGCTTTGGTGTATATTGCAGGAGGTGTTTGTGACAGATTGGGCAAAAATCATAACCATTACTTGTTATTACTGCAAAAAATGGTGAGAGAATACCTGTGTATAACTCTAGCTAGCTAGTTTCATCTAGAATCTTCCCTTGTAATCCAAACGCAAAGCAGCAAGAGCTGGGTTAGTTTAAATTTGAAGCCTAAAGTAGTGTACATTATGATTTTAGCTTTGTACTTGATTAAAAGTTTCTTAAATCCCATTTTATTTAAAACTGCATGTTTTGGTGTTGTAGTTCAGGTCAGAGAGATATACATCAAGACATGTCAATGCATGCACAATAACATGTAGCCTTTCAGGGGTGGTTAACGGCCTTGGGCTTTCAGCCCCAGGCTGGACATTACCCCTATCATTCCATATATTTTTGTACAGCCTGTGCAGAGTATGTTATACTTTATGTATTTAAAATATCTGTCATTTTAAATGTGAAAAAAGAAAAACACCCACCTTTTGATAGCATTCTTATTTTTGGTTTTTCATTTGGTTTCTCTGTCTCTTTGCTTTTGTCCTTGTTTGATTCATCGTGACTGGAGTTGTCGTTTTCCTGGAGGCAAGGCAAGGCGGTCATTTGCAAATGAATTGAACCCTGCAACATCAAGAACACATAACAACAACACTGATGATGGCAAGACAGAAACTGCACAAAAAATGCACAAACACCAGTGATATAATTACACTTGTACAGTTTTTCCTGCCATGGTACTGGTAGTGGATCATGTGTACTTGTTTTCTATGCAGCTGAGGTTTGACAGAGTACCTAATACTATTTCTATTTGACACCTCTACATTAGGTAACTAACGTAACTAATATTTAGTGAAGGAAACATTGCATTAGGACTGTTTATAGTAATGATGATAGTTATTTGTTTGACATAGGAACTGCGCTCTGAAAAGAATCAGGGTGGCTTTCTCAATTATCTTAGTTAGGCAATCAGTTGTTCTATCCCCATTGATGAACCAATTACCTTTAATCAATAAAGCTGCATGCTTGTTTTTATTATTAATTTAGGAATTTTGCATGAATAAATAAATTACAGAGATGTATTTAGTTGTATCCTTCTGTTCAAGCAAGCAATATTGGAAACAAAGACCTAACAGTAAAACTTGGTTAAGTAACACCAAATCCAAATGAGTATTCCATTAATGGCTAAACTAAACCTAATTAGCTTAGAGCTTAGCCAGAAAGAAAACTACCACCAAGGCTTGGAATCCCTGTTGTAAAGACTTGCAGTCAAATCGGCTTACATTTTCATTGGAATTTCATGATTTGAATTGATTGCTACGGTAACTACAAACCATAATTCAAAACTACTGAAATCTTACTTAGTAAGCTTTGATTAGAAAGTGGAGCAAAGATTTGGTTTGCATTTATCTTAAGGATAAAATCATAGCCATGAGGTTTACAATGTGAGCATGGAAAATATATTACAATGTGACCCACAGTGGGCTTTCTGTAGGTGAGCAGCAAAAAAAAGCCCCAGATGTACTCTCTGCTCTGCACTCAGACCCACTGAGCTCTCACTTGAGGCAGACCAGAGGACAATGAAATACGCAGAACTGCATATGAAAATTCAGCACAGCATCATATTTCTCTTTCTGCCTTATCTGTCAGGCCTGCAAGCTGTCGGCATGCTGCAGTTACTCTGAGATTGATAAAGCTGAGGTGTGATTGCCTGTTTGTTTCAGTGGAAAAGGCATTTTAATAGGGGGCCAGGGGGAGAAACGGGTTGTGGAAATGAGGAGAGTGTCCGTTTACAGAGAAGTACTGGAGTCCAGGACTGCTGATGTGCAATTTACTCATGTTATAAACACATGGGGAATCATTCAGACTGCCTAGAACAGCCATTACAAGCAAATTGCACTGTTGGAAGTAAAACAACAACAATAACAAAAGAAAAGAAACCATTATTTAATTCATTTCAGCAAATGCTTCCTTAAAAGTTGGAGGTTGTTGGTAAGGTTGCAACGGCTCTTATTCTTTTTAGAAGATCTTACATTTTTCTTTCTTTAAGGACAGGCACTGGAACTAAAAATGCCCTGGAGGCAAGTGATTCCTCATTCCCCTTCACAACAGGAGGATTAAAAATTAATATCGCTGCCGCTGTGCAGCTTTATTGAACTTTACCGGGATGCAACTGAGGCCAGCAACAAGAAGCCATCGTCGTCAAGGAGCCAGGGTGAGCAATGACATCAACATGGCAATGACTGCATCCCAGCTACAAAGACCTTGGCCCTTTCACTGCTGTCAGAATAAAGTGAGACAAAGTCTGAAACAGTGATCCCTGTCCCTGGCCTTGGATGACCCACCTCAGGTCAAGTTCACATGTGTCCTCATTTATACCACATGAAAATTTGTGTTCTTCAATGGCAGTAAAATTACCATTGAAATGTGCCCATCCTCTTCAGCATTGCTGTGACTGGAAAGTGATACTGCATATTTAATCTACAGACAGAAACTGTCTACCTATAGCCATCAGGCATCAGCAATAAATGGAAACTAGCCTCCTCATCATCACCAGGTAATGAATTAATTTGAATGTGAACACTGTCACTCGTTTTCATTTAAACCACATTATGAGCACAAAGACATTGTGACTCAGAACTAGTTGTGACTCAGAGTGGCCCATCAAATAAACATGGGCTGAGCCCTGATTAAAGGCATGGAGGAAAAGGGTGGCTTCAAAAGCTAATTAACAGAAACCCAGGGTAGTTCACTCTGCTGGCCCATTTGGATCGATCGTGTGCAGTAAACAGGGCCTCTGCCAAATTCTGGGTATGTGTCTCTGCTTGTCAGGGGCCATATGCCAAACATTTGTAGCCTGGCTTTGCTGGGGTCACACAATATGCAAATAACCGTTCTCTATTCAGTGGCAACTACTTAAGAACCATGAGGTCATGCCTCCTTCCAAATACCTTAGAGATGCTGATATTTGATGAACCTCATCAAAAAAATCATAGATTCATAAGAGATTCTGAAATTCATATTTTCAAACCAATTGAGGTTTCAAGGTCATATCCCCAATTTCTTTCTTGAAAGACATTTTGCCTTCATCTCTGTAATGAATGTACTGTGAAACTGCGAAATAATCCATTTGTTAGCATACTGCAGTAACACCTCATACAACTCTGAACTGACAGAGACAGAACGGAAGCTCCACATGTATCCGTTCCTTGTGCAATCACACTAGACTGAAAGAGCCAGAATGGAGACACCACATGTGTCCTCTCCCTATGCAAACAAACTGGTTTACAGAGCCGGAATGGAGCCACCATGTGTGTCTTCTCCTTGTACAAACACTGAGCTGACATAACTGGAGTGAAGGCCCCAGGTGTTGTCCTCTTTCTGTGTGTGACTGGCCAGCCCCCAGCTTCCTCGCAGGTTACCAGTGGAGCCCTTGTCTGCCCTTGGCCGCGCAGGCAGGTATTCTCCTGGATGGCTGTGTATGATGGGAAGGGAGGGGCCCTCCTACCTGATTATCCTCAGCACCATCTGTGGGTACAGGCAGGGAAGACTCGTCACACACGGCCAGGCTGCGCACCAGCCTGCCTTTGGCCTGAAAGACACAGGGAACACAGTGTCATTTTCACCTTCTTTACCCAACGTTTCATGCCACCAGGTCAGAAAGTGACCTTTACTTTGAAATGTGAGAGAAAGAGAGAGAGAGAGAGAGAGAGAGAGAGAGAGAGACAAAGAGTAATAGATCAAGAGAGATATGAGGCTTGCTCCATTGCAGAACCTTTCATTGCTTTGTATTCAGTAAAGATTCCTAAACTACATACTAGCACAGAAAGTGATGGTGGCCTGAATAAAACGTGGCTGGTTAAATTTAGAGCGACTGCAGCCACAGAGGGAATCCGATAACAGGAATACTTCTCCTCTGAATGCACTTAGCATGCATGACCTACAGCGCTAATATACCAGTTAAGTAACTCCTCCATTCCGGAAACACATCAGAGTTCAGAGAAACGTGTTACTTAAGCTATTTCCCATATGCTTGTTTTACCCATCATGCACAGCTATGGAGCAAAAGAGCCCCAATAACTGATAAGAATGCACACACACCCACACACATTACACACATTATTGAAGTATATCAATCATGTTAATATCCCTTAGACACAGTGTATTAGAGCTGATATTGTATGTTTAAAGAATGTTTAAGTGTTAATCCTCTATGAGTGTCAAACATCCTAAGCACTGCTCTATCTGGATGTTAGATGTCTCTTGAAATGACCAGATATAACTTATGAGCAAGTTTCACTATGTGAATACAGGCAAAGTGCATAGCAGTATTTTGTAAAACAGTATATGCATGATACAAACAATTAATCAAAACTAATCTCAAGGAATGTATTAGCACCGCTACTACATACATAATGTGGGGAAAATCACTATAAATAAGAGGCAGAAAAAAATCAACCAGTTTGGAAAAAAAAGGTCAAAGATAGCCAGTCACTGAAGGAGGCAAGTCTTTTGGTAACTCGACATGGAGAAAAATAAGAATTGCTGCTTGATTGACAAGGGTACAGATGGTGCTATTGGCAAGGACACCTTGAGTGGTGAGCAGCGTTCAACCAATGAGCCGTCAGCTTCTGAATACTCAGTTCAAGTTAAGATGTTTATAGCATTCTTAATCATTAAATGCACTAAAACTATGTTTTATTGTTTTTTTTTTTCAAATAATGCATTTGATTTATGTAAATAACACATATTTAAAAATGTCTTATTTTACATAATTAGATATCATTGGTTTTGTTTCATTCGGATGTTCCTTTTGAAACTGCCTTCCCTCATAAAACATGACACCCTTCAACGGACCTTGAAAAGCAGGGGGAGCAGAACATATAAATATTATTCATATGTAAATGCATACCCCTTCTCAAGCATATAATGTGAAATCATGTAGACTGTCAAACATTCTATCATATATCCAGAAGTGTAATATAAGAAGTGCCAATAACTCACTGTATATTAACAATATATTCCATATAGCATTTGATTTCATAATTTACCATACATTTACATACATATTATTTCATAAAGGTCTGCAGTTCAGATATCACAAATGTTCTTTCAATATTCTTTTTGACAAAGGTCACTGTGAACAGGACTGAAAGCCATTCACAGGCTATATATTCTGGAGAATCCCCTTGGTCCCATGAGAGATCAAATACATCAAACCCCAAGTGCCTTCAGAATCTGAACTTCAGTATTAGAAGGGCTTTGGCACACATATGAAAGAGGAGAGCTCTCTCTTCTCTGGTATCACAAAAAGAGCCCTGGAGAGTTAGGAAGGCTGACCCTGAATGGATCGCTGCGACTTTTCAGGTCCTTTGCCCTGAATATCTGTGGCCTCTTTCCCCAGCCGCTTTCTGACAGCCAAGGGTGTTTCTTCTCCTCAGTTAAAGCTTCTTTGGTATTCAGAGCTTCACTTCAACTCATTTGGCAGGCTTGCCTCCCCCTGTCATGTTTCCCCAAGCACTGTCAGACAGATATGTCTGAGTTTGAGGCAACAAGAGCTGGATGCACTCTCTGGCGGAAGGTGTTGTGCAGGTGACTAAGCTAAAGTCCTGTGCTGAACCCCACATTCTTCCTTGAAGCCAAACAGAACAGGAGCTGCATATATCTTTATAAGACACCATCAGGGTATGTGCATCTCACTGTATGCAGCGAATATTGTGCTAATTAGCTTTGCTTAAAGTATTCCTTCCCTCGGTGATGGCAGATAACATGTTCCTTCTCTAAGTGAAGTTAACAAACTTATTGCTTCCCTCAGCAATGATAACAAACGTGTTATTTTCTTAGTCACATTAGCAAGCATTTTTCTTCACTGTCAGACAGTAGCAAACATGATCTTTCTCTCAATGGCTGTAGTTAAAGTTTTCTTTCCCAAAGTTACAGTACTTCAACCTTGTTATTCATTTTCATTCTCATGAATAAAAAAATAATAATCTGCCTCACTGTTGGGGATCTACACAACAGCAGATTTACAAAATGAAGCATATCTGCACATATGGCGGTTTAACAATCCTAGATTCAATTAATAAAAGTCAGATGAGAAATGATCCTGTGAGAAATTGATTTGAATATAATAAAAAAGCAGAAAATAATTTTCTTTCATGTCATTTGTTCAAAATATTTCTTTTTCTATATTTTATTATGTAGATTACAGTGTTAGTATATACAGTATATTGGTAATATTTGTTAGTATTGCAGCTCATCAATGTATATAGTAAACACATACTGTGGATAAAAAGGGTACAGTATGGACTATTGGACTTGCACAGACTGCTACAGTGGGAAGTTATGTTCACTTATTGGTCTGCAAATCACGCAACAGGACAGCGTTATGGCTCATTGGTTCACTACATGTCACACGATAGATTAGTTGGATGTTTCATTGGTCTTTGACAGGTTACAAGATGGGTCAGTGTTGAAAAATTCTCCTCCACTGGTCTAAAAATCCAAAATATACAGATGGCATTGAGAAGAGTAGAGATGTTATTGCTGTGTCCTTGAGTGAACTAAAAAGAGAATACAAGTATGAGAATAAAAGGGGTCATTTTTTTAGGCCATTTCTTCCTTTAGGCCATTCCACATGATTTTATTCTGTGCCGGTGTCCCAAGTTGATAAGTCATGTGTTCTACCCGGTGGAATGAATGTGGCACAATAATGAGTGATCCATGCGTGAACAGGCAGTACAGAAATAAGTGAGAAGCAAAGACACACACACAAATACACATGCATGTGTGTTAGAGGGGTTGGGCTTTAATATTTTCTATTCGCACACTCATGCACTCACACCCACTCTCCATATGCACACACACACGCACATACGCACACGCGCACGCCACACACACATACGCACACGCGCACGCCACACACACATACACACACACACACACACACACACACACACACACACACACACACACACACACTCTCTCAGAGTAGCCCTACCTTAGATCTTTTTCTTGGCTGCCCCTGGTTTAGGCCCCGTCTCTGTGTGACAGCAGACAACAAACAACAAACATGGACGTCACTCGGTGGAAGGGACAATGAATGGAGGACAGAAGGGGAAGGACAACAGGAGAGACAGAAGGCAGATGAGGTACATAGAAAGAGAGGGCCAAAGAGGGCGAGACGGACAGAGAGCGAGATCAAGCGAAAGACCCTGAGACCAGCGTGGGTGGGCAGGTCAAAGATGAGTAACTTATGTTTCATGTGCTTCGTGGAGGCAAGGGTAAGGGTTCAGTGAAAAACATTAGTGGAGGTAATGATAACTCAAAACAGTAAATAGATCCACTGAAGTACATACCCCAAAATAAATATGAACAATAAAGACAGATGCATTTTTCAACTGCTCCAACTTGCTGAAAGATAAAAGAAGGCAGCACTGTCTCTTCTACTCGCTGTGACTCAAGGGATGATCACCATTGTTGGCATATTCATCACAGTCATCATAGCCTTGTCAAACTCAACCCTGAATACAAAACTGACACGGGCTCTGAAATGCTCCAGTCTCGGTTAAAACTCTTGACACCCTGGCTTCCCATTACTTCTCAGGATATGCAGAACTGCTTTATTTGTATTCATATCTTGAGTAAGGCTGGAAAAAACTAAAGCATCTACAATTATGACCCAGATTCCTCATTTGGTTGTAGGCTTCAGAATATGCATTTAAATTATTGAGGATATAATTTTCTGGGTTCATGTCTAACCATCTTTTTGTATGAACACTTGAATTTATTTCACTGCATTGTCAGAGACCAGCTAATAATCTTGGGAAAACCCAGTGCAGGCAGAAAATAAGGGGTTGATGTTTGCAGCGTATGTTCATATTTTCACTGTTTTCCTCATTTTATGAAGATTAAATCAGAGTGTTGTTTCTCATCGTGTTGTGTTCAAGAGCTCAAATTATGCAAAACCACCATTTTATAAGAAATGTTATCCGTATGATTTTTAAGCATCATCTTTGCATGCAAATAAACAGGAGGAGACTACTGCAGCTATTTGCTAATGCTATAAAATGTTGGAAAAATTATTAGATCTTACTCAACAACAAACACATAATAAAAATGACATCATAATAAAAACATGTAATAAAAATGACATCATAATAAAAACATAAAGGAGTAGATTAACATTATTGCCCAATTGTTTATTTATTTGAAGCAATGTTTAGATCCCTGTCTATTTGTAGAGCTTTGATTATTTTACATGATTAATGCTGTTTTTATTTAAAACAAACAGAATAACATAGCAGATGTTTCAGTTAACATGGGAGTTGCTGAAGTAACTTTCATTTCAGAGTGTGCCGAACGATATAAAAATATTAAATGTGCATGACCATGAATGCTCCAAACAGGACAGTGAAATAGAGGACTTATTTTATTCATCCTCTTTGTCATCATCTTATTCAAAAATGATCACTCTATAATCATCTCATTGAATGAATGAGTAAATGCAAGAGTAAGACCAATAACACCTAATATTTCTGTTTTGTCATCTAACACAATATCACGTCTGATATTTTCATAATACTGTATGGGAAGGAGAGGGTGGAGGCAGGAAAAGAGAAAATCTGAGGGGTGGAGCCAGATGTGGATAGTGCCAAGAGAAGGACGAGACTACAGTGCCAACGTGAAGGATTCTGGAAAAGCAAAAGGACACAGGAGATGGGGATGGGCCAAGTGCGGCATGATGCCAACAGAGCAGCATGGAGGACATGAGACAGATGGAGACCACACCTGGGGCTTGGCGTGCGCTCACCTGCTGTTCGAACCTGGGGTCGGCCTGGCGCTCATCCTCCTCTTCCTCTATGCTGGAGCTAGGGGGCAGCTGTGGGTGTGGTGAGGAGGCGGGGGAAGGGGAGGGGGAGGGGCAGCTGAGGAGGGGTGCATTGCTGTCACACACCCCTGCCAGCGTAGTCTCTAAGAGAGGCTCCAGGCTTGCTGCCTCCAGCTCAGACATGCTTGTCCAAACCGATGAAGTGCAGATAAGAAACAGCAGCCTGCAAGACACAGGGTCAGGAGTGCACCAGGGTGGGGTTAACAAAGAAACACAGAGAACCATATATACCATCAGGTGCATACATATACCTATACCATCAACACAAGCAAAAACACATACACAAACACACATATACACAAGAACACAGACTCCTTCAACCAGAAAGCACCTCTTTTTTAAATGGGATACTGCAGAAGCAGGTGAAGGGACTGAGACATAAAAGTACCTCCCTCATCTTCTTTTGTCACTGACTGGTGCACACAGCTCAACCCAATATGAGTTTTTGCCTGGTTCCAGTAATTCAATTGAAAAAGCAATAATACGCACAAATGACAAAAGCTAACACATCATAATAAAAGCCCTCCAAGGTCAGTATTACTCTGGGCCTCAAACTGACAGCTGGCTTATTAAAACGCGCTGCTGACTCGTCTCCACCCACCCCCACCAACACCCACCACATGTGAACCCCTCACCCCCCCAACCCCCCATCAACTACCCTCATTCAGTTCTTATACAGAAAACCTGTATCAGTTGCTAAAACTATAATCATAAAAATATGGAAAGAAACCCATATTTTTTGGCCTTTAAAAATGACATAGCATGTTCCGTTATGAAGAATATGTGTGTACATCTGTGTAATAGATGTATGAGCCTTAAAAAATGACATTGTGCATTTTGTCATGACAAGTATGTGTGCACATGTGTTTGCATTTGTCTAATAGTTGTAAAAGGATAAAAATAATAATTATGATAGAATTTGCATGCCCATGAATTTGTAATACACATCATTATGCCATTAATAAAAATTAAAAATACCTGTTTTATACTGTCAAGTAGTATAACAAAGAATGTACTGTGAGTTGTATCTGCAAAACTATACATATTTTCAAAATATCTCTGGGATGTATATATTATTAGAGTAAAGAATTACAACTCCATTAAATGTCACCAGTTACGTTTGTCATGAACAGAAGACTATTTACAAATTTCAGAGACCAAACCTGTGTGCCTACTTTTGTCGAATCTAGACAAAACACAATCAGGTGTGGTGGAAATGGTTCCCCTAACACAACAACAAGACCATGACTTACAGAGTTACATGAATCTCACCTTCAAGGCCAATAGCAGCGGTGTTTCTGGGAACGCTTCTACACACCTCTGGCACTGATGTTGTCGGGTAAAAGACTCGCAAGTGGCTAAAGCGAGCGCGAGTCCCATGTCCCCATGAAGTCGTATGTAAAGCCAAGCGTTGATACGTCCTTCCTTACACAGTGGAACGAATCGTCCTCATTCTGTTGAAGGATAAAAGACAAAATGACAATGACAATAGGAAGACGAAGATGATGACAAGTGCACAGAAGAGTCGCCGGGCAGGCGGTTCATTAGGCCCAGAGTTCGCCCACGTGCTTGTAACTGAGCGGCTGCACGGCGTTAACTCGACCCCACCTGCCTCCTTGCTTCTTCCTACTCTCAGGTTGCAGAGGCTGCCAGTCCCCTGCCCAGGAGCTAAAATTAAAAACCCAGGGCAAGGCCTCTTAAAATCCCCGCTATTCAAATACCAAGAATAAACAGCGCTCTCAACTTCCTTGCAATGCCATCTGATCGCATAAGAAAAGCATTTTCTGTTTCCTTGAGCAGCAGGATTATAGGCACACAATGACTAATGTACCATGCAGCATCGAGTTTTTGACACAAGGCTTAGCTCTGAAAACATTAGACCAGTATCCATGATTTATAAATACGGAATAACTTCATTTTTAAATTGAATGTTAACTGCATGTTGACTGTTGGCCCTGAAACTGGACTAAAATACCTTTATGGAAATATAGTAATTAAAGGCAATTCAAATAAGATAGTCGTAATGATAAAAAGTTGTCTGTCTCTAAACAGATAACCCTACCATCTTAATTGTATGATTCTGACTTGGGTAAAGAGCTACGGTGGTTACACAGAATTCTCCAACTTCAGCCACAACTTTTATAAAAGACAATGTATTCAAAATCATATATTCGTCCTATAGTGACTCAAGGAGAGAGAGAGAGGGAGAGAGAGAGAGAGAGAGACAGGCGGAGTGTTATCGTTTGGAGCAGACTCCAAACAGCAAGTTCTTGAGACGTGCTGGCAAGCTGCCAAACACAGCCTCTCCCTGTCGAAGGGCCGCAGAGCGCTTGGGTTAGCAGTTTCACTCCGTAAAATACAAGGCATCTGTCAGCGTGTTATCCACACATCCGCAACCCCATGCGTCAGCCTCAGTTAGCACATATGCAGGCATTTTCAACCACCCACCCGCCGCTACGCCTGTGTCCATCTGGAGTAAATACCTGACTCAGTGACATCTGCTCCTCAAGACCACAAAAACCGAGCCTCTAAAGCATATCACAATTTATTACAAAATGCTCTTATATATGTTTAAGTGGTTGGCCTACCTACAACTGGTACAGAATGTGACAAATACACTACCGTAGCCCACTAGTTAATATAAAACGTGAAGCAACAACAGATTATTATTATTGTTGTTGTTGCTGTTGTTGTTGTTGTTGTTGTTGCTGCTGCTGCTGCTGCTGCTGCTGCTGATGATGATGATGATGATGATGTTGTTGCTGTTATCATGAAATGTTCGTTATCAGACATCCGTCACACAAAATATCTTTGCATCCATTAATATGTAATTTAATTTCAGACAGAAGTTGCATTTCCTTGTAAAGCCTGTAATTAAGTAAAGAGCTCTATTAAGGTGGGCCATGATATTTCCAGCATCACAAGGTGATGACGCCATCCTTTAATTAGACCATAACAATCATTATGCAAAATTATACTTAATTAGCTTCCTATGGCGGTCCTGTTAACAATTAAATCGACTCAACAATTATTTATTCAGACTGAGGCATTTACTGGCAGAAAGTATAATAACAATCGCATTAAAATATGATAGCACTCAGTAAATGGTGGAAACATTTGAACAGTAAGCACCTTTTTCACTCTACAGAGGAGTTAACTTTTAAAAGACGTCAGTGGTGTAGACACATGGGAGGCACTGCCGTACCATAAACGTTCAACATCCGACACCCAACATAAATAAAGCGAAGAGGAACTGTTTCATTGATTCAAAACAATTCCCGTTTTCACTGCGTCTTCCCTGGAAATGAATACCCGTGTCACAAACCTGAAGCTTGCGACTCTTGCCTCATATCCTACTCTCACAAATGAGTAAATTGCGTTCCAAAGCCTGTGACAGCACCAGCAGTTCTGCGGAATTGGACCCAGCAGTTTGTCTCTGAACGGCAGTGATTAAGACCAAACGAAATGGCTTTTTGCTGCAGGGGATGAAAGTGGTTGAGGCGGCTGGTCGTCTCTCTTATTCACGGCTTCATGTTGCAAAGCTGTGTGAAGCTTGCGCTTCTGGTTTGACGGAATGATGCCCGGTACTTCAAGCCATAGGTTGAAGTTGCATGTCACTTGGGTATGTCAAATCGGCCCAACAGATGAGTACCAGTCAAGTCAAGATAACAAGGCACAGCACGCGATGCGCAGTTTATCTAAATGGGAATAATATTAAACGTTGGTCCCAGTTCCATTTGCTATTTATTTAGCTCTGGATGTGGTAGTGGCGGTGGAGGGGTGATAATGGAAATAAAGCGGGGAAAACATCTTTCACATTCAAAACTTGCATGAGGTCACAATTTAATTAATTCATGTGTGACCTATTTCAACTTTTGTTTGAGTGAGAATTCTTTCCATTGGCATTACGGCCATATGGCATTACTCTTCACTGATATTTCTGCACTCTTTATGCACTCGAAGTTACCTATGTGTTTATTTCACGGTTTCATCACTTTATGTCTAATGGAACTGCTCCATAGTTGAGAAAAAGAAGCACAACGTTAGATGGATGATACTATGCCATTCACATGAATACAGTGTCATGTGCAGAGTGATTTAACCCTAATAAGATAAGGTTGAGGAATTTTGAGTCAGATGTTAGTCTTTCTTTCTAATTTCCTTTTGGAGAGCTTCATGTCCTGTTGCTGGTCAACACATCCATAAACCTTTCACTCCACCCCATCAAGCATGAAAAGCTCTGCCACCCCCACAAAAAATAAAAAGACAGCAACATGTTGGACAGGAAAAACTGTCTCTATGAAACCTGTCAGCATCTGCTTCATCAGTGAACACTTTGAGCTTTGGCTCAATGTGAAAGAAAAGCGTCTTGTATTGCTCCTGGCTTTCATGTAAAAGACTTACACACAGTGAAATGTAAATCCAGTTCCCTTTTCTTCACAGTGGAATGGAATAAAAGACCAGGTACATTAATATCTCATAAAACATTCCTGCCATTTCTTAAGACGTCTATATAAAAGCCAAAAGAAATACAGTTAACCAAACACTGTTAAAATGCCATTCCACTGCTAGATATGATTTTAGTGTGCAAATTTGTAAGATTTGTGAGCATTTTATTGCTCCAGCCAGTTGGAATAATGGATTGCAGCTTGTCTTTCTGCTATCTTTAAGACCCACAGTGGTTCTAAGGTTGGGAACCATTACAATGAATTCTTGACATATACTCAGATCACATTAATAGGAATAACAATAATGACTGTAATTTAATTAAATCTTCAATACCACTTTCATCTCTCCACAATTACCTCCATTCCTCACCCATCTCTGCATGGGAAGGAGTTTTCCACATACATGCTTAGAGCAGTGTTCTATGAAAGATGCCAAAAAGTCTGAAAGCACTACCAATAGAATGAGATCAGTACCGAACAATGTATGCCTTGACACCCTTCACATTTGGAATTTGATTGGTTCGGATGCATCACGAGAAGAGCTTGGTGTTTATTCTCAAATGCATATTACTTCGAAGGCTTTGCCTTTTCTTCACACAATTCTAAAGGATCTTCACTCACAGTGCTGGAAATGAAATTATTATGGGGCTTCATTACCCATCACACTGTGACAATGCCGGCTGTGATTCGTGATGTGCTTATACAGATATTTAAGTACCTCTTCATTCTCTTATTGAACAATAGAACATTTTTACTAAGCTGCAAAACCTTTACAGAATTTATTGGAGCAAACAGATAGACAACCTTGTCCAGCACACCTTATTGTGCAAATGACAATAGTACTAACATACTGAAGTGTGATCCTATTTTTTTTAATCACTGCATGTGTCATATTTGTTTTCTCTTGTTTCTCACTTATGGAGGCAGACATATTCAGAAACATTTTGTTTTTTTTTCCTTTCCAGGGCTGGAAAGTTTGTCAGTTCAGATAATACTTAAGGATGTTTTGGATCCAAGGCTATAATTGGATGCAGATTGAGATATGGAGACCAACTTTAATATTACTGGCCACATAATTAAAATCACTACACCAGAGCCATCCATGTTCTTTGCAGACATTGTCTTTGAGCAGGTTCTGTGAAAAACTGTAAGTCTTTATGTTACATGGATGCATTCTGCTCAGCATTCCTTTCAGGATACACTGAACAACTTTGAAAAGATAAACGAGAAACTGCAAAAGGGTCCTTGCATTTGCCCTCACAAGTCTATGATTTTTTTTTTTTTTTTGGGAAACTATGGCACAGGAATCAAACGGAAATTTAGTTTTTACTTACGAATAGAGCAAGGTTAAAATTCTCTCCTTAGTTTTAATTTCATTCTGGGATACCACAGGTTTTCATTTTAATGAATCTGTATGAGTCCTAGTCCCAGCTGATGTGCAGTGGGTTTCTCTGTGGTTGATTTATTGGATGCTTAAGAGCTCTCTATTCTCACCTGATTCTGACTGGCTAATAGTTTTAATTCAGGGCTCATTGACTCCAGTCCTCAAGGGTTGGAAGATGCCAATGTTTGAGTGAAACTTAGGCCTAATTATATCAATTAACTATTCCATTAGATCACAAGTTTTTATGATATTCACTTATTAGACTTTTACACACTTGTAAAAGTTAGATTCAAAGAACAGCTGAGAGATGTCTTTCATACTTGTGAGACACCACATCTCCATGCACTTTTTGATATTATTATTAAAATTAAGATGCTCAATAACTGATTAATTGTATGTTATACAAGTGGGGTAGCAGTCGTTATTCTTGTTAACCCAGATTGATCTCATCTTGTCATCAACTACAGAGCTTATTGGTTAGCTAGTAAACATTTACTAAAACATGTACCATTGTCAGGACTTCTATTTACCTGGAGGTTTCAAGATATTTGAGACTAAGTACAGCTGCTTCTGTGGCCAAGATTTCTCAGTTCTGAGATGCAGACCAAGACCAAGGCAGTGGTTATTTTTGGCTCTGGACTCAACTGAAGGCCTGGCCTGCAAGATCAGGGCTTCATCTGTGCTATTTCTTCAGAAAGCAGAAATTTGACACAGACATAATGCTGACAGCATTTCAACTCACGGTGGAGTTTGGGGTGTTACAGTGTTAAACTTTAGTGACATAAGTGTCATATGGCTATAATGTTACAAGGCCTCGGACATAAATTCTGAAAATGTTGTAGGCCTACAAGATGAATTCTGCTTTGAACAGTATTTTCAGAATAAACTCCCTGTAACTTTATAGACATATATGCTTTGGAACATTCTTACAACAGTAAACTATGAAGCACTGAACTCCATTGTAAGTGCAAGTGCCCTGAGCTTTGTGTCAACGTTAAATTTGTTCTTTTTGAAGAAATAGCACAGATGAAGCCCTGATCTTGCAGGCCAGACCTTGAGTTGTGTCCAGAGCCAAAAATAATCAGTGCCCTGTTCTTGGTCTGGATCTTAGAACAGAGAAATCTTGGCCACAAAGACAGCTGTTCTTGGTCTCAATATGTCCAGGCTTTTGTGATTTAGTTATCTCCGTTGTGCACCCAAGGCAAGCATGTACAGATATAAATGATTTATGTTTGCCACTGGTTACAGAAAAATGTATACTCTGAAAATGTGACAATGCAGTTGCAATTCATCAACTTGAAACAAAGGAGGCAGAAACCTAGTCCCTAAACTTTACTTTTTACTCTCAACTTTCCACTGACTCTCAACCTGTTTCCATTGACCCTCCTTTATTATCAATTGAGAAATTAATCAGCTGAAAAGCTGTTACCAAAAAGTAGATTGCCTTTTTATTTTGTGTTAAGATTATTTTGTCACATTACAAAATTGTTTTCATCACAAGTATTTTCTTGTATTTACTAATGGTCTTAACATGGACATTAATGTATTTTTTGGTCTCCATGCATGAAATCAAAGAATACTGACTACATAAATGTAAAATAATCAGATCTGTGTAGATCCAACAGTGTAACAGTGTGCTATACACTTAATGGAGGGATTTAAGTTAGACCACAGCCAGTTCTTTAAATTGATCAGATTGATTTTTACTCAGTGAAACCAAGTATCGTAATTTACATTCTTGTGGTGTGAGGAAAGAGAACATGCCAATGGGAGACACAATTAAGAGAAATTGTTGTGATCGCTTGTCAATAGATTATTAAAATAATTGGTATGTTTCCCAGACAAGCAAAGTAAATGAGAACCATTTGAGAAGAATGATTCATTAAAATGCAAGATTCATGCCGCCTCTTTTCAAACTGACCAAAATTTTAAGGGTCATATGGGGGACTTTCGCCGCCTGGGGGTATTTGGGAAGTTTAGCGAATAGTAATACATATCTCTTAGATTTTCACATTAAAAATTGTTTCATCATCACATCCACAGTTATTTCATCAAATTTTGTGAACAAAAATTGATGATTAAAGATTTTAGTGTGCTTGAAGAGATGAGCATGTTTTGAATCATTAAATTTGACAGCTGCAGAAGTTTTGTATTTCTATATGGTCAAAGAGAAAGAAATGCACACGATAGCTTGGTTCAGCATGGATATGGAGGTCTGAAGATCCAGTAAGGACTTACTTGCAAGCATCCATCTCTTACAATTAGGCCACAATAGTGACATACTTCAAATAGTGAATCATGAGTCAAATACTTGAAGATAAATATCAAGTTACACTCAGAGGTCCAACAGAGGTTTGCATCATTCTTTTATACAACTTAACTGTATTGCCTTAGAATTTCCAAGATATGGGTCTGAGTACATTTCAACTGAACTATAGTAGCAGTTCTGTAAACCACAAAGCTAACAGAGCATGTTCAACCACAAATATTTTGAGTTGCAAGTAAAGAGGTACAATAAGACATACCTAAAACCTTTAGAGGAGTAAAATGTGTAAAATAAGATGTTTTCTAGCCTCAGCTGCAAATCATAAAAACCTCCCCCCTTAATTCTGAACTTCCATTTCCAGGAAAATTACACCAAAAGGACACTTCTCCATTTTCACACTTAATTTCGGATTTCAGGCAGGTGTTTAACTGAATACATGAGGGACCCTGAATCCCTTTAATTCCATAACTTAGTCATTAGCTTGAGGGCATTATTCATGAATCTTGTACTGCCTTCATTTTGTCCTCTTCTCAGCCTGCTAATGGGATTATTAATGGCTGTACAAGTATATCTGCTCTTTGTTCCTCTAGCTCTCATTCTCACATGTGGTCTTTCCCATTGTGAGAGCATACTGAAATACTAAAGTGAAAGAGGTATGCATGTTATGACTGTGAAAATAGTGGCATGAATAGTGTCTTGAATTTCCCAAATAAGGATAATCATTATAAATTATCATTAATCCACAGAGATTTCTATTCAACCTGATACTTAACCCCATCCATGTTTGATACATCATTACATAGGAGACATTAAAAAAAGTCATATTCAGCCATGCTCAAATCAGTTTTACATGATAATATATACATTCACACATGATAATCCCAAACACCTTGTAACATATGACCGTTATAGATATGTAGAAGAATGTAAAGTCCCTTGGCTGAACACAAATGCCCAGTTGAAGTGAGCTTAGTGACATCTCACAGATGACGCTGCTGCCGTCTGTCTAGCCGTCCGCCTGTCTGTCTCATTTATCAATTCCATCATGGCATGGAACACAGCCAGACGGTAAAATGCGATCCATCATAAGAACAGATGTTAAACTTCAAATAAGAAGCCAGCCTTGCAGCAAGATACCACACAGTGGATTGTGGTTTGCAGATGGCACACAGAGGGTCATTTTGAGCGAAGCTCCTTCATTTCCTCATGTGAGCATAGCCTCATGATTTGTTCCATGCAGAAGGATTTGAACAGATAGGGAGTCTGCTGAGTGTGATACCAGCCATCCCAGCTTCAACGAAACAAAGTCTGGGGTGTGGTGAAAGTGCAGCTCATAGTTTAGCAGAGACCCTTTTCCAGGATGGCTTGCATCGTTTTGCACATTATACAGCTCGATGTGCACTGAAGCCAGTTAAGCATCTAGCTCCAGGGTGCAATGCCAATGTCCCATCTGAAAACCAAATCTGCTGATGGTCTAGCTCCAAGCACCACAGCACACAGCCTCCCTGCTGTATGACTAAAAGTAAGCATCGGCCCAGTGCCTCTACCCCACCACAAGAGAACTCCACAGTCTCAACATTACAAATGAACATACCGACAGCCTGAAAAATGTGGTTTACTCCTTTTCTGAATTGCCGGTAATAGATTTCAATGCTTTATGATGACTTACATAAAGATACAACATGTTTCATGCAAATAATTGTTGTAAGAAAATAAATTGCCCACCATAAAACATTAAATTTGTTTATGAATGCCTTACACGATGGTAATGTAGCAATCATGAAAGCACTGCCCA
This sequence comes from Albula goreensis, assembly GCA_022829145.1. Classification (NCBI taxonomy): domain Eukaryota; kingdom Metazoa; phylum Chordata; class Actinopteri; order Albuliformes; family Albulidae; genus Albula; species Albula goreensis. The sequence continues at coordinate 18,266,361 of CM040743.1, read as the reverse complement.
TGTTTTATACAGCCACAATAAGCGTGACTTTTTATTAAATGGTAAATTGCCATATAATACATGGCCTTATTGCCTATATAATTCAAACTGACATAGCTACAATTTAAATTTAATGAAAATAACCATTTTGCAAGAAATGCCTATGGAACCAAATGAAGACACCTGCTATGCATGTAAGGAATGGTGGTTGGTACAGCAGCCAAATGAAGGAACCCGCTGACGACTTTACTAAAGCAAAGAAACCATTTTCAAAAGCGAGCTGGGTGGTCTGTTTTAGCATCTCACCATGGGAAGGGAACTTCAACATTAAAATAAATCCGTCTGGTCATTGCTTGGTATTCCCCACCTTCAGGAAATTTAAATGCACCATATTAAGCCTTTGTTGTGCTATAACTTGAGAAGCTTTGCCTGTATGTCTCTACATTTTGAATGTTTCTTTCCAGAGTGTTTTTGGAATTTTGTTCATTTGACATTTACAAAGTCCAACTGTTTTCCAGGACTTTAGCTCAGTGGCCTGAAGAGTCAGAGAATCCTTTTCTACTTTACTCATTATGACAGACATGTCTGTTCTGTTTACTTTCTAAAATGTCTCTCTGAAAAATATTGTCTATGCATGGCTCAGTGAGAATAATAGGTAAATGCTAAAATACCTCATACAATTTGATTTATTGATTAAACTGCCAAAACAGCCTTTTAAAGAGGATTTATTTTAAACCTGTAGAAGTCTGTCTGTTATTGCCAAAATAATATCAAACATACAAAAATCCATGTGTGGCAGTATTACACATTGTGCCAACTAAATCCAGACATGTCTCATGTGTGTTTCACTAAGGAAGGTCACTTACATAAAAAAAAATATTTTATCATGCAGGGCTGAATAGTGGTATTGCCAGATCAACACTATTTAGCATTCTTCTACTATCTGTATTTCTCTGATTGACACCTTGTAAATTCTGTCAAATAACAAAGTGTTTTCCATTATATGTAAATTTTCCATAATTCACCATTTTAATGCTCTCAAATGGCCACTGTAATGCACTTACATGGAGGCATTAGTATTTGAGCATTCAAATTGCTCCCTGTTCAGAGTTTCTGTGCATGTTTTGTTCAACAATTTGAGTTGGTGCTCAATGTTTTTCACTACTTTTTAGCCTCACCACTACACTAATGGGGTATACTCATCTGACTTCCGAATTTTCCTAAGAAGGTAGATTCTGTATAGCTGGCCTAGTCCTAGATAAGTATAAAAGGCTTATCCATTTTCAGTTACCATAATTATCAAAACTGGGAAGGAACATCATCACTTACATTATCATCAATGCAACCAATAATTTTGTTCAATGGGTTTAAAACTGGAAAGACCATTACATTAATCCCAGTTAAACACCAACTGGAAGCTCTTGCTGTGATGGGATTCTTAGAATTTCACTCTTATGTATGTGAGGAATCTTCCTCTCACCGAGTTAAACAATACATTCAGAACAACACAAACAATACTGCTTCTTTTATAATATAAAATGTCTTTTCTCCCGTTTTGGGAGCAAAGCTTAAACACACACTGTCTCGAGACAGATGATCAAAAGATATCGACATACGCACAAGGCTCAATAATGCCTCAAAGGAATGGCGTACAGCCAGTTCCTTACAAGCGGTGTTTCATTGGAAGTATTTCCTCATAATTACCATAAAATAAAACAAAACCATCTACCACACGTCGTCTTGTACGTATGCATGTATGTGTGTATGTCAGTCTGTGGGTGAGTGTGTGTGTGTTCACGAGCGAAATTATTTACCTCTCTACACTCCCTCTATAGTTGTAACTGACGAGCTGCACTAGACGGCTCAATTTATTTTAATTGCGCTCGGCACATCTGAGCTGGCCATTCCGTGTGGAATAGCATTTATGCAGAACGAACTGGCAGCGGATTCCACAGAGCTTCGCGCTCTTTAACCTCCGCCTTTCATTACCGCTCCCCTAAAACGCTGAGCTTGAAGTTACCTTCGGATAAAGAAGAATCCTTTTGAATTATTTCCAAATGAGGAGCGGGATTACAGTTTCTAATCTCAAGCAGACGGTGGTCGATTCCGGTCACTACTGGGACCGTTTTAAATGACCGTAACAGAGTATTGACATCAAAGTGGTGCTGAAAACAGCTCCTCAGCTGTTTTAGGGTTGTTTGAGGTTGCGTAATGACGGCAAGCCATCATTTAATGTTGAAGTCGTAAATTGTAACACCGTGGCAAGCACGTCATTTATCGAAATGGAACAGGGTCTTGTTATACATTTCTTTTCATCGTCCTGTTTCATCCCAATAACCTTTAACTTGTTATGTGCTAACAAGGTGGTCTAAATAAAGGCTGAGCGCGTACGTGGATGCATCACAGAAAATAAGAAATCCAAAAAAGGATTTAGGGAATACAAATCGCTAGAAACAAGTACAAAGAACACAATGAAGAGTTTGAAACTGATTTTTCATTTACAGTCAAACAGCATTCCGTGTGCTGTAGGACGCAAGAGTATTGAGAGGACAATAAGTATGTCGATCTTTGCGAGGCTATGTAAAGATTATTTTAAAAATGTAAATAAATAATTCAAGTAGTTACAAACAAAAGTATGTCGTGTGAAACGCTCCCAGGACCGGCCTGTTTTCACTTAAGTCACTTAGCACATTCTGAATTTATCATTAAAGGCAAAAAGGATTATTACGCCTAAATAGGTATTGAACCTGTTCATTGAACAGTAGTAAAAGGAAGAAAGGAATTACCCAACACAAAGAGAAGTCAGGCAGACGTGAACGTGCCGAGTAGTTTACCGATACATTGCTGGCCCTGTCGACTTTACTTCTGGGAAGCCAGGCAAAATGTCAGTTATGTTGCTATTAAAAGTACTTAGAGCTGTCTGTACCCTTCACTGCTCTGACCAGAGGGCAGGACCTCCAACCACTTGGCTGCTCTAGCCCCCACAAAAAAGTGTGTGTTCTCCTGTGCCACATTCAAGAACAAAGAAACGTGGTTTCTTTGTATCAACAATTTTCTCATCAGGGACATTAGCCAATAGTAAAACTAATTATATATTGCCTTTCATTTTTAAACACCAAGTATTTTTTTCACTGTGATTTTCATCTTAAATTAAAATATTAGATATCCATTCAGTAAGTATAGGAGAGGCATATGAACATTGAAAGAAGGTCTCTGGAACTCATGGAAGCTTGCCTTATAAAGAATATCCAACCTGTATGGTTTGGGATCAAAATTCAGAGTTTACAATGATGCCATTACTGTCTTCCCTTCTAGACGATCAAGCTGACCATTCCCGAAATCAGCATCTTCATCAATTCAGTAAGTTTTTGCATATATGCTATTTCCAGTCAACAGATATGGTTGCAATGTCTTTGCTTCTTTTGAACACAACACTGTTGGATAACAAATGTAACTGCAAGACACAACTCATCTGGCATACATAAGTGTCTTCAGCTTATTATTTATGAGCTTTTCCTGCAAGTAGCTGGCTAATCAAGAAAAGCTAGGTTGCTTCACCACCTATTATTCTCAAGTGATACGTTTATTCTGATGTGCACTTAGTGTAAGGACCCATCAGGAGTTTGTGGGTAGATATAACATGTTCATCTTGTATGGTACTAAAATGCTAATTAGTCCAGATTAACTTGCAGTCAATAGACCCTCCAGTATTCAGCTTGATGTACCGGAGTCCTTGAAATGTGATTGTAAAATGTATCTATTGCCTTTTCTTTTTGCAAAGAGAGGTCAACTTGGTAAGTCTGCATTCTTCTGAGATGAACATCAACGTGCACAGCATTCATATTTGTCAATAAAGGTATTGCTTCAAAGTAAGTCTTGCATCATTTTAGCAAGAGAAAAAAATATTGTTGGTAAATTGATATAAAATACCAAGAGTCCAGACTTTATACATTTCATCATAGGCTTCGGCATGTAGGCTACTGCTGCAGTACAATGAGACATCTCTTGAACTATACACTGTTGAATATGTTTTGATGCAATATTATCTCTCAGTTGTCCAGGCCTTTTTGTACAGCTAATCTACAAACGACTATAACAAAACTAGCAGGACAGACAGTATGAGCTTTCTATAGCAGACTGCCAGAAATTCTGTCGAGAACGCGCGCCATCCAGACCATGCCTGCCTGAGGGAGAAGCTGCTATTGTTAGTAGATGGGATGTTTCACCGTTTCTTCGCATAATTGCCGACTGCCACAAAATCAATGAACCATTCTGTGCATCAGATATCATAAAGGACTCTTTGGGCATGTGATCTTAATTGGTGGATGGAAGCTGTGCGTCTGCGCACCCGGAATATTAATGGATCGGGGTGGGGGCTAGTTGGTTGAGTTTGTTAGAGCCAAAAGAAAAGGTTAGCGAATCGAGCCACACTTACTGTCTGGGTTACAGCACACGCAGATGGCGTTCATTAGCGAAATGTTAATTTTGACGTTATCTCACGGCTCACTCTCAGCAGCAGTTGAGTTTTAAAAAAATGCAAATTTGCATAATTTCTATCAGCACGTTGTCACTGGCTCGAGATCAAATGGAACTGATCTGCCATCCTTCAACTGTGTAAATGCAGCGAGTGTTTTTCCCTGGTTTAAATTGAAACCCTATCGCAGATCGCACAGAAGTCTGCTGCTTGTGACAGTGGGTGTAATTCTATTGAACATGCCATTAGCTCGTAACGCGCGCACTCTAATTCGGGCACTCTGAAATAGCATTGCTTTTCGTTTAAGTGGATTTGACATTGGGAATTGATCACGCTATGTAAAATAACACGGTTTCGTTACTTCTGTGTAGGATTGCCAAACAGAACTGAACAATAAGTTCAGAACGAGGCATGAGCAAAACCACGTTAGCTTTGTGACATTGTCGCATGTGTCTGGGGATTGTATTGATTGTTGGTTTTTCACTTTATGAAGTCCAATATTACCAAAAGAGGCCAGATTGCTATTTTCTCAGGGGTATGAACGATCTACATTTGCTTTAAAAGTTATGACAAAATTCAGAAGTAATGGAAATAAGACTAAGTTTTCAAAGTTACTCGCTATATTCGAGTAGCTTTGAGAAACAGGTGTCACTGAAGCCATGATTGAGCTTGTTTTTAGAGACAGATAAATCCTGACTGAACAAGCCTCCTTTGCTAAGTACAGCCTGTCTCCTTGTGCTGCGTCACCCTCGTTTCCAGTACAAGTGTCTTTACTTAGAAACAACAGCTGCAGCTAACATTATATGATCTGAGGCTAATGATACTCTCCGCACACGCAAAGAGACAGAAAGAGAGAGAGGGCAAGAGAAGGGGGAGACCAAGAGAAATTCAGACAACGGGGAAGGGAGAGAAGAGAGACAAATACAGACAAAAGGCCCATGTATCTTCTCTCAATCGGCATGTGGGAAGCTGCCATGAAGACGTAATGTCTGTGGAGGCAGCTTAGCGAGAGCGGATTCTCCGCTTCCCTCTCTAAATTCGATTTTCAATCGATCCAGTGAGATTATTCAACCAGAGACCTCCTGATGCATATTATGTTCTTCAGTATCAACACTGACAACCTGGGGTCATTCTCTGGCCAGGAGTCCACTTGCAGCATGACTTTGCCTTTTGTGTTGTGTGTGTGTTTGTGTGTGTGTGTGTGTGTGTGTGTGTGTGTGTGTGTGTGTGTGTGTGTGTGTGTGTGTGTGTGTGTGTGTGTGTGTGTGTGTGTTTTATTTTGAGTCAGATTCATCATCAATTCAATATCAGATGCTGCTCAACTACTGGAGGCCTAGCATGTTGCATTCCTCTTGGAACCATAAAATCAGGTTTCAGAAAACAAATTGCTTGAGGGGGGAAGAAAGAAGTTTCTGCTGCTTAGGCTTTTCTTCGCCCCCAGCACCTGAGGAGAGGGTAAGGTTGGCTGTCTGACTGCAATGTTAGGCAATATTTAATGTGAGCATGTCTGAAATACAGTTCTATCTAAAATCCTGACTGCAATACGGCATGTTGCGAACCTCACACATATTCCTATTTGGAACAATCACATTATACCCCATCATATACTGAGTAAGCTCTTTGAGAATACCTGAGATATCACTAGTCCTGGAATTTGTTGAAGGAGCTGATGGGGGCATGGTTTGGTTGAACGTTGCTTTAATGGTCCATATTGGGGAGGAGTAAAGTGGGGTGATGTAGATGGAGGTAGCATATTTCCTCAGTAAGCATGATTGCTAGCGAATCTATCTGAAACATATAAAATTGCTTCGCTATATAAGAGGACATTGTGGGAATCTGTATTAGTGAAGGGACACCATACGAGGATGTGCATAAACTGACATCACCAAAGACATTGTTGCTGGTGAAGAACAATTTTACACTATCGATTATTTCAATGTGTTTGCTGTTGTTGGCTGCAGAAATGAACATATTTGTATGGTGTTAAATACATATTTGTAAGTGCTTCTATTTTTTGATAATTTGTGTGTATCTGGAATTATCATAGATGATTATAGATCACATCTGAGGATTATTTTAATAATAATAATAATCCCAAAATTACATTTTAGAAGGTTTTTTTTTATGAAGACTACAGACCATATTACACCTTCAAGCTGACTTAAACGTTGAGGTGCAGCAGTTGTAGGGATGGGGAAATGAGGTCAGAGGTTCGCTTCTAAGATAGATGTTCTCCACCTATGCCTGATTTTATGTGGTGTATGGAGACACGAGATATCAGAGTAACATGGTTTCTTCATGCGCATGTGGTGATACCGAGACTCTATGAGACCTGACGGAGCCCAATAACACACTCAGTGCTGATACATTGAATATTGAGGGGGAAAATCAGGACCAAGGGAGAAAGTCAAGAATCTTGTTTACGGCTTGTATGGCAGCTGCTGCATAAATTCTAATCTTAGTCAAAACTCAAGTACAGGGACTTGTGCCTATGGTGAAGATCACTTTTCTGGGAAGGCAATCCAATGCCTTCTGTAATTTCATTACAAATATAAGGAAGCAGGCTGAGCAACCAGGATCCACTGCTTGTATTACATCATTATTGCCAATAAATGAAACAGAATAATACATTTATTCACAATGGTATGTCTATACAAACACTACCAACATTGTTTGTAGCGCTGTACACATTTAATGCATGGATGAGGAAAGACCAACTATTTTAATGGATTTAAGATGTATTGTGCTTTGTTGAAATTGTGAGGACTGTTAGTTTCATGCAGAGAGGGTGATATTAAGAGCAATGTGATTGCTGAACAATATCAATAGAAATGTTAAGACTGCAGTGTTGGGCTATCCTTAATAACACATGATACGTGATACATGATACATCACCTCGACTAAATAAAACATCCTTAAATTAAAAGTTCGTGCATACCACGAAATCTCATCACACACATAAAGATGTCGGATATCACTTATTTACTGTACATCTCTCGTTAAGAGTAGCCTAAGTTAGATTAAGATTTAACGACAATAACAAACTGGCTGCACGCATTTGACTTGCAGCCGAGCAGTTTGAAAATGTAACCTAATGCTTTTAAGATAATGAACACCACGCGCTACACCATTCAGCTAGTTTACTGTCACCACTCGTAGAGGATACAGTAGTTACGTTCATTTGGATAATGCAAAGAAGATATTTCTTTACAACAAATCTCATTATTAGTAATTACTATTAATGTTCTTTTCAATCCATATTTGACAAATTGGATTGGAATATAAAACGAATGCATATTCCACAAAGTAGAGATATTCATGTTTCCTATTCTCAAAACCGCAGTGTTTTGTTGTTAGATGCGTGGTATCGTGTCAGAAAGAGAAGCAATTCGTATTTCATCATCAGCATCTCACCTTGAGCTATCCTCTCGACTGTTGTGCGCCTAAACTCTCCCTGGTAACTACTAGCCATCACATGGCTAATGTTTGAGGTTGATGAATATGAAATGAAAGCTATGGCTGTTTTAGATTTCTGTTTTTGATAACGCACCGCGCTTTTGACAATCCAGCCAGGTGCAGAGTGAGAAATTGTTAACGCGGCCCGAAGGAGAAGAGACTGATATCAACGCTTGTTCTGCAGGTTTTGCAGCAAAAGACGCTGATAAAGACATAGAGAGCTTGACCGCGCTACAGGTGGTAATGTGTGGTTTTCATGTGTTTACTTGACAAGTCTGTGTTCATTTTACACGTCTTTGTTCAAATACTCAAAACCGTTCTGTGGAATTACGAAACAGGGGCAACAATAACCATATGAAAAATTCGAAATAATAAAGAGGCTACATTTCTCTGTCTGTCACAATGTTGTAAATAATGCATGCTCATTAATATATGCTTTTAATATATTTGCATGTCTTTTATACAAATATATCTATAAATAAACTTTATATATATATATAAAAAGGCTATATAGTCTCCCAGACACATGAATAATTAATATGATTTAATTGTGATGCATTTACTATTTCAACACTTATTTCTATATGAATAATGCAAATAAATTTCATATGACTTGGATAATTTTAGTTCAATGTGTATATGTGGGGTGAGGAATGTAGCCTCCCATCATGGCATATTTTGTCCATTGTTGTGGGATACATGCTTGCACATGCAATACTGTCTGAGCACTGATTCTTGGCTTGCTGAAAAAGCTGCACTCTCACCTTCATGGTAAAGCAAACACCAGGAGGCAAATCCAGCAGGATTTCCAGGCAAATGAAGACATCCGAGCCGTTTGCCGAGACGCAATCATGGGATGCCAACGCCGATTCTATCACACAGGACGTTCATATGGTTTGACTGAGCATTTACTGCACTGAGGACATGGGAACTGTGGAGGGGTGGCAGGGTGGTGAGTGGTTTGGGGGCGGGAGGCTGATGATTGAACACTGATAGCCCGTGATATATTTATGGGAAGGAGACGATGCCTAACACAGATACCGACGTCAACAGCTCAACACAGAAAACATCAGGTCAGAAATGTTTCTCACTCTATATTTATATGAGTGTATGCCTTCTGGGCTCACGGAAGGAAACAATGCAGTAAGAATGCTAAAGATTTCACAGGGTGGCATGAGAACAACAGATCAATTACAGAAAACACAAAAACATGTAGATCTGCAGAAACAGACAGGAAAATATTAGGAATTCATCATCACCCAAATTCGCTGGTAAATATCACTGGCTGTGAGAACTTGACTTCATTATGAAGGTGTCATTGGGGAGAACAGACACAGAGTCGGTGGGAAGCAGAATGTCCCAATGATGCATATTTTCCCACAGGCATTAGGGTGATAAAATTCAGGACCAGGACGAAAGGCTAGGAAAAAAGAAATGGGTAAAATTCAATGCTTTGCACCATTACTTCTTCTTTGTCCTCATCTTCTTCTTCCTCTTCTTATTCAAATTGTCTTTCTTTCTTCTTCTTCTCCATTTTTCCTTTCTTCTTCTTTGAGTTGGCACGGCACGCACCCATTGTCAGATTCCGATTGTCATTAAGGCTTTATTCATATCAGCCATTGATAAATGTATCGCAGCAGATGGACAAAAAAAATGAAGAGCAGAGCAAATTCCATCCAGCGATTGAATTTTGAAGATTTCTGAGCATGTCAGGCCAATGCTTGGGTGCATCTGTAACCTGCTGTGCCCTTTTCCCTGGTGCAGTGCATTCCACAGGGAGGATGTAGCGGGTGGAGAAGGTGGAGGGGTGTCATGTGTGTATATGAGATGGGGGCTTCATAAGTGAGAGCCAGGCTTTACTGCTGCCGGTTTTCAGCCGAATGGTGCAAACGAGAGGAGTTCTTGCTCATCCACAGAGCTGGGTTACGGGATCTTTGCTTATTAGCGAGAAGAATTGCAGCAGACAACGAATGCTGCTTAGATCACCCAAAGCTAGGCTGCATTGCTGTTCTTATGTGCTACATGTTTGTCATAACATTGGATAAGTTGAATGATTTTTCAATGGTAAGACAGCTTTTGAGTTTTTCTTACTCTTACAAGCATGGATGGGTAATTCATTTATAAGAAATGACAAATAAGGAATTTATTTAAAATATTATGTTGTCTATAGAAACAACCTCAATGTAACTTATTGGCATATTTCACAGCAAATATTCAACAAGTAATCTTTACAGTATATGTCTGCAAATAATCAGTTGAATACATGAAACACAGTTAAACATAAATCATAAATATATTTCATGTATGTTAACAGATTTTAAGAGATAGCAGTGTTCCACAGTGTCTTTCTATGCGAAATACAGAAAGTGAGGCAAAGGCCATGTCATTCATATAAAATATATAAGAATTGTCATTTTATGTACTTTTTGTTGCCTTCTGTCTTCTAAAGTAATACTCTGTAACCTAAAAATGAACATGTTTTTTCTAGGCTCATATTTCATGATTTTGAAATATGAGCCTAGTCCTTGCTTTTATTGTAATTATGAAATAAAATATTTGAATACAACCTTGACATGACTAAAATCTAATTAAATTTACATTATAGAAGATAAGACAATTATACAAGATTAATGAACAGTAATGGTTTTCACAAAGCTAAAGCAGTTTTTTTCCCATATATGCCCTATAAAAATAAAATTATTTCTGTGTAATCAGCGAGAGAACGAAGGTCAACCCTAACCATGAATGCCTAATTCTTTGGGTAAAAAAGACCATGTACGATACTCTCGTAAAAACTCATTTATAGGAAAAAACACCGCTGCTAAAACTGATATGTAGTACGTTTATACAGTAAGGGAAAATAGCATAGATTATAATATGATTTCTTCATACAATTAAAAAAAACAATAACGGTATATATGTAGTTGTACATGATAATTTTAGTATATAGAACATGTCAGTGGTTGGAAGAATGAGTTAGACTACAGGTTAAGGTGAATTTTAAAAGAGGCTATGTTTCTCTACATACTTTGCGAATGCAAATGGAGGGAAATGAGTAGCTTTAGCACTGCAGTGGTCCAGATGTGCATTGTAAGGGGATGAACCTTCTATGTGACAACACATTGCAGATGACACAAGGCAGAGAAAGCAGATTCTGAACACTTACTCAACGGCTACAGTACAGACAACACCGAGGCCGACGATCAGGAGACACAAAACCAAAGACAGACAGGACGTTTTATAAGCTACGCGGTGTGTCTTAACTGTAACGTGCGACAAGCTACTGTTTGCATTGAAACATCGTGAACTAATTAAAAAATGTTCCCATAATATGTCTTCATTGATAAAAATATGCATTTGAATACACTAATAGTGTGTTGTGGACCTGCACTCTTCGAGAAACATGGAAGCACGTTACTTTTCTTAGCAAACTACATGATGAAGTCAGCTTCAAAATCTTCCCATCCCAGATCAGAAAACAGAGCGAGCAAGAAACCAACAAAAACTGATGAAAGAGGATCAGGACAGGAGCAAAAATGCAGCTAGAAAGTCAGCAGACAGATCACTGCTCATGGTGTTCGCTGCCAAAATATATGAGCGCACATCGGCTCTGAGTGAGTTGTAAAAATATTTTAATATATTTATATATGTGCTTCTTCAAAAACTTTACATGTTTTCTGCTGTTAGCTGTAAAAATTCTTTGCATCATTATCACTCATTGGTTTGAGCATATGGTACAGTAGCAACCTTCACCGACTGATGCAGTGACCAAGTTGTACATACATGAGCATGCCCGATCTCTTTGCTTTTACGCGGTCTATGTTTGGGTCCAACATCACTTCACAGTTTGCATCAACCTCCCGCTCCTCTCCTGTCCCTCCCCTCCACTCGCTGACACTGCGACTGTGGTCTTCGATCCACTTTCCCCATGGCATTTCCAGCTGCGACTGACGCTCTATATTTGGTACCACTGAGACACCTCCTGTTTGCGGACTTCATACTTCTGACAACTACACAAAACGGTCTACAATAACGGCACAGAACAGCAGCTGCTGTTTCTAAAAAGGAAATCAAGTAGCGACTTTTTTTTTAATCTCACGATGTAGTCAGTCCTAACACTAGTGACGCCAAACTATATACCAGTTCCCAACAATTCGCTTTTCTCGAAATAATTCTCAGTTTACTGTTCACAGTTTTGTATCGTACAAATTCCCGTCTTTGTCCTACCAGAAACCGACAACGAATTTACGCATACTATGTCCAGCAATGTTAACTAGGGAAATTTTACCTTTTGACGCCAAATATAAAGGGAATTGGGAAACGCATGGTGGCCAGTATTTACAGCTATTACGTGAAATAGCGTTTGGTGCAATTTAAGATAATATTAAACATATTTAAATAGCCGTATATGCATTGAAAAACCACTTTTAATTTTACCTATAACGTCTATACTCAGAAACTTGGATCGACATTCAATGTTGAATACAAAGCCTGTATTTTAATTCAAAGTTCTTTTAAAAAAAAATCGTGTCGTCCATTATCTAGAGATTTCTAGCTACTTTCTGCCGCAGCTACTTTTTACATAACATTGCTTATGTACGGAAATACTTGCTGCCCTTCCTTCATGAAAATACATGAAAACCTGTACATTCATTGTATATCCATCCCATCTGCTGTCATTTTAGGACCCCGAGGCATTAAAAAGTTAATATGCGTGTAACGACATAGGAAGGACGTTCAAGATGAATAATACCAACATTGTCATACACGGCACAATGAAACTACTTCACTGGTCGTTGTCTATACTATTTCTCAAACGCAGTCGTCAAGAAGCCAATCGGAACTACTCTAGTGTATTTTCCAGAGTGGTGTTGAGAACAAATCCACAAGTCATGTCTCGTGTTTAATCATACAATGTATGTTTCTATATTATACCCAATCTCTTTCCTCAAATTGTAATAACCAACCGAGTGAATAATAACAGCAACAACAACAAAACTTTGTGCACGAGACATTGTGGCTAGTGACACACGTAACATAAATGAATGCTAGATCACATGCAGTCTTAATGGTGCACATATATACACATATACATATATTTAAGTAAAGAAAGCAATAGGCAGCATTTAATCTGCTTAAATCAAGCCAGGACTGTTTACCTCCAAAAGAGTATCCTTGTCCCTGGACCCGACCCGATTTCCCGGCGTTACAGCTGAGCAGTGCTGCTAGGAACCTCTCTGGTCCGACAACATGATTTCTCCTCGCTCTCCCAAACTGCTATCAGGGATGAGCGTACGAGCAAGCTTACTCCACCCACGCGGTCACACAAGTACATACGCAAACGCGCACGCACACACACAAACACACACACAGGGAGAGAGAGGGACCCATAGGCAGCGGAGTAGGTGTAAATCTGCCCTTCTTCGCCAAACTGCTGGTAGCCATGACGACATGGCAACGGTGAAAAAGTGATCTACAGCTAACTGGCTGTAGAAACATTGAATTGTGACAGAAATATCGGGGAAATTGAGCTATTAATACCGTCTATTCAGAAATCGTCTGCTTCGCTTACAGGGCAATAACCTACGCATTTTCTTCAGCACAGTCGTAAATGAATAAAGCGCAAATGACGGTATGACGAATACGATCTTAATGCAATCGTAGCATGGTATTGATAGATTCGATATTTATTTCACCACGTCAATGTCTGATGCATTACTATGTGTATAGATATGTCTAATTTTAAGGCTGACCACTGACTGTTTTAAATAGTGAAACTGCATTCGCAGCAGGGTTTCCAAGTCTATAAATGTGTTTCTTGGACCTTTGTTGTTAAATAGCTGAATAGTCTGAGGTGAATTAAATCAGAATTTTGGCAAATCTTAGGGTGAGAAGTCACACCAATGAATTTGTCTTGGAAGAATTCATTAACCTAGCTCTTCCTTAATTGAGATACTACAACACTCTTTTTCCCATAATTCAAATACTTCCAAAGTGTCAGATACTGAAAGTGTCATTCACAGGACAAACCACATGAAGTCATGTAGGGTTTGTACATGCTGCTGTATGTAGACGAAAGCATGTATGCATCTGAAGATACTCATTCTCCTATACTGCACCCCCACAAAGACAAGCTCATACACTGGTCCTCATGAAAAAAAATCAGCTTCATGTTTTGTTACATATAATGTTGTAACACAGACATGGGGTCAAGACGCAATACATTTATAATGAGCAAGACATGATTTCCAAAAGGATTATGAATGGAAAAAATGTGGTTTTAAGACAAATTACAAAAAATCTTATAAAAAATGAATAAGTTGTAAAAGGATTCTTATACTTTAGTGTTATAGGTTGGGGCCCATATAGATGGGAATTTTAGTGAACAAAGAATTTAAAATTTAAATTTAAAGTCAACTGTGACAACAGCAGAAGGGGAACATACTGTGCATGACACTCATGTGAGTTGCATTTCTCTCTCTCTCTTTCTCTCTCTCTCTCCCTCTCTTTCTCTCTGTACAAACTCGGTTTCTCCAGGGATTTCTGTGTTCTGCATGCTCTGACAAAGAGCCCTTGAGATTGCCATCCCCTAGTGCCAACCCATTAATTAATCACCACAACAATAAAGGAAGTGACTGAGTTACACCCAGGGTATTCTTTTTCCAGAATAATCGCCTCCTGTTGGAATATGAACTGTGGTGCTTGCAGTTCCTTTATGGTCGCTGTCGCACTGGGGGAAACATACCCATCTGAATTGCAAGCCTCCTCATCATGAAGCCAGGGGGCTGTGCAAATCCAATGAACATTTGGTGAGGGAATGTTTCTCCCTCAGTACCCAACCCCCACTCATACCCCCACACAAACACACTTACACAAGTGCCAGGAAAGCATAGGCCTTCAGTCATACAAACATGTATAAAAATGTCAAGCCTGTCATAAGACGAATACTTTTTGTATTTGCTTATAAATGCTACCCGTCCCCCCTCACCTCCGCCTTCACCTGGCATGGGGAGGCTGTTCGAGCAGCCATGTCTGCTGAGGCATTTCTGGTTCAAAGAATATTGATCGCACCAACGTGCGCTTTTCCAACAACCGCCAGACTCCTTATGAAGGAGGGGCAGTGGAGACAGATCGCTGGAGGAGGAGACAGAGATGCGCTCGAGGATCACAGTCAACAGAGATCTCCTCTTCACCGAAGATATGCGGCTCGATTCATTTAACGCCAGATGCATTATGCGGCCACATTTCCTTGGAGAAATTCAGATGGCATCCTCAGGTACTTCACAGAGGAGAAATGAGAGTAAAGGGATTGAAGGCTCAGGTTTAAACACATTTTTTTAAAATATCAGTGGAATTCAGAAATTTTTGACTATTAATTGAACATGAAACGGAAACGTTTCACAGATTCCCTCATCAGCTCCTGTGTGGGACTAAATCAAAGGTAAAAATGCTGCCCATTTAAGTGATTTGGCTTTACAATTATTCCCAGGTATGCGCTAATCAAGATGAGATGATATTTATGTAGGTTCTGATTCTGACATGTATTGTTAACTGGAATGCTTTGACTATTACTACTACTCTAATTAGAGCACTGAACTATTGCTACTGGCCTGCTATTCTGATAAGACTGTTATTCTCAGGCTTACACTTTGTACCAGATATTCCTTTTTTTTTGCTATTTTCACATACCTGCACATTTACTGTCATGTGTCTCCCAACCTAGGCCCGGAACACAAAGACAGTATATGCACGATTTGAGCCTGATGCCACCAACGTCTGTACAAACACAGTCCAATGGCACACGAGCCGGGACGAGAGATGATTGATGAGCACGCAGTGACCCTGTCCACAATTAGGTCGATCCTTTCACTCAGGGGCCACTAATGAATTGGAAAGAAAAGGGAGCAGTATCACTAGGGTCACCACCTGCGCTCCTGCTTCCCTCCAGCCTGGGAGCATCTCGGCCTGATGACTCCCGTCGGCTTTCCGTCGCCCACAATCCATTAAGGACCCCAGGGTCAACGGCTGGCATTAACTGTCAACTCTAAGCCTAGTTACTATATTTAAAGTTGCTGTGTGTGAGAATGCATGTGTACATTGTTCTTTACGAATACGTACCATTTGACAATTCATATTGTCATCCTTCATAAGTCATAAGAAAGAGGGACCATAGCCGAATGCGTGGGTGGTACTTTCTTGTATATGCATATTGGTTCATTTTTATGAACTTGAGAAAACTACATACTGTTCTTGAGGCAGAGCAAAAGGTTTCCTCTTTATTTGGTGTATTGCATAAATCAGAGCTTATTTAACAACATTCTTAATTGTAAATTGAATATAAAATCAGACACGAATGAAAGTGGTCAATGTGTATAAGGAGGTACAGCCTCATATCCTACACTCTCCTGTGCATTTTGGTGAAGTGGCCACCCTGTGAACTCCCCAGGTGAAAGAAAACATTTGAACAACATTTGCTTCATCTATGAATCGGAAAAAAAACAAGATGCTTCTTTTTTCACTTCAACTAACAAAACGCTCCTACTGTATCTAAAATGCAATAATAGCCAACAGCCTCGAATCCAGTCCCAAGTGTGTCATTAATGCATTATTGAACAGTTCCTTGAAAAAGAGAGGGCTGTTTAATTTAGCCTGTAACAAATATTTATTATTATAACATACACGTCTTCACATCTTCACATGCCATTGCCTTTAATTGTAAACCAGAAGAGAGGCAGTGAATGGTTCTTATTCAGCCTGATCAAAGAAGTCATATTCCATTTTTTAAACTCAGAGTTAATTCAAGTCAGAAGTAAAGGATGCTCGATGTTGCTTTTGTCCTGGATGGAAGATGTTTATCACCGCCTGAAATCCGTTTGATTTCACAGACCAGCCCCTTACGCTGAGGCTAACGATGCTGCAGGGAGAGTGAGAGCAAGATACCGGGCAAAAAAATGAAACGGAAATCAATATCAAAGAACTGCAGGTCGTTCATTCGCTTTTACCTCCGCTATGATAATTACGGTTTGGAGCATTTTAAGTACATGAGTGTGGACATTATGTAAGCAGCAAAAGGGCATTTTGTTTCTGTCAGCAAGAGGAATATATTCCTCTGTAGGTTTTGATCCAGCAGTATGCTTCACCCCACCCACGCTATTTTTCTCAAAATAACAGGTGGATCCAGGTTATGTAATTAGCATTACGTGGGCACAGGTTTGGCATGTACTGTAGCTCTTAAATAATACAAACACACACACACACACACACACACACATACAAACCATGTGAGACACTGAATCTTTCGTGTCTATATTTGTGGGTGGTACTGCAGCATGGCACTTACATTCAGATGGCTGCAGGTTAGAATTCCTGGTTGAGGTCTGTTATTATACCCTTGGGCAAGATGTTTGATGTGAATTGACTAACTACCCAGCCATAAAAATGTATTACATGAATAACCAAACATAAATCCAGGTTGAGCTGGACAGGGGAATATGTGAAAATGCTTATACATCTTAATGTACAGTAATGCTACTTAGAACTACAATTCATTACAACTGTATTTAAGGCAGTTATATGACATTATGGAAAATGATCCAGCTTTTATTTCAAACAAGAATACAACATCACAATTTATGGAAATGTATAACACTATCCACTAAGTATTTTAGTCCTCTGTTTCTTCAACAGTAGTTGGACCTTAGAAGCTAAACAAGGACAGAGCTTAGTGCATCGTTTGCCTGATATATGGTTTCTGGCACGTCTCTCTGTCTTTTGAAATTCACTGGCAGGTTCTATCATAGATGAAGGTCTATGATGCAATTTGAACAAAAGCTCAGATCATCACAATGTATGTACCAGTTTGGTATGGTTGCTTTAAATGACTGTGCTATAAGTTGTCCATAGGGTTTTAAAGTGTTTGCCATTACACATTTTTAAACAAATGAAAGGAAAACACAAGGGCCAACAACTATGACAGGCGACTCTTATTTACTGTGAGGGTAGATTCAGCAAATTCCTACACTGGTATTCTGCTAATGTAAGAGACCCTTGAACTGGACTGTGTCAACACAGTCGTAATAGTGGTAATAGTTAATGGTATAATACTGAAATGCTGCTACCACTGTTGAACAAAGTGTTTGAATTATGCTTGATGTTTGCCTTGTGCCAGGTCTGCACACTAAAAGAGGTGGTGCACATTCAGAGATAACCCAGCACAGCTGAGAGCAGTTTGGGACAAAGGGGTGAAACTTGCAGAGAGACACCGAAGCACAACAAGGCACCCTGCTTTCTTATCAGCCCGTCAGACCCACAAACACCTGCAACGATGCACTGCCAGATAACAGTAGAATCTCTCCCCGCAGGCCACTCAAGCGCCGCCCCCCCATCATAACACCTGTGTGCTGTGTCCTCAGACCTTGCAATGGTACTGCAGTGATATTGCACAGAGTGCCAGTAGCAGGAGATGTCACAGCATAGTTTCTGCAGAGAGTGGGTATGTCTTGAAGCCAGCAAATTTTTATTGTTCACAGTTTAACTGTTTAAGCTATGCTCCAAAACTGTCTTTCTGTCTTTCTATGCCTCCACGAGGACTAAGTGTTAATTCACTGTGATGTCATTCTATGGATGGATACTTCTCTCTTTAGCGGCAGCCTTCAACATACTTTATTTGACCAAATTCATCATTATAACCAAACACCTTACCTTAAAATCTCCAATCTGTATGTGTCTTTGACTAAAAGGTTATGTACTATCTTCTGTCTTGTATTTTGATTGGATTTCTTTTCCTTAATTTTAGAGAGTAATAAGATCAGGCAATATCAATTTTCTCATGATCACCTTTCAGACACAACAGATATAACTTATCATTATCAGCTATGCAGTATAGCGGACAGTAAGTTACATTGAACATTACAGCTCAGAATATGCAGCATGACACATCTGAACATGCCAGCCAGAAGTGTAAAACCGAAATAATAATGTTTATTTTAGCAAAAAACTGATTTAACAGAAATGAGTCAAATTTAATACCAGCCACACTGATCATGAACATAACGAGTATTTTTTTATACAGTTTTCATTACTTCAGGTTACATTCCAGCAGCCTTTGAAGCACCTCATGTTAGGTAACTGTGATATTTAGCTTTTTTCATTTCCTTTCATAAAATGATGAAATGCCCACTGACAGCTTGAATATTGATCACATTTCTGTGTGGTACAGAGAATTTTTTCAGCAAGGTCCATTTATACTGGAAAAAAGGCCAATGAGAGCTTTAGCCTAGTGTGGTGAACACTTTTCAGTGCTCGTCTGACACAGCGAAATCAGCTTTACTCCTGATTTTTCTCAATTTCTATCTCAGCACGCCTTTCCTGTTTACTGTACATCTATTATTCATCGCTGTGACAGCAAGAGTTTGTATATATGACAGGAAGTACCTGCACTCACTTGCTTGAGAACAGAAAACCTTTCTCTTTTTCTTTCAGGGGTATTTCAGGATGGCCCCAGGTCTTTGTACTTGCGATATTATTGTTTTCCTCGTTCCATATGGTCTCTTTTCTGTTGTGAGGGTCATTTTGCATTCAAAGTCACTTACCACTAAGGCAAGGGCATTAAATATTCACAGGCTCCTGTTGACAAATACTGAAAACTCATATAGGATACAAAAATACTTATTGTTTCATCTAGAGGCAGTGTGCTTATTCCAAGCAAACATGGTCATCATCTAAATTGTCTTTCTTTAGGTGTTGCAATGCTTCTGCTATTGAAGGGACATATCACTTCACATGTAGTAGACTAGAAGCCTGTCTATTCCCAACACACTGAGTGACTCAGTCAAGGACAAAAACATTTTTCTGGATGCGACCATGATCAGTTCTAGTCTTGTGTTCAGTCATCACCTCTATTCGCTTCTGCTCACTGAATGCCCTCTTACGGCGTCACTGAATGATATGCTAATTCTTCCTCACTCTGAACATCGTTGGAAAGTATGCTATCATTTGAGATTTTCTTTACATCACTAAATTTCTGTCTGTCTAGCTGTCTGTTACAAAGCGCTGTCTGTCTTGCATGTGAATCAATATTGAAAAATATAAACATTTCAAACAATGCTATGATGGGTAAAATGAAGGTAAGTCCTTGATCTTCCCTATTGGTACTTTAACAATGATGCATTTGATTAATACAGTAAAAAAGATGAATGCTTTCAAATTTTTCCCTCTGAATGCTGGCAGTTTAGCCACACCCCTTTACCCCCACCACCGCTGCAACCTCATTGGCTGATAGGCTGCATATAAACTGTGACCTGGTTGCTACAGATGGTCTCCTTGCTAAGCGCTCCAGACTCTCACAACGACGCAG
Organism: Albula goreensis; assembly: GCA_022829145.1. Lineage (NCBI taxonomy): Eukaryota > Metazoa > Chordata > Actinopteri > Albuliformes > Albulidae > Albula > Albula goreensis. Next base: position 18,246,097 of record CM040743.1, on the reverse strand, counting down.
CAGGTACACTCCCGCTAGTCGAGTCTATGAACACCTGCCCCAGCCATGTGTTTCCACTTTACTGTGTGTCACATGGTTTGTCAGCCCCATAGTCTGAGATACCTCAATAACTATACAGTTACCCCACAATACCTTCCTTTAAAACAGCTTGGAACTAAGTCTGGCTGTATTGATCGAAGAGTCAGAGCTGACGCTCCATGAGTGGATGCTCTGTGACCTAGAGCCAAGTGATCTCCGGAGAGACCATTCAGTCTGTCCTCACTGAATTAGGGGGTGTCTTTCTCCTGGCACTGGGACCTCCAAGAGAGCATGATGTATGAATTTCACTAAGCCCAGGCCTTTTTGTAAAGACACAACAATAAAACAACAGGATATCAGCCCAAAGGAACTGCAGGCAAAAAAAGACAAAAGGAGAAAACATTACAATATAATCCGCACTCACACACGCACACAGACACATATATACTCACTCACACACACACACACACACACACACACACACACCCCTACTCCTTATTTTGCCCTGCAGAAGAGCATGCCTAATTAGTCAGAGGCACTCAGAGAGCACGGGTTATTATAATGGGTTCTCATTAAGGTCTCTTACACTCCCTCAACCAGCTCTGCCAGAAGCGAGCTGCTCTGACTGACTGCCTTCACTGCCTCACACTCCAGGATTATGGCTGCTGTTGCTGGGCAGGGAGAGAGAGGACTGGCTCCCAGCCACAGAGGAGCTGCATCTCAGCACACAGTCAGTGCTCAGTAAGATCAGTCCTTTTTGCATTGTAAATCACTCAGGATTAGAGTGCTTACTAAATGAATGTAATATAACCATTCGGACACAGTCCACGGCCCCAGTTAAAGCACAGTCAGGACCTGATAGAGCACAGTTAGATTCTGGTCAGAGCAGTCAGGCCACACTCAGAATGCAGACCGAGTGTGATCAAAGCACAGTCAAAACACAGCAAATTCCCAAAGTGACACTACGAGTTTTCCCCAAAGGCTTCATACTCAATCCGTTCCTCTTTTCACGTTACATGCAATCTCTCAGCTCTGTCATCTCTTACCATGTTTTTCATGCCACTTTCATGCTGACAGTCTGAACTGTTTATTTATTTTACTCCATGCAGCTTATGCTGTCCCAGCATGCATCTCAGCTTGGCTGATGGACAGCCTGGCTAAGGCGATGATGCTCTTTCCTCGAGGTCCTTCCTGCTGCTGTTCCTACCCTTAAATCTGGATGCTACATGCAAGCTCAGTTGTAGAACTTCCACTGCCAAAAGCTTTAGGCAAAATCACAATGACTAACTTTCCCTCTTATCCCATGAAGCAGTACAGTGTACTTTTCTGTACAGAGTCTAAAGAACCCACTCTTTTCTTACCAACTACTCTTTTTCACGCCAGGCCAAGGTACTCTCATATCTTGACTGTAACTTTCTTGGGAATGTTGTAGATGAATTGTATTCTTCACTGGTCAACTGGTGCAGTACAATTCATCTACAACATTCCCAAGATTCCTAATGCCACATTCTTCCTGGCTGGGAAGCGGTTACAGTTCAAATCAAGCTCAAATCCTTGGTGCCAGCCAGCATGGCACTGACTGAAATGGCGCCACTGTTTCTTCAGTCATGCATTCATATGCCAGCCAGATAATTCCATTCTCCAGTGGAAGAATGGGCTTTGCATGGTAGTCAAGACAAGAAATTTTGACCCAGCTCCACAGATTGTATCTTTGTTCCTTAACAATTCCCACTCCTTCACACATGCAATACCATTAATATTGTTATTGTTGTGGTACTAGGTACATTAGTACGCTAATTATTTGTATGCATGATGCTATAGTTCTTGATTGATATAGTTAACTTACATTAATAATTAAACATACAGTGTCTCATTGGTTTTTGGTATCCTGGTTTATATCATAATTTCACAGATAGCTCATTGTTGGTGTATTTTTGAATTGTAAATCACTCCATAAAAGAGCACTTACTAAATTAATAAAACATAATGATTAGTACAAAGACAGGGTACGAGTCATAGCACAGAAAGCTTGATCAAGACACAATAAAAACAGTTATAGCCCTTTTAGGACTGGTTCAATCACTGAATTATTAATTGCACAATGATTAAATGTGGTGACCTAAAAGTTCTATCCCAAATAGAATAGACATGAAGATAAATATCATAAGGGATACATTATATAATAAAAATGATTGAATTTCCCACTCCTCCCCATATAAAAATGTCATTGTGGTAATGCACCACTTCACAGTCCTTTGCAATAAAGTTCATTATTACATTAACTCAATCACTGCAGAACTGAATGAAAGCCAGACAAATTGTTAAAAATAAATTAAATGAGAATGATTTAAGTACCTACCCACAGTTCAGTCACAAATAAATAGGTAATGACCAAAATTATTTCAAAAGGAAGGTAATACGTGCTGAAATCATATGCTTCTAAAAAACAACCGAAAGACAATTCTAAGAACAGGCTACTTAGAACGATCGACTGCAGGCAGAGCACTTGACTGGCCAATGATTGCTCCTGGTTCTATTCAGGGGCAAAAAAAAATAATTTCTCATTACAGTTCTGTGCACTAGGGAGCCTCCTGTTGGTAGGAGACATTGATGTTTGAGCTGTGCTAATTGATTCCACGGAAAGTGCAGGCCCTTGTCACGTCAAACGCAGCAGGGCAGCAGAGATTTGTATAATGTGCAATTAAAGGCAATAAATACTTTCTTGTTTCTGTCCTTTTTTTTCCAGATGAATCCAACATTAAACTCTAAGAATCAATCTGACCATTTCTAATCAACTAGGAAATAACACTGGCTCAGAGCAACATGCCTTCCCACACAAAGGGCGATTTTTACTGGGTCTGACAGAAACAAAGTTGCATTCCATTATAATCAATGATGCCTTCAACATGCATCCTGCTGTTTCTGCATGGTTTTCTCCCTGCTGCATTGTCCTCCAGCGTGTTATGATTTCTGTAGTGATTGCAGAAGACTTAAAACCCTAGACAAGCCTTGACTCATTCAATATTTTTCAATACATATGTGTCCTGAAGTAGCCTTGTGATTGTTGGATCAACATGTGACACATTTGTGACACAAACTTTGTGACACATCACCATAATGAACAGTAAGTGTAACAATTTGTGAATTTTGAGTAATATTATTGACTTATGACACATGTCAGTTTCCTGGATCGTGTCATCATATCCTATTGTTTACTATATAAATTATAAGCGTTGTCTTTTTGAACATTTTGCATCAATTATTATGCCCATATTCCTTTTCAGAACAGATAAAAATTGCACCATTAGATGGTATATCCATTTGATTTCATATTGTTCATTTGCAGCACCAAGATACGGGCATTTCCCTGCACCTGCAAAACATAATTATTTCCTCTGAAAATTAAAAAGGCATTCTCCTGTTTCATACCAGGAGAGGCAAGCATGTGTGACAGTGGCCTTATGTCAGGACCACAGGGCTTCAATGTTTCATTTGGAGGAATTAGAGACGGCAGCACCATAAAGGAAACCTACGAGGGTCACCACATCAATACTGTCTGTGGCTGCTCAAGACCTCAAACAGCTTGAAGAGGTGCATCATGGGAACCTTTGCAGAGAGGGACCACCCTTGGTTTTTCTGTGGTTCAGATTCTGTCGATATTCAATTTTTTTTCCTTCTAAGGACAGTCAGGTTTTAGATTCTCATGGAAACTATGTGTTGCCACCCAGAGCTTTATGGTAACAGAGGTGTGGAGGATGAAGAATAGAATGTAAGGTTGTGGAAAGATATATTGATTTTCAGATGATCTTTCAAAAATCTAAAATTTGATTTCTATTGCTCTCTCTCTCTCTCTCTCTCTCTCTCTCTCTCTCCATTCACTCAGACTCAGTATGGAGTAGACTATGTAATCATCCAAATATGAGCCCTTTTTAATTTGGTGTTTAAAATCAAGAGGGAGTCATCTTTTGAAGCTTGATGTTTCGTATTAATATCAATAATAACTGATATTAATAACTGATAATAATTGCCATAAAAGATGTTTTAAAAATGAACACTTTATAATAATATGTGTCTCTTGGTAAATCTAAAAAAATTTTTGAACAGGTAAAATAGTTGATTCCCAAAATGTAGGTGCATCAGTTACAGAAATGACAAAATTATTTAATGACTCGAGAGAAATGATGGCGAAAACCAGCAGCCTCACTTTGGGGTGAGTCATTGGGTCCAGTTATTACTTTGAATATGAGAATTACGGTTTCATAAGAGCACAGGGCAGCTATACCTTTGGAAACATACCCTGTGTGAGAGTGGTACAGTAGGCCAATAAAACAAGGGAGGTCAAATGAAAGTGAGAGTCAGTGGGGGTGATAAGCATTACAACCCCCCCGCCCCCTTTGGAAATGGAGCATCAGAGAATGGGAGAGACATCAGTCACAAGGGCAGTAGCACCATCCCACTGTAACACACTGCAGTGCCCTAAATACCATCACTTCATTATTCACTAATTAGCTCCCTTCCATGAAACACAAAAAAGAAAGGATATGGAGTTGACTCCTCTAATTGCAAAGGCTTGTGCCTATTGTCACATTGTGTACTTAAGCAATGTGTTGGGTTTAAAAATGTACATCACGCATAATTTAAAAATGTATGTATGTATGTATGAAAAATTGTATGAAATTTGTAAGAGCCTGTGTAACAGTATGAAAATTAATCACACTTCCACATCATTCTGTCACAAACACAGAATGGTCAGGTGTATTTGTGTAAATAATAACTGGATTTTTGTTATAAAATACAATAATAGTTCAAAGTTGATAATGGCTTTGTTATTGACTTGTTTAAAGTGAATGAACTTGTCATTGCACAAAATGAAAATGCTAAATGAAGAATTTCAATGCTGGCACTCAGAGACAAGCATCATCATTTGTAAATGGCATGATAAAGTTATCTATGCTAGTAGCCTATGCTGATGCTACTCAAACACCAACAAGACACTAATTATTAGAGAATTCTGTGTTCATGCTTTTGGTCAGATTTTAAACTATTTCTCCATTCACCTAAGATCTTGTCCTTGCCTTTTCCTTTAAATAATGCTATGGTCTATTCCCAAGCTAGATTCAACAGATGTCTCACTTTCTTTACCATGTATTCTTTTGCATGAAGACTGTGACTACTTTGCTTAACTTTTCACCATCTAGTGAAACAATTAAAGAAAAAAGTGAATGAGGAAAATGTTGCATCTACAGCTGATTCCTCCAGTCTCAGTCAAAAATTATTGTTACAGCACAGTTAAATTTAAACACAGTGGGCATGAAATCGACCTTGTCAAGCCCACAGACATAAAACACAGTGAGAAAATGAAATTAGGACGTATATTGCGCTGTAATTCAACCTAACTACCTGATCAATGGCACTAACTGACAACAGAAAACACAAAACAACACCAGATTGGCCCACACAATCAATATCAGACATGACTATGAATTTAATTTCACAAACTCTCAGCAAAAAAAGGTTCATGTGCTTTCTCTACATGCTGCAATTATCATTTTAGTAAAAAGACTGACACAATTTTTATCATGTGTGAGTCTAGTTGTCATGTTTATCATGTGTACTTGAACATGTACATTTCATTGAGTACATTAAAAAATAAGTTGTTTTTTGACAATGCTATGCACATGTTTTTAGGGTTTTGAGGTGTCAGAGGTACACTGCAATATCTTCTTGTTCTTTTCTACAAGGCTAAAATGCCTCCTACCAGCCACTGGTGACACTTTACCCAAACTAGGAAATACAATGGGAAAATTGGACAGGGATGAAAATCATAGAGGACAACACAACATTAGACACATTTGTACAGGCACATTTTTAAATTTTACATTTTAAATATGCCTGTACAATAGAAAAGTAGCATTCAAAACTTGCAAATTAGATATCTCATAAAGCTTATATTGTTTCTTGCTGCAAGTTTAGCTCAAAGCATTTTGTGCTTTGACTGAATCCTTCCTTTCCCCACTGCTGCACACCTACCTGTCCCCCTTTTCCCAAGAACTGCATTTAAGACGAGATTTATAGCAAGCCCTCTCTGAATGTCCCAGCACATCACTTGATCACTGGTGTTCTCTGATTTGTTGACAGTACCTGAGCATCTCTCCAAATGCTAATGTCTGTCCGACTGGGCATCAACAGCATGATTCATTTCCAGAAAGCAGATGTCTAAATGCTCTCATGCTATCAAAATGACTGATGAAAATGATGTGTCGCTTTAAAACCGAACACGTAGTAATTCCACACCAACACATCAAACAATGCTGGTCTCAACACAGGCTTCTGTCCTTATCCACAGATATGAAACCGCTTTTGAAAACCTGTGTGACAGAACTTTAAAACAAACATCAAGGTCATCCTAAATATTTATGTTTTTTTTCCTGCAGTCCCACGGCAGGAAATTGCCTGGTGATAGACATAATATCACCAATCAAAAGTTCACAGGGAGGTCACAGTCTGATATGAAGCCAAGCACTGGATCAATTTGGAATAGTGAGCTGAAAAAAAACTGCAATACAGATGTCAGAGATATAAGGCTCAGGAGGTTTTCCCAAACTCCAGAGAAATTACAGTATAAATTAAGAAGAGTTGCTTTTTATTCTGCTTTACGAAATTAGAAAAAAGAATTTGAGCTAATTCTGATTTTAGCTGTGCCCAGAAGGAGCATGTCACCCTGCTTCTTGTGACAAACAGCAGCACAATGCAACTGAATCCAAACATGGAGTCATTACTTCATTCTAAAGCACCCCCGAGAGCAGTCTGCCCACACCGTGACAAATTTAAAGCAAGTGTTGACTCAGCGTCCCTGTACTCTCAATGAAGCTGCCACAAATTAATAGCAAGGTGCAGGTCAAAAATGTAAAAGAATATGAATAATCCACAGCAGGTTCTTAATGGACTCAGGGGGTAACAAATATATACATGCTTTTAAAATTGCATCTGTATACACCCTAGAAGGCCAATGGGTGATGATGAATTGGGCTGCATAGGTGGAAGAGATTGGACCTCTGTGTTCGTATGAGCGGAAACATTAATCTGTTCATTGAATTTCGCTTACTTAACTGTTACAGTCCAAGAGACGATGTATTCAATTTACTGGAGATAAAGTGGCTATTTTCTAGAGACAGCAATGGTATGTTCATTTACTGATATGATGACAAACCCTTCACAAACGAAAGAGAAACTTGTGACCGCAATGAGCCGGTGGCTCAGATAAAAGACCCATTAGTGTAATTTTTTTTTTTTTTTTATAAATTTACAAATCACATTCCATCAGGATTTCCTGTCAATTGATATAGGCACCCATCTTAAGAAGTCTAAGCAAAAACGGGTACAGCCTGTGCTGAAATATAAGTGATATATTTTGAAATATGATTTCACACCAACGCACAGTAATTAACTGAGTAAGAAAACTTAAGGATACACACTGGGGTCATTCCATGTGAATACTGACATTTCAGGTTAACGTCCCAGATTTTTCTTAAACTTGGTGTGGTGACTTTCTTTCGGGTAGAACTAACCCAGACCAAATTCCAGTTAAATTGGTCATGTTGGTGAGGAGTTATGGACCCTTGGAAAATGGGGAAGGGGTAGCCAATTGAATTTGAAACTAGTGTTTTTTGTTATTTCAAGAGGTCTGTTACCTGTCCTTGGCCTTCCCATTCCAGACAGCACTAACCAGAGACTTGCCAACAAAATCAACTCAGTGTCAACCACTAGTGCTGCATTTAGTGTTGAATGAAAGTTGGCCCAGTAGTGGTTTACTTGCATGGCTAATTGGCTAACTTATTTTACTTTTTTTTCACTTGAGCTATTTTTCATCTAACATGTTTTACCTCATAGAACAAATTTTACAACTGAGGCATGTCCCTAACTGTGACACCTGACTAATTCTGATTGTATTTTGCTACTTTTCATAATGTGATAGCATTTTAGTTTAAGGCTCACAATTTTATACAAATTTCCAAGTTACAAGTTTTGAAACTGAAATGGCATAATCAGAATGGTACTTAGGAGTTGCACCAATTTGGTTGACTAGTTTTTTCATGCCTCTTCATTCTGTATCTCTGAGGTAGAATTGAATGCCAAATATTTATGCACATGACATGCATCACAAAAAAATATCCCTGTGTTACTTAATATTTTTCCTTAATGGTGGTATTTCGTCAGGACAGAATGAGAGATCATGAACCCCATAATAGGTGGAGCTACAATGACCTGACAATCACTCCACCACAAAACTCAATGATTGGCTCAGTGCAGTCAGGTGCTAGTGACATATGGTACCCTTACCAATTTGTGGTGTCATTAAGACTCATTCTCCCATCATTACTGATGGTAGCCCTTCAGGAGGGACCGTAAATCTCTCAGCCGGCTTATGAATAATTTAAAGAAGACATCTCCAGAGTCATGCAATTTATGTGTACAAGAATTCTGTTTACACATACAAAACCTGTATGAAATAATCAAGCTTGATAATTAAACTAAAATAATTATAGTGCATGTAAAAGCAAATGCACAGGAAGCTCAGAGTGTTCCTTCACATTTGTAGGATAGATTGCTATTAGCATTACAAAACACTCAATTTAGCATTTGGAGCAAATGTTCTGAGCTGCCTGTGAAACAGGATCCTAATTTGACAGTTCAGTCAAAACAGCGCAGGTGGAACTCATATTTTTGTTAATGTCAGTGGAATGTAGAAAAAAAAGCAATGCAATTAGGCCTACATGCTGTTTTTGGGTTTTCTCTTTCACCAACAAAACCCACAGTGTTAATGCAGCCCTTTGACTGGAAACATTCAGATAGCATAGGAAGAGTGTGGTTTTACCTCACTTTCACCATGGTAGGAAGACCTGTAAAGCTTTAATTCTCCAGCTGATGACAGGAATGGTTAATTGCGCGTTGAATGATTTAACCAATTAGGGTGAAAAACAGACTGCTTCAACCCCCACCACCCTGATCATAATTATTATTCTTACTTTCATTGCTAAGCTGGTTGGCAGGGTTTGAAAGCAAATCCAGACAGCCATGGGTAAAAAAAAAGGAATAAGGAGGCTGGACAGCCATGAGAGAAACATTCATCTTTTTTCAAGGCAGAATGGACATTCTGTCATTTCCTTGTCAGGGAGGCAGGGAGACATTACAGTACAGGTTCACTGCTGATACACTCAATAGCCACAGTCAAGGATGCAAAAATGGTGGTTTTATGTTTTCATTTAATATACAAAGGCAGTGCTCACCCAATTGTTGATCTTCAATATTGTATCTGAGGTCAATTGTCCATCTCCTTGCCAACTCTTTTCCCAAAAGGCCCGCTGATAGACAGTAAGGAGTTCCTGTAATTGTAGATCGTTTTTACATGTGCATGCTATTTTACTGTTGTCTTTATATATGTCAACATGAACAATAATGAAACATTGAAACCAATGAAGACAAAATGATTACGCTCCTCCTCATCAAGAGAATTATGTGTACACCGCTGACAGTTGCTTTAATTTTCAATGATTACTGCTGGCAGGCTCAAATTACAATTATTCTGGCAGCTATGAACTGATACACAATTAGAACCTTGTGGCATTTGAGGTGTGTTTACCTATGGTAATCGACAGGAGCTCTTGGTGCCTGTCGGTAGTTACAAAACAGCAGGCATATTTAAAAATGTGGTGACAATTTTGAGAATTATAATTTGAATTAAACTTTGAGTATTACTGAATTTTCAGAATTCAGAACCACCCCTAGTCCCCAGGGTTTTGATCTGTGAGGTTCAAATGTAGTCATTGTTCAACTTTCAATCAGACGTGAATGGGCCATCATTGACAACTTGATTTAAAGTATTTTTTGTGGATTAATTTTTGAATTCTACTTTTCCCCATCTGTCACCTAATGTCTGCATTAGGGTATGTCAGGCCTATGGACACAGCTTTCCATGTTTGAGGAAATTATGACCACATAACTTGGCATGAAAATTGCCTTTCTTTGTTCACATAAAATCCACACTGTGTTTCTCTAAGCAATTTTCTATTTTACTGACGACAAGCAAACAGGTCCTAAAACAGATTGGCATTTGTCTTTAAAAACCGAAAAGGCTGTTTTGATTAAATTGCATACCCTCCTAAATAGATTAAGTTTGTTTGACGGAATCCATCAAACTATATTCTAAAATGTAATGGAATAAGAGGCACTGCCAAGGATAAATAGATACAATTTCAACATATCACAGCAAATCTTTTTGAAAATTCAGCAAATTGTTTCTGGCTCTCTTTGTTACCTTCATCTATACATCTGTTTACTTAGTGAACCCCTTAAAGCCTTCCATCTTAGAAACATTCATGTGGAACTGCCCGGAGCAGAAGAATGTCTGAGAACATTCGACAGACAGGAGGTAAAAATACTCAAGGTGCTACAGGAGTGCAAACGAATGTAATTAACACATTTTCTATATTCGCACTTGACAACTGCCTCTGAATTCATTACATTTTACATTTCACAGCTCTCCATCTGCTTTTCCCCTTCCCCCTTTATCTTACAAAGGGCCGTTTTCCAAAATGGGCTTCGTGCTTTTGCATGCTTATCAATACGCTGCAAGAATGCCACTTTACAAATTGAAATCAATTTTTCAGTCAAAGTGACTTTAAAGTTGTAAGAAGGTTGCAAGAAATAGGAAAAATGCCTTTCTGGATTTGAGTCCTGTGTATGGAAGCACTTTCATTTTTACTAGCTTCACACCAGCAGCACACCCACAACCATGTATTTTCTCATTGCTCTTTCATATGACTGAGCAAACCAATTTACAGTATTATGAGTTTCAGTCCCTTCTCTACAACAGTGCCTCTCACATAGAGAAGAAGGGACTATGGTTAGTCTTGCAGTTCCAGTCAATGGTTTATAAGAAAGGTACATTTTCAAGGATAGAAAAATCAATTTAAAAACAATTCTGAATTTGATTAAAATATTAATATTAATATGGGTATCTCTTGGTCTCTTGAATGCATCTGGGTAATGTATGGCTAGAAAACTTTGTTGTTGCATTGTTGTTATAATGTTGCACAAAAGCAGCTGTGCTAAATTATTCAGTCTGGGGTTCAAACCCACAAGCATTTATGCTTTAAGGGCATGTGCTACTCAATCAAAGTAGACTTTACTTTCCTAGGTTTATTGGGTACTACATCTCCATAAGGTCCAGGGCATTTTCTCATCGGCTGATTTGGGTTGCACTTTTGCTCCATGCTAAACACAGCTTGACGCTCACATCTCCACAACACAGCATTTGAAAGATTACATCGTAAGAATACAGAATATTGCCAAATCAAAATGGCATTCTACTGTAGTAAGCATAACAAAATAAACTAAAGATGAATGAATGAATGAATGAATGAATGAATGAATGAATGAATGAATGAATGAATGAATGAATGAATGAATACATATTATGTAGACCTGTCGGTTTTAAGTGCCTTTTTAAAATCTACCATGGTTTAAAGACACATTTTTAATGAATTCATGTTTTTAAATGATCTGTACACAGAAGTTTCTGTAAGTGTTTTCTTACTACAGGATCCAGCTTTTAAATTATGTTTCAGTGCTGTAATTATTGTGGGTTCAAGGTCACTGTATACTGATTGTGTGCAGCTTTGAACATAGTATAAATCCTGACATATTAAGTTGTGTATTTCAGCTTTATATTTTGTCCTCTTCATAACAGCACTAAAACCACCGTATATCTCTCTTTCAGTGAGCATTAGGCAGATCCTTATTAGCTAAAGAGGCAGTTTGATTGAATACATATTACACCAAACTCAGCTTTGATTGAATGGTATGTGCTATTGAGGAAACTAAATGAACTACATGAATTAGAATCCTGGCCACCCACATTTGACTGCATGCTGGCCTTAGCCTTAATCTTTCACAGTAGCACAATACAGCAAAAAAGGTTAAAGCTCCCATGTAAGCGTGAGATCCAGGCCTGTCTCACGCTGTCATGGACACACCTGCAAATCTTTCTGATTCACAGCACCTCTTCTGACACTGCTCTGAAAAACTGCCCTTGGGTCAGTTCATAACATTGCTTGCAATGCAAAAACATTTAAAAGAAAACAAGTTTCACTCTAGTTGCCATAAACAATGTGAATGAAATATGAAAGCATATTTTTCTTACTTTTTCTCTACCTACCAATGACAGTAAATGTAAAAAGTCTAATATTTGAAATGCTGTGCTGTATTGTTTGAGTCACATGTCCTCTAAACCAAAATTTTGTTTGTTGTTTTGATACTGTCTCATATTTGTATTGCTATAGAAACTAGGGAAACATGCTCTTAATTTGAAAGATTAAGCCATACAATGTGACAGGTGTAGGATGGCAGGACGCATAATTTCAGTGGCAGCAATCATCCTATCTCCTTTATTTCCCCAGCATAAACTAGACTAGAGTTGAACACTGAATTGAACTAGACTCATACACCTGCATGGGGAACTTTCATTCAAGTGTTTGTTTTGAAAATGTCATAATGTGTCATAAGAAGTACAGGAAATGAGACATGTCTCACTACAACTATCCAATAGTGTAGCAGGTGGGACTGATAAGTGCGCTCAACGGGAGCATGTGAAGGTAGTTGGTTAACTTTAAATTCAAATATAATGCATACTGAATGGTGGCTGGTTTTGGGTCCCAGTAATTGTAACCCGGATTGTGAAAAGTTTAGAAATCCCAGTGTTCAGGTATGCTACCTTTAACAATATTTCTTTTAATATGTTCCATTTTACAATTTTATATGATAAAATATTAAGTCAGAATAATTTATTAATATCCCTGGGAATCAAATGGGTACACTCACCCGTTGCCAAACAGTATGTATAGCTTTCTTTGTCATAACCTCATGTAAAGGCAAAAGACAGTGTGTTTTATTGTTTAGAGATAACTGTTACTTGGAACGTTATGTGTTTCTGTTTTATTTTAAGTTGAGAGGTCATATGGTATCAAGCTGGCGGCAAATGTATCAAATGGTGTTTTTTTACTACAGATTTCTTTGTATTTTTGTTGCTGCTGCCATTGTTCCTTACACCTGGGGGTGCATTTGTAATTACACCACTTTTTGAAAAATCTTGGTATATGTTAATACGATGTTGTCTTTTAGCTTTCATGTGTGCCAGCTCACTGTGTGCTAGCTTTTTTTTGTCTTTATTTGGTTGACTTCTCTCCAAACCAAACTTCACTCTGGTGTGGTGGTAAACTTGCCCCTGTAATAGGCTAGTTATCCCTTAGTAGTAACCGCCCCCCAACCCCCATTTTTCAATTTGCTGTGAGTCTCATTAGTATTGCCACGATTGGTGAAGTGTATAATACAGTATGTGATGTTTTTGGATTGCTGTTTGCAATTTCAGTTCTGAATAGAAGATGTGTATTGTTTACTGTTGTTACCCTGACCTTGCTAACTACCTCAGCTAATCCTAAGGGAATTGTAAGGGGGTGAGCCCCATGCCTCATGGGAATTGTATTTTATGCCTGGTGGTGTGTCCTACAAGCTGTTGGACGGCATGACTTTTCCCTTTACTGAGTTGGTGGTTAAAAGAATATAAAGCTCATCTACAAATACAATGTGCTCCAAAATTTGGCCAGTCATTCATTCTGAATCAGGCGTGGAGTCCGCACTAAGACACAGCATTGTCCTTAATGAAAATAGGTCTGTGGTATGACAGAGCAGTCATAGTGTGTTGCTCTCACTTTGTTTAAAAGAAGGAGTTTGTTTTCTGAAAGAAATTGAACTACATCTTAAACTGTGACTAAAAGTGGGAACTCAAAACACCTTAGTAACGCAGGAAGTGATGCTGCAGTACATACAGCTGAAAAATATTCAATCTGACATCTTTTCACCAATATCCCAACCGTCTGTCAGATTGAATGAATAATGTTATCAGAAATTCACCCATACTATGAAGCCTGAATAAGGCAGATGAAAGAAAGATTATAGTGCCATTTTATTTTGCAATGAGTATTTAGCATTAGCATTAGCATTTTTTTGGTTCTTCTGTCTTTATCTTTATTTCCCTTTTGCTTTTGTTTTCACCTCATATATATTCCGCAACAGTCAAGATCCCAAAAACAGGTGAAAACCATCCACTTCCTAATCAGTGGCTTTAAATGCACACTCTAACTATTTTTGAGTTACAACAAACAGCAGGTCTCCAGATTTTTTGAAGACAACAAAAAATAATAATAATTATTATCTAATTGTTTTATAATGTTTAAATACACAAGTTTTGTCAGGTTTAAAGATTGAACTATCTGCTATAATTGCTGTAGTCTGTAGCAAGCTTTTCATGTACACAATCAAGATATACCCTCTTTGGTGAAAAGGTTAGTTTGCATGAAAATTATTTTAAACAGTTGATGTACTTTCCTGATGGGAAGTAATAATTAAGTACAAAAACCACAAAGAGTCTTGGTGCCCAAAGTCTATATAAAGAAACTGAAATAATACCAAGGCTGTATGACTGCCTGCCTCCACACTGTATACAAATTAGGCAGCAGTGGAGGGATGCTAATGAGTCTTCCTCTGCGCTCCCAGGAATGTTTACCATTTTTATGAATGGTTGATTAATTTAAAAACAAATATTAACCGGATTAAACAGGAAAGCTGACACACGCAGCCGAGTTTCATCATATCAAAGAGAGTCAAGTTCAAAGTACCAAATACATAGAAAGAAGGGGTAGAAAAGGGAACCAAGAGGAAAAAGGTGAGAAAAATCAAAGACAACATTATTCAGGATTTTTTGAAGTTATTGGCAGGGTGTATAAAAGAGTTTGACAACAAATGAGATCAAATCTGCCGAATGATCATTCTTAGAATTTGAATTATATATATAATACATAAGTTCCTGTAGTTGTTCTTTCTCATCTTTGTTCCAAGAACAAGAGGAAGCCATAATTATTCTTAGTTTATAATTTACTTTGAAGAACAATGCATTTGAGGAACACCGATTTTTGATTAATTTGTTTATGCAGCCTTAATTTCAAAGGCCTCTGTAGAAGCCCTGGTTTGTTTGTGTTAGACTCGTTCCCTTTTAATTAAAATTCATAGTTTCATCTGAAACTCTGCCCCCTGGATATGTTTTGTGCAAATTCAAAGCTTTAGCTGCAGAACCTCTCTACTAAGTACTGAGAAGTGACAAACTATATTAGAGATTTAAAATGATCCCCATTCAAATTCAAATGTGACCAAGTATTATCCTTAGCGGAACAAGCAGTGTTTAGCCGTCATGTTCAATTGTAGATGAGCATGAAGCAACAGAGAAAGAAACGAGAGCACAATGCAGAATATGAGCCTTAATTATCATTAACTGTCTTGGGATAATTGCTGGTAAAATTGTAGAAGTTGTAAAAATTCTCCCGCGGAAAACTAATTAGTTTCTAATTTTGTACGATGCAACACTTCAAAAAGATTTCTCTCTCCCCCACCCCCCTCCCCCCCCACCATCTCACTTTGTGTGCCAAGCCTGGGTTATTGTCCTTGTTTGGAGGGGATGCTGCCCAAACTGGGGTGCTCAGACATTATGATTGCCATTTGTTAGGGGTGTATTGAACTCTGCGGAGACCACGGCTGTACTGAGGAGAAAGGCAGGGAGAAAATTTTGCAACAACTGGATGTAGCATCATAACAATAACACTTTTGGTTGTATTAAGTTGCTTGAAAATTATACCTTTGGCTCATCATCTTCTACAATCCATGCAGTATTGTAAATTTCATTATGAGATTAAGTAAAGTTACGATTGCATTAAAAGATTAAAAATATTCTTTTTTGAATATCCTCTCCCTTTGTTTCTCTTTTTTCTCTCTTTCTCCTCTTAATTCAATTTTAAATTAGCCTTATTGCAGTGATACTATAATGGCACTGTCAAAGCATAACTTGTATTACAAAATGCAATACAATATATTAGACAAAAAATTTATCAACTGCTTTCCTTTTTCTGGTTTGTTTCTTGGTTTTCTGGGTGTTTTTAATTGGTTGTAGATAATCGCGTTAAGGTTGGGTTTAGAGCAGTGCTTCATTTGTAACTCAGGAGGGGCAGGAATGCAAAGTGCTCATATGGGGGATTAAAGGGGTGACCAGGGGCTCAAAGGTCCTGGAACACATAAGAGAACCATGCAGCTGATGAAGCTGCCCCTCACTATCAGTAGCCTGCAGCTAATTTCTCTCTCTATGACATTCCCCGGCTTGTTTACGATCTGTTTCACCTCCCTCCCTCCCTCCCTCCCTCCCTCCATTGCTGTTGTCAGTGTGAATGTACCATGGCCATGGTGTAAGAGACTGCAAGGTTTAAGGGGTGGTGGCTCATCACTGTCGGTGAGATGTCACGCGACTCCTGGAGAGATCACGCAGAGCCACCCACGTCACGTTATTTGCCGGGGAGCAATAGAAGGGATGCGCTCCTGCCAAACGCTGAAGGCCGCTGGTGTTGAGCCAGTCCCACCTCCACATCGACTGTTCCCTGCTCTGCTCCTCTACCACCGCTTAATCCCCTGTGAGCTCCACAAAGAAAACAACGTGCAGTCGATGTGCATCTGTCCTAACCCCCCCAGCACAGATACCATAGTCTGTTAATCCATTATTCAAAGGTTGTGAAATGTTTTACATGATCTGATGCCTGTGAAGTGTGTTTTCTTTTACACTGAAAGTGATTATCAAGACTCCATAATATAGCATGGTTATTTCCTAATTCTGTTCCACACGGTAAAATGCTGAAAGAAAGGAATCTTGAGAACAATAGCTTTGTTTGCATTAAAGCACAATGGATTTATTCTCTGCATATGTCTTGTGGTAGCATCCTACATGTCATTGTTCTCCAATGATCTCTAGCGTGTTGCTTAGAGAGAAGATGCTTCACTCCTGCAGAATCAATAATGAATGTGCTCTACTCACAAATACAAAGGTCTCTGTATTTGTGAGTAGAAATAAAAAGCCTCCACTATGGCTTTTTATGGGGACCTTTGCTTTTATTGCCTATGATATTTCTACTCATGTCTGTGGTCTTCTATGGTGCCCAAATGGACTGCAGAACTTACAATAGGATGGTGGAAGCCTAAAGTCGAGTTATTGCTTGAAGCTTCAAGAAGACCACACTTGTGGTTGTCTTGAGGCAGCAATTATCATCAACTATATTTTTTAATATTACATTGTCTTACACCAAATTCACAATATTAGCATAATAAAGGTCTACATATGTGTGCATGTGTATTAAACTTTGATTTCTTGCAAGTATAAAAGATCAATATCTGTTTTCTGATTGTAGGAATTTCCCAAAAATAAATAACATCATCGCTCCATCTGGGTAATCACGATTTAAAGAAAGTGTCGGTTTTAGAAAAAGTGAGTAAATAGTGGGAGAGAATGAGTTAGGCACTTTCTGTGCTCTGGAACTAGAACATTTAGCTTGACCAGTATTTTAACACAGGACACACTTTTATGATAACTTGTGGTCTGGCTCTTCCACAATTGTTTTGGCTTGAGCCTCAAATGATGTGTGTGTAAAATTGCTGGTTGAAAAGTGTTATTCCAGTGTCTGTCCTCAGGCATAGACAAAGGGAACTGTGAAACAATAGGATCTCTCTTTTTCAGCAGGGCGTAAATCAAGCCATTTTCATAATGATAGTAATTAATCTGAGGACAGCTTGTGCTCCTCACACAGCTTCTCATTGGGAAATAAATCTTGCAGCAAGAAAATCCAAAACACTTCAGACCAGCCATTCCAATAGCAGAATGTTGGGGCATCTTGGGAGTTCAAAGGTCAAGATCAAGGTTTGATATTCATGATTCAATGGATTTTAGCAGCAGAAGGAAGAACAATGAAGTCAATACCTGGATCAGCATTTGATAGGCATGGTGACTGTTAGCAAATGCTGCTGTATGAATTTCTCAGTCTTTGAGAAATTGCACTTGAGCAACTCTTTTGCAGCCCTTTGCCTACTTGGACCAAGAAAAATAGAAACAAAGCATGTGGGAAAAAGGAGGATATCTTCATTGCTTTGATTACTGACATGGCTCTGTATCGTACTTTCAGACTGTCTCGGTGTGATTAAGAGAGGGTGTGGAAATAAGAGGGCATTTCTGAAACAAACACTATCGATCATATCTTTGCAGTGCAGATCAATGGAGAAGACAGGTATTGTCAACAGCTAGATGATTTTACCAGAGCTGTTGCCAAAAAAGCACCTTCAGGATCAATACCTTCACGTGCTCATCTTCTCTGCTGTTAGAGAAACAGGAGCTGGACTAAAAACCTTGAGAATCAGCTGGAGTGCCAGCAACCAGTGGAACTAAAGAGGTTAAAACAGATAGCAATCATTTGTAAAATGTTAGAATATTCCCCAAGGTATATCAATATGTTATATACAGATATGATTAAAATATATATTCGTCATCCAACTGTGTGGCCAGGAACCAAGTGCACTTACCTTCAAAGTACTACACATCTCTCATTAAGACCACGCTGGTTTTCAGTCAGCAGTTTTCTTAATATCAAAAGTAAGAGGCATTTAAAACAAAAAGTTTTGTAAATGACTTTTTAAAAACAAAGTCCTTTTGGGCCATCTTTTGTCATAATTAGTTACTTGATATTATGTTTCAGTCTTTCTACTGGTATTTTAATTCCTGGACAAATCTCAATCACCATGGCAGAAGACCTAAATCTATTAAATTCAAAATTCAAAACACAGCAATTCACCTTCTCAAAAGAATTCTGTCCACCATACTGAGCGAGATTGGGTCATTTTATCGACACCACAGTGCAGTAAGCCCATTATTTTCCAAAGCACTTATACTGCCAAAATTTCAAGTCATATTACTAACCTTTTTACAACCAGCTCCATTAATGTCAAGTTGTCTTACAAAATAATGTTATCCCGAGACTACAGCTGCTTGACTCTTAGCTGGCTAGATGGCTACCTAGTGGTTAAATGTAATTAGCTAGCTAACTAATGTTACATCAGTACCATACCAGACTTTACATTTTGAAACAACTTTACTGGTAAACTAACCATGTTATTCCATTGATAACTCTGACAGCTATCAGCCTCAATGCTTTTAAAATATTACCTGAAATAGGGTATTTAGTCCATATGCTTCTGTGTATGTGTGTTCACAATTCTGTCCACTACCTGTCCTCTGTCAGGTGCAGCCTGATACTGTTTGTGCCCCACCCACTCCCCACTGCCCATAGACTCCAAGCCCAAGATGACAAGTCTGTACAGATATACAATTTGCCAAGTCACAATAAACTCCTTCCAAATGCATGTAATGTTGTCTGAAAGTTCATTCTTCTGAATTTACATTTTGGACCAGTATTGTTCCATTATGTACTATATTTTTTTTATTTAGCCTCAGAGAGGAATTTGCATCCCAAACAATCTATGATTTAGTGGAAAAAAGTCTTTTCAATACTGTCTGACCAATCAAATGAAGCCTATGGCACCAATTACTGGATGAGTACACATTTTAATTGGGTAGAATTTGTTATCTCCACCACTGTAGAGGGATATGGCACATTTAACTTTATTGAGATATGTTGCTGGATTAATCTGGGAAAGTTTCATTTGGTTTGATTGAATATGCCCTGGCTTGAATAATGCCCCTCATTAATGGAAACAATAAACAAAACAAAACTGGAAAAATGTCAGTCCTTTTAAAAATGACTTCATAATACTTTCAGCTCTACTGCAGGATCAAAGCGAACGACAGTGGCAACTGTGAAACCATATGTAGGATCTAATTAGCCAAGTGTGGGGATGATGGTCAGTTTGTGGGACTTATCTATTCTGTCTGTAATGTAGTATCTGGCACTGCATAGTGCCCATCATTCAGCTATGGAGCTATGATATATGATATATGATTTGCTTGGAGAAAGGGTCATGGCACCTCTCTAATATCAATGTACATCATTCTGTTTGATCATTTTGAACCTCAGTTATGAAACCTGATCTTGACTTGGGAATCAACATTCCTACAGAATTTCATTAGGGCACATAAAATATAAAACTATATATCCTGCATTTTACGCTATAAATGTCATATTTCAACATACATTAACATATATTACTTTTTTTCTGAATAGTATAGCCCTCATATTCAATATCTCTGTGTGTTTCAGGGAAGAGAAAGCACAGGATAAGACAGTGACGGATTGCAGTGTAGCTTATGAATTCTGACGTGCCCTGAGGAAAAATAAACAGACAGTCAATGTAGTATTCAATTCAGCATTTACTCGCTGGGTAAGGCATTGGCCAGAAAAGACCCACAGCTCATGAATACACTGGGAGAGGAAAAGAGGGGAGCTACTTGCGTCCAATCGGTCTGTCACTTCCTCCTCTCTCTCACTCCTTAATTCACTCCTAGGATTAGTGGATTTAAATAAGCAAATCAGCACAGTTGGTCTGAACGCCCGGTTGCCCATTGTGCACCAGTGTGCCGTTTCGGAAAGCAGATTAGTAAATCCAAACTCAGTGGAGGCTGCCGCTTACAAACCAGGCCTGGAGCATTTCGAGTTACAAGACAAGACAATAAAAGAAGCGTCTGTATCGCGAATTAAATTTGCATGAACCGTACATTTTTACAGCATGTTAAGTAGTTCTGTTAAGTGCACTACCCCATCACATTTTTGGTAATGCGATTGTGTTTTGTTTGCTTATGTTGTAGACTTGGCATTCAAGCCAAATATTTTTTCTAAACCAGAAACAGTGACAATATTGTTTCCCTTCCTCTTAAGTAGGTAAACTAATCTGAAACAGTTTTTGAAAGATACCTGTTTATGTACCTTTCATTTTTGCTAAATGCAGAAAGTTCATATTGCTTAGTTGTTGAAATATCCGCATACCATCTCATGACTAATGAACAAAACTTAAATAAACTCAATAAAATGAACATGGTACAGTCTACTCAAAACAATCCTGCCAATGGCAACAGGTTGAGGTGGACAATGAATATGTACATTTAAATTATTGATTACGAGCCACCTGTTGTACCTGGGATGATTGACAGATTAAGTTTTTTTCATATCCACATTTTAATATCATCCATTAATGCAACTGGGAGTTTGTTGAATGCATCCAGTGAGGCTTAAAACTGCCTCTTAACAGTTTTCCATGGTAAATCAAATGGAGGTATTGTAGCGGGCAGCAGTGCTTGGAATGAGTCCCATGGAAATGCCTTGGAGAGATTTTGCTGACAGTGTAAAACCATTGCCAGTAAACAGCTTTACAGTTTTCACCTTTCATCTACTGTGATGGATTTCATTAACCAATCCGACTAATTAGGATTGACTGGAGGGATTGAGAAAGTGGGATTAGGAATTTGGCCTGGACACCTGAGATAACACCCCCTTTGCGATAAGTGCCACAGAATCTTTAAAAGGGGCCTAGACCTGTTTGGTGAGAAAATGAAACTCCTCTGGTCAATCTTGCACCAGTGCCACATCATGCACACTCCCCCATCTCAATGGCTGCTCAGCTCAGCAGCAGGAATGGAAAAGTGGCAGATGGCAGAAAGTACAGTAGACCATAAAAAAGTCTATAAATATGTGTGAGCCCTCAAATTGGTGATTGGTAATAACAATATAATACAATTTTATGATACAGTAGGAACACAGAGGTGCAAACACCTCAGTTATGAGCAGGTTTGTCATTTTGAAAGTCAATTCCATATCAGCTTCCATTGGCACACACCTTAGGTACACATGAGTACTGGTATCTGATAATTGCAAAAATTACCATTGATGTAAAAAGTTATAGCATATGTGTGTATATTCTAGAGAAACTGAAAGCTATGAAACAAGAAAAGATACTGCAAAGAGGCAAGCAACAATCCTTCAAAGGGAGCAGCAGTCTACTTATGAACAGGGAGATTCTGACACATCAGAATGCATTAAACAGTCATTTGTTTATTGGTTTAATATGGTTTTGCATTTGTTTGAAATTGATAAGTCATGGATTCAATTAAAATGATTTTTTTGTGTGTTTTTGTATCTAAGTTTTTACCTCTGTGGTTCAACAGCAATTATATAACTGGAGAAAGTGACAATGTACAAAGGCTCATTTTCACACATATATTGTCTTTACCCTCAAATCTTTAATTTAGAAGTTAAGTGATGCTAATCAGCCAAATGATCAAAGTAAGACATTTCAATGACCCCCTCATAAAACTGGCCATATCTGAAATTTGACTACATTTCAGGGTGTACAAGCTTCCATTTGGTCAATTAAATGAAAAATCAATCAATCAATTAATGAGATGGAATGCATAAGAAAACATTATTTTCTGACAGACGGAATATATAAAACAATGTGAATTAAGAATGAATTACAGGCATCATTTATGCTTGAACATGTCAAGATTATTCTGTCAGGTAAAACATAAATATACCTGTTCATTAATCCACCCAGATGCTCCACAAATGACAACAGCTGGAGCTGTCAAGTGCGATGTCTCTGGTACACCACCAATTCATGCTCAAAAGTGTTTTTCAACAAAAGTCTTTTAAAGGAACAGATTGTCATTGGAAGTCTGAACAATTGGTGCTCGAGATGGACGTTTTTCAACAAATGACTTCTTGGCAGCGTGTCTTTATTCAGATGAGGGTGCATTCTGAAGAAATGGCAGCGTAAGCTATCGCTTGTGACAAGAACATGACATAATAATTGGTGAGGCGTTTGGATAAAAACTGAACACAGAATTTTTTCATAGGGGCTTGGAGCCCAGACTGCAGATTCACAGACCAGGGGAGCAGTACTCCAGTCTCAGGGGCAGGCGGAATGGAGTCTGGTTTTCATCACACCCCGGCTCTTACTTGGCCAATTAAAATCAGTAAGCTGTTTGAGTAAATGAAAAATCCTTGACTGACTGTACTGTAAGAATCATTGCACTGGAGGCAAAAAAAAAAATCCTGAAACCCTGCTTCATCAGAGTCTTCAAGACTGGAGCTCCATCACATGAAAAGGGGGAATCGAGTGTGCAAAAAAAAAAAAAAAACGAATGAAAAGGTATTGGGAGCCCAGTAATGACCAAAGAAGCTAGGGGTCTATCTGATGAGACTTAAGACCATTCTCAGCCCCACAGATTGGATTGGTTGCCAGTAGAATGTTTTAGAGACCAATCACTGAGCACTGTCCTGGCTGGGACAGATGCAGGACTCTAACACTCTGATCACCAGATGGTTTCTGCCCATTCATCCCTTTGACTTTCAAGTCTTTTACGTACCTGTCGAAGACGCCACAAGAGGGGGGGGAGCTGTCATGGAGTAATCCATGACGTGTGGAAATTACTTTTAAGTCATGCGCATATAGAAAACTGCACTAAAACTGAGTTTAAGTTCATATAATGTGCACAATTAAACATTAGGAGAAATAAAATGAAAGATGGTAAATGTACTTACCATTGCTGTGTGTGTGAATAAAAAAACAGTTGGAATTGGAATCTAGAGTTTTAAAACATGCAAAAATATCAAGATGGGTTTAACTGCAAATTTAAAAGCTATAAAATGTATGCTAATATTGTCAAATAAAAGTAATAATGGGTTAAGGTAATTCCTTGTGTTTTGATAATAAAAGTGGAAAAAGTGATACACAGCACGTGACATGTTTTATTTTCGAAAAATAAAGAGGAGAAAGAAAAACAGTATCATAACCTTCGGCCAGTTAGCAAGTAGTCTTCTAATGAAGTGCAGGCAAAACCACTGGGCTGTTTTATGGGGGGTGTTTGGAAGACCATATGTGGGAATGAAAAAGGTGGAGCTTCTAGGTAGTTGCTATGGCAATGCATTCTGTGGATAATTTGTGCATAGATAGTGTTTATTTATTGTTCATTACTGGAATGAGTGACCAGAAAATCAAATATGAAATAACAAACATAAATGTATTTTCATTCTAATTTTGTTAAAGAATCTCCGGAGGAGGGGCTGCCTACATAAGCCAGGGCAAGAATCTTTTGGGGTGAGTTTTTTTTACGGGTGAGCTATGTGGTCATACTAGCCACACAGTCTACATTTTCAAAGTAGGGATTCCTGGCATAGCATGCTTGTGCTTGTATTAGTGTTTTTGTTGTTTTCTGTTCTCTTTTGTCTCAAGTTTTGGTTGCATGTACATTTTGTAGCATCTTCTACCACCTGTACATATAATGCACTGGTTCTGGGAATTTTTTATTTCTTTTGTTTTTGCACTTCCCCTGTACCTACGCAAACTGAAGTTTCGTCTCCCGCCATTGTGCTGCTGCACCAACCAGCACCCGGACTTCTTCCTCACACAGTATGATAGAAAAAAGCTTAACTGGCTGAAATGTATGGCCTTAGCAATCCAAGGCACTTCAAGGAGCGCAGTTGCTATGGAGAGTGCCAGAGGTGCAGGATGGGGGCGGTGCTACAGTTGCGAGGGAGCTATTTTTGAACTTGTAGAGGGACGGAGGATAAGTTACAGGAAAATGACTTCTCGACAGGGTGGAAATGGAGGGTGAGATTGGCCTTCTTAATGGCGCGATATGCTTGGAGATTATGGAAAATGAATATAGATTTATGGGTCTGAATGAAGCTCATTCTCTCAACTGACTACAGTGAGGTGACAGCCTTAGGCAGGGGAGCAATGTCTCCCACATTTAAAGTCTGCTTTATTCTGCATCTCAGAGTTGTGGGTTCAAGTCGCTCGATGGAACACTGAGATCTCCGTCTTAGTGAAATGTGCTCCCTATCATCACAAAAGTGGGGAATAACTAAACTAACAGAATGATGAAATTGTATTGTCTAAGATGTATTGATACAGCTGAGTTGCATGCATAATTAATAAACTGAGCTGCATGATCAATAAGTATTAGTAATAATATTGTATTTGCAATGTGTGAAGTTTTAGAGAAGAAACCAAATGTTGAGACTCACTGCCGATGTCCATGTATAATCTACTGTATGTACAAATATATTATATATTTATATTTATACTCGGCAGCGCTGCTGTGAAGTCTTCTCACTACTTTCACAGAAACCTGAACCCAAAACTCTGAACTTTATTAAAAAATTCCTTTTCACCTTAGATCTCACTAGGGGCACCTTTCTATTCCTTCTTTTTGAACATGCTGGACGCACGGCCATCCTTCAAAAACCTCCTACAGTTAGTCACACCCACAGGATGCTGCATTCTACTCTTCTGCAGGCCCATAATTAAAACTGGCTGATCTGGAAAGGAGTGGAATAACATTTTAGACATCAGTGTGTTTATCTCGCTGTGCCATTTGGCCCTGTCTTTGTGAAATGTGTTTGTTTTCCATGGACATGCTTTGGTTCAGCTCAGTTTCGGGTTCCCACAATAGTCTCAGAACCCAGATGGTCAAATCTCAAAAGATTCCAAGACCATCCTTTATTATTTAGGACAGCAGTTATTGCAGAAGCTACTGTCACATTACAAATGTAACATGCAGGTCAGATTCTCAGAGGGAGTTTTGGAGAAGTGAGATGTACCTTGATATTCAACAAGTAATATTCACAGTATTTGGTATTAGCTGTAAAACTGTACCATAGTTTATCTTCAAATCTTCAGTTTGAATCACCTTCCCTTTGACCCACCTGCTCTGAGTTTATCTCATACATTTATAATAAGATACTTTTTTCTCCCTGGAAGAAGACAGGTTAATCGCTCTGTTTTTTGTTTATATCTTCTTTTCAGTTGTCTTATGTTTACCTGTCCAGGGACAACAGATGCAAATTAGCTGATGGCTAACTCTGGCGCAGTTACTTTTAATTGTGCATTGCCCCTGTAAAAATAAACGATAAAATAAAAAGAATAAAAAATAAATTACTCTGAACTGCCCTGCTTTCACGACTTGACATTAATGCCAGTCAAATGAAATTGTACACCACTGTTATTTATAATGCATATATGAGGGATTTAAAAGACGTTAAAAATACTTGAACTCCTTATTTTAACATGTGTGACATTTTGAGAAAGGATCGCTCAGTGGGTCTTTGACTCTGGAAATTCTGCAACCTCTGCTTTCACTGTCAGGTGATGTCAGTGAAGTTGCTTGTGCATGTGCCCTGAAGTGGGATAACACCCAAATGAGTGAGCAGTCCTGCTTTCTGTCATGAAAAAGCCACTTCTGGCCTCTGCTCACTACGGTCCTGTGATGATTATAGTCAATAGATGGTTCCCTACTGAAGTCAGAGTGAAGGAAGACACATCTGAATGAGAAAAAGAAGAGTTCATAATTGATGTGTCACCATGTAACGCAAGCTGGACGCTCAAACAACAAGGCAAGACAGGGCTGTGAGATACAAATGATAATCCAAAATAAATTGTAAATGGTTATTCATTCAGTTTTGTGAAAAAAAAGTTATCACCTTTCAACCTCAAGGCAACAACTTTGCCTCTTCCTCCTGTTATCACACCTCCCAGGCACAATACCTATTGTGTATTGGGCCCCCAAGGTGTGAAGAACTTCCCATTGTCTTCTGGATGGCAGAATCTTTGGCCATCTTCCAACTTTTTTTTTTACCAACTTGTTGATGGTATTTTAATGGTTTTGTTTATACTATTTTGTATCAGATTTTATCTGGTTGTGTTCAGAATGTCTTCGTGTTTTATTTCTTCAGTGTGAAATACTTGCATATCAGTATATTGTTGTACAAATTTATGTGTATATATATATGTGTGTGTGTGTGTGTATAAGAAGTTACATATATACTTTCTGGTCTGAGAATGTTCTGAGCCCAGTCTGGTGCTACTTCTCATATTAATCAGGTGAACGCACTGTTCGTCTCCTGTATTGTAAGTGACACTGACTGTAATGCAATGCATTTTTGGAAATGTCTCTCGCTTAATGTTTGGCATCAAACTGCTTAGAAAATCTTCGATTCCTTTAAGACCCAGACTATAGCTTCCATTAAGACTAGCTAAATGTCTCAGACAGGATCAACACAATCATTGATAATCTATGGGATTATAGGAATCTCTATCCTCCTTTCTTCATTTAGACACTCGTGGTACTCGTTTGGTTGGGAAGATAAACAGCTGGCTGTAATCATGTTAGTGGGATCACTAAATGGGGAGCCGCTGAGTTGGGGGACCAGGGATGAGCCTCCATCTTTGCTCTGGGCTGAACAAACACCTGTAGCTGTAATTACTGTCTGTCTGGGCATCTGACTGACTGCCCTTACTCCCTGGGATCGATTGCTAAATCAATGACCAGCTGAGCACACACACACACACACACACACACACACACACACACACATTCGCACACATGCACACACACACGCACATGCTCCTGCATACAGTTATGCTTGTACACACTCACATATATACACAAGGTACAGAGAATGCTTGTGTTCATCTTTGTGCTCTTCTGCAGTGACAAAATGAGAATAGAAGTAAATGAGCAAGACCGCAGAAGTACAGTTAATACCTCCAGCTGATTAACCAGCTCAAATGATATCTTTACAGTGTGCAATACATCATCAAGTGTGAGGACCACCCCTCAGCACCACAAGTGATTTTTCCTCTGTCACATTACCAGAAGTGATAAACTATACCAATTTACCATATTTTATCAGGCCAAATAATCAATCATTCAGGACCGTAATGCTAATTCTTCTGAGAGAAAAGAGGAAATGCAGGAAAAGGAGAACAGATAAATAAAGGAAGAAGGCAATTCAGACTTTATTGGTGTCTGTCCCCAATAGGGTGTGTTGTGTAAAAGTTTTTTATTTCCTTGTTTCAGGAATTTAATATCATCACATCTCAGGCCGAAGTGAAAAAAGTTGTCTCAGGGAGACAGGCTGACATCAAGGGCCTCTTAAAATGTCCCAGAAGAATTTAATACGCAAACTTTCAACTACAGTTTCTGTGTCCTCTTCAAATAACAATGAAATATTCCATTTAAACTGTTTTTTCAAAGAAGATTGAACCTTCTTTTGTAATTAAAATAAACTAGCCTTTAAGAGTAAACCTGTCAATGAACACAAGATATAGCGTATCAGTGAAATGTCAGAGCATTAATTCAGCACCATGTACATGACTTACTAATGAAACTGTGACCTGTAATGAGTATAATTAGCTGAACTGATTGTGCATATCATTTTAATTCTAAAGCTTTCCTATGGGATAGCTCAGCCAATGGCATGACATGAACTGAATGAAGTTCTTTATCATAAACATTAGATACATACCAGGGCGATGTGTGGACCTTTGTGATGGCAGCTGGGAAAATGATGCCATGAAAAAGCCCTGGAACGACACACTTTGTGCTCCTCATTCAAACCCTGTGTGGTAAATCTTGTTTTTGTATTAAAACACCACTGGGTTCTATTTTACCATAAGGCTTCTAATTATAAAAAGTGTTAATGCATACAGTAAAATGAAGGCTTACTTTAGCAAACTGTTTAATCAGACTTAGCCTCTGAAACCATCACTAACCAACCAATATTATGTATACCTGTCGTGATTTTGAAACCTCTTGCCATCTATTGTTTGAGTCACCTCCTGTACCCAGGGACAATTAAATATTACAGTCAACAGAACATGAATTCCGTTTTATCTTGCTCAAATTTTGTCAGCTTAAAACTCTGTAGCATCTTGATCAACCCCAGTAATCTTTCAGTCCAATTACAGTAAGAGTTAAAGCAAGTACAGACTTTCTCCTGGGACGGTGTTGATCAAAAAAAGTTTTAAACAAGTGCACATAGTGAGTGGCTACTGCCACAAAATTTCGTTAGCTAGCCATGTTCTCTCTGGATTGAAAACCAAGCAACAACTGTTAAGATCCTGGCCTACAAATGTGTTTTTGATTAAACCACCTGCTTCAGTTATTTTGCCAGAGACACACATTCACAAGCATCCAGATCATAATGAATATGTACAAAAAGAAAAGAAAAATAGTTATTAAGTGTTTAATAATACTGTGTTAATTAGAACCAGAGATCATGATCATAGATTGATGTAACACATTTTCTAATGTCTTCACCACAGACATAAGCTTTTCAACAATATTTAAGCCTTACTTGAGTGCAGCTTTTTATAATCCAGTTTAAATATACTGCAGGGGATTCCGTACAAACCTCTTCCCCCACAATCACCAAAAACCCCTTCAAACAATAATAATAGTAATTTTTTAAGAACTAAGCTCATTTCATTTGGTAAAACACACAGAGGCAGTGGTAAAACAAAATGAATTGAATGTGTAAGATAATTAATTTTGTTAAATGATCCAGCAAATTGAAAGCATTGTGTAGATATCTCAGCGGTACAATGGTCACAAAGCCCCAAACAAGCAGCCCTGGGGTTTACTTTGCGGCGGTCAAAAAACAAACTGGTGCTAATAGACTGATCCATCACAATTAAGAAAAGAGCATGTGCGCTATCGATTGTGTCTCACATTGCTGGCTCAGTGGAAAAAAAAAAGAAACAACACAATGCTTAGTTTTTATTCATACAGATCCCTGCCAAATCTGCTTTGACTGACAGATGAAAATGAACAACTCCTGACGTCCCACCTCGCACAACGCCTCAGCAGTTCTGACAGCTCAAGAGTGTGCCGCTTTTCCTCTTAATTAGCTCATTTACCCTAACTTGAGATTTCTGTCGCTTTTTGTCCTCAAGAGCAAATCTTATATAAGATACCCTTATATGTGCCGTAATTGTAAGGTGTTGCATCAGGGTGTATTTTTTTCTGCCTCACAAAGTAGTGTAGCTTAAATATATCTTATTTTTTGTTTAATTCTGTCACCTCTGGGTGATTTACTCTCTAGTCCTTATGCAATTGCCCTTCTTTGGTATATTCATTTGATGTTCTAACTGTTAAAACTTTCTATGCAACTCACTCTATGAAATATGCTGTGAAAGGGCTTCAGGGAGCCTAAACTGCATTGAGTACAATTCGATAACATTTTTTTGATCGATTCCCACCACTTCACTGTGCTGCCCAGCTAGGCCATTTGGCTGGTCTGACTGCAAAAGCTGGCTGCCATCCTTGTCTTTGGCCAGTACCCCACTGCTTCCTCTCAGTTCAGTTCCTGACACCGGTATCCAGGACAGCCCTATCCTGGAGCGTAGCCCACAACGAGCCACAAGTCACAGGCCAACAGGATCCAACTCCCAACAGGGAGAGATTTGAGCCCCTGCTTAACAGCCCCACCCACCAACTGCTCTCAGTCGCTCCAAAATGTCTGGTTATGTGTGCCTGGAGCCTTATGTGCTCACTGCGCTCCCAAGGGAGGTGAACTTCAAGCGGGGGATGAAATCTCTCCCTATGGGCTGGGACGGTGGTTGTGATCCTACAAGTGTAACTGAAATGAAGGGAAGCTATGCTATCACACATAATGTAGGCAAAATGTTGCTGTATTATGATGTCATGCTACATCTCACATCAACAATACTAGAGACACACAAGCCTGCAACACACACACACACACACACACACACACACACACACACACACTTATATATATATATAGTTTGGGCCAGAAAAACTGAGTCAGTCAGACTGTGAAGGGAAACCACAGAGATAATAAACGGTACATTGGTTTGCTCCCCCGATGTATTCTGTGTCCTGATGGCAGACACCTCAATCACCTCCTGTCTCTTCTTTGTTCTCTTTTTCGTCTTGGTGGGAGCAGTCTAAGTTTCTTTTTTTTTTTTTTTTGCGCGATCCGCGGATTGACATGGAGCTCTGGAGAGAGGTCCTTTAATTGCGTTTGCGCAGAGGCAGCGGACGCGATGCCTTTACTGATGGATCGGCTGAGCCGTAATCAGATTTCAGGCCTTTCATTGAATTTAAAAAGCACTCAGTGGCTGTAAAGTGCACCACTGGGCTCAATGACATTGGAAACTGGAAAATCTTTTTCTGTTTTTAAAATATGACAAAAAGGTCAGGTTTTGAAATGTATTCCCTTATCTCTTCTCCCAACCTACATACAAAAATGGTAAAGAATTTATGGACAAATGTGATATCTGGATTTTCATCGCATAACAAATGAATAGTGGTTTATATTCAGTGCAAGTGCAATGGCAGCAGTCTCTAAATCCATCATGATTTTTTCCTCACACGTCATCAATGATCTGATGAAACTATGGACCTCAAAAATCAATTTAAGTCAAGCTGAATATTTCAGACCCCACAGCCCCACACAAAAGGGAGGCTTTTAAATGTCTAGGAATCTTTCTTAAAGCCAAAAAATATATCTAGGATCATAATAAATTACACAGAGATGCAGTAATCATAAAAAAACCTTTTTGCCAAAAGATTGGTCAAAGATGTCAAAAAGCCCTTTTCTGGGAGAAGCATGTTGCAATGCTATGTGCGCATACATCCTTTGTCAGCACTGCAGAGACGAACCTTTCAAACCTGGCAGGGTCTTTGACATCCCTGAAGGATTCACATGTTTTGTCATGGAAGTCTGATCGTCAGACTGCTGTCTGAAATGAATGAATGTAGAAACCACTGCAACATTTAGCGGTTTATTGCAAGAAACAATGCAAGTTACCAAAAACACTGACAAGGACAGACAAAACACAGATGCTAGGAAGCCACATGAGAGACTCCCAAAACAATTATTTTTTTCTGCTTTTGAAATAAATATTAAATTCTGTGGAGTGTTTCAGACCCCACTTAACCTTCCTAAATTCAGGAATGATGTTGTGAGACGGAATGAGAGAGCAAGCCGATCTGACAGCATGGTGGTGGGGCTGATGTGCTGGGCTCCGTTCCTGTCCTCTGTTTGCCCTTTTGCCCTGTGGCTACAATGGCTTTACGGTCCCACATTAATCACAAGGGCGACACTGTATTGCGCAAGGGTGAGTCTGCTTGATCAGGCGCCTCGGTGTGCTCGTGCCAGTAGCGAATGAAGTGTACTCATCCAATGCAAAAACCATGCACTCAGCTGGCAGACTGCGAAGTGAAAAGTAGGGGCAGCTGGCACCGCCCACTTCGGTGTACACATGTGCTTGTCTGAACTCTCCTGCCTTGGCACAGGATGTTGCAACAGAACATGCATTCCAAATTAGGAGATGTAAAAATAGAGGACAAAAATTAGTTTCATGGAAAAAGGAGAGTGACTATAAAGATTCATTATAGAACCCTCAGAGCAAAGTTATACACAAAACCATTTAAAGGTATTTCAAAAAGTATGACAGCATACACCAAACAAGAACTGCATCAGAAATGATGAGGGACATAGTTAGACAGCAGCCTCAAAAATGATCACTTAACAGAGTCCATGTACCAGACCAGTAATTCATGGTGTGGTAAGGCTGCCATTCAAAAGGACTGCAGCTGTTCTGCAAGCAAAGGGAACCACTGCTCCATATTATTTTGCTGGGGGAAGTGAGTATTTCATTAAAAATAACAGTCCTCTGAATCCAGAATTAATTAGGAATTAATGTGCTCATTTTACGTCCAGCACGCTGAACACTGAGCAAAAGCAAAATGAAGAGCTGAAACACCCCACTTATTCAACATGTAAAATGTAGTCATTTGATTTAATGTAATAATTATTATCAAAATATTTAAAACCAGTGAAAGTACTGAATTTGCTCATAGTAAACTAGTGGATCAACCTTATTCAAAATATGCAGTTCACAAATCAATTAAAATTAAGGAAGCATTCATTAAACTGTTGCAACACTACAGGCAAAGGCATAGCTAATTGAATATCATTGCTGTTGTATTGTATGATACATGCCAGCAAAAAAATTTCAGAAAGACCACAGAACAAATTAAATATCAAATTGAATTAAACTTCTCAAACTTAAGATTTCTGGAAGTTAAGTTTAAAAAGGTTGCTAGATATAATGGAAAATATAATTTATTTAGAAACTTATTCATACTTGTACTATATAGTGAGTGACTGAGGTACTTGAAGACGATTTTAACAAGCTAGATCTGCCTCCTCAAGATTCCACAGCGTTATTGGTTCAGGGTAAATCAATGACAATTAGCATAGTTGTGGAAACCAACACAGAGACAATCACAGGATTAATAAAATGCTGGCAAATGCATGTAAATTAATCTCTGAGGGAAAACCATAACAGAACAATTTGTTCTTTAATACTCAAACAGACATGGCAAACAAGTCTGAGAGAATGTCCAGTCACCTGCCAAATCCAATGTTCTTTTTAATAACATTTTAAAGAACTCACCGCAAGTGGGCTGCATGTATTACTTTTCAGGACTCAAGTTGTAAAATGTTTACTGATTATGAATTTCTATTCCACCAATGTTATTTTTCTTCCAGCTTCAAGATTTCATACCACACTAAAAACCAGCATCTTACGCCCCTATTTTATATTCAAAATGAAAATAATGAAACAATGCTTATGCTTACAGTCTGCCCAGGTATAGCTATTGTATAACACGAGTATATCCTTTCCCAGACAAAAAAAAAAGGGAAATAGAAAAGGTGAAATTTGTCATGTGATCACTGTTAATGGACACATGGGGTCCAATAACAGTATTGTTTTAAACAAGACAGTGGAGTGGACTTTGTATGAAAAAAGCATAATTATTTTAACAGCAAGAAACCAGAAAGTCAGAAACAGTACTAAAATGACTGGAATACTTGGTTCAACTTGAGGCTTTTCTATTCACCCCTCATCAGATAGAATATGCTTTTTCTTATGGCAAACGTCTTGTGCCGTGCCACCAAAAAGTGAATGGGTCCTGGGACTTTCCTGTGATGCCAGTGGAGTGTGCAGCTGGTGTGGAGGATGTCTGATAAACTGCTGTTTACAGAGCAGCTGTAAAAGTGGAATCCTGATTGGTCGTACTGCAATATCTGTGAAAGAAATTGCAGATATTACAAATAAAATCCAAAAATCAAATCCTCCTCCTAATGTTACTATTAATGTACCTAATTATAATATATTATGTCCCTAAAATATTTTCCAGTAAATTGTTGACAAACTGCACCTTATTACAATCTAACAGCTCCAAAATGGCCAAAAGCCTCACACTCCTTTGTTAAAAAATTATGTTTTTATCATTAAAGTTAAATTAAACTTTGATATAATGAAGTTTGTGAGCAATTATTGATGATAGGTTACACATGAAAACCTAAACTGCTTTGGAAATGTTTATATTAATATAGGTCTGTCTGTGAGTGCACAAAACAGAATCTAGAATGAGTATGTGTGTTTGTGTAAATTGCATGTGTAAGTGTATATGAAACATACATGTAGCAATGGTGATACTAGGTTTAAGGCAATCATGATTTGTTCATAATGAGATAGGACAGCCTACATATGCACCTTAGCAACTGTTACTATGGATACTGTGCTCTAAAACACAGGTACAGTTCTAAATGTCTTCCAGTATTTTATAGTGATAATTTTCTCTTTTAACATTTTAAAATGATATATGCTCCACTTCAAAACAATTTCAAAACCATTCATGTCATCTACCTCCTACTGTCAAACTACACTGTGTATGATCGCATTGTCTGAAGGAGATCCAAGACTTTGAGCAGGCCTGCAGTTACGAAACATTGGCCAGTGCTGTATGAATTTCTGAATCAATACACTTCTTCAGGAGTCTACCGTTTTTATCGTGGTCTTTCAAGAATCATGTTATCATATCTTATCAAACACAATCATTCGTAAGATTTCAAAGGATTCACCGTTACCAAATCGTTTGCATCATTGCGAGTGATTATGCTGCTCACCGCCGCATAATAATAATTGTTTAAGTATCATCCTGGTGTCATTACACCGTATTTCCATTTTCCTACTGCCCTTTTCATCAGCTCCAAGCACACTCACACCTCTCGTGTCTCTGGAGCTGGCATTTCCATATCGCTTAATCTTTATTATTGGTCCTTACATAAAAATATGCACGCTTTTATCTGAAGCACCCAGTTAATGCCACCTGCACAAAGCAGGGAAAAGGCAATTCCGTCCGTCTCGTCGTCAGACTGTCTCTCAGTTCAGTTTCGAGTGTCAGCACCGAGAGGTATGCCGGCTGGCAAGCCTCTAATTTGTCAGGGAGCAGGACGCGTTGCGCGGTGGCACCCGCGAGTATTTTCGGGGTGCTTATCGGTGCCGCGCATCCGTCTGCGGAGCGAAATTAATTCCCTGCGTTTGTCATCAGCTGAACAATGCCGGTGCTCTTTATGAGCGAGATCATTATACAGCACATTAAGCACAAAGATGACACTTCCTCTTCTCTGAGTTGTGTGGAACAATACGTTATACTCTCTCTTCTAAGTGGCTCTTTTGCAAAGAAGTTTCGTCCCACTCTACTGTTGCAACATGTTGCATTTTATCGTCTTTGTGCAGAGACGTTGATTTCAGAGTTTGATCTCATCTAGTCGGTAAACCAAAAGCACAGACATGCATTCTCATCACATTTCTGTTTTTTTTTTTTTTTTTTGGCTGGAGGCCTTAGTGTATGGCAATCCTGGACCCTGGCCCCAATCTCCTGTTAGGCATTTAATGGGTGAAGCATCTGTCAGCATATACTGTATCATATGCTGTCGTGCCAAAGCACGATTTTGTGTTAATTACATTTGTAAGCTATTGCATGACACCTAACACCATATAAAAAAAGAAAAAAATTAAATTCTTTCTTGTAATTACTTTAGTGCTATATAGAACCATGATTGTACCAGTACCTGTACTGTTTTGGCATTACAGATTTGAATACAGTATATGCTAACAGATAATGAAGCCATTATTATTTCTTCAAGATTATCAAGGCTAATAGGTGGTTTCCAGTGATATTATTTCCGATCTATTGTACATATGCAACTGATCAGTTGTAGTTTATTACCAAATTACAACAATTATGTTACAATTTACTCACATTTACTGAGTATATTTTCAAAACAAGTGATGCTTAATCTGTTGTGATGTATTGTTGACAGTTGATTTCGGTGTAAATTGTTCCTTTCAAGTTTCAATATTATGCATGCACGTTACCTTTCAAATTCTACTCAAGTCTATTTTGAAGTTTGGGGGACACAACACCTCTTTGATCAACTTGCACTGAATTATGATGTCATAATGAACACTTTTGGTCTGGGTCCAGAGAGAATGGTGGCAGCCCAGCTGAGCCTCATTAAGGGTTCAGATCATTTAGTGACCATGTCTTAATGAGCCAGTCCAGAGGAAGTGGTGACAGCGCACTGCTCAGCACCAAAGGACATCCTATCACTTCTCATATAATTATCTCCTTAAAAAAGGGAGAAAAAAACTAATTGGATCTTTACTGTGCTCTGCACTGCTCTGGCATACAGTGCAGGTTTCAAAATCTCATTACAGGCAGAGTAAATGTATGCATTGCTCCAAAAGACACACTGTTACACTAGCTGGAAAGATGGCAGGAGAAGTACTGTACAATCCCTACTTGATTTGTTGGCTATTCAACACTCAGCAATGGGTGTTTGTGGCCTTTTATTCAAACCTTAGGTCTTCACAAGAATATGCTTTGTAAATGTAAATGAGCTATAGCATCACTTAGAGATTCAGATGAAAACATCTGAATGTCTATTATTGTTGTTTGTGTTTTTGGGAACATTTTTCATGGATATTATGCATTATTTTACACTATACCTCCTTGAACTGTCTTCTCATAACTGAATGATTGAGCAGTTCTTTGACTTGCTAATGAAAACTATTTAAAATCCACTTGAAACATGTATTTGGTCAGTCTCAGGCATATCTTGTTCCAGTAACTGTTGGGTTGACTTTTTTCCACAAATAATAATGAATGCAGGAATCAGGTGGCTAAACTAAACCCAGTTTGTATTGACTGATTGATTCATTGATTGAGTGAGTGATGATTAAATTACAGAATAAGTAACTGATTGCTTAAGAAACAAACTTGTGCAATCTATAGATATGAGCAGTGTAACACACCTTGCAACTATGGCACAGATGGTTCTGCTTTGGTACACTCAAACCAGACTTCATTCCTCACATCGAGCCTAAAATAGAATTAGCAATGATAATGAAAGCAGTTATGTCTGCACAGTGCAGATGTTGGTCTGTATGGCCTGACTGGGGCACATTTACAATTCAGCACAATTCAGCTTTACAGTTCTCTGGGCCGTAGCATCAATGAAAGCCATCAGCATCAATGAAGTCTGTTTTTGTGAGACATGACTTAGTGTATATCTAATACAAACTGTCACTAGATTGTATTTTATAAAAAAAAACACACATATTCGACTTTCTTTCAACTATCTCTCCTCACCCACACTGTATCTTTTCAGAAGTGACAGATGTAGCTAACTTTCAAAAACTATTCTGCATGCTGATTGCAAAAAAAAACACCAACATTATTATTCCAAAAGAGCAAAGAGACTTGTTTTTTTTTCCTCGCATCAGCAAGTTTAATGTTTTGTTATTCAAATGAGAACAATATCCTTTTTTAACAGAGTGGAAATTAAGAGGGACTTTGCTTACTGTGGATAAAATGATGATTGCTATTGTTTCCTTTGCAAAGATAAAGACAAACACTTTTGACCAATCAGTACAAAGCAACAGTGACATTCTTTCCTTGATTAGAGATGTGAAAATGTCTTAGATAATTAAGTATGATTCACAATGAAGAAAACTTTTTTAAATAACTCTGATAGCACTGAAAATCACAGTACTCCCAAGACTAAACATTTCAGAACCTATACTATCTGGTATAAAACCCATATGAATGCTGTAGATTTGGAGCACCCTCTACACCACTGTTTTGACAAATTGCCTTTGGGTCATAGGTGCCACTTCTTACACTGCAAAAGTGCATGCTTCACAAAGAGCTTTCTCACAGTTACCATAAACAATTTAAATGAAAAATGTGCAGGTCTTATTTTTGAACACAATTTTGGTTGTTAATGCTGTCCTTCAGATTTTTTTTTTTTTTTGTTGTTTGTTTGTTTTGTTATGTTGTCTGGCTTAAGTATTTTAATCTTCACTTTATGTTTTTTTTTTTTTTTTTTTGTTACAGTGCTGTATGTCAGTAAACATTTTTTCAAAAATTGCAGACCCTTGGAAGAACATTTAAGTGTATTTGTGTAATTTGCACACAGTGATTTCAAAAGAGACATTTATTGTAGCGTTTTTATCAAATGTCTTTATAGATCATTATGGACCAATGAATGGACTGTATCTTTTAAGTACACGACAGTCAAGAACAAATCTCACCCAGGCCATGACAGGTTGGGAGCCAATACATCTGCCTTATTATGCCATTATCTATATGAGTTCAGTATCCACTGTGAAAAGCACCTTCCAGATACTGTATACAAATTTTAGGTGCAGTACCGTGATTTCCACTCGGTGGCAGTAGTTAAAAAATGTCAGGATTTGTCCAAAGAGAAACACCTTGCTTAAAATAGGAACTACGATTAAAAATTTCTCAATTGGTAATAATCTAGAAACAAATCGAGATAGTTAATATTAAGTACCTTGCCATGTTACCATTGCTATTTTTTCTTATTCAATTGGTCTCTTGGTTTCATTTATAATATTAATGGTAGTAAAAATACTGTAAAGCATTTTTCATGTAGGGCTCTTAAAGTGCTTTATTTCTAGCTGGGTGAACATAAAAATTTAAAAGGTGGTGAATGAAATAATAGAGGAGTCAGGCTGGACCTATCGGGATGATGAAGAGGTCTTAGAGAGGAGACAGTTTAGCTGGCTGGAGGAGCAGGTCAGTCTCAGAGAGGTTTGATTTTAGGTGATGAGTCATCATTCAGGCCCTAGCAACAATCTCCGCAAGTAATGCAGTGATGGGCAAGGGGGACTACGCGTCACGACCGGTGAGACAGAAAGGTCTAGTATCATCTGCATAGTAATGAAACAGCAGAGATCATGAGCAGAAAAAACATTAATGAATGATCCTTCACAGAGGGAGAATATTATGGATCCATAAGGACTACATCCAAAAGGATTATTTGAAAAAGCCCACAGGATGCTGAGGTTGGACCTATTCTGGCAAGGCATAGGGAGTAGAACATGCTAAAGATCCAGGGACTGCCTGTGGTGGAAAGAATGTATTGTTTGAGTCTGTCAAAAACCACGGAGAGGTCCAGAATAAAACAACTGTGTTGTTCCTTGTGGCAGGGTGAGGGACTTCATTGACCAGGGAGAGAGCCATCTCTGTTGAATGTCAGGCATGAGAAGCAGACTGGTTTAGGTCCAGGATGTTGTTTAACAAAAAGACATCAGACAGTTTTTTAAATATCACATGCTAAAGTGTTTTGGAGAGAAATTGCAGTGGAACCAGTCACTGGTTATGAGAGATAAAGAGATGGTTTAAGAAGAGCTGTGATTCATGGCGGCTCGAAGCCATCAATAAGATAGCTGGAGAGGTACAGAAGAGGTGATGAAGATGAGAGGATAAGGACAGATTGCTGGAAACTGGGGAGAGGGAACTGGGTCAAGATTCCAGGTTTTTGGTTTGTGGGACAGCAGCAGATGGAAGAGATCAGAGTCAGAGACATTGTACAGGAGAGTGGTATGGGAAAATCAACACGCTGGGTAGAAGGGGGCTTGGAGAAGCGATTTCTATCTGTAACTTTGTCCTGTAAGAGTACTGAAACCTTGTCTGCAGGGGAGTTATATGAGAGAAGAAGATAGGGAAAACCTTATATGAGATAATGGCATTTTGAATTTTTTTTTCCTGGTTAAATGATTTTTAATTTCTGTAATGAAGAGGAGCAGGTGGATATAAGTAAATGATTAGATTCTCACAGATTTTTGATTTAATCCACTTCATCCCTATCAACACTATCTCAATTTCTATTTTCCAAGTAATGATATTCTTTTTTACGAAATGTTATAATTTCACAATTACTGCAAAAACACTTCGGGCACTAATCTCGTCCTAACTCATAGCTGTGGACAAAGTTAGACATATTACCTTGAGTACTTAATGCCATGTTTATTTCATAATTATGAGATGGATTTCAAGCTGTGTTCCAGAATGCCCAATTGCATTTGTAACTTCTGCGAATCTATCACCTCAATGTACATCCAGACCTACTCCATTTCAGTGGTGATGTGAGCGTTATACTTTTTTGGTGGAGTTTCACAAATTAGGACATGCCTCATTAATTTTTTGGAGAACATTTTGAAGAAATAATTATTCTCTTGCATCACAAAAATTAGAGTAAAAAGTAAACATTCCATCTAATGCAACTTATCATTTAATCACTGCAGCTTAGTTGTTCCTGAACTGTTTTAGTCACAGCTTTTATGCAGAGGCCCATAAAAGTTTCTGTAAGAAATCTTGAACTCTTTGATAAAACTGTATCAACCACCTAAAGGATGGGCTGTGACAGGGATCATTTGTATTATCTGTTAATTCCACCCATTTCAGTACTGAAGTGCCTCTAGCTTGCAAGTCTAGATATGAATAAAGTTGAAGTGCTTAACTCAGAGCTGCTGAAGAAGACTGGCTTCTCTCTGACATCAGCTTCACAAAAGTAAAACAATTATGAGGCTGCACTGGTCGCATACAAACTACTATAAAAAATTATCTTTGTTCTGGTGCAGATATCTCACAAATTTAGGTTTTCAAATAAATGATGTACCAGTTATGCAAGATAATACATTTTTTTATCATTGCATCTCAAGTTTAGACTGTCAAAATAGAGGTAATACTTTTATATTTTCCCCCCTCAAAAGTGTTACACAAAATTAATGTGGATATTTGAGATTTATCACAAATAAGCAAGGTAAAATAACAGCTGGTGATATTGCACAGAACTGGTGTGATGATAAAGGGGTATTTCTTTATTTATCATTTGGACTACCATTTTTCCAATTTTATGATATGCAACATATGAGAAATTCAGTGTGTAGATGCAGTTTAATATAGATGCAGAGAAGTGCTGGTAGGAAAGAAGCAATTT
Organism: Albula goreensis; assembly: GCA_022829145.1. Taxonomy (NCBI): domain Eukaryota; kingdom Metazoa; phylum Chordata; class Actinopteri; order Albuliformes; family Albulidae; genus Albula; species Albula goreensis. The sequence continues at coordinate 18,205,172 of CM040743.1, read as the reverse complement.
CTACAACATATGCCTACAATTAAACAGCAACCACTGCATTCCATGTTAAGCCTCTGGCCCTCCCCCACCAGCAACACTCTGTGTCATGTAAATAGTGGCAAACTGTAAGCATTTATAATCAGCGTTACCACAAAGACCAACATTTTATGCACCTACAGTAACTCCAGACTAGATTTTGAAGAGCGAGGAATATATATTCATATTTAGCTGAATAGAAAGAAACCTTTTACCTGTGAAATGTCTCTCAAATTTTACTGACCTTAACAGGATTAATCAAATTTGCAATTATAAGCAATTTTTTCAAATGCTCTCGTGCAGTATGTGCATAGATCAGCCCGTGATGAAATGAGTTTGATGTCCATTCTTTAGTCCCTGATCTGTGAACTTTTTGAGGTTTTGATGATAAATTCTCTACTTAAACCATTCTCTACTGCTCCTCTTTCCTGATTCATTTTGGTCTGCACGGTCCATAACTGGCATGGATACCAAATCATTTAGCAGTTTCTATGAGGTACCTGCAGTTCTGACACCAACTATTTTACCCACAATGAATCAATCTCTCATGTTTTTTTTTAAAACTCACGTTTTAATTTGTTGGTATTTAAATGCCCTTTATGGCAGAAAAATATTGGCTATAGCTATTGATATTAATTTGAAAATATATCATTTTTATTTCACTTTTAATTGTGATATTGGTAGTCCTTTTTAGTTCGGTATTTCAATTTTTTGTCTACACCTGAAATATATTTTGAGAGGGTCAGATTCGGAGACAGCATAATAATAAAAAAATACAGTACTGATCAAATACATTATCTTATTTTTGACTGACTCATATTTTTTTCAAATTATGAATGGGACTTCAAAGTCAGTATTAGAAATGAGTGAAAGAGGTTTCTTTGAACATTAATTTTAATTGTCGGTATTTAAAATATGTGGTAATGTCATACATATACCATTATATTCTACTGGAAACAATTCCACACCCACCATGAACATATTTTGTAGGAACAAAGAACAGTTGCAGAACCAGTGTCTGGAAATAGATGTGCTCAACATAAACCAACACCTGCATCGCTGTGTTTGATTCATTTACATCATCTGTGCTTTGCATCTCCCCATCATTTTATCTGGAACAGTATTACAAAACCTAAGCATTTTGCTAGGCCAGTCCATCTCTATTACTTATGGAAGCATCTGGTTAATCTCCATCTTCACTGTTATTTCAGGTAATTCAGGTAACTCAGGTGCAGAAGTGATGACAGGTGTAATTCAGGTGCAGTAGTGATAACGGTGAAACATCATTCAACATGACGCTGTAATACAATGATGGAAATGCTTCTCCAGTCACTAAACTTGTGTTCACAGGATCCCCAGTGCCTCATCTAGAAAAATGTTAATACACACAAATGTGATTGTGACATTGGAAGAGCAATAAAAGTGTATTAGTGGGACAATTGTAAAAGTATGTCATTTAGTTATACCTTACTGGGATGCAGTTTCAACATCCCAGTAATGTTGATGGGTATTGATGGTGTTGAAATTGTCAGATATGGGTATATGGAGGTTAGGAATTAACTTTTCTTTGGATTAGCAAGAAACTGATAGAATGAGAAAAAAATGTTTGTATACTTGTCTCTGCCATACTCCCACCACCCTTGTCATACACACACACACACACACACACACATAGTCATATAGTTTGGCCCTTTAGGAAACATTAAACCCACCTTCCCCCATTTCCTACCTCCACCGCCCATTCTTGCTGTTTCTTACATTTAAAGTGTCAGAAAGTATAAATATTTCTACTACTACGGCAGGAACCTTATGTTACCTTCAGGAAAACTGTATCAGCCCTTGGTGAGGGTGGGGGTCACATGATTCTCCAGGTCTAGTCTAACAACATTATGCTGTGCTCATCTTCCAATGCCTGCCTGACAAAAACATTAGCTGAATACATAAAAAATAAATGTCAGACTTCACCAGGATTCTATTGACTCTTGTGTCTAAAGTCTATCCACTCATAGAAGAGAGGTTACATGTGTTTTTGGGGCTCTTCATCTTGACTGGGGTCTATAAGTCAAAGGCCAAATCAACAGCCAGTCTGTGGGATGCGGTGGGATAGAGAGAGAGTTCCGATCCACTGAAAATAAATAAAAAACATTGATTTTAAATCAGTTTTTTGTCAGTGTACAGAAAAATACTATTTTTAATTAAAAACAAGAGAGTTATCATAAGGGAATCATGACCCCTGAGCAGTGAAAAACAAATTACTCTAAATATTGATTACATTTTTTTGTAGCTGAGGTAAAGGTATTTTTGGATGATTAATTTTTAATCAGTCATTTTTAATCTGAACATTGTTGCTATTGCTCACAACTGAACATGACTGGAGGGTTAAACATACCTTTAGGCTATATAACAACTACTGTTCTTTGCTTTTCCTTTATGATTATTTAACATGCATTTCATTTATTTACCTCAATGTATATTTGAACTGTAATAGTTAACATTTAAATTGAATTGATTACTCAAGTAACACTGACAAGTCAAGACAAACTAACAATTTTAATTTGAAAGACATTTTTTTAAGTATCAGAAATACATAAGTTGTTCACCATAATTCAATACAGCCAGCAAACAATCATCAAAAAGCTACTCAAAATACTCACACACACACACACACACACACACACACACACACACACACACACACACACACACACACACACACACACACACAAACAAAAATATCTAGTATTTAGAAATGGTAGCCTTCAACAATGGAGGACTATAGACATCTTCAGGGAATGCATAAAGTGTGTGTAGCTTCAAGGTAGATGTAAAAGAAAAGTGACACAAATGTGTGTATTGTTAGCAGAGCTTCTCATACTATGGCAATGTGACAGCCTTGAGCTCTCATCTAAGAGCTAAGCTTTCATTTGCCATTACTAGCAGGCTAATCAAAAGAACACATTTTCATCGTCAACAGTCATCAGCTTTCCACATTTAATTAAATGCCCTCACGGCCTGAGCACATATGAATCTACGTGCAATAGCACTTTGTTGGAATTCATCCATTTAGCTATATTAGGTTATACTGAACATATTTAGTTAAATGCTGACAGATTACACAAGACAAAAAAAAAAAGAGATTATTTGTTCTTAATTGTTTACTGCTTCTTTAAAGGTCATTCAATAAAGACATTTTAAGACTTGCATAGCACCTAGAATTCATGAAATAGTGGGATTTTTTTTTGGTACTTATCAGGCCATTAAAATCCCAAAAATAATGCTGCATCTCAGCCCTTTAGCAAAGATACAAACTCCGCAATCAGATATCCTGCTGTATAAATGATAGGTAAAAACAGTTACATAAGTCTGTCAAGATGGGATTTCAAAATACATATTATATCTTAGCAGTGTGGTGTAAAAACATTAAACAACAGAAACAGATTAGAAAAAAATCAGTAAAGACAGCATCATCGCCATTTTGCCATTGCTTTCATTTAAACTTGATGAACAATGTAAAGGCCCTTTGTAAATAGAATTATTATTTATTATTACAATATTGTGTCTTCAACTTTGTGGGAACATGTCAGAAGAACAGGGAGCCAGTTGAGCTTCATTGATGGAAAGCACCAGACCCCTCATGGGAGTGAGTTTCAAAGGATTTGACAAAATGTGTCATGTGCCAAGACCCCTAATGAAAACAGGATTGTGTGGTTCATAGTGCAATGCATGCTGGGATTTACTAAGTGTCAAATAATAGAGCCTTTCTCATACAGCCTGCCTCTTCTCATTCACTGGAAGTGTGATGGAAAATTTCAGGAAAATGAATCTATTCTTTTATTGAAGAGATTAAGGACCTCCTACAGGATAGTAGGTTATGCTCTTAGTGATTTGAGAAAACCATTATGAATGGAATGGCTTAGGTACAGAGACTCAAAGATACCAGGCTTTGACACAATTTTTTGTTGCTTTCTTAAAATCATTTTTTAGTCTGAAATGAATTTTGAATTCTCGAAACTGGGACATTTTTTTCATCTTGCTTTGTGTGTCGACTTTGGGCTGAATTCAGACCAGCACTTTTAAATGCAGTTTTCAAATAACTCCCCATTGAAAGAGTGGGAGTCTTACAAAGCAAATGCACTTAAGCGCAGGTCTGGATTCAGTCCTTTGACAGCACAGTGCAGGGCATAATAAAAAATCATAAATTAAATATTTAATTTTTATTTCCCATTTGCAGGCTCATATGCTGATTTTTCTTTATTTCGTTATATTCTTCATATATAACATATAGACATTACAGGAGTACATAGGGTTTCATCCAAAGGAATTCCAGTTAGAATCACAAATATAATGTACAGCCATGTGTTAATATTGTCCAAAATCACAAAGACATGGAAAACCAGTTAAAAACAAAAAACTAAAAAACAGTGTCAAAAAAGTAAATTGTACATTTAACCTACATTTACTGCCATGAATACATTGTTATGCCTGAAACAATTGAATAGACTCGATGTAGAAATTCCAGTTCACTTCTAGTTCCTTTTGATTTTTGTATCCTACGTAATTTTCCATTTAATAGTACTAGAATTGGAACTGACGCCAAATGCACTTCAGTTTTTTCATGTGTACTTTCTATTTCTCCAAGCTACACTGTGTTCTCAATACTAATTAAGCTGGAAGAGTAATACATATTTTTTTTTTACAATTAAAGATATCTTATAATAGTATTTGGTCCAACTACATTGGAATTTTACATTAAACATGAATAAACTAATTGAAAGTGTACCATTTCATATTTGCATTTTGAAAGTATTTCAGTTTAAAGGGAAGTGTAAGCACAGTTATTCGGTGGGACTGGTCCTGTCCTCTCATGTAATTGGTTGACTGATGTCTGCTTTGAGACAGGATGCAACCATACATTACTTTAAAGAACATTAGCAGTGTCATGTTACATAATATCAATTTAGTGGGACCTTAATAGAAAATACAGCCTGTGGATGTAATGCAACACAAATACAGGACATTCTCCTTCATTGCAAGATCACATCAAGCGCAGAGAAGAACCACGGTTGTAAAAAATAGAAAAACGAATCTCTGGCAGTGATTCCAAGGACTCAACATCGCCAATGATGAAGAGGAGTCTCCAACGGCCCTTATTCTCCAGCACTAAAACTCTAATTAACAATTTATTTTTTTGTTCTGGCTTATTGGCAAGGTGACATTTGATACAGATCCCATTCCCATTCATGCGGTACTGAACTTACGGTGGGCCCACAGGGAATCATGTAACCTTTGGAAAACGCACCAAGGCCAATTAACCGCTGTTCTTTATATGAATGTTACCAGAAATAACAATTCCAATACAACCCACCATGACGGTCCTATCAGAAAATATCAACTCTCATTATTTAATTGACCAAAGTAACTTTTTTCAGTTTTTTTTTCTTTTTCTGTCTTCACTATAATATTCCAATCTCATGATTTTTTTGTGAAAGCAGGAGGGACAATTCATAAAGTAATATTATATAACTTCACATAAACCACACCTTAAACCTTGATACTTCATTTATTTATTAGCCACGCTGTACTGTCAAACGCTGGTTCATGAATCAGGCATTCATAAACAAGTAATTTCTTTTTAATTTGTCAGTGAGTGTTATGTCATTCTAGTTAGCATGTTCAGTTATCCTGATCTATAAGAGGAACATCGACTTATACTGTTCTGGTATGGCTACTCTCATTCAGATATAAATAGTGATTTTTATTCACTCTGGCTTTGGACCAATGAAGTACTGGGTGTTTGGGTAATTTATATGTGTGAAAATGAACTCTGAACTGGAGGGTTTTTAGACAGGATATCCTCAGCCTAATGAAACCATGCATAGATTAACCCATACAATTCCACATTATTGCACTGCACCATGACACAGAGTAATCAATTACTGCTTATGAAATTTCCCGAAGGTGTGAGTGACAGCGGTGTTATTTTGTGCAGCTACGGTGCCTGGTACTCGTCCCCGCTTATTAAATCTTCGTTGTCTCATTAAAGTTCAGTAAATATTGGCACAGACACCCTGGCTGTTGAGTTGGGCAGATGCTGTGCAACAAGGTCTCCTCGGAAATGGCAATCTCTTAATCAGGAATGCATCTGGCATCCCAGCACACTCCCTTTCTAAGTATGGGCTTGTAGTGTCCAAATCCGACCCAGTTCTGCTCCCTCTCTGATCACACACCAGGTTTATTCTAATTATAGCTTCCCCTCAGCTGCTGTTGTGATTTGAAGTAAGGGGCATACAGTATTTGTAAAATTCCTTTGAACTTGCAGCCATTGGTAGGAATATATGATATCATTTTTCTTTCACTGTTTGACATGGAACCAACGATTCCTTATGCTGCATGACCTCTACCTCTTCTGCGTTTCGCATTGAGCTTGTTTTTATACCGTTGTTGAGCTGAAATGGCTGTTAACAGAGCTTCATTGGTCCCAAATAACCTGTGAAGAGAGCAAAACTGCTTAGTCGAAATAAACAAAGACCGAAAAGTGCAAGCATTCCCTTTTCTGTTCACAAGCACAGTTTGGCAAGTTATTTTGGTGTTTGCTGATTTTGCCAAAAAGTGCTTGCAAAGGAAAAAACACAGGAGTTCCATTTAATCATCCAAATGGTGATTGAATCTAGACCACAGTCTTCCAAGGGAATAACGATCTTTGGTCAACCTTTGTGCCAGTCATTTATGCACAGGGGTTTTTTACTTGTTTGTATTTTTCTGTGTAGTCCACTGCCACTTTGTGCCTCATCCAGCTCAGGTAAAAAAAAAAAAAAAAAACCAGACAACGAATCCAGGGCAAACATTTAAATCCTTTTCCACTCACATCAGCAAAATGCTTTTACACCTGCAACTGGGAGCTTGGTTTGTATAGACCGAGGGAAGGCCCAGAATTCAGAAGTGAGCAAACCCTTTAAAAATGCATAAGGAAGCTCTCCGACTGTGTGAGACAAAGTGACGGGGCCGAGCTCTTTCATTGTACCTGAGAGCAGAGGGGAGGCATTGTTTTTGAGTACCAGCAGCCTGAAAGGTTAAGTCTTATTCCCAGACTCCTGAGCCATGAGCATATAAGCCTGTCAGAGACAGAGACTAAATGTGGGTAATTACAGTATTCTCTAAAGCTGGAAGCCGGTAACCGTAGCGCACACATGATTGGCAGGATTAGCCCGTAAGATGAACTCAAAGGCCACATTTCCATGCACACTTCCCTTTCCCTGCAGTTTATTTAGAATAATCTATAGCCATAGGGTCAGGCATTAGCTATGTCATTATCTGAGTATGACCATCAGTTTGAAGTGGTAGGACAGAATTGGCCCTATCCTTCTTGTAGGACCCAGAGGGTAAGATGGGTTTATATTGGCCATATTTGCTTAGGTTACCACTACTTCATGTCTTTCAAATGATCTACCAAGTGCTCACAGGCCATCAAGCACCCACAGGCTACCAGCTGTCTTCTGTGAGAGACATACCTAGTGCTGGGTCTATAGTGCTGTGTGGTCTGTTTAAACTTTTGTACTGCACATGCTTCAGCTACAGTGCTCCTGGCACACAGCCACAGGTGGCATAACAGTAACCAGAGAGGCATGATTGGCAATTCCATATTAGGGAGAAAAAGAAATAGGTGAAAAAAATTATCAGTACACTTCATTTCAGCTTTAATGGATCTAATTTATAACAGAGTGCAACCCTTCACTACCCTTTGATAAGGAAAGTCATTATAGTGAGTGGTCTTATTTGTCATTTCTCACACCTGACAGTTCATTGGTTTACAGAAAGTGAAATAATAGACACCCTTGTGTGCTTGATTTTTCATGTTCTCATGTTGTATATCCTGTTGCTCTTCTCAGCCTGCAGCGGTCTTACCAAGTGTACAGCGCGGGTCTCTGAAATACTATTCCCACTGCCGTCAAGCTTGTTGTCTGTTCCATGCCTTGTGTATGCAAGCTGCTCTAATCACACGGTTTTCAAATTTCCTCTGAGGGGCACCCGAGGCTGTTTGCCAAAAAAATCCCTAGAGGCTCTCTTACAGTTTTCAGCTAGTGTGTTTAATTTCAGTTTGAAATTATTTTTAAGTGTGTTGAAAACATGTAATTATAAGAAGAAACCCCAGGATAAGTCTTCTTTTGGCCCTTGCACGTGTAGTTCGAGTTTTAGCGTAAAGATCATCCAGGAAGATGGACACACACACATACACGCCCGCACACGCACACACACACACACACTTTTGCTATTGTAAAAGGCTATGTTGCATTTTGTATTCAGGAACAATGAATGGCACAGGTAAGATTTACTTTGTGTTCATGAGTAAGCAGAAAGATGATCAGACCTACAGTCACACTGCTGCTGTATGTTCCATGTATTATAATTACTAATTGGATTTTGTGGGAGAGCCAGGCACTGTTATGGAATACTGTTATGGATGGGGCTCCCAAGTGCTGTCCATCATGAACTATGAAAAAAAGACTATACTCCCCACAGAATATTACTGGATGAATTTAGAACAAAAATAATAAGACATGAACATGGAGCTCATAAAACTTTGCTCTTGTAACAACAGGGTGCAGCGTTAAAATCAATATACTGTACATCTAAGGGTTTCCTCTGTCTCAGTTCTGCCGAACTGCAATATTGTTGCCTGAGCAGTGATGAATAATAGCACAAAAATAATTATACTCCTCTAATATTATGGTGACTACAATTACAATATAACTTCAATGTCACTGGAATGACATTTACCTGTGCTATATGAGAGAGCTACATGATTAGATTACAGGCCAACTTTGCTGTGAAAAATACCACCATGATCTCAGCTACTAAAGGCGATTGAAGGCAGTGTGATCAATCAAGAAAGAAAGTAAAAAAACACTTACATGGTAAGTAAAAAGGAAAATGGAGGTAGGATTTCCTCTAATTTCTGCCCTCGGGTAAAGGAAACCTGTGGAGGGCTCCCTAAAGAGCTGATGTGATTAAACTAAAGGGAAAAAAAATAATTATCGCTGGCCGCCCTGATGCCCAGCTCCCTCTCTGCGTGGATCAGAGCGGACCACACGGACGCATCACAGCGTGTCAGTTTGGCAGCGTGATCGCCTGTGACAGCCCTGACAGTGCACGGAGTGTGTGTTACATAATTCAATCAGCTTTGGCCCTCCGTCACTGGGGGGAGGGGAATGTGTGTTCCAGTCTCGCTGCACTCGAGAGGCAGGTGAGTCCATGATAAACAGCGGTCATCTCAGCTCAGACCAGACCTGGACCACCAAAACCTCCATACACCCTCCTCAGCTGTAACGTGAGGTTGATGACTCTTCATCCATTTGGTCAGTTGTTAATCACCTTGTTTAGATTACCATACTTCTTCTCATGTGGAGAAACCTAGTACTTGCCTGTAGCCTATGAATAAAAATGGCCCATTTTCTCATTTGACTGCACTGTCTCCCACAATGCTCAATAACAGCACAATAACATTTTTTTATTATTCCACTTAATGCAATCCATGTTGTCATTTACAATCTGGTTGATGGGCAGAAATGACAAGGCTATGCATATATTATGTCTCAATAGATCAGTTACCCTGACCATCCTTAACTACAAAAATGATAAACTAATACAAAATATTAACAAAAGAAACTCCGGAAAGCAAATCTCACCTTCCATTAGTGGCATTGTAGCAAAATATGAACATTAGCTGAATATCAGTTGCTAGTTTACAGGGGTGATACTGCCTGCTCATAACAAATGGTCATCAATGGCATACAGATGTTATTTATAATAAGATCTGGATTAATATTTCCTGTAGCATACTATTCAGTAGGTGCCTTCCTGTTTTAAAGGCAATTTCCTCATTTGCTCCTGAGTTTGGAATGCTCAAATACAACAACAGGGCTGCTCTGTCGCTGCCGCATCCTCCAATTAGCTGCAGACTAGCGCACGCATCCTGCGGGATAAACACAGCCAGCTGCTGCCTCTTTCCCCCTCTGTAATCCATCAGCAGAGCAGCCCCAGACGCTGTGCCTGAGCTCTGCACAGCTGCCACAGGCTGAGCACGCATGTCCAAACCACCAGAGGAGGCGCTGCTGAGCAAAATGGGGGCTGAAGCACTCCTCGGTGGCTGAAATGCTCCCTCTGCAGGCTGCAGGCTATGGCTAATCATCCCTGCGCCAACGCATACCACAGTCAGCATGGGCATGGTTCAGATTCATTGCGGTGAGGCATGAGGTTCAATGGGACGTACCCCTCACAAATCTCAGAATACCCCCTGGTCACAAACATGATGCACCTTGGTTATTCATGTCTTTTATGTTCTCAGTTAATTCCCATATTTTACAAACAAGAGTTGAGACAAAGGGTCAAGGGTCATTTTCTGATTTACGCACCTTGGCACAATTCACATCACTTTTCTTCAGTTGAAGAAACACTTAATTAAAAAGTATAACTAGTCAACAACTTTATTTTAACCTTTACCAAATGTCAGTTATTTATTCACCTGAAGACAAGGGGTTGCTTGGTAACAGTGGCGATACGTGTCATCATCCTGCCATATATAACTGTAATACTTGAGAAGCATTGGGTATAAACTGAGTTAAACAAACTGAGTTTGTTGCTTTGCTCATCTCAGTCAGATCTGTGGTAACAGTACACAGCTAAACTACTCACCAAAGTACAGCACCCAGCTATACCGAAACCGAGGTCTGTCAACAGCATGGACTGATATTTGTACTTTTGGAATTAAGACTGTTCAAAATGACAAATCTCGATTAATATAAGTGTTACCATTAACAAGTCCTTAATATGTGACTAAGACTGTACAAACAAGATGGTACCTGAACAAAATGATAAATCATTTATTTTTGTCCTGTTATGTACCTATTAATATGGTCTTAGTTATCCTTCAATATTTAAATAAACAAAAGTGTTAAAAAATATTACATATTAAAAAAAAAAAGTTATTTTATATAGTTTATATTGAGATTAAGTCATTTGGTATTTAGTATGTGTACAAATTAATGTTTTTACTTTTAGTGGTTTTGCTAGTGTATTAGCCAATTCATTACTCAGTTAATCAATGAAGACCAAAATTTGAGTAGCATTAATTTAAAGAACATTAGCAGTGTCAGCTGTGTACATTCTAATGGTGTGTGTTTGTGTGAGTTTGTGTGTGTATTCAGTGTATATACATACATTGTATATACATAAACTGAGAGGCAAAGTTTAACTCCAACATTTTCCCAGAGGTACATCCAGTATTTTCAAATAGTAAAACATATTTGCCTCTCATCACTTACTAACAGTTCATTGCAAAAATACGAAAAATCTTAGTCACATTCATATTCATGAAATACCATACATGGCACACTGGAGAGATTTATGGAGGAGGAAATGTAGATGCAATCATGGAAATTTTCTGTATTTCTGCACTTCTGACCATGCACAGTCAAAGTAAAAGCTGCTGTAATTATACCTGGAAATGAAACTGAAACGATTGCCACAAGCAAAATGGAAAATGGCCATTGGGACGCTCAGAGCGGAAATATCAATGTGCTGGGTCTCCAGACAGTTGTGAGCTTGTAATGTAGTTTATAGACATTGCAGAGCACAAAGTACTACAGGAGGGCTTTGTTGCACTGGTCAGAGGAGAGACATGGCTCACATTGATGACAGCTGGTGGCCTGGGGGTTTCTGATGTATGGGTAGAGGGGGCTGAGTAACCCAACAAAACCTGGCCAGCTTGGAAACAGATATTTGGCCTTGGGATGATATTTTTCAGTCAAATCAAATACCCAGGAAAAATGGGATTCAAAAAACTAAAATGAGAACATGATCCAAACACATACAATTAATCATAATCAGCAATAAAGTACTTTCCAAAACTTTCACTTCTTGATTCTCTCTCATTTGCTCGCTGGCTGTCTTGTAGCCTTTCATCTCCAGATTAAAGTCCCTTCAGTGTGAAGTGAACTCTTTTTTTAAAGAGGGCACATCTTGCATCTGCTTAGAGTTGATTGCCTCCCGACCAACGCTGGTCGATGAAGCCAAGCCCTAACTCAGGTAAACATGGCTAGTGTCTGTCAGCAAGTTGCAGATGTTCTAATATCTTTTGCCTTACGTGATGAATTTATTCAATTTATATTTTTATTCATCATCATCATTTATGTTTTATATTGTTAATTTCATGCTGATAAATTGGAAAGTTCAAGGTGTTTGGGTATTTTCACAAAAGCAATAACAAGAGCTCAAGTAAGAGGAGAACATTTGTCTGACCAAATGACAGAACAAAATCAGTTTCACTATATGTCTCTATATCTATATATTTGGTCTATAGCGGTGTGTCTCCTGCTAAATCCAGTCATTTAATTGAAGCTAAAACATAGCCAACAGTTGTGAAAGACTGTGCTAGCATGTTTACAGACTACCATTTCCATAATCAAAACACTTACCCCCTCCCCTTGTACAATTCCTTATTGCACTTCCTCTGTGAGACATACTGTGACAATAACACCCACACCCCAACCTCTCAGAATTACTGCACTTTCAACAAGATCTGCTATCACGGCTGAGAATTTTTAAATCCTAGTTTTCTACCTCTTTCTTTTTTTTCAAATTCATTGTGACATTGAGCTATACTACAGCAGGGAAAACAAGAACCTGGGCTGGTGCAGAGGCCTGGTGTTTCCTCCAGACGTCCTCATCAGGACTGCTAAAATATTCATCAGGCAGAATTGGAGGTGCCATGGGCATTTGGAGCACTGGTGATGCTTCCAGAAATGTAATGTACCTTCCGTCTCGCTCACACAAGGAGGAGCAGTGCGCTCGCATTGGGATGCAAGGTGTGTACAACATTTTAACTTGTTTTTTGTTATCCTGACTGTTTATCTGTTATCAATCAGCTGACGGTGGTGAGCATGAACCAAGTATGTATGCAGTGCAGTATTTACAGTATCCGCAGGTAAAGGCCTCTCAGTTAATGAAATGTATTGCGCTTAAATGGAAAATAATAGCAGCATTTTGGTCATAGGACCGTACAAACAGTCCTCTTCTCCCCAGTTAAAGGCAGAGTGTGCCGAAACTATAAAAGTCTGCATGCTTCATTCTTAAATAATTACTGAATGCGAGCATGACATCACAGTCACATTTCATCACATGATTCACATTTTGAGATTGCGAGAATCATTCTGAGGATGTTGCGGCTTTCAAAAATATACTTCTTTCACAAAATATTTATTCCCCCCACTAGTGAACCCAGTCTGCTTCACACTTCATATTATGCAGTGTCTCTCTCTCTTTTTCTCTCTTTCTGTCTCTCCTGCACCTAACTCAAAACTGAGAGGGCTTACTTTTCCACTAAGTTCTATTTATCATGTTCACTTTTTATGATTTTATAAGACTATTGTGGATTAGTTTTCTTCACTTTGTGTCCCCAATCAGATTTCAAAGAATAAGTATGTAGGCAAGTCAGCTCTAGAGAGTGTCAATTTTCGAGAAACTCAAAGAGATTCAATTAAAAGTCTAAGGAAACTCCACACAACACAACACCACAAACAGAAGTGAAAGCCACTTTAAAAAGCAAAGGCACATTCAAATGTATACTTTAGCTGTTACCTTTTTTTATAACATGTGAATAACTACTAAATAGGTAATAATTTAGCAAGACAACAGCATTGAAACCAAATGTTATACAGTTATGATATTATTCATGCTATTTTTTCTTAATGTTATCATTTATACCCTAGATGTTGAGTAAAATGACAAACGTGAATATCCAAGAAGTACAACTGAAAAATACTTCTGAAATACCATCATAATCTAAAATAGAATGTGATATTTGACACCAATTTACTGTGCTAAAAACAACAATGGTTATGATCTGTAGCAATACAGCTGAACAGCAATGCTTAAAATAAAACGCGACTTAAAAACAGGTAAGAAAGAGGGTGAGAATAAATAAGTGGATTACAGGGGAAGAGGAAATGGCTCTGAAATGGTCAGAGGAGGCAGCTAACTGCAGGTGCTCTGAATGAGTAATATGATGGAATGTTGGGCAGGGAGCCCGTGAGCTCTGGGTGGACGTATCTCTTTCGGTAATGAGCTCCCATTACGGTTTATGGCCTGTGGGCCCGCTCTTTCAAAACGGTATTTTTCATCATTAAAACGCTAAGTTCAGGAAGGGCGTATGAGCCAATTTTCTGAATATGAATTAAGCTGCCACCCCAAGTGCACTCTACCTTTTCCCCATTAAAAATAAAATAATAAAAAAAAAACAAAATGAGAGAAATGGGGAGTGGGGAGAGAGAATAGAGATGAAAAGATGCAACTTTCAAATGAGTTTACAGAAGTGGATTAAAGTCGAGGTAATGAAAGCAAAAAGGAGGATGTCATTTTCAGTTTTATTCCAAATGAGGCAGAGGTACAACATTATCCTTTTTAAAGCTTATGGGAAACAAAGTTGCACACTTTATATAAATAAAAATAATAATACCTTCAAAATCTGCTCATGGCTGGCTTGCTATAAAAAAGGAAAACCACCACCACCCTCACTGAAATTGTTTTATCCTGCTTTTTTATTTTATTGTACTTTCTGTAGGGGTGGGGGGCACCCTGTCTAGAATGTTCCTCGGCATTCTTGCACCTGCAATATCAGATGCATCTGCTTGAATTGTCAATGATTGTGAGTGTAAGGGACTGCTTGAGTGGGTTTATTCGCCAGTCCTCTCCGGTTTGCCAGAGGGAACGGATACGATAAAGCCCACTCTGCTCACTGCTGCATGGCTGAATTCTTCAGAGTGCCTTTGAAACTTAATGCAATTCTCCTCCACCTCATAATATTAAGCCACATCAGGGCACTCCTTCACCATATTTATTCTCCAGTCATATTGGAATAGATGAATAATGACATTATGGGTACCGCTTTCGTGCTTTTCCATTTGACCCCACCCCCTTTACTGCCATGGTTTTCATGGGTCAGACAGTTTCTACAGCTGAATTTGGTATGGGAGTTTTGTTGGATTTATTTTTGGTTTTTATTCATTCAGTAGGACTCAAGCACTGTTAGGATTATAAAGTCCAGTTAGCTCTGGGAATGTTGGTTGTGTTATATGTCACTGCCTCCAGAGGTCTCATTTTTGACTTGTGTTAGCACCCGAATCTTCAGGTTTTGCTCACAAGGTTCCACTTCTGCAACATGATGATGATGATTTATTTGATTATCAAAAAATATGAATAATCTTGCTCTAGAGCAGCCATCACATACATTTAAAAATCATTGAGGATTTAAACACAAGAAAGCCTAAGGCTTATTTCAGTTGTGGTCCTCACAAGAAATACACAAGTCAACAAAACCACCCAACAATTTTAAAAGATAACTGAGGACAAAAAAAAAAAAAAAAAAAACAGAAAATAGACACTAGGGTGTGTTGTAACAGGGGTTCTTTCTGATCATTCAAGCTTTGCTTTAAGAGTTGCTTTAAAAGATCTCATAGAAGCAGCAGAAGAATTTGTCAAACAGAAAATATTATACATTTATAGATATATTAAAAGTACATATCACTAAGTACTAGGCTTTCCACTTGTTCCAACTCCATTCAGATTTTTATGAATTGTATGAATGATTCTTGTTGTCTACATCACTACATCTTGATGTTTTGGCTCAAGGGTTGATAAAGGACAAATGGTATAATTCTGTACTCAAACAAACATAAATTATTTCCCTCCAAGAGAAAGGGTTACAAAACCAGTTGGCCTTGAGAGAAAAAGAACCTTTTTTATTTAGTTTAGTTGGGGGGGTTATAGACAAGATGACCGAGGGAAGCACAGGAGAGAGGGACTCAGGAGAGAAGATGGATTAGCAGCATCCAGCGCAGCATTTATTTTCCTTTTCTTTCCAGTTTTTCTTTGCTCAAAATTAACGATAAGTCACAGTATTTACTTGAACAAAAAACAACTATAAATGCAAAGAAAACACTCTTCATCAGTGCTAGACTTTTGTTTTTGTTTGTTTTGCTTTTTTTTTTAGGCCCCCTAGCATGCTGCACCCAGTTACCATTTCCTTCTCTTTCCTCTTTTTCTACGGTAGACTACAGGGCCTCTATATAGGCTACTGCCCTCCCCCTGGAGCAAACCAATACAATAAAATCAATTATCCCCCACAGTACACACAAAATTCCCAAAAACAACATACAAGAACATAATAGTTTTACATGAAACACCAATACAAGACAGACGATTGAAATTCATTCACCACAAAATAAATGACCAAACCAGACTACACCACAATATCTCCCCCATTTACTACCTAAGAAGGGAACCTCCCCTCCCCTTAAAATGGCACAGGTATCGTTGCTCTGGTTCGGTTGCATTACAGTGTATGGAGATCGCCGGTAAGATGGCCAATGAATGAAAACATGTTTACCGGGATTTTATGCGTAACTGTTTTAGAATAATTGCAAGTAGATTGTCATTGAAAGTACCAGTTTAACCTGTGGAAAAATATATGAAAACCATTAAACATTAACGACAAACACATATACGGACACTACCAAACAAACACAAAGACGCGACACAGGAATACCCGCCATCAACCCGCAGCCAGGAATAAACACGAAATCTTTTACCTTTTTATGTTTGCCGGCGTTTTAAGATTTACATGCATTCTCCCTCCCAGATCATGACAGCACGGTACTCCGTGACAGGGGTATACTCCATATTTTGTATACTTGGTATCTTTTCTGGATCCCATATTACTTGTATTATACTAATTCTGATTTTATTTTTTTCTAATGTGAATGTCTCACCAGGTTGAACTCATTGTCATCATCCAAGAATTCACCTGTATCATCCTTTCTTTGTAATTAGGGACAGGTGGACAGGACAGGCGACTGAACAATTGATCAATCTGCACTTGCACATGTGAGTTATGCATTAATGTAATTGGAATTGATTACCTTGTGCTTCCTACACAGACAGGCTGTCATTTTGATTGAACTCTCATTCAGATGTGCATTGAGAAAATATGGTTTCTTAATGTTTTATGCAAAAACACATTTGACATTTTGTTGCATTTTCTGTGAATTTTGTGTTTTTGTAAAAAAAAAAAAAAAAAAAAACTTTAGAATGTAGTAGCTTTGACCATGGTTCCATCAATGTTGACTCAGCTACTGAAATAAAGTTCTTAAAATTTCAGTTTGATATATTGAGACTAAAGCCTCTTAATGGGGAAAGAGTAGTGCAATAAGGTGGTGAGAATGATCAGATTTTTATTTATCAAGATGTTGCCGGTTTGGTTGGGGCTGAAAACCAGGCGGTGCATTAGGCCTTGAGTGCACACAGTGAAGAAACTCATGGCCATAGCTGGGGTATTTTTAAAAACTCTGAAAGTGGCCGTCCCAGGTGTCTTGTAGTATGAGAACAGCTAAAGCGAGCAGCCAGCTGGACGGAGCTTGACAAGCTTCCCTACGGCAGGAAGCAGGCAGTGTGAGGGTGTGATTGGCCTGCACGTATTCCATATTTCAGCCCGAAAGAGGGAAGAATGTGCGGAGCAGCTGGGGTGTGTGTGTGTGAGTGTGTGTGTGAGTGTACAGTACATGTGTTTGAATATGTGTACATGTGTGTCTGTGTGAACTTCTTCACTCCACCAAAGTGCTAACAAGATCCCAAGAGGGAGTTGAACAAACAATCGTTCGACCAGACAACAGCCCGGAATCAGCGTTAACTTCACAATGCTTGCAGAAGTACACTGGAGCAATAAAACCAGTCAAATGGATTATCTTGCTATCTGGCTGGATGGCTGAAAAGCATAAATCATGAGGGGGAGGGAAATGCCAGAGTTCAGCTTCCTGTCAATGAGATGTTGCAGCAGAGGGCATGCAACCATAGGCTAACATGGGTCTTAGAACAGAGCTATCCAGTGACACTTCTGTCATGTAAGGAAGACAAGTAGATGGGATATGGACTGTTTTATGCTTTGGAGAGATTTTGGCAAGACAGCCACCCCTGGGAAGATTTCCACAGTCCCAAATGTCCTCCTTCTGCAAGTGTGGAGACCTACAACATTACAAGTCACTTTCCTACCCTTTCCTAACCAATAGAAATCATGCTTGCTCCTAAAGTTCTGAAGTGATTTCTCCTGACCACATCAGGTCAGAAAATTGGTTTACTGTTTCAGCTGAAAGATGGAATCTCCTACGGCACAGTGTCCCTGCTACTGCCCTGGAGGGTTTACTCTGTGCAGACAAGAGACCACCCTTACTGGCCTACTAATACCGCTTCCATGGTGCATGGTGACATAGCTGCTGGCAAAAACAGCCAGCTGAAAATATACCTGTAAACTGCTCCTGCTCTGCACACTTTGAACTTCCTCTTCCTTGCACAACTTGTGATAATCCTCAAAAGATGTCATAAATAGATAATGCTGCTCTGTTTGGAGGGACAAGGAGTGGTTTAGATGATTAAACAATTTTCATTCAGTAAATATTTTAAGGGCATATCAAATGCTTGTTTTTCTCTCCCTTACTACTCAGTTCTCTTACAAGTATTTCCCTGCTTCTGTTGTACTGAAGTAGGTAGGTAGGCTTTTGGTACTGTGTTGGATTCCATGAAAACGTTATCACTCTGGAATATGGAGTAGTTGTAAAATACATTTTAATTAGAGAAAATAGATTTCTGCAAACAATATTTAGATACATTCTTTGTGTACATAAACACTACCATTCAATATGTTTTCATTCTTAGTTTTTTGTCCTTTATTGCAAGACTACATCATAACACATCCCTGTGAGCACTTAGAGGAAGCTGCAGGGTAAAATCTGCGATTCGACACTTACAGCTGGATTAGATTATGGTAAAAAATGTAAGTTAAAATATGCTTAACTTAAAAATGAAGGTGGGAAAAAAGATGCAAACTTCTGTCTTTTTTCATGAAATATGTATTTTTCCATGAATAATTCATGATCTGACATGTCTGTCAAGTGAATGCATTATGTATGATAGTCGTTGTAACAACATAAAAAAACAAACCTATCATTTTGTGGTGGGGAGGGAATCATAGGTTTCAGATTGTTGAAGAAAGCACTAGGTATAATGTCCCAGGTGGGGGGGGTGGTGGGGGGCAGAGAGGAAGCTTAGTGCTCCAGCCTGCTCTATACTACAAAGCGCAGGCTTGGCAGCCGATTCTGCTTAGAGGTGGCCACACCTAACACTGATGGCTCTTCACGTAGTGACCCTATGTAATGACATAAATCTTGCTAGCATATAGGTTGTTTGCCAATAAAGTGCACAGGAGGCATACACACACAACACACGTACTTACATTCAAATATATTTCCAAAGTTACACAAAAACATGAGCATTGCAGCCACAGATTTTTAAGAAAAAAAACCCACTGGTTTAAGCAAGATTTTACGCTTGCCAGGAAATGGTGAAAGTGGTGTTCTGAAAATGTATCTCTTAAATACATGCTTAAAACTAGTAATGATACATGTTTGCTTGATGTATACCCAATTGTACCTGTACCCTATGCTGTCAATGCTGCTGTTGTATTCCAAAATTGTTTTACATATTAAAGTGTAATGCCTGATAATTAGATCCTCCTCACGATGCCATCTCCGTAGCAACGCAACCTCCCAGGGTTATAGGGAGAGGCCAGATGTACTTAACAGGTCAGTCTCTGCCCCCACCCCCCACCACCCACTAAATATTGTTACTCCCTCACTGTCTGTCTGAGCATGATAAGAAGTAACAATCGAGGAGGGATGAAAGCAAGCATTGACAGTTAATGGCTGTCTCATGTTCCCTAATAAAAGCGTTTCACAGCCTTAATTAATACAATTGTTTTTTACACGGCTGAAGATGACACTTTAATGATGAATAAGTTGTGTCATTTCTCCCTTAAAACCGGTGAATTATTACATTATTTAAAGACAATTCTATATTTTTTATCTCAAGAAATGACTTCAGACATCGAGATATCGAGTCAAGTCTTACAATACAGGTGGTTGTGCTAAGGTAAATTTATCATTTTGATGGATTCAATAAACAATGCCGATATCAAAAAGATTATAATTCACCCAAACCTAGCTCTCTCACAATGTATGCCAAGAGAGGCCCAGCAAACCTGTTGCCATGGCATATTTTGACATATGTTCTCTCCCATTTATTTATTTTTATTGTACAGCCAGTCAACACCAATGAAAGCAAGATGGACAGCGGTGGCTGAGAATTCTGTGAGGGGGAAAAAAGCAAATGGATGTCAGCGCTGAGTTGCCAGGGAGTTCTATTGAAGGTGACAGATGCCATAGCTGTTGGTAAAGGTACACAGCTCTCTGGACAGCATCGATAATGCTTGCGTGCTTCTGTTCCTTGCACTGCCTTGCATATGGAGATCAGGTCGTGTATGTGGAATGATAGCTCACCACGGTAAGCAGCACGTTCTTGTCTTCACTATCACATGCCCCTAGCAACACAAATAGTTACCTTTGTGATACAAATTAGAATGTTACCTTTCACTTTCCATGAGTGCCAAATTTTTGTTGATGTGCGTGCATGTGAAAACACGGCTTCATTCAGGATGAGTAAACCACTGTGGACAGTCCTATAAACTGAAACATCTGGTAGCTGTTACTATGGTGGCCGACAAGGCAATTGCATAGAGTAGATACCGATTCCTCTATATGCCACTTGTTGCTGCTGGTTGCACGCATGGTATGCTCACCAAACAGAAGCAAAAGCATCTCAAAAACTGTAGCAAAATATTGTTCATTTAGGGCAAACACAGCATTCAAGACAAGCATACAGAGAATTTAGCAGAGCTGTTTCCAAGTTAAATTCATTCCAGGCAACACTTGGTTTTGTGATTCAACGTACCTGAAGCTGTATCTACAAGCTTTTTGTTTAGCTTGAATTATTTAGTTGTATAAGTTGTTTGTAGTTTCAGAAGAACATAAGAATAGTTACTCAAATCATAACCATTTCATCTTGTTTTATGATGATCATTTTCATTGCCAATTTATCGTGGTTGAATTTAAACAAAGTTCAAAGATAGGGTACACATAATGAGCTGTAATCAAAGCACTGATTGGTTATTGTGAAAACCTGTTATAATTAAGCGGCAAGCATGAAAATTTGGAGATTGGTAAAAGCAAACTAGGTAACCTGTGTTGTGTCTGTGTGCTCATGTCTGTCTGTCTGTCTGTTTTTTACACACACATCCCTGATCCAGCATTTTTTAATCCTCCTCGGTAAGGCTGGCTGTCTCAGAAATGGCCACTTTTAATGTCACCTTGCACTTTAATTCTGCAAATGCATGCAAAATATCAGTTTTTCATGTTATGAATTTAGTCTATTTAAAAGTTATAGTTCCACAATTTCAATAATAGGAGACAAAAATTGTCACCAACCCCTCCTTGTTAAATTGACAGTGATCTTTGAAAATACAATTAGATTTGTTCAAACGCAATCAGTTTGCAGAGTCATAAAAGTATGCCTGTGGAAAAACATTTCCCCAGCAAATTGTGTCATTAAGTTAAGAATAAGAGAGTGATTAGAGAGATTCGGTGGAACTTTGCCAGCGTGGTGTCAGCCGGCTGTGGTCGAGTTGGCGGGTTGCTCCGGCTGCCGTTTTCCACCATTGACCTTTATCCTGGGGAGGATTTCTAAATAATTGAATTTTGCCTGCCGAGCTATCAACTCCATGGCCAGCGAAAGACGGGAAAAAATACTGGCGCTCCCAATGCCCCCCAAAGCTTTCAGGAGAAAGGGTGTCAGAGATAAAGCGACTATTTTATGAATGTGGCTGTTTGTTCTGTGGCGGGGGCAGAGGCATGGTGAGCGATATTGTCAGTCATACCGCCCACGACATAAGATTTACGGATAAGACTGTGAGGCCCCCGGACACACACCCTGCCGATCGAAAAGCCCCGATAATGTTATGGGTTGGGGGTCGGGGCTTTAAGCACTGTCTGAGCCCGAGAGGTGACTCAACACCCCTGGCCATTCCTCAAGCCAGGTCTTAGTCAGCCTGCAGAGCATCAGCAGGGTGAATGGATGGATCTCTACAGACAGCAGCTCAGACATTTTCACCCAGGGCCAAGAGGAAAAGCCCTCATATACTCTCACAGTAAATACATAGTCTCCTAGCCTCTAACTTGTAACCCATACAGCCATCACCTTTTCTAAAGTAAATAAATAAATAAAATGGAAAGCAAAAGATAAGTCAGCTGAAATACAACTCCATACAAGGAATGGGGAGCTTTTTAATGGAATGTCTGATCTCAAGATTACCATGGTTACAATGATGTCCTTTTGTTCCAGAGGCAGCTTTACAGCAAATGATTATTGGTTGCGGAAAAAGACTGTCTGCTATCGACTTTAGACAAAAGTTGAGCAGAGGGAAATGTGGACTGGAAAACTTGTTGTGGAGATAATTAAAGGTGCGCCGCTTGATTAAGGTCAAGATTTAAGGGCAAGTTGTTTCCAATTTCCTCTCCCACCAGAGTTCAATTACTGCAGCTCTCTCAGAGGTGAGCAAAGAGTATTCAGGCAATAACCTCTGAAACAATTAACAGTGAGAACATTGGATGGTGCGTTGAAACATGAGAAACCACAGCAGCTTGTGGAAAAACAAATATACACACAATCACACGTATGCATATCCACTGTGCATATATCTGTAATTTTTCTTTGTTAAAAACTGCTTAAAAATCTTATTATAATACTTCATTTCTAATTGCAAATAAGGAGCAATTATGAGTTATTGATATTGTTTTCATGACAAACTGAAATTTGAATTCAGATTTTTGCAAATTAAGTTTATTGCTTTTGATTTGCGTGGCCTTTGTCATTAGCATAGAAAAAGTTTCCACTGTCTTTTACTATATAGTATATAAGCTACTATATATGGCAGAGGCACACCCATTGGACTAAAAACTAATGCAAGAAAATGTGCAAAAAATGTTTTGTAACTAGTGAAAGGACTACAAAACCTGGGCCCCTGGCCAAAGAATATGAAGCCATTTTAAATGAGCCCCGAGGTGTAAAAATTCCCCCATATTGCCCCATATTCCAAAATGAAGCCACCCTCATACACACAACAAACTCAAGAATCATATCTTGAAAAACAAGACAAGGAAATGTCTTCAATAGCCTTCTATGCTCAGATCTACGTATTGTTGAAAAAATTAAGGTGTTCTTTCTTCAGGAATAGTCCAATATCCCACTACACACAGTTCATCATTATGACAGTATTTGTAATATAAAGTATTTATTATTTATTTGTCCTTTCCTCACAATCTACCTATATATCTATTTAGATGATACAAACTATACTCACCTCTAAAAATAAGCACAATAAGCACTAAAGGGAATAAAAGGAAAGCAGTCATTTTCACTTTAGACCGTGTGCTGGAGTCCGTCTGACCATTCTGTTTGATATGAATGGCCTTGTTTCCCGCCTGCAGCAGAGATCGCCAACCTGCAGGGCTGCACAGGTGGCGGTTTAAAAAGCACGGCAGTCACCCGCCGCCCACCGATCCTTTAGACAGCCCTGACACAGACTTCACAATGCATGGCCCCGCGCAGGACGCATAAGCCAATAGCCACAGCTCCTGTATTGATTGAGCTGTGCTGTTAAAAGGCAGCAGATTTCTGAGGTTAATGGAAAGGGACCGCAGAAGGGAAGGCAGAGATTTGGTCTGCGCTGGCGCCCTCTTGACTGGGCCATTTGTCTCGGAGTGCACAGCTGGGGAGCAAGTGTTCCAGCTTAAAAAAGCTCCACACGTTATTAAAGAAAATCACTCCTGGCTCCGGCACCAAACCTTTTTTTTTGTTGATAAAAATCAAAGGTTGGCAGAAAAGGAAATGAGAAACTTCTTTTTTAATCAATTTCATGGGAAGGATCTAAGTCACAGTAAAGTGTGTTGTTAAGTAAATTTGCACTTGGGGCAGTGTTAGGTCACTACACACATTATACCTGAAATTAGTGAGGAATATTGCCTGTTAAGAAATAAATGATCCATTTGCTGTCATGACATTTTTCTCTTGCCGAATGTAGGCCTGTGTAAAGTATAGGCATGTCCCTGTCTTCTCTTATACAGAAGGTATTTGTTTGCACATTTGTCATACATGACAAAACAGAATGTTCTGTATAATACGGTCTTCCATATACAAGAATATACACTACAAGACCATATATAACAAGATGTGCAAACAGCTGTTTTCTATAAGAGAGGCCAGGCTTGATAATGTGAGCGAATGCTCCGCTCCAGTTATGGGTCTCTATTATGTCTGCCATGTCTTTGATGCAGGAATGTTGAGACAGCCACTGCGGACTCATTTAGACGCTCCTGCATTTACAGTAAGTATGAATGGCGTGTGTGTCCCTGCCGCGTCCCCATCAGCCAGCTCCTGGGTCGATTCCCGGCTGCCGCTGACGAATCCGCGGGGAGGGACAGGTGCAGCGTTGTTGTGATAAGCTCAAATGCGACAATGTTTCCCTCTATCCTTCCCCCCCACCCTCACACTTCTGACCTTTGTTTGTTTTTTCATGATGATGTCACTGCCTCAACTGTCCCCCCGACCTTTTGTTCAGACGACAGTGCATTTGTGGACATGAGCAGGAAGGGGGCCGAGCGCTGCTAGCATTAGCGCAACAGTGAGGATGAGTCACTGTTCACTGCTGGGGGAGGGAGGGGGGGGCAGAGTGCTCACACCTGCTGTGTTCTCTGTGATTCAGACCTGCCATGTAACACTTCACTCCACATGGAGGCTGACATACACGTTTGAGCACCTTAAGATTCCTGTGCATATCACTGGATTGTTGAAGCACAACAAAATACTGTACACCTGGTGGCTCTCATCGCTGCTTTGGCTGAATCACTTTTCTTCAGATATTTACTTCCTGTCTCATGTTTTAGATCTTTGAGCCTGAACATGAATATACGATATAAAGATGACACAAAAGTGACTTGTAGCGTGGGTGCTACTTTGAGTGGTGCGGCATTGAATGGACTTTTCTAAATAGACTTCGTAATAGTCAGAGAGACTGACTTTTGTACCCAGTGTTGTGGATTGAAATCCCTGGAAGCACACTATAATTATACCTTTTAGCAAGGCTCTTGGAGTACATTAATATATCACAGACATTACATTTTTTATGAAATCATTTTTTTGTTCCTGATTTTTCTTTTCTCCCTCAACTTGAAAAGCTATACCTGTAACCGTAAACCCACTCCATCACTAGTCCATCTCACCTTAAATTATTAAAGGAGCACAGTAATTAATCCACAAAAACACTTGCAGCATGTCACTGCCTCTTTGAAGGGACACACTCACTGAGATGTTTATGTATGGTTCTGGAGGACTGCACATCTAGTTGCAACTGAGCGATGAGCTAGGGGAATACTAAGGCATAATACACATTGCACCAAGTATAAGACAAAGGGCTCTATCTTGCACTTGGCAATGTGGGGGCTATGCCTTATCACAATGTGCTATGCTATTTTCCAAACTGCACAATTGTCATTTAAGCGTAAGCATAAGCTAAATAGCATAAGATGTAGCGCCCACTTGGATGTGAAGATCTTAAGATGGGGTGTGGTCAGGCATAATGGGGGTGCATTGTTATCTTGCATGCAACAGATAGCAATCGCACTTAGACCAACAAAAACATAAGTGCTTTTGTTACTTGGGATCTCAGAGATTTCCTCTTTCTTAAATAACACTACACTGTGTGATTATTTCAGTAATAGATTTTGCCAGTCTAAATGATTGGATTTTTTAAAATGTTCTCATCCCCATCATTACTGCATACCTGGATAGTGACCCTGCAGCTATTGGCAGTATTGCATAATGGCTGGGTGAATCCCAGGTGACGTTCAACTGTCTCACCCGTGAGCTAAGTATCAAACTTGGACTGCCCCAGTAGGTAGCTGCCTCATGTAAATGGATGATAATTCAGATTTAAGTGATTTAAACTACCCTGTAATGAGACGCACTGCCAAGCAAATACATTATTGCTTTAGAGCCGTAGTGGAAAAGTTTCTGCCTTTCGACATGTGACCAAAACTACTTGCACGTCTCTGTGCATTTCCACAGAATATTAGAGGTGCTTCTTTGACAGTTGCGTAAGCAAAATCCTGCTCGTGTTACTGGAACAGATGTCCCTCTCCGCTCAGAGTTGACAGACAGGCTGTGGCCTTTGAGCTGTGATCTGAGGTCTGTGGGCAGTGACAGACAGGCTGTCTCTTCCAGGCTGGGTCAGGCGAGGGAGGGGCCTGCGGGACTCAAGGTCACAGCCTCCCTGTCGGGGGGGGGGGGTCAGAGAGACTGGCAGACGGCTGGGGATGTGTGGGGGTGCGGAGGGGTTGGTGCTCTGGCATGTTTGCCATCCTGGCCCACAGCCTGCAGTCTACTGGGCTGCTGAAGCAGGTGGCATTCATGACATCCCATTCCATGCCCCCAATAAACCACCCCCTACACCCATCCTCCCCTCCCCTCCCCCCTAGTGCAGTTTCTGTCCTACACTAGTCCCAATTGACGGGAATAGGCAGTCTGTCAAACACATGGATTTGAAATATGTATGTAATTACACAGAGAACTCCCTGCTGGCCAGAGAAGGGGGCGGGGGAGGAGGAATGACAGACGGGAACTTGTGTTAATGATCCATCACTTCAACTGTTTACAATATGATTTAATGCAGTATTTGCTTAGCAGGTACAACCTGCACAACTTGCATTTAAAATGATATCCATTTATACCTCAGGATGTTTTCACGAAAGTAGCTGAGGTGAAGCAAATAGTTTAGTCATGGCTAAACCAGCAGTTCCCTACCCACAACAGAATATATGTGCATGGAACTCACAACCATCTGGTTTAAAATCATTCTATAATGACTGCTCTTCAAGAATACTACTGTTGGTCTGTGTAGCTACAATAGAATCATTGAATGACTGAACTAAAATAGAAGTAACCTTATACTGATAGATACTTTGATATGGTAATGAAATTTTGAATGCGTATGGAGTGTCCTAGATTACATTCTGGGCCAAAATGAAGCTAGGATGTGGAGTCGGTTTCAGCCTGCGTTTCAGTTTTTCCTGGTGTGATGCAGGTGTGCCCTCCAGCTGACCCAACGAGCAGCGGTATCTGCAGCTGCTCCATCTGGCTGGTGCTGGTGAGAGTCGAGACAGAACGCCAAGCTGAGCCCATCCTGGCCCGCCCACATGCAGCACAAACAGGTCTGCGAAACACACTCCCACACCGAGTCCATCTCCCAGACTGTGGAACTTTCTGCCTCTCTCAACCATGGCAACCAGAAAGAAAAACAACCAAAGCAATAATCACAGGGGCAGGCAGAGCAATTCTTACAATTACTTTCAATGTTATGATTTCAAAAAATGTTATGATGGATATTTTTTATGAAATTACATTTACAACAAATTAGAACATATGTGTATGCCTGGGGAATAATCTTGAGATATATCCTCATATCCTTTAGTTTTGGCTACTCCCAAATCCAAGCCAAAAAGACAAATGATTCTGAAGACAGAGAGTGATTCATGTGGAGAAAGAATATGCAGAAATATAACCATGTTGAACCAATTTTCAAAGACAATTTTGTTATATCAGTTGTGCAGCATCTTCAGTTTTGTACAGATGTGTGAACAAGCTCTGTAACGCATGGCTCTTGCTGTTTTAGCTTGTTTCATGAGTGAAAAGCCAACAGGTGGAGTGGTTTGTTGATGCTATTCATATCCATTTCCATCTGTGTTCATATTCATATTTCAGCTGTTGAATCCTCTGACACATACTGAATCCACTTATCATACCTGAGGGCTTTGCTAACACACCACCGACCCCTTGGGTGTCTCAGATCTCCCTTTCTCCCCACAAACAACTACAGTGGCTTATTCTTCACTGATCTTTAATCGGTGTGATTACGCACCTGTTAGAGCCTAAAATACAAGCTTATTTTTGCCATGTGTCTTTCAGTGCAAAACAGATTTCCAGTCAGTGGAGTTTTGCCTTCTTGAACAAGACTACTGGACTGAACAGTTCTGTTTGGCAACATAACCCAGTCTGCTGTACCGGAAAGTGAGTCATTGCATTGCGATGCCATCTCCAATAGTCTATGCTCTGTCATGCATTCCAGATGCATTAATGCTTTTGAGCACTTGGGAAAATGATATAGCCAATATTTGTATCTAAAATAAAACATGTAAATATATTGTATAACTGAACAGCTTTAATTACTATGCAACTACTAAACACCAGAGAACATGGTGGTCAGGATGGCAAAGGGGGCTATGAGCTGAGTGGGTAAAGTATGCCTTTTGACACTTCAGTTCACGCCCCCTGTCCTTGGCAGTACTGGTGCCTTCATGCTATAGCATAACTACCAGTCAGTGCAGAGTAGACTGGATCTTTAAAAGGAAGACCACAGCAAAGAAGGTGCTACTCAAACCCTTATGTACCTAGGCACAACCCGAAAACTTTTCACCAGTGTTCAATACAATTCAACTGGATAGTCCCTCTAAAATGCACCACTTAGAGATCGATCCATATCATGTCCACTGATTCTACGTCTTCCTCATTAGGTTGGTTAAGGCCAGCAACAACATGTACTCCTCCCTGGACACAACTAGCTGTGGTGTCCAGTGTAGTTCATATGAGCTATACCAGTACAGTGTCAACAATGTGGTTAAGAGGTGTGGCCAAATCATCCTGAAACAGAAGCTCATCTTTTGGGCCATACTGGATGTCCATGAAGTCCATGTGGTCAGTGCTCTTAGGAGCCATACGGACTTAATCTGCAGTAAGCTACAACAGAAGATCTACCAACAGATAAATTCTCACACTGTTTTTTGTGCACCACCACACAGTGCATTATGCAGTATGGGTGAACAGTGTGGTTGAGGTGCTTTTTAGTCCAATTGCAAGCAAACATCTTGCAGCTCCAGGGAATCTGTGCTAAAGTGGTGTGCTGTCCACTGGGGGACTCCTTCCTAAACAGCCGCACTAACAGCACCCTCAGGGGCAGAAAAAATCGGCCTGGATTCTTCTCATGTTCTCTGTAAGGAGGACCATCTCCTACCCTCAGGTAAGCACTGCGGGGTGCCGAGCAGTTAAAGGGATAAGTATAAAAACTTGTTTTATTCCACTCAGAAAGGCTCACTGTGTTTCCATCCTCTGCACACCCCCAGACACACACACACACACACACATCCCACATGGATATTGGCTGTCTACATCTCTTCATCCCCCCATTTCCCCCTTAATCAAGACAGCATGCAATGGGATAAGGCTGGTAGACTGGTACACCTGTGAAGGACTGAGTTTGAGTATAGCTGAATGGGTATGACTGTATAATCGTGTGTTTTTTGGTACATGGATTGATGGGGTGAAGGATTTGTATTGTTTTTACTCGTTCAAATGTTTTTTTCTGTCTTTGTTGTGTTAACAATTGTGGGAGAATATGATACTAAACAATTTTCTGTGCTGAGAAATCTAACCTTAAGCAAAATCTAACCTTATCTTAATGTTGATGTGAATCTGAACTGTGTTATGTGTGTGATAATAGGACCCAAATGTAACAGATGCAATAAACAATAGTTTGTTGAGCAGATCAGCCAAAATCCAAAAACCGTATTTGAAAAACAGGCAATGGTCAAAACCAGAAGGACTCAGCAACAGAACAAAAACACAATCCATAAGAATGGTCAGAAAGACAGGCAAACAATGCTGCAACTCACAACAAAACAAAGGGCAAGACGAGGTATAAATACACAAACTAAAGAGCAACGAGACACAGGTGAACAGTGAGGCAGGTGAAACAATTGGGTAATCAGATAACAAGGTAACGAGGCCGGAGACGGGGCGAACACAAAAGGGCAATGAAAATAAAAGCACATGGACAGGGGAACGAAAAAGAAACCAAAACAGACAAAAACAACCGAACAAAGGAAAACAGAAAAACAAAATGTTAGGCAACATTACTGACAGAAAATGCAAAAACATTGCTGCTTCTGCACACAGTTCATGTGGATAGCCTTGACACTACTGTTAGCCATATGAACCATAACTCTGATCCTAACTGCATATCATCCCACAAACTCTGACACCACTGAGTTGTTCTTATCAATATGTTTTACAAAGTATTTACATGGCTTGCAATAATGTGGTGAAACTACATTGTTCCCCTTGTCCAAGAAAAATAACATAGCTTTCATATTAAATTTACATATATTATCCATACAGACAGCTAGATAATTACTGAAGCATATAAGGTTAATTGTCTTGCTGAAAGATGACCCACCTGGGCTTAAAACTTATGGTCACATACTCAATCCCCCCGAACAGTGTAATGATTAATCTTTTTCCAAGGTGTCTGACATACAGTATCTGTCGTTTACCTGTATGTTACGTCTGCATATGTTACAGAAATTAATTTAGGTTAAGAACCTTGAGCATAGTTATAAATGACCTATCCCATTTGGGAAGAATTAACCTGGAGTCATTCAGTTAGGTCAAGCCTACTTTTGTGAAGGAAACAACAGACTGTGGCCCATCTAAGAAGTAGCTACTACAAAATGTTATATTACAGGGTTTTTGTTATGGATATTTCCTGTATGAATTTAATTTAACTAAATTCATAGTAATGTTGTTCTTTGTGATATTATGGTCAGGTGTCATCATTGTCAGATTGGAAAAACTGTGCTACATGAAAATTTTCATGATCAAAGAATTTTCATTTTTTGGGCGACATCATAGGCAGGATTACATTTTTCCCTCAAAATTATTTGTATGGTCTGCAGTGACTGATATAATTCTTAAAAAATACTCACTGCTAAAGTCTGATACAATCCCCTGCTGAAAGCCTGCTCTTCTACAATATATTGATTTTTATGAGTAACTGTTTTAGCACATTGAGAAAAGCTATACATTATCTTTATGTAAGCACAGTGTATTTAAAAGTATTCCTGTGAACAATGCTGACATTCTTTAATTTTATAAAATGTGGCGAATGTGAATCATGAATATTAAAGATGACTAAAAGTGCCAAGCTGAAGGTAGCTAGCTAGCTTGTTGGACATAAAATTAGGTTAAATTAAATGAGCTTGCTACTTGACAGTGTAGGCCAGTGATTTTCAATAGACAGCCCCGGCCGGCGAGTGTTTCACGTGCCCCGTAGTTGTGCAGCCTCTTTTCCTACTATTTTTGTGAAACTAGCCCATATAAATTCAGTTTACTCAGTCTGAGTGCTATTGCAGCAGAGCGATAACAAGCAGTGCATGCTACACATGGACTGAATACACTTTTATTTTGACAGTGAAAATAAAATTCATGTAATTACAAGTAACTGCATAAAGCGTCACTTCGAGACCAAACACACAGTTTGCTAACTTCCCACCCAAATCTGCAGTATGTAAAGGTAAAACTGAGATGCTAACTTCCCACCCAAATCTGCAGTATGTAAAGGTAAAACTGAGATGCTGTTAACCTCTTACAACCAATCAGTGCTTACCATCCACAAAACCTCATCTGCTCTAGAGAACATGGTGGCTGCGTCTCTCCAGGTGGCCTGGAACCTCTCCAAAGGCAAAAAGCCTTTTGTTGGTGAAGACGTGTGCAGTCGATATGTTAAGTGAAGTGCTTAGTCATTACCTCAAAACAAAAAACACTGTCACAGAATTTATCGGACAAATAACATAGATGAATTCAAGATTAAATTTCCCATTTTCTCAATCATAATGCACACATCTCTTTTAATGAACCTGAAAATAAATTTTAAGCTGCAAGCCCACATTTACAAGAGTTTATGGCCTACTAATGAAAATGTTAATATAATATAATATAATATATAATATAATATATCATAGGTCTGTAATAATATTATTATATGCTTCATGCGCAACTAGCCCTCCACTCTATTCACAAATGTAAAAGTGGTCCACCAGCAATATTAATTGAAAATCCCTGGTGTAGGCTGACACATTACACATTTCAGAAATTATGAGAATATACGCTTTTGAAATTGTTTGCTTGACAAATAAGCTGTTACCAGCAGCGTCTCTGTGTGAATTTAATTCCTTGTCGCTCTCTCATGAGGCGATAGGCACAGATAGGCCAGGCACAGATAAACAGAGCAGAGGGGGATGATCAGAGATGTGTAGTCTACATTTATATTGTATTGATTGACAGTAGTACCTCCAATTAAATTGAAATGACGAATGACTGACGAGATAAAGCAAAGTTTTCAATTATTGATTTTTCTGGCAATGGATGTTTTGAAATATAGTCATATGATGATCATTGCTGTAATATCCATACATTCAAACTAGTCAGCACATGTCTACTGCATATCATCTGGCATGCTGCATGCAACCACCACCCACCCCAAACACAGGCAATATATAAGACAATGGCAAGGACTGGCCAGCTTGGCAATGCAGCTAGAGCTCTGTGAGAATTAAGACAGAGGGCTGTTGCCACTGAATTATGCTGAGCGCTGGTGTGCAGCTCACTCTCTGTCCTCCAGCCTGACAGTCTGAAACCCCGCTGTGCTGGGCGAAGCAGCACTCCAAATCAGCAGTCATTTATTCTTCAGCATGGATCACGCATCTGCAGGCTGTAGGCCCACATCACCAACCCAGGTTTCAGGAGGAGGGGAGGGGGAGGTGGGGTGTGGGAAGAGCCGAACGTTTTCAACACTGATTTTTTTTGACAGGCCAGCCTTCCACTGAAGCAAAAGTTTCTGACGAGCGTTTTTTTTCTCTTATTTTTCTCCTTCCATGTCCCCAATGAGGTGGTGATGTGACTCTGCTGAGGTCAGAGAAACAGGGTAATAGGCGCAGGGGGGTGGGAATCAAAGAGCCACCCAGCCCCACCAAGAATCCAAAAGGGTTGAAGGGAGTGAGATTTCATAAGTGTCACTGTGACGACTCTCGCTAACAACAGACAGCAATGTTCTCACATGAACCGAGTACAAGCTTTAGCAGCAGTGTGGGCCAGTTGTTTCAGTGTACTACCATACATGTTCAAGTGCACTACCATACATCTTCAATTAGCAACTTTGTAGTAGTTCATCGTCATGTAATCATTTTGTCAATTTCTCTCAAAGATTTGGTTAAGTTCTTTCCAAAAGTGACTCCCTGCTGCTTTACCTAATTTCCTTCCACATACAAAGGATTTAAGAAAATATTCGTGCATGAAATAATGTAAGTCATTCCTGGTAAAGCTAAGCAAATTGACAATTAACACCCCGGCTTTTGGTCATTCTGTCTTTGCTGTTGCAGATGGTACAGCTATTTTGTATAGTGATGGAAGAGTAAGGATTCATCAGTCACTCATAGGGATTAAGCTATCATATCAGCTCAACCGCTGATTTATATGAAACAAAGAAAAATGCGTTGCTTTCCATGTAAAATCAAATGGGTCGATCTGAGGCATAGATAGCACATAATGGCTCCTCCCAGTTTTGGCCATAATTAATCTCACACCCCCATCACTCGCTTTAACTCAATCCCACAAGGCTTTGAGGAAGACTGTCGCCCTGGCTTCCCACTCCTTGCTCTGGGCAGATTGCCATGCCAGCGTGGCAGCATTGCCCTGCACCCACTCTCTAAACTTGCATTGGAGTGTCGATGGTTGCTAAGGAGAGATGCCAGGACGAGCAGCAAAGCCTTGTTTGGCAGATGCTATTTTAATTACTCACGGTCTCTCTCGGTTTTACGATGTCGGTGAAGACGGTGGGTGATTAATTCTGTACATCGGATTAGGCGATCGTATGGGCCGTTCTGATAAAAATTTAGGTTGTTCTGACGGCGAGATGCATGCATAGCCATTCTCTTTGAGGAAGGCAGCATTTTATCACAGCGCGTATCCTTTTTTATGGCCTCAGGCTGTGCATACATTTTTCTTTAATAAAAAACATTCATTTGCCCGGTCCCTGATCATCCACTTGTTGAGGACTATGAACTTGTGTTAGCGGTTTTTTTATAGTCAAGAATTTTTGTTCTTGATATCAAGAATTTAACTACTGTTCTGGGGCGAAAGAGGCTTAAATCTTTATCTGATAACCACAACTCTGCCCAACACTCTTTTTAGGCAAGAACATGTTAAACGTATTTCTTTAAAATTATGCATATGTGTTAGAAGTATGTATATCTGTATTCTTCTTCAAATTCTTCACCAAAAGTTCTATAGTACTTTGTTGTACTTTGTTGTCCTCTGTATGTACTTTCTATAGTATATTGTTTTTGCATATAAGCTATGCCTTGGTGCAGTAGTTTTAGTAGAAAAGTGATTCAATTAGCGATGCAGTCATATTCACATTCACTCACCATATTAATGTCATTAAAAGCATAAGCGTGACAACATCAGCAACACTGACCTTGGATGACCCCAGCTGACATTGTTACCATTCCCCTTTCTTCCCTGACAGCATTTAAATGAATGGTGGTGCAGTCATTTTCAGACAGGCTGTCAAAATGCCCATAACCTCTGAGCTCAGGGGCTGACCTTTCCCTGCAGCCAAAGGAGAATGCATGGAGTTAGAAACACCAAGCATTCTGCACAAGTAAACTACTCCCACACTAAATATAAAACACCAATGCACATTAAGAGCGGATTAAGAAATGAATTTTTACAACAGGCCACATGGTATCAGGAATATCAATTACATATAAAGCAACAGCTGCTGCTTCCTGATTCATCATTTAGTCTAGTGTCTTAACCAAAATACTCATGCAAATATGTATGCAAAAGCCACAGGCATTGACGTTTTCTTAAAAATAAGAAATATCTTGTCTTCCGCATGTATTTGAACACATATATTCAATACAAACTTTTAAAGAAACATCCAAACACAGCAAAGATCACTGTTCTCTACAGATTTTTTTAATTTTCTGTTTAAGCGAATGTTTATGTATTTTTGATAAAAATATGTATGAGGAAAGGGATTGTGACACACACAATGATGCCGTCATCCCAGGTCCTGCTGCAGTGTGTCTCCTGTTTAAAGACTCTGCCTCTCATTTGAATGGTGCACAGCTCCAGTGGCAATGAAAAGGATTAGGGAAGGTCATTAGTAAACATCCAAAATAATGAACGGTGAGAGATTGACCTTTAGGGCCGACCAAACCTAATTGGAAAGAAATTAGACTGAACGCCTTATAATTCAGTGCCCATAGCCACTTCAGAAAAAAAGGGGGTTTTAGCCTCTCTAATATGGAAATGAAATTTAAGCTATGAAGCTAAACTAAATGCAATTAATATGGATATTTTCTGGGTTGTAAATCTTCAGCATTTTTGGCATTTATATTTGTCCAGAGAAAACGCATCTGTGCATTGAAAATGTTCCAATCATATTTTGCTGTCTCTATTTTTGTTTCACCCATTACATTTACAGGACTATTCAGGCCTCAGTCAATTATCCAGTAGTAGAATATAAGTGGATAATTCTTTTGCCCATAATGAGGACTTATGACCAGCAACTGCTGATTTTATTTTCAGATATTTTCACTGAAACACTAAAACATTCAGTTTTGAATTTTTCACAATTTTGATTAATTATTTTTGCTGTACATTTTAGTGGTGATGCAGTAATGACAATAGATGTCAATCTTAACTGCAGTAGTTATGCTGGCTATTAAAATATGACCACACCTTTCTGAATTATCTACCCTAAAGGTGGATCAGGAATTTCCTCCAATAGCAGGCCACTAGCTAATGAATTTCACATTAGCAATTCATAATTAATGTTTTGTAAGTAGACTACCAATGCCTTATTTGAGCTGGTTTGAATAGCAGAACCTGCTTATGAGGAAAAAAGACAACATACTTTTGTAATGTAAAACAATTCTTTACAAATCATTTCCAGGTCAGATAATTAAAGAAAAGATAAAATCTTTGTTAGTCAAATATAATTACCTTATAAACTCAGTGTGACTTCGATTAGTAAACACTGTCATATTGTGCCCGTGGAACAGCTGGCCATGGGTCTGCAGGGTGTCCTTTGGATATGTGATGATTCTCCAGTACTTATAAGGTGGTACTCTTTGGTACTCATGGGTTGGTACTCATTGGTACTCATGGGTTGGTACTCATGGGGACTCATGGGTTGGTACTCATTGGTACTCATGGGTTGGTACTCATTGGTGCTCATGGGTTGGTACTCATGGGGACTCATGGGTTGGTACTCATGGGGACTCATGGGTTGGTACTCATTGGTACTCATGGGTTGGTACTCATGAGGACTCATGGGTTGGTACTCATGGGTTGGTACTCATGGAGACTCATGGGTTGGTACTCATTGAGGACTCATGGGTTGGTACTCATTGGTACTCATGGGTTGGTACTCATGGGGACTCATGGGTTGGTACTCATTGGTACTCATGGGTTGGTACTCATGAGGACTCATGGGTTGGTACTCATTGGTACTCATGGGTTGGTACTCATGGGGACTCATGGGTTGGTACTCATTGGTACTCATGGGTTGGTACTCATGGGGACTCATGGGTTGGTACTCATGGGGACTCATGGGTTGGTACTCATTGGTACTCATGGGTTGGTACTCTTTGGTACTCATGGGTTGGTACTCATTGGGACTCGTGGGTTGGTACTCATGGGGACTCATGGCTTGGTACTCTTTGGTACTCATGGCTTGGTACTCATTGTTACTCATGGGTTGGTACTCATTGTTACTCATGGGTTGGTACTCATGGGGACTCATGGCTTACACACATCCATTTCTGCCCATTCTTAGCTCTGAAAATAAGAAGATTTGACTGGTCCAAATTGATTTAGGCTCACTGTGTGTTCTGGATATTGATATTTTCATCATATAAGATGGATGACATTTTTGAAAAAGCTTTGAAAAAATCTGACATTTTTCAATTATGAAACTGTTGTAAAATTATGCTGCAAAATTACCTGTATTGTTGGTCAAATCGGAAAAGTGAATTGCTTTTTGTTTTTAATTTCCAGCATATTCCACATACAGTATTTTGACCTATGTTAAAAACACATTCCGCAAATGTTTTATATTATACATATGGCCATAGATTACCTTTCTCTCAGGGCCGCACAATCAGCCCTTTGTTTTCGAACACCCTGTGCTTTGACACCCTCTCCACCCCTCCCCTCTCTTACCCTCTCTAACAGTACCTGCTGTTGCTCAATGTCACACTTCAGCTTGTCTGCTTATAATTTTGTTTCCTCAGAGACCAGGGCAAGCAAATCAAAATAACAATCTGTGATTAAAAAGTGAGGGGAGGGGGATGCAGGAACGAGCTGAATCACCTGCTGTAACTCATTTTAAAGGACTGCATCCAGTCGGCCATGAGTTATGTGAAAGGAAATAATCAGGTTGAATCACCCTCATTAATTTAACCTTTTTCATATGGCCTTTTCACGTGGCTTTCACCACTACATTCCACTCAGCCCAGGATGTGTCTTAGTTCCGATGCCCTGATCCTAAGAAATATTTAATTTGTACCAAAACCAGCAATACAAATTGGTCTGCTATCCCATATGCACTTTCTGATTGACTAAACTGGATAAGTAGATAATAGCACCTTTGTTTTAACATGAGATATATAAAAATAATATATAATTATACAGTTAATACAGTTTTGTGAAAATATCTCAATATCATGCATTGCATGGAATCTTTCTTATCTACAGGTATTCTCATCTGTTGGTCATTATTCAAAAAGCAATATTTTCACAACCCATTTTAACAGTAATCTGCATACAGAAAATAATCTTTCTCCACCGATTTGCATTAGCTGCATCTTGTATTGCTGTGGATAAATAAGTGAAAAAATAAATTAAAAAAGAAAATTAATAACGAGGGCTGCCAGGTGGCTCATTCTGCTAATACGCTGGGCTTCAGAATAGTGACGCACAGCAGAGCCTGGAACTGAATCCTGACCACGACACTGCCAACTGCAACCAGCAGCCCCACGTGGCTGTGGATGATTAGCCATGGTGTCGTAAATGGAGGGCAGCCACGTTCCCTTTGTTTCACCTCGCAGCTGTGACTCTCCCGCTCAGATGCATACCTACAGTCTGTGTGCACCAACTGCACAGTGCACTGGCAGTTCCCTTCCCCTATGAACACAGTGCTTTAGTCAGAAAAAACATGGGGGTCAGCAGAGCATGCATCAGGATCGATTGAATATGAATCTTTTAGTGATGAAGAGATGAGAGGCATATGCATGTAAATTGTGCAATTGTCTGAGAAAAAAGTAAAAACAAATTCATGAGACAATTAGATAAAGACACAGGCATCACAACACAGAACAGGCTTTCAAAATACCTGGGCCACAACCTCTGTTATTCCTTTTAAATCTCCTTTTTCTCCCCCTTCATCTCCCTTCCCTCTTCTACCTCTCCTCCTTTCTGTCCTTTGAGCTCTCTCTGAATGCCAGCAGGCGAGTAGTCATACGGATATCCCAGGTACACTGTGTCCATCAGGTGAGAAAGGTCTATAATCTATGCACTGCACTGTGTCCGGCAGGTGAGAATGGTCTGTAATCCATACGCTGCACTGTGTCCGGCAGGTGAGAACGGTCTGTAATCCATACGCTGCACTGTGTCCGTCAGGTGGGAATGGTCTGTAATCCATACACTGCACTGTGTCCGTCAGGTGGGAACGGTCTGTAATCCATACACTGCACTGTGTCCGGCAGGTGGAATGGTCTGTAATCCATACACTGCACTGTGTCCGTCAGGTGGGAATGGTCTGTAATCCATACACTGCACTGTGTCCGGCAGGTGAGAATGGTCTGTAATCCATACGCTGCACTGTGTCCGGCAGGTGAGAATGGTCTGTAATCCATACACTGCACTGTGTCAGCCAGGTGAGAACGGTCTGTAATTGGTGCACTGCAGGTAGTATTGATCCAGCCATGGGGAGGAGTCTAATACCCAAAGGATGCCACTCAAAGAGTCAAAGCACAGAGCAGCTAACATACTAAAAGCAATATGGGATGTCTGAAATCTCAAAAAAACATCAAGCCCAAGATCAAATGTCTATACGTTTATAAAACTTTCCACATCTCAATAAACTGTTAAGCGCATTCATGTTGTCTGAAAATTCATTCTACTGAAAATCAATGGATAAAATTTCAGTTTAGCAACATACATGCTAACATTTTTTTACAACACTTGGCAGATCAATGTGCATCAACGTTACCATTGGTGGGAGTGGGGACAGGTATAGGGCTTATTCTGGCCATAAGTGAGCTAGTTAAGGCAGAGCTAGTGTTCCCGTTGATGTTAGCAGCTAGAACTGTTCATGTTC
Organism: Albula goreensis; assembly: GCA_022829145.1. Taxonomy (NCBI): domain Eukaryota; kingdom Metazoa; phylum Chordata; class Actinopteri; order Albuliformes; family Albulidae; genus Albula; species Albula goreensis. The sequence continues at coordinate 18,165,832 of CM040743.1, read as the reverse complement.
CTGTTTTTTGTGTGAATAAGAGCATTGAATGTGAACGGTGTTTTTGAAAACACTCCACTCAACAACGATAATGCATATAACATTTTCTGTGTCTGTTTTGTTTTTTTGTTTTTTTTTTCTGGTGCTGCTCAGTCCGCTTTCATCAGCATCATCTTGGCCGAATGTGAACACTCAATCTGAGCGATAACATGCAAAGCTCCATCTACTGGAAAGCAAAGTAAGTACCTCAATAGAAGATCAGGATGACGCATCTTCCCCTCTTTTATGCTAAGAAACATCAATTCAAAATGTATCACCAGCATCCATCACAATATTCATCTGTTTTCTGGGCTGGTGGGTAGACTGCCAGCCTTCCAGTGAAATCAAAGTGCATTTTTCCTATTTTCTCAGATCTGACTACCAACTCACAAAGTATCTGATGTGGACAGGGGAATGTCTCTACCTTGTAGAACATGGCACAGGTGTTGCAGGTAAGCATGCAAGTATGCAACAGTCATGTACAACAGCAATCTATTTGTGACCATAGCTGTGGTTTTGTATCAACACATCAGCTCCAGGTGAAAACCTTTCTCAGGTATTTGTATTTGTCGTGGTTCATGAAATGTGATTCAGTCACAATTTCTTTAATTGGTCTTTGACTTAAATAAAACAGGAGTACCGGTACATTGAATAAAGACCTCGGGCTCCTTGAAATTAGCATTATTGCTTGTGATAACCAAGTAGTTAGCCCTGTAACTAAAGTTCATCTGAAGAAAGATGGAATGGTGCTGATCTGGCATGGTGATTTCCATTTTGTTTCATTATCAGCTTGATCCTTCTATTATCTCACATTACCCCAGACATCTGCGGTAATCTTGTATACTAAAGCATTACCTCAAAATTGTATTATGAGACTTTTAAGCAGCGTGTAATTAGATGTTCATCCACTTTGAATGTGAATCCACAATCACCAGGAACATTCTTTCCAAGGAAAGCCCATCATGGTCCATGGCCATCATGGTCCATGGTCATTCCAGCCATTCCCACATATGTAACGGTGTAGATTCTCAGCTTTTTTTCCAGTCTGCGTATGACTGTACTCCCCTCTCTACATCTCGATCCATGTCTGGCCACAGCATGCAACATCTAGTGAGGCTGTGTATTCTGCACATGCCAGTGGACATCTGGTGGAGTAATATCTTTAAAAAATGTTTTTTTAGGGATAATCGCATTAGAATAAAAAAATCCTAAATATTCAGCATATAACGCATGTGTGTTTATATTGTATATTCTTTTTTTGTGTTCATCACTGATTCCTATAATTTTAAAGCTGACTGCACATTGTTATTTTGTTGCATTCCTCTAAAGAATATCTGACTATTTGAAAGAAAGCCTGGATCTTCTGCAAACTAGATAAGCACTGTGAGGTACCTTCACATACATAGCTAAATCATCACAGTCATGAATGCAATTTCTGAAGAGTGAAACTGTCAATAGAAAGCTGCAGCGGTTTCATGAATTTCCTATCTGGGGCATTTCTCAGCGTTTTATACCAACTTAAGCATAGATTGTGGTGTAGAATACATGCATAATGAGTGAGCATTATTTACGTTTGTCATTTGTTATTCCTATTTATGCCCTGTACATTTGTTACTGTTTAAAGCAGGAGAATGTACCTCAGCACCACTGTTCAGCAGTCAGTATGCATATTCAAGTGCTGTTCCATAACAGAAGTGATAATAACTTTTGATTCAGCTGCTACGTGGGCGGACAGTTCAAGCCAGGGCAAGCTGCATGTCACCGTCGAAAACCATAGGAAGCAGGAAAAAATATAGGGGAAAAAAAATCCATCACGCAACGGAAGTACAGGTCACATATGGCCTGTTCAAAAATGCTCAATGAAACAAAAATCACTTTGTGCTGCCTGAAAGACGAGAGTGTGTGGGTGAGCTGGTAGTGAGGGAGGTCTGCCGCTGTTTATGTAAGGCAGCACAGAGCTGAAGGCAAGAGCCAGGATCAGGTCAGAGGAGGGAGAGAAGTGGGCTGGGTTTGTTTGAGTTTCTATCCAATGATATGACCATGCAGTCGCACCAGGCTGCTCAGTGCTTTAGGCATATATATTAGAGGCTGTTAAATGTGTATATCACTGCATTCAGTCGTTCCAATATCTCAAAGAATTTATCAGGGATATATATGTTTATGTTTTCACATTTTGCTTGGAGCTATGTGGGCTTTGGAACCATTATCCTAAACTTTCGTGAAGTTATATTTGGTACAACTTTCACACAGAGGAATGTATGATCATCTACCCTCGAAGTGTCTTCAGTTCTTGATATAACAACTGGATTCACACATTAAACAAGGATCTTATATTGGAGGGAATATCATTCAAATTCAAATTTCTCATGCAAACATATCTATCTTTGCTTTGTTGGAAATTTTGTTTGCAGTCTGTATTGGTTATTGTTCAGCCAGTAAAATATTTTGATTCAGTCTCATGTGTTTTGTCTAATAAAATAGAAAACTTACATTTTCTTCAGTGCAGTGAAATGTACTGGAAGGAAAAATTAAATTTGCCATTACATGCCTGATTTGGTGAAGGTCAAAACAATTTCCTCCTGAGGATACGTAAATCAGCGTTTACATAGGTGCAATAAGCACTTAATAAATAATTAATAACTGTAGCATATGTTATACAAACTATACCATTACTGATTGTAAAAGTTAATGTGGCCAATGTTGTCAGATAGAGAACACTCAGCAAAATGACCAATGTTAAATTACTGACTGTTCAGATGAGAGCACACAAATTCACCCCTCAAAGGGATTTTCAACAAGCAACAAGCTAGCCAAGAAGTGAGAAAGAAAAATAGTTGTTTTTTGCCTATAAATCATGAACAACAGTCTAAAAGACAAACCCAGAAAACAAACATATCTGAAAATTGAACATATGTGCAAAGCTGTTAATGGGCTACAATGCTTGCAGACACAGCTGACGTGGATTATTTTGTTGTTTTAATCAGTCTGTAACACCTCTGATCACATTAGAATATTTTATTTAATTGTGCATTTTTATTTTAGTGGAAATGTAGAGGATCAAAAATAAATAAAATGTAATCTGAGTAACAGGTATTCTGTCAGAGTTGATTTAACACTAAAGAAACCGAAGTCTTCCTCCAGACCAGAGAAACTTATATTCTGGTTACTGACATTTCTTTATTTGAGATTTATACAGTTTGGTGCCTACTGCAGCAGTTTGGTTTAAACACCCTGCTCAGGGCTTCAGCCCTGTCCCATAGCTGTACCAAGCTCGGCTGCCCTAAGGGGCGGTGCAGACACCCTGGGGTTAGTCAAGAAAAGCCCCTCTATGGGTGCGGAGAGCTGTTAAATAAACTTTTAGTCAGACATTGTAACTCAAGAAATCACTTTGGACAGTGAGAATAGTCATGCTGGTTGAGGTTTAGCACAGCAGGTTTAGATAAAGACAGAGAAAACTGGTGAAAATAAGAAGTGAAGACCAGCATTGTGTGAAAGCTTTGGGCTTGAAGAGGTCGTTCATGGTACCTTGCAGCACAATAGTGATTAAACAGGTGGTTTTCAACAGCTCCAAGTCATAGGTTTAAGTAGTTCCAACAAATATGTGTGTCAAACTGTTAAAGGCAGTTACATTTCTGAAACACTCTAGTAGTATGCACAGATTTTGCCTGCACCAAACCCTTAGGAGAAAGGGTAATAATTGCATATCCATAAGCAAAGCACAAACACAGGTGATGTGTAATACTATTTAAATTCTTTTTCCATATTTAGTTGCACCAGGGTTGTGACTTAAATCATGCAAATCAAAGATTAATGTGTACCTAATGTATGTATGAGTAAGCAAAAAATAGTCATTTTTTACATATCTTTATCATGCAAATGATCTGTGTGAGGATTGGGGGTACCCAATCATCATACAAATGATTTGGGGGTAACAGATACATGAACTCATTCAATACCATAATTTAGTATGTGGATGAGCTCTCTTAAGCTTTGCATTCCACACCGGTACCAACAATATTGCATTCAGTTTCCTCCAGTTTCCAGAGCTTCCCTCACAAGTTGGCAGTTTTGAAAAATCCACTGGGTAAGAGAAAAAATGTATGGCAATATATAATAAATAGCAACTTGAAAATGGTTTGGGAAAGAGTCTTGAAAATTTGTATGGCAGCGAGTTGAAGATGAGGGTTGTGAAATGCTTGGAGGAGAATGTCAAAAGCGTCTGGTGACACTGCTTCATCTCCTGTGCTTGCCTTTCAGGTCAGAGCGATTTTTCTTTGTGTCCTCGGAGTTTCTTTTTACAGAGGATGTGGCATTTATCATATTTGTTTTTTTTATCCATGTTTTATTGGGTTGTTGCTCCAAGCTTTGTACTTTCCGGTCAATAAAGTTCAATTTTGTGTTTGATTGGTAAGTCAATTGACATTTCTGCTTGCTTGTGTGTGAAATTCTCATTCCAAGATTTGCATTACCACTGTTGCCTGTCATTGTGAGAGTTAAAATTGGTGGTTCGATACAAACCAGGCTCTTGAATACATACCTTTCACTTGCACATGGTGTATATTGTGATGCTGTTCACTATGCTTTAGACACATTGCTAGAACTAAGAAAAATTGTGAATCGTACATGTAGGATTTTAGCTTATTCCATTTTTATGCATTCTTTTGAAAATGACCTATGCTTATCAATGGTGCTGAGATAATACTGGCCAAACACTTGTTACACAGACAAATACCGGGCCAGAACCAGTCAAAATTGTCATAAAATCATGTTACATAGTAACTTTTATTATATTTCTGATTAACTCTTCACTGAACAAGCTTACTGGTCTGATTTCAATAGTTACTGACTGTACACTATGCACTGAATATGGGTCAGTTAAGTAGGAAATTGGATCTGACACCTTTTTGTATCAAAAGAGTGCTTGGTGAACAGATATCAAGATCACATCAAGTAGGAATCCTTTTCTGGGTTGGATCATTACTGCTTGGTGTGTCTTACCAAATATTTACACATCGCTTTCACTTAAACATATCCATCTCAGTTTATTTCATACACAGAAATGTACTCTCACAACTATGTTATCATTCTCTCTCACTCATATTCACATTCACACACACATTCAAACTCTCTCTCACACACAATCTGATTTTTACAATCTCTCAATCTCTCTCTCACACACACCCTCTAATACACGCTACATGTGACTCATAAAAAATGTAAGCTTTTAGAAATGACTTCTTCTCCTGGTGGAATTTACGACGGTGGCATTTTCCCCATGCAGACTCATTTGTCTCTCCCCTGCCAGCAGCTAACCCAAACAGTCAAGCTCTGAACAAACAGGTTTTCATCTTCAGTTGTCATTTCATATCCTATTGACTTAACCTAAAGCCCCCTCCCTTCGCCCACTTATAGCTCTAGTGTTGGCCTTAAGATTGCAATGAATAAATGACATCAACTTGTTCTTATTCTTTGTCCTCAGAGTCACCACTAAAAGTACAAGAGAAAATAAATCACCAGCTATGATGTCGTATTCTTCACAAAATCTAAGTGGATGCTGTCTAGTATTCAGTGGTAATACCATAGCCAAACCCTTATATGGTGGCCTGAATACCATCCACTCCCACTGGGTTATGCCCTTAACTTTTATCTTCCACAATTACTGCAATATTTTTAGCTGTTGCTTTTGTTATTGACCAGAATTACACAGAGTGTTTTTGCCAGCCAGGCACTGTCACCAAGGCCTAAAGAACAAAAGAGTAGTCTGATGTGAGGACTGTGTGTGACTTTCTGATATGAAAATCAACCCCAGGTCTCGGAGCCCTGCGTTCCGTGCAGGGCCCTCCCTGAGGGAAGAGTGCATGCTGGGAAATGGAATGACTCACTGGACAATAACAAACAAATCAAATCAGAAATAAAGCGGAAGGAGCCTGTTACCTAGGCAACTAGTAGGGCACTGGGGGCTCTTGGTGATAGTTGTGAACGAAAGGTATATAAATAACATTTATGAAAAATTATTAAGCAGCTCTCTTTGGGTGACTCAAGACAGACAGGACTGCGGTGCCTCTAATGGTCCTCTGTAGATCCCTGCTGCTACTGAGATCCATTTTATGGACAATTATATGCCATTCATCGTTACAAAATCTGTCCCAACACGGTCTGCACCAGGTTTTTTTCTTTTTTCCGGTTTTTTAATCTAGATTGTGGGCGGTAGGTAATGTCTCTTATAAACTAATCAAAATGTGTGTGGTTCAAGTTGTTGAACAATATGAAGATTTCCCAAAAGGAAAACAGCACAGTGTTTTGAGGCAATTTTGCTGAGAAAGATCTGATGAGCTAATAAAAATAACTGTTCTCTCAGTTAAAGGATTTATGTGTAAATGTATCATTTCAATTCATTAGGGATTGGTGGCCAACAATATAACTCCACTGTATGTGACCAGCAGGGGGAAGCAGAGAGGACCATGTCGCTGTACTATCTGTCTGTCAGTCCCATTCATTACACTCCCTGAATAAAATCTTTCTGCCACACAACTCAGGGGGCTGTAGGGTAATATATAAACATCCAAAAAAGTTTTGGATTGTAAAAAAAGAGGACTTCATGTACACTAGTCAGAACAACATAACATTCATTTTCATTTTAAGTACTTAAAAACAAAGAAGGACTATTCACTTAAGAGAAAAGGTGATCAGGAGAAAAATGAGCTTTCAATCAATGAAAATGTGTTATTGACTGGTATAATGCCTGGCCTTGGAGAAGGAAACAAGGTAAGGACTTTAAAATTCAGACAGAACCTCAATCATTTGGACAGTTTTTGATTTTTTTTTCTCTACAATTGCTGTTTTGCTTTTCAGGTTTTATACTTCGCTGCTGGTCACTTTGCCAGCAGTGCCACTTTGCCTGGTCACATGAGTACCAGTTACTGTCACTTAGTGACAGAGCAGAGGATTTGTACTAATATATGAAATTATTCTGTATTCAGGATATCTGTAAAGGAAAATCTCCACTTTGTATTTGTGCCAGAACAGTACCTTTACACTGCTAATTGTCATGAATGAGATACATCTTTTCACTGTTTCCAATCATATGAGTTTAAGTAGGAGTCGACCATCTGTTGCGATTCTTTGTGCTTCATTGTGTCTAATGTACTGGGATTACTGTCGCATGTTTGCACATGTGCATATTTTCATGATCAAAAAATAGCATGATGTTAACACTGGTTTATTCTACTCCAGAATTTATGAATAGTCAACATTATGGAATATAATATATGTAATGGAAAGCCATAAAAATGCATTCAATCAAATAAAACTGAAAACAAAAAAACATGAGTGATCCTTATTTAAACTGATAAAACAAAACTGCAAAAGCCCCATAAATGTGTTCAATCCCAGTCATGTATTTTTAACAATGAAAAAATGTTGGGCCAGTAAAAATGAATCGGATTTGCGAAGGCTAATCTCCCAGTTGCCCTAAATCATTCACGATTCAGTGTCCGTGGTACTCAGCCTGTCATCACCCAAAACTCAAAACATAAAAAAAATATGCTCTGATCAGTTGACCCTCAATTTCCACAATATTTCCTCAATATTTTAGGAAATCTATATTTTAAATCTTATATTAAATTTATATTTGGAAGTCACATCTATTTCATTTGCATGAGAATGTATTCTGAATGAATTACCTTGCATTTCATAATTTAGCTTGGCCTGAGTGATGAGATTAAACCTGCCCTCGCCCAAATTTGAGTTCTTGCAACCAGACCTTACCTTCTCTGGAACCAGCCTGTGCATTTTGTTCACCAACAATTCTTTTTTGTTGCTACTGGTAACTGCCACATTATATTGTATGCTTCTTGTTCATTCATGACTATCATGATGTCTCCGCTTTGATGTTTTCACTTCCACAAAAATCTGTTGGTACAGCTCATATTTAGATGTTATTCTGTTGCAGCGATCCGCAGTTATGATTAAAAATAGTTAAATCATATATAGAGGGTGATCTATGCTAAAGCATCCACTTTTATCATTAGGCTATTCACATCAAGAAACTTGTCACACTCTTGTAGATACTTTAAGAAAAGAGTAAAGGGGAAAAACCTATCTGACATGAAGCTATGATGTCAACATTTGTCACTGGCGAAAAGGTGCATCTTTGCATTATCATTTTTCTTGCTATATAGAGTTCAGTTATAATGCTGTAATGAATAGTTGTAATTAATATGGGAATATACTATTACGACAGCCATGTAAGCCATTAAGTAATGTTATTATCTTATTATTAGTGATCAATTAGCAACTAATTATACCTTAAGTGACTTGTTATGGTTTTGCTCTATTCAGAATTGTGAATTTCAGGAATTGTTATTGAATTAACAATTAATTAAATTAAATGTGTGTGTGTGTGTGTGTGTGTGTGTGTGTGTGTGTGTGTGTGTGTGTGTGTGTGTGTGTGTGTGTGTAATTTTAAATTCATTTGTAATTGTTAATTAAGTTACTCTTCCTAAAAGGAAATCTTAAAAAATATTAGGATAATATTATTAGATATCACTCACTGATTAGTGAGTAATATCTGCTCTAAAATGAGAGTTTGTGTGTTAAAACGTTTGTTTTGCTAATCATCCACTTTTAAGGCAAGGAAATGCTCTATGAAAAATGTGTGTGCATTTCCTTAATAGTAATGTGCATAAAAAGCTCATGTGAATAACCACAACAGCCTTCCCAGCTCCTGTTCCCACCCTAAGAAAGTGGGGTTTCAGGGCAGCCATACAATGATTAACGGTTCATACAAAAGCTAATGAGAGAGAAGACTCTTGCGATAATATGGACAGAGATTTGAAAACCAGGTGGGGTACATCTGAAACTGCACACTTAATCTCCCCATAAGAACTCGCACTTAAGCCTTCACAGTTCCTCAGTAAAGAAACTGGATAAAGAGGGAGTCTAAACATTATGGCCCAGATTCAATCAACATTTGTCTTGAACTTTTTTTAGTGCAAACACAATTTCTGTTCAAATTATTTTTAGTGATGGCTGAGCTCACAGGCTGTATTCGCAAAGAGAAAAACCAACACTTGAATTTAAATGTGAGTCAGAGTTGATAGGACAAATGTTGATTTAATCCAGGTCTATGTCAGCTTTAGTGGTCATCAGTATGAGAGTTCACTGAGTCTCTGGCAAATATCTCCTAAAAATAGAGAGCAGAGAAGTGACATTTTGACAGCAAAACAGTTCATGCCACCCAGGGGTTAAATTGAGGGCTAACAGAACAGTCGGTTTAATAATTAATTTATACTTGAATCTGACAGCCCTTTTCAAACATAAAGACAATTCCTAACCCAGCTGCAACTCACGCTGTCCTCCTGGTGGCAGAGCAAACAGGCCTCCCAGTGGCTGCCAGGCTTTCTGGGGAGACTGAGGAATAATTGCACAACTATTTTTTCTGGTTCACTCATCGTTAATGAGGATAAGTGGCAAGCAAGTTAGTTAATTCACAAGCGCAGTTACCAACATAGAGCCGACTTTTTATGGTTATAAACTACCCCAAAGGTAAATAAAAATGTAAGCATTTTTTCAAGATTTTTTCATTTTTCCAATTTCCTTGTGTATGGCAACCAAGACCACCAACAGTGTGTCGCAAAAACTAGCAAAATTACAAGCTATGTTAATACTTCCATACTTAATAAATACTACACCTCCAATCACAAAACCTCTGTTGTCATTACTAATTGTAAGTATTATATCTACATAATGTACAACTGTAAATGAGACCAAAGCAACCTTTGCAGTGTTGGACAAAGACATTAAAATGACAGTCCCACTTCCTTAATTGTTCTTCTTGCTGTGTGCCAGTATCTGTGCATTTAGGTAGGTTTCACACATTCATAGATCAAAGTCAATAAGCAAAGTCAGTGGGGATAAATCAAAGTCAGTGTGCATGTGTATTATTGTCAGTCCTGTGAATGGCATCTTGCTGTGAGCCCGCAGCTCTGTCCTATAGGCTGAGTCAGCGACCAATGAAAGCCAACGATGTGGGGGACGTAACTGTGAAACACGCAGCACATAATGGAATCTGATTGCTTTATGAATAAGCAACATGACTGGAGGGGTGCTGGCTGGAATCCTGGATCTTGGATCCTTAGTCATTCAGGGGTGTCACTTCTTTATGGTCTCAGTGTGTAACTGCGAAATTATGTATATACAATCATGGAGACCCCATGTGGTATGTTTTTTTTTATGAATGGAAAGGGATCATGTTTTTTTTTCCAATTCCTGCCTAGTTTGAAACTAAAAACTGGTAATTAGAATGATACTTGCAGGTGTATGCTACCATAACTCTGAGTTTTGTGTCTCAGGGGTTCTAGCGTATGCAAAAACAGGGCAGCGTAGTGCTCTGTTTCCTGATTATTTTAGAAGATTGTGGTTGATTAAGCATTAATTAGTGCATAGTGCACTGTGAATATTGCCATTATCTTGGAGCATTTCTAACAGCACCCATACTGTAGTTATTGTAATATTCATGATATACCCCTGCTCTCATGCCTTAATGGTGTTAGGGTTTTAGCTGAGTTGCAAATTCAGAAAAAAAGCTGTGTAATTGACTAGTTGTAATTTTCTAAGGGAACACAGGTTCAAAGTGAACATGATGTTTCTTTATAAGTTGAAAACTATCCTCATTAAGCACTTCATGAACATGTCGACTCTGAGCATCTGTTGGTTAAGTTCAGGTTGTTTCCCCTTGGGCAGAAAACAGTCTAACCATGTTCAGCGTTAGGGAGCAGCCTGCCCAGCTGACTGGAGTTGACAGCCAGACTGTGGATGCTCTGTACCCTGACCTTGTTTCTTTTCACTATCAGAGACAGTAATGCCATATATGTGTGGAACAATTTTCCGTCATGCCCAAAACAGTTTAATTACACTACTGGACTTAAAAAGAATAACACCTGCTGCAACATTAACCAAGACATTAAGTATATCAGTACTGAATAAATGGTTGAGTTTTTATCTTTTCAAATGTACATATTAGGTCAAATGGGAGTGTTACACTGCCATGGCTTTCTCTCATCCCATTTTACATTCAACGAAATGTATTAGGAAAAAAGAGATAAACTGAAGTCATTATTACCCAACATTTAGCATCCGCCAATGAAAGCTGTGTGGTCGGGCAAACTGTGCCCAAACTCCCACACCCTCCAGATGCTGATCTGCATGTCTGTATCCCTCTACATACACACAGCATTTTTGGTTTATCCTTGTGGGTGATAATTCCTTGTGGCACTGAATGAAAACAAGTGTTTTTTTTTGGGGGGGGGGCGGCAGAATCCATCCATGCAGTGCAAATTTTCAACCAGTATCAGAAAAATTCAGAGCCCAATGAATTGTCCTCAAATGCACGAACCATAAATCCGCTTCTATCACAGAGACCGTCTGGGGCACGGGCGTTATCATTATTGCCGAATTAAAGCTTTATGAATCAGCTAATGTGAATGATAATTAGAGAGACGGAGAAATGATGGCTATAAAGTGCCATGCTCCATGCAAGGCCCATGGTCACACGAGGGGGGAGGGGGCATGAATCATCCTGCCACTCTACACTTTTCTCCATGCTGGATACCTACTGCTGCAGCTGCTTCCTTTCACTGATGCGGGGAATAACCGAGGAAGCAGAGACAAATCCGAGGAAGAAAGAATAGAGGTAACGTCACCTGAGAAATCAATAATGTTAATGAATTTTGAGCAACAGCTCTGCAGAAAGCCAATCGCCCCTATTTCCACTTTCATTTGCAGTTACAGGACAGAGAGAAATCATCAGCACCATGATGACTGGAACTATGTGCTGTCAATCAGTGGCACAATGTGAACCAATCAAAAGGCTTTGCTCTCCACAGTACAACACTGTGGGCGGCTTCAGTCAGTGATAAGACATGATGGCTGATCTAAAACAGGTCATTACCTTTTCATAAAGATGTTCATGATAATATTTCTATGTTTATTTAAAGGAATGCAAGCATTTTGTCTGCAGTAGAATGTGCTGTGCATGTAACTTTACGATTATCTTAAGGAGGTCACACTTTTTCAGGATACCTCGATCAGTTTAACTTGGACAATATCATTTTGTCATCATTCTGAATAAAATACATTCAATATTTAATTAGATTATTTAAGCAATATTTTATTTCTGAATAATAATTCATTGAAATTCATATTGTTCACAATAAGAATAAATTTGAAATGGATACTGGAGATATGTCAATCATCACCAAGATGACCTCCATTGACAAAAAATCTAATTTTCTCACAAAGTTCAAAATGGCCATACTATACTCTCAAAAAATGAGTAAAGATTTATCTGAAGCACATGAATGTTGGACAAAGCTCCAAACAGGCTGGGAATACATGTTAAATCAGACTATTTCTTTCTTCTAATGATCATCTTCCACACTCTGATGACAGAACTCTTTGAAGCATCAAAGACACAGGCTGTGATTTCAGGAGGAGGGTAAAAAAAGACAAACAGGCAGCCACCCACTCTCTGGCTTCCATCACGGCGATCTGGAAATAACCATACGGTTCTGTCCGAGTCCCGTCTCTTGCCCGAGATGACTGCTGGCCCAAGCGGAACCGTGTGATCAAGACTCAGATTCTGCGGCTGTGTCTTCCTCGCACCCCAGGAGAAGAAGATGAGAAATATTCTCTCTTTTCCTTTTTTTCCAGGCTAGACATCAATCAAGAGCTCTTTAACGAAATGCCATCCGTTTCCATGGCATCCAACGAGCGACGGCTCGGAGGGGAGGCAGACGACAAGCCAGTTGCCCGTCTGAAATGGGGGAACTGGCTGTGGGTCTCCTCATTAGAAATTAATTTCTCATGAGAGGTCATTAATGTGCGCTCTGTGGCGGGTCAAGATATCTCCCAAACAGCCAGAGATGGATGGCTTTACCCAAGAATATCTCTGTGCTATTCTCTCTGACACTGCCAGACTGCCAGAGTATCTCTGTGCAGCTCTCTCTGAAACTGCTGTTTGAACATTACTTGGCTACTCTCTCAAAACGTGGTGCATTATTTGAACAGTTTTGCTGAACATGACTGTATTTTCTATTATTTAAAACGGTAATAATATGGTTTTTCTTGCATTAGAAAAAGCTAATTCAAAGTTTCAACCACTATGTCATCAAGAAGGCTTGGGATAGTTCAGAGGCATAGTTAAAACATAAAAAATGCCCAGGGTGGTGATATTTAGAAGAGAGAAGGAATTAAATGATGTGTGAGTGATCCCTAATTGCAGACACATAGATGATCTGATATAGCACCCTGACAATGTCTGAGATGAGGTTCTTGAATGAGCAAAAAAAAAACACAAGTAACTGCAATTTAAACTGCATAAAAAGCTGCCAAATATTGGCTCAAAAGGAGATGAATTTTTATCACAGAATGTTTTAAAGGCCTAGACCTTCTCTGCTTGCCTCTTAGATGTTGATTAGAGTTTCCATTGTACTGCATGAAAGCTGCACAATTTGTAACAAAGGCCTTATGTCATTGTGACCTTCTCAAATACCAGCCAAGTTAATGACTGATAAACACACATAACTCAAAGGGTGAGCACTCTCCTTCAAGAGAGGGGCATTGCTCACACTTAATGAGAAAAAGCCATTAAGGATGGAGTCGAAGCCGACTGGAATTATCTGCTGGTTCTGCCTTAAAACAGAGAAGAAGTTTTATTTTTATTAAGGCATAACCTACATTGTCTTCTGCCAAATCTATAACTGGCATCTTATTTGTGTCCTTAGCATGACGCGCCCACCTTTGCCAAATTGCACAGATTTGAGTGTTTGTGTGCACCATCTGTAGAATATTTGAAGGGGGGCCTGTTTCTTCTGGAAGAGATATCACAGCACATAGTGAACCTTTTGACTTGAATGAAAGCTTTAAACTTGGCTTTATGGAACACCTATTAATATGCAGCCTGCATAAAGGGAACGATCAAAAACAGCAAGTCTTGGGGCAGTCTCCAGTGCTTCAACACTAGTATTGCAAAAACAAAGCATATTATAACAGCCCAACTCAAAAACAATGCCACAGATGTCAAGTATGTCAGTTCTATGAGATGTTTCTGCTGTATAAAGAGCTGTTTTAAAAGTGCTGATTAACATCTTTTTATTCACAGGTAAACATTTCTCTTCCATGATTTAAAACCTATTCTACTGCAAGGTGTTGGTAACCACAGTGACTACCTTGGGAACTATTTATTGAACAAATATACAGCTATACAATTTTAAACAATCACTCAAAGGCTACTTGATGAAGTGCACCAGACCAACTGTTTCTGGGACCATTTCCTGATAAACAAGATATGTAAATATAGTCCCAGAAGAATGACAGATGTCCCACTAGAAGTATTCACATATTCTAGTCCAAGAGAACAACTCATCTGAGGTTATCTACTCCTTATCACTTTCACACTTTGTTCATTTGACTGTTCTTTTTCATGTACGTACTTATTATATATTACTGTTCATTTGTAACCACGGTACACGTGAAATATCTAAAAAAAACACACACTGTACTTTGAAAGTATCAAATTGAAACAAACAGCCTGAGAACACAACAATTTTCCTGGTTTAGAACCAATTTCAATAATATAATTTTAATATAATGTTAATTTGAATTTATCACTAGGAAGTAAATAATTCCATGTGTTTTTACATATCACACTGTAATTTTGCTTTGGTTAGCAAAATGACAGTTGTTGCAGCTAAGATATTTGTCATATATGAACTTTTTTATCTCCATGTTATCTTTATGTTTGTTACTATTTTTCTTATAGGCCCTGTCTAACTTGTTTGAATTGTAAATGTGTCATTGCCAAGAAAAAATTGGAGAGGAATCTACAGCTCTGATACAAGATAATGATCTCCAAATATTAATTTGGAATGGTGATTAGGACTCACTTCTGGAACAATTTCATAAGTGTCCATGTACCAAAAAATGTACACCCTCCAGCCAATCAGAACAAGAATTAAACAACACTGCGAAATGAAGAGGTGACGTGATTCAGCTTGTGATGGAAAAGTGAGATATAAAGAGCTTTCACATGTTATCAGTAAGTCACAGATTTTAACAAATAATAGTGCTATGCTGTAGAGAGGAATATCTTTTGATGTTGGTATTTCGTGAATCAGTGACTGACAGTACATTGTGGCATCAACCATTTGGTGGGTTTATGAAATCTCACTCTCCTGTCACTGGTTTAAATTGGTTGTACAAACCTTTTGGCATGCCCCAAGAACATGTAGCCTACTCTTGATCAATACTGCCGCTGGTCTCAAGTTGATTTCTCTTTGCAGACTGCTGATGGTGTCAGACTGAATACGGTTGAATAAAAGAGATTGACCAAAATACCGCCAGCACCAAGGGTAAAGATCCCGTCCCAGTAGCTCGACAAAGCAGGTGTTGTATGGGCATGGCTCGGCCAATGAGATACCACAAAGCTCCAATATGTGCTCTTTGCCATGTTCAGAATGAGTCCCACTGTGTACAACAACATCCAGAAAATGTTGGCCTTTGGATGGTTGAAGCACTGGGACTCCTGAATGGCCCCAATGTTGCTCCGCAAGCAGCAGCGTCGATGACCGTTCATTTGGCCCATTCATCCCCCTCCCACCCGCCGGGCCCCCTCTTTATCCTGAGTTTTACCGACAGGTCCCCGCTGAGCGGAAATCACAGGAACCTCTCCTCATGTGTCCGTTGGGCCTCGATGTTTGTGCATCGATCCGTGGTCTCCTGTCCTAATTACCTCCTTCTTTCCTCCAACACTGATGAAAGAAATTGCCATCCTGAGTATTGCCAATATGTTCACTGAGAGGTGGAAGTAACAGAAAAGTCTTTAAAAAGTGTGTGGGTATCTTTTTTTAAATAAAACTCACAGACTTCTGTGTTTTAAATAAAGTGTATTTCTGGCATCCATCTATTTAACAGTTTTTGACTGATTGATATTCTCTAGCCATTTTCACCCCATTTACATTGATGTTTCACCAACCCAACCTGATGAAATTGCTAAACATTGTTTGTTTCGCGCAATAAAAGTGTCTGCTGGAGCTCATGGGTGTTGCAAGGCAAATTTGACTATTTTTGAACTCCTCTGTATGGCACCCCAACTAATTATGTTAGATGTTCCAACTAAATATTGTTGTTCTGTTGCCTACTGTCTGATTGTTATTAAACAGTCTATATTTATGTGATCTCAGCTCATTTGCTCAAGAGTATTGCATTAAAAGAGTGCCACACAAATCACTTCAGAGCTTGGGCCTTTGTGTAGCTCCCATACATCTGCTCATGCTACCGCTGTGGGATCCGCAGCTGGCCGTTGGAGTCCCAGCCACAGCACTACTGGCCTGAGCCAGAGGCCTCTGACGGCAGGGAGGAGCTGATTCAGCCCCAGCAGGGAAGAGCTTAAACCAGCTAAGTCAGTCCTGTTTCTTCAATCTCATCACTCTCCAGTGGCACTCCCAAGATTCGTGAACTGGTCATGCATTTACTTCACGTCCCTCTGACAGCATAGCCAGAGTGTGATTGGTGCAACATCTGCAGTGTGGAAAGAAGCAAGAGAAGGTGTTCGCATGATTTAAAGATAGTGACTTGTGTGCAGTACCTCATTAGTGCAGCTAGTAACTGACAGTACAACTCAGGTGGGGATGAAAGGGAGATAGTCTAAAAGGAAGTCTGGACAGTTTGTAGTATTTCAGTATGATATTTTAAAAATCTGATCAAACTGCAGTGTAAGTGTAGCCTTTCACTGTTGCATGAGCACTCTCTCACATCCACAGTTAATGCAGTAATTAGTCACAGTCTTTTGAAGTGACTCAACCTTTTGACTGGTAAACCTTGGGAAAATCAAAAAAGACTTACGGAAGGAGCTGACTGTATTGTGCATGCTCTGCTTTTCCAGAGGACAATGCCTTCATCCCACCAGTCTTTCATAAGCTGTATTGTTGTTCTGTTTCTGCGGCGTTGACAGCCAACAATGTGTCACCTGGTGAGATATTACAGACATACCTTGTCAGTCACTGTGATCAGGGGAGACCAGAACTCGCAAAATTTTTTTCAAGCTTTGAGAAATCTCTGCTTTCCCTTTCCTACCTTTAAGCAATTTTTGTGCCAGTTTTTCTTTGATCCTGGTTTTAAATGCCAGATCATATTTATGGACTCATCCCATCACCGCAGTGGCCTTTGTCAATCAAGGAGAAAAAGGCAGGCTGCCCGTCCAGCGCAGTCAGGATGCGGAATCAGACAGTCAGGCGTGTCACTGCACTAAACCCAGTGCCTGCACGATGAGTCACTCAGCTGGACCATTATGTTCGTGCTGCAAGTGCCACTCAATCAGGGACCGTTTGTCAAGGCCACCACATGTTTATGGCCATGTGGACACAGAATGGGCCCAAGGAAAAGACACACGAGACTGGGATCTGCTAGAGGGGCTGGGTAAGATGTCCTGGGCCAAGGTGTGCTGGGAAAGTTTGGTAGATTAGTTCCAGTGTCCGAGCACATTTTTTCCACAGCTTCGCTCTGCATCCGCTCTGCCAACAAACGGCAGGAATTAATCCAAACCCTGTGCCGTGTGCTTGCTGCCAGCACTGCACACCCTGCCAATGACAGAATGTGAACAATACCTTCTGGCCCCACAGAGTTCATTGACCAGCCCGCCTGTGGGAGACGCCCTTCCACTTGTAAACTGTATAGCTAAACAAGAGCCTGTTTTTAATTCAACTTAAATGAATGTGCAACATCTGTTCGCTTTGATTTTATGAAATGTGAAACCCGTACCTAAGCACTGATGAAGGCTTGATGCCAAAACCTACATATGCTTTTCCCACTGCTTGCTGTTTTGAATTACAATGAATTTTAAAAGGTTTTTGAAATATCATTTAGAAGAATTGTGTTGACCAAGGTGTGTATTTTGTTAGTTTGGCTTATTATTATTATTATTATTATTATTATTATTATTATTATTATTATTATACAATGTCGAAATCCATATCAATCCAAGAATGAAAAGCAGGTTCAGGTCATTCTCAAGCAGAAGTAAGAATTATCAGTTCAGCAGCCATGCACTGGATTCCTCTCTCTACCCTATTAGTCCAGTTCAGAGAACAACTGGTCACACTGGCCATTTGACATAGTTTTATTAGCTGGGAGGGTGGAACAGTGAACTGGACATGTCACATCTCTCTGCAGTGTTACCACTGTGAAAGCTGTCCTGCACCCGGCTATGGCTGTCAGAGCACCACACAGCAACATTTATGGTGGACATATACAGCAGCCTGCCAGGCATTTTATATCTCTCTGTAAATAGGTAATAATAGTGACTTTGTACAAGGCAGGACACTTAAATCTAAGGTAAAACTAAATGCAGGCTTACATTTGTTTGTCTGCAGTGAAATTCAAGTTGCCAGTAAGGACAATGAGTTTACTTGTTCACACCTAGAAAAAGAATATATTGAGCATTCCAGTTTAATTTTGTTTATGCATTATTTATTTTACTTTCTATATCTTTCTTGTTTAGTCTTTATTTTTGTGAAACCAGCAGTATAATGTACAGTGTAAAATATTGGGAAAACCAGAATATTTTTATATTAAAAGTGTGACATTCTCCTCTGTAACTAATCATTGGGATTTTTGGTAAGATACTGCATTTTGTTTTCTCCGGATACAATCAAATGTCAGTATTCACTTGCAAATGGTTGGTTGGATCACAATGTTTTGGTCTAGTCAAGCTATTTCTGGATTGGCAGTATTTTATGAATCTCAAGCAATTTCCAGATTGCTTTTAAAAGTATAACATTTATGGTCAATGGTCAGAACCTTTTAATTCATACTGTGCATTCTTTATTTGGAATCCTTTTTCTGGGTGTCTTGTATTATGCAATGTTGTTTTACTATTTGAACTTAAAGCAAAACAAAGTCAATCAAAAGAGAATATTTGTGACATACTAGAAAAATCATTCTGATTGCCATTTAAAATGCCATTACGACTGTTTTTGTATGTATACCAGTATTTATGAAGCAGCAGCTTGGTTTTGAGTTCAACTGGTACATAGTAAGTGCTTTTCTAAATTGCCAGAATATTCTATTCTGTTGCATACATCCTTTCATTTTTTTTACACAAGGTGCAAATTTAGCAATCACATCTAATTATTTATGAATTTTATCATTTAAGGATCATAGAAGAGCTATGAAGTAGAGTCAGGCAAGATTTTGATTCCACAAACCTGTTTCCAAAAAAAGGTAATAATAATGACAGTGTGTAACAATGTCAGGTCTTTGTTGTTTTGCTTGTTATATCAGCCTGGGAAAAGATATAATATTGAATCTTTCCCTGTGAGGAGGGGAGATTCAATATATTTGGTAAAATTGATCTGAGCTCTGAACATCTTTCAATTCCTTTCAAAGAAGGGCTCAGTCCAAGCTCCGCGGGATGTAACCTGTTGAATATGAAATCAAAGAGCAACCCTGAGGAGTGGTGAACCAACTGTAAGTACAAGAAGACCAAAGATAACAACCAGGGCTACCTTTGTTTATTTTAATGGTCCGGTAATGTAGTTAGCTATTTGGTTTTCCAATTTTTCAAAAATGTATGAATCCATGCATTTGGTCTCCATAAAAGACCATAAATAATATTAGTCAGATCTGTCCAGTGTTCACTGAGTCAGATTCACACAAAGAGCTGTGTATAGCTGGTTAATCAAGGGATGACCCCCATGAGTTAGCAGGCTAATTTAGCTATTGTGTGTAGCCCATTGAGCATGAGTCTCATTAGTTTATTAAACTGGGTGATTCACTGAATCCATGCAGGTCATCCTTGACTGATTGCATGTTTCCTGTAAGAGGTAGCACAGGTGAGCAAGCTCAAATGTAATATCATTTGTGGGAGCACATCAGTGACTGAGCATATACAGAGTGGGAAGTTATGGCTCAAATAACACAGAAAATGAAATGTGTAAAATCAGCAACTTAGCAGCCATAAAGTATTCAGATATTACACCTATAGTTTCTGGAATGTGAAACCTAAGCTCGAAATGACGAAGCGGAAAAACCAGTGATGATAAAGATCACTACAAAGAGTAGGATGAGGTGCTTTGAATCTGCATGGTTTAGCTCTTACCTGACTCACTCTGTCACAACTCAACTACTCCTGTTTCACTGAAGTCATTTTCTGCGGCTGGCTGTTCTGTCATCACACTGTTCGTCTGGGCACATGCAACAAAAAATTCCAATAAGGCACTGTGTTACTGGGTCATGTCAACAGTATAGCCTCAATTAGTCATAGCCAAATATGTTAAACTTATAACTCAGGTCAGGGACTTTCTGACTTGTTACATTTTCATAATCAGTTCCCACCATTTTGCTGTACTTGTGACATGACCAAACTTCATGCAATGTATCATTTCAGTGTAACTGAGGGTAATGGCAGTTTGTTTTGTGCATTTTTACGAGATGATGTAACAATAACTGTCTCTGAAAATAAAATCCCTAGATAACACAGCACCCAGGTATTGTTTACAGCATTTAATGAGGTCAACATTTCATTGGAGCTAGAATCCATTATTTTATCCACTTACAAACCTGGGAAAAGAGTTGAAACAGTTTCAAGCCAAATATTCGTCACTGTGAAAAAGAGAGAGGAGTGTGTAGTTCATTCAAATGAAAGCAAAATGACAGGAAGAGACATCATCTGTGCCACTCTAGTTTTACTTTTATTAGTTTGTTTTTGTTTGGCAGAGATAATTATGTTATACTGCAAAGACCAGGACACTGTAACTGGCATTGACTAACAAACTCTCTGAGACTAAACAGCTGGATGCTGCTAGGCTAAGTTACTGTGACATGAGTGCTATCACATACCGAGTGTTAGCACCCTCCTTCAGTGAGCATGGCATCTCGCAGTGACAGAGGTTACAGCTCAAGTGGCTGGTCAGCTACAAATAGGGAGGGCTGAAGGCTTTGCTGTAAAGTGATAATGATATGAATGACTGAACTATAATGGTATGAATTACATCTCGCACCTTTATTGTGACAATCTGCAACGTGATCCTGACCATTTACGCTTCCTGCAGGAATTAAACGAGGTGGCAGTCCTTTCAGTGCTGAAATTGTATCCAAGTATAAGTATGGGAGAAAAGTACATTCAGCACAAATTTAGCATACCACGATATCACGTGACCGTTTGGTATCATAGCACCAGAAGGCACTTTTGATGAAGAGTGTACACTTATAGGTTTAACATAATTCTTTCTGTACAGTTAGTAATGGCCAAACAAAATCTATACCTGGACTGAAGTTACAACAAGGTAAGCCGTAAAAGTCATTGATTTAAACATAATTAACAATCTGTAGGTGTTTTAATTTCAAGAGCCAAATTTTGATTCGTTTCTATGAGTCAGTGATTGAAAGTTTACCTTTGGAGACAGTAATAAGGGAACAAACATATTTTAAAATAACTCTGCAGTAAACTGAAATAAAGCTAAACATCTATTTTCTTCAACATATTTGTTCATTGATGATGTATATTTTATGTTTTTGTAGTTGTAAGACTGGTATTTTCAATGTTTTTGCTTGAAATATTTTGCAGTTGACACCTACCTTTTTGTCATGGCTGAACCTGACATTTAATGAGCAGAACAGCAACATCACATGGTATTGTTGACAATTTTGAGAGATTATGGCAATTTTATTGATCATTAAGATTTCATATACTCAGATTTTTTTATTAACATTTATAACATTTATAACAACAGAAAATCACATGAAAAAAGAATGAAATATAATCATATGAAGTATTCCAAAAACACATGTGCATAGCATGGATGTTTTTTCATGTGATCTTTCTATTTGATTTTCCACATGTGAAATTTTGTGTGTGTTTTCCATGTGTACATTCAAAATTAAGAATGGAACATATCATTACAGCATTTAAGTATTGCCATTTAATTACATTTCAAATGAAAAATACAACTGCACACAAACAATATTTTGCCATGATCATGTTTATGAAGATAGAGTGGTGTAATAGAACCACCAACCAAAAAGTATTTTTGATTAGTTTGCCAATGGGATACAACTGATACAATGATACTGCAAAGTTGACTCAGGTAAGGTATGGATTTTGAAAGGCATTCGGCCTTTCTTCATTGGTTTCACTGATATATTCAGGAGGAACTATTTGTATCTTAATGCTGCTGTAGATCTTCTTCAGTCTGCAGTATACGTTGGTTGAAAGAAAATGCCGCAGTGTCCTGTGCGCCGCGCACGAGGGGCAACTCGAGTCTTGTTATTTTGGAAGTACAGTACAGTTCCTGACAGGATCTGCCAGGGAACAACTAATCAGTCAAAGCTTTGTTTTTATTCCGTCACGCGTAGAAAACCGCCGAATCCCCTCGACATCCAGTATCTGTTCCCGGCCTTCGGTTTTATTGTATTACAAACTTTAATTGCACTTTCTGTCCAAAAGGAGTAATGAGATTGCCATACGAGCCTGGTAAGTCCCAAACCCTGCAGATTTGTAAAATTGAATCTTGGGCAGGCAGGAGAGCAGACCGTGCTGTTTAATGAAAGCCAGTCTAACGTGGTGGCGTTCACCTGCTCCCCCCGGGGGGATCGATAATATTTGAACTGTCGTCTCGTGTTTCAAACCTTGATTGGCTTAAGAGTCTAAGTGTTGCTAGTTTACATATACAATCAAATATCTGTTGGCAGGCTACTCTATTATGCATTCGATGAGAGAAACACATTATATTCCCTGACACCCTGCCCAATTGTTATTTTTTTCAGCTGAAGACTGTAGTTTTTCTGTTGTGGGGGGGTGGTTGTGGCAGGCATCAATAGTTGCAAGCAGATAGGGCCAGAGGCATAACTCTGTGCTGACTGTATCATGGATCGATGAGTTGCCCCTAACACTGCATGGATTGTCTGATTATCTTGGGAATGGAATGTTTGGAAAGGGGATAGCTTTGTTTTTTTTTTTTTTTTTTTTTTTTTTTGGGGGGTACCCTTTTCAAAGCCTGCCTTCTTCCCCCCAATAAAGTTTTCGGTTTGTGGAAATGACTACTACTTGTTCATCTTTCATTGCCTAAAAACACTTCTCATTGTACACTGCCTATTGTAATCACTGATCTCTGATCACTTACTTTCTTAAAGTGCACTTCACATTGTTACATTGATACAGGAGTGACACTTATCTTAAGTTAATAAGAGATCATAAGTTAAAGGTCTATTAATAAATAAACTTTATCACTTGAAAAGGTTGGCAATGAAAACACAGCATGAAATTAAGTCGGGGTACGTATAGTTCTGTAGTTCTAGGTTTCTTAATTCTATCTTGAGGTTCTCATTTATTTTTAAAACAGCTATCACTATATACCACACTACACATCAGATATGGCATAAAGACAGAAAATGAAGGGGATGTATCTAAGTTACAAGTGAAGGGGATATCAATCTGCCTTTCATTCGCATGCATATGTTTAAGTGATACTTTTCTCGTTTTTCAGAGTTTTTTATGTTTTTCAAGGACAACTGAACTGAAGGAACTAAAATATGTAATTGAGCAAAGCATATAGTACCCAAAATCATTGAAGGAAAATGTCAGAGATGTGACTAAATCTGCTGCCACAACAAATCCTTTCAGCTGATTTAGTTGTTTTTGCTTCAAGATGAAAATGTGGCCTTTTGTGTTGACAAACATAAGCAAGGGAGCTAGTTAATTAGCTGTGACGATGACAAGGACGCTTCGAAGGCGACAGTGCTGGCCTTTTCAGGGGCAGAGGACGCTTAGATTACTTTCTTTCCCTGGAGAGCCAGCGAGGAGCGCCCGCAACACGGGCAGCCTCGTTCTTCAGGTGACTGCCTCACATCACCATCTCTTGGGCGTCTTGTGCTTTAGTCACTAGTTTATCAGAAAAGCACCTCTGTTCCAACATGTCGCTGTGAATAAATAAAATCATAAATGACACCAGTGGAAACGCATAAGGTCTGCCGGTATGGTGTCAGGTTATTCACAGTGTGTCAACATTCATCTTGTTGTTTTTTTTTTTTTTTTTACTTCTGAAAATCTAGCAAACACTTTGTATTGTGTAACAGTCAGACCCTTTTGTTCCTGCTCTCATGGATGAAAGCAGATCTGAACGTCAGTGTGTGGGAGTTGGGCTGTTAGGTTTCTATAGCCTCCCACACACTTACATCCCCCATAAACCTCAGCTCCCTGTGCCGGCATTTCCACTGACTCCCAGCCTGATTCACTGTGCTAGAAAGACATGTGAAACATGCGTGATTATAATCATGCTTTACATACATTTAAAAGTGATACTTTAAACAACACATTAATAAAATACTCAGGTACATGATATTGCATGAATGTGATAATCCACAAATCAAATTTATGTGAATAACAGATGAAGAAATATGTAAGTCTTCCTTGTAGAAAAAGGGCACTATGATTGTCTGACCAGGAATGTAGTAATTTATTAATGTAAAGACCCATTTAATAAAGCAGATCATTTAAAAATGATAGACAAGAAATAGATTTTTCCATTAAATTTGACTGATGGAACACTCCTTTTGCTAAGTCATATCATTATGATTACAATATTGATCGTAGCAAAGTAAAATCTAATGCAATTGTGTGAGTAGTGTGATTACAGAAATAAACTATAATGGTCACAGTGAAGACTCTCTGCAGACAGTATGTGGAGAGGCTGCAGCAGGTACACATTCAGAATGTATTCTTATGCATATTATGCACATATACTTTTTTATGACGCGATAATTTAGAGTCCTGCAGTGCAGGTCTATGGAAACTTCTATAGTAAATGAGGCTAAATATCATTTTTGTTGGAGCCCTAGAGAAAGGCAGTTAAAGATTTTAAATGACCACTATGTGATCACTCAGTTCCTCTGTTTTCATGAATAATTTAATTGAGCGGTAATTAATGAGCGATTCTCAGTGATTTCACTTCATTTGCCGTGAAATGGAACATTTTGGTTTGGGCTATTATCTCTCATATGCCATCAGTATATCAATAAAATATCATGATCTCACTGAGGCTATGGGCTCCCCTGCATGGGGCCAGCTATATCCACTCCGGAGAATTTTTAGACACACATCGAGAGAACTTTCTGAACTAGCCAGAGGTGAGAAAAAAATTCCATCTATACAAAGTTCTGCTAATTTTGTTATATTTTTATAATACATGCATATTCGTATTAAGTTATTTACATAGCTTTTTTCTATGTAATAAGAATGACGTGTGGATATTTAAAGAAGCAGTTTAACTTATGTACCGCATTGAGAGTAAAGCTTAAACTAGGACTAGATCATACTAGGTCATAGATTAGCACATTCCTGATTAGAAGATCAGTTCTTTAACCATAACTCTACACTACATATTAATGGATTTTCGGAGTGTAGATACACATACACAAAAAGTGGTGCTGTCTAGAGTTGTTGTGTAGTTCGGACCACACATTCACCACAGCTCCACTCTAAAGAGGTTTATTTAGAGTAATGAGAGAACTGGATTAGTACAGCAGTGTAGTATAACCCTTCATGATTTCAGACCCATACAAGCCCCTCAAAGCTTGTCACCAGCAAAATCATAGTAATTCATTGTACCATATCATTTACCATGTAGGTTGCAACAGAGATATGTCCCACCAGTACCATATTGCATGTACAAATAAATACTGTTTTGAATTATTTCTTATAACAAGGTCATGTTCTCTATTTGCTTAATGGCAAAATTTAGATGCAACAATAGATTGTTTTTATATTATCAAGATGAAAAATTACCAGGATGAGAAATGGATTGTATTGCACTCTGAAACAGTGGATAGGCATCTCTCCTGTCTTTTGACAAACCCTTTTTGGATGGAATTTCTGGTCTTACTTTAAAGTTAGACTCTCTTAGGTATTCTTTTCAAAAGAAAAAATATATATATATATATATTATACTGGAGAAAGTTTTATTTTGCATTTTCTAAAGTCTACAGTGGGAGGCTTACTATTGAGATTAATTTGACTGTAACTAATTTTACTGAACAAATACAGAGAGTTACAGCATTAATGAACCAAACTTTTCATTTAAATTAGTTTTGCTATTCCATTTGGAATTTCAGATGACAATTTATCAGGGTTGTTCAGCCTCTCTTAGACTGCCTTAGTCACCAGATCTACTCTGTCTATCTTTTCCTGTGGACAGAACACAGTTTGAAAATGAATAAAATGAAAGCAGACCACAATCATAAAATAAGAGGTTTCAGTCATCTTTCAGCTGGGAGGGAAATTGAGCTGGTTATGATTTCTTATTCCTGGCTACTTCCATCTGGATGGATTCTCCTCTCACAGATAGCATGATTCCACAACCTGACATGATCAGAACGTTTTTCCTTTCTTGAAATTCATGTTTCTGTCCTTGGAAGTTTGTTTAACAGCCAGGAATTGTTTCTTAGTTTTCTGACATTGGTTTAATGAAAGCAACACAAATTTTCCTCTAACTTCATTAATTCAAATATTAGGACATACCAATAAATAGATTCATAAATCTTTATGAAGAATCTTTATACCAAATAATATTTTAAGTATTATAACATTTTAGTATTAATTCAGTTTTTTCTGAAAGTTGTGAGGATACTCTTATGACCTGGTTATATTTCCAAAATGTTTTCCGACTGAAAAACATGTAAGTGCTATTAACAATTTGTTACCTAGCTGTAACCTTGCAATTTAGGGAAGGATAAAAATGTTGTAAAATATTTCTTCAATGTTGTTTTTCACCCAAACCATATCATACCCTTTTTTACAATATTGTGAGAGCTTGGAGTAACAACTCATGCTAGCTGAGCTTATTGATAAATCCAAGTAAAGTGACAGCTTGACTACAGCAATGGAAGTAGAAACATGAAAAAATAACATTTCACACCCGTGTTAGACTCATATTCTTCCTTGGAATGAAGTCCTCTGCTTACAGACAGCTACATTAAAAGTCCTATGCTGGAAATTGTATCATAACCTTATTAAATCCAAGATCTGGCACAGGTGCTGAGAGACCAAGCTAATAAGAAAAGGGCTAAACTGTCTTCGGGTTTTTTGAGGGTAGCCGGGATACGGCATCCCAGGGTGGGAGCTCATGTGGTGAGTTTTAATTCTCCTCCGTGTCTTCGCTTCATTATTCCCGACTCTCTGAAGAACGATCCGCCAAAGACAGGGGACGCCACGTTGTCATGGTAACCCTAAGCTTCCGCGTTCCCTGCCTGTCACTCAAAAAAGGCTATTTTAAGTCGCATTCATCAGACAAGAGAGGGAAGAAAAACAAAAACAATCTGTGAAAGAACATTAAACATTTGAGCTTTTAATGGAAAAGTGCTGCTAGTCACCTCTGCTTGGTTTGATCTCGTCCATCACTCAACAAAAAACCACGATCCTTTTTAAACATAATATTGCGTTTGACGCTGAAGAAATAAGTAAATAACATGCCAGATTTTTTCCAATGGATACATATTGGGAACTCAGAACCTTATGCATTGTAATGCATATCTATGAAATCCCATAAGCTCAATGCTGAAGTACAGCTGGGTTTGAACGTGAGTGACCCATTTAATTAATTAGAAGGAGCTTAGAGAATGGGCAAAACTATCCGAAGAAGACGGCCTCTCACTACAACCTCCATCATGTTCAAACAGCAGGTCTGTGACCCAACTATTGATGATAAGAATAACTATCAACACAATGGTGTAAGGAAGGGTGTGTGCATCTATTTTAAACTAATATTCTTCATATTCCTCTCTTGAAAAGCATAGAATACATGAAAAGCATTAGTCTTTTCTCGAATTCAGAGACATTGCTGTATACGGTGTAACTGTTTTGAGAGGTTTACATGATTTTATAAGAGATGTTGATCATGAGTAACGATACAATTACTGACAATCACACCGCAAATTCAACTGAAAAATGCATTAATCAGTCAGAGCTTGAGATCTTTGACAATTGTAGTGTGTACAAGCATACCTTTACACAGCTAATGGTCCACAACATGCTTTTGATTGTTTTACATGATTAACTGTATCACTTGAACATCACCCATCTGCAGCTTATTGGCTTTTTACCTCATTATGTCTAATGTGGCAGCATTACCTCTGCATACTTCACATTAACTAATTTAATTATTGGCTGAACAGAGACAGATTGTGTTAAATCATTTTGAGAATAAGTAAACAAGTGGAGTTTGGTCACAGTTTGGGCACAAAAGCAATACTGGACACAATCAAAAATATGGATCTGCCAGAGGGTCGTCCTGGTTTAAGGTGCTCTCCAATCATATAACATTGTTAAAAAATGTTTATTCTACCCTATATCAGGCTCACACGTACTTTGCAATTTGTATTGATGTATAGTGCAGCTATTTCCCATCATATATCTCACTTAAATGAAATATGCATATGAAAGTACATACGGCTTGTGTATGCTTTGATGTGAATATTCTTCACAACATTTCACTAACTTTCAAAACAGTATTTGAATAACATTTTAACAAGACATAATTATGCCTTTTATTATGGGTCACTTTGGTATGCCACTTCACATTCGTACAAACACATATAGTTCATACATGTCCCTGTCCTCAGTTTGCAAATGTGAGTAGAGACCCACTCTATGCCAGTGGTGTAAAGCCATTTTCATGGTTGCAGGGTTGCATGTGTTCAGGGTTGCATATGTGCATGTGTGAAAGGGGCTTGGGACTGTGCTCACCCCAGGCTGGGCTGTGACATTGATGTTTGTGAGTGCGCAGTGGTCCTGAGAGCCTATGGCAGCTCAGTGTGTGCATGTCCCCCTGTCTCACCGCTCACAGGGGCAGCTCTAGCGCAGTTCACCCAGACACCGTGAACCTGTCCCAGGTGACTAGCTTTAAAAAGAGATCCAGTTGACAGCTCCCATTAAGGGATGTCCTGAACACCTGTTAAACTCAGCGTGGAGCCCAGCTGCAGACAATTACTGCCACCTGACACACACACACACACACACACACACACACACACACACACACACACACACACACACACACACACACACACACAAACGGACACACTCACATTAATGCTGTTGCCCACACAAACACACAAGTACTGCCAGCCCCCCATCCCTACAATCACACAAACACACACATACATAGGCTGCTAACCCCACAAACACGCACACACAAGCCACTCAAACACAGATATATACACATACATATACAGCATATTCAAACAGAACATTTTTTTCCCAAATGAAGGTATACAAATTAACATGCATTCAGCATGTACATACTTGCATTAACTACCCTAAATCTAAATACACCCCTACATGTAATTAGCATGTACTTAAAAGCAGCTACAAGTCATTTATGTAATTGCTGTATAAACACAGTGCATTCACTTCCCTCTTCATATAAACTAACCTCACAGCAAAGTGAGTTAGGCTTTATATTTGTTTCTTATTTTATTATGTGGATTTTTTTTTGCATGTAGTTGTTACATCCTCTAGTCAGTTTTGCACACACTGTTGAGCAAAAGCAAGAATTACTAATAAGTAAGGAAATTATTTTTACGTGTCTGACAAGAGCAGAGCAACATAATGGCTAATGTTTAGATAAGTCAAAGGAAGACTCTGTACAAAGTAGAAGACAGAAAAAGCATTAGCACTTCAGAACCAAACTGTGTGTACTAAGTACAGTGAAATTTATTTGAAAGTGCTGTTCTTTTATTGCCTCTATAGAATGTTGCATTATATACCTCATATATAAAACTAATTCTGTTTCTATGGTTTTAGAGCTTTCCCTTAAACTTGTGGAAAGCAATCATTTTCTCCAGTTGTAAAAAAAAATAAGTTGCAGTTATAATAATATTATATTTTTGTTGAACCATCTGTAGTCTGTAGAGGATAAAGGTAGCCTGCATCTAGACTATATCAGCAAGACATCACCCCATTTCTGACAGATACAATTTTCAATTTTGAAAATAATGACTAGAAGATTTAAGGTTATTGCCATATAACACGGATTACTCCCGAACATATTTTAGATGTGTCATGATACTGTTTTCCCACCTTTCCAATACTTGCCACATATCTCTATCTTCACTGAGGGCAGGCACATGGAATGGCGGTGTTACGGTATTAATTTGAATGAATCCGCACAGTTCATGTTTGGACTGAACGTTGTTAACACTGTGTATGTCATTACTTGGCTTGGTATGACTCACCATAAAAAAGTCATTGTTAATTGAAAAATCAATCTGATTTATTCATTCTCCCTATTTTCAACGCAAACACACATATTCACCCCAATTTATTTTCAGGTTACAAAATGACTAAAATTGTCAGCTCACACAATTACACACTACTTATATTTTAGATGTACCTATAAAATTTAAAGACTGCATTCACTGTTCTGAATTATCAAGGTATTGTTTATTTTTGTTAGTGAACATGAAATATAAGAAGAATACATTAGCTTTAAGAACATTTGCTTATTGATATGAACATGGACAGTGCAAGTCTCTTTTAAATCGGCCCCTGGGAAATAATTCAATACCTATTTATACTATCTCTTCTCTGTCTGCATTAAGCTTTGTGGGCCATCTTGTAATAGAGTTGTGTAAATGTATACATGCCTTTAATTCAAGTCTACTTGACTTAATATACTATCAATAAGAGTATGCAGTAGGTCCTCTGCATGAAGTATTTCTATAAAGGATTCATGAATGTTGTCATTTCAGTTAGGTTATTTTCTATTGTATTCTATTTTCACCTGTTCAGTGCATTACACACCTTGGGAGAAATATATTTATCATGTATTATATTACACAATTTTCATGCTCAAGTATATAAACACTGTATAAATCTGCTCAATGAAGTGTATGAAAGCTGAGAGGTGATTTCTCACAGTCGTACTTTTTCAGTGATGAAAAACCAGCCCGTAAACGATATTTGCCATAATCTCCTGTTGCTACTCTGCCGAGATTTGGAGGAAAAGACACTCCTCACAAGTCTTCTTGTAAAAATGAAATTGTAGAATAAGGCCAATTTTCCTGACTGACAGATGAAGGTTCAAGAAAATGTCTTAATAATCCATAATTAAGGTTTCTATTGCACAAGACAGATACTCAGAGACTTTGAATGTTCTGGAAGAGATTGAACAGTGTTTCATCAAACTCAATGGCTGTAACACATTTTAGCATTGCATTACTGACACACGCAACCAAAGCTTTAACTGATATTTGAAATTTGCTCTGACTGCCTTCTGGGGCTCTGCCACCACTAGATGGTAGACCCAGGTCATATATGTAGCCAATGTGTATCAGCAAATATTGTGCTCTGACTTGATTTCTCTCACATTCACCTCACTGTCTGTCAACCTGCACTTGATAACAACGGCAACACACAAAGGAAATCAGTGCCAAACACTTTTTTTCAAGCTTGAAATATTCAGTCAGGCGTTTATCATTGCATGTTGATGCATCCCACATTTCACTTTGATAATAACCCCCTTTATGAATGAAACAAGTGGGCATATCAAAACAAAATGTCTGACATGCGATGGCAAAATAAAAACATTTAATGGGTACATTCACATCAGATATAATCCAAACACTTATATATATTTTTCTCTCTCCTTCAAACCCTGCTTTTTGTGTCTATTTTCATCTGGCCTTTAATTGCCCCCGTGCTGGGATGTGGGAGGGTGTGGACACATATCACTTCCCACACGGATTGTCATCGTGCCTCAGATTTCTTCGTTAACGAGCTGTCAGTAGGAATAGGAAACGGGGGTGGCTGCGTTTGCCTGGCCGAGGTGTAAGCTGGGAAACAACTCTCTCTCTTTGTTTCTCTCTTTCTCTCTCTCCCTTTTTCTCAGAGAGGGACAGTGAGACAGATGGTGACCAGCCTGTTTGGGCCACTTCCTTCAAGTGAGATGGAGAGAGAGAGAGAGAGAGAGAGAGAGAGAGCGAGACAGAGAGAGAGGGGTGGCAGCAAGGCTTGTATCTGCAAAAGCATTCAGAAATGCTTGTAAGATCTGCCACAAGGCTTGTTTTCCATTTTTAAGTGAGCAGATGATTTTATTGTTTCAAAGTATTTTACCTGCCATTTTGGTCTGACAATAAAATTATTTATTTTCTCCTCCTTTCCTTTTGACAACTGCCCTCTGCTTTTTAAATTGTGGACTAGTGATAGAAGGTGTGTATACGCACACATACATATACACTCACAATACAGCTCTCACATGCTGTCACTCTCTCTCAGACTGCTGAAGTGTTTTGCTGAGCAATGGAAATTAAATTTGAGCAGACAGACCATATTTTATGCAGGATATTGGATGTTGAATGTGAGGTAAAGTGCAATGCTTTTCATACATTTCTTCTCAATTTTTGCTTCAGCATTTCTTTTTCTTTGATTTAGTCAATATTTTATATATGGATGGCAAAATAAAAATGAACTTTATCTTAAACTTGGCCTATTTGGTCTCTAAAATACATATTCAGCTTAAATGACCAGTTCTACAGGAACATATTCTCTCTGTGAACGCCTCTGCTTTTTGTCGACTGAATGCATGAGTTGTTGACCAATCCCACCTACTACTAGTTCAGCTCAGGCATTCAGTGCTAGAAAATCAGTCTTAATAGCACTTATGGATCTGACTGAAATTGATTACAAATTCCATATGCATGAGTTGGAAATCAACACAACTGAAAAATATGTGTTTAATTGTAATATACAGTGTAATATTATATTATGAATTTAGACTGTTTTCTGAGGCAGAAGAAAATAACAATGCATGTACTGTGAGACCAACAAAATTGCAACATGCTTTTATTTTCAGATTTTTAAAAATTCTTGATTAGGGCTGTCTTAGTTTAAATAAATGGTTTGACAAAGTGGTTCATTTAAGTCTGAAGAGTTTATAGCAAGTAAATAGATCTGAAAATGTGAATCTAGAGGGCATTTTGTTCATATTTATGTTTTAAAGTTTGGAGGGCTTTCTCACTTACAATCCACAACTTTTACCCGCATAGGGGCATCATTTCAAAGGGTGGGTCCCCTATGCAGGTCACATGATCTGGAAAAAAAGGAGCCATGAACCACTGATCTGGGAACAGAGTCCTAAACACTTGCACTGTTTATCCATAAAAGAGTAGTCTATGCCATGTATTGAAGTCAAAGCCTCACATTTAGCAATATGATAGGTTAACTGGATATGGAAAAATAAAAAGATTAAAAAGGGGGATAGTGAGTAATAATTTACTATTACTATTACTCCTACTTTTCCTTTGAGAATATACCCAACAACACAAACGTCAAAATACAGTACTGTGGATGCCCGATTGAAGGTAAACTTCTGACCTGTTGCTGAGAATGCAATATTTTTTTGCATTAACACACAGCTAGTTATGCTGTACATTTTTCTGATATCAGCAGGCACCCTCACAACCAATATATATTATTGTATGTGTGTGTGCTGTATGTCTGTCATTCTGTCTATCTGTGTCTCTCTGTGCATGTAAATTATGTTGTATGATGTGACGATTTTTTGTTTTCCGTGTCTGTCTGTTATACGTTACTGAAGTGCCAGTTCACACATGAGTGACATGCAAGTGTCCATATGTGCAGGGCAGTGATGTGAGAGAGCTGTGTGGTAGTGCCTCCAGGAGGTCAGTCATCGACAGTGAGGAAGTACAGCCCAATCCAGGCATTCACAATCTGCCTGTTAGTTTCCGCCAGTCAGTGGTCCTGCTGTGGATGACAGATCTGCTGACAGCGTTTGTCTGTCGTACACTAGCCACATGTCTGTGCGGTCAAACCGGCTACATGAGAGACCATTTCCGTTTCCTTATTATTGCTGCTGCATAAATGTTATGGTCAGACTACACCAAACACACCTGCATACAGCCTTCATCTAACACTTGTTACAACTGCATTAGCACAATACTACCCCTTCATAAAGTTTTTAATGCCTAATTGTGTGATGCATTACAGCTAAATGGAGTCATATGTTTCTCATGTGTGATTTCATTTTGAACATAATATGTGCTGTATGATTCCGTATCAGCCATCGTGCACCAGCACAGTCATGTATGTATGATAGTGAACTCATTGCCATGGAAGGGCCATGCGTGTTTCATGAACATAAATGAAGTTCCATTTACAAAGCCTAACTAGTGTTTTATGTGAATTACTTGTTAAACCTAGTATGGAGAAAAATATGCATAAACAAGTAAGAAGAGGATGATTCCAAGCAAGTCATTTCCACTTGAAGTGAGGAAAAACTGATGATAAACCTTAAACAGTGAGTCATAAAATACAGCGCTGCACCATGGCAGCATGTTTCATAATGTTGTCTCGCAATTAGTCACATTGATAATTAGAGTACATGACTAAGATAATACAGACTGCAATAGACATGCATCCACCAGACCTGTAATAAAGACAGCAGTGTCCAGTACTAGGATTCCTCCTGACTGACCCAATGTAAGTTTCGACCTTCCTACAAAATGGGTGAGGAGGAAGTTTCTGGCTTAAAATCAAAACAACGTTTAAAACCATTATATTACCATTCACTCATGTCTGGCAAAGATTCGCATCGGCTGAATTGAGGTGTATTGTGCTGTTCTTTCCCTCATTCTTCCGCTCTCCTTCCCTGTCTCTCTCCTGGAGATGTATTGATTTATCTGTGATGAATCAACAAGTATGCTTGATTAAATGAATCATTTTTGCTCTGATCTGGAACTTTCTGTCTTTGAACTGAGTAATTAATGGTGCACATAAAGCATTCAGTGCACATGTGCCAGATTTGTTCTGTGATTTCATGGGCTGTGTTTTTATAAATATTAAATATCACATATCACAGAAATAATTGGGTATAGATGTTGATATGCCGTCTGAATAAATTAAAAGTCTCATTGCCAACCCACATTCAGGAAGTATAAAAAATCACTCACATTTCAAAGAAACAGCTGCAGTACAGTGCTGTGTATCTATGAAGAGTCAGAACTGTAAAACCCAGTGAGCATAACACATTATGTTGCTCCTGTAACCAGCTAAAACATGCTACTCCACAGGTCTACACTATCATATGTTGCTGCTATGATTAACTTTTCAACAGTAAAGACATGATTGTAGCACAGTCTGTAAGAGGTCACTGATTGCATGCAGGTTCATCTGAATTTAAAAAAGCAAAGCTCATTTTGCCCCAAAACCTTCACGTTTAATCTCTGGTTGTCAGGTAATGGTGGCAGGTTGGACATACAAAAATATTTTTGACTTCACTCTACCATTGGATCTTTCTGATTTGTTTAACAGTAATTTTTTTCAAATAGTTTGATAACCTGTTCTAATAACCTGTTAATGTGTGATGATTTTTTGATAGAAATTTCTATGTGCAAATATGCCTGTATAATATCTATGGAGATGCTGAAAAGCAGGGGATTTAGACCCTGAAAAGTAAAGTTAATCATGTATCATGTATGGTAATCATGTAAAGTCAATCATGTAATAATGTAATCATCTGATCATCCTTTCCGAACCGTAAGATGATAAACATAGTTTTGGATAAAGAAAAAAACACATTCTTCTTTCATTGGGGCATTGAAAACGTGAGGAGACAAAGGTGCCAGGGTGCATAGAAACCTAAATGCTTAAGAATATGGTGTCTTAAAAATAACTCTAAATTTGAGTGATCACAAGTGTATTGTCTGCATCTCTTACACTGGTAATTAGAGAATCAGGAACATGTCAATCTGACAGCTGTCCAACCTCCGCTTTGGAAAAAAAAAATTATATGATCACAGTTAATTTATATCCTTCCATTGAAATTGAACATTTGCAATTATTTAAAAAATGCTCCTTTATGGGCATAGAGCTGAGATTTATATTTGGTCCTTATAGTTATAACAATTTTGTCGGAAAATTGCTCAAATTACTTCCGTAATTGCTACAAGAAAGGCTTTAATTTGCTCAAAAGTATATAATTAAGAGGGATTGTTGCTCAGAGATCCTCAGTACCTGAAGGTAACAATTTATGCTAATCATATGTACCTTCTCTATGGGGTTTTTTCATACGTCGGCTAATCATGCATGCATACTGACTATCTTACTAACAGCTACAACAAAAGTGTCTCTAACATCTTGTGCCTGTACAAGGTAGTTAGCGCAAAGGCAATGCACACATTAAAACGTGTCTGAGAGGTAGGTATGGTATTGTGATGTGACTGAATTTGATTTTTGTTTCTGGCTTCACAAATTTAAAAGAATGTGGGAAGCTTCTTCCTTTGAGAGATCGATCTCTCCCTACTTCACTGCACAATGCAGATCGAATTACTGAGGTAAATGTGTGTGTGTTTTTCTCCCAGAAGTGTACACCGTATTGCTGAGGGATTGTGGGTTTTGTAAAGCCTCATTTTGTGAAAGCTCACCCTTTATCATGTTTGAGCTTCACTCATACACTACCCTCATTAACCAAAACAAACCCCTCGGGGTATGCACCAACAAGAAGAACAAAAATAATAATATCATGTGAGGTTATTTTATTACATTTCCCATTCTATTGCTTTTTAGTAGCTGTTTGCATTGAGAGGCCCTGAGCTGTGGAGGAGAAACGGGCTGTTTTTGTCCTCCTCCCCCATGGGGATTAAAGTCCCATCACGTCCACATCGTTAAACCCCAGATTCACCGGCCCTATATTCTTGAGTCAGATGCAGCCACATCAATTATTTACCATTTGCCTCCTTTACCAGCAGAGGGTAAGGGTGAGAACGGGTTGGTTTGGGGGTGGGCGGGCAGGGAAAGGGATTGTTATGGGCTGCTGAGCCCCATGGGGACATGTGTCTTGAGCAGAGGGATGAACAGAACTATCAGGGTCATGACATTCCACACTCAGCCTCCTCCGTCCATGTGCACTTCAAAGAGATGCTGTGAACGACATCACAGCGGTCCACCTTAAATACCAGAAGATGCACAGCTTACACTAAACGATAATTCGCCTGCTAATGGTGTGCCTTAACTCCCAGAAAATCTACTCTTTAACTTATCTTTTTAATTCATTTATGCCGTGATCCAGAGAAACTTATAAGGTCATAAAGACAATATACTTGAAATGCAGATTGCAGGAGAAATAAGAACGTAAGCATGGAGTAGCAAGAATTTCATCACTGATGTAGCATCAAGCTGAAAAATAGTGCTGAGACAGAGGCATGCAACCACAACAATTTTAGAGTAACAATTTCATCATAAAAATGACCATGAGCGATGAATTACCTTACATCACCCTAACCTTCATCGTGCCTTACAATCATTCACTGCAAAGTCATATAACATAAAATTATATTTTATTAACAAAATTAATTAAAGTTAATACAACACAATACAAATTAAAACAAGTTGACAATGAGTTTGATACTGTTGCGAAAGTAAACATATTTGCGATTATGAAAAGTTTGTACCAAAAAGCAGATTTTTGGTTTTATTTTTGGTGTGTGTGCTGGGTTCCGTTTAGTTTGGTAGCATGAGAAAGTAGTGACTTTCCACTTCAGGAAGTAATCTGACTTTCCCAGACCCCTACACCACCACTTCCCTTAGTTATAGCGAAAGACCTACGTCTATTACCCACTTTTCATCCCTTAGTTATAGAGAAAGACCTACCTCTCCATTACCCACTTTTCACAAGAATAACAAAAAAATGTGAATAGATGAAAATTCTTTTGCAGCATTGCAATCCTATTATTCATTAGATATGAACAGCTGGCATTGCTCAATTACCAAACCCTCATAAGGCCTCTACTTAAGCTAATTTCATGCAAAAACAGAAACAGCAGTCGTTTTGAGGTGTAATTCCACATGCTTTAAAACTAAGACAAGCTTTTTTCTCAATCATCAAGGTTCCATTGAAAACTCAACAATAAAGCACACTTGTATCCAGCATAAATCCCACACCCATATTATTAATTTGGAGCAATCCCTATATTTTACCACTGATTTTAAAACCTGCTTGACCATAGGTTCTGATAATTATGATTTAATGAAGAGCTACAGGTCTTTGACTTATTTCCCATAGACCTGCTGCAAAGAAAGGTCTTGGTCTTGTTTTTCCAGTTGCACACGAAGTTGTGTCTTCTGTCTGTTTGACTGTATACAGGGCACAGTATTACAGTACTAATCTGCTGTTTTTAGAACAATTAGGCATTATTTTTATTACTTTATTACTGTATCTTATTTTTGGTATTCACTATGGAAAAGTATCCTTATTCAGAAGCATTAATCTAATCTAATCTAATCTAATCTAATCAAATCCCATACACTTTGTTCATATTTGCATGTGGTTCTTCATCCTTGTGCTGGGGGCCCAAAGAAAACCACCTCTTAGCCGTTGTGTGCAATATGGAACCTGGAATGTGTCCCTTCCATGCAGGCTCAGTGATGCGTTTTGCTGAGGGCCCACTCATACTCTCTCCCCACCGGGTGCTCTGGAGAAAGCACTACATAATTTATGACTAATTTACAGCTTCATTTGGAGATTTATGGGCAGAGAGGCAGCAGCCTCGTACAGAGCCACTGTGGGCTGTTTGTTGATTACCCCTGGCAGACAGTGGTGCTGCACAGGGTGAGTTTTCATTTTTCGCCAGCACCGGTGGCACGGCTGCCACCTCTGGGGCTGGGATTTAGAGGCATCCTTGATTGCACAGGATAAAAGCACCAAATCACTGTTTTTGTTTTCTGTCTCCTCTATCTGCTATCACTAGTCGGTCTGCAGCTTTTTGCCATATAACAGGGTTCATTTTTATTTTTCAGACTACATGCTTACAGTTGCAGTGTCTCTGAAGTGCTGGTAGATTTACAAACAAAATAAATGAACAAGACATGGGTACTCACTCCACAATCATGTACATATGTAATCATGAGCCAGATGTGAGAGGTATTGAACAGGGTGGTAATATAAACATGACAGGCACTTTGGAGATACTAAGTTATAGCTGAAAACAGGTGAGTAAAAGACTTTGTCAAAAGTATTATAACATATGATATTCACAAATAATGGCTGTTTGTGAAAAACAAATGGGATAAATCCATCAGAAATTGACTTTTTTATGTCTGTTTGAACCAAAAACAGCCTTGATTATGATTTGTCTTTTCTCTTGGAAATGAAAAAACACAGAAAACGGGTAGTTCTTGTTTGACAGCTAACAGGTTCGTGGGAGTGACACTTTGATGCCTAACATCTCAAACAAAAGTAAAGCCTTCAGCCTGGTGTTGTTTGGTAACCATAGCAACGATCCCACGTTTGAGATAGTTTCTCACCCCCTACATCTTGCTTGCCTTATTATTTAACCCTTATTATTTAAACCTTTGCCCTCAATCTCTTCTTCTTTCGCCTCAAATTAAAATCTGCAACTGCAGCCCCTCCTCACATCTCCATCGTCAAAGGTGTTTTGGGACTGCAGTCTATTCTCATAACTGTGCAGGTCTGACAGTTCCATGTGGTCACAGCCTTTTAAAATGACTTTTCTCATTAGGTTACATCAACAAGTGTACATTTGACTCCTGATAATTGCATATACTGAAGAGCGCTGTGATATTATGCATTAAATTAGAGCAAGTGGAGAACATAGCATCAGCAGGCCCTCCAGCATAAAGCATACCCAAATGAAGTATATTTGTGGTTCAATTTGACATTTTTGGAAGCTGAGTGAATTTGATGTGATTTTACCATTTCAGTGTTTCAAACAATGAGCAAACTTTTGACTCATGCAGTTGTGTGTCTGATACATGATTGTGTGCCAGCATTTTTATTTAAATATTTGCAAATATTTCGTCATTAAAGCAGGTTTACACCAAGTTTTCAAACGTATACCGCAAGCAGAATTATTTCTTTTCAGCAACCAGGTTCCTCTTTATTACTGAGAGAGAGGGGAGAGGGTAAATTCCATGATTTGCTCAATAAAAGCTTGTAAGAGAAAAGTGCTCAGGATCTGATGAGTGCTCTCCTTAACGCATGCTTAGTGAGTGACACATTGGCCTTTCAGCCGCTAGAAATACCAAGAGAAAATGATGTTCCACGGGAGCTAAAAGCGCTGCACAGCACGCCAGAGCTCCTCATCCCCCATACTGCACTGTGTCGATATTGCGGTGGTCGACCTGAGGAAGCTGTGGGTTTAAAAGCAGTGATGCTTTTAAATGCGTATGTGCGTCGAGCCTTATGTAAATCACTCCTCGTGTTTGTGCATGGATGTTAGTTATGATTATTAGAACTGGTAGTAATGGATGTAACTCTACATACTGTATTTTGAACGTTAATCAGTTTTACCAAGCAGTGCGTAGGATTTCCCTGTGCTTGTGCTGAATGCAAACAAGCAATTTTAATAGAGAGGTAATAAAGCAAAGGATCATGGGAGGATTCAGTATCCAGTTTAGTTTGAGGTGAGGACAGGGATAGGCAAGTGTTTCTGTCTCCACCACTCAATGAGTGTCAACAAACATGGGTAACTTTGTTTTTTATTTCATGTCTGTTTTCTTCTGTAAAAATGTATTGTTGGTCATCATTTATTTGGTACATTGACATTTTTACAGATGTACAGACCATATACTGTACAAGTATCCTGGATTTTTTAAACTGCAAATGCTTTTATTGACATATGGCACCTTTTGGAGTGTAAAGGGAAGATATAAATATGTGTATGAATTTCAGAGATCTAAAGACAGTTGAGTAAAGGTACATATTTACTATCTAATTGTTTGAGGCAATATGCATAGCCTTCAATAAACTGTACAGTAATTCAAAAAAGCAGTTCATCAGCAAAATGGGTTTTGTCAGCAGCAATTTTGAGATTTGTTTATATTGTTATGTATTTTCAGCTAAAACAGTAAGCCAAGCTGATATGCAACAATAACAGACCCTGGATCATTAACAGAAATTATATAGCTGTTATTAATTTTGAGTATTATTCACTTGAGTTAATTGTGTGTTGTATTAAGTGTGTGGCTCTTCAAAGTGTGTAGTGCTGTGCTGATATTACAGTGTGATAGTGTCTGGCAAGTGATGCATGTAGAGACATAGACATCATCCAGTTTTATTGAATCAGTGCTGGTATGCTTACAGAAAGTGCTCTGTACTTATGGATAATGTAGGGGGTGCTATATACATTACTGTGTGCGGTGTTTCAGTTCAGCGGTGCATAACACAATTATAATAAATAAATAGAAAACAGCTGGCTAACACAAAATATCAACAGTTCAGCACACCAGACCAATAGATATTAGGTTAGTTAACTAGGCAGCTACATAAGCATGATTCAGTGAAGAATAATTGGCTAGCAAACCACAATTCAGTTGATTCATTTTCTGCATATTTAACTCCCTAAAGCTCGTAAAACCCTAGCCAGTCCTTTTAGCAAATGATCTTCTAAAATTGTGCTAGTACTGTATGTGTAAATATTACTTTAACAGAAATCATATCACTTTTTCTGCTTCGCGCTCACCCTCTGCCATGATGGCCTTGGACATCTTTGTGTATAAGAGCATCTGTCCAATAACCGTATTATTAATTTATTTCTTAATTGCTAATGTTACG
Source organism: Albula goreensis (assembly GCA_022829145.1). Taxonomy (NCBI): domain Eukaryota; kingdom Metazoa; phylum Chordata; class Actinopteri; order Albuliformes; family Albulidae; genus Albula; species Albula goreensis. The sequence continues at coordinate 18,124,178 of CM040743.1, read as the reverse complement.
TTGCTATGGAAGGCGCGCAGGGCAGTGGGGAGAAAAAGCAGAGAAGGCAAGTCTTCAGCAGGAGCAGGTGGAGGCTCTTTATTTGAGCTGTCTGAAGGCTGACCTTTAGGGCCACCCATCAAAGACAGTCGCAGCCATCTCCTGCCTCTGATTATGCCCTCTGCCGTATTCAGGTCAGAGACTTCCAGGCTTAGTCATTGTGCTTTTTATTTTTTAATCAATACGCGTCATCTATCAGAGCCAGCGCCGAAGAAGCCGGGGTCTCATTGCCGTCGAAAAACCTCTGGGCGGGGAAATAATGTGTGGCGAGCGGTGATGTTTTGGGGGTGGGGTGGGGGGGTGTTGGCAGAGGCTTCAGGGGCATGAATCACGATAATGAAGGAATGTTGGGAAAGGGGTTCTAATTAACGGCTCAGAGGCTAGGCGTGCGCGCACCTCTTTTTTTCTCTCCACACTCCTGTCAGGCCCCGCCGCGGGATGCTCACACCTGGAGCCCGCTAATGGGATGCAGCTCCAAATGAGCCGAAAAAGCTGCAAATTGCATTCGAAAGTTGCGGAAGCACTGCCTTGACATCCTTCATGTCCCTCCCTCTATCCTCATTCTTCCACGCACACACACACGCGCACACACACGCACGAGGGGATGATCTAATTGCAGAGGGACCTGACAGATGGCAGATACAGTCACACCTTTCAGCCTCATCGGCAGGGGCACCCGTTCATGAGAAGGCCTTGCCTCTTGTTTTTATCCATACAACAATGACTGTAACATTGCCACTACAACATAGACTCTGGTAAATTGTGTGTGTGTGTGTGTGTGTGTGTGTGTGTGTGTGTGTGTGTGTGTGTGTGTGTGTGTGTGTGTGTGTGTGTGTGTGTGTGTGTGTGTGTGTGTGTGTGTTTGTATGCACTGTGTAAAGTTCCTTACTGTAAAGAGTGTTATATAAAAAACAAACATGTTGTGTGTTTAATTAATTGTGACTCTTCAGGGGTCATTCAAAATAATAAGTTTCATACATTTAAAATCATTAAATTCTTTTTTAATTTTTTCATACTCAAATTAAATGCCATAATCAGCCCCATTGTAAAAACTGAGCCACATTCTCATAGCTGTCACATACATGACTCCAGATGACATGGCAACTAACCTTTACTACATTCTACACTGCAGGAGCACCACCAAACATGCCTCAGAAGAGCACACAGTCAAAATATGTTCAGTTTACAAATCTGCAGGCATCTGACCAGCCAGGAGGGGTCACTAGAGAGAAATGTAACTTATAGGTTTAACTCCACTATTTATCCAGGTGAGGTTGAGGAAATTGTTGCCTTGGCAATGTAGACTTCCAACAGTGAAGTACCAGCTGTAGAACGCTGTACCATTACAAACAAGTGCTTTCACTCTGCATGCCAACCAAAGACTCGTTTAGGACATTATGTAATCAATATCCTTTACCTCTTTACTTTCTGTTTTTAACAAATATATTTTCCTGGTTTCATTACGAATCAGTGAATTTGGTATTTGGTGAGAATAAGAAATTATATAAAAGTGCTAGCAATTTACTGACATCTTAGGTTGTGTATTTATATATTAGTGTTTGTTCTCATGTCTGTATAGCAGTTACATTTTATACATCCCTCCAATGACAGCCTCTGTCAAATCACTACTGTTGAAATCATTTGTACATTAGCAAGTACATACAGTACAGAGAAAATATACTGTAAAAATTTTAAGCTGCGTGATATGGTTTGAGGCAAGTGTCACCAAAAAAACACTACGCTGTCTTGTGGCAGTCTCTGATGGATATAAAAATAATTTCAAATATTTTAAATTATTTAAATAATTTCCTGTCTCTCTTGAGTAAATGTTTTTTGGTTTGTTCAAACTGCCATGCAAGCACTGTCAAGTTGCTGAAAATTAGCAGGCAGTGATTTCTGTGCTCACTGTTAAAGTTCATACCAAAGTATCTCACATTTTTTACAAATTTAAAATTAATCCCCATAAATTCCGACTTACAGAAAAAAATAAATTTGAAAATGATGGGCTCTCCTTTCAATTAATACACTTACTGCCAGCTCATTGTAAGTGTGACTATCACAGAATCTTTGCAGTCTAGAAAGAGCTTCTGCTAAAAAAGCAGACAAAAGACAACATGAAATCTGCTCTTGTCTTGGTAGTCACCTCATAAGTTTCCATGGCAACTATAATTGAATTTGCTTAAGGAAAATGGCTGTGATTTCTGTGCACTTACAAGAAGAACCCCAGTTAAAGCCAAAATAAGAACCACAGCTAAAGACAAGATTCATTATTTTGAGAATCCAAAACAAAGACTGACAAACTATCAATACCAATGTTAGCTTTACATTTTTAAGCATGGCAAACACTGTTTTTTTATGGTTTCATAAGTAATTGTATGTTTTAATGTATTCTCTTAAAATGTCAAAATTTCTTCAAATTCTACACCTATACTATATGCTGCTATCATCAAGAAAGTCATACATTTTAATGAAGAAAAGCATTTATTAGCTTCTGTCCTGGTGCTTCTGGCTAAAGCACTTCCCCTTGCTGCAGAGATGCATCTCCACTGCCTGTTATCTAACCCTGACAGCCAGAGCCAGCTGTGAATGGCAGACTCAGGGGGGAATGTGCAGCATAGCTGTGTGTCCAGCCTCGGGCCCTGAGCAACATCAGCCAGGGAGCAGGGGTGACAGTCTGCAGGGTTTGTTCAACATCATGGCGCATGAGTGACTCCTGTGGCCGAGTGGGTCTCTGCACACTGCGTACAAAATCTTTTCCGTGAAGCATATTCCCTTGGTGCAATTACTGCAGAGTGTCATTTCTCAGCATTCTCATTGTGAACATCAGTGCTTACATTTGGTCTTGACAGCTAATTGACAGCTGACATATCAGCGAAGGGACAGACCTACGGATACAATTTTTGGAAAACAAAGCATTTCGGATAAAGTGCTTTATTGTAGCATATAAATGAAACGTACAGTAACCTTTTGGTAATTTAATGTTTAAACCCACACAGTCAAATCCCACATGTGTATCAGACTGTAGTTACTTCAAAACAGTCTGTTTCTGCATTAAAAGTCAATCAAAATGTCAGTGCAGTCTTTTTAAGAACAGCTTTGGGATGTTTTTGAGCAGACACACCTCAGTTAATACGAAGAACAACCTGCTTATGATTCTGACTGGCCGGTCACCCTGCAGTTCTGACTCAATTAAAATGATCAACAAAACATGCAAATGACACCTCAGTGGAATGCTTCCATGAAGTCACAAGCAGTTCCATTGTAAATATTTATTAGCAACTAGGTACTATTTCTGCTGGCTCTTTATGAATATCATATTTATGAGTACAATATATGAAACTACTATTTACCCTTTATTACTGATTGTGATGGCTTGAGTGAGAGATACAGCCACCATAAATAGTATTTCATTAGAGACCTACCGTGGCACTGATCAAATGAGATATGAACAGTCAACTCCAGAATTATTGGCACCCTTGATGAAGATGAACAAAAAAACGCCGTACAAAATAAACAACACAGATAATGAGCTGTGCTCATATCCCATTGATCACTGCCATATTAGTTCTGTGATTTAATACTGTTTCTGCTGTAAAATGTCACTGCTCATGGGCAAGTGTATTACAGGAGTGCGCATGCTTCAGTTGTATTGCTCTTAGTGTTGTCAACTCTACAATCCTGGAAACTGGCAACAAGTTTGGAGTGACATTTATCCCGAATTAATTATCCGTTGGCAATGTCTGAAAGATTAGTTGACGGCACTTTAATTTTGTTTTATTTACTTTTTTGTTTTTGGCTTGTCACGAATTGAATTCCAGCTCATAATAGCTCAGAAGAATAATTATCATTGCGCACCTGACATGCTAAAAGATATATGCTAACACTGATATTCAGTTTAAAAGAATGTACATCGAGTTTGAACTATAATTGAAGGAAACTTATAATGGCTATTTTAAGTTACATAAGATGGAATTATACAGTCTTAGAACACGATAAATGAAAACATTAGTCTGTATGATTATATATCGAAAATGGTTATGAAGTTGTTAGAGGTAATTTAATTTAAACATTTCTCTACCATGGTGCAGCAGCAATTCATTACATTAATAAAAATTATTGCCGACAAGGTGCATGTTCTGGGGGAAAAACATAGAGCATTATGCAATTGTGGATTTTAACAAGAAACGATGTTCCATGCAGTTGTCTGTCGGCTGGGTGCAGTCTGAGTGAGTTCGGGGAAAACGCGTTCGCTACAGGGGGGTCGTACCACCAGAGTCAGGTCATGGGAGGGCTATCTCTCAGGCAGACCGAGACTGCTGAAAAAAACAGACGCAAAGTTATAGACGGTGTTCAAAAAATAACTACTGCGTGGGCTTTAAGCACGCGGGGCTTAGTGAAGCCTCGTTGTGTAACGTTAAGGGAACGTTTTTGAGGCCACTCTGCTGGACTTGAGTATCTGACTCTGAGTAGGAGGAAGAGGGCTTGAAACATGCCCACAGCCACACTGTCAGTACTATCGATTTCTGCTGTCGGCACAGAGCTTCCCTGCGCAAGGCCAAGAACAGTTCGCGGGCATTTGCATAAATTTCTGTGGATACATGCATAGACGCACTCTCACTGTTCAGAACCACTGCTGAAATGGGTACGTAACTCATCTGGGAACACGGTCAATTCTTTCTCTGCAACTACTACATAGAGATTTTTTCATATGTTGTATTAGCGATGTCAGGGTGTCTTTGTCATTGATGACTGTTGCTTGTCACCCTGTTATGAAACGTCCTGTCAAGGTTTCCAAATCCCATTTTAATTATATTTTCAAAAATTAAATGTTTCTGCATTACTTTAAGCCTCCTATTTCTCCTGGCAACAATTGAACACATACTTTTTTTTACTGTGCTGTTTCAAACTTTGGTAATAGCACAGAGTCCGTGTTTATGTGAAATATTTCCTATTTAGGCAGTATTGTCAGCATCCTTACTGACAGATTCTGACACTGCACAACCATTATCTGCCTGTGAGCACTTGCATCACCTCATCTCACCCAGGGAGGCACTCAGTCATGTGCTTTCCTCCTACGGCCTTAACGGCTGCAGCAACAGCCCCTGAGTTGTAAATCATCTTTCCTTTTCTCCCTAAGCTACAGTCATTTCCTCAAGTTTTTCTCTATAACTATGAAGTCCCTCCACAACTTTTTTTTCAGTGTTGTCCACAGACAGACAAACAGACATACACGGGGGGATGGGGGGGCAGTCACATGACTTTATCTCCACCCCCTCTGTGTAGGTGGTTGAAGCACTGATCACTCTGTCCCTTATCACTGTAAAACATTTTTTTAAATCTAATGCTAGATGATACCCATCCCTTAAAGCATGTTTTTTATTTCTCCAAAATGTATTTCTCCTAAAAAGGAAGCAAAAAATGAAATTGGGCCCTGAGGTACTGCAGGTGCCCTGCATTTGGCCCATCTTCTGCTTTGCACCCGTCCCTGTGGGGGAAGTCATGCAGAATGAGGTTTTTGTTTGTGTGGGTGATTTTTAATTTAGGATCTGGGTGGGAATCAGTTAATTAGACACTGGGGTTTTTTTTAAATCTGTAATTCTCACTCTGTTTGATTTCTGAGCAACATGTCCACTGAGAAGAGAATGGGTGGGCAGATACAGCGAATTACCCTAAGCCCACCCCCTACGTTTGCATTTATCCATCCACGGGGGGACAGGAGTGGAGCATATTACAAGCACCCTACCTTGCTTGACAACAGGCTGAGTAAATATCTGTCACCATGGCAAATCTCTTAAAAAACTTTCTTCTAGGTGGCCAGGTAGGGGGCTGAGCACATACTGTATTGTATGAGGCACCCTATAGCTATAGATTAGATTTTAATTATTTATTTTGTCACTTTATCGAAACAAGATATGTTTCAAAGGATGATCTGTACTTTTTCTGGTACCACCTCAGTCATGAGCGCTGGTCAGTCTTAACGGCACTAAATCAGCTGAATTAGAATCTGATTTTAACAATGTAATTAGCATAATGTGCACTGTGGATTTCAGAGGTCTGAAACTCAACCACTGCACAAATATTTCTCATTCAGTCAGGACGACTCATACTATTTTGTCATTTAGGGACTGTCAGATATCCCGTTTTTTTAATTCAGATTTTTTGTTGAAACGACACTGTTTGATCCCCTGTGGTGCTTGGGGGCATTATGGCTGTGCAGGGAAAGGTACCCTGACTGATCCCTCCAAAAAGACAAGGAGAAGCCGTCAGCACCATGGAGAGCAGATACCACTCCCAAGAAGAATGCAGGGCCTGCATCAACAAGGATAATAGTCTCCTTCTGCCCATCTCAGCCCTCTCCATCTCCTACACCTGCCCCATATGAAGAATCAGCGCAGTTCCCCCTATTCCCACATCGAGTGAGCCAGCATAAAACAGCATGGACTCCGGAGAAAAAGGAGAGAGCCAAACGCTACATAGTTAATGTGTCGCTGGCCTGCATGTCCAATAACATTTTGTTTACGTCAGCAGAAGGCTCAGGAGTAGACACTTCTGACATCCTGCCACTCAAACCAGGGAGGAACATCCCACATAGTGGCTTTCCAGAGGTTCTGCACCCCATCAAAACCACAGCCCCACCTCGCGCCTGGGCCCTTCCCTTTGCCCTTCTGTATTGAATGTTTTTCCATCACTCTGAGCTGTAACTGAAAATAAACTGAGCCTCAGGTTCATTTTGGTGGTGGATCTGTTCTGTTATGGGCAGCTTGGGAAGAGAGCTGCATATATATATATATCAGTTTGCAATTGCAGGTTTGACATACTTGTTGACGATTTGCTGCCTCCAGCAGATACAAGGTGGCTGTTAAGTGTTCTTTTGAATGCTGTTTTATCTTGTTTATGAAGTACTTTAAGTCTTCAAATGCTTTACTCGTAATTCTGGCAGATTCTTTAAGTAAGATAAACATTAACTTTCAGTATTCCATCAAAGATACAGCAAACTGGCTTTATTAACAGACCTGATGAAGGTGCCAGTTAACCTCACCTGTGTATGTCTTTACAGTAGGTTTAGCTGCTGTTCTCCATGGTCCTAAATACCAGTTCAGGTTTGGACAAAATGCATGGGCACCTTTTCTTCCTACTTCCACATGACCAAAATATACCAGAATTCCCCAACTTTTTCACTTTTTATTGCTCAAACAATGCAATGTTTTGGAAGAATGTTTTACCTGCATTTTTCTGTCTTATTTTTATCCTAATTTGGAAAGCTGAAATATACCATCCACCTCATCACTAAACATCCATGGGAAATGTTAGAGTGTACAGGTATACCTATATATGTCAATTTGACTGGAGGAATGATTCTTGCATGACATAACAAGGACAGGCCCAACAAACAGAAGCCCCTCCATTCTGGTTCAACACCATGGCCAAATGGCTGGTTTCATGTTCTGTGTTTTAGCAGAACAAGAAATCCAGAATCCCTGAAAAAAAATGCATTTTTAAAATGTTAATGATTTCTCATTAAATTTTACTTGCATCAGCTGAATTTTTCTGCTCTCATCTGTAGTGTTTATCAAAAGTATTTACCTAGACATTACTTGGAAAATTTACATGGGAGGTAGAACTACTCAAAAAGCATATATAGCCTAAAGACCAAACAACTTGATAACATTATTCAATTAGATAAAAAAAAAAAAAAAAACTTTACATTTATATGTTTTCAGTAATTTCAATGACAGCTGAGAACGAGTAAAATTATCAAAAATTTGTCACAAATTATAAACACAGCATGTGACGACTGAGGCCGTAGATAAGGATCAATACAATGACTTGGCTGACTGTTTCTCTTAAGTTGCACCTTAATGTAGTTCACAGAACTGCGGAGTCCAACCACTGAACGCTGTCAGTCATAGAGACAAAATCGCTTCTTCATCAGGACACTGCTCAGCCGTACGGATGGGATGCACTTATGCATTAGATTACAGCTCGGTGATTCTAACCAATTGAGACAATGGAGTGTTGAGAATATCCACAGTGAGTAATTAAAGCATGAAGCGATTAATATTTGTCACCAGCTGATGAAGCCTGATTTCGTTACAGAGTCTTTCCTTGAGCTCGAATGCAATTAATTCTGACGTTCCTCCAGCGTTGTGTGCCTTCTTAAATTTATGGTGGATAGAGACCTTTGATACGATTTTAATGTCCAAATGGGATCTGACAAGTCTAAAGATTAGATGATGTGTTTATGTAAGACTTCGGCACGTACAGACCGTGCGATATGTGCGAAACGATGGCACCCCCTGTAACTACGCTGTCAAACCGTCAGTCGTCGCACATGTAGCGGAAAGAGCGATCCCCTCTGGCTCCATATTAAGACACCAATTTAGTCGAAATCTCTGACCTGTCTTTTCATCAGGAGTTACAAACCAGAACGCATTTCCTGTGTTTTCACGTGTCCATTTGTTTAATAAGGCCGTGACCCCGGCGGGCATCGCAGAAATTAGAGACTGTTCTCGAGGTTGCTGAGTTTTTTTTTTTTTTCATTCCGTGCACCTGTCTGTAAGCAAGTAGCGAAGAAAGGTCTTTTTGTCAACCTTCATTTTTTGCTCTGTATACGATTAAATGAAATTTAAATAAATCCGACAATCCATGGTATTTCCTCATCTTTCTTTGTTGATTTTTAGTACTGAGTTGTTGCTGCATATAATGCTGAAATGAAATGCACATATTTTCAAATATTTCCTAAAATACAACTGTAGTTTCCTATTATTTCTGTGTATATATTGGTTTGTAAAAATTGGAAAATACCAATTGTATTACATGTGTGGGTGTGTGGGTATTTTATGTGTGAACAGTCTTCAGTATTCATCTACTAAGTACTTGGCCTTAACTTTGAAACATCATTTTTAGAAAAAATTTCCAGCGTTTTAAGTAAACAGTTTCAAATTATTTTCATGATTTTTTATTTGGTGTCATGTAAAAGTTTTAAAAAATAGAAATAGAATGGATTAAAATGAAACAAATAAAATGTTGTCCTCAGTCTAAGGACAAAATGCATTGTAGTTTGGCTGAATGGAGGCCTTTGTTTTCCAATGACACAGTGTGTACAGAACAATTGGAGCCAGATAACTTTTTTTCTTTTTCTGTCTTTATTACTTCAAAATGAAGGCTGAGGAACAGATGGTGAGCAAACTGTGTGCCAACTATGGAAAGATGAGTAGCTCAACTTTGCAGAAAGCCAGCTCTGTGTGTGTGTATGTGTGTGTGTTTGTGTATCCCAGTAAGTACAGTGTGAGTGTGTTTGAATGTATGTAGCTTTATATGTGAATGCTTGTGTGTACCAGTGTGTTTGTGTATATTTTTTCTTGCTTTTTCCTCCTGTCTATTTCTGTACTCAGATCTTCTGTTCCTTTCCAATGTTTCACAGCAAATTAATCAGTTCCCTAGCAACTGTCAGAGTATATATCTAGTGCTAAACATGGTAAATAATCTCCTGCTTGCCTAATTACCAGCAGATGGCTTTATCAATAAAGTAAATGTGTGCTTAAAATTAAATAATGCTTAAGTTGATTTGAATATGTAAGAGAGAGATTTTTTCACGTTTAATTATTTTGTGAACACTGAGCTTAGGTACGCCTCTGTGCTTCAGGTGCCAAGACTTTGATGATCTGTTCCGCAGAATCCTGCAGACTCTTTTAGCAATGAAATATGGTGGCATAGAGCAGGAATATAACCAAACTGACAGCATAAAGATAATAAATCAAATAAAATGTTCAAGTGGCAATCCTTTTCAGCTTCTGGTTTAGCTGAATGCACATACCTTGTATGTATACATGTAATATACACTATATATGTATATATATAATATATGAATAAATATATTACATGGTTGAATGCATATACTATGTTGAATGCATATACTATGCATGAATAGATTGTAAATAATAATAATTTTGTAGAGGATCTGCAGCACAAACAGAAAGACAGAATGTAAACTAAAAACACATTATATCCCTCAGCAAGACATAAAACTAAATAAACTATTCTAAAATAGAAGAATGCTGAAATAGAGGATATAGTAAAAACAAGTTTCTATACTAAGACAAGAAATAAAACCATGGAGTGATAAAAACCAATTAAAATTGTTTACAATAAGGTATGGCACAAACAACGTTAAGAACTGAAATAGAAAATACAAAAAATAATAAAAGCAAATAAAATCCAGTAATAAATCAAAAGCTGAACTAAAAATATAGGATTTAAGCTGTTTTATATAACTTAAATATATTGTGCCTCTGTAGTGTTTTCATGTCTTATGTCTCCATCTACTTAGTTTAGCTTTTTGAATACCAATAAATTGAAAACATCTATGCTAAAACTCCCAGGTATTCAGTACAGGTATCAAAGAATAGGAGTAACACATGACCTCTTTTTGGTGTGCTTCAGTATTGGAGCTTGAACATTTTGCACTGGTTGAGTCTGTTCAATGGTTTAGAAATTGCTGAGAGTTCTGAAATGCAGCAGTTTCCCCCACACCTTTACATTTTTGGTGCTAGCCTGTGATGTGAGGTCACAATTCATTTAGTTTCATTTTTAATATGGACCCAAAAATTATTTTTCAATACCCTAATATTCTTATCATGATGGTTAATGTTGGAAACCAAAGATGCTGTCTTTGTGAATAATTTATCCTTTGTAGTTTTGTCTTAATTTAATCCATGGCAGCCAGAATTTTTTGTCTTTATGGCAATGTGCTTTATAGCACTGTCATTAGTGGGTAGAACAATTACAACGGAATAGTCAGATTTTAGTCAGAATTTTGTCAGAAGTTAATGCAACCTTTTTCTAATAATACTTCAAAGGCAGAGGGTGTAAAGAGAGAACAGTTAACAGACCTATGACTGACCCATGTGGAATCCCTTTATTTTATTCTTCTTGGATATAACATTTCCTAACATAACTTCTCTGTCAACTAGGAAAGATAATCTTCTCACCACCAAAGAGACCAACTCATGTGTCCAGGTGGTGGATTAAAATGTAAAGGTTGTATGAAAACAACAGTCAGATATATCATGTACTTTGAATGTGTTGTTGCACAAAGAACCAAGTCTGAAAAGTGATTTCAGTGGCAGTATGGAAATTCTTTTTCTTGAAGAATTTTATTGAATTCTATGTCATATATTTTTGCATAATTATGGATGTGACATAGCTACTCTGAACATTAAGTTACTGGGCAAATTAAGGGGTGTTATTTTCTTGACTGCAAAATGTTGCTAAATTCCATTTCTGTTTTAGAAGCATTTCTTTCTCATTAAGTGAGTTTAGCTGGAGTGGGGACAGAAGAATAGATACACAAGAAGTGTCAGTGTTCAGTTGTATCTATTATAATCGGTAGGTCAGTCTCATGACTACCTAGCAGCTATTCATGGAAAACCAGCTACCTGCGGTTTTGTGAACTAATCATATGTTGACTTTTTTCACCCAATGGCAAAAGGCAATATATGATTGGGATCCCATCTGCAGTGTAAAAAAAAACAAGGGTCTGTTTCCACATGACCTTGCGTTAGCTTGTGGCCACTTCCCCCAGAGTCTGTAGAAGAGGGTCATTCAGTGGGGCTTACAGTTAACTGTGCTTCAATTTGCATGGCAAATGGATGGGTGGTAATAAAGTTGTGACTATATCTATGAGAGGAAAAGATATGTTTGCTCAGTTCTACATGGACGTAATCAAGCACGTGTCTGGTTCATTCTCATGCACAGTCTCACCATGGAGAAGATCATTTTAAGTTGAAGGAAAACTTTTTCAATTCCCATCTTTGGCGATGCGTTTTTTAATTAAACCAAGACACGTGTAGGTGGGGGACTAGAGGAGGGGGGAGACTGAGGTCACTGAACCGGAGAACAACATTAGCAGGGTACATGGCGAAGGTGTAAACTCCATTGGTGGAACAGACAGCTTACATCACGGCGCCATGGAAACAGGCTCAGAGAAAGATCTAAATTGGGCAGGGGGAGAAAGGGGGGGGTATGTGTGGGGGCAGTAGGTGGGCGTGGGTTCTGATTGGGCGTCTGAGGAGCTGCCAGCATCGCGGAGCCCGCGCCTGGAGTGACTGTCAAGCGCACCAGACAGTTTGCTGAGTTTCTGCGCTGATGGGTTTGCGGTGCCTCGCTCCGCGGCAGCATGCTCTGTGACATTCAGCAACTGGCCGTCGCCACCAGAGTGTTACAACTGATTCCCACCCCACTCCCCTTCCCTTTCCCCTTCCCCACATGTTGTGGCAGAAACCCAAACAGAAGATCTCTCCTACAGACAGGTGACGGGTGAGACTGGTGACAGACCCATGTGTGCAAACAGGCCACAGAGTGGGAGTACAGGTGAACAGTGCCCATTTTCAATTAACAGTAACCACCGGCTCAGTTTCTCTGAGTCCTCAGCATGAGTCTTGCTCATGAGTCTTTAAAATGTTTTTGGAAGGTTGGAAGGATTTTTTTAACATTACACATCAAACAAGTTTCAGTTTTTCCCTATCCTGCATGTAGGCATATGTAACTTCCGAAAGCCTGGTATTTTACATCAAATTGCAGTGCGGCTCAGTATTGCGGGCATTGGTATTTGACTGCATGCAGACCCATTCACTCTGTAATGACTTCCTTGTCCAGGCTCTGTGTGTTCAGGTCTCAGCTGAAGATCCCTTATGGAAAGCCTGTGTTAATTGAGGGTGCAAGTCAAGAGTCAGGAGGGATAGTGAGCACAGCTCTTCCATAGGTTCAAAAAGGCGCCTGCTTCCCGTCCGTCAAACCCCAACACGTCAACCGGTGCATGATTAGCCGGTCGTGAGGCGTCTACAGAGCCCGGCGAGAATTCTACCACAACAGGGACTCTCAGTCCTGGAATGGCTCCAAAACTTTCAATCTGCACAACCTGTCCATCACTTACCTCTGTTTCTCTCTGAAACCCTACGCCAATTACAGTGTAAAAATACCCTGGTCTAGCAGTGGCAGCCCTTATTGTACCACGTGTTGCCTTCTTCCATTTCTTTTTTCCGTCCCTCACTAAATTGCGGTTCCACTAGTCTGGTGAAGCTGCGCAGTCAGGGAAATTGTCAAAAAGTGTGTTGATACATGTGTTTCCAGATGCACGGCACTGTGAGAATGTGGATTCACAATGTTGCCTAATGATCACCCTTTCCTTCCTTTCTACTCTTCCCTTCATCTTCCTTACCTATCTTAATGAGTATTTACTACTGTACCTGGAGACGATTATTTACCTCTTTGCTCCAAATCTGAACCTGAAATTTTTTGTTTTCACAAGTTGTCACGGTGGCCAATGACTTCATCTTTTAGGGCTAAAATATTGCTCAATCAGCTCATAAACTTTTTTTCTGTCATCTGGCAGAGTTAGGTTCTTGCATGACCAGGGTGTCAGTAGTCTCCACCTCTACCTTCAGTTAGTCTGAACAACCTCAATCAACATATTGGTACAGTATATGACAATAAAAAAACCCTTCAGATCTTTAAAAGTTTTTAATATGGAGTTGGTAGTCTTTGGTACTCTTGTTCTTTTTGTGGTCTAGTTACTGGTATTAAATTCAGAATATCTCACCCTTATCAAAATCTGAATTATACCTATCAACAATTTTAGAAATGCATAATTATATGCCATGTAAGTCATGATATGTAATTTCTGGGTATAGCAAACTTGAAATCAATCAAATATTTTAAAAGGTACATTCAGAAATACAATTATATCTTGACTGATATCATAATAATATTAGCTGTCGAAGGTCGATGGCATACTGTGCTATAATCTACTGCTACTAAAGTACTTTCTGTTTTACTTCCTGTACCCAACTGCATCATTTATAGGAACAATTTGTTTGGCTTGAATGTAGTTTCTGAGGAGCCACAATTCAGTGTACTTTTTAGTATTTCTGTTGATGTCTGCATTGTGGAATTGAACAGGAAATGCAGCCAAATGTTTGTTTCCTGTTGTCTGTGGGATCGTGATATTGTTGTCTTTCATTTTTTGTATCCGGAGGAGTTTTTAATTTGCAGAAAAATTACGCTGCACTGCTGTGAAAAGGTACATTACAGAGCACTTGAACAAAAACATTTCTTTGAATCAGGTGGTGGTGTTTGGCATCATTTGTGAGCTCAAATGCATCTTTCAAGATCCAAGGATCGGCAGCCTTTTGAAATGGGCAGTTGTTGAGGAGTACAGAGAATATGTTGTTTATTGAGTATGTTCATTTAAAGTCACAAAAGACAGGACCCATTTAGCTAGTCATAAGAATTTTCCTCTAACAGTTATGCATCTTGTCTTTTCAGTGTTTTTTGTTTGTTTTTGCATTTCCCCCCCAGATTGGCACCCACTCATTTTTTCCTGTTTTTGTGGTTTTTCTTTCAGTGCAGCTTGTACTTTCACTACCTTTTGTCATTCTGTTTCTTTCTTTACAGTAATTTATTGACATGCAGTTCATTAGCAGTAATGCCCCTTATCCCAGTCCTAACTTTATCATCTGCTACTCCTCAAGTCAAGAAGTGTAAATGTTCATCAAACAGGTATGTTTGTGTATTTATCACACTTAAGTTCTTGTCCAAAAGATGAATTAAAAACTCCCAACAGGAGAGACTTTTAAAAATGATCATTTTTTCCCTTTTCAGATGTGAACCCATATTAGGGGCACCAAGCAGAGATGAAAGAGCAGAATTCGTCCCAGTGAGGTTGTCCTGGTTTAATTATGGAGATCAGCTGGGTGCTGCGTGTCGTATTGCGCCTGCCCATTCACATGTACAGATCCTGGCTGGGAGAATGAGCTCTGTTTGGCTGCAGATATCTGTTCTCCTGTTCAAATCAATGGCTGCATTCCCCAACAGATATATCCTGCCGTTCACTGCTTTTTTTAGCTCTGGGGCGTGGCAGGGAAGAAATCTCAGGAAGAACTGGCTGTCCTAAATCCAATGCGAAATTATTCCAGCAGAACCTAATTTCAGTAAAGATGGGAATACTTTCATATATGCTTGTTGTGTGTGTGTGTGTGCATGTTTACTGCACATTGTGTAATCTTGGGGTTCACAAATCCTAATGATATTAATGTAATTGAATTATATTTTTTTTGATCTGACATCTGTCTACTTTAAGATCTACACAATTCTAGGTCTACATAAGGAACCACTACTGCTGTGTTTTCCGCCTTAAAGTACATTACTTCATTGATAACACACCTAATGTGACTTCATTTGGGTCCTTGTCTCAGCTTGAACATAGACTCCTCATACATCTTCAACCTCTATCACTCATAGTGATTTATCTTGTTTACAATACATCATTATACCGCCTTTCATTTTATATCCACAATAAATGAAATGGTCCCTATAAAATTTTTCTTAGAGACATTCTATGACATTTACTTTGTCATCACCACATCAAATCAAAATTCATTGACTGTCTGACACCTATTTTCAGTTGAGCATTAGAAATCTCCCATGAGATGTCCAAGTGAATGAGTGCTCCTATGAGGTGGACTGTGAATGAAACAACTGAAGAATAGGGAGGGGGTGAAAACTGGATGTAACCATTGACTCAGTGGAATTTACACCCTTTAGAAAACACAGAATTCCCATCAATATGCAGGATGTTGGATTATAATGCATGTTGAGATCACTTTTCAAATTCATCACAATTGAATACACCTCTATCTGCCTTCAACTGCGGACAGGTGAATCAGATATTTTGCCACACAGAGATTTTGAAAAGTGGTATGACTGTCTCAGAAGAAGCAAGGACCAAGAGTCACTTCTGGAAAACATAATTTTGCAAACAACAAGCCTAGAACAATACCTCTCATAATTGCATTTTTTTCTGAGTCAAAAAACAATTGTTCCCATTTGTATTGAGGCATTGAGGTTCAGCTGGTTCTGACAGAAAACAAACTAGCTGGGAGCCATGGAACCATTTGCTGGTTTAAAAGCATCTGCACAGAAAAATCAACACACTGTGCAGACGAACAATAGATCAAAATCCACACCTTTGACAAAGAGTAACAACATGTCAAAGAATAAGTTGTATGTATTGCAAGTCAATTAAATGTTTTGTTGAAAAAACCTACTGACAGTGAGGTGAAGCCTTTTTGTACATGAAACTTTTTCCCTTTTCCTTATGATCAGCTTCAGAGAAAAAAATGCTTCATTTTGACATGTCACTACCCACTAATTTAAATGTAATTATGCCTGAACAGAACCATTTCCTGTGAGGTTAAAGGTGGGAGATTGAAGGCAGGATACAATAACTTTATATCGCAGTTGCCAGTACCTGCACATATTAATTCAACCAGAGAAATTATGCTTGAGAGTGCAACAAGCCTGCCCTCTGCTGGATGTTTGATAAAATTGTTTGCTTGAGCTTCATCAATAATATTTCTCTTCTGTTCTCAGACTTCAAATGCCAAATGTCTTTTGAAAATATTAATGTCCGCTGCACAATGTTGAATGGTGAAATTATTGACATCTCAAATAATTTGCTGGTGTGGTATACCAGTAAAAGGGTCTTCCTTGATGAGTTAAATACTTAATAAAGAAAATGGTATTGTGTGTGTGTTTAATGAGCTGATGATGTATAAAGTTTATTTAGCTGTTTATCAAGTTTCTTCCCCTGCTGGATGTTGTGGACAATGATAAAATTAGATTAACAGAGAGGAGATTTTTAGGAGGTGTGTATACCTATGTATCACTGTCTTTATACTGTGGAGTCTCTGTAAATACCTTCCATTGAAACCTCTTTTCTTATGTATGCAGACATAGTGGCTGGAAGGGGTTTAGAGTGAGGTTCTACCTAAAGTTAGAGCCATACGCCTCTTCCCCATATATGTAATTTCTCCTTTATGCTGTATGCTTTTTGTTGTATTCTCTTTAGAAATAAAACTATTGTAGTTTTGTGTGTTTATATTCTATGTGCTATTAGCATGAAACTATTCCAGACAATACAACATATTTTAAATGACAGATCTGCTAAATCCAAAGCAGGGGAAAACAAGAGCTCCACAGCACTCTTTTGCAGCCTATGGCATGAGTGCTTTCCAGTACACCTCTTTTCAAAAATGTCCCTGAACTTGTGTTGCTTCATTTCAGGGAAAATGCGCACCACTCAGTAGACTCAGAACACTGCTCTCAAACTGCCTACAGTAGTATCTCAGTCAATCTGCAATTCTGATCTTTTTTATGGATTTATTTAAACACAGATAAAAGAATATAAGAATAGGTCAACTTGTTTCACTGTCTTCAAACTACCATTACCCCACTGCAAGACTCAGCATAATCAGAACATGCATTTTACATAAGTATTGGTATATGTACAGAAATGCATGTGTATGAGTGTTTATGGTGGATTGCATTACATCAGAATCTCAAAACATTTTTTTTGTCCATTTTCACTTTTTTGTCACTGTAATGCTGTAATACAGAAACTCATGAGCCAATAACAAATGCAAAAATGAAAGTATTACTTATAACCTGTAAGTGTGAACTAAAATGAGATTATTATGATAAAACTACTGCAGACTGTTTGCAGTCATGACTTTTGACTGTTTCCCTTGACACCCTACCATTTTTATGATCAGAAATTAAGGCACCACTTATTTCTACAAGATCTCTAAAGGTGCTTCAGAAACTCACATATTAAAGCATTGCTTTAAAACATCTTTTAGAAATTGAAGTACTGCAAAAACTACAACACCTAGAATCCAATGTCCCGTTTTACCATGAAAACCTCTGCCAGTATAAGGGTGCTACAGTACCTTTACATGCTGCTATACTTTGATGAAATAAAACTACAAAATAAAACTACTCTCCCCTTCTCTTTCAAGAGAAAATTACTGTGTCCTTGTTACATTATAATACTAAATCATAGCTGTTTTTTTATTTTGCATGAAAAAAAGAGATAACAACCCTTGTTGATTTCTTTATCTGAATTTATTTGGTCTTAATGGCTGGTAGTGTCCTTACTGTATTCCATATTTTCTGTTCCATATTTTTCACATTGTATTTTTGGCTTATGGCAGATATGGTCAATATTTACATTTTGGTGTTAAATTCTGGTGTCAGCCATTGGAGAAAATGCTCTGTAAAATGCTGGAACAGAACAATGTTTGATTATGTAATTCAGACAGACGCTGGTTCTCAAGCAGATCCTTTAATTATTCTTTACAACATAGACAGTGTTTCTCAAGAAACATTAGTTCTGGTTATTTCCTATTGTCAATGTTACATAGATGTAGCAGATTGCCAAGTCTGTATATATATTTTGCTTTCTCACATTACAGCATATGGAAATGAGAGAGCTGATTACTCTTCATGTGTAGCTTGCTTCAAGATGTGACCAGAGGAGCAACAGAAAAGAACCAAAAGCTATACAGGTAATGTTTCCCCACGCCAAAAAAAAAGCTCTCCACATTTTCCCCTAAGGGTTTTCAAATGGGGCGCAGGCATTGTAATCAATCACTTTTAAGAGAGACTACCCTGAATTGTCTCAGTAAACATCCAGCTGTAAATATTAACATGTAAAAATCAAAATGTAAGCAATTGAAATCACCAAATTATTTGGTAACGTTTTTTCATTTGGTGGGGTGGGGCACAACATAGGAGGAAATTTAAAAAAAAAAAAAAAAAAAAAAAAAACAGTACTCTGAAATTCTGCTACTTGTGGAGCCCAGGTTTTCTCTACATCACCCTGTGTGTATCATACAATTAATTATTTATCAGCACACTTAAAGACAGTTTCTCAGTGCCAAATTGATGCCAGTTGATAATACGATGTATAATATATATATATATGTGTCATTAGGACCTTCCAGGTTTACAACAGGAAGTGATGTAACAGGAAACAGCAGATATACAGATTTTAATCACACACAAAAAAAAGAATCAGCACAAAGTTGTTAACAGCTGGAGTCTCTCATACATATATATTTGCTTTTAATTTACGGAGTGTTTTACAAAGCCTTGATTGTAAGAGAATTGGGCGAAGAGATGCCAAACAATGCTAGACAAGGCAAAATATGACAGTGGAACAGTAATCAATGAAACCATTTTTTCCCCCAAAATCCGTTTCCCAAAATACTCATCTACATAAGAAAAAAACCTACAGAGCATTTAATTACATTATGCATCAGTATTCGTTACAAAAATAAGATTATAGTAGTGAGGATACTGGGGCCATTAGCTAGGTGGTGATGCATTGTGTTAAAAAAAGACGTCCCAGAGCTGAATCTGCGGCCCAAACTCTGCAGGTCACAGCGTCACCATGCTTGTTAATCAGAAGCCAAAGTAAGAGCCAACAAACCTACGACACACCCCTAATCCTGCTGCAGTCAGATCGCAAAAAGATAATGGTTTCTGAGCAAATCGTTCATACCCTTTGACCCCTGTGACACTCACTGAAAAAAGTTTCACTCTTTCCTTTCATCAGGGAGGCGTATTAGGTTTCCTCTACCCCAGCTGGCTTTTCACTCGAATATTGGGCCAACGAAGACCAGCGTCAAAATCTCCCACAGGTTCTCCCAGACCAGGTACTGTAAACGCAGCGCAATACAGCCCCAGCAGATGTAGTGCTGACAATGGAAAAAAAGTGAGGTGTTAAACAGATAAACAAAAAGAAAACCACAGATAGAAAGAGGAGGAAAAAAATCAATACATGTAGGGGGGAGAAAAATAAGTGCAGAAAAGGTTAGGCAGCAGCACAGGGGTGGTCAGGTTGGGCTGAGAGGGCGCCCCCTACTGCTGAGGATAATAGGGCTGCTGCTGTTGGGGGGGTTGCTGGCCGTATGGGTATGGGTGCTGCTGGGGCTGGGGGGCCCCAGGGTAGCCAGCCTGTCCTGGGGTTTGGTAGGGCATGTAAGGCATGCTGTACTGGCCATAGTTGTACGGATTGTAGGCCATGGGCATCTGGTAGTACCTGCAGAGAGACACAATTTCAAAGTTAAAGAGACCATGACAGGGTTACCAACCAGTGCTTTCAATGCAGACACTAGGAGGCATTTAAAAACACAATGAATTAAGGTTTTCTTCTTAATCATCAATTTGATTGGGTCCGAAGAAGATGGCACAGTACAGAATCTACATTCAATCATAAGCAACATTACTACATTTTCTTTGAGGATGTTAGTTTGTTTTATTGGAGGCAAGACAATAAGTCCTTTATAATGTGTTTTCAGTCTAAAATAGAACCTTAGCCTTAGGCGTCTTTTGTACAGCACACCATAAAAGATACAGCAAAAATTATGGCTATCAAATTTATTTTTCATTTTTTATTTTTAAAAGGAAAGGGGGGCAGTCAACCATGCAATATTCTCTTTATATCAGATAATGGGAAGGTAGAGAGAGGAAGACAGCTGCTGTGCCAGGGATTAAACCCCAGCCACCCAAGGGATCCAGTATGTGGCTATGGATCTTTTAAATATGGATGGCATGAAAACCTAACATATTAAAGCTGCTCAAAGATAGCATTTTTATTTTTGGCAAAACTCCCATCAGCAAATGAAGGGTATAAAATAACCACCCAGCCCTACAAAGACAAATGCTGGAATGTATAGAACCCTCTAAATATCTCTATTAGGCTGCTTGAGAGAACCATTAAATCCTCATTAAACCTAACAACACAAAATGAGTAGACTTTGGAGACAATGCAATATATCTGCTTCTGTGAAAGACAGAAAAAGTATCATACCAGACACATGAACAAAGATACCAAACAACTGCTTCACATGATCATACATTTACAGAAATAATTCAATTATTTGAATGATTGATTGTCTTTGGGTCTCCATTAGATGGTTATCAGATGTTATTGGGAACAGAAACAGCAACAGCAATAGCAACAGCAACAATAATAAAGATATAATTTGTGGAAGCCTTACCCGGGGTAGCCTTGGTATGTGGGGTAAGGAGGGCCCTGAGCCTGGGATGGGGCTCCCGGTGGGCCCATGGGTGGGCCAGAGCTGGCCTGTGGTGGAGCGGGGCTGGAGGGCATGTTCGCTGGGGGAGCAGAGCTGGCGCTGGCTGCCTGGGGGGTTATGCTTGGGGGAGGAGGCCTCGCAGGGGGCTGGGGCTTGGTCTGCGGCTGCTGAATTTACAAGGCAAGAGGGCAGTTTCACTGAGAATGAACGGAGACATATCATTTCCCCCTCCGTTTTCTTAAATTCTGAATCGCCAATAACGTTTTGAGTCACCTCTGTCTGACCTGCACATATGCAAGCAGTGCTACAGCTGTGGTGCACTGGTGCACACACTACAGGCTACTCAACACTCTACAGGCAACACAGTGCTACAGGAGAGAGCTAGCACCAATCAGAGAGACAAGATAGATTTATCATCCATGTGATTTTCCTTTAAAACACTGTTCCATTACTGAAAGTACTTGGTATATCTGGCCAGTTCATGATGGTATGTGCAGGGTAGTCCAGCTGAGCTTTTTTTTTGATAGAAAAAAAAAAAAAAAGAGAAGCCACTCAGATATGACGCCCACACTGTTAGTGTAGCATCTCTATGAATGGTTGTACAAGTATAATGGGCACATCTGCAAGTGATGAAACTATCCTCAGACCTACTTACATGGACAAGAGTGATTCTTTATCCACTTTTTCCTCCTGATTAGGAACACTTGCTGCAAGCTGACTGGAGGGATTAAATTAGCTTCAGTGTTTGACTGTTCAGCCTAAGCAAACATATTACCTCATACATTAGGGAGCGGCTATCATCAGCCAACGAGGTTTGGGTCTGAAGCGTAAGCAAGGCTAATGCTGTTCAGCTCTTTGCCTTATTTACACTTACCAACAATTATTTGGAGAAGGTGCTTACAAACTCTCCTGTTAACCAGAG
Source organism: Albula goreensis (assembly GCA_022829145.1). Taxonomy (NCBI): domain Eukaryota; kingdom Metazoa; phylum Chordata; class Actinopteri; order Albuliformes; family Albulidae; genus Albula; species Albula goreensis. Next base: position 18,102,272 of record CM040743.1, on the reverse strand, counting down.
TGGGTACTTTGAAACTCAAGTGTTGTTCAAAGAGTGCACTTAAAAACTGTGATGTGTGGAGCAGGTACTTGTGAAAACTCTGGTGGTCAGAGAGGGTACTTACAAACACAGTTCTGGGAGCTGGAGTGGGCCCTGCAGGGGTGGCGGGGGTGGGGGCAGGTGTGCTGGAGCCGGACTGGTACGCAGGCACAGTGAAGGAAGGCGCGCTGGGCTCCCGAGCAATGCTCTGCTGGAGTTCCCTGACAAAGATTCAAAACACTCAGCCACCCAGCTCACGCCCCAGAGCACGTTCAGACTGCTTTCCAGACCCTTTAGATGCTGACACAGCTGGACTATGTGGCGTTAGCATCAAACACCGTTCAGACTTACTTGAGCAGTTCGTCTCTTTCCGTCTTGCGTGCGAAGACGATGTCGCTGCACTTGTTTTGGAATTTCAGCAGGATTTCGGTGAGGTCATTGTAAAACTGTAGTGACAAAAGTTTTCATTGAGGAGAAATTCCAAAGTTGATGGACAGCTATTGTTCTATGCACACACTTAGAGGTAATACTATTTATACTTACAGTTCCAAATACTGACAGCAACAAAATCACATTTTCTGTCATCAATCACTCACTCAGTAGGTAGACTTATGCTTTAATTCCCTGACATATTTTGTGGCTCAGAGCTGTTGAATTACAGTTTAATTCCCTGACACGTTCAGCATCTGAGTACAATGTAGCAGCTGGAAGTGAACTGCAGTTCCATTCACTGAAAACACTGAGGATGGCTCCCTGCTCTCACTGCTGCAGTCGAAGCTTGTGTACATGTTCAAGATCCAGCACCCACCTTGGTGCCCTCACGCAGGTTGTTGGTGATCTCCACATAGCTGTCGTGCGCAGAGGCCAGCTTCTTCATCACCTCCTCTCGATCGTTAGCCTCTGCGTTGGACTGCTTCAGGGTAGAGAACTCCTGATGGGATGTCTGTAGACAGTGTTGAATTAAATGGTGGCTATGAGTGTTTACACATCAAGGTTAAATCAAGGAGAAGCCTGCACAGTACATTTGCTCCTCAAAGGAATTACACATCCTGAAAGGTATTTTTACACAAAGATCCAGTCAAGGTTGAAACTGTATCTTTTATGATTCATCACTGTATGTTTCCATTTGAAACCAGTAGCTATGATAAGGCCTCAGATCTGTCACTCACAATCATTCCTCAAGTTCCTTTACCTAACTTGGTGATCACAAGACTTCAGTTAGCTAGTTAACTGAACTACAGTCACAAACAAGACAAAGTTTCAGAACTGAATTTAATTTAGTTTATACTAAGTTACACATGACATGCTCAAGATTGACCTTTAACTGGCAAAAATTACTATTCATGTATATGTAATGTTTTTGACATGCTGACAGAACTGAAGCACTGCACTACCTGGACATTTCCCAGCACATCCTCCTGGGTCTTCAGGCTCTGCTGGACCTTCTGGGTGTAGTCGCCGTAGAGGTTGTGCAGCTCAGAGACAGACAGGGCCTCCTCATTGATGGCACCATCCTGGGCCAGGGCGGTGAGGAACTTGGTGGACATGTCGAACTGAACAGACTTAATGTCGCTCTCCAGCTGCTCGCGCTCCTTCTTCACCTCCTCCAGCTGTGCTAGCTGGGCGCGCAGGACACCCACAACCTGGCCAAAAATGGGGAAGGGAGATGTGACAACAACATATTAAAGCTGAGCTCTAAAACACCCAAGGGGGAGCTCCCAAACTATTTGAATCCCTATCCAAAAGGCCCGAATGGATAAACTTTATGTACTTACCCCTCAAATTAACATTCACAGCCAAATGGACAGTAGCTCTCCCCACCAGAGTTCAAGGGTCAAAATAGAATACTCATTTGCATGGCTTCCTTGGCTGCTATTAACACTGCTATGCAACTGAAACTGTGACTCACTTTACATGCATTATCTACCTGGAGCCATACATTTCCCAGCTGATAAAAAATGATTTGTGAACATTAAAACCACAGAAAAACACCTAGCTGCCAATATTCTCTTCAAGGCTCAAAACAGCTGTTCTTAGTGAGGGCGCTTCCGGGCACATTTGTTGAACCACTGGCTCTGATTATTTGTGTAATTCCAAAGGGGGATTGAATTGAAGGCATTTCCAGAAGCCTTTGCTTGCAGAATTCTAAGGAAAATTAGGATGTGCATGTTCATGGAGGATAAACAGTAAGGCCCTATGGGACCCTGCGCAGGGTTGGCTGCGAGCGTCTCCTTGGTGACACCTCTCTCACCTCACTGCCCTGCAGGGTCTTTGCAGGGTTGGCTGAAGGGATGGCAGCGCTTAGCTCGGATTCTGATTTGCACAGCAGAGCTATCATCTCGCAGTGGGTGTTGTAGCGCTCCCGCACCACCTGGTCTGCTTGGACCGCCTTATCCAGGATGTTACGGAAGTTTGTTCCCTCTGGGACAAGGTGGAGAGGAAGAGAGAGTTGCTTTTGAGCTGTGCCATGGCAACTGTTGGCATGGCAAGAAACAAAATAAACAATGAGACCTGAAGAACAAAGGCCAATATTTGAACACAGGCTGGCTGGTCATTAACACAGGGTGAACACAGAGCTTGTGTCTTGAGGGCTATAAGCAGCACAAGCACATAAGCAAAGAAGAGACTGGAAAACAATGCACAGCCTTTATAAGTCACGTATAAGTCCATAAATCCCTCAAATCATTTGTGTTCAGTATTTTTAAACTCTGCTTCTGCAGGACCTCCACCTCCAGTGGCACAGACATGGGAAAAGGCAGAACACACAAATATTCAATGCCAAAAATGTGCAAATAAATTTGTAAGCATGCACAAATTGACTGAAAGAAGCACGCCTGTCTCAAGGGAGTGATTGAGTGATTGACAGGACTATGTGTGCCTCCCCACCTGCTCTCAGTGGCTTGTAGAGGTCACCAGAGGGCGTTCTGCTCCAGCGCTGACTGAATTTGGTCCTGAGCTCATTGTCTGTCGTCTCCTCATCATCCAACATCTTCAGAGACTGGGCAGAAAAAATAACAGTTCACCCTGCTGCCACTGTGCTGATTAAAAAACCAAGCAAATGCAATCACTGGTTGTCTTTTACATTAGGCATAGTAAGCCCTGAAATATGTGCTTTTATGTTTGATAATTATGGAGAACATTTGTTGACACAGGTTAACAGTCTGAACTAAAGAAAAGCCATCCTTCTAAGCTAGCCAGCTAATAAAACGTCCAGGTAGTTTGCAAGTATCTCAACTTTTCTCAAGCTGTCTATGTAAGAAGTGGGTTGCTCATTAATTAGTTCACTGGCCTGCTAGCAACTTAAAAAATCAAAGTAATTATCAACATATCAAGCCTGTTCAATGGAAAATATAACTAGCACAATCTTTTTAGCAGTTTGCTTGCAACTTAGTTTACTATTAGTCTGTGGCTACCAACGTGAGTGTTCCAAGCACTCTATCTAAATTTCCTAGTATTCTGTAGCTGTGATAGCTCCAGTGAACTGTACATGGTTTCTGGTTTCTCCTACATGACATTTATGTATGCTGTACATGTGTGTCACAACATTTCATAACTATCCTGGAGGTTAAATGAACACTTAAGTGTCAGAACTGCCTATGCACAAGTTGTAAAACTGTCATGAGTGGCTGATGATGTTATAAAAGGTGGCAGTTGACTTTTTGGATAGCGTTTAGAGTGCTCTAGTGGGGTAAACACCGGTGGGGTGACTGCCCACTCACTTCATCTAGGATCTCCCTGTTCCTTTGAAGCAGCTCAGGCAGGTCCTTGATTAGCTGTTCGATGTTCTGTAGCCCCCCCTGCTGGATGATGGCGCGAGACTTCTCCAGGATGGACGCTGGCACAGAGTCTCCAGACAGGTCTTCCAAAGCGGCAGGAAGATTCAGAGAGGCTAGGACCCTGAGAAAGGGTGGGGGAGGGGTCAGAGCAAGGTCTGAAGTCTATTACATACAAAACTAGTGTTTTCTGATGGTTTCCTCACCAAACTAGCACAACATCATATCCCACTTTGAAGCACTCAAGCTAAACAGCAGTTTAACATTTACTCATTGCTTAAACACACCCCCAACTCAGTTGAGAGAGGTGCATTCCAGCAGGTTAGACATTACTGCTGAAAATATCCTATTTTCCTGGTTACTATCTCACAGGGGAATTGTACAGGGGAATACCTTTTCTTACACTGTGCGACCACACAGAAATATATTACATAATTAATATTTATTTCACCAGATAGGTCAAATGAGAACTCAATTCTCATTTGTGGTGACCACTCAGATAAAATGGGTAGAGAATACAACGGATTGTATAGCCAGTTAGAATTAAGAGCATGACTAGATTTGGGGAAATGATTTTCGACAACTCGTCTAAAAAGTTCCAAAGACCACAGTAAGTCAGGACCTCAGTTTAGCTCATCAAAAGTATAATACTTTCAACAGCAGTGTCCCAATTGTTGTGTTTCTAGCAACAAGTCAGTTTTCTCAGCTCTCTTATTCAAGTACTGACAAACCCGATAGATAGATCTGTCTCTAATCATCTCTTCTTGTTGGTCAGTTCAGGCGTCAGGCCCATGCACATGCCTCTCACGGCGTCACTCACCCGTTGCACAGGTTGGTGGCCTCTCTCATCGTACCAATGAGGCGGTTGATGATTTCAGACTTCCTCTGGTTGTACATACTCATGGACTGCTGCACTGCCATTGGAACCATCTTCTCAAACAGATCTGAACACAAGCATAAACAAGGAAATATATACAGGCACACATATAAGACCATAAACTTGTACAAACACGAATACTAATTGACTCCTAATCCATATTGTTACACTGATTCTGTTCTGCATCTCTGACTGCTCTCACCAGTGAACTTCTGGCTGATGGGTACTTGAATGGCAGTGGCCTTGACCAGGGCAGCCTTGCCAATGTGATCCAGGTCCTTCACCTCAGGTACGCGATCATGGTAGATGAAGTCATTGTCTTTCTTCGCAGCAGTCAGAGCTCGGGAGATCTTGTCGGAGAGATCCTTCACGTTGACGTACTCGTCATAGCGAGATGCAACCGTTTTCACCAGATCGGTTGCGTGCTGAACAAATCATTCAGAGAAGATGGTAGTCAATCTGATAATCGTCAGCAGTACTTTTGAAGGTCATGTGGCAAACAGACACTGCAAAAGTCTCTATTTATCAGCCCCTTCTGTCAGCAACACAAAATACAGCTGCTAAAACCAAGTCTCCTAATGCTTGCAAAGCACATCAACACTACGTTTGGCAATAGCCTTTTCTTCAAACTAAACATCCACAGTAACATCCACCTGGCCCTCACCTGGAGCCGGGCGATCTCCTCGCCGAATTTCTTCTGCTGCTTGGTCAGAGTAGACTGGTGGTACTCAGCGTTGGCCTGCATGATGCAGTGCTTGGCGGCCAGGACCGGCAGCACCTCCTGAAAATAAAAATACTGACCAGGGGAGAGTCCAACCACAAACAAGCACAGACACCACGTGGGATGCAGGAGGAGGATATGGGAGAGAGAGACAGGAAACAGGAAATGAGAATTAACCGTTAATGTCGAAGAAGACTGTTAAATCAGTAGAAGCTGAAAACATCAAAAAAGAAAGAATAAGAAACCCAAACCATAAATTAAAAAGAAAGGGAAAAAAAACACTGGCTGGAATTTCAGAGTCACCAGGACAATCACTTACGATGGGGAAAATCCCTTAAACTCCAAAGGTCACCACCGACAAATAGTTTGGTGTTCAGCTATGATTCTACTTGAAAGCTTGATTCAGAATGCATCACAATGGACAATCAGGTCCATTATATGAAGAATCCTCTGGAAATAATGACATCAGAGCTAATTTGAGTTGAAGGCAATCATACAGGTCCCATGTTCATTTTCTCTGTATGACAGGAAGGTAATGCACAGGGTATGAATGATTTTACAGAGTATGACTGCATGCAGTGAAATTCTTCAGGAGAAAAACAGATCCCATGGTATGCATTATGAACCCCATAATGGGTGGAGCTACCACGCTATGTCAATCACGAGCTCATATGAACCGATCTGTCTGCTCTTTAACAAAACGCAAGTCACTGAATGACAGCTCCATACATTTTGGGGTCCATGAAGTTACACTCTCCCATTGTTGTCCCATGCACTCATACCATGTTTAGGGGTCTTTTGGAACGTCTGGAACTGTAACTGTGGAAATGTCCACAGTACTGAAAACAGCATCAAAACTACACCAGTTTTAAGATTCTTCGTAATTTGGATTTAGAGATTCTGTTTCGAATCTCTAAGGGACTATCGGATTTATATGATACTGCTTTACACTGGACTCTTCCTCATGGAATCTGGAACATTAAGTGAAACATGATGTAACTCTAAGATAACAGCAAAGCTAAACTTGAGGCCCCATAAATATGAAAATGTCTGAGTGGATCTAGTGTTCGCTAATGTACTGCACCAGAGTTTCTGTGGTCCAAACTGTCTGTACCATTTATCCACCAAAGCAGGAGGTGCTGGGTGCTAGCTATCATTCAAGCCAATGTGCCTTCAAAACATACAAAAATAAATTAAAATCAAATAAAATGTTTTCAACAAAAAATGAAAGTTGAAAATTAACAATAAGATGAGCATGCATTCAGTATAGAGACAGATTTTAGATCATTCATCTTTCATTGCTCTTTCTGTCTGAAGAGGAAAAACATTCAGCATGTAGTAAGAGAGAAACTGTATCTACCAATCCAGCTCCTACCTATGCAGAATGAATGTGCCACTGTTCAATGCAAAACCTACCATTTAAGAAACAAGTTCAGTATTACTGAATTATATTTAAAACATGGGGGAGAATCCGGAACATGGCCAGTACTCCGAAGGATCCCCTTTACACTGCTACACTTTTAAATGAGTAAAAGAACAAGCAAACATGAATGACCAGTCTGTCACAGTATCATTATGATTTTGACAAGCTGACATGACATGACCATAGTCTTGCCAGCCTAAACAACCCCAACCACCTACTCAGTAGTGACAGACCTGGGACAGACATTTACAAAACCTATTCAGCATTAATATGGGAAAAACAACAGGGATAAGATATTAATGCACTGCATATTGTATCTGCACATTTTTTTATTTCAAAGTTTTTCTCTGAGACCTGTAGTGTTTGTAGCATCATAACCACCAGAACTAAAATTTAATACAGGACATACAAGGGTATAGTCATATTATGCAAAACATATATTTTTTTGTAGTTATAGTATCTTCTTATGTTACACATTTTGGTAAGATGCATATTGCAAATGTCCAATATTCGAACACTCATTTTTAAATGACATTTTCATTAACAGCACAAGGTTTACAAGGTGTACATTTGCAGTATTATAATCAATACTCTTACTCTAATTCTGAAATAAAATTACGAGTTAACTGTTCTTCATCTGTCCCAGGTCCACAGTTATATGAGGGTTATATGGGAGACACAGTGAGGAATGAGCATGTTCATGGTAGAGTAGGGGGAGGGACAGGAAGTGTGAAGTGTGAAAGGCCAATTAGGACAGAGATCAGAGTGTGAAAGACCAATCAGGGCAAAGAATATCACCCTGATAACAGAATACAGACCTCAGACAGGTTTCAGAGAGAAGTTGTCCTGTATCCAGTGGTCCTCTGTGCGTTTTACACCAATCGTAAAGCTAGAACTTTCTATTATTCTCAAATTCAGCACTTTTTTCTAATGAGTGGTCCTCTGATGGGTTTGCTTTATTAAGCTGTATTATATTGGTAATAAGCAGTTTTATACTAATCTGTTATGTAATTTGCTGATTACTCAGAATTAGCTGATTTGGGAGATTTTATATTGTTATATGGATATTTATATTATATTACATGGTTTGCACTTTGCTCATTTTTGAAGAGTTGTGTGACATTGAAATATTGAAAGTTTTGTTGCATTCGCACTTGAACTCTTAAAGAAGCTGTAGAGGTTTTCATTTCTGATTGAAGTGCAGTTCTTGTTCATGTATTGTGATACATGCTTTCACTTTGGAAGGAATTAAAGGGGTGAACACAGACATACCTTGGGCAGGTTCTCTTTGTACTGGCATTGCTTGAACGCATCGCCGTAGAAATCTGCTGCCTGATTTGCCAGTTTGGCAATGATGGCATCCTTCATCTTATCTGTGAGTCAAGAAGATTAAATATGTTAACAAAAATGGCCAATTCTAGCAATTTAATTCTTGCTCTCTTGTAGTGAAAATACCATTCTCTCCTTATCTGCCATTACTTTAGGATACTGACAATGGTTTTGATCAGTTAATCAATGAGCAGAGCTTCCTTTTTCAAGCCTAACTCACGAAGCCTAAGCACGATCAACCCGATAACTTAAGTCTGGATTGAGTTAATGAAGGGAATTCAGCCTGAATATGCAGCTGAAGGATTGAGATAGCAGTAATTCAGTTATGAGGTTATAAATGAATCCAGTTAACATAAGGCCTGAATCTGTTAACCCTGCTTTGATGAACAGGGTCCTGGTGTTGCAAACATGCTATACAGCAAAACAAACTGCAAGGATGGAAGTGGTGTACTGCAGTTGCACATACAAGTCCAGAGATTGCTTAATTATCCTGAAATCTCAGTTCATGATTTTGACTTCCCTCTTTCCCTCACACTGCCCTTTTGACATACAACTACCAAAAGTCTCCATTTCATTTTCATGATAAAAACAAAACTTCCAGGAAAACAGGAATACAGCATGACAGATGACTACCTTAGGTCTCCATTTCATTTTCAGGTGAACAAAAACGCTTTTATAAGACCACAGAAACAGTGTGACATTTGGGGAGAAGGGACGCTTTGATGTAGAAAAACACAAAAACTGGAAGAAAGTGAAACAACGCTGCAAGGTAATGAGTCAAAACACAATTTCAACAGCCCCTCCAAAGAGCAGAACACTGATCATTTCAGGAATAAATAAAATCTACTAGAATACTTTTAGAATAAATATAGCGATTTCACATAACTGTCAGGGAGTATGTTTTTAAATATTGGCAGTCAGGGCATTAGGGTGAACAGTGCTGTCGGGTACCTGAGGTGGCTTTGAGGAAGAAGACCTCCTGCGCCTGAGCCAGCATGATCTGACTCAGTGTGCCCACAGTGTCGGGGGAAATGTCCATGGTGGGCTCTCTGTTCAGTGCAGACAGTACCGTGTCCTTTATGTGGGCGAATGCCCCACTCGCCAGCTGCAGAAGAAGGAAAACAAGCACAGGGGGCAAGGTGAGGTCCATCCAGACATATTCCCTGTGTTTCATTCTTTCAAAAAAGTGCACCAGGCATCCTCTGAACAGAACACATCCCTGGACCAAGCAGCGCACACACACGAAATCACCTACCTGGTAGAATTTGGCAGCTGCCTTCAGCCCCTCATCACTGTCCAGGTTCTGCTCAGAAGCGATCTGGCTGGCCAGGGCCCCCACGTTGAACAGAACACATGTCTTCTCATAACCCAAGCTGGCCAGGGCTGATGGGAGAGATTGAAAACTTAATCAAACACATCAGACTACATTCATATCCTGCATTCACGCTATTACGCACTCACACTCCTCAAATCCAACAGTCAAATACTCAGATCTGCCACCTCCTTAAGCAGGTCACATCCTGTTTTCACAAAAAACTTCACACCATTCAGATCTAAAACCCACATCACAGCACAGCCACATTAACTTACGTCACACAAAACACTGACATCATAGAGAAGATGCTATTCTTGAGAAATTCATTAGTGGATATACAGATTTCCACTCACAGGAAAACAGAAACTGTCAAAACTGGTGTGCAGACCACTGTGTTACAGAAGCTCATGAAGTCTTGTTTTTTGTTTTTACGAACCAGTTCAATGTCTCATAGATTATCTGGAAAATTACCTTTATGCATAGGCCACCTGCAATCTTATTGGTATCTTCAGATTTCTGAAGGTGCATTTGGTTGTTTACTGTTTCACACACCCAGCAATCCTCCTGACTGACCAGCAACAGGGCATGATATTACCTTTGCTAATGCTTTTCTAATACGATCATTTCTGAACATTAATTTTGGCTATACTTTGTCCAAGTGAAATGTTTGAAGGGAAACTATTCATGCAGGTAAATATATTCACAAAGCAACCACTTGGAGTAACACATACAAAGTCAGATGCTAACCCTTTATGTATTATTAAAGTTAATCCTTGAATTTGGGCAGTTTATAGCCTTGGTGTGGGTAGTGCTAGAGTAAAGCTCGTTTTAAAAAAATCCCCCTTTTGGTTTAATATTTTGGTTTTAGGAGGCTTCTTTCAGTTTACATACACACGCAGACTTCCTGTTACTCATTACACCTGGGGCATGCCTGGATTTCCTGTGTGAGTTGGTGGTTGCCTGTTGCTAAGTAAACTGGTCTATGACTAATGTTAAATTCTGGATGGCATAAAGGACAGAAAAGTCATTCTGGAGATGTTCTCCCCATAGATTTAAGCCAGCTCCAATTTTCCAAACATTGCATAAAAATCCTTAATTTTCTCTGGTCCATCTTCTCTCAAATCCTCACTCACTTAAATTGGATTTTACTGCACCCTGATCACACAAACGTACCTGTGTGAAAGTGTGATAGTGAATGAGTTACAATCCTGGATCACAAGAAAAGCACTGAGTTCCACTGAGGTCTGTAAAATGGAACCAATAAAAAACCAAAGTGATGCCTGAAAATATGGCCATCGAATCCCCACTACTACTGTATCTCCACAGCTACTGAATTTAGCATAAATAATTGTTCTCTTTTTAAATTTCTGCATTTTTGATGTCTTAACTTAGACAGCAGTAGTTCTGACTCTTACTCTACTGAGGGTGTGTGAAGCTCACTGGCAAGAAAAAAGGAACTACACACTTGTTCCTTTGTCAAAATGAGGATAATATAAAGGTTTATTCCATATTAAGTACTTTGCTCAAGTGTAGAGGGGTACAGCAGCTGGATCAGAACCAACAATCTTCTGGTTGTGAGACCAATATCTTAACCTTTGAAAGACACTCTGCACAGCACTGCTCACAATTAGGCAGGATGTGCTTGACAGGATTTGCTAAACAAAATCTCACGTTCACAAAAACGATTTTATCGATAACTTAATAAATTGTATTTCACACTCAAATAGTAGAATTACATCTTTCTGTGGCAATTATTGGAAGTGGTACAGGTGACACTAGAGGTAGCTGTTCAGCACATGTGAAAGCACCCTAATTCCTTTTCTGTGGATTGTGTGGCCCATTCCTTTCCTTTGCCTGAAGAAATCCTACACCCAAGCAGGTCTGACAGGCCCTGAAAAGTCACCATGGAAACTGACCTGGTTTATTATGGACCGGTTTCGTTGAGACAAAATAAAATAAGCGCTTGAATTTCAAACCCCAGGATTGGCTGGGCAACCACGCAATCCATTTACACAGTCAAAACCAGGAACAGCCCCACCCCCTTCTCCGCCCATTACTCAGCTACCAGAGTAAACAAACGGCATTCTTGCATAGAACAGTCAGAATGCTGAGAACATGGTCTGTCTTGATTCCTTCTCCTTTTATAATCTCACTAGACTGACATCAAAAATGACATCAAATCAGACAGCAAAGCAAGATTAGGAACACAGAAGTTAAAGAGACTGAACATACCAGAGAACGTCATTAAAGTTGCACTGAATGTCAACAGGAGCATGAAAAATAAGGCTTTCAGATTCCATACACCTCCTTCATACACATACAATTTAATCTGACATCCTCCTGCAATTCAATAACTTGTGATCAGAGAGGATTGGTATGTCTGAATACAGTAACACATTTATGAATATCCTCCCTGGTATAAATGAATATCAATTAGCAGTATGTTGCAATTACAAAACAGGTCTGACAATTAGCTCTTTGGCACAACTCTCCAAAGCAACATGGGCCAACTAACACAGTTCCAAATAGTCAGTTTCTGAACTGCAGGTGCACCAGTCACAAAAAATGCCAAATTATTTACTGTGGCAATGAGGAATTAAAATTTGGACAGCACATCTTCAGAACAGGTTGCCAAGCATAAGAACAAATGCTAGCAGCAGCACTATATGCCTTTATCTTCAATAGCACTCCTGTTTGTATTATGTTTTTGTTGTGTTGCATCGTCACTGAGTGAGGTAACTGATAACAGTGAACATCCATTTTACTTGTGAAGGCTTGGAACACTGTGATTTATAATTGATAAAGTTGAGCTAATAGCAACGGCTTAGTCATCTGAAAATTGCATCGCTAAATCAGTTTAAAAGGGGATGTAGTCAACACAGGCCATGAAAGTGTGTGGAGGACCGCAGACAAACTAAAAAGCATACTGGTAAGGTTGCATCAGCAACTGTTTATCTTTTTTAAGGTGTACATGCACATGATTTGATTAAACAAACATAATACAAAAGGTCATGCTACATTCAATATCCATAAGTTCATTGGTAAGATGTTTAGCCTTGTCACACAAAAAAAAAAAAAAAAAAAAGTACATTTAGGTGTAGTTACTGATTCTTAAAGGTTATTTTGTCTCATTACCACATTTAAAAAAGTTGTTGACAAACATTTCATCTACAATTTTCCCATTATGAAAAACATTAACGTTAACATTAACTATGTTGTTTGGTAGTACCTGAAATGGCTGTTCTCATCAATGGCTTATTATTTTTTTTTATTTTTTTTTTTTAAAACAGCGAATGGGAAGAGGATGCATACAGACACTATACATTTAAAAAAAAAAAAAAAAAACTTACCAAGCTTGACTGATCCACCAAACAACGACCCTTTATCAAAAGCATCTTTCCACGTGAAAGTTAAACACAGCTGAAAAATAAAATGGCAAAGACGAAGATTTAAAATGAAAGCATTTAGACAATCCCAGAAGTATTAAACATTATGAATTCTATATGTTCATCCAGACAAACATTTTGCATGGCTCAACCTCATATCCAAATTTAAGTCCAACACACATTATATACAATATACAAGTAATATACAAGTATCCAATTTAACCACCAAAGCATTTGCCTAGAATTTACCTGGTTTTCAGAGAAAGGAAATTTGGGTTCCACAGCACAGAGCTGGTCATAATACCTGGAACAGAAAAAAAAATACTGTATGAATATATGAAATGTTAGTAGTGGTAGACAGATATATCATCTGGCTGTATGTTACAAAAATTCATTCATGGAATATAACCCCCTGCATCATTTAAACAGCTGATGGGGAAGAGATGGGTAGCCAAATGTGCCTAAAGACTAGAAACTTTACTCACTTCACTTTCAAATTGGCCAATTTTAACATCTTGGGAATAAAAGGCTCAACTCAATGTTCAGTTCCCAGTTTCAAATATCTTAGCATAGCTAGTTCGACATGATCAGCCTTCATAATTAACACAATAGTATCATTTTGCCTGTAATGTTTTGAGTTTTATATTAAAAATGTATCAAATAGTTAGATGTTATGGTTAGCTTGGTATCAATGGATGAATGAAGAGATTTCAAGCCTGTGACAAACTTCCTGCTCAGCTGGACTGCTGTTCTAAGGAGGAGACAGTAGCTGGTCTTGGGCCTGAAGTCAACCATCTACGATAACTAATCAATCCCAGCTGATTAACAACTGTAAAAGGCCCACTTGATTCATCCTGAGGTTTTTTAGTTATAAATCACATCCTGTGTTGCACAACTATTCCAAAAATTTACATCAGTTAAAGTACTTGTGTTTTGGCAATAGAACTCAACTTATCCCTAAAACGAGTTCTGAAATAATGCACCCTATATTACAAGTGTAACATAACTGTCCTGACTATAGAGTTACTGAGCAAACTGTAGGCCAACTAGTTCCATGAACTCCTATGGGACCGCTCTATGCTTCCATTTCAAGACTATTAATTCAAGTAGTTTGGTGTAACCACACAGAGACAAGGTATGAAATCTGAGCACTTAAAGTTTTTTTGTAAAGCCCTATTTGGACAGGATTAGTTTTACATGGGGAAGTGGAGTAATGGAATATTTACATGGCTTCTCTGTGATAAAACTCACACATCCGTACAGGATGAAAAGCTTCACTGGGGATGTGTGACATTTCCAGCTATGAACCCGGATGATTACGTGGCACATGGCCCATTTTATCATCTTTCGGGATCGGGCCCTCTTGATTGATGTTATTTTTTTCTCATCCTAATAGGCTCCCAATGAGGAAAGTTTTCAGATGAGTTGCAATTGATGCCACCGCCAGATAAACCTTGACGAGCCTCTTCAAAAGCTGCTATCATTGCAGGTTTCGCAAAATACATGCAAAATACAACAATAACAAAGTACAGTATGCAACAACAGTCAAAAGATCCACAAGAGCCTATTTAAATGAATAATTACATGGGCAGTTGCTTTAAATTACAGAGATGGCTGTCCAGATGGGATTAAAATTATCAGACCACCGTTGAGTTTGTCAAAAAAAAAAGGAGGCAATTCGGGCTGTGGTTTTCGCCAGGGAGGAGGAAGACAAACACCAAAATTACTAAACACACCTGGTAGCACCCATGTAAAACTATTCCTGAATCCTAAGTCCGAACAGGGCTTAAGTGTCATTAAACTTATGTTTTGGTTTAGAGCTGGCATAGGTTGCTAGGCAAGAATGAATACACCTTTTTAACATTCAGAAAGTTTAAGGAGCCAAGGAAAACATTCATGGAAAGTAGGAATGAAATCACATGCTCAGCTCCACTCAGCCATTTTGTATCCAGACGAATACATGAACCAGTAAAGCCAAGCAGCATGATGGTAGTTTTAGTTGTTATAGTTTTAATACCATATAGGCAGATATACATATATGATGAACTCCAGAAGTGATAGGTACTGCAGAGGCAGATATGTGGTCGGCCTAACAGTGGTACTAGTATTGGTGATTGTGGTAAGACGTTCTGTTACTGCTAATAGAAAGAGAATATAGATATATAAAGATATATTCATTACACATGTTGTGTGTGTGTGTATATATATATATATATATATATTTTTTTTTATCAAAACAATAACCCCACCCCCAACACGCTCTGAAATCCATAGCAGCATAACATTGTTCTGTACCTTTTCCTATTTTACTATTAATGGACAAAAATCCACTCTGATATGCTGAGGTTTGAAAGATGCTTAGTGTTAAGAATTACAAACAAAGCTACCCTCTGTGCACAACACATTTTACAGACCTTCTAGTTCTTCCAATTATATTTCAATAACAGCAGGCTTTAAACAATGCTTCTGTTCACTATGTCTGCAATTTAACTTAAATTGTGAGTGAATATATTCTGTGTAATACATGTTATAATTTGATTTCAACATTTGATTTTAAAATTTTGTTTTAATAAAATTTCTTGTACTCAATAAAAATACATCACATTGAATAAAGTCATCACCCCACTGAACTGAACAAATTCAATCAAATCTTACTTTCTCAGAGCCTAGCTGAAAATCAAAGAAGTAACTTGTTGATAGTCAGACAAGTTCTGGCAAACAATCACTTCCGCCTTCCTAAAAATAGAGTCCTGAATGTGACATGTCATTTAGCAGAAACAAAGTTGATAGCGTAATTGCAATTCACTATGTCACATGGGAATGACTAAGAGCTGGATAATGCGAACAGTAAGAACTCGCACCTGTACTTAATTTGCAAACAGGATGGACATGACAATAAAATGATGTTCATGCTTTTATGGCTACTTTTAGTTTTTTTGCCACTAGAACAACCTCCTTAAAAACAGCAACTCAAAAACAGTTAATTTTAGTATCAATTTAATTTTCACTCCATATGTGATCAAGCCCACTACATCAACTAGGTCCAGAAATTTTAAATGTAACCTTAAGAGTAACTTTCTCTTGGACTTATTCTTCAAACTTGATGTATAACATATTATATAATATTATTCAACTGTCTGATAACTCCAAAACATCACTGGACTAAATTACAAGATCATGCCATATTAGCGCTGACATGGATATTAAATCTTATTTAATGAATTTTGTATCACCATCATTTCAGTTTCATAAGTGGTTAACATAGATCAACCACTGCCAGGGCAACAAACATCCACACATACATATCTTGAAATTATTCTACATAAGAGAACAATTAAGAACAAAGCCAGTTTTGCTTGCATTTTATCTAAGTGCTTAGATAGCAGAGGTAAATAATGAACCTTATGAATGGAGGGCAGAACAAAGATGAGAGATTAGACTTGATCATAAACCATCGTTTGATTTTTTTTTTACCTGCCAGTAAAAGTTACACGTGTTAATGGAAAACACTATTGATTACAAAGTAGAGGAGGAAATCACTGTAACGGGTGCGGTAACAAAGGTGAGAGGTCAACAACAGCACAGAGCTTCCGCAGTCCAGCAGCAGAGATAATTCTTCATATGAGTACAGGAAATATGCCAGTACAGGAAATAAGACCCAATATAGGTAGGTCATATTTCAGCACCAGACCTTTGGTTTGCGGTGAGCCATTCATCGGACTGAACTAATCAAGTAGAAGAAGTAGCACACAATTTTGCTGATGGTTAATTGCACAAGATTCTAAAAAAAAAAAAAAACATAACCAAAGGAGTCAAAGTAGTGCACAGCCAATTTACTGTTTCCACCAACGATAAAATTAAGCTCAGCCACTGTTACCAATTATTTGGAGCAATGACACTGATAGCTTCAACACTCAAACTGCCTAATGTGACACTGGTGGTATTACAGCCATATGCTTTATATTGACAGTAGTATTCTGAGACTGTAACTGTGCAATGTAACCCAAAGGAGGGCACTAGTCTGTAGGAACTGTTGCCCTTCTGTCTTCTCATCAAAACAAACATATAAATGCCAATGGCATCATACTTCATAAGGACTGTCAATGTTCCACACTGCTGTCTCCAAAGCAATCTCCAGAGACTCAGAGTGCAGGAGCAACAGCACTATTTTTTCATATGTAGCACTGATTCATATCATTTACATTTATTCATATAGCAGATACTTTTATCCAAAGCGACGCAAAATAATGTGCATGCAGTCAGCGAAATACGGGAAAGTGCATCATTTAAACATTGCTACAACAGTTCAAAGCTAAAAATAGTCATAGTAATAAACATAGCATAGCCAAAATTAACAAACATAGTAATTAGACAACATAACCCATAATAATAATACAATACATAAGCACACAGCTAAATTTTTACTATTTATGTGCCCATTTGCTTCAGGATATGTTTGGAAGTCAGTGACTGCATATTATGTTAATTTAAATGATGGCTAAATATATATATATATATATATATATATATATATATATATATATATATATATATATATATATATACACATATGTCTCTATGGAATCAGTTTGCATAATGTACACTTGTATAATGTTGAAAAGTTTGATTGAACTTGTTATTTGTTTCCTATTGGTCCCTAATTTTGGAAATCAGAAGACCATGATACTGGTACTGGTCTGAGCTCTAGTCTGAAAACTCATGCTTTTAAAATTGAACTGCAACTTGCTTAAGCCTCAAAATTTAGAAATACACATAAAAAGACAAGCTCAACTTTTACTCTTGAGTGTATATTCTTTTTCATCATTAGAGACGGTAAGACTGTCAAACCCACAATGCTGTGCAAGCCTTGGGGTGGAAATAGTAACACTTGCCAAAATTCATTTCTCAAAGGACGGAAAACCACACTCTTGCCTGAATAGAGTCAAGAGACAAACGATCCCTTTTAAAGACTGTTTAATCATGAATAAGAGGCAGTCCTTCATGTATTAGTCAAGCTAAATGACTGAACAGCATTCACAAGTTAACTATTCACTTTCGTACAGAAGATCTGTTACGAGCAATTGATGTGGGAGAATTTCACAGCAACGCGGTTGACCAGATCAGATCCCTCCTTAGTCTAATCACGTCAGGAGAGAAATTCAGATCCACATGTACTCTGAGGTGCCACTGACTAGCTCATATAAAATGAACTCCCTTCATAAAACTGACAACAGGAGTTATAAATACACAGGGTGCAGTTCACCAAGTTAAGCCATACCACATACCAGTACATCACAGGCACTGCAATAAATATAGGTTAACATTTTGAGAGTACAAAAGTACAGTTATTGTATTCCAGACTGACAACAAATGATTTCAGAAACAAAACGCTACCACTTTGGACATCAACGCTGTAAAAATCCTATGGGATGATTAACACCAAAGAACTGTCTCCCATGTGCCACACATTATCTGTGATAGTGTGTGAACCAGCTTAAGGGAGGTTTTGTTAGGCAAATTACAGACACATTTCCTCAATTTTCTCAAATGCAAAAACCTCTGTTACCCCGGAAGTGTTCTATTTGTTCCATAATCTTCGGCCGTTCGGTTCCTCACGTTATGGAGATCACACAGTCTGCTGAAGCTGCAGCCTCTACGTAATGGAGTATTTCCAAGGTGTGCACACTATCTCATCAGCTTCTCACCTTGCACCGAATACTTTGTCCCCAACAGCTGTTTCAGGATAAGATTACACTACACCAAACAATGATTTTGTGCACAAGGAAAACATGAGAATAAATTGGTCCAACTGGTCCAGTAATATGAAAAGTCTGCATTAACTTTCAGTCAAACAGGCTCTAACAACAATAATAATAATAATAATATAATACCTGAAGCATAAATCTATCTGTCACCCTATGACATGAATCAGGAAGCTAGGCTTTATCTGGCATAGATAAAAGGTAATGGAATTTCCCTCTAAACTGTACGTCCTCAATGCAAATCAAGAAAAAAAAACACTACTACAGTTCAGATGGTTCACTATTTGACTACTTTGACACTGTGTAGATTATCTGTCCAGTTAAGAATCTTATATAACAACGAAATAATTTGCCCTGATGATCCCATTCAACGTGTGGGTCACTGGACGCTGAACTTTAATTTTACATGTTATACAATGTGAAAGTCTGCATAATCACCCAATCAAACTTTTTTCAGTGTACCACACTTCGTAATAGGATTATCGCTGGATGCAGTTTTGCTCTCGTGCGGATTCAAGAAAAATCATTACTCCATGGAAAAATAATCATGTAATTGCCTTGAAGCGAGCCATATGAGGAAAATTGTTGACGGATCTAAAGGGCATTCGTGACGGCTACGACTCCAATTTACCACAAAGCTCAGCATTTAAAATAAAATACTCAATAACTGGTTAAGATGTGACCAGTTGATCAGCTGTTCCAATTGTTTAATCGATGACGCTGCCCAGAGAAAATGCTGTGTCACTCGTTAAGAGCAGTTTTTAACCTCTAGAACAAATGGCTTGCCAGACAAGTCAATGGATGTGTCAGTGGCCATAAATAGATGAGCGACTAGCAAACAAAAATGTCAGGAAGAGCTAGGAGCAGCTAGCAGAAACGGATTCACAGTAAGTATAGTAAACGTTACATGCATAAAGCTTTCCTGAATTAGGGATATCAAAACATTACACAATGTGCAAAGAGAGAATATTGAAAAAATGATAACAAAACATTCTGAAAAGCTTTAATCACAATAATTACCTAGATAACCAACATTACGTAATGTTATATGGTTAATTTCCCGTTACTTGTATTGTATTCACTAAATTGCTTGTTACCCCAGGGGTACAATTGGTCTATTAGCTATCGTTAGCTACCAAACTACGAAGTCAGCTAGCTAAGTAACTATCCCTGTGATATCACTATTTCTACCTAGATCACAGAAATTTCTTTGTTTTGGATGACAAGGCGATGGCCAAAAATAAGACATTTTGGTTAGCTAACGTGTCACAGCTGTTTAAGTTTTGTTTTCTTATCACAATCTGAAAAACAAGACGACAGTTGTCGCAAAGGCCTTCTCTACTCTAGTGTAGTTCAGTTAGCCACCTATATTAGCTATCGATAGCTATGTTTACGCAGCTACCTGTAATTTCCGCTGTTATACAGCAACTCACGTTAATGCTGGCTAGCCAGTTGTTCATGAAAGCAGTACATTGTTTACTTGCAACAATTAACTACGATGGTTTAACTGCGGGGAGAGCAAAGGTACACAACTTGCTAACAATGCTTGGCTACCGATACTGTATCCAGAGAGAAATCGGCTAACAGATGAAGGGAGAAGTTATCCTGGCCAAAGAGCTATCCTAACGTGGTAATCGAGCTAATTAGGTTAGCAAGCTGCGATAGTGATATCAAATTATTTGTCACTCC
Source organism: Albula goreensis (assembly GCA_022829145.1). NCBI lineage: Eukaryota > Metazoa > Chordata > Actinopteri > Albuliformes > Albulidae > Albula > Albula goreensis. The sequence continues at coordinate 18,081,979 of CM040743.1, read as the reverse complement.
GTCTTAGTAAGATAACGTTACATGAACAACTGTTTTTCATGGAGGTTAGCGAACTAGCATGGCTACTATTGTTGGTTAGCTAGCTTGTTGGGTAATTAATTAGCTAAGTGGGTTACAAGCCAGTTAAAAATCAATCGCACAAATTCATTTCCTAACACATAAGTCTTCAGTGCGACACACCTATCTATGTTCGACCTAAAACAGGTAGCGTCAGGCGAGCTGGCTCTTTGTGAACCGCGGGTGTATACGTCAGTGTGGGACTCACCTCAGCAGGATCTCGAGCGAGCTCTCGTGTTTGTCCAGCGGCCTCCCCAGAGCACTTTTTCGCAGCTTGTTCAACTCTTCAACGGCGCGGATATATTCCGACTGGTCATCACCTGCTGGGTAGGTGGCCGTGACGAATTTTGACAGGGGTTTTACCAGATCTACTTCTGACGACTTTTTTAACGGGACAGAAATAAACGTCGCCATTTCGGCCCGTAAAAAATAATAACGACAGGAGAAGGAAGGGATCAGTAAACCAACAACAGGCAGTTCACTTCCTGGTAAGGAACGTCAAGTGACGTCAACGAAATAACGGCGGTAGATCAGATAGGCAGGGAGTGGAGGAAGTGAATCAGGGTAGAGCAGTACCCTTTTCTCAACAGTGTCAACGTTTCCTACTGTAACTAACCCAGCCCTGAAACCGCGATGCAATCAAGCCAATCAGAGCGGACTGCGCTGAATCTGACTAATGAAAAAGTCACTGCAGTTTCCAAATGATGACATAGCCAGTGCAATTTTGCTATATTGGTTTGGTGTAGAACTAATGTGAACAGTCGCCATTCGTTCATACATAAAAATCTTATGTTGCACAGTTTTTGCGAGTTTACTTTCTATAGACTCTTAACGACTTACGAAGCACATGCCGCTTTTGGCTTAAATGGGCACCACTATTTTCATACACCCATGGCAAAGTGTTAATGCATTTAATTAGTAATTTTTACAGTTTGATAATAGAAAATGGTGGGTGAGTTATGTTATCTTGTGTTCATACGAGGTCCACAACCACTTTTTACAAGAGCAGGTCCTATTTTCTTGTAATATCTCTTCAGGGATAATGGAGTTACTGAATCTGTAGCAGTACCAGTTTCTCAAATGTCTGTAGCAAATTAATTATTCACATAACGTGGCGCTGTGTTTGTTCAATTTACTATCTCATTTCTCTCTCTCTCTCTCTTTTGAAATGTCATATTAAAAGTAAGACTGATGAAAAATAAGTGGGTATGATTGTGTGTCAAGCACACAATCATACCCACTTATAGCAAACTCCATAAGGTGTATGATGTGGATTGATACATCTCATTGCCACCAAAATTGTTTGAGCATTACACACAATATTGACACTCACAGTATATTACATATGAAGAAATACTTCATGTAAGTTCTAAGAATTACATATGTTTAAACATTTCTAACTGTGTGGTGTACAAAGGACAACCCATAAAAACACAATATCTGTACCTGCAGGACAAACAGTTCTTCAAAATGTTACCGGAATTGTGTATCTCTGAAAAGCTAGTTTCTGCATTGCTGTTTAACAGAACACCAGAAGCACAGCTAAGCAAGTTCAACTATGCAGCCACACAGCCATCCAGTGATATCTTGAATAAATAGCTCAAGTCTCTGAGGAATAGCAAGATCCACTATAGTTTCATTTTAAGGAAGGTGCCTCATTTTAGTCAATTTTAATGAAGTATAGTGTAGCTTGGTAGCCACACTGTAAAAATGAAATCTTAATGGCTGCTACATTCAAGCAAAGCTTCTTGTTTTTGGTATTTTACCAACAATATAATTTTAGTATTAAGACATCTTGAGTACTTTTTATACCACTGGCAGATCATTTTTCTTGTTTGAAGTAACCCAAACAACCCATATGTATTTTTTCTTAAGTTGCCCATTTTCAGTGTCGCATAAAGTATGAATTAAACAGGCAAGAAGTTACCTTCTGGCAACTTTTTGCTTATTTTCCAAAGGTGTGTTGTCTAAAGTTTTACCTTGAAATCATGTTAATTGTGCCAGGTTGCAATATGATGCTAAATTTACAGGTTAATTCTTCAGAAATATATTCTTGATTTCCAAAGGAATAGTGCTGTTGTATGAAGTTGTATTTTAGTTATTGGTGTTCACATGAGATCAGAGGGTACAGAAGGAGGGTTTATGAAGAGTGACTGCTGTTATTTTGGTCAGAAACCCTGAAAACAGCCTATCAGTACTGTGGGGGTGTAGTATATGCCCCACCAACCCATAACCTGACAGATGGAATCCCAATACATTCTGAAATTTCCCTACCACACACAGGCTTAAAGTGAACACACAGGACACATGACATTTTGGAAATGACTTGGATTTATTTCCAGAGCAAAAACAAGGGTGTACATAATCCAAACATGTACATCGCACACAAGAAGCAATGACTGCCAACTTAGAGATGCAGTGTAAAAAATGAATTCTGTGTTTATCATTACACAGCATCTTTGATTTTGGGAGCACAGTGAGTAAACTCACAGTTAATCTCTCTACTTGTTTGGCACAAACTCACCATAATGGTGGCAATATCTATCCCCCCTACAATTTGCATTTGCTCCACAGGCAATGTAGAAACTGAAGGGTACATTTAAATGACACAATACGATATCATTTAAATTTTATTTGTGTGGATACTTTGTGTATAATTGGTCATTAATTAGAAATTATGGTACATTTGTGCTCCTGACCATCATATTTTACAATGAAATGGTAAACCAAAGTTCACACCACACAAAGATTTTCAGGAACCTTGAGTAGATAAAACAAGCCAGTCTCATGACTGACTGACTGCCTGTCTGTCTGTCTGCACAAAGAAATGAGTGCCTCAAATACATCTGTTGTATGAAAATAAAAGTATGAACCCACCCCTTCAGGACTGGGTCCCCATTCAACCCTTTTCAAGGACCCAAAGTTAAGACATACACAAAATAATAATCAAGGGGAAAAAACAGTAAAATGAGCATGCGGACCAATGTGAGAAATAAAACAGAGGATAGAAACAAGACAACATAAGAATCTGCTAAAAGCAAGCGATATGTTAATTCCCTTGAAAGTAGCCCCTGCCAAGCCTTGTGTGCAGGAGATATGGTCTTCTTAATTGGAGCTCACAGGGTCAAAACCACGAACACTGACACCAAGGCAAACACTATGCACTTCCAACTTAGCAGGGATATCCTTAGATGTGATTACAAAGTAAGATTAAAAAGAAAGGAAATAGCTCAATCTGTTTGGTCCAAGTAAATGGTATTACTTATACAAATCCCAATATCCTGAACATAAAAATGTATGATAAACTTATGGCACAAAATTAAGGGAACTATCCACAGTTGTTTCAAGTGGAGAATGATGAATAACCCACAGTGCTCCTAGTGGTATGGATGACTTACTTGACCTGCAAGCAGACGTCTCACATTGACTCCACACACATTATATACATATGTAGTAGTATTTTCCATTTAATGAATAGGTATGGGGTATGTCCCAGCAACATGTAATTTGGTGGACAGCATGCCTGCCATCCAAATCTGTCAGAAGCATTTGAATGAGTTGATGCCTGCAAGTTATTCCAGGAGAATATGAATGTGAATTAAAGCAAAAAAAAAAAAAAAATACACTTTATTCAGTCCATGACAGTTTTATGTCTACCAATAATTCATGTAATCTGACAGGCTGGCTCTGTCTTTTTAGCCTGAGTCCACAAGGTCTGTCTGAGTACCAACAAAAATCCCTCATTTTCAAAAGAAATAGGAATGGTAGGATCTTATCCTCAGAAGCATGAGCCACCCCTTACTGGGGATACCTTGGCAAGGAAGCTCCTGCTGAAAGACCCCCCAAATACCCTCTCAACAAGTCTGGCACACAGTCACATGTGCCACAGTTTCACTTCCCATATTCAGCAGGAAGTGATGTCCAGTTGATAGCTTATGGAATGCAAATGCATGCCAATTAGATTCTAGTATGAAGAAACTCTTCAAACCCTCTAAAAATTGGAGGTTGGCAATACTACAAAATTATTATAAAAGACAGGAGCAGCGGGAACCTAAACACAGAATGGGATCTGCAGAAAGCCCACTTTGCTTCCACCACTCATGGCTGAATGTGTCACAGCACACTTTTACCAACTGTATTTCTATTTGCAAGTTAAGCCACATACACAGCATTACAGCACATGTCTAATACTGGCCCAAAACACAGCATTGCAATACAAAAGCAAACACTGCTGCCATGTTGCGGTATTACTACAGCCAGACAAAATGGCTATGATGCTGAGCTCTGATTGGTCAAGGCAGCCATCCAATCACAGGCTCTGTCCTTTCACACTCTCATACTCACAAACCCCTCACCTCTCTGGTAAACAACAAGCCAACAGCATACCCCCAGAGTCCACCCTAATAGTGTTTTCAATATGAAACAATGTATCTACTGAAGTCAGATTCTAACATTAACCTGGTTTGGCTCAATGTTTGCTTGCTCCTGATACAGAGCCAAACTATTTGAGAGAGACACCAGCCTTTTCTCCAGCAGTGACAAGCTTATGAGGCTGTCCTTCACTCTTGATGTTACTTTAAGATCACATGGTATCCATCACCTGTATCAGCTGTAATAGGGAAGAAAAAGAAACAGTAGTTAGAAATCCAGAAAGGATTAGTAGAAAGTTGCTCAATTTCAGGAAAATTCATCAGACAAAATGGACCCCATCTTAACCCTATTGCTAAGTTGCAGTGTCTTGGCTTTGCTAGTTTTATATTGAAGCTGATGTCATTTTCCCAATCAGTGCCCACATTCTTAAAATTGCAACTGAAAATGTGTCCATTTGGGCAGGCTAGTCTTAATGAGGTGTGGTCTAGTGCATTGTTGGCATATTGCTACTTTGATTCAACACAAAGCTTCTGTAAGTCCAACCAAAACCAGATCTACAGTCATGTTGCAATTGTTTTTTTTTTTTTTATTATTATTATTATTATTATTTGAAAGTTGCTGTGCATAGAAACGTACATGCCACACACACTGTTACATACAGACAGTTGCAAACCTGAAATGTGCCATTTGTGAGATACTATGAATTGTTTTTCTAGCTGTATACACTGTATTTTCAGAGGTATGAATTTAAAATGTGTTAAAATTGCATATAACACTGATCTGAATTTAATCATTACAGTTCAATTAAGTCCTATAAAAATGATATGTGACTGCAATGCATGATTTTGTTTTGTTACCAACCCAAATGGCAATAACACATTTAGAATAATCTGGGCTAGAGATCTGCTGTGAGCTTGCCATTTTTGTGTTTGTATGGAAACCAAAACGGGAAAGAATCCCATCAGATAATAATCAATGCAAAGTTTATAATGATTTCAAAGACAACTGAAATTCATATAATAAGGTCAAATTACCTTTTATTGTGCTGACTAAAAAGCAGCTCTCATCTTGAAGGTTGCAAACCATCTGTAACAGATAAAATTGAGTAATAATAGTTGTGAAATATGTTTACATGTAACTGTTCATGACAGGCATGTGTGCAACAATATGTACTACTCATAATGGGCGGGGTTAAACTAAATTCACTAAGGTGACCAGTGAGGTAGTGCCCTGGGCTACAAAGCCACAGGGTGATGAAGATGGCAGGTGTGTCACCTGGTCGCTGAGGAGGATGTGAATGCCAGTGGGGCCCTGCCGGTACACCTGGCTGATCTGGGACAGGGAGAGACTGAAGACGGTGGCAATCTTTCGTGTGAGCTCAGAGGCAGTCATCTCCTCAAGGTAGAGAGCATGATACACTAGAAGGGTACACACACACGCACACACGCACATCAGAGGGATTAAAAATCAAAGGACCACATGGTTTTTGTTTTATTTTTATTAGGCCTAACAGGGAAAATTTGAATCACCAATCAACATGCAATTCACTCCAGTTTCTCACCATACATGGCGCTGCTGTTGAATTCCCCGTTCTCACTGTCACAATGAACCTCCAGCAGGGTGGTGCTCTTGGCTTGGGGGGCCTCTTGACACACATAGACTGTCAGACGAGGTCTCACAGATCTAGTTGGAGGTGGGGGGAGAAATGTAGATGGGGCATGTTTAAGATGACAGATTCACAATTACAGAATTGAAGTCCTTGCTCAGTGCCATCAGTGAACTGGAAATTTGAAACCTCTCCAATGACAACACTAGATCAGTGGGGGCATTACTGCAACCTGCCCACAAAGGCATTGTGTGGTCAAACCACCACTTCACAAGGGCAGAGTGGGTTTCACTTTATTAATATAAAAGGCCAATATGTACTTCATAACCACAGAGAATGACAAACAGGGTGGAACTATCCTATTTCTTGAGCTGCAGATTAATCTTGGAACACACACCCTTACTTTAGCTGGAGCAGGTGGAACGGCACAACCCTACCTGGATTTAAGTGCATTAAACAATCGTATCCCGTCAGCTGGTCCACAGATCTGAACCAGATCCTCACGGGTCAGTTTCAGTAGATCAGAACCTGTCACAGAACCAGGAGCAGTAGGGGTCAAAAGACAATCAAGACTACCAAGAATTAGCAATCCTTAAATCTTTGCTTCCCTGTCAGTAATAATAAAATAACTTTTTGACACTAGCTCTGTTGCAAGTGCATAGAGCACAACGTTACCACTCTAATTTCTTTGCAGAGACTGATCTAAAGGGTAAAAGCCTCCTTTTGATCTTAGCTTGAACTCTGGAACAGCCAGACAGACTTTATTCTGTTTAAGTCTTCAATCATTCAGGAGAGATTTATATAACATCCTCATAGATAAAGTTCCTTCAGTACCCCTGTGTAATACCCCTCTTCATTCAACTCAATCTAATAAGGCTGTAGAAATCATGTATTTAAGTGCTTAAACTGATTTTATCACAATGCCTCTTTCCAGAGCCCTACTATGAATAACATTCAATCCACATGACAAATTCTTGTAAGACACTCCAATGTCAACATTGGCTCAAACTAAGAAAATACGTCAGTTTTCTGGAAGGAAAACTTTAATTCAGGAAAGGAAATCTGAGTTTTGAAACGATGTTGTCCATAAAGAATGGCAGAAACTTTCCACCTAGCTCACAATACTTTTGATGAAGGATTGACAACATGATAAAATGTATTGATTAATTTCAGGTAAGATTGCAAATGTGTTTCATATTAGCATATTTAGTTGCATTATTGAAATATATTTTTTGACCTGCCAAAGGGAATGACTGAGTTTCAGGCTTTTGACAACATTCAACACCATTGCCCTAATAACAGTCATCAAATCAAGAGGCATATCAACGGAGATGGTCAAACTGTAGACAACAGTGGACAGACTTCCTTGTAAAACCAAAGAAGTGACCAAACAGGAGATGAGTAGAGTTGAAAGAGGAGTAAGAATGACCAAAGATGAGGTTTTATGGGTAATGGGTACCTGAGAAATGTGCGAACAGCCTGTTGTAGGAGGAGAACCTGTTCTTGTGCAGCCACTGCTGGACTTCCTGTATGGAGGCCGATGGGGCCAGGTGCTGCCATAGCAACAACAATCAACCATTATGTCAAGAAAATGCATGTAAACCATGCCCAACCTAACCAACTGCCATTTTTCTTTAATCTAGAGAGCATGGTTAGCAGTGTGTGGGCTTGTAACCATAAGGTTACAGGTTTGAATGCAAGGCAGAGGACATCCCTTCTATAATCTAGGGTAAGGAGGTTCACCATCCCGTGATACTAAAAGATGAGTATCTGCGTTAAGCGATATGATTTGCTGAAAACAACAGGCAAAGCATATGAAAGATGTAGCTTAATGAAAATGTGAGGGAGAGGGAGGAGCTAACCTCCACAGTGACGTGGCCAATCACATCTCCCTGATGACTTGGGGACGAGGAATCGCTGAAAAAGAAAAAGAAAAGGATAGTCAGCCCCCAACCTATTAAATGCAGTCTGTTCTGCTCCTCTCCTCCAGAGACCTGGCCCAATCCACTCCAGCTCTCCCTGTAATTAACACTGATAATTCCAGCACATTTAACCACTAACCCACTGACACAAAAACATCATGAAATCTAAACCTTCTTCTTCCTTCAACTTCAAGATTCACACAACACACAGTCAATCACTCTCTAGGCTAGCCTTTTATACAATCAATGGATATCCAAACCAACAACCCACAATTATGTTAATTGTTAATTGATATTAAATCAATGCTTATTTCTTTCTGTAAAACTCAAAAAATACAAAATTATGCCTTTGTGAAATGTTGACAACAATACTAACCATCAATCATGTGAGCAACAAAACAGCTCAGTAATTCAAAATGCATGCATGAGCTCATTCACACAAAACAAACAGCATATACAGACATTACCTGTCAGGGATGGGGACCGTGTAGGAGTTGTGTGAGGAGGTGGTAAACGCTGGTGTAGCTACCGGACTGGTGTTCACATAGGCGTTGTCAGGCCAGGGCGAGCACTGGAACACAGGGAGAGCAGCACAGACATGGTAAATGTTAGCACTGGCCTGGCCACCAACACAACACAGACCACAGCAGAACAGGCCAACTGGCACAGCTCATAAACACAACACAGCACAGCAATGTAACCAATCACCGACACAACATAGAATGCTGAAACAACACAAACGAGAACAGTACAAACTTTGTGAAAAAAAAGTTGCCTGCCAACACAGCAGATGACTAACAAAATGCACACTACACAACTACATAAACCAACCCTCTGACCAGCATTGTACTGAACACAGGCCACACATGCAATTCACAGCCAACAGCAAGGCTGACAGGCCTCAGGATACTGAGAGAGCAGGTTCTCAAAGCAGTGTGCATAAGCTGCCAGACTCAAATTAACTCTGAAATTAAACTACCAAATGGAACAAGGCTTTGATGAAGACAACTCTCCACTCATATCACATGCTTAAACTTGGTTAGACCTCCGAACGACCCCCCCCCCCCCCCTCCCCTCGCTATTCCACCTTCACGTTGACTTGAGTTTAACATGTTTTTTTTTTTCTGGCAAATCAATGATAGACTGACAGCAGCATTTACCATACCACATTCTCATAATGCATTGCTATGTCAACAGTCCCATGCAATGCATGGTGAACCAGAAACATGGAAAGTTTTGCTGTCAGTCAATCTTTGATTTAAGAAGCGAGTAAAATGGATAAAAACCAGAAACACAGATGTGAATGGTGCTCCTCTGTGTCCGACGACAATTCAAACTCTGCATCAGCTAAATGATAGCATTTCACCAGACTATCTAAAAAGCAGCATTGTACCACATGGTTCTCTACATGTCAAATTTTGTTTAGCTTTATTTACATTTGTGAATCAGCACAGTAATGGAAAATCCATTCTTCTGTCTCTTAGCAACTCCCCATGCCGCATGTTAAAGCTAATGCCAATAAAAGCCAAGAAAATTCCCCCAGGTTAATGAACACACTTTTTCCCTTTAAACAGTGTCAGCAATAACAGTTCAGTGCCCACACACAAATTCTACACGAGTGCATGAATACAGAGGACAGACGTAAGCAAGGGGGGGAGGGGGACAGAATGCAAGCACATGCCAGCAGTGGTTGTGTGTGAACTGCACCAACACAAATCCAGCAACACAACAACACATGTAGCCCCTCCTCCCCACCCTTCCCTACCCGAAAAAAACCCCACAATATTTTCAGCCTTTTTGGCAGCATTCTGTAAGTGTGTTAGATTTAGGAGTGTATCCCCAAAATCAAAGGAGGGGATGGAGGTGAGGTTGGAGGGGTTAGTGAATTAAGTTTTACAGCGTGCCAGACTGGAAAGGGAGGTCAGATTCAGGTGGGGCGTGGTCAGGCCTCAGGCTTGAGGAGCCCTATATCTAACACTTGGAGCTCTGCGGCGTGCCAGCGAGCCTCACAGCGATGAGATAAGCCGGGGGGGTCCTTACACTGCCTCTCTTGGCCAGAGAATCACCGCAGTCTGTGGGCAGAGTCCGCTTGCTGGACTTTTTCTGCTCATGTTCAACTGCCTCTTCTACTATAGGCTCAAGCCTCATCTAAACACACACCAAAGAGACTGGGATCAGTGCTCTTGAAGATGCCAGACAACCTGGGATCAATGCTATAAAAGATACCAGAAATACTGGGACCAGTGCTATTATACACACCAGAAGTACTGGGATCAGTGCTCTTATACACACCAGAAATACTGGGATCAGTGCTATTATACACACCAGAAGTACTGGGATCAGTGCTCTTATACACACCAGAAATACTGGGATCAGTGCTATTATACACACCAGAAGTACTGGGATCAGTGCTCTTATACACACCAGAAATACTGGGATCAGTGCTCTTATACACACCAGAAATACTGGGATCAGTGCTCTTATACACACCAGAAATACAGGGATCACACACCAGGAAGACTGGGATCAGTGCTCTTATACATACTAGAAATACTGGGATCAGTGCTCTTATACACACTAGAAATACTGGGATCAGTGCTCTTATACACACTAGAAATACTGGGATCAGTGCTCTTATACACACTAGAAATACTGGGATCAGTGCTCTTATACACACTAGAAATACTAGGATCAGTGCTCTTATACACACTAGAAATACTGGGATCAGTGCTCTTATACACACTAGAAATACTAGGATCAGTGCTCTTATACACACTAGAAATACTAGGATCAGTGCTCTTATACACACTAGAAATACTAGGATCAGTGCTCTTATACACACCAGGAAGACTGGGATTGGTGCTCTTATACACATCAGAAAGACTGGGATTGGTGCTCTTATACACATCAGAAAGACTGGGATTGGTGCTCTTCAAGTCACCTTCAGTACTTTCACAGATGTCAACAGAGATTTGGGTCAATTACGGAGATGCCAGCAGAAAATAAATCTCTGTACAGATATCAACAGACACACCTGTTTTTACGTATGTCTGCATGCTGAATCATCTGACGACATAAACAACGCATTCATATTACAGGTATTATGCATTTTTTGGAGCTTCCTACACTTTAAGCTGTTATTCACTGAGGCTTCAGTCCTTGCAACTCACACACTGAGAGATTTGGAGGGTTCTTTCAACCTTATTTGGATATGATCTACCTAGATTTACAAAATTATTCTGTAATATTTAGGTCTTAAAGTGTACTTATACACTTAATAGTCTATCACTGAATGATCATAAGGGTTATGGAATGTGTAAACTATGGGAAAAGACCGGAAAAAGTATATTAGGAAAGCAAATTTCTTGGTGTTGATAGCAGAATAGCAAACTGCTCTTCAGGTCCACTTGTGAGCAAGATCCCTGCAGTGTCAGTATCCATAATGCTCAAATGCTTCTTTCATGCAGTGCCTGACTTCAAAGGGCTTCCCCATTGTGTGTGGATGAACCTAATCAAACATGTCTATTGCTGTACCAGAACACATCTTTGAAACACAGTACAATGGTCTGGACTTTAAACTGCCATGTCCATAAAGTGTGACTTGGTGAGGTGACTGAGGTCAAGAGGAGGTTCTATACAGGGCTGGACTGTAGGGGACACAGAGGGTATCATAATGACAGACCTCACACTGCCCGCCAAAGAAGCCTTAACCTCAGCCGAATACACATACTGCCAGGTTAGGTGCTCCTGACTGAAGTGACATTATAAGTAATGTGCTACTGCTCTGCATTACTGTACACTGTTACTAACTTACATGACAGGATATAAAAAAAAAAAAAAAATGTACCCATATGGAAGACTGCAATAGAAGTAGGCACTAAGGCTTAAATTAGCTAAATGTGGGAGAAACTCACATTTTTCAGGCTGTAAGATGAAGTCTGTACCTGTTTTGTGGGAGATACAGGAAGCAGATACTGTACTGCCTCTCTCCCTCTTTGTCTACCTGTGTAGCCTGTCCCTGCACTGTGCTACCCAAGGAGGCGCCATACCTCAGACAGGATAGTGGTGTCATATGAAGGCTGGTACTTCTCCTTCTCCTGTGCTGTCCGTTTCTCCATCTTCTCCCTATCGGTCTTCTGCTTCCGGTCAGCTCCCTTTGGCTATGCATTGGGAATGTGGATGGTTGGGTCAAGGTAGGGGCTTGGCCTTCCATTCAGATACATTATCATAGATAAACAGCACAACTGTGATAACATGGTTGTCCTGTGGTTATCAGTTCAGCACTAGTAACATCTCATTGTAATCACAAACTATTCTCCTGAGGTCCACAAAGTAAATGAAATAATTGTATTGCTTTACCTTGAAGACCTTGATCTGGCAGCTGGCTGAGTGCAGGTGGTCGGTATATTCACCGCTCTCATTTTGTTTGAAGGTGTCGATCTGGATACGGAAGGGCACGCCCTTCTCACCACCGTGCTTCCGAGGAGTGAACTCAGTGCTAATGCAGTGCACCTGAAACACAACATCACACAAAGCTCAGCCCTGGGGGGTATCCGTTTCCCCACTGCATCCTGGTCAACTTTACATCTTAAACCTCTGGACTCAAAAATGTACAGTTCCAACTAGTCCTTCAGTTTTTAATGAAAACAAATTTAACTGATGCCATTAACTGAGTTGTTTGAGTCCCAAAACAGGAAGTTTGCATGAGTGGCACCACAAATTCATGGCAAAGAGAAGATCAGTAATGCAATCTATATACCAGCAGGTGGAGACAAAGCTCAGTTCTAGACAATTACAGAATTCTCAGTGTTGATATCCAACATCCTGCTGAATAGTGAAATCTGCTCATGTTGTCCAAGCAGGTTAAAAATTTGTGTGGTGCAGGGACTGGGTCACTGCAGGTGTTACATAGGTGAAATGGCATACTTGTACAAAGACAGACGCTCGCTTGGAGAGGTCCCACAAGAATTCTGCAGCATTGAGCTGGGAGGGGTTGGTCCTCGGGTCAATGATGCCCACAGACATGGGGATATCTAGAGGGGATAAGGTAAACATGAGATCACATGAACATTACCATATTACCGTACATTAAAAGGTATGTCACATGCTAGCATGACTCAAATTCAGGTTTCAGTTGTGGTTCAAGTAGTATGTAAACACAATGATTAAAAGGATTTTTTTTGTTTTAATGCTCACTTCAATATAACTCCAGTGTGTTGGTGTGTCACCATGATTTTTACTGATGTTTGATATTTATTGTAATACTGTTTGTTTTGAACCCATGTTGTTGCTGATGTTGTTCTGAGTATTTAATGCACCCGAAGGAGCATTCCCTTAAAAGGGATCGCATGCTCAATGCCTGAAAATAGATAGCATGACCCCATCCCATGTTAACACATGTCACAGGACCAGGGGATGATCCCAGCACCCAAATTCCAGATGTGATGAAAGCCGTCCATGTTCGCAATCAGTGGGGTTTCATTTTCCTGCTGCAAGCACACCACTTACAGACCTGTATTTGTCTCCATCTTGAAAAGCCGTGGAGGCAACCTATGGTGGATAATTCTGTTTTCCTCATCGGTAGGTGGGACACAGGGATGTGGGTCCAGCTCTTTTATTTAGTTTTCTATGCTTCTTGATCAACTAGTGAGCTAAAGTGTTTAAATACCCTTCTGACATTATCTATGCCTGTTGATATTGATGTTGTAATTAATTGCGCACTTAAATCAGTTTCTATACCTGCTTGTGGCTCACCAGTTTCCTCCTTGGGCACTAACCGAACAACTGTTTCCGTTTTTACTTCAGAGAAGAATGTGTTGCAAAAATGATCTGAGTTTTGAGAGCATTGGAAAGCAACACTGGGGGTGTGGATGGGGAGGGAAGTGGAGAGGTGATGAGCTCTTCATTGTGACAGGAAGTGACTAGTTCCAGTTCCCTTAGAGGGACTCCACACATTTATATAAATAGCTTATTGGTCACTGCATGAGATGTGTCGGTGAGGTTGTGTAATTTTATGCTGTACAAGCACAGTGGCAAAATATGCATCATATGCAAACAGAAAGACACTAGAGTTTTTAATTAAGCTAGGAGTAAATGAAGTCGGATTTATGAATTTGATAAGAGGGTAAAGGGTGCAAGCCGGAGAAAAGAGTAAGAGGCAGATCTGATTGACAGGTCAGGAGCTCCACCCATTTTGCACTTACCAATGTCCAATAGCCTGTCGCCAGGTCGATTCCACCGCCACCCCTCCAGCTGCTGGTGCTCCATGTACTGGAGCCGGCGGTCGTGGAACACCACCCGCACAATACTCTGCGTGCAGGAGCACAGTCACATCAGTGTCACAGCGTCAGGCCAACCCGACACCAACAGAGTCATACCCTCACCTGACCCTGGGTGCTTTCAAAGCCTTAAAGGAGCTAAAATAAATAAATCGTAGTAATGAGCTGAATGTCCCTGAATATCAAACAGAAATACATACTTGTTTACATGAAAAGATGTTTTTGTGGGGGTGGGCGGGGGGTCTGGGGTGAAATGGGAGAGGCAAGAGCTGTGAAAGGAGGCTTAGATGCATGGGAAGATGTCACGCACTTCACGGCCTGAAACAGCTGCAGGATGAGCGCTCGCTCGCTCACACGGAAAACCGCAGTAACCTCCCCACCCCTCTGCAGCACTAACCACAGCAGCAGGCTGTTCTGCTTCACTGACTGCCACTCCCAGCCATAGATACAGCACAACTAAACCGGCCCTTGCACACCCGCAAAGTCCACCCACAAACGTGGGAAATTCTGTATTACAATTTGGGGCTCTCAAAGGAAGAGGTCTATGTATGAGCATACTCCCACAAGGATGGCATACTGAGCAGGCCTCATGAATGAGAGAGAACTTCATGCCGTTACGATTCACAATCTACTGCCCCTGATCTAGATCTAGTATTTCTATATCTGCACTCTTGGCACATCTCAAAGAGGTCACTCAGGCTGCGTCACACACCTTCACACTTTGATTGTTGATCTCTGGCAGTTCCCCCATCTTCCGGTTATCCAGCATACGTATTTCATATGACTGACCTTGTGGAGTGACAAAAAAAAAAACATGAAAAAGAGGACAGGCTTTTTCCCACAACACAGGTCTAACAAAGAAACACTGCGTTCCTGACCTAAAGCCCGGACACAAAAGAAGTTCTGGCGCAACACGTTATACTGGTGCATTAATCACGCCCAAGCATGAGAGATTCAACAGAACTCAGTGAATGGATGCTGACACATTAATCTCACTCCTCTTACAGCCTTTACAAACTGGAAGGAGGGACTATCAATCACACCTTTTTAAAGCTATGTCACTGGCATAACAACACAAAGGCTATATGGTTGGCATCTTGCAATGCATTCATAGAAAACAGCAAATTAATTCCATGCACCTGATATATAATCTCTCAAATCAATAGGAGAGAGGGTGCAATGTGGGGGGGTGAATGACCTAATAAAGCCCCCCCTACTGTGAATCTCCCATGCAATTTGGGTTACTGCAGCGAGCCAAGGAGACAGAGGGGGGCAGAGGCAGTAAACTGGTATTATGACTCTGTACATTATGCGGACCGGGAGCTGTGGCTGCTCTTTTGTGCCCACTTACAGGTTTATCTGTCACAGAAGAAAGCATTTTCATTGGCTAATATACTTTTGTCTCTTTGCAAAAAAAAAAAAAAAAAAAAAAAAAAGTGCCAAAATTTTTCATAACGCTGGAATGCCATAAGCCGGATTCAAAGTGGTGACCTTCACCCATCACCACAACGCTCCTGAATCAAATAAAACGCTTCAGGAGAGTGAACACATCAGGACCGTAGGCAGAAATCAATGACCTAGTTGACCCTAAACGAGAAAAGCCCAGGGGATGCACAGATATATGCTCTAGCAAAACATCCTAAATGGATAATAAACATCATGTTACATGATCATAGGAGCCAAGCAATTCATGTAGATGCAATAGACCAAGGACAACATACTCACGTGGGGTTTAACATACTCACCAAGGTTAGCGTAGGTGTGGGGGCTAAAGATACTAACCTTGGTTCAGGTAGGTGATGGGCTTAACATACTAACCTTGGTTCAGGTAGGTGATGGGCTTAACATACTAACCTTGGTTCAGGTAGGTGATGGGCTTAACATACTCACCTTGGTTCAGATAGGTGATGGGCTTAACATACTAACCTTGGTTCAGGTAGGTGATGGGCTTAACATACTAACCTTGGTTTAGGTAGGTGATGGGCTTAACATACTAACCTTGGTTCAGGTAGGTGATGGGCTTAACATACTAACCTTGGTTCAGGTAGGTGATGGGCTTAACATACTAACCTTGGTTCAGGTAGGTGATGGGCTTAACATAATAACCTTGGTTCAGGTAGGTGATGGGCTTAACATAATAACCTTGGTTCAGGTAGGTGATGGGCTTAACATAATAACCTTGGTTCAGGTAGGTGATGGGCTTAACATACTAACCTTGGTTCAGGTAGGTGATGGGCTTAACATACTAACCTTGGTTCAGGTAGGTGATGGGCTTAACATACTAACCTTGGTTCAGGTAGGTGATGGGCTTAACATACTCACCTTGGTTCAGGTAGGTGATGGGCTTAACATACTAACCTTGGTTTAGGTAGGTGATGGGCTTAACATACTAACCTTGGTTCAGGTAGGTGATGGGCTTAACATACTAACCTTGGTTCAGGTAGGTGATGGGCTTAACATACTAACCTTGGTTCAGGTAGGTGAGAGTCTCATCATGCAGCTTGACTGCCGGTGATGTGGACGCACACAGAATGTACTGGAATGGAGGATTTTTGGTCTCGGGTTCTGGGGGGAGACTGGAGTCTTCCTGTTTGAATATGGGCAATGCCAGGACATCGCTGGAAAGGAGGAAGAGAAGATAAGCGAGAGAATGAGGACCAGTGTGAGCTTTGCCATTTAAAACATTAAATCCCAAAGCTGAAACTAACACACACAGCCTGACCCTGATTTGATTTACTATAGCAAGTCTGAATCCTCAGTCAGCCTCAGTTTCAAAGGATCCCCTAAACATTTCAGCTGATATTGCCCCCCCCCGCAAAAAAAAAAAAAAAAAAACTGTTGGAGGTGAGTGTTAAAGCCACAACAATTTTAACTAGCCTAAATCATAGAGATGTTTTTTTCCCCCAATAAATTGACTGAAAAGTAATTCAAGACTGGCTGTCACAGGCTTGTGACTTTCAACAGAACTATTGCATCACCACTTCAGTCACAGACAGCTCGTATAAATGATTCTGCTGATTCAAGACTAAGAACATCCAGACGGAAAAAACCAGTAACCAGTAAGGACACGTGCCCTCCCCTTGCTCTTCAAGAACAATGTCCTCCTAACAGCGCCTGACGGGAAATACCCAGGGTAAAGGCAGCCAGGGAAACACAATCTTGCCCCTCATGCTGGAGCCAGTATTGCTTTGTAGAAGAGCATCAATACAAAAAACCAATCTACTACATACTGAGTTTCCTGCTTTTCTCCACCAATTATAAGGTAGTGAGCACCCACCTTTTACCCATTTCAACCCCTGACCAACTTTGTAATTGTAGGCCCCTGAGACTAAGCCAAGAAAGAGCTGTAAACTTCAGGCTGGTATGACAAACCCCCAGGCCAGAGGTGCCCATCACACAACCCTCATGGCTGGAGGACACATACTTATAAACAGGCCACGTTGCTAAGCAATGGCGAGTTGAATTTCTCCATGAACCGATGCCAGCGTGCCCTCGTTTCACCCCTCTCAGCACTGAGGGGTGTGGACTGACCACACCCCCCCCCCCGGACACCCTCCAAGGCCAGGACCATGCTCCAGGCCAGGCTTGTCTGGTCATTTCCTTGACCTACTGTTAAAGGAAAAAAAAAAAAGTGGAGCTATTTCAGTGACGCAAATTAGTATGGCGGGTGTGTGCATGTCCTGTGCTATGAGCCACATCAGAAGAGTTAAAGGTGGCTGAGGCCCTTCATCAAGATGGATAAGGCCTTACATTCTAGAGCCGCTGCAAGCATTCACATGTTTGGTCACAAGTAAAGAATAAAGAGTATAAGAGTAAAGCGTAAACAACCATGACCCCAACAACATGTGTGAATCCCTGAATCTCTCATACACATGGTCAGATTTTTAGAACATATATTTTACCAATCATAAAGTTCTTACACTGAAAGGGTTTAGTGAACTCATGAAACCGAAAGTCATCCATCTGACAACAAGCTCATTGCGTAGTGAGACCCAGTGTGGGGAGCTCGGAGCAGGCAGGGTATAACCAGAACAGGTGTCTGTCTCACTTGCACTTTACAGCTGCGAGATCAAAGGCAAAACGCACGGGTGAAAAGAACAGCATGTACTCATCTGGTCTGAGCTGCGGGGCTGGGAGAAAGAGATGAGAAGAAAAAGTGTTCACAAACAAACACATGAACAGCCTACGTGTCAGCCATGTCCCCTGAGTACTGCCTCTCATCACTCCTCAGTGGCTGCTCTCACTCTGTGGCTGTTTGAAGGCAGATGTCTGATTAATACCCTAGCATGGCTAGTCACAGGGCAGTACTCACACTGGCTACTACATCACGCAATGACTTCCAAGCCACCTAATCCTCTGGTATAAACACCCGGGGTCTGTATAGACTCGTTATCTGAGTACAGCCTTTGTGTGTACGTTCAGCTGTCTTGAAAGCATGTGGATGGTGTATAACATATGCACTAAATCCATGATCACAGCCGATCCAAATACAATGAAATCTGTGCAAACGGCTCTTCAAAACGTGGTAGTATACAGCTGCAATGCAGGCAAAAGAAATAAACCCTGCTCTGGTGGTCAAATTCTCAGGATCAAGACTAACTGATGGGCTCATTTGAGAGATACTGTTGCTCAGTATTCCCAAACAGCAGCTGTGGCTCCATGTACCAGCAAACTGCTACAGCACTGGGGAAGAGGAGTGCTCGCAGACAATGAAATATACTGCTCCAGTGCTTATATGTCCAGATGTGGTTTCATGAACAGTCGATACACTGTTTCCACTCCGGAACTGGAGAGGCCTCACGGATTAGCATTTGTCCCTGCAGAGCTTTGCAAGGGTTGCCATTGCCTACCAAAATGTCAAGTGGGTCACGCAAGTCTTTCTTTTCAATCACGTGGAGGAAAACGTTAAAATGTCTCACCTAAAACATTAATCATTTATTAAAAACATAAAAATTCTCTGCAATGGTGTCTGTGAACAAGCATGATGTAGCCTACTTAGGTTTACGTCACTCAATCCCATGTCTTGCATGAGACTATTTGATTTAGCAAGTCACGATTTATCCCAGATGGACAGACCAGCACAGCAACTGGCTAGATGAATGAGGGCCAGTGAGGAAGAGCAAGAGAACTGGGTTTCTGAGTATAAAAGAGCGGCTCTGTCAGCACACATGTTTGTGCATGCATAGCAAATCCATAGACTACACAAACAGATCTAAACCTATCTAAGACAGATCTAAATCTAGCTAGCTAGCTTCATACTACAGAAAGATTATATCATCAGGTAAAGACTGATTGGCAGGTTAGCTTACTAGCACACTAAGTTTGTCTAATATTTCAGCTGGCCTGCAGAAGTTAGCACACCACTGTATAATGCCAGCTAATGTGATTTTCAGCTGCCTTCACAATTAAGACAATGATGTTATTTACCAAGAGATGCAGGAGAGCAGAGGCGAGGAACTAGCAAACAGTTTCTCCCCTCCTCAGAAGAACTTTGATGCCTAAGCCTCTCAAAAAGCCAGAGAAAACCCTCTTTTCAGCTCGACCTCCCTTTGGTTTCTCATTTACATTTACTACAGTGCACCATAGACAAATATAAGCTCTTTTCAGTGCTCAGCTGTCAGCATGTTTTCCACATTCACATATTTGCCTAACAAGTTCAGGAGCACTGAAAGTATGGCACCAAAAATAAATGGGCTTTATGGAGAGCTAGTGACTGTTGGCGGACCATCAGGTGAAATTGGCAAAGATGGGGAAGAGAAAAGAGGAGTTAATGAGAGCTTTGAGCTCAGCCCCAAGCTGAAGGCTTCTATTTATTATTGTAGGATTAGAACTCTGGAAGTAATAGTAGAGGATGTGTTTAGCATGGATGTGGGTGGCAAGCACATCAGAATGCTGAGAGGAATTACATTAAATCCCATTTTCTGTGGGAAGAACCCCACCCTCCCCTGTACTGCACGTCCGATCATTCAACCTCTAATGTAACAGCACATATGGAGCACAAATACAGAGCTATGCTCAGTCTAGTCTGGTCCTCCTCTGGCACTCCTCCCTGCCGTTCTGCAGCGAATAACATGCTGAAAATCTGACTACAAGCAGCTGTGGGTGAAACGCCCATGTAACGCACTGTTCCGTGTAATACATGTTATCCATGGTCACAGGGATACGGTTGCATGTGACCACATTCTACAGATTAGATTGGTGCATTGGGCTGAGCAATGAGGTTGTGTGTTACAGGCTAGCAGTGGTGTTTTCATGGTACCATTGCAGATGCATGAAACAGTACCATATTCTAGTGACACGGTGTTGTTTGGTATAGCTCCACATGCCCCAAATCACTGTGTGCAACGGACCGAGAGGTGCTACAGATATATACAACAGTTGGGCCTTCTACTGCTTACAACCAGTATGGACAACACTTGGAAGAAATCTGGAATGTTGATAATGTAAAACAACGCCCCCACCCTAAACTGCTGCCCCCAAGTGCTGGTCTGACAGCTGCAACCAACGTTGCTGATGTGTCAGAGGGGTCACTGCCCTTGCCAAACGGAGCTAAATGCTTACAACTGGCACGCCATGGGTGGGGGGGGGGGAGAGTGGCAGAAAGAACCACCACACATCAACCTTAAGCATGTGTTAAAACCTTTCAGCTCCACACACAAACCACCAGCCAATGCTTTTGACTGCAAGCTCCCTAATGCTTCCCCTAGAAAAAGTACCACCATGTACGTTATGCAAATCACATTCACACAAAAAAACCGTGCCACTCATTTGTAAATCTATAATGCTCACGGCAAGCAGCAGACCTAGTTGAGATCGGAAGAGAAGAATACTGCTAACTGAGACATCTGGTGACCTGATGCACCTGGTACACACAAGCAGCTAGAGGGCACTTACAGAGCAGTAACCTAAGGAAAACAACTTCTCCAGGGGAGTGAGGTGACATGTGCTGCCACAGCAGTTTTCCAGTCATGTAGGTGACAGCTTTACTGAGACTGGGAGTTTTTGCTTCATGGCCATTTAGAAGAATATATTTTCTACACACCAAAATCAATACTTTTCTTCCATAGGTAAGCAAGTGAAAGTGAGGAGGTGGAGTTTAAAAAGGGGAACATGAGGGAATCCAACACACCTCCCTGCGTCATTTGAACCTGAGGAACTATGACACCACAGCAAAACTTCCAGTACATAGCTGACCATCTGAACCAGTTGAAAAATGCTGAAGCTGTTTTTTCCACTTCAACAGCAACCCCCATTTCTGTGCAACTATTGGGGATAGCATTTCCATGTAACTCAAAATGGAACTGCTAAGAGACTCGTCCCCTCTTCACTGCGTGCGACTGCTAGAGGCGACATTCACAAGAGAAGTGCAAATGCCATTGACTCAATGCATCACTGTAATAAAATTAGGGACAATGAGTTTGGGAATTTTTCAGGGGGAAATATTCGATAATAATAAACTAGAAAATTTGGATAGAATTAGGATATAGGATTTAACCAGAATTAACAGGAACTACTGGTGAATTTTTAGAAGTTTTTTTTGGAGTTTTATGAGCACAGGCTCCATTTTCTCTCCTTATAGACTGTTTCTAACATTTCATAATTCTCATAAAGCAGACATTTAATACAACAGACCTTTAATACCAGGAAGTCATTGCAAATTTTAACCGGAGATTATATAAAGGTAAATAAAAGATGTGTACAATGGTGGATACTTTATTTGCTAACATTTATCGATTAACATTCTTATAAATGATTAAAAGTTAACCGATTAACTGTTAACATCCCTAATTCAGACTTAATTCCGAGGCAAATGACAGAGTCCAAAACCTTCCAGAAACCCTTCAGCCTTCCCACATAAGACAGTGAGAGTACAGCTCAAACCTTGGGACCTCCAGGATCAAGATACACTGTGGTTCAAGTTCAGGGGTACAGGAGTAAAACCCAGCCTGCAGAGAGTGTAACACACATGGCTCACCCTTCTTCAGTCAGTTTAAATAGACATGTGCAATGCCACTGCCAAACTAATCATTAAACATTTGCCGACACGTCAACAGTGCCTTTTCTAAGACGTGAGATTCACCTGATCTTGTGTGCAAAGCTAAACAAATCCTAACATGAAATCAGATGAAGACACCACCTCAATGATTGGACATCACATCAAAGGCAACAGGAAATAAACTGAGGTCTGTGATTAGCCATTTTAAGATAAGCAGTTGAGTCCAGTCAGCAAAGACACTTGATCCCATTCAACTGAAAAATCATCCCTGATCTTCACAGAAAGGGTGTCTACACTTACAGGGGTTCTCAAGAGGTTCCATAGAAAAACACAGGGATAGTATTTGGCTGGACACAAAAAATTAATTCTGCCTTATGTGTTAGGTTAACATGCTTTGATTAGATTGCCACATTTCACTTCTTACATACTTATGGATTTCTGTAATGACCCTGCAAATTAATTCTAAACTCCAACTGGATGTATAATGATTTCAGATTTGATTTAAAGGACAGGCCTACGTGCTCTTCAAACCTGATTAGCCTGTGTTTTAACAGCCCAGCTGAATCTCAGACAGGACACTGGATCTCTCCTGGGACTTCCCTGATGAGTTACATCTGATAGAATGTTAAAAACGGATTTTCCAAGAAACTGGCAACCCACTGCTTCCGCGCTCCCCCCACCCACCACTCACCCCTCATTGCAGACACACCCTGACCGCACTCCCACAAACACAGGAGACACCACACACACACCACCAACAAGGTAGAAATTCCTGTCCTCAGGGCAGAGACAGGAGCACTGCCAAATTAAAAGCCATCACACTGCCAACCAGTTTCCCAATTGGGGACAGGAATGAAGTCATTTCAAACTCCTCCAGAATGCAGACAGCACATAATTAATTTCAGGGCCTGAAGCTCATGTACACCACGCTAGGCGTTGCACCTCCTGGAACAGATCTGGTGCTCTGTGGAGAGGGGAATACTCCAAACATTTGCAGTTCTCATAAAATAAATCACATCTCTACAGAAAGAGAATCCCTGCTAGATTTGACAACCACCATCCTCCAAACATCCTGCATTATGACCCATCTCATGTAAAAGCTTACTGAAGCAGGTTCAAAGATTCCCCCCTCCATTAAACTGAGGTACATAATTCTGTTCAAATATTCCATTGCAATTTTACATACTTTCAGATGCAATTCAAAGAAATACACAAAGCTATATCTGTGGTCCAGAAAATCAAATGAGTAAACAGGCTACACTTAAACTAACACTTAAGTTAAACAATAACATCCTTTTTCACAATTAAGACACTCAAGAGCAACTTTCACCTTTTCCCTTTCTACACACTACCCATGTATGCAGCTGGATACTTACTAAAGCAATTTGGGCTCTGTTCCTTGCTGTAAAATAGCAGTGCCCTTATTGGGGAATTGAACCTGCAGTCTCTGGGTCACAAGCCCAGCTCCCTATTAGGCCTATACCACACTACTGGTTTTGAATCATTTCTTTCAAAATAATCAGCCATCTTAACTTCAGACCTGACCAGTAAAAATTTTCTTTTTTTATCCAACGGGAATAAACTTTCAAAACAGATTTAAGAGGCAATCCATTCACATTATAATATACTGTAGTTATTTTGGAATAATTTGTATAGCTATACAAAAATTTCACTTGATGTTTTTGGGTTCTACGAGGATATTTCCTTAAAGATGTTCACAAGAAACATTTTACAGTGTCCATTTATGTCATAACTTTTTCATATTTAAGATGTCAATTGTATTGAATCCTTAAAAACTGTGATGGATGAGAATAGTAGGAACATGCGACTAAGTGAACACGTGACCCTTATAAGAAACGAACACAAGACAAGACTATGGATATAACATTAACGGAATGTACAAAATTAGATGAGACAAAAACCAGGTACAGCTGGTAAGTTTTTTGAGGATAAAAGACAAAAATTCGCGATTTCGCCATAATCAGTGTCGAATGCATAACGTGCTGCAAACTACACAGCAATGTGCTTTCCCAGCTAACATCCAATATGTCTTCTCTTGATAAGGGGCTGCTTGGAGCAGTGTGTTCCGGTTCATATTAGCCGTTAGCTGCTTAATGCCTTCTGTACAACTCATGTTAAATAGTCATACAGTTAAACTGACAGCTAGGCCAAGATCGATCACTGAAACCTTGGTTTGTTTGAGCCACATTACTTGCAGCCGGAGTGTGCAGTATGTAGTTGTTGAAAATGTAGCTAGCCAGCAGGTTCGCTAGCTAGGTTACTAGCATGGATCACTAAATACAGAGCAGTCAGATAATTTCACATTAGTGACTTGATTCACCTCATGCTGTAAGCGCCAGCTCCAAGTTCCTGCCCAATTCCAGACAGACTGGCATCGAAGTCGTGTACAAGCCCGGATTCAATCGCAGCATCATCCATCTTCAACACCCATGCCATCGCTCCCAACTCTTTCTCCTCCGGGTCTAAGCGTATGGTCGCCAGCTTTCCTTACAGTTTGGTGCTTTTGCTATAGGAATTCTACGGTAAGATGTCTTCCCAGTTTGCTAAGTAAAACAGATCAGCAAAGTAAACTGCACTTTTCCACAGCCGAATCTATTACGTTCCAACTTTGACATACTTATAATTTCATGGTTGACAAAAGTCAGACTCAGGTATTTAAGTTAGCGAGATATTATAGGCGAGCTTGTTAGCTATGGTCAAATGAAGCTCAAAGTTCTGAACTCTGACAAGGCTCGTTAACTAGCAAGGTAATGTTAACTCTTATCTACAATAACTTAGCACATCAAATTTACTAGTTACGTACTATGATATTATCGCATACTAATATTGACTTTAGTTGAAATTTGGTAAAGAATGGTCAGAATGCTGCCCACTTTTCCTCCTAGCGATTTTGTTACCAAGCTAACGTAGCTAAAGCTAGTTAGAGCCGATGATGATGACCGAGTGATGCGTGTTCAAAATTAAACAAATTTTGAGCTTTTCCTCCAGTTATCGAATTCAAACACCCGCCCCGACTGACATACCGCTCATTGGGGTTATCATGCTCGGGAATGTTGGAAGCACATACAAAATTTCGATTTCACCCTAGGTAACCCTCAGCTATATCCACAGTAGCAACTTCTGTCCACAAAAAGCGACTTTTCGATACACTCCAGCGACTTCCTGGTGATGAGCGGGCAACGCTAGTTGACACTAGTGGTGTACACGACGCTGACAGTGAAATGTTTCTTGCCAGCTAGCAAGCCACATTCGATTGCTTTTACTCTACCCTAACTCTCAAGGCTACGTGCCCCTTGCTCTGCTTTTCTTCCGAAATTTCTCTCCTTTTCTCATCGCGGATTCAGCGGAAACGTTCCAAATCCAGGCCCCGGTCTGAAATGATAGACAGAGAGAGAGTGGAAATATTCCCCGGCTAAACAATTGCCACTGCTTCCGATGCGACATCAACATGGCCTCCTACACGACTCACACAAAACCTTCCGACTCCGGGTGCAGAGGGAGGTGCCAAAATGTAAGGCATCCAATTAGAGATCAAGTTTCCCGCGCCAAGCGGACCATAGAGTTGTATATTGGTGTCTGAGATATATTCACATGAAATGCGCCACAAGCATTTACGCATGTGTAAATTTGCACGTTTTTGTCGCTGTTACAAAAATGAAATGTGCATCTAATGACATAATTAAAATAAGAATACAATTTATTCGTAGGAGAATGGGGAAAATCCAGCTCTCATCCTAAATATTGGCATTTTACTGCCTTGAGGAAAAAACGAAAGATTGCATATGTATAAATGATTAATGAGACCCAGTGCATGTATTGTGCCATGCGAGCCAAATCCCCAGTATTTACATATATGTATTTTACGGGAATAGAACTATCACTTTTAGCCTCAGTCTAGGAGGGGTGTATCGCTTAGCTGAGCAGAATGCATAATTTGCTCCTTTTCAGCTTCGGACATAAAAAAGTTGGTTTCTGGGCATTACCTTCTGAGTTGAAGGTTACTTTGTTCCCATGTCAACAAGGAACACATTTTAATATATTCTTAAAAATCATGAACAAACATGGCTGTTAATGAATTATTAATCACCATTTCCATCCTGATACTTATTTCCCTAAATGATTTCTTATTTCTGCCTGGTTGCACTATGTCAGTGTACCCTTGCAATGATTACACTGGTCAACAATGTTTTAAAAGTTGTTTGCTTCGGAGATAAAATGTCCCGTTACTTAAGGATTTTGATGTGCTGAATTCAAATATGACAATTAAAATTGCTGATTGGCTACTGTTTCCAAGATATTTAAGTTTTTACATTTTCCATACTATGTATATGGTGTGCATATCAGATTTTTAATCATGAATTGTAAACCTATGTCTTTTCATGTGTTTATGGTTGTTTCACTTGATATTATGTTACCTGTCCTGTTTATGTAACCCTATGTATCAGTTCATAGTCCAGTCCTTATTCAGTGTCTACTCTGTGCTTCTTGGCTTGTCTCTTGTAGTCATTAAATGGAGCATCTCTTGTCACTACCCAGCAGTAGTCTGCAAGATTTGATGGACTCAATTTGCCCTGATAATGTTTCTCCATGGATGAAATATCTTGGTGAAATTTCTCACTGTGCTCGTCACTTAATGCTCCACAGTTTGATGGTACGGAATCCAGATGCAAGTCCAAAAAATGTATCTTGAGTGACATGTTGCAGCCCAGGCTTTTGTATGCCTTGAGGAGGTTTTCCACAAACTCTCTGTAGTTGTCTGCCTTGTTGTTTCCATGAAAACTTGTTGCCACTAACTTGAAGGCTTTCCACGCCTTCTTCTCCTTGCCATGCAGTGTACAGTCAAATCCATCATCTTGAAGAAGTTCACGAATCTGAGGACCAACAAAGCCACCTTCCCTTCTCTTATCTTAGCTTCACTTAACCTGGGAAATTTTACAACGAGGCACTTAAAAGCTGCTTGTTTTTTGTCTACAGCCTTGACAAAGTTCTTCATCAGACCCAGCTTGCTGTGTAAAGGTGGTCACAAAATCTTGCTTGGTTCAATGAGTGGTAAATGCTGAACATTTTTCTTCCCAGGCTCCAATGACGAACGGAGTGGCCAGTCTAAGAATACGTATACTGCCCAAACCCAGCCATAGATTTATTCATAGGTCCTGTGAAATATGTCCCTGTATTTTTGTTAAGATCCAAGTCCTTTTTTAACTCACTTAACATACGCTATTCCCATACGTGTGCACATACACATGTAGAGACTGACACAGTATCATATCTTGAAAATTAGAGCCAATCGACAATTTCAAGCATCATTTCCATTCTCAGTGACCCAGAATTAGTCAAGTTTGACTTCATTTGTTTCAGAAGCATTTTGGCTGTAGACCAGTGTTACCATGATTCCAACATTATCTTTTATTGTGACTCATACTTTGTCAAGATAAGACAAATCAATACACTAAAAGGCAAAACACCATCAACCACTTAACCAAATTCTTCACATTTTGATTAAAGTGAGAACAATTTAATCACTTGATTGGATGGAAGGTGTTTACATGCCAGACTAAATTCATAGCCATATTCTAAAGGCAAACTCCTAAACACATTGTTAAATCAGGATTAATTAAAAAATAAATGAAAGTTAAATATTGGGTAGGCCTTTTGTAAACTGATCAAACAAAGACAAAACTATCAAGACCAAATTGTTTTTGATTCATTAATTGGTATTTTTAAAGATAAACATTAGCATATTCTTTTATACATCTGAGACAAGAGGACATTTTCAATTAAATAAGCAAAAATGTCACATGTGATCACAAACATGCTGATTTGTATAGACCCAAAGAATAACTGTTGACAGGGTCTGCTTCTTTGATATCAAACAGCTCTTATCATGCTACCTTGTGTAACCCAGCTGCCCTCAAGTGGCATCTGTCCACAATTCCCTGGACAGTAATTTACCTGGAACTGAACTATATTTCTACCCAATTTGTGCAGATTATCAATATGCCCTCATATGCAGCTGAGGCAGAAACTATAGCATTTATTTAAATCTAGACTACTGTAAGGAAACAATACCATAATAATTGCATTAATAAACTAACACTTTGGACCAGTACACTAACATTATATTTGATGTGATACAGTGTACAAACCTCTTTTTCATTGTAAGGATTGTTGGCGGATGAGAAAATCTGCCTTCTTTGTCCATTCAAGTCTAGCTATGTGTATTGCTGAATAAAGGATTTTTCCACGAGCTTATTGACAAAGGCACTATGGATATTGAAATCATGACATTTATGAGGCATGTTTCACTCACTTAGAACAAGCTGACTTGGCTATTGGCTACGTTGTGCTTAGCCCCTGCTTACTGCTGTGATCAGTGAAAAATGCTAATATTCACAGATGGTTTAAGAGAGGAAATGACCATGTGTGGAAGAGGGCATTGATGTGGGGAAAAAGGCAGGTGAGAGGAAAAAAGCACAGCCCAGACAGGGCTGATTATTGACAGCAGTGTCCTGGTGTGAACCATGTTTTGGGAGACTTGCCATGGTACATTGGCCTGGCAGCTTGCCCTCATCTCCAAAATCCTACACGTTTCCATACTTGGTTGTTTTATCACTTCACTTTCCAATCAAGCTTTAAAGTACAAAATCACTGTAGGTTTTAATGGGTTTGGTTCAGGAAAAATACAAACATCGTATGTGTATAAAACAAGACAAAATCAGTTGTACAGGAAATATAACATGTCAAATTTGTTTTAAATTGTTCTGTTCTTATTTACTTTTAATCATTACTTATCAGGAAACATTAATATGGGATACATTATACATAAAGGAATTAGTTAATTGGTTCCCTTTTTAAATATATGCATTATGTTAAGGGATTTGGATTTTTTATTCAATAATAAACATCACAATTTAGAGTTACATAACTCACAATTAGTGTGCTCCATAACCTCAAGTAAATAAAGAGATGGCAAAGATAAGATGTTGATAGTGCGTACTTATTTCAGATTAAAGTCCATCAACTTTCAGGAGTAAAGACAAGTTTCTCTTTGAGGGCAAATCTCATAGCATGTGATATTTATTTATGACACCCATATATTTGTGAGCCATGACACTTAGAGAGATCCGAAGTCCATATCAGAAGTTTGGGTATTGTTTGAAGTGTTGATGTGTATGCATTGCAATAAAGATGAATTGTACAAAAAAAAGAAGTTTCATTATTGGAAAATAACAAAACAGAGAGGTGTGCAACCAGAACGTCTCTGCCACCAGTGAATGGGTAAGCACAAACATACAAACTGAAATGCGAGACATGGAATAGAATGAGGTGGCGTGAACATTACTCACATCTTACATAAATGTCCTTGCTGTTCAGATCTTATTCTGAAATATTTTAAACACATATCTGTCCAAATAACCAAAAATACACACATTCTATTGGTGCTACTATTCAAAGTTTAGGAGAAAAGAAAATTTGAGATGATGCTTCAGAAGCAATCTTCAACAAGTTTTTTCTTTCTGCTCATAATATTGGTAACATTTTTCATTGATATCACTTCAGTAACATTAAACTGTGGTGAACTTTCAAGAACTACAATTCACATTTAAATGCTCCAAATCGCAAATGAACGATGTGGGAACATTAGTGAACATTTTCCTTTAACACAGAGCCTCAGAATCTTGCCATGTCCAGGATATCAGAGGAAGGTAATTCAACTGTGATAGTGGGTTGTCACTGTGGCCATAGACACAATTATAGAATATAACTATAGCCTACCCTCAACACAGAGCTACAAATACAATTTTAACTAAATAAAGCTAAGAATAAAGTAAGAAATTGAAATTATTTCATATTTTAAATGAAGTTGTTTTTTTTATATCCAGCCATGTCTGTAAACAAGGAAATCATTAGCATGGGAGCAAGGGTTACATGCAGTCACACAAATACATAGTCAGTCAGTTTATGTAACATTTATTTACAACTGTCTGTGACGTAGAGTGTATTTTTCATGTGGCACTGTAAGCTACACACATGAAAAAGCACATGCGTATAGGGGCTAAAAATAATTGCAAAACCAAATGGAAAAATGAAAAATGACCTGTATGTTTACATAACAAAATCTTCACTAAAATTAGTCTATGCATGTGTCTTGTAATAACATCAATCACAATAACAAACATGTTTATGCTTTTAAAGACATCAAATAAATGCTTCAATATATGAGTTTCATGAGAACCATGAGTGACTTGAAAGAGGACAAGCAGTTAATGCCTGACTTACAGGTACATAAAACAGAAAACTACAAAAAGACGAAATGACTTGAAGTATCATGACAGCATGACACCAAATAAGGAAAAACTGCAGAAAAGAGGGACATTGGTCACAAGTTGAAGTTCACTGACAGGGAATACTGTGGATGGGCACTTACTGGACTCACCATTACTAAAAACTACAAAACAACAGCCTCAAAACGGACCTCAGAACTGACTCTACGCCCCGATGACCCAGCCTAAGCTGTGCATCAGCCCCATTTATACCTTATACAGCCTCAGCTGCGCAAGCTGGCATTTATAGGAGGGCTGCCATTCAGAAACCAAGGCCATTATGCAACAAGCCATAACCTGGTGTAATGAGGGCAAAATATCCACCTCTGAGCCATGGAAGAAAGTAATATATTTTGAGCTGTCTTTTACTCTATTTCCTACACCCAGATGTCTGAAAAAAGCCAAAAGAAGCTTAAAACTGATGTATGTTCCCTGCTTTTAAACATGATAGTGTATTTGGTATGACAGGGCAGGAGGAGTCATTAGGTCTGATTATTACCTCTGAAAGGTAGAATTACAGCCAAGGAATACAAAGCAATATAGGCAACTAGGTGCAAGCATTTCCTCAACGTTCCCATTTCCAAGACTGTAATGCTGTCATACACACACTGCTAATTGGAGTGTATTCATGAACACTTTCCATTGCCTCCCCAATAACCAGATGGCAAGTTGTAGAACGTAGAGCCATTTTTCACCTCTAACATCTCTCAAAGAACAGGAGACTCTCCTCCTTGAAAAGTAGCCAAACATACCACTAAGACCAGTTCAACATTTATAGACAACAGCAACAGCAAGAGGGACTGCAGCTGCTCTGAAGGCAAATAGTTGTCCAGGTCTTTATTTAATAAACATACATACATGACATTTTTGGGTGTTTCTAAATAAAGTCGAGAGAAACCTGAAGAGAGAGAAAAAGACCTGTCAACAGTGAAATTTACAGCTGTGAACCAGATCGAGCGCAGTATTACCATATTTTCCTGCATCTACTCGGCACGTACATTGAGCTCTGTGGATAGCCTGCAGCGCAATGGGTTTATTCTAGTTGGCCGACACACACACAACTGTGAGACAAATTCTCACTCAGGTGTCAAAATAAAACAAACACTCCTAAATTCCGAGCAATCACAAAACTAAATATTACCTCGTTTTGTTTTTGTTTTTTGTGAGTATTGTGTATAAAAATGTAGCGACCGCACTTAATTTAAAAGAGCTATGCTAAAGCATAACCCAAACCACGGTTAGGAATCTAAGAATCTAATAACTCATCATAACATCACCAAGTACGTATTTTTTATTAAACGTATTCAATTCGTCCTGAAACCAAAACAAACAGCTTCTACTGCTGTCAGAAGAAATGGCAACTAAATTTACAGGCAACATATCAGTGTTAAGCATAATGAAATGCAAGTCATGTAACTTAAAAATTTTGTAATTCCCTTTGACGTAGTTACGGACAGTTAGCATAGTAAAATGGGTTTCTGTCTTACCGCATGTAGTTGCAGCTGGTATGTTGTTGCTGAGGTTGGAAGTGCTCCGTGTAAGACTGCCAGAACAGCATTTCCGCGAAAAATCAGGAACCCGCTCGGTGAATGAAAGTAATTACTCCTTGCCACACGTATAGCCGTGCCCGTACAGTGACTTTTCCACAATCTCAGAGACTTATCTTGGCATTACAGTACAGTATGCGTCTTGTCGCTCTAAGTCAATAATTAGCCCGGTGTTTCGAGCAATATCTGGGATAACACGAGACTGCTTTAGGCGCACCTTGTTGACGTCCTTGCGTAAAAACACTTTTTCTCAGCCAGCTCACATACCAGGTGGCTTTCCAGTAGCTTTTGTGCAAGCCTGCTTGCATGTGAGATGGCGAAATACTGTCACTCACAATCACAGTGGATAAAGTTGTTTTGGTTATGAACGAGTAAAACAGTGGGGTTTAGCACACATGGAATACAACCATCACCAGAGAAACAAATAACCTGTTTACAGACTAACCTGTCATTCTGTCAGTGTGCACAGCTATCCAGGGTGCTGAAGCCTGGAAGCATGTGCCTTTTTTAGGTGGGGGGTGGGCAAACCTACTAAAATGTCACGTAATGTCATATGCCTTACCAAATTAGCTATAAATCAGTCATATGTGATAATCTGAGTAAAACGTCAAATTTGGCACACGTATTGTAGGTACACGTGTTTCAATTTGCGATAACAGGTTTGCAAAACACAGCAAGACTAAGAACGGAGTTTTTTTTTTTTGACTGTTTGGATGTGACTTCAATCAAGGTTCATGAGTTCGTCTACTCTTCCCACAACTGCTGGGACTCTACGGTAAACATTCTATTTAGTGTATTTACACAGTCTAACCTACATTAATGAACTACGCGAAAAAACTCAGAAAAGATCGAACAACCAAGATATTCCTACTGTCTTTCAAGCAAGTCCGTGTTTACTTAGAAGCTGTCAACCTAAAAGCTTTTTTGTTGTTTATTTTTGCACTGTATTGGTCAGGGATTCGGAGGCATACTACGGAGAAAAAGAAATAAATCCCCCCCCCCCCTCCAGCACTGTTCATGAGAGCAAGAGGAGACGTTGTCAAGGTTCTGTACAATTTTATTTCCAGTATATGGACAACTATGCACGGGTATATAAATACACAAAAGAATTTAGAAGTGAAAACTAGAATGTTACACTCACAAGCAAAAAAAAAAAAAAAAAAAAACATCTGACAATTAAGAAAAAGTGTGACATTGACACCTTTTTTTTTGCCATTCAAGTCTGTAAATACATTTCTACAAATTTCCCATTGAAGAAAAATGACTACTTTTGCAACAACAGAAAACAGGATAAATGCAGTCTCCAACCACCTGGCCAATCATTAAAATCTTTGTAGAGACCTGTTTCTGTCCTTCCAGTAACGTACTCTCCTTCCCGGAAAGTGTATGTTGTTAAGATTGAAGGACAAATCAAACCTCTCATGCAACTGACAGAGAGAATAGGAGTGTGTGTGCGTGTGTGAGTGTGTGTATGTGCAGGAGGGCAACTTGTTTTAGGGGACACAGTGTGACCTCATTCCCCCTCCAAAGTGAACAGTGGATGAGACCATGTCTTGACCCCCATTTCCCCAAATACATACACAGCTTCGATACTTTGCCCTGTACAAGATTTCATATCACAAATTTTGAAATATCGCATCAGTCTTACTTTGGGCTTTGATGTCCCCTTCTCTAACTGCCTAGATTAGTTTAAACTGAGGTGAAGCTCCATTACACTTACGCAGTTTTATATGCTGGAAGAACCAAGATTACAAGGATGTTCCAAAATATGAGAGTTTGTAGGAAATCCATATGAGCCACTGCCAAATGTGGCAAGATCAACGCAAAAAGAATGTTTCTGTTCACGCAAATAACCATGTCAGGTTAAAAGGGATGCTTCTGAAAACAGTGTATATGCAACATAAGCATGCAACTTTAAACATGAAGACCTCGTGTAGAATTTCCTCACCTACCATTACATTTCTCAACTCAGAAACCACAATGAATTTAAAATGATGCAATTTCACATATTTTCACCAGAATGGCACATCTTGGTTAACCTTCAGACCGCAAACACCAAAGTGGCTCTCAAACCATGAGAGGTGCTGTGAATTAAGCCACTCTGATTAAGAAGTGTTCACCAGCATACCCCAGCATTACGTCTTTTTGTCAACAGAGGGCCTCAAACTAAGCACAGCAGAAAGAAAGACCATGATCTGATGCTGATCTAACAGGAGATGAGAAACAGGAAGGGGTTGTTGGGGAATTGCTGAAAAGGTCCATCAGTTCTTTCTCTGAACATGCTTACGGGAACAGCAGCATGCTCTGTGAGTACCTTTCCTGCTAGGGCATGTCTAAAATTCCCACTGAACACAAATGTACATAATCACTCCATGTGTTTCTGGTGCAATGATTATTTTTCACTCTGTGAGACAGCTGTACCATCATACAGACACATCCATTGCCACAGGAGAATCTTAGGTAACTCTGGTGACCTGTATTGAATCTTGAAAATCTTGAAAAGACACTAAATGAAACCCACAAGCTTAGGGCAAATACAAGGCTTTTTTTCCCCTCAAAGATGACACCTGCAGCAATTCCTTCCACCCATTAAATGCAAACGGTTTTGTTTAAGCCCCATCATTTTAAGAAGTGTTCTCATATAAGTATATGCAAAAACAAGAAACATAAGATGAAAACTGTCTACAATACTACTTCATCTTCATGTTTGATAGAACACCATTGCTATGGGAACAGATGTATTGTGTTAGACTGAAAATGTATTACGATCTGATGTGTGATAACAATAGCTCTACTACAGTTGTGTGGTCTTCATTACAGAATTAAATCTTCCCTTTTTCTCAGGCCATTTTCAATGTTATAGAACATGAAACTGATGTAAAAACAAATAATGCTGAAGAAACAAAACAATCATTGTACAGATGTATGGATAAAAAGGACCTTATTTTGCCCCTGTGGTTTAGAGCAGTTGATTGATTTCCTCATAATAAGATTTACAGAAACAAACAATAAGACATACACACTTACTAGGTCATTAATACTGGTAGTATTTTGTTGCAGGAGGTGGGAATAAAACGAAATGGCTTGAAGTGAAATCCAATCTCTGGCGAAGAAGAAGAAACTTGCTGTGTGGGGGCAGTGCACTGCACAAGGGTTAACACTGTCGAGCTGCGTTTGGAAAGTCCAAGAGCTAATTCAGGTAACATGCATGGAGAAGACCAGGAGAGGGTGTCCTGCACCGTGACGGGTGTGTTTTTGTGTGTGGGAGTGTGTGGACCAGAGTGTATAAAAGTTTTCTTGTGGAAAAGTTTTGTTGTCCTCTCTTTGGCCAGCAGGAGGTGCTGTCCATCCTTGTTCATAAATCCTGGCTCTACAGTTCTGCTGGAGCGTCACTTCCACCGGAGCCCGACTGAGCCCGCTTGATGTACAAATTTAATAACTTCAACTGTTGGGGAGAAGAACAGAAAGGGAGGTGTGAGTGGGATAGCACAAGATGTCTTCCCAATGTAGAATGCTTATTTGACCTTGTAATGTAAAGACCATCTTAAAGTCCTATGCTATTGCAAATGGGAGAAGTGAATAGAAAGTGTCTTGTATTAAAATGCTTGTAAACACATGTGTTCAGAGAGAAGAGTGAAAGACTTGGGTGGGGGGGTGGGGGATGTTGAGGGGCAAGATGAGGAGGCAGAGGGAGCATGGGTGTGGCACAGGGTGGATGATGGGAGTGGTAAAGGCAAGCGTGAGAGAGGTAGGGGGGAGGGGTGGGGGCGGGCAAGGCAGGGTAGAACACCGTGTCCCGATTGCCGGTCAGACAGGGTCCCACTGTGGCTGACCTTGCTACCAGACAGCTGGCTGAGATGTGGTTTCAGATCCTCTCCAATGACAGAGTAAATGGCTACAAGGCAGAACACACAGGCCTTCCGGACGCTGCTCTCCGAGTTATCGTAGCCCTGGAAGAGGAGATGCCTCGTTTTCATGTGCAAATTCTCACACTCAAACAGTAACACATTAATGCACATTAACCCAGGCACATGCAGCAACATCTTCATACGCACACCTCACCCTGTAAATCAGTCACAAATAGATATACAGGCATACATATTAACTCAGTGATGCGTATTAATGCCGTTGCACACTCGGTCACACATACAGTAATTCAGCCATGGACACGACAGGTTCTTACCCACAACCTAGACCAGATATGCTCCATAACACAATCAAACACATTCAATCATTTTCATATTGACCATGCAACACTCAGTAATGAGGCCACATGATGATTTGTTTATACCCAGTATCCCGATCACACACATAAATGCAGACATACTCCATAAACCAGCTGCATATGGATACAAACAGACATTTCTGCACAGATGGCACAGACGGACATGCACGCCTGCCTCACCTGGATGAGTCCGGGGACAATATCAGGGAGATGCTGGTACATGCTCTCTCTGGGGATGCGCTCCACCACTTTAGTCTGCATTTTGATGGCAGCCAGGTTCATGGGGTACTCAGCCGTCTGGACGATGGGACACAGGACCTTAATGCACTGGTCTGGGCTGATGGAGTTGGCCAGCATGGTGGCTGTCTCCTCCGCTGCACGCACCACCTGCGGATGGACACAGAGGAGTCAGACACATACTGACGGGGAGAGAGAGAGGATTCAGATAGATACTGAGGGAGATTATCTGACACACGAAGGCAGAGAGAGGATTCAGATATACATTGAGGGAGATTATTTGACACACTAAGGGAGGGAGAGGAGTCAGACACCTTAAGGGAGAGAATGGGGTATTCAATGCCTTTGCAACAAAAGGTACAGATAATTTTGTAAATATGAGATATTATTTGTTAACCAATTTCTGTTTTCCCAGTCTTGCACAGTCTGATAGCTGATCTTTAGAAAGAATATCAATAATTCTGGAGTTGACTGTATGTTAATTACTTAGTTGATTATGTTTGAGTTTGGTTAGTGAAATACTGATCACATGTACATCTCTGTCCTCTGGTTGTGTAAATGGTGCTTCATGTTTTTGAGGGAAGGGCAGAAGCTGGGGCAGAAACTGACCTCCTTGTGAGCGTCTTTGTGGGCCTCTACGACTTTCATGATGGTCAGCTCAGCGTAGTTCTTGAAGCGTGAGGGCTGTCGGTTCAGGATCTCCTTCAGCACTCTCAACGCCAAAGCCCTGATCACATGCTGTGGGAGAGAGCAGCTTTCAGTGACGCACCCCATAATAACACATACTGTCACAACTTAGTCAGCATTCACCAACAGCAAATTTAACTAACATTCATGATTAATTTGGAACATTAATTTAATTTATGAAAAATAGGTCAACCATTTTTTCCTCAAAATAGTATACTACTTTTTTATACTTGATTGCAGAAAAGTAGGGGGCACAAACATAATTATTTATCATCAGCATTTTCTGGCAGTGTATCATATCACACACGTTCGTTTATCAGAGAATGTGTGTTAATAGAGGGCATGTTTGTCTACTGAGTGTATGTTTTTTTTTCTGTGTGCATCTCTCTCTCCCCCTCTGTGTCACTGTGTATGTGTATTTGTGTGAA
This sequence comes from Albula goreensis, assembly GCA_022829145.1. Lineage (NCBI taxonomy): Eukaryota > Metazoa > Chordata > Actinopteri > Albuliformes > Albulidae > Albula > Albula goreensis. The sequence continues at coordinate 18,044,280 of CM040743.1, read as the reverse complement.
TGATCACATGGGCATATGTTTGTGTTACTGGGGGGTTATTAGACTGTGCCACACTGTACCTCCCGGTCTCCCAGAGTCTCCAGCAGGAGCCGTAGAATAGTTTTGAAATGCTCATCCCAAACCAGCAGGTCCTTATCCCGAATCAGCTTCAACAGCTCACTCAGCGCTGCCTTCCGCTCCTCCACTCTCTCGTCATTACTGGACAGATCCTTCAGGATCTCGGCAATCATCTCTGATTGGTCCATGCTGCTGTCTGTAAGAGACAGGGAGAGAAAAGGGACCGGGAAAGTTAAAGAGTGTCACATAGCATCACACAGATTGCTCTGACATAAGTTGCATTGACTTTTTACAGGCATGCAGCGATGGTTTTTTTTATAGATTGTATATATTTAACCACCACAGGATATGTATTCTAGAACAATTCTAGACGCGTTATGGCCACTGTCCTTCACCACTGCAACATTGTAGGCCAGTCTATGGTGACCGTCAAATTCATAGCCATGCTTTATGAGCAATACATCAGTTTGATTTCCTTTCGACAAGGAAGGTGCAGAAAGGAAATAAAATGTGCGGGCAGTAAAAGCTAGTAAAAGCTAACATTAGTCTCAATTCATTACCTTGAGCTACGAGCTACAAGCCAAAAGAGTAAGTATGATTAAGTACTGTTTTATTATATTTTAAATATATCCGGCTTCCATTGCATTTCAGCCAATGCTTCAACTGCAACATTTTAAACAAAAGTATGGACAGGATGCATTGGTTAGGAAGGTTAAAGAATGACTTGCTGGGTAGATTTAAAAATGTTATTTAGGTCATAAAATAGTGCAACCACTCACATTTACTTGTCAAACACTTTGCAGCTCTCTACAAGCTGGGCTGAGGAAAACTGGTGCAATGTAATGCAAACTCATACCCTGCCTGCATAGATTTTGCAACATTAAGAAGGAAAACAAAATAGGCCAAAACCATGACAAACACAGACAAACAGACAGACAGACAGACAGACAGACAGACAGACACACACATACACACACACAAGCACATACTCAAAGCTAATGAGCCGTCTTTGAAGGATGAGTCTGAGTAGTCGTCTGAGTAGTTGATGGGGTTGTAATCGCGGGCCCCTCTGGGACTGGAGTGCTTTAGGGGCATAGTGTTCAGCAAAGACGTCTTATTGTCCAGTGCTGTGCGGCCAGAGTCCAGGGTGTCCACACCACTGCCCCCAATCCCCTGGACAGGAGACACAGAGACAACATGGTGAACTGGAGAAAGCCATATGAGTATTGTAAACCTAACGTAAAATAAACCTGAGCCTTTACAACAGGCCTCGTTTAATTCAGAGCCTTGAAATTGTCCACAAACAGATGTAAAGGCAGGCTAAACGTAATCCCCCTGGTGGCCTTGAACCTGAGGGAAGGCCTTTGTTTATGTCAGCCATGTTCCCCCTCCCTAATGAATGTCCTGAGCAGGTCATGTGATGGACAAAGTAAGAAGGGGGTGGGGGTGGTAGTATTGAGTTTCCAGACACTAATGGCTGACCCTGGACTGAAATGTCAACCCCTGTGAAACCATAAGCCTTTCCTGGTCAGGGCAACCCAAACAACCCTTATAAGGAAAGTCTGTTTGTGGTGACTGTTATTCCAATTGCAGTGTGGCAGTGTGTACGGAGCAGGACAGAGGTTTTGGTTGGAGTGGGGTGTGGCTGAGAAATTGGATGCGTAACCAAAATGTTAAAGGCTAATGTGAAATACAGGCTCTGACAGTTTGCCACATAATGATTTCTGCTAAATAAATAAATGCTGATTATGTAATGTTTATGGAGTCTTTCCTTAGCCAACAAAACTGATAAACGCAACAGATGCGTAAGGCTGGAACGTCTGTCAAATACTCGTGACAAAACCAGCACTGCCAGTGGGAATTAACTGTCAGAAGTCACAAAACTGAATTTACCGTCATTTCTGCGTAAGTATGAAGTGATTCCAGGACCAGGGGTAAGATAACGGAGCTCAGATTACAGAGAAAAGTACGCACAGCCAAAAATAGGCACTGTGAAAAGGTGAGGGGCTGGATGGATTTCACCCCCACCCACTCATCTCTGACACCTGGAGCGTTTCCCACATGACGGAAGGGCGGGGTTGGGGTCGTGTGTCTGGGGCAGTCTGGGCTTTAAGTGGTCTCATCTGTCTGTCCTCTATCAACCCAACTTGTTCCTAACAACAGGAGGGACTTTCTAAGGCACTGTAAATACCAGCGAACGTCTATCCCCTGGCAAACATGTAGTCATCATTACAAACAAACTGATTATATAATTCATATAACTCAGCGATTCACTTGCAGCCTTTGAGGAGCTATTGACTATCATAAAGTCATATGGAATCATTATTATTTATTTGAAAAAAAAAAAAACAAAGGTGCATTCTATTTTAAGTGAAAGATTTTTTTTTTTTTGCCTTGTCAGCCAAAAGGTACATGAAAAAAAGCAGCTGGCTATAACCAGCTTTGCAAGAAGCCCATAAACAAAAAGCAATCTGGTTATTCCAAGTAACACCTCATGGTGGTGCTCTAAGCACTGCATTTCAGTGCATTTATAACAACAAAGCTATGCACCACAGCAGCCTTAGAAACGGTATAAGAATCTCCCCAGGCTCAGTATTTCTATTCCAATTTTCAATTTCACGATAGTGGATTATATGCCATTTTGACAAAATATGCACAAAAATGAAAAAATATTTTCAAAATTTTCAAAAACTCTGCACATATCATTTATGGACTATGAGACATCAGCTTCATGAAATTAAGATATTAAGATTCTTAGATCCAAGGAAATGGCTGCCACAAGCCAAACAATTATCCTTATAAAGACAGGCTAAATTAATTAGTTATGTAACAGTTACCGTTTTGTTTTACTCATGTCAGCTGTGGGAAAACGTTTGTTTTCTGAAACTTCCTCTTTTAAAATGTGTGTGCATGTCATGCATAAATGTGGATAACTTTTCTCAAGGCAATAAAAAAGTGTTAGATAATTTAAAAGAAAATTATTATATTTACCCTTTCCACCATTAATAACTGAGAGCCACATGTTTTTTTTTTCAAGAAAATCCAAGAAAAAGTGTGATAATAAATCCTAGCGGGTATAATATAAGTTCTTAGTAGGGAGGTCAAACTTCGGGGGAAGATTTCTTTCAGCAATTTCTCATGTAGATTTCCAGTCAACAAAGCATTGAATTTTAATGCAAAAGCACTGAGCTTTGAATTTTACTGCATTAATTAAAGTTTTCTTGAAATTCAGGACTTGATAGTATATCACACTGATTGAGGCTGGTGGACCTTCTACTCAAAAGTAAATTATAATTTAACACTATGAAGTGAGATTTGTGTTCATTTTTGGAGCAGGGCTGTAGTTGTTCAGCCCCCAGGATATTTATTTATAATTTTAAAACTACATCCATAAAAAACAGTTATATGTAATGATTCCACCCTTACAGTGATTATTGCCATTATTGTCACCACTATGACTGTTATGATAATTAATATGGTGAAATATTGCCTGTGTTATTACTGGGCTGATGATGACTACACTGTCTGGCAGGTGGACAGTGCGGAGCTGTAGGGACCAGCATAACCCCCGACTGACAGCCCCCGCCTGCCCCGGGACACTCACGGCCTCTCCCTCTCCGTCTTTCCTGGCGTCCCGCCGTGGAGGGTCATTCATGTCCTCCTGGCTGCGCACGCTGAAGTTCTGGATGGCCTCAGTTACCCCCCGCAGAGAGCTGTAAATGTCGTCGGAGTTCATGTTCTCAGTGTCATAGTCAAATGCACTGTAGGCAAGGTAGAGGGGGGGAAAAAGGGGTGATCAGAATGATGAATAGGACAATTCAGTTGAGTCCAGTCCCTATTACCTTTCGCATCATCATCTTCCATTTACAACACTGGGTTTTGCAAGTCATGCTATCTGCAGCGGGATATTAAACAGCTACGTCTAAATGCAGAGAGAGTAAAAGACAGAGCGATAGAAACGCTGATAATTTCAGGTCTAAATGCATATTCATGTTTAAACAAATACTATCATTTCTATCATTCTTGCTGAATGGCTCGGTCCATGAATGTGTGTGCATAGGTGCATGCATGTTTTGGGTGTGGGGTCAGGTCAGGGTCCTTACCTTGGTGAGGGGGTGTTCTGAGAGGTGTTGGTGGGAGAAGTGAGGGGACTAGACCAGCTGGCTGGGGACCGTGGGGTGTGTCGAGTGGTGAGGGGGCTGCCCATGGGGGCCTGTGGACAAACACAAACCTCATTCATTTTAACTAGAAACAGAACTAGAAACTAGAAAACAAATTTTATCATAGAGGGTAAAAACTTGAGTGATGCTCATTCAAATCAATTTACAGAGCTAATACTCCAAAGAACATGATAGAATAAGTAGACAGTTTTAAACATCAATTCTATGCCTACTGGGTAAAATGTCCTAGTGCGAAAATTGTATTTCTGCAAAAAGACAGAATCACAATATATATGCAAACAGGCTTGGTTTTTGTCTTATAAACCGCATGAGAACATGTTGAGACTGAATATTGCTGGAAGCAGAGGGAAGCCACATGAGGAGGGAGGACCTGTGCAGTGTTGCCGGTGTTGCGCAGGTGGTTCTGCAGAAGTCTGGTGGCTTGATCCTGGTATGTTTTTGGTAAAGACCCCAGCAGCATGGTGAATTCTGGGGTGTTCAGCTGGAAAAGGGAAATCAGGACGGACTGCGCTGCCTGCAAACAATCACACAGCAACAGCAATCAGATTCAGCCAGCAGCGCACTGCCTTTGAAATGAAACTCCTTCAAATTACTAATATGTTTATCAACCATTTATACTGAGCCAACTGCTCAGCAAGTTTAAAAAAGTTATTTCTGTAACTAAAATGTGTCCAAATTATGTGTCTGTGGGTTTGCTTAACATTTTGATCAGTACCATTAAACGTGACTTAAATGTGGCAAAATCTAATATACATTTCAGTCCACTAGACTAAAATAATGACTAAAATAGTTATCCAGCAATGTAAAATCCAGCATTGGTACCTTCCTGACATCAGCACTCTTGGGCTCAGTGGTCCAGGTGATGATACGGGAGATAGCCAGAAGAGTCTCGCTGGAGTTTACAAAGTCTGTTGGCTCCATCTGCTTGGCCAGCGTCTCTACGTATTTCAAGATGGCTGCCTTCACCTGGGGAAGAACATGATAATAACCAGAACACATCAGCATCCGTCTGTTTTTGTTTACAGCTCCATGTGAAATGAAGATAGGAGAACACAGTGTGTTTACAGAGTGGTGCCAGAGTTCATGGAACCATGTGTACCTTGAGGTTGGGAGTCTGAGTCTGGTCGACAGTAAACCTCATCAGGATGGCGAACTGCAAATCATTGGGGAAGGACTCCCTGAAAAGGATTATTTTTACATTGAATTACAAAAATATATTTTTTGGTCTGCTAAGCCACCATCTTTACACAGTACAGGTTCTACTATTTTCCACTGTATTGTAGCAGTATAATCTTTCAATTTATCCTTGTATACAGCAATATTTTGACAGTGGTACAAACTTAACACTCCACCTCATTCAGCTTTGCCTCTCACCTGGTGACATCTAGGGCTTTCTGCACCTTGGACTGGACAGAGCCCAGCAGGTCGGCACCCATTTTCTTGAGGAGCTGGGTGAGCAGAACAAACAGCCAGTCCTGCAGATCGTCCTTATGAACGTGGATGAAGTCTACCAGGGTTTCCAGGAACATGCTGAAGACCTGCAGAGGAAGATTTTATGGAGAAAGGGAATCATGAGGCAATGGGCAAACTGTCTCCTCTGCCAAAGCACTGTTCACATGGACACAGCATTGCAAAGAATTTTATGCACACAAAGTAAAATACATGTTAGTCTACAGAGAGAAGCCGGAGTGTAGATCACCATTGGTAGGATGCTAATGGAGGTAAAAAACCTCCATTTTAAAATGTAGGCTCTTTGAGTGAGGATTTAAAACAACTTGCTACAATCACTTAAAACTGTTTTTTGTTATTAATTTTCAGGAGAATTAGTGAAGGCATTCTAGAGCAAGGGTGGAAGAGGAGTAAACAGAGACAAATTTGTGATTATTTCTCAGTCATGGAATTTTTTTTATTGTGTAATAGCTAGCTCAAATATTGTGCAAACTTACCCTCTGTGGAGTTCCACGTCATACGGAATGCATGCAAAAGAGAACACACCAGTTAATTTTCTGCTTGTAAAACCTGTCATAATGAGAGATTCCAGTTATCGCTATTCAAAACACCAAATTTCTGTGAGACATGACTCCAAAAACAGCTGACAAACCGGTGAAAGATATCGGACATAAAACTAAACAGTTTATTGCAAAACTGGGTAAATGAAGTTTTTTTTCCTCTAGTCAGTTTTCTTGGCTGCATTTTAAACTCCAATACAATCTGATGAGAACCAAATGAATGGAGCATAGCTGTGACATTTTTTCATAACATTTTTCACACATCATTATGGAATAAAAATGAAACTGTGTGAGTAGAGAAAAGTGCCATTGAGAGTTGGGGGCTGAGAATCTGACATTTCCAAGTGATTATGAGAGTAAGGCACTGCATCCTCCTTAGATTATGTCTGATATCTGCACTGTGCCAGCTTTTAATGTCAGCATTAAGGCATTTCATTGCTTTCAGCTTTAATCCAGTAGAGGTTTAGGACAATCAATCTTCTGTTAACATTCTCAACAACACAAAGCAAGAAATGATGAACTATATCAAGGGACACAGTGTTTCAAAATCTGTCATGTTTCAAAAACTGTCACACACTGGTATTTCTTTCCAGACGAGTAACTCATATACTTGTTGATGTGGCTGTCATGTATGTGGAGAGCACAAATCATTCCCAGAAACTAATGAAATGGAGCATTCCACTGGTCCAAGAGGAGAGCACTGAGACAGGAGGGGAAAGGCAGAGTACAGGTTCACCGAAACAGAGAGTAGACTTTGGGAGTGACAAAGACACAGAGACAGAGGGGTGAGTCACAGAAACATAGAGATAGAGGGGAGAGAGACAGAAACACAGAGGAACAACGGAGAGTGACAGAAACAGAGAAAAACAGGGGAGAGTGACAGAAACAGAGAAAAACAGGGGAGAGTGACAGAAACAGAGAAGAGCAGAGGAGAGAGACAGAAACAGAGATAGAGCAAGGTGAAAAAATGCAGAGGGGACAGAGGGGAGAGCGACAGACAGATGGGAGAATGACAGGAGCACAGAGACAGGGGCAAGGCGACAGAATGAGGAATGGTACCTTAAAGGAGGCTGAGCTTATACCGGATTCTGCCGAGCCATAGCACTTGCTCGAGAGTTCGCCCCGCCCAACATCACGCTGAAAGTCAAATTTATTACCGTTCATCGGAAACTCAACAATAAAAAAATTACGCGGGCAAGAGGTAATCAGACATTTATAAGGTTACGGTGGTTACCTTTTCGTGCAACGAGCACTCAGTCAGGTGCTTGGTTAGTAGATTCTGCTACAGGCTCTGCGTCAGTGTGTTATTCAGGGTCATAGAGTGTAGTGTAGGGCCCCATGAGAAGAGGGAGGGGGAGGAGGGTCGATCGATCGGATTCTTCGCCGAACATGCGCACCATTATGGTGCATCCACACCTGGCATGCGATTAGAATGTTCTGGAGCAGCTGCGTGTGGAGGGTGCACCCTCCAGTGCATGCCCTGTTAGAAGGGTTCCCATCCCCAAACCTAACCGTTAAGTGCATTAACAGCTGTTGTCTCCTTGTTGTGTTCTCCAACTCCTTTATTTTCGGCAGAATCCGGTATACAATTGATGGACGGGTGAGTAGGGGATGGGGCGCACACATGGGGTGCAGGGAGAGACATACCTTACTGTGCGGGTCAGCAAACATCCTGGTGAAGATCTCACAGAGTCTCTTAAGCTCCACACGACTGGTAGGATCGAGAGAATGGGAGGGGTATAAACAACAGTCACTTCTGCAATTTGATTTGGTGGGGAAAGGGGGTTGCTGGTTTTAAATTTGATGAATTAGTTTAAAACAAGATATTTTGTGTTGTTTTTAGGCTGTGATCTATAAATGGTTGGCATTTCTATTGACTGCATACCACACACAGTATACAATGTACACAGTGATATACTGGCAGTTATGTGATGCTTGATTGACAGATGACAGATCACACACTGATTGGCCACCACAGAGTGGGAATACCATATGGTAGGCTCCCTGAGAGTGTATATGTGCCCCTGATTGGGTACCTGAGGGTCCTTTGGTTCTTGAGGAGGCTCTGCAGGCCCATAAGGCCCTCTTTCCTCTCAGACCAGTTGGCGCTGGCGCAGCGGTTCAGCACCTCGGCCACATCCTCTGTCTGCCGCATGTATGTGGGTATGCTGCCATTGCGCGAGCTGTAGGAGCGCTCCGAACAGGCACTAGACGCATCACTGTTGGCGTCATCGTCCGAGTACATCCCATATGTGTCGTACCTCCGCCTGGCCGGCTTCTTCTGCACTCAGGAAAGGAAGAGGTGCAGAGAACACAGATGAAGCCGTGATTTTCTGCTTTCAAATTTACCAAAGTATTAAGAGGCAAAACTTGCAGCTTGCATGTTGTTTATTTTAGTTCTGCAGCAGAAAATTTCAATTTCTACTTCAGTCTGCTCTGAAGAGCTGGCAAGTTCCACAAATACAATTTCCAATGTCTAGGAGTTACCTATCTCCTAAATCTACCTAAACAGGCCCTAAAAGAACAACCCAGTTGTCACATGATAAGGCTTCCCATTAGGTAGTGGAAGAGCAACACTATCAGAACATCTGTGAACAACAAAGACCAATAGTAAAAGAGAGGGAAATCTATACCTTACTCCTCATGTCTCCCAACAGCTGAGAGCATTAAGAGATGAAATCAATAATTAATAAACTGTTAGCAGGCTGAGTGACAGAGGGAGTCAGTGAGAACAGTCAGTCTGGATTAGAAAACCACAGAGAGAAGTAACAAACAGGAAAAACATCAATGACTTCAGAAAGTCATAGTAGCCACACTCATAGAAGATTTTTTATGAATCAGATGTCAGTTTCACTGTGGATATTCTGTCAATAATCATAGTATTATGATTAGAATTGTTTCAATCTGTTCTATTCCTGTTATTACATGTATGTAATAAATGAACACATTTCACTGCAATTGAAAATGACAGCCCATGGTGTTCTAATGCAAAGGATCAGTGATAGTGGGAAAGTTTATTGTGTTTGAAAGTCTTCACAATGTTGTGTGAGTTGTGTGCTGAGTGTTTGGGGAGAATAAGCTGTATGCATGAGGTGTGGTAAGGGAGTGTGAAAGAACATAAAGTGCGTGTGGAGGAGTCTAAACACACAGGCGCATATCAGGTGTGTGTGGGGTAGTATATGCAAGGACAGGGAGGGATTTTAAATACCAGTGCATCAGCCAGAGCCTCCTCCACATCAGAGCCTGTGTTCAGAACCCGCATGGCACTGACCGACTGACTGATCCCAAACCCAGAGCCTGCAAGCACAGAGCACCATACATCAGACTCACAGAGGGCAAGATACTACAGAGAGAAATACACACAGTATGACATGTCAGAGTGAGAGACACATACATACCTGAGCAGCAAACCCAAATATGTTCAATAACATTGTAACATAGACACAGACAAAGTGAAAAACATGAATCTAGGCGACATTCATATTCATATAGTATGTACACATGTATACGTACACAAGACACAGTGGGAGAAAAGAATACTGAACTCATGCATATATGCACGCTCACAGAGAAAGAGAGACACACAAGAAAACTGACAGACACAGACACAGACACACCCACATACAGACACAAACTGTGCCATTGTTTCAATATGTTAGGCCTTGCCAGTAAAGGTCATAAAAGTCATCTGCTAGTTAATTGACCATACTGGTAGTCTACATGCCTCAGCAGGCCAGAGCCACACTCCAAAACCAAAGCTGTGTTTTTAGGCATATTCTGGGAAAGATGTCAAAAGCACTACTGAAAAACAGAATATCGCCTTCGTGTTAAACATTTACCTGATCAGTGGAGTAAATCCACTAACAGGTTAGGTGATTTCCAGAAAAAGGTTTTTAGAAATATTACAGGAAATCCTGGTTAAGAAAAACTGCATGTGTCCCATTCCTGACATACAGAAACAATGGCATTGAAACTCACCCATATAAATGTTTTTAGAGAAAATATATTTACAAGTACAAAAAAAAGTCACAGAAACCAGGTGAAGTTCATGCAGAACAGTGACAAAACAAAAAGTGACTTGAAAAACACCAAGACATGTGAAAATAACCATAAAGTCCCTGGCAAATATCCATGGCCGTGTTCTTGAAACACTCAAAACAACAGATGAATGACATGCTGCAGAAAGCTACAAAATGCCAAAAACACATTTCTCTCTAGGACGACTGAGCTCCCTGCTGAGGGCTAGCCTTTAATCGGTGACTTGGGCTTCTCATTAGCCAATGCACCTTTTAAAATACTGTGGCTTTCTGCAGCAGAAAACAGACCAAGGTAGACTTACATATACATATATAATAAAAAAATAAATAAAATTATCTCTTCATTAACTGAATGGGATAGGCCTTCAAAAACGAAGACTCTGAAACAGACAAAAGGGAGGTGCAGAGAAAATCAAAATCAAAAGATTTGGTGATGACATGTAGGTGGAAAAACTTCAGCCTTCACCTGCAGCCCCAAACACATCCTGGGTGTGGAGGGCCCCTGTGGACCTGGAGTAATGTCGGGACGCTGGAACGCAGAACCACACAGACCCCCTAGCGGTTAGCATTGTCCGAGGGGCAAACGCAAGGGGGTGGGAGGATGGAGGCAGGCACGACCAGGGGCGGGGTCAGTTATTATGGGCTGGGGGACAGGACCACAACCATGCAAAGAGTAGGCAGATACATTCTGCCAAGTCCCCACCAAGAGTATTTTTCGCCTCCCGGTTAATGTTTAAATAAGGTATGATCGGCAGCTTTAACATGCAGCATGTGTTTTAGTTCACACACTGTTGAGGACTGACAGGAGGACTGGTTGTGTGGTTCTTCTGATCTACTGATCTGATTCTTATGGAATATCTCATAAACCAGCAAACAATTGTGTAGTAATCACTTAGATTTTGAGGTATTCAAGACCACAACCACAGGAAAATGGCTGCTGGGATCATGACATAAATTCATTATCTAATTAAACTAAAAATATTTATTTAGTTTAATTAAATGTATTTCTCAATTTATTTCCCTGTAGGAATTGTCCCAAAAGTTATCAATCAAGTAGTGAGATTTCAGTGGGAGTGGGAGTGCAGTTAAATATTCATACAGGACAGGTGAGGCGGCAGTTAATTATCGGTCAAGCAAATTGCAGTTGCTGATGCCTTCATCAAGGTAAAGCTCATGCAGAATCAGCGCAGGTCCAGCTCACGGGCAGCGTTCTCACAGTCTTACTGCTATGTTTCATCAGTGCATTACAAACATGTTTGAATTACTGCCAATTTGTTTCAAACACTGTATGAAAATTGCAGCAGGGGCACAAAAGTGTGAAAAGTGTGGCAGGACTCTTTGACGGCCTTCTTTAAAATTAACAGCTGTAGAAAATGGATGAACACTATTTCACTAAAATCCATATTATAGAGACAGCTTGTGGCTACAAAGATGAACACTGCTTTGTGCTTAAAATATGTTGAATAATGGTGTACCAGTCTTTAACACCAGATGCAAAAACCACTGGCAGCAGGTAGGTGGCAATCACTTTGTGTCAGTACAATAGTTTATAGATCACAAAACAGTTTAGCAAGTCTACAACATACAGTGTGATTCATTTTAACTGCAAACAATAGGGAGGGCTTTCTTGTTGTTATGGGGTTTTATTGTTGGCAGGCCTTGCATGCTTCATACAATTCAAATGTGTTTATTCTTCTGCACATATTGGCTGTCTCATATTTTTCCATATAAATATCACTTAAAGTGCAGAGACACCAGAAATGTTTTCAGTCTTCATTTGTGCTGTGGTAAGGCTGAGCCATTTTTATAGAACAGCCTCCTCCTCAACAACCCAGACTAACCACCACCAAAGGTTTTCATACAACCCTGTATGTCCAACAAATTACACTGTGGCATGATGGGTAAAGAAGAAAGCCACACCACAGTTGTCAAGCAAAGGCCAAACATGAAACAACTCCAGTGGCCCCAACCACTGCTGCATATATATATTGCTGAAGCCAACCAGTTAACTTCACACAATCAGACTTCAGAAGCATTACTGAGAATGCCGAAATCCAATGGCTTGTGGTGAACCCACTGGTTAAGGTAAAGCAAGAACAGATGAGGATTTAAGTGGAGAAGGTAGGTGAGAGAAAGCAGTAGTAGGAATTTTCAATGATGTTGAAATGCTGATGAGACAGCGCAATCCATGTAGCCCATAAAGACTAACACGATAATGAAAATTGAATGCGAAAGAGTTACATTGGCTCAAAAGGGGAAACTGACATGAAATTTTGAATGAGGGAAACAGGGGGTGTCGCCATGCAGACTGATCAGAGGATTTCAATGGGACTTGATTCACTTACCAAGGGGCTGGAAAGAGCGGACAGGGCTCGTGTCCCTGCTGCTCTCGCGGCTCGCCTCCCGGCTGCAGCCCTGACTCATACTAGGCCGAGGGATTCGGCTACCTCGCGCTAGCAGGAATCAGGGACAGGAGAGCAGACAGAGAGTGGCGGCGAAGAATGGCAGAACAGAGAGAGACAGAATAACAGAGCAGTCATAAGATTCACTCACTGGAGCGTAAAAAAGAAAGACATTTCAACCCCAACAGCTATGTTTCTTTTCCCTTTACAATGTAAAAATACACATACTTTGAAAGCTATGGTTCCAAACACAGAGCCAAGGGGAACACCTTAGGAAAATTTAATCTATTGTTAACTTTATGGGAAAGTGCAGATCTGTTGGGGTGAGGAAAAACACAAATATGAGCTGAGGCTCAAGAAAACCTGACAAGAGCATGCCTCTTCTATTCATCTGTATTTTGTGTGGAATTACACTACAAACTGTGGAATGAAAACATTAACATTAACAATGATGAAAATCAAAGGAAGAAGTATTGTCAGGTGTCAGATGTATGGGTCAGGAAATAGAGGGTATGATGACTGGTTTTACACAACAGTCTGATTTACTGGAATTGAATGTTCCAGACTCAGCCTATATTTATATAGCTTAGTCACTTTATTACAAGCCATAAAGTATCAATCCAAATTCTCTAAAAGAGAATGATAAACAAGTAATAAATAACAGTCAATTTGTGCTACACTTTTTTCAACACAGAAATGACAAGATGCATTCATTTTAACTACCACCTTTCATCAATAAGCAGCACATTTTATAATGTTAAAATATTTAACTTCACACTTCCGAGCAGTGGTGTCAGTGCACGCGTAATCCTTACAAATAATTTCCAAATTCTCCTCATAAAAAAGTGAAAAGACGTAAAAATTTAATCCAGGACAAGTCTTTAGTTATGCCCTACAACAAGTGGAAGTATAAGCTGGGGATATAAAACTTAAATAGTGACTTATCGTAATAACCTAGTTGTAAATGAATGTCCTGTTTTAACTGGTTTGGCACATTCAACCCCTACCCACCAAATCCTGGAATGACTCAAAACGTTCATTTAAAAATGACTGGGAAGTGTCTAACTTGGCGGATCAGTTTCTCCCAGGTATAAGAGTAAACCCTGACAACAATTCCATGTCTCCTCCATCCATTAGAAGAGAGGTAACCCCAATGTCAACCTTACAGTCCCACAAGCTTCTGAGAACTGAATGATCATACATTTCCTCACACCACTCTGCCATATTGTGCCATTTTCACCTGCCATTTAGACCCCAGGAGGTATCAAATACCCTATTAATGTTGCCAGAATCACAACACACTAATTGTTTAGCTGTCAGTCAGACTCCTGCTATTTGCTCCGTAAGCTATTTGTAGTTGTTAATGGTTTGTGCAGATCAGGGGTACACAACCTCACATATTTTGGCAAAAAACAAAGTACAACCGTAGAACAAGACCCAGTATTGTTTTGCATCCAATTACTTTGTGTTCTGACTGAACCTGTGCAACATACTGGAGCAATAGTACCCATAGGGTCATAGCACTGCTTATACAGTAATCGATGTGGACTTTTTCCCACTTTCGATTATGCCTTGGGATAATTGGGAAACCTGGCAATGAGAGAGCCAAGGTCATGGAGAGACTTTGGGAGAGGGAACTTGGCTAATCTGATAGCGTCAAAGCTACAAGGAAAAGCAGAAATGCCCATCTGCCCACATTATCTACACAGCGGGAGTGCCTTTGATGCAACTGGAGACAGAGGTGTTCACTGGGAAGATGAAACATTGACTTAAGAAACCATGGCTGTTTTGTATTTTTCAGGTCAGACAGAAAGAGTGGCCCACAATTTGGGGAACTCTTTAAGAGTACCAAAGCTGAGCTTACCTCTACTACTCCTCTCACTGTAGATCTGACTGTGGTTTGAAGGAGCTTCATTTTAAAAGAATAAAGCACAAGGCTGAGTTAGAAAAGCTCCAAGTATTTTTTTTTTCATACACCAGTTTTTTTCTGAATAAAACAGTAAACTAAAATATATTAAAAAGCTGGAAATTGAAAAAAAAATTTAATTGAAAAGACCATCTTGGGGTGAGTCTTTGGTCGGCCTCCTACAAAGGTACAACTTTCATTCAGGGCCTACCAAAGACTATCCCTGACAGTCTCAATCTGAAATGACTCATACTGAGCGGTTATAAAGTATATCAGCATGGTGTAGCAAAAAGATGAGAGCTGGGCGGTTAACGAATAACAGCCTTTGAAGCAATGATCATGCAGCCATAGCCGAAAACTAAAACGATAAGAGCAGTTGCACAGCCAAACACTCAACAAAACAAAGATAGAAGGGTGAAACAAGGACAGGCAACATGATTCCTGCCTCTCATGATCACCACTATGTCCAGGGCCAGGCCAACATCAAGACTACTCACACAAAGTAAGGAAACCCATTGTTCAACAGCCGTGCCTGTTTAATGATATGCACAATGCCAGTTCGACATTCTCAAAAGTTGATTTTTACATTATTCCTTTTATGCCATGACCAAAGAAGCTTTGTATCAGGCTTATGAATCATGCCATGACATGCGATAATATAGTGTTCATCTTTCAGGAAGACCTGACTGTTCCAATAGTCTACCATTTGCCTAGGTTTACAAAATGGTTTTGAGATCAAAGAATAGCTATTAAAGCAACAAAACAGCTCTGCAAAGAAGCCAGATGACAATAAGCATGAAGGTAAAGGAAAGGAAAATTGCATTGCTTTAACAAAAGAGGAATTGAAATGGTCCTGTTGGCTGATGCGGAGGAAAGCACAGCATGGAGCTGGGAAAGATGAAGGGCACTGGGCGTTAAAAAAGGATTGGGAGAGGACACAAGTATGGGTAGCGATTGGGCTAAGCTTCAGACAAAAAATGCCAGGGGGTAAAACAGGGGCAGCCATGGGGAATGAAATGAGATTTTTGAAGCAAGGCAGAGGGCAGAAGCGTTGATGTCCTTACCTACGGAGAGCCGGGTGGGGCTGGAATCGCGACTGCAGCCCTGACTGCGTGGGATTCGGCTGCGTCTCTGGGAGCCAGTGCCTGCCAGCACCCGCTGGGCCCCTGAGTTCACAGTACTGAGGGCCGTGCTGGCCAGAACACGGCCGGGGGACCCTGACCTGCTGCCGGCTGTGGATGGATGGACAGGGAACAGGTCAGAACAGTGTTTGGGCTTGGGTTTGCAGTGCATCGAAGACAACAATACACCGATCAACACGTGGGACGGGCAAGGTTCACAGAACAGAGGAGGACTGTGTTCCTAGGTGACAGTGCAACCAGCTTGGCCATTCCTCAGAAATGGTGAAATGAAGACTGACGGTTGTGTGTTGGAGTAGTTACAGATCTGCACTTATAACCACATGGTTCAATTCCCATAAGAGGCAGTGCTGCTAAAGTCTTGCGAAAGATACTTAATCTGCACTCTGTCAGGACAAATCCATGTCCTGTGTACATGTGTAAAATTCAAAATGTCATTCATAACAAAAGGTTTTAAAGAATGGTTGACAAAGAATTTTACAAAATGTTACCACAGGAAAACACACAAAGACAACATCTTAAAACGCAAGAACACACGCTGATCTGTAGGGTACAATGTGACAGTGACAGTCCTTCAATGACACACTGACTGCAGTCACAATGCTGTAAAAACTCATCCAATCAGGAGAGGTTTTTGCGGGCATGTTCCACAGCAGCTCAACTTCTGATGCCAGAAGCCTGAGCCGAGAGGTGCAAGGACGTGAAAACATGCATTCAGTGCTAACAGCTTTGTGACAGATGGATCTAGCGCTACAACAGATAGAGACATGGACCATGTGGATGTGCCTCAATGCCAGCCTCTGTTTGCTTCAGAATACTAGCTGGTGCTTGCTGACTATTAGGTGGGGAATGACCCACCCTGAACCCCAAGGTGACAAACCACTGCCCTTAAATTTATGCTTTCCTCATAATAAATGTTGTGACATCACTGCTCTCAGAACCAAGTTCAGCAGCGATATTGCATTGAGATTACACAACATATTTAATGCAATGTATCAGTTCAGGAACTCCGTTACAGATCCAAACAGAACACAGACATATAACATTTAACAAGAGACAAGCAGTGCCTAGTTAGCCTTGTTACCATTTACACATTAACTGTCATCATTAAGTTCTCAAAGAAAGGTAGCTCCATCCAGTGGTCTGAATGTAAACAGGTTATTAAACAAAACCTGTCTGAACACCCCCTGCACTTGGGCTTTAATCCTATGGAAGGGTATGCTGATTCCCCCACTTTAAATCAAACAATAAAATTATGAGAACTGGAGCATGACCGCTTGAATGAAACAGTCAGGCAGAATACAGCAGCGAAACAACAGCAGTTAAATTAGCTGGAAAAAGAACTGCAAGCAGGGCAATGGAAAGAACAGCTTCCGCAAGCTGTAGTTATAGAGGGGCATGAGGCACAAGCAGGAAACAGATCGGGGTACTGTGAGGACTGAATTGAGGAGTGGGGCCCCTGCAATTAAGGGGTATGGTGAGAACGCAAAGGACACACAGGAAAGATTAGGAGACTCTTACCACCAACAGGGGTAGCAGATTGAGATCCTGTGCAGGTGGGGAAGGCAGAATTAGATTAGGGTAAGTAGGGCAGGGTGAGATGGGGGGAGGCAGGAAGAGAATATTTAAAACAAATGAATGAAAACATGCACGCTTACTAGGCTAAAATAAAAAAATAACGCCCCCCACACAACTCAGTTAAGGTAGAAGTTCTGAGTGTGGGTCAGATTGACATTTAGAAAGACAAAAGAAACACAAAAGCATAAAAAGCAAAAGCCAGCATCAATTATACTTTCATTAGTGGAACAAAGTATAAAATGAGACGGTGGACAGGGAGAGATTGGACAGTGCTGGGATTGCACTGCTGGGATGAAGAAGCAAAGCTGCAGGAGGATACTGAAAAAAGATACTGAGTGATGGAAAGAAAATTATGTCAGAGTGCATTTTTGCACGCGCACACACACACACGCACGCACACAAACCTAGATGAGAAAAATGAAACCAGTCAACACTAACATTACCAAAAACTAAACGACGTATGTCGGAGGACTCGATTTACAAAAGGTTTCATCTGTCATAAGTGGACAGGATGACTCCCTAGTCATTGCATGGACAGTGATAGAGGAGGCCTGAGCGTGTGCCAAATCTGGTGTCGAGCCTGACTGCGAAAGCACGATCTCTATGAGCTCAACATTGCATGTCAATAGAGGATGTGAAAATTTGCCCATTCAGACCCATGGGTAGATATGGACTCCTGCAAGTGTTTACACCACAGGTGAATACTAAAAACAAAAACACATGCAAAGAACAAGACACACAGCTACCCTTCAAATGAACACAGCAAGAGCCCCAAAAACCCCAACCAAAATAAAATAAACAAAACAGACGCATGCACGCACACACGTCTGCATATAAGGCAAAATACCTGGCGTGCAATCTGATTCTTCAGAACCTAAAGGTACAAAAAATAAAAAAGGAAAAAATAGAAAAACAATATGTGCGATCGTACAGTTAGGGTCCTCAGTGTGTCCATTTATACCATGAAAAACTGCAGATAATGCATTACTGTAAGGACATTCAGAGAAGAGGGAAGTCCAGCGGTGCAGTACATACGTTGAGATTGAGAAACCATTTTGGTTCGGCTGCGTCCTCTGGAATCCACCTGACTGCTCGCTGCTCCTCCGGACACTGTGGAGAGGGTCTGCTTGGTGCGCAGTCGGCCTGCGGGAAAAAAGAAAATTGCTTGTCAGTTTCGAACAGCAGCAGCAGGGGGCGCTACTGCCACCCAATATGTCATCCAGTTTGTAAGTCTGGCTGAGCTTCATGAATGACAACTACACAGAATGTGGCTGCTGCAACAGAGAGAAAAAGGTTAGTCGTTGATTAATCATTTTTTATTCCAATATGGGAATTTGCGTGAAGTGAAAGATTCCGTTAGGATTTCGCAACTTTTGATTATTTTGAAAATATAAAATTTTCAGGAGCGTCAGTACACCAAGAGCTATTGTGTGACCACTCTTATCTAAGATGAGTAACATTACTTGACCTATCTGCGACCAACATAATGGCGATCCTTAGCTCTGTAACTAAAGATGTGATCTGACGGTTGGAGTGATTTTTTCCCCAACAGAAACGCACTAAAATAATGTTAGGCCCGGCCTAAATGCATTCCTTACATTTCCATGTAATCCAGAGGCTATAACTACACAATAAAAAAGGTGTATGGCTCATTTCTGTACCTTTATCAAGAAACAAGACGAAGAATAATGAATGTTTATGGCTATGATGCGTAGATTACAGTAAAACTATATCAAAACTTGGCAACGGATTGACTGATTGACAGGGTAAAATTGGGTTTTACAGATTATTCTTAAAATATGGACCGTAAGTAAACACGTCTTCGTTTCAACCTCCTGTTTTTCAGTAAATGAAAGCATTACGCTGTCAGACCTGTACTCTATGTACACATGCCACAGCAAAGCATGCACAGCTGTGGCCTAAGAGAAACTGGCTAACGACAATGCTGAGTAAGAGTAAACACTGTTAGAAACCTCAAGTCAAACGAAAGGTCCGCAAGGAGGATGAACGAGTTTTTTTTTGCTGGAATTCATTAGACTACACCTTGTAGGCGCGTCGAGGTTTTGCAAAAAATGAGAGCTGATACAAGATATGCTTTATACGTAAAGAAAAATATTTTTGAATGGGTCCTGTCAACAGCGGACTGCTGTAGTTCATAGTTTCACTATTATTGTGTACCTGCCGACGGAGGGGCGTTTATAAGCTAACATGACGTTAGCTTTCCAAAATAGGACATTTCTAAATTTCTCGCAAAATTTTGGACCGCCATTTTGACTAAGTAGATGTAGGTTACTGGGTGCGATCTATTTCTTGTATGTTCTCTTCATAATGCATGAATTCATCATATGAATAATTTCATATGGACCAGAATTATGTAATTGCATTTTATTTATATTGTATGTCCATCACCTATCAATACGGGCTTGTCCTTTAATACATTCTCCCAGCTCATGCATTTTTTGCACTTAAACTGACGACAACCAGTCACATCTGGTGAACCATGTGTAACCTAGTGTTACACATGTTTACTTCCTGCAGTATCTCTTTCACACATTACCCACTACCCTCACAAAATATGTTCCCTGGAATCTGGCAGCCCAGGCCGTTTGGAACTTTTCTCAGCTATCTCGTCAGCTGTCCAGCTCCAATGCACTGATGCTACTTCATGCTACCATGATGCTACAAGAACTAGCAAGCAGCAATTGATTATCAAAGGACCTAAGGTAGAAAGGAAGCAAAATATTCTTGTAAAGATCTTTGTGCTTGAAAAGGTCCCTTATTTTCATGTCCAGAGAGTTGTTATCAAGTTTTCCCTTTTCCAGACTCAATTACACATCTGACAAGGAAACTACATGTCAACCATTGGATGTATACCTGACATCATTAATGGTCATCTTTTCATTCACTTAAAATGAATGGATATAATGGGATATACAAATGTTTTGGTTTCTTCTGTACTAGTTATCTACACCTCAGCCCACAACCACTCCCTTCAATTGCTTTTACTGTATTCTTTCAACCGATCTAGCTCATCTATTTACACCAAGTGTAAATGAAAGTGGTAATTTACATTAACACCAACCTAGTTACAAATGCCTTGACAAATTGATTGGTTCATTATGATTATCATCAATGCTTCATACACAGCATAGGATCAAAGACGTTTGTCCATGTGAGGCTATGGTGAGAGGAACCACTGACCCACATTATAAATCCTGTGATCCAACACATGTAACACACTATGTGTATGTATGAGGTGGGGGCACAGACAAATTCACTTGTGGTAGATTTGAGTTCATCAATAAAATCTCTAATAACATAGTTGAGTACAGAAGGACAAAATAAGTCCCTTTTCCATTGCCTCACAGACATGCCAAATTCAGTCATGACTTTTTTTTTTTCCAGTCAAGTCTGAGTATAGTTAGGTTGTCTAGTCTGGTTGAACAGCAGAAGGTGCTACCACTATGACAGTCTAACAAAATCTAAGAACAATCTGAGAAGCCAGGAGAACTACTGCAGTGGCTTTCAAATCTTACCATCATCTGACGAGGCCCCTAAACAGAGAGAAAAGTTCTGTGTGTGAGATCAGAAGCTATTACTACATTTTAAATGTGTTTAGAAGAAAGATTTGCTTAATTCAGTTTGAGAGTACAGTTTTGGTAAAGCCATAACTGAATTATAAAAATATACATGAATGCATTAACATTCCTAAATGTATGACATTTGAAAATATTTAACAATGTTTTGAGGACAGTATGTAGTAAGTATGTATTATACAAACATGTTTATGGGCCTTAGTATAATTAGGCAATTAGACCTGATGCACTTTTTGATATGATAAATGACAGTGGTGATGTCACTGGTTTGAGGACAAACATACAAAGTCTGACTTGGACAAAAACAGTGAATGAACGTGGGGAGAGAGGAATGGGAAGTGGACCAGGTAAGATGATCTTACCATCCATCTTATCAGACGTGTCGTCTTTTGTGGCAGAGAAGAAAGAGAAGGGCAAAGTGTATGTGTTAGTCGAGGAAGAAAGAGCTAAGCAGTGGGTCACACACACAACCATGTGCACACAGAAGCACATACACACTTGCCCATGCACACAGCTAGAGGACTAAAATGTCCACACACGCACATAGATTTAAAAGCAAATGTGAAAACCAAAGCAGGCGCACAAACACACACACACACACACACACACACACACAGAAGGAGCAGAGCAGACGGCATGTGTAGTTATGCTCAGGTGAGCACAGGAGGTTTCAGAGGAGAGAGGTGACTTCTGGACAGAAGTCTTTCAGTGTATGGGGCGGATTGGGATCTTGGGTAGAATTCTTACTTGGGAAAGGAAGCTCCTGGTACATGCATTTACTAAATGGAGTTTCAATATTGTGCACTATGAGGTGTAATCTCAATCCTAACCTAATGATTGTCCTGTTATTACTGAAAATGCTAAATGTCACTGAACCTTGTTCTTACAACCTGACTCTGAGTTGTGTAAAGGCTGTAACTTTTTATAGAGAAAATTGACACAATAAATTAAAGGCACTGCTCAGAGCTTTGCTTTTCAGGGAACTTTATAAGAATTACTATAGATTCAACCTTATTGCTTAACAATAACAAGACTGCTTTTGACTTGTCGTGCTCTTGCTGTCTGTAGAAGGTATCAGGTGGCTGTTAAGTCTGGCTGTCTCTAGCTGTCTTGGAAAGGTGGCCTCTCATCTATCTGCCCTGATGCTGACGGGGGAGAGCCCATGTCCGTTCCTGGTGAAAGGGGACACCATGACCTCCGGAGGTCCTTACCCAGCGAGGCGTAGGACCCCGGGGCTAGCCCTGAGGTGGTCGTGCGGCTGGCGACCCCTGCCTGCCCGCCGTGTCGGGCCTTGGCGCCAGCGGCGGCGTTGACGTCGACATCACTGCGGGAGCGCTGCAGGGACCCTGGTGAGCTTGTCGTTTTGGCGCTGGTGGGCACTGACGGAACAAGAGGGGGAGTTCATACAGAGTCATTCCTCTGCAGCTACGATTCATATTCAAATGGATGCTTCAGTGCAATAGACTCACTCATTTGCTCTGTGCAAACAGCACGCAAGAATGGCTGGAGATGAGTGTTGCATTAATAACTCAACTTGAGCCGAAAATCTTACCTCTTCCTGGTGCTGCAGACCACTTGGATGACAGAGGGCGACTGTGGAAGAGAGTAGGAAACAAAGGTTAGTTGGGAGCACATTAAAATGTATTCATTCTCTTACCATTCTTACTAGAAACAAAAAAAATTTCAGGCATACATATTTGTCTGACAGGAGGCTGAGATTTTAATAATTCTCATAGTCTACCACATGGTTCACATTTTACAAGCTGATTGACAAGGCTACAAATCCATAGTGAGCTCTGAGTGTCACTGTGGAGCTCCTGTTAAAAGTTTATATTGGGCCTGTGAAATTAAAGGCATATAATTGAACTCTCTGGATATCTAAGACTTGGCTGGATTCTCTCGCTGTGTGCCAGTGAAGCAGAAGTTTTTGGACCCGAGTGCTCAGTCAGGGATTGCTTCGTTTAACCCATCCCCCAGCTGACCTTGAGAACAGCACTTTCTTTCCTTTCAACAGAAATGAAAAGGGGGTCTGAAATAAAATTGTCGTAGCAGCACGCAGTGATCTGTGTTTAGTGTCTTCAGGGACCCATCCTGTGGTGCTGCTGATGGGCGGTAAACTGAGTCTCTTTCTGCCCTTTCAACTTCACTCTGCCAAGTCTTAGCCCTAAAAACTTTTAACTTCTGGAAAGGGAAAGGGTGGTTTCATTATTTTTATTAGGAATTAAATTCCTTGGCATGTCAGTGACAATCCTATCCTAACTGCCAAGTGTTCTAATCTCATCACCACTGCATTACAACTACTGCACCTCGGACAGTGGGTGGTAGGCAAAATTGGTCATGCCCATCTTTTAGGGGAACTTTATAGATGCCACTGAAACACAAATTATGGCCATCATCAACACTACTGTCATGGCAATTATTGTCATGATATTTACCATCACTACCACTGTCTTCCTCATTGCCGAAATCAACACTATCTCTGTAGATCAGTCTTCAACTTTATCATACACTATCATTAACACTCATAATCTCCTTCATCATCAACAATCTACAATCTTCTGCTATCTTCACCAGCATCATTTTATTCTCCCCCTCAACATTATTACTCGTATCATTATCTTCTCCATCAAATACGTCATCATAAGCCCTGCTATTCTGAAAACCATCTTCCATATCGCTTTCACCACCACCACCATCATTACTTGAGGCTCTCCTGGGAGCTGGAGGAGGAGCGGTCAGATTGGGGCAGCGAGGCCACGCTGCCGGAGCTGCGCAGGCAGGACTGCAGGTTGCGCTGGTATGAGGACTCCAGCGAGCTGTACAGATTGTCAGCCTCAGCAGGGAAGTGGTTCCGAAGGCCCCAGTATGCCCTAGATGGGAAAGGAGGGGGAAGCAGAGCGTCAGGGGCAGGTCTGAGTGCTCGAGTGGAGTGGGATGGTATGAGTTGGGTTTCAGCCATGGCGAGAGGCGGGGCTTACTTCCGGGCCTCGACCCTGGCTTCGGCATCCGCATCTCGGATTCCCTTCTTAATGCTCTCCACCAGCACAGCTGTGTGTCTGTCCAAAAGAAGCAATGAGATCACAGGGAAGAGGGGAAGAGGGGGGCAGGGAGGTAGAGTGGTAGAAAGAGGGGGATGATGGGTGAGTGTATGACAGAGAAAGAGAAATGAGGATGAAACTGCATACGAAAGAAAAGTGACTCAAAAGGGAGTTAAAAAGAAAACCAATTCCACACAGCAGAGCAGTAATGCTCTGACCTTAACTACAGTGCCAAAGGTGGGTGACATATAAAAACCACCCCCTTAACTACCTGTAGTTTCTGTCAATGTCCTGATACACTCCCCTTCACAGTGAGGCGCTCAAGAAGTTGTGCCCTCTGGACTCTTGTGTTCAGACCCCATAAGGCAATAGTAACCTCTGCACATGAGCTGTTATGTCCTATAGTGCATTATCAGTCACTGCTTTCCCAGTTGCCCTTTTTTCCTGAATATTTTACTCTAGCATTTGGCAAGGATGCGAACGCATAATCTGCACAAAACCTCTCTATTGCAAAATAGTCCCGGACATAACCTAAACCTCCCATAATCCCAATTTACCAACTGATGATCGTGAGTTCTTGAGCACATGAGGCAGAGGAACATATGAAGTGACTGACAGTAACTTCATTACAGAGTTGAATGATTAAAGAGGAATATGCAGAGCTCCTGAGCTGAGGCCGCACACATCATTCCTCTGGCTCACCTCTCCAAGGAATGCGTGTGCCACTCCTGCAGTAAAAGGTCCAGGAAATCATAACAGCGCCTGCAGGATAAATACACATCCTTGTGACCATCCATTTCTTCAGCACTGCTGCAGGCTGTTAAATGCTCACTTTACAGGTATTTACAGAGAGAGGATGGGGCTGAAGCAGGTAAAGGTCTAACCAGGTCTGAAGATACCTTTCCTCAGAGCCCTAACTGATCATATGCCTTATTTTAAGATGAAAAATAATTTCATGCAGGACCTTGTTAAAATCTAATTATCTTGGAGAAATGTCAAATGCTGAGGTGGATACTTCAGTGTTAACAGAAGGAAATTTAAGCTCATTGCCCAAATGCAATCCGATTAGTCAACAATAAAATTGCTGTTTACTGGTTCAGATCTACATCACTGAGTATCTGCCAATTCAACATTGCCAAGCCATCACACAATACTCATAACACTCTGAATAGCTTGCGATGGTCATATCTGAATACTGTATTTGTGAATGAAGTTTTTGCATTTGAAGAGGATGCTGTATAGCCCTGTAAAATGGGGATGAAATGGCACAGTGCAATGTATAGTGAGTTTTCAATCTTCCTGTCTGCCTTGGCCCAAAACAGAATTGCCCTCTGTGAGATGAACAAGGTGAAGTTGCATTACTGCGGCAGCACCAGTTTTCTTGATTCTGAGAGCCAGGTGCTCTGGATACTGCAGCACTCTCCTTCCCCTGGAACAGGGGCTTGAGGCTAATCTAGATCTCCCTGGAGGCAAAGCTTACATACAAAAGGCTACGCTATGGGCATGTGAGAGATTAGAGGTGACCCAGACCAGCACAAAAAAGGGCACACTTACCTTCTCACGGCAACAGATTTGGAAGTGCAGTTGCTGGTTATCAATGGAATCAGCCTGGGAACGTGAGTGTGCTGGGGAAAATGAACAAATACATTCAGTACCACATTATTACCCATACTGTGAACATGGGAAAACAAAAAATATAAATGTATTAACACAGTATATAGTCTATGAAACAACATCAATTCACTTGCTGAAAGATGTCCTTATAAAGACATAAGTACTGAAGTACATATTTCTTTACATAATCAATAACATGTCTATATATTTGGCTCTGCTACAGCTCTACAGAGCACACTGCTAAAGATGTTATGAACATGCAGGAAGGACTGGGATGAGGTGTGTGGGCCTCCTAGACAAACTCACCCGAATAATGAAGCGGATAGCAGATACGCCCGATGTGGCCATCACCTTGGCACAGTTGGGGATGAGGTTGAAGAGGATGGGAACGATGGCTTCAGCCCCATGGTCGAACTTGTTGCCCAGAACCGTTGAGAGATGGCTGTTTTTTTTTTTTTAAACACACAGAGTGCACACAGTGAAGCCCATATACTAGATGATGAGGTCGTAGCTGTTTTTAAACAGCTGCACAGAGTGAGTGTCACACTGAACACTCAAGAGACGGCTGCTGTCAAACACACGGACAGAGTGTGACATCCAGAACCCAGGATGAAAGGCTGATCTCTGTAACTCACAGAAAAACTGAGCCAGGAGAGAGTGTTGATTTGGGATGAGCATATTGATTCATTTCAAACTTAAACATTTCTGTAGCTGCCAAAATCAAGATTTCAAAGCACTATCTGAAACTCAAGTTCTTTCAGTGTAAACACAAACTCTCTGCAAAGAGATCTGCAACCACTCACATCCTCGGGCAGGAAATTAATTATAACAATAAATTCTACACTCTCATAAATATCTGTTTGAAATAATACAACTGACTTATGTTTTGTACATTGTAAATTATTTAATTACTGATTTAACATTGAAATGACCCAAAGTTTGCTCTCATTTCCAGTGTAGACACTTGCCTTCCAGACACAGCATTTAAACAAGACAAGTATGCTGAGTGCTAACAATCATGAATCTCCAGTTCCCCGCATTCTGGTGGTGACACACCAATTTCATTTGCAGAGGATAAGAAGTCCCAAGGCTTCACTGTAATGTTAAACACTTGGCATAACAGTAAAGGACCAGGGAGGAAAAGAAAATGTACCAGCTCTTGCCCAATATGAAGATGATTAATTCCCTGAGGGGGGAAAAAGAATGTAGTTGCATTTGGTTTGGATGCCCCTCATGATTTATGAGCAAGGGCCTTATGCATCTTTTTTAGGGGAATGTAGTGCAGGACAAAATTTTGTTCATTTGACAATACATCACACAGAGCATGGAAACAACTTTCAGGTGCATTCTTTTTCCTGCACTTTTACACTTGGCTTCATGGCATAGTTAAAAATGTGTACATCGATATTTCCCTGCAGATTATTGATATGGAATTATCAGATTTCCTTTGCACAACCGGAATACTAATATGCAGTAACAGCAATAAGCGAAGCCATTTCTACAAGCATGTATGGGAGAAAAACTGCAAAGTACAGTGCACCTATTAAATGATTTTGACTCCAGAATTAGGTACTATGGATATGTGCTGTGCCTTACTTTGCAAGGCTCGAAATGAATACAGCATCTCTCTCATGGCCTTGGACCCAAAATGTACTTACGCCACAGTGATACAGGCCTCTCGCACCACCTGGGAGCGAAGGTCCTTGGCCGACAGCTTGAAGGCGCCATCCAGCAGGCGTAGGTGCTGATAGAAGCAGTCATAGTCCGCTGCTCCAGCAACCAGAAGCGACCGCACCTTCTTCAGCTACAGATGAGGAAGACAAGGCAGAGAGAGATTCTGGAAATGTCTGTTGCTTACTGTAGCAAACACAGGACACAGGTGCTGCAAAGTACGGACTCTGCAAAATGTAGACAGTGCAAAATAAACATGCTATATGAAGCAATTGGTTTGGATGCTCTCCTCCATTACCATACAAGAAAAAAAACACAGGGGTTCTGCTTTCTGAAACCAGTTATGGGCTGAAATTATGTATTTGGATATAACCGTGTGATGGAGACCAATGAGCTTAACATGGCGTTTAAGATGAATGGGATTTCCCTTGATTTGAAACTGGTTCTGTTCAAGACAAGATCAGCTTTGGTTGCCAAGGCTACAATTTTTTTTTAGCCATTTTCCTGTCCCACTTCACACATTGAACATCCTCCCAGCATATTCACTGTGTCTGTGGGAGCCAGGGGCTGGAAACAGGCCATAATAATAGCCAGCCACTTCTACAGAACAAACAAAATATTGAGACAGTTCCTGGAACTGTCAGAAAACTGGCAACTGTTTCCAGGGGATTTGTTTGAGAGTTGAAGTGTGGGAAGAACAGAGCTGCACTCACTGCATTGGTCCTCTGGTCCCAGTCATGCTTGTCGTCAGACAGGACCTCCCGAATCTTGTTCAGGTTATCCTCCAAGTCTCGGGTGGAGTATATCTATCAGGATAGACAGGCCAAGAAAAACAAAATGGTCATTTTTTTCTCATTGGATTATTTACTTAACATCATTATTATTTTTATATACTGCAATGTATTATCCAAAGTACTGAATGCATTTAACAGCACATCACGGCAGCACATACTGCCCTTTCTTTTCCAGGTTTTTTTTTATTTTTATTTTAATGTGTCAATTATTTATGAGTTTTCTACGGAAAGGATTCCAGCAAAAATAGCTTGTGACTTAACTGCGTACACATCAAATTCAAATTGTACACAGCACATTATTTTTATGTATAAATAAACATGCATACAAATTGTATCACTGGAAATGTTCCCTCATTTCCCCTGTTCTGCTGTAATGAACAGGAAGGAAGGATTCAGTTTGGATTGGTTTTGTGATAGGACAAGGAGTTGTTCTGCATCCCATAGGGTCTTCCATATATTAAATAAGACATGCATTCAGGAGCAATGAAATCCCAGTTTAGGACATTCATATTTATGACAAAGATTAACATTACACATATTTATTGACAGAGAGGATGCCCTTGCTCAGTGTCATTTAAGAATTGAATTTAACTACTCCCTTCTATAGCAAATGCTTATTGAAACATATTGAGAAATCACACCCATACTCAATCCCATATGAGAATTGTGGATTTATTTCTCAAGTAGGGCACACCATCCCGTGAACAAGTGAACTGCTAATATTCACCTCCATCAACGTAACGTCTGCATAATGTAGGCCATGTGAGTCCTTCAATGCTAATGAATAATGCAACAGGAGAGACTTTAGAAAAAGCTTGGAAATAAGTAACCCAATTTTGTCTAGTTGTATAACCTTTCCAGTGTTCCTGCTGCTCACTGGATGATGTTAAAAATGATTAATCTTCCAAATGGCAGAGACAAAACAGAACTTTCTCTATCCACAAATTTACTGCTGGAGTCAAACAGCTTTTCAGTCAAACCCTTTGTTAATATCTGAGAGAACAACACAAGAGAATTCCCCAGAGCAGGTGAAATTCTCTGTGACCCTGAGCTGAGTGCATGGATCCCGATGTACAAGACACAGAATTCAGGCACCTGCCTCCAGCAGCCTGGTGTCTGGCTGAGGTGGACAAGTATAGCCCTGTCAATCAGATGGGAACCTTCCACAAGGTGACAAAGCAGGTGTGATAATAGCCTCGGTTGAGACAGCCAGGCCTACATTTTCTATAATCCTGTCATTATCTCATAATGAGAGCTGACAGGCCATGGTGGAGGTTAAGGTAGGCAGGCCAGGGAGCAGAGGGGGGATGGGGAATGAAGAGCTGCCTCACAGTGTCATTTTCACACCTAATCAGTGACAGCTTTCTGACAGAACTGCATCATCCAGCACGGTTTCATGGCTCATTTTTTCTATATACACTGAAAAAGGTAACCTTGAGAAATTTTAGTTAGATACCATGTCTTTCCCAGGGGGCACCAGCAATAGTGTGACTACACTGATTAAAACATGCAAACACACTGTTTCAACCTACACTGGATTTCAGTGAGAGCTGGAATCCATAAAGCATTGACTGTGCTAGGTGCCTTTAATCTATGGAAGTGGTTTAGATGATGACGACAACAAGGAGTGCCTCCCTGACAAACAAAAACTGCTTTAACTGAAGAAATTATTTTGTTGCCAGTGTTTACAGAGCTGTAGGAAACAATATCTAGAAAGGATAAAGATACGCATTGCTAGTTCACATGGAATCCAAGCTATCTGGTATGTTCATGGTGATACAGAACTACGACAAATGTTTATGAGAATTATGACATTGATCTAGTACAAAATGCTGCATTCTGCAGCCGCAAGTTGTTTTGTGTTTACTGCTCATATCAACAGCACTGTGGCTGGCGGCTGGCAGATTTGTATGTGAATGCGCCTTAACAAAAGTGGCAAGAATTGTGTAGAAAAGCTAACTGGCTACATCGACTGATCCGCTTTTCTGTTTGCAGTAGTGTTTTTACATATGTAGAACAAAGCTGTTATTTACGTCACTTGGTTTGTGGCTCTAAATAGTTGTAGGTTGACCCAATTGCTTTCAAAGTCATTGTGGTCTACACTCCGATACCCTGACGATACCCTAAACCCAGACAGATTCCTATTGAAGTTGGCCACACAATCTCTGATGGAGATTTGGTCTGGAAGCCAGGCTGCAACAGCAAGGCCTCACCTTGTGTGCCAGTGAGTTGGTCCAAGAGCACTGAATCGATTTCCACCCAAGCATACCAATCATTTTACATGGACAGAGACTTTTTTTTTGACTCAATGAAAAATTGTTTATTCACATGGAACCCCCATTAAGACTGAATTTTCATTCCTTAAACTCCTTAATATAGAGAGAACATTTACTGGAGCAACTGAGGCATAGCATCTTATTGTAGATTCAGGACAACACTCAGAGTATGAACACGATGACCCTCACCTGCACATTGGGGACATCTGTAAAGGCCTTGATGAAGTCCTCTTCATCGATGGCCCCTGCCCCTTCCTTAGCAGCTGCAGAGAGAGCACAGGGAGGGTTAAGGGAGGGCTCTTAGTTACTGAAAGCCACTGAGGAAGGCTGGAGGAGGGGGAATTTTTAAGGGAGGGGGAGGGGGTGAGTGTTTCGGGGACAAGAGCAGCAGAGGAAACCATCCCATCATTTTCCACTGAATTATTTAAAGGGCTACTACTCTTCTGCAATCACAGGATCATGACAGAACCATGACAGAACCATGACAGAACTGGCCTTTGGAAACAAAATCAGCCATTTCATTCAGCTTAGCATTTCAAAACATACATGAATCTTTTTAATGGAGAAGTAATCTTCAACAATTATAATATTGAAAATGTACCAAATGTACCAAATGTACAAACACAAATGTTGATTTGAAGTTGCCTGTAGTAGGCAGAGCTGAGCAGGTGACAAAAAGTGAAGTGAAGCCAAGGTCACAATTTCTTTGCTAGTGCCATACATTCAAGAAAATACTGCAGTTTAAGGATGTAAACATTAAAGCAGGGCAAAAAAATTAAACACAGTGCACTTGATAAACACAAAAAAACTGATGAGGCAGCAAATAGTCAAACCAGCAGGTACACAAAGGACCTTATTCACACTGGTGTCTTCCATAGTAACATTGCTAAAAATGAATTGTAACTGGGTACAAAATGTTCATGAACCCATGAACCAAGAAGTGTGGTGAAGAGGTGATGGCAACAAAAACACTGTATTTTAATGAATTACAGAGGAGACACTGTGGTCCCCACATCTAACTACTATTCCAGCCAACAGCACAATTAAAATACAAAGCTACAGCTTATTTACTGAAAGATGCATTCATGGAGTTAAAGATGATTTGCAAGCAGAGAGAAAAAGAGGGAAAACTTCTTGATACTCAATATCTTAGTTGCTGTAACTGTATCCAACTCATAAGGCAACTCTTCTCCTTTGCGGTTGTGACCTTTTTGACTTTGTGTTTTGTCAGGGCAAAATCCTTTCATTCATGAGGAAAATATTGCATAATGCAGACAAACTAAGTTGTCAAGTTTTACACAAACACATCTGCAGCAGCATGTCAGGGGCTGTCTAAAGTGACCAATCTGTAGTTAGCCAGAAGGCAACAACATACTGAATATGTACTCTCTAGCTCACTAATGCTTGGTAGCTAGATCTCTAAGACTGGCCATAAAATCAGGTCCAGCATCTTTATTTTCATAGTCTACTCTGTCCATAGTTCGTCCAAGGGGAAAAATTTTAACAATACTTTTCAACTGATTTATTAAGATATTATTTTGGTCATTTGTGTGACAAAACGGCACACGACAGTCCCAACTTGTAACAGCCCATTGTAGTTTTTTTATTTTCTGTGATTGATTTTTAGACATATTTTATAAAAAAAATATAGCAAAATGACAGAAAAAAAGAATTAAATGAAAAAACAAGACAACAAAATGTTTTCTTTTTGTTGGCATCCACTATAATTTGTAACGTCCATGGTTTTGCCCAGTTCATGTCCAGTAAACTTTGTTGCTGAACACTGTTGCTTAGGGTGATGTAAGTGTGAATGAGGTGTATGTAACAGCAAATTACCCATGTGCTAGATTTCTGAGTCTCTTACTGCTGTAGCAAGTGTTTGCTTCCAAAATGAAACAAGAAATAGGGCTGGTTTACATTTCTTCCACTACTGCATCATTTAGATGACTGGCTTCCATAAAACCTCTTGTAACCTGGGCCTCTGTAAACTTAGACACCCACTAGACATGCAGAGTGGACACACAGGCCACATATGCTACACAACAGAAACACAGAATGTATGAAAAATAGAATACACCAAAAAAGTTTAGAACAGGGCACAAACTTTTATAATTGTAGGTAATATGAAAAAAGGCAGCCCGAGACTGACCACTGATAACAACAGTTGTCTTTACAGAACATACTTTACAGAAACCCACCCAACAGCCATGAGTGCTCAGCACATAAGTATCAATAGACTGCTGACCAGCAATGAGAGAAGAGTGATGCTTCATGAACCCCAGAACAAATGGCACCATTGCGCTGTATCAGAGTCTCACTGCTCTCAGCCACACTGTTTTGCTTTGGATTCCATTGTCTTGATACATTCAAACAATCTACATTATTGACAATATGTGAAGAATGGCTTCAGAGGGGCTGCTGAATTATATCTCTCCCCTTAATACCAAATGGCAGACAGCTGGGACTCCTACTATGGTGAGATGCCGTGAGACTTTCCAGGGTCACTAGGAAAGCAAGAAGCACTGAGCTCTGCATAGATGAACCCTGAGGAAAAACAGAACCACAATGGGTTCGCAGTCACATAGATTACCCAAAATTCTGAACCAAATCTGAAGCATTTCAACACAAAGCTTATCATTGAACACATTGGTAATATTGGCTTTCGTTTATAATCTGGTCTCCAAATGAGTTGCAATATTAGCCAGATGGTGCATCTTTTCTAGTGAAAGATGATCCAAATTTATGAATTAAAAAAAATGTTAATTTACTATTACCAGCAATTTGTATGTATTTTATTTTAATACAATTACAACAGTGTATAATTTACATATATCATTACCTGAACCATTCCAATTACAGAAACTTGAAAATTACTGCTTGCTTATTATTTGTTTATGTCATGACACAACAGCACATCTGCAGAGTCTTTATGCCATCATACAGTGACGAAGAGTAGTCAGCTGAGGAAAGCCACCAGTCCATAGGAGACAACACGTGACCTATGACCTAAGCCAAATTGCACCCCACTGTGGCGCCATCTGTTTTCATCGACCAAGGTGAAATAAACAAGCAAACATTCCTGTTCAGGACCCAACAGAGAAACACGAGATCCAGCCCACATTTCAGTGAGGTGACTGGGAGTGGGATCTGGCAATGGGCTTTTTACGACAGCAGCTAACAGTCATTCTGGCCAAAATTGCCTCAGGTCTACAAAGGGGGTAAGTCTGTTAGCTCTGGGTTCACCCAGACCTCAGATTAAAAGTGCCCTCTTCAATAAAGGAATGACTCTCACATTGTTCTGAGCTGGACGGTTTTCAAAAACCAAATAAAGGATTTAACGTGTCCTTCAGAGGAAAGCCCTTACTAACTAAATAACTGAGGGCACTCTCAGAGGCAATTCTTTAATGAAAAGGTACCCAACTGTGGAAAAAAATTAATTGCCTTTCAGAAACCATCAGCAAAGGGAAGACGCCTAATGAGAGTGGTGGCAGCTGTGGGAGTCTGAGAGAGAGATAGGTGTACCCACCTCTTTCAGAGATTCCCATGCAGCAGATTAATCTTCACTTTTGAGATGTTGTTCATTATGACTACACAGGCCCACAAAGAGAGGGGAGTGGCTACAGAAGACTGAAAGTGTCGATAGAGAATGCTCTCAGAGGCACCTTCCATTTACTGCATGGCTGGGCACTCAGCAAATGGCATCCAATTAAGAGACTTGGCACACCGCACTTCATTCCCACACTTTAAGAAATCATACTCTTCGTGAAGCTCCATCACATCCTTCAACTGTCTAGTGCAGAAGTTTCCTTCACAGAAATTGTCCAGTTCAATGACAGGACACCTTGCTCCTTTAAAAATAGCTGAAAAATGGAAAAGCTCCAAGACTTCTTGAGTGGAAGGAGTTTGATTGGGTGTTTAACAGGTTTTCAGGACATTAAAAAGAGCCACTTGATCCCACAGTTTAAGAGATCCATTAAGCTATTATTTTGGACTCCACTGGATGGATGTAAACCACTGCCCTTCCTTACCAATTGTTAGACAACGGCATCCTGAGCAGGCTGTACTCAGACTCAAACATTAATCAAAAGTCATAATACACAGAAAATGAACCCTGGCCTTCATAATATGGCAGACATGACTTATCTCAAAGGTACAGGATACTGCAGCAAAGATTTAATTTCTTGTTGGAGGACTGCAGACCCAAGAAATCACTTTCAAACTGTGAAATATTCTGCTCCTGCTGTGACTTACTGCCTTATCTGGGTTTAGGAGAGGTGATCACCAAGAGGCATATCAAAAAAACAATTCTCTTATGCTCTAGATAGTGTCCTCAAAAATCCTTTTTTGCACCAGGGTCTGAATCCTAGAGTGGATTGCAATATGTTTGCAAGATGCAGATGATGGCCTAACATAATATAAAACTGTCCACAATAACGTCTCTCAGAAAGCCCAAATCCAGTTGCTCAACACTGACATGATGATTATAATCACAGTCCAGATCAATTAATTTAAATAAAATTAAATTCTGAGGTGTTGACAGACACAGCATGGTTACTTTCTATGCTGCTCTGCAAAGAAACTTTCAAAGTTCACATTATTATATATATGATCTATTCCTGCCTCAAGATGTTGTTCACTAAAGCACAGGTTAAGTACCTGGTATGGCAGCAGTGATTTTCTTGGGATTTGAACAGGCAAAACTCTTGCGTAAAACTAATTCTATAACCACCACACCAAAGCGCTGGCTATTAGTCATCCATACTAGGAAGGATGACACCCAGTGTGACTGTATTCACTGCTGTGGAACTGCTTTTATTGGGCTTGTACCTTAACCAATAGTGTGATTCTTGCCTGCAAGCTTCAACCAATGGCATGATTTGTAGGTTCTTTCCTCAACTAATGGGGGATCTTGCCCATTCTGAGCTTTATATCGATTATTTCTTCTTTTCTCCCGGAAAGCCAAGAATAGCAGAGGATCAAGCAGCTATGAGAAATTCTGTTCCCCACTATTGACTACCTGCTTGGAGTGAAAAATGTTTTGCACACTAAAGAAAAAAGGAGCACCACTCAGTGGCTCACTGGCAACGAAATAAGAGTTACTACTCATTTCAAGCTTCATTGGGACCACAGGGAATCACCTATGTAAAAATGGTCATTACATTCAGCTTAATTCTTTTAAATATTTCTGGAAAGATAAGAATGCCACAACATTTGCTTGGGTTTGATTCATTACTTGTGTAAGAACTGACATAATGACTTCAGAAATATTTGGTGTTTAGTCTAATCAGTGAACATGCAAAACTCTGCTTCTTTTACCTTCCTGCTAGCATCAGTAAAACCTAACCACTTTGTCAGTGAAAGCAGATATGCACTCCTTTACGCAGAAAGAGCTGCAGTTTCAATCTGGGTGGGGAGAATTGATTATTTGGACGTCTACCCCCTGGCAACCACACAGAAATCAAATATTCAGCTACTTAAAGAGTGAAAAGTCTTTATCCCAGCTGCAATCACAATCTACTGCTGAGAGCACAGTGTGACTGCTGTAGTGTTTTTTGTATATATGTATGTATACCCTATACCATATCTATGCTTCATTAATTGACTGACTGATGGACTGTCTGTCTGTCTTACCTCCAGGTTTGGCAGCCCCGGTGGCACTGGGTCTGCGGCTGGCGCTCTGGTTGAGGGGCTTCTTAGCTGCAGGGACCTTGAAGGCCGACTGGGAGGATGAGGACCGGCTCCCGTCCACAGAGTCATCATCGTCGAAACTTTTGTCTGTGGAGGAGGAGATACTTTGTCAGAGAAGAGAAGCACAGATCCGGAAGGGCTCCATGAGGGCGGTCAATACGAATCATCTGTCCTGGACGTGAGCATGCACTGGAGCCTTCTGGGAATGCGTAAACCAGCAACGGTGTGCAATAAAGACCAAAGAGGAACCACTTCTCTTACAAAACATCCTCAGCACCAGCCACTGCCTCAAAGGCAACTTCTGTCAAATACAAGTCCTCAAGGCAGCAAAAAACCTACCCACACAACACTCAGAAACACACTTACACATGCACAAGCACTGCTGAGATAACATCTACCCCACCCCCCATCAGATGCATGTCAGCATAAGCAGTCAAACTGTCAATGCAGACACACTCCTGTCTCCGTGACAACCGCGCACCGAGTACCACGCTCAGATATGCGCCAAAGCATTTACAGCAACCTGCAGCAGCCGCCACCCTACAAGTACATCATATTCACCACCTTGCCACCCTTCTGCCCCCACACAAAAAGACACCTCCCCAGGTACATTTGCGCACGCACGCACGCGCACACCCACATGACCCATCCTGCTCCACTCACAGTCACAGATCTTCTTGCAGATGAGGCGCCTCATGCTTTCAGTAGATCTGTACGCGAGGAAATGGAGGCGGGGGGGGCCTCCCCAAGGGGGCCCTCTCGCTCCTCTGTCTGCTGTCCCGTCCCGGAATCAGGGGACTCACAAGGCCTGCAGCACGGAATGCCAGCAAAGGGGGAAAGACATACTCCTGTGGGCTCTGCTTACTGAAAACTCCACCCAAGCTTGTGCCGGCATTTTTCTTCAAACGACCCCCCACTCCTTCTTGCTCTCCCTTTCTCTCTTGCCCCTCCTCCCCTCGGAGGCAGTGCAGCCAATCAGAGGGCAGGTGACATCATCATCTTGCAGCCAGTGCTGTAGCAGAACGGTGTATTCCTCCCAAATATATGAATTTTTTTCACCTCTCCCCTCCTCTCAGGAAGAGGGTCCTAAGCTCATTACCACGGACGGAGAAAACCAAAACAAGATCCACTTAGCAGTTTAACACACTGCTCTGCCTCACCCTGCCACACCCACACCCCGAAAGACAAAGACTGGCCAGGTTCTGCTGCTTATTCCAGCAGGAGCCTGTCAGGACAGCAGAGGGGATCTGTGTGTGTGCATGCGCGTGTGTGTGTATTTAACAAGGACACCAGAAACAATGCCCATTTCCCACAAGGACCTGTGTCAGGAGCAGCTGAGTTTGTGAATTAGATTTTTGGTCAGCCTGTCCACAGAAAAGGCAGTTTGGTAAGGTAGACTCATGCATGCTAAAAGCAGCTGTGCTTTATAAGCTTGCAAACACCTTATGAGGGAAAGATATGCAGCAAGCTTGACTCTGGATGTACCAATCCATCCTGCTATGCCTCTTTTCAGTATGGGGTATGGATGTGCAGTACGAGGACTGTGGCCAAATGAACACCACAGCATTTTCTTTGGTGCAAGGTTTGCAGAAATGAGCACCACTGAATTAGCATGTGGTTTTTCTGTCCAGTCACTGCTGGCAGGTCGGGGGTCAGATGGCTTGCCAGGAGCAGCAATGATGCTCAATCCTCAGAGGGAGAGGGGGGGAGGTCACACGCTGCAGACAGACTGCTGCGACTGTTGCTATGACAACACATGGAGACTATGTCCCTTGGGAGGGGAAAGGAGCACTCCCCATGTGCTGTCTGCTCCTGCTGCTCATGCCTGCCACACAATGTCACCAAGCAGCCATGATCACAGAGTAGTAGCCATTCAAATACTTTCTCTCACGAACAAAACTGCTAGCACTGCCTTGAGGAGAAATCGTTCCTCGTACTGATGACCATGAATGCTGTGCAGCTTTTGACTTCATACCATTAACCAAATGACAACAATTTATTTTTCCATCAGAAACTCAGTAACGACTTTGCTAACAACGAGGTTGTGTGCTCTTCCCTTTCTTCTGTTCAGCCAATCAGAAATGTTTTCAGTTTTGTTTTAGTCATGTGTTTAGTCATCATTCTTCCACTCGCCCTTCAGCTTGTAAACTAACAAGCCCACATGCTTTTACATATACTTAAAGGAAGAGGTGAAGAATATGACTGGATTTAATTAAGTATGGTACCCACAAATTTTTCAACATTAAATTATTGACATGATTGAAACTGAACCAAGAGGAAGGCATCTGCAATATTCATGCTTTTTATTCCTCAGAGAGCAGGTTTTAAAACAGGCACTGCCTGGTATGCTGTATACTGAGCTTTTTTGCCTGTGAGCCTGGAAATTTGGGAGATTTCATAAAAAAAAAAAAAAAAATACAGCAAAAACCACTTCAGACAGAACAGGTTATTTTCCAATGAATGCATTAAAATCTACCCTGAGGAAGAACAAGGAAAACTGACAAAAACAGACACTTCTCAGAATATACTCAGCAAAATAATGGCTAAGTGGTACATCTGTAGCTACGCTTAGGAGGAAATATTCATTATGATTGGGCTATACATGATCTGAGAAGATGTACACATGCTTCATGATACTGTAAAAAATGTCATCTTTCCATCTCTAAATTATCCAAATGGCAAAATGGCAAAAAACTCACTGATATCCAATCTCAACCGCACATAAACACACAGCACACATACACACAAACACAGATAGCAGTCAGATGAGACGCCCATCTCCGTGAAGCGTTACCATGGAAACTTCAGCCACTGAGTCCCTGGTGTTACGGAACAGAGTTAGAGATAGAAAAGCGACCACGTGAAGGGGGAGGGGCAGAGTAACTGGCTGTAATCACACCCTTACCATGTCTGTGTCTGTCCATCGTAAACAGACCATACTCTCTCAGGAAAATTAGAACCTGAGACCCTTGCCTCCACCCCCTCCTCTTCAACAAGCACCTCAATCAGCTCATAAATAATCTGCGTGGGAATTATTCCTGATGATCTGGATTTAGGGGGAATAATCTGGCCATTAATCCTTCTGTGTCTCAAAGTTTGAAAACAGCTGAGGGTTTTTTCCATATGAAACAATCGTAATATAGAGTGAGTGTGCATGAGTACGTTTGTATACATGCATGTTTGTTTGTGTGGTTGTATGGGGTTTTTCAGGGTGTGTTTCTGAGCATGCATGTGTAACTGTGTATGTATGCAAGTTTTGGTGGATACCTATGTGAGGAGGCCTGTGAATGTGTGTGCATACGACTGTTGCAGGAGCTGAGGGGTGGAGTTAGGACAGTAATTAATACATACATTATTCTTTCAGTGGTGGCCTTTCCTATTACCCGACTCTAGCTCAGCTCTACAGAAATTGAATGTGTATGAGGAGTGATTTCATAAAACTGCTGTAAAATACAAAAGTAGTCACAATTGCTGTGTGTGTCTCCCAGTAGAAACAAATGTCTTCGGTAAAGACAGTGAGAAAGCTTCTGTTGTGCTTTCAGAACGCTTTTAACTCTTCTGATTCAGCCTCTGGAGTACAGAGAGCGCATCAGCCATATTAAAGTCAAGAACTACCCTGGGAGAATGATATCAGCTACAGGCCTGTCAATACGATTCAGTGTTTATTCCTTCAACATAGGCAAAAAATGCTCTGCAGAAGGAGACCCAATATCTCAGAACTGTAACCAT
Organism: Albula goreensis; assembly: GCA_022829145.1. Classification (NCBI taxonomy): domain Eukaryota; kingdom Metazoa; phylum Chordata; class Actinopteri; order Albuliformes; family Albulidae; genus Albula; species Albula goreensis. The sequence continues at coordinate 18,004,565 of CM040743.1, read as the reverse complement.
CAACCATGAATGTACTAGTCAGTTAATGGAATCAGTATGCAGATGACTGTAAGCAATCAAATGATTAACAATGCTTGTGAGCATTAAAACCCAGTTCAAAGAACAGACAATAACATGAATTATTTACAGCAGAATTAATTTCCCTGCATGAAAGAAGAGGGGACCTCTTTACCATGAATTAGTAATTATTAATTGCAGAATCATGCAGTTTATAGGAAGGTGGCAGTAGGGGTGTGCAGGGTCCTCTTTAAAAAGTTTAAACTGGGAGGCACTGAATTTGTGAGAATTAAATGAACATAAGTCAGCTGCTTTTCCTGCAGTGTCTGCAAACATGAGGTAGCCAGACACCCTAAGTCATCTGCAGAGGCACAGACATTTACAGTCAATCATTTGTCCTGATTAATCAAGAACAATCACATCTACCTTTGATATTACACATATCTGCCATACCATATATAAAAATACCTCACTCTTTTTCTTATTTTAAATGAGTCCAATAGAATGGTATCTGCACTGCAGTGAAAAAACTGGCTGTTCCAACTATTCTATGGTTAACAAATTTAAAATCACAACCTTTAAAAAAATGTCTTTTAAAATTGACTGATACAACTATTGGACAAGATACAACTATTAGATTATTTTATGATGTAATAATAGGAGCATCCACACAGGGGCAGCACGGGGTTTGCTTCTTATGACAAAGACCCCTGTGGGTCCACCCCTTCCACCCCAAACCTCAATACTGTGAATTTAAGAGAAAGGACTAGTCTGGGATCATTGAGGGACCTGATTGTGGTTTTACCAGATCTTGCTGTATGTGCACATTTTCAGACTGGAAGACATCCACTAGAACATCCTCAAAGGCCTGCTTCAGCTCAGAGTGTTGACAGATGAACTGTCAGTCTGTAACACTCAAATGTATGGCAATAACAGCCTTAATGTGGTGTTTATTTCCCCAAGGAGGTATGTATGACCCCACAGCCCCACTGCTTACAATGGAATCATGATGGAGTTAAAAGTCTGGAGCTTTTCTCCTCACTTAATTAGCAAGGATTCTGTGCTTTAATATTATACACATATGTGGCTAGAAACCATGTGCTGACATTATGTCATTGATAAGATGCAACTCCCCACACCCACACAGAGAGCGCTGTGAATATGATTCCTTATGATGACACAAATCAATGACCTCCCCATTCATTCATAAAATCTTAAACACTACATTAGCATCACTACAATTTCATGGACATGCATCAGAGAAGGGTAAAAAAAAAATTAAGATTGTATATTTAGTGCTACAATCACTGAGAATTGTCTGGATAGTCTTTTAGCGCAAGGCAAAAAACATTCTGTATCGTATGGCCGCATGTGACCTTCCTGCAGAGACATAAACGCATCAGTCAGAGTTCAGTCAGACACTGGGAGGAGAGGGACCCTAACAGATGTCTGGACTCCTTCGCATGTTACAGTGTGTGATTTATGCACACGATTGCATCTCTCAGACATGACATGCCCCACCACTGCAAACGGCCTGGTCCAGAGAGCCTGCAGTAACCTTCTGTTTTATCAATACTCAACAACAATACCTGCTTATTCTTTAAAATAAAATCAAGGTCTTTACTTCAAGCTAGGGCACAAATAACACCATCATCAGGATCAAACAGACCTACACCATAATCACAGTTAAACCAACAGGGAAGTGAAAAGGGGGGAAACAAACATTTAAAAACCTCTCTTACCTCAAACTAAACATCATTGTTATGATGCTATTATCATCCAGTATAAAACTGAATTTCCTTCCTTTCAATCAACATTTTACATCATTAATCATGTAGCATGTAATACAGAGTGGTCAATTCTGAAAGGCGAAATCATCCAACGACTTCTGTATTCTTCTGCTGAATTAAATATCAATTCTGACTTAATCAGAATTTATACTCATTTGTACCTGAGTATCCTCAACTCAGAACTATAAAGTAATATCATATGGACCGAGTAGCCATCCAAATGGATGCAGAAATGGAACGCAAAGAAGAGATGAACAGGGGTGTGGGGGAAGAGATCAGGAGAAGTAGTGGAGACACTGTTAAGCAGCATAGTGTCACCTGCATGAGACTCAATGTCACTAAGCCAGCTTTCCTTCACCAGCCAAACTTTATCATGTGCTCTGCTTTTACCTACCTACGATTCTGCATGACTCCACCATGTGAGTGAGCATGCACATCCCTCACAAACACAAACACATGAGCACAGATGGATTAGCTCTGCCTATTGTACTTGATGTGAAACCGATAACATGCTGTTCTGTAGATTCTCCAGCTGTCTGCTGCCAGAGTTCTAGAGCGGGCAGAGACTTGCATGTTTCTCTTTCTAAACTGGGACCTGAGAAAAGACATACAACAGCAGGTAAGCTCCCCTCTCCAGGGAATTACTCGCTCTGGACTCAATTCCTTCTGCTAATGCACAGGGCTGGCAGATTTTCATTTATTCATTGCAAAGACACCCTCACCCCTCCACCCAATAAGAAACGAGTGCCATTCAATCTACCCAGGGTAACCAGGCATAGCAGGGTGTTACTTTACTTGACATGGGTAACCTGAGCAGCTAGAACAGCACAGCTAAAGGAGCGTAACCAATACAGAGCACAGCCAAGGCAGGGAACAGCTAATGCTAATTTTTGTTTAGGCCATCAGCTGAAAATGTCAAACTGAAAAAAATTACATTGGTGAAGTCTGAGGGCTCCATGTAACTGAATACAACACAAACAGCAGGGCCTGTTCTCTACAGAGACATTTATATTGCTTCCTGCATGCCATAGTCAGGAAAGGCACTTTCTTCCCACTGCAGACTGAGTGCTGTACCCCACACATCCTCTTGCCTTCATTGGACTTGGGGTTAAAGTCCACAGTGGACTTCACACAACTGATGTATGGTGGACTTAAATCAGCCAGGGCAAAACTCATTACCTAATTAACTGTATGCAGTGTCAGAGTAAACAACTGGAAAAAACATTACATATTCTTTTAAATAGACTTATGTTTGTGTTTGTCTGTATGTAAGCTGTATGTACACTCTGATGACGACAAATGGCTGCTCCCAGTCAATGGCACTCACTGAACGTGCACAAAAGCAAATTCATAGGATCAGCAGGATTTATGGATAAGCCATGTATTTGTAGTGAACTTTGATTCATACCAAATGTTTTATGAGTAAAGTACACAGGATTATGGATTTGGGCGTACACTAACTGTGAATGAAATTTATACAAAGTTGTTCAGGTGGCACTTGGTATAAAGGTGTTCACAAAGCAACTGTGGTTCCCATGGCTGTGACTTTAAATTAGTTATTACCAGCTATGGCCATAGGTCCACACTGGTGAGGCAACAACTAACTTAGCCTCACTGCAGTAAAGCAGTTAAACCCCTCACCCTCATCACTGTCCTGTGACCTCCCTTGGCCAGCTGTGGAAGTCTGAACTGAAAATGTCTCTGTGATCCTCCAGGATGAACCATGGGCATGAATCATAGGGTCTGCTGCACTACATGGCGGACGCCTCTTTCTCAGCCCTAATCTGGTTAGTGGGGGATAAAGCTGGAGTGGCTTAATCCCTCATTAAAGAGCAGCTCAAAGTAACGCCCTCGGAGGATGAGGGACCTGCCTCCATGAACAACGCAAAGCATACACTCCCCCCCAACCCCCTCAATACATACTCAGCCAGTGACTACACACAACACAGCTGAACCAGACAACCTCACTCACTGATGAACACAGCCTCAGGCATTCACCAGACGCAAGGGGACAGGCTAACAGCTATGCCATTAGCCAATGAGAATGTCAAAGTCAGCAAAATGACAAAGAAAAACGGGGGAAAACTGTTTACACTTAGCCACGTAACCACACAAGCTTACGTTCACTATTTCACAGTGATCGTACTGTAGACACAGACAGTCGCACAGACGTTCTGGCACTGACATGACCATCCATGCCGCCTCGCTGTACTCACAGTAAAATCCTGGGTGAGTACAAAATCAAAGGCAAGACTTCAAATTTGTGCGCAGAAGCGTTTATTGAAAGCTAGCCCGCACTGGAAATTTCCATATAAACACTAGACTGATGAAAGGGGGAAAAAAGCCTGGCATTAAAATCATGTCATCACTTCGCTTTCTTCAGAGAGTCACTGATCCACAGATCTCACATCATAATCTCAATTAAGCCACAGATGCAAACGATAAAGCAGAGATGAGACATTACTCAGCAGCACTGTTCACAATGCTCGTCTAACAATAGTATCTTTCTGCTCCCCATTCTACAAAAATAGCTTTCACTACACGCCATCCAACATGATTACACCCACTAATTCTGTAAGTAAACATCTTCCTACATATCCCTTCCAAACAGTATAGAATATCTACCCCTGCCTCACTAGAACAAACCCTCCTTTCTTTTGGTTTTTCTTCTTTGGGGGGTAGGGGGAGGGTGAGACTCTCACTAATGCCAACTGACAATCAGGCAGGACAAGCATTTTATTGTACCACCATGAATTGCCATTTATTGTTACTTATTGTATGTATATGGATTTTAAAGGGGTTTCCAGCAGTTTTTGGCACAGGTAATGCACAAAAGGCACAATACCTTTCATAGGTGCTCACAGGCTGCTGTAGGCAAGAAGGCTTCCCTCAAGTACCAATGCTTTAGAAGAATATGAAGGAGGAGAGGCGGTTGGAATGACAGCTTCACATATGTGAACCGAACATCCTGTGTGTGTGTGCCTCTGATGTCCTTGTTGGTAAAACAGTGACAGTTTTGTAACCTACGTGCTACAGCATGTAAACGCCATGCTAATGAAGTTACTTGACTAACTGGTGTGGTTACCCTGCAGGGGTGGACGTAGCGTGGGTTTGATTCCGCAGCCCCTGTCCTCCCTCAGAGAGCGAAAGCAAACAAGCCAGCCGCTTGCTCGCACAGAGCGACTTCTGCTTTGAGGTCAGCATAAATTGGTCAGGCGGCGTCCACATGCTGTGGAAACGGGGGAGGGGTCCACTTTACATCTTGATGTGTGGAGACCTGACGGAGAGTCGCTGGGTGGCCGTGGTGTGTCCTTTCTGCTCACTACTGAAGAGGGGTACGCAGAGGGACCGGGGGGGTGGAGCCATGATGCAGGAGCTCATATGACCTCGCACAGCTGTACAAACCTCCTTATCAGCACTGTGATTTTAACTCCTGCACAGTGCTGTTCTGTAGGAGTCAGTTGCATCCACACCTATTTAATAATTCTACCCCTATGGCCACCCACTGCATGTGCTACATTTGCTGTGGTTTTCAGCTCTAAAACAAGTATTATTCAATTTACATTTAAAATTACCAGGTCAAGAATCCCAATGCTAAAATTCAATTTTTTTAATTTATAGAACTACCAGCATAGTATGTTTTATCATCACCTTCAATACTATTATTATAATTGCCTAAACAATCATTAAAATACTCACTTTGTTCCAGGGTGATGGAAACAGTGCAAAAAAAAAAGAAAAAAAAAAACAAAACATTCTACTCTGAGCCTGGCTCACCATTAACCACGCCATCATGGCTACCGTCCCACTGGTTTCACTGGCTAAAAATAAATGTGAGAGGGACAGATCAGGTGATGCACAGTAGCCAGAACTCTGCAGAGACAGGCAGGCATGGGCATGCAGCACTAGTCAGCAGTAGCCCCTGCAATGGCAATGATTAAATGTTGTATATGTAAATATTGTTTGTGATGAATATAAGGCCTCTGACCTTTCAGAATGAAAATGCCTTTTGCTGGGGATAAAGGTGATATTATGTGCTACAGGGAGCCAAGAATCAAAGGATGGGAGGACTGAGATCTCATGTACCATAACAAATCGGTTCATAAACACAATGCAGTCAGAATGTATGCAGCAGAAATCCAGGGGCACAGTTAGGAGAAACAGTGCCCCCTTCTAACATGCTTTTGACAATATGCAAAGACTGCATAGCCCCAAAGCAAGGGGATAGACCCTTTGTGGGATCACTAAGAGATAATTTCAAAGACTGAGAGACTACTCTCAGCAGGGTTGCTCTAGTTTAGCACCGCCCTCCACAGCCCAAACAGAGTAACAGAGTGGGGCTTTTGATGTGCTGCCCATTCTGTACGCACAGACAGAACTGCAGAGGACTTCAGTGGGCTCCTTTATTGTGGATGGGGGAAATCCATGACATTCTCCAGTGAGCCTGCTACAAATAATCTCTTCATTTCACTCTAACTCATCCCCCCTTTTTCCATATCTGACTTACTCCTCCTCTCTCTTTCTCATGAATTTCTTTCTCTTTCCTTTATCTTTCCCTCTTCTCCTTGCTTTTTCCAACTCACATAATTCCCATTGCTTTAGTTCCTCACAAATCATAGAAAATTTTGAGTCATTGCACAAACACACAGAGCCCCAGAAGCAAATCAATCTCTTTCTTGGCGTTTATCAGCACTCAACAAAATGAAACCAAATGAAACCAAATTTAACAAAGCAGAGCAAAACTTCAAATATGAGGCTCTTCAGTCAAAACAACCCAGCCAGTTAAGTCTCTTCAATACCACGGGGGGGGGGGAATGTAAAAATAAATCTTTTAGAAGTTGTAATCAAACCTGAGCACAACTCAGCTGGCACGTATCAATAACATCACAGGATGTCCGACCACAGGCGATCCTGAAATGCCGCTAGTATCAGTCAGTGTGGATTAATACAACAAAATCTCAGATTTTAGGGGACAGAGCTGGGGGGGTGTTCAAGGGAAACTCAGAGAGAGGGGGAGGAAGGACAGGAGGGGGTTCTGGTTATATAAGCTCATCTCTGTTCAGCACTGGACCCCAGAGCTGAGTGGCGGAGAGGAGTGAAAGGAGACACCGAATGGGGAGCAGACCGTCACTGCACCATCAGTCTGACCGTGGGGGACTGAGCTGAGGAGGCCAGGAAGAGGAGGGAAGTAATCTGTGTATGTGTCGGTTTCCCCGCCTGTTCCTCCACGTTTCATAACAGTTTGGGGAGGGGGTGTTGGCCTGGCCTGGCCTATTCCTAGGGCACTCAAGATCCAAGATCCAGATAAAATAAGATGTCCCCCCTACCACCTTTGCATTCGTGTATGTGTGTGTGTATATGCACATACTTTGTGCGTGTATGTGTGTGTGTGTGTATGTGAGAGTATGCGTGTGCACTCGAGCAAAAAAAAAAAAAAACCTCATGTAAAAATGTCTGTTGATAAATCAAAGATTAACAGCCTGTAGCCTGTTGGACACCCTGCTGACCTCCACTAAACTGCCCACATCACCACCTGACCCCTCACCCCAGCCTTCCCCAGCCATGGCTCCGGTGCCTCCTCATATACACACCAATCCGTACTCCATGCAGTCCAGGCAGCGAGGACATGGCAAAGGTGCGCTAAGCTGCTTTCCCATCTGAGGCCATATGCTCTTCGCCTGCGAGATCAAAGAAACACACTCACCCTGTCCATCGTCCCCCGCTGCCATGGCGACGGAGCAGAGACTGAGCGGAGTCGCTGGTGCGTGGAGTAAGCCAGTGAGCGAGCGATTGTGAGGGAGCCTCTATCTCCTCCTGGTTTCTCTCACTCTCTCTCAACCTTAAACTACCGCCTTAACAGGTCTGCTAGGACAAGCACAGTTCTGTGACCCTGTAAGATCTATGGCAAGCTCTTTCCATCCCTCCCCCCTTTTCTCTCTCTGTCTGTCTCTCTCTCTTTCAATCACAGTAATCAGTAACAGCTGCGCCAGCTCTTCAAAATAAAAGCCCCACAGAGAGTGTACAACTCTGCATCTCTCCCCGATTTACCCCCTCCTTCCCCCCTTCCGTCTCCTCCTCCCTGCTCCCTCACTCAGCACCTCCCCTCATGCTCCTGTTTCCACGATCAGCAGCATCGGGCAGCGCACAGCTTCAGTCACGCCCCCCCACCCAACTCCCATTTATACAAATCCAGACCCCCTCACATCCTTCCTTTACCTCTAAATCAAATTCAGTTAGTCATACTGTAACATATGAAATCAGTTCTGTACAGAAAATGGATCTATTGTTTAGGGTGATCTATAATTTACAGTGTAATACAGGAAAAACAGCAATGGCAAGGTAGTCCTCTCTTGGACTCTCTTACTCTAGCATACTCTCTTTTTCTCTATTCATTTTCAAAGCAAAATATTTTACTACCATTTACTATCATAGGTTCAAAGTTGAAAAATAGAAGTATATACATTTCTGTATATATAACAACAACTGGAATAGCTATTACAGTAATAGTCACTTCCTCACACATTCTCGAACAGGAGTTGGTGCCTGAATGAGTGTTTTGACAAGGTCAAAATTGGGATGAGAAAATGATTTATGATCCATTTGTTGTTCTTGGTGCGCCCACACACCCAGCAGTCATACAGCCCAGACAGTGAGCAGCCAGTTAGTCTGTGAGACCATGAGGAAGAACTCAAGGCCTGTCTGGAGGAGGGGAGAGGAGGCAAAGCGAGGGGAGGAGGGGGCTGTCGACAGAGCTGCATTTCTTGGATACGTGATCGCCATATCAGCAAAGGTTTGGGCCCTTTGTTTCTGAGACAAACACCCCATGGCCAGACTAAGAAAGATAGGCCCTTATTCAGGGGGAATGGGGAATGAAGCCTTCAGCCAAGAGCACATACGACACCAGCACAGGGATAATATTGCAGAAATGCAGAGCCACACAAATACTCAGCAATAAAGAGCAGAGCATGGAATCCAAACCAACTCAGCTCCATCAACACATCAGATACATCAGGTAGAGAAACACAAACAACAAGCTTTTAATTGTGTTTGCAGTTTGCACAGTTTATCCTGAGCACATGCTTAAAAAAATGCCTGGGCCAGTCAAACAATAACACCGCCACTTCAAGCTACCAAACAGACCTGAATTCCTGTCTCTATTATTCCAGCATAAACAGGCAGCTCACAGAATCATCTGTCCCTGAACGCTAATAACCTGCAGGGCAGTGCTCAGCCCCAATACTGGGGTATTTCCAGCTCCGGACTGGGACACGTCCCTGGAGCCACTCAGCCGACATTCACTACCCGTCCCCAAGCACAATTCCTGTCAGTTTGGGGTGATATGTGAGGTAAGGCTGCTGAGGGGATCACTGTAACAGTTTCAGGCAGTACCGCAGATTAGGATACTTTATCTTTCTCAAACCTCCACAAACCACATCTGCATGCATCAAAACCCAAAAATGACCAAAACTGCCAGACCTGTTTCACATCATCTTTAAATACCACTTGATTGAATGCAACAAAATGTTCACATACAGTACCAATGTAAATAGAATGCATGTTCTTAACCCACCAAATCATAATCGCAAAACAGCCTCTTCACTCACTACAGGTTTAATCTGCAGCAGCAATGAGTGTTGAAGTGCATGCATCCTAGTTTTCTAAACAAAAATCAAAAAAAAAAAAAAAAAAAACTTCAATCACTTATTTGAATCAACTGATCTGTCAGCATCTATGTGAATTATGAAAAATACACACAGCTACAGCTCTGTTAACTGACAATGTTCTGTAACTTACCATTTTTTAGAAGATGTGTCGGAATATCAGAAATACCACGTCATTCTGATGAAAAATAATGTTGCAAATATTTCATCCATACTTCATAAAAAAGATGAACAGTCAGAGGTACACATTAACAAACTAGTCTGTGCTAGCAACAGGCCTAGGTAATACATAAGCTTGTGTTTCTAGCACTTTCAAATATTACTAGCACAATTATCAACTGTCTACTCAGTGACCATAACTTAGAATGTCAAGCTTTTCAGCAACAGTGGTGAAAAATGAGCAGCATGGTTTAGTCAAATAGACAGCAAACAGTCAGACAACACAAATTAGCAAAATTCTGATAGCTGGCTCTGTAGATAATGTATTTTACAGTACCAGGGTTCAGTAATTGGTGCAGAGATTAAATAAATAAATAAATAAATAAATACATAAATACATAAATAAATAAAGCAACCAGCAAAGTGGACAGCAAAGGCAAAGTGTTTTGCTGCTTCACATAGAAGCTGAACCAAACTGCTGCCTTTACTTTCTCCAGGGATGACTCGGGTATCAGTGAAGCCTCTGCTAATCTTTCCAAAATTATCCTCCCACTCACTTAATTCAACTCTGCCCAATCAACAGGGTTAAGGCTAGTGGGCAGAATAAGGACCCAGTACAGACGTGCTGCTCTTTAAAGTGTGGACACTGGCTGATATGGTAGACTGTCCACTGTAGGTGCAAGTACACTAAAGGTTGGAGCATCCCTAATCTGCAAATCCGAAATGCTCCAAAGTCACAAGTGGAAAATTCCACACCTGACCAATGCAACTTACGACTATCCATACATACAACCGAAAAAAATACTGTATAAACTTTAAAAAATAAATAAACAATATATGTAAATATAAAAATTATGCTTGGTTGTACGTCCGCCTGTGCTAACGGCTGCACGTGTACGATAGTGACCGTCAGACAATATCCCGGCATTATGTACATCCTCTACATGCTACATTTGTACTTCTACATGTCACACTAACATACATCCAACTTGCGTCCATTTCAAGATACAACCAGTCGGTCAGAACGGAACTCGGACGCATGTCGGGGAATGGCTGTATATGCAAATATATGCAACTTCATGAGCAACATCTGCAGCCATGTCAGACATAATTGCACACTATTGAGACCAATCATCTGTTCAGCTCCCTGAGCATGTGACCTTGGCCTCACAACATTTCAGCTCACTGGTGAACCAACAGAGACCAGGCACCTTGAAGAAAAGCTGCAACAACCCACACTCAACTGATTGGAGAGGCTACACAGGAACCACTCGCATGTTTATGTAGGAATGGTCTACGCTCAATCTTCAAGGTGGTTACAAAGCAATGGCCTACACCCTATCATCAGGAGTTGTTGCGTAGCAAGAGGCCATGCCCCATCATCAGGGGTAGTTGCACAGCTCTGGCATAAGCCCTGTTGACAGGGGTAGTTACATGGCAACAGCCTATCCCTTGTCAATGATGGTTAACAATAAATATTGCCAACATCCCCTTGTCAAAGATGGCTCCATAGCAACTGTCTGCAGCTTTAAGAGCAGCACTGCACAGGAGGGTTACTGAGAAGCAGGGAAAGGCTTAAAAGGAAAGCCCCAACTAATCTGAATACCCCCCATACCCTCCTTTGAGGGTCATTTCCCTCTTTCTCTTTCACGCACACACACAAACACACCAACCCACGTCTTAGGACAGTGTTCAAGTAGACAGGGGCAGAATGTTTCCTCCATTCCACCAAAGCCAATTAATGATTGAGACAGCCCAAGCTGTGACCTAAAGTTACCACACAAAGCCAGCACTCTGACTGCATGAGCTGCACTGGACTTAACCCTCTTCACCTAAATCCCCAGAACCTAAGAGAGCCACGTAACACTGTAAAATACAACTTTATATAACCCACATGAGGCTATTTAGGTTTAAGCTCACTGGTAATAAGAGAATAAATAAGCAGTAAACACAACAAGACCATTTCATCTTTGGGGCATTTGGCTACTGGAGAATGGAATAAAATCTAAGCCAATAAGTGATATTAGTGCATTCTCAGGTATACCGACCAGGTTGTTTCAGAATGTGCAACCAACAGGGATTTACAATACTCCACCAGCTACATCAAGCATTCACAGCAGAGGTCTCAACATTATCTAGCATCATTTGAAAGGATTACCTGGGAAAAGCTCCAGTTTACTCCCTCAGGACAGACAAATATAACAACAAAGATAACATGCTATGCAGCCGGTCCTTTCACCAAACAAGCGGTAAGGGGTTAAGCAACTGGGCAAGGTATTGTAGGGCTAGAGGTTCAATTCCCAGATCAGGTACTGCTGTTGCAGCTTTGAGCAAAGTATTTAAATATAACTGCTCTGGTAAAATACCCAGAAGTACAAATACAAAAGTGCAACTGGAAGCTAAGGATATCACCACAACCTTTTGTATTGTTTGTTTTTCCCAAAGAACAGAGGAGAACAGAAGCCCAGATCAATAAATGATTACATGAATAAAAACAGACTCACCGTGACTCAGGCTCAGAGCCATGTTGCCGGAGCTCAGCACGTCATCAAACCTGTTGAGTATCGCTTGCAACCTGGGGATCGGGTAGAAAGGGGGAAAACAAACAAAAAAGGACACTGTCAGTTCACAGTAACAGATCAGAGGGTTCATTCAGGCAACACCTAAAAAGTTTTTACCTCTCCCTGAATACAACCTTTTCAGGAAAATGAACCTTCTGACAACTTAAGATTGCGTGCACTTGCATCCAAATAGAAACCCCATACGTGTCTGAACTGTAAACAGTCGGCTCCACAGTCAGGCATCACACAGTGAACAGCACGTAAACAATGCTTTTTACAGGTGCGATCACAACATTACTATCTAGAACCCTTGACAAACCAGATGCAGGCACTTTCTAAATTATTTTTTGGGCATACAAACCAAATGTGAAACTAACTGGACTGTTAATTCAGATGGACAACAGTCCCATTGCTTGTATCGATCTGTGGCACAAAACAAGCTGAAAGACATTAGAGAAATACAATATGGCCCTTTCACCCTCCACCAGCTTACAGGCCAATGTCACCATGATCCCCATGTTGAGAAGCCTGTCTGGCACAGAACAGTGGAAAAAGCCACCTCCCCAATACATCCAAAGCTATACCACCAAAACGTAAACAAACACACAGCACGGTGAAATGACAGTAATATCAGTAAAATAAACTCACACAAAGGATCCGAAAAAATCTGGAGGGGGAGAAGCAGCTCTCTGTACGTACCTTTCAGTCAGCCTATTGTTCCAGGTGCTAGCACTCAAAGCTGAGCAGTCCCAGAGACCTTCCTTAAGTCTTCTCTAAAACCCAGACCACGAGGGAGAGAAATCCTGTCTGCAAGTTCCCCTGTGCTGCGCTATGCCTGATTTAGTTTCTCGCCTGGGTGTCCCACATGCCGTTGCCGCTGCGCACGGGGGGAAAATACGACACAGGCGCACAGACGGGGTTTCTGACCGCCCCCGCTGCTGACGTGCTGCCCTTGTAACACAACGGGCAGGTGAAATAAGACCCTCACAGAGGAGGTAAGGGTTAACGGCCAGCGTGCCGTTTCTTCACCTACTCCCAGGGCCGTGACGTTGTGTGACAGTGCAACGCTGCTGCACCCCTTTACATAACCTCCCAATGGACACAAAAAACACACACACACAAATACACACAGCCTCCCAGCTCGCTGCAGGGGGCGGGACCTCAGGCCTGACAGCTGATCTGGCCCACACCCGCCACACGCTCCCCCTCTCTGTCTCGCTCTGTTGCAAGAGTCGCTGTGTTGACTGGGATCAGAACTGGTCACCTGACTCCAGCCATTCAGACTGAGACCCCGTTACGATAAGCTTGAAGTCTCTTCTTATTCATTCACTCACTTTTGCTTTCTCTCTTTTTCTATTACCTGAACAGAATCCACTGAGGGACCTACAAGTACATTTTTATGCAAAAAACATGTGTTCCTAGATCATATTTTGGTACAGTCTTTATCCCACACTCAAACACATACACGCTGGTAAAAATTAATGACATATAATTTGTTCTTGTCAACACCTTCTTGTGAAATGAATGAAACTGAGACATCTCACAGGGATATAAAATTACAATTTTAATCAGGCAACAGTACCTCTCATTGAAAAATTTAGCACACATGAATTCAATAACAGACAGTCTGGTTCAGGGAAACATGCAAATTATTCTGTAAATTCTTCTTTGTCCTTTTCAAGTTATAGATCGAACACATTATTGAAACACTGGTTAGGCATTTCCATAGAACAGTTGAATAGGATCTAGATTTCAACAACCTTTATTGGAAGCAGGTTTGAAGCAGAGGTAGTATGAGGTTTTCTGATGGCTAGGAATGCAGGGAAACTGAGCAGCACTGATCCCCCCCACTTCCCAAGCAGGGCCCCAACAATTACACACAGTCTGCACACACAGTGGCCATTCTTACCCAGACTGCCTCTCTGCCATCATCCGTTTCAACTGACTGAAGCTGTGCCGAACAACAGTCACCACGAGGATCAGGCTATCCCAAACACATGCTCGCACATACAGGCTAACATGCCGCTGCATAATAAGGAAGAACCAGTACGGGAATTCTGGTTTGCTGCTGATAACAGAAGTTCCCATGCTAGTATCGACCAAAGCCAATATTTATTATTTTCTTTCCTTTATTTCCTTTTATTTTGCTTTATATTACAAATGGAAACGGTAACTAAATGTATACATTCGCTGTATGCAGAAATTGATCTGTACAAACTTGAATACCTCTGATGTATGACGTAACAATTTTATCTGCATAACATCTTTCGACTTTCTTACTTGAAAAATAGTAAGGTTATCAGATGAACAAAAATTTCACCATACAACAACAAATATATAAATATGAATCAAACTAATGTTTCTTCAGGCAAGGGTCCATCCTATTTATCTACTGAAAAACTGACAGCAACCATTTGCTGAGGTCACTATTTATCCTACAAGCCGATCATAAATTACTGGAGAGGAATACAAGCCAATCAATACGATCAAGTTCAAAGCCAAATATTTTCTGTTCATTATGATGCTGGCTGATGAGATAACATGCTCTGACAGCACAGATGTGCCAGGGATACACAAATAATACTGATAAACATTCATGATTTCATCACAGATTATCATGTCTTCAACAGCCAAGCGAGCGAAGTTCAGGCTATATTTATTAGCAAAACCAAGGCTACAGCCACAGACACCGGCTAAGCTGCCTGTCTCAATCCAATCCCACATAAACAACCAGCGCTGGCCAACAGACTTCATTTATAGCAGAGCAGCAGTCTGTCTGACCCTAACACACAAAGAAACCATATGACCATTCAAGATTTATGATGTTGATGCCACTTGTCGCTCTATAATGGCATTCTGTTCACTGACTCACCCCCACAACCCCAACAGGAGCAGCAGAGAATTCATCACTGTGGCAGGGAAGAAAGCCCCTCTGTCCTGCTGCATTGCATGATCTGTCCTATGCACTCCCAAGGCTAGCAGCCCATAGAAAAGTGTCGTCTATTGTCTGATGAATGGTCCTAGCCCATCCCTCCGACTGCCCATAGCCTTCAGTGTTATATTTACATACAGAATCCTAGTTTAAATCCTAGACTGATGCACAACATACATTAAAATGTATTCTTCAACTATGGATAAAATCTGTTATAAAATATGCTATGCTTATATTCATAAAGGCTAATCTCATGAAATTTGTATTGTGGCAAATACATTTGTAGGTAGTGTATGAAAGATCCATGACACTTTTGCACCTCAGTAAGTGGTCTCTGACCATAGTGGAAAGAGAAATTTCACCTAGAATCTTACTTCTCTCCATGTGATAAGCAATAACTTTGGCTATAAAGAAGCAGGAGGTCTCAGGGGTGATTCCGATATTTACATCTGTAAAAGCAATTTATCAGTGACTTAGCACAGCACTGTTTTTAGGCACAATACAAAATTGTGCATTTTCTTATCATATCCACAAATCCATTTTAAGTTGCAAGTAAATGTAGGCATCTTATCATTCTCCATATTTGAATTCAATATAGACAATGGAAAACTTTTTATTCTGTTCATAATGGAATTCTTTTTTACTTTTCACTGGAGCACTTCACAGTATATGATAGCAAATGTATTTGATTCAGTTCACTGAAGTCAATGCCTTTTGTGTTTTTGCTCACTACATTTTCTATAAATCCTAAACCTCTTCAAATTTCACAACTATTCATACCCCTCTCAGAACCATTTTAGCTGCACATGGCTCACACCACCTTATTCCATTAATCCCTTTCTTCCGACCTCAGCCCATCACACTTCAGTGGAAAAGAGAAATAATTTCTAATTTTTCTAAGAATGTCAAGGTCATAAATTAGGTTGTAGTGCCACAAATTCATGACATATGAAGAACAGACTTTCCTTAGATTAATAATGTCAAACTAAACAGCTGCGACTACTTTGTTCATTAAAAGGTGAATGTTAGTACCTGACACTCACACACGCATACTCAAACACACAGTAATCACCAACTGTAAATATTTGACATTCATTAGTCAGGGATTATGCCATTCAAGAAAATGTTACAGAACCAGAATTGCTCTTTGAAACTCTGCTCCACCCTTTACATCACATGACCGGACATTAGACATGCATGGCAATAATGTATGGCTTTAAAGATTCTCAGTGCTCCACCTTCTTAACAACACACTCAAATGAGTCTCTCAAGGTCATGTGGAGGCACAAAACCAAACAGGTGTGGAACAGAGACAGAGCTTTGCTCCCTTGTCCCTTCATCAGAGAAACCCCAGGGAGAATGCATTTGGGACAGGGGAGCGGTTTTGGCTGGACTCACCGTGCTGCTGGCAGCTCCTGCTTGTGTAGGCTGGCTCTTACTTTCTCCCCCACATGCCGGTACACCTCCACCAGCGTGCTCGTTGCAACTTCACGAACCTGCAGGATTAGGACAGCAGAGACATCACTCCATTAGAGGCTGAAAGCAAGACTGTGCAGAAAAATGCAACAAACTCCTTAGTGGCTCTGAAACTCGACACTAGAGCGGTCACTGTCACCGTCTCTATGATCAGGTCCAATTACCCCAATGTATTGTATTACAGTGTGGCAAACAAAAACAATGCTTTGGGCATCTTAGCAGAACAAAAAGTCTTCAAAAATAGAAAAAAATCACATGAGTAGAACAAAATTTTTTCCAAGTACTTTTTTTATGACAGGCTCATTCACACATCATATTGTTTCCTATAATAAATTAATCATTTGTATCATAACTAATCAACTATCAGAATAAGCACAAATTTGCATTTGCACAGGTGGATGTCTAGAGAGAACTCGCATACATTGCTAAAACTTAGCATATTAGTTTTACTAACAAATGAGTGGAACTGTGTATGAGGCTGTATGGCTCCCTATCCTGCGCCCTGCTGTTAGGCTATCACTCTACACATCTCACCTGTCCATTAGAGTCTCCTGTCAGTGTGCAGAGGTACGGTACGATTTTGCTGAGGGTCAGAGGCTGAGCTCCATACCTGAAATGGAGGAAAGGGCAAAAGAGGTAAAACATTTTGGCAGTGCATTCTGAGAAGGGATAACAAGAGTCCTGAGGTGTCAGTCAGCTAACTAGGTGTCAATCAGCATCACACATGGTAACATCTCCACAATGGTAAAAGGAGCCTGGTTTTCCAATGCCTGAAAGTGCCCTCTGATGAGTTCAGCTGGGGACAGTTAAGGTGTAACAATAGCAGGAGGTCAGGAGGTTGACGCTAGTGAGCAAGCTGATGGGTGTGTTTTAGGGCAGTTTTGATCTTTAAAGAACTGTTTTAGGACATGGTTATACATGCCCACAGGTAAACAAAAGAAAACCACTTTCCCTATTTATCAACTTATCCTGTGGAACTTACAATTAATCTCAAGCTCAACTCATTTGCGTGCTAGTTATGGCTTCGGTTTGCCTTGTTTTGTGAGGAGTCTAAGCAGATTCAAATCTTCTTAAGTGATTTTGGCATTCCTTATGAATGAACGCCTTAGTTTCCACCTTCCTCACTTACACGCACGTTGACTGAATGAATGCAAACTTCTTTCAGCTAAGATTATTAAGCATGCAGCAAATTTCTCCTCACAAACAAACCACATAATAGAGTAAGAACCACTGTTCAGGGATTTGGGTTTGCATGAGTGAGGCCCCGGTGGGATGTTGCTGTTGTCCATTTTAGTAAGATCCAAATGAAAATAAATGCTCAGGTAAAAATTTTAGAATGAATGAAAAAATTCAAGTGGCAAAAAAAGATGTGTACACGTAGGGTCTGATTTTTGCTCTCTCACTCTCCATATGGCACGACAGGGTGCAGACAGTACTCACGTGTTCAGCGTAGAGACGAGACACAGGCAGAGCCCCTCTCGGCTCCGGAAGTTCTTGTGTTTAAAACCAGAAAGCAGACGTTCCCAAATGTACTGTTGGTAGAAAATTGAACAATTTTGCCTTATTTGGGATTGTGCACATTTTCTATTACCATTTCAATAATACATTTTTTTCCAGATATCAACTCTGTACTCTGTAAATAAAGACAGAAACCACAAAGGTCATATTTATGTAAATCCTACATGTGAATTGTTCCACATGCTTGCATTACTAATACACAAGTGTGGTCCACATATGTAACATTAATCCACTGCTGAATCCACACTGAATCCACAGGCACACATGGAACAAATGCAAACACATACACACTTATTTCTAGGAGGGGACAAACTGGGTGCTGTGACATATGTATGTATCGAGGAAACCAGGAATCTGAACTGTTTAAAGAGTTTTCATGCATAAAGTAGCACAGAATATTCTGTTTTCAATAAAAACAAAGCAGTTTTGTTCATTTCTCTCTCAGATGTAAAGGGGGTGTAAAGTTATGTGGGTGGATAGGAATTGTATGTTTTGAAGGGTCAGACCCTGTTTGTCTTGGCTGTTGGGGGACTGAACTGTGCCCAGATAAAACTATAAAACAGCAGTCAGAGACAAGGCCTATACAGAGGCATGATGAGAAGCAAAACAAAAGCACTTTATTAATCTAGGAGGTCTTGCTTCAAATGATACATAAAATGTATATGATTTCCATATGCATAACACCTGCTCACTCTGTCCTCATCATTTGTTATGTTTATTATCTGAGCAAAACTGTAATACTGCATTGGTCTATTTGTGCTATAATGAACACTTATAACTGAGTAATACAAAACCTTGACATTATTTACATTGATATATGCTGCCACAAATAAAGTAAATACAGACTGATTTAGGTCTAAGATGATGCAGCTCAGTGCTTGGACTGGCGCTAGCTCAAAGCCTGCTATTTTCTAATAAGTAACTATCCTAAAGTGCCCTTATCTGTATAAAGCATAAGAGTCACCGCCAGCTTTTGCCCCCAGGAGGAGCTGTTGTCCTCTAGAGCTCTCTCTCCCTCCTCATCTCTGCCTTGTACACAACTAATGCTGTGTGTTATGGCAGGGGTTCAAGCCACTGCAGAGCTAGACAGACTGAATGTCAGCAGTTTTCTCCAAATCATTACTGACTGAGGTATGGGCTGGGGCCTGGGGAGAGGAGGCCGCGCTTCTCACAGATCGTTTACCTCCCCACGCATCAATCCTCAGAGCTTGCTTTGGCCTTTGGTAGGGCCCTCCGGGTTGATAAGAGACAGGCCAAGCGGTACAGCTCCGAGTGGTTTTTTAATTTGGCTTATCAGTGGTAGGAAAAGAAAAACATTGGTCTGGATTTGCAACAAAAAAATAATAAATCTACAAAATAAACAGACGAATTGGAATGTTCATTCTCAGCCATTGTGGGCCCACTGTAGGGACTTCCCAAAGAGGAAGACAAATAGACAGGCAGCACCTGGCCACAACTTCCCCACTGTGAAAACCTTTCAATGCTGTCTCTGAATCCAAACAACAGTGCAGTGCAGACGGTCTGAATGCTACCCCATCACTTTATTTAATTGTACAGAATGATGTACTGTTTTCACAGATCTATGAAAAAGGTAAAATAAATAAGGACTGGAACACTACTATTTCAAAGTATTTTAAAATGTTTTTCAAGGCCCTTTCAGAGTGAAATGAACTTTGCTGAATTACTTACTTTGAAGTTGTAAACTGTATCGTAAAAAAATTTCAGCTGCAGGACTAACCTGGAAATCTGTTCGAATATGTACTGTTTCTGTGTCTCTGCCAATATCAGGCACAATATGGACTCTGTAGGATGGGTCAACAGTGGTCTGAGCTAGCGAGTGCTTGAGAACAGCTTTACATACAGGTGAGTGAAACATTTTAAAACAATTCCCAACTACTCCATGCAAACCATTGTGAAAGGTAATTCTGGATCATACAATACCGCTCTCAAAAAGTGGGGCTGCCTAGTCTAAGCAGGACCTCTGTCTACCACAGCCACTCACCATGACTGGGGCTGTCTGTTCCATTAGCCTGAGGATCAGCGCCTGAGACTGCTCCCTGACCTGCTCCTTAGAATCACCCAGTCTGTCGATGAAGGCAGGGACCACTGAGGAAGAGAAGAGGAGAGATACAGGGGAGAAGAGAGAGACATATTGCTAGCGTGAGATGTCAAAAACTAGTAAGGGCAAGTAAGGGCAAAGTATATTTACAAGAACAATGAGGAAGATCACACTTGACCTGCTCCCCTGTACAGTCTGACCTGAACAGCACCCTCCAGTGGATAGAAAGTAAACTGTTAGCTATGGAGAATGTTTCCTGAAACCAATGAGCCTGCATCCTAGCTGCAGTAGGCCATTCAGTTCACTGTAAACTTTAAAACCCAATGAGATGCAGTGATACCGATCAAGCAGACAAAATCACCTGATGACCACTCCATTTCAATCTGCAGTGACATTATACAGGCATGGACTGCAAACAGTTGCACAGGGACAACCTTTCTGACACTTGTGCGTCAGCTGAGAAAAGTTGGTGGGCTGTGCCAGGCAGGGAGGTAAGCACACTGTCACACCTCACTGTATCACAGAACATCCCTATGCCTTTGACAGACACAGTGCCATGTCACAGGTTACCATCTTAGACACCTGGGCAAAGAGTACCACCTAGTGAGCGCCGCCCAGCATGAAGGCCGCTCTTGGCACGGAGAGAGAATTTGCTCATAGTAATGAACTCAGTCTTGCGTCACCGACCGCCTCAGCCACATTTTAATTGTGTTCATCTGTCAATCAGCGCTGCTTGTCCCTACAGCTGTGAGCACCCAGCAACGAGTGTATTAAATAAGTCATTAAGCAAGTCGCTCAAACAGAACTTTAACTGGGTGAGTGCTTCTCCCGAGACACTCGCATTACTATAACATTCCTACTCTTGACAGATGGGTTTCATCCTGGGTGTCTTACATCTCTGTAATGTGCCACAGCTTACACACACATGCTCCCAGCCAGCTCTACAGCTGGATTTGTACAGAAGCGTTAGCTATAGTTACTGATATATAGGGAGTTGGGCAGAAGCCCAGCTGGGAGTCAAACCTCCCTCCCCTCAGTGTCAGTGCAGTGACCTAGCCTCCACATTACTTAGTGGGAGGTTTGATTCTGGTGAAGCAAAGCTCAAAGCCCCATGCAGGGCAGTTTCATGTCATGTTAGGATGAGCTCATGTTTAAAACCTGAAACGCCTGCATGATGTATTTGAAGAGGAATATCAGCGGGGGAGGGTTTGGGCAGGACCCTCCCACCCAGAACTGTTGCTTCCACAACAGGCTGTTTCCCTGGAAACCCACAAAAACAGCCCTCAAACATGGCAACTCAGACAAAGGCAGGCTATTGATTGAAGGTCACTGCTGGATGGGTAAACACTCCATTGTTAAATGCCATTGTTGTGAGGTTATGGATGAAGTAGACATAAACTCATACTCCAGGGCAATGAGAGCATTCCCAAGTGCAGATGGAGAGCAGGGGTTTACCCAGCACAGCTGAGGATAGAGCAGAGTCTGAGCCAATGCAGTGCTTCCGTGTCTTAGCGCTGTCAGAGTCGGCCTCTGTGACTGCGCCGAGACTGCAGGCCCGCAGGCCACAGGGCTGACTGTCTGTGTTTTGTGGAGAGTGGACAATAGCTCAGCCCTCCACCCGCTACAGATCACAGGCGTTACAGCGCCTATTAGCTCTGCCAGAGCAGAGAGCCGAGAGCAGCTGTCAGCCTACCACACATCAGCACGATGGGAGCAGCTCTGGAGCATGCCGCTAAAGCGTCAACCGCCAGGTGATCGATTGAGTGGGCGCGACTGTCCACTCCCTGCAGAGCGATGCTGTGGGTCCCACTGTCTACGGGAGTGACAATCACAGCTGTCATCGCCCACACCCTGTGGGTCAGAGGTGTGGGTGTGTTTATTAGGGTTAGGACCGACAATGTGAGCCTTCCATGGTAGCTCATCGCTTCCCCTTCCTCATCAGCACTGCTGGTGCACTGTTTTCCTAAGCGCTACTGACCACCGCTCGCCCAGGTGCAGGAAACGCCCCCCCAGCCATCTGTTTCTTCTTTTAAAATCAAATAATGGTCCTCCCAGCTGCAGGATCCGAACCAGACAGCATGTGCAAGATGAGCTCACCCGTAAACTCGGTCTGTGCCAATACAACAATACTCCAAACATAAAAATATTAAACATAATGAAACACTGAACTACCTCCACAGCATGATGCAGACTACAAGCACAACCTAGCCCACCAAGCAAATCTATCCTGACTTCACAGCAATGACAGCCTGCCTGAAACACAATCACTGTTCAAATCACTAAACCACAAGCAAGCATAACAGACTGCTCATCCATTACAACCTGCAGTAAAACATCTTGGCAGCAGCAGAATGATGCTATTGTAATCAATACTGATTAGATATGCAGGAGCTTTTATGGCTTGTGTTTTTATATATTATCTTTGGTGTTTTCCATATTCAGGGCTGGACGTGCCTGGCTCAAAAGCAGAATGGAAATACCAAACACAGACATCCCAACTGCATCATGTGGGTTGCGAGTACATCTCTTTAGGTGTTATGCCATCTACTACAATGGACTTTTTGACCTTGAGGAGGTAACAGAACTTGGAGCATTCCAGCCTAGATGTGAAAAATCCACAAGACAAGATTGCATTAGTCTATATCAGAGATAACATACAACGAGATGTTTGTTAATGCAAAAACAATGCAGGATGCAGAGGGTGTCATTTCAAACCCCAGACTGTAAACAACACTGCAAGCATGGCACACTGCTGCTGTGACCAGAGTACACACAGGTATGATCTTTATTATTATGGAGCACAGGTTCTGGAAAAATACATTTGGTGATTTAATTTCAGGTTACAGTACAGTAGGGAGAGGCATGGCTGTGGAAACATACTGTGATATCCATCCACAAAGTTAAATTAATAAAGCAACTTGTAGCTGTCAGCGCAGAGCTCCACACTGCTCGGCTCGGAAGTGACCCCAGATGAGATGGCTGAGGCTGCAGCGCCACAGTCCCTCTGTCCACGGGCTCTTCAGCCACCCCCACCCCGGTCATGAGCGGCAGAGTCACAGCCACCGGGGGGTGCCACTCTTCTGGGAAATGGACAGCACAGGCTAACCCGAAAACACGGCGGCTCGGGCCAGGAGGTGAGAGCAGTGCGATTAAGAGAGCTAAATATAGGAAATGACAAGTAATTTGACAGAGGGATTCGGGCTGGAGCATTTTATCTGGGACCGAGCTGCAGAGTTCAACCTCAGGACAATGCCTGGGCACTGCAGAGGGGAGGGGATACTGAAGGACATTCAGGACACCCCAGTAACACCTGCCTTGTCCATTTCAGGGTGCAACACAGCTGCATAACCAGCTGGCAAAAGAGCATGATGGCGAGTAAGCACAAGCCAGGCCATCCCACTGGCTCCGCATAAGCAGCTATGGAAACGGATAAAAGCTAAAATCCATTGAGGGCAGATTCCCTGGAAAATCTCGGGAGATTTCACCTAATGCATACAACACCCATATAAATACATGTCCCGAAGATGTACAGATGTCACATCAACCTGAACTGACCTCAGCCCTCAGCCAATGATAGCCAGGCCCACATATGAAGAATAACTTTGAGGAATACTCAGAAAATAAATATCCCCTCTACCATTTCTGCCTGCAAAGGTATTTTATTACAGTGGCCTCCACATCGGGTGAGTCTGGGACACTGGAGAAATGGACATGGCCTTACCTGTTCCCACATAGCCTCTGAAGCGTTCTCCCAAGCGGTCCACAAACGCTCCGATAATGTCTATCCCCAGCAGCGCCACCTGCAGGACGGGATGAGAGGAGAGACAACATGTGAGACAGAAACCCACACATCAGAGGCAGACCAAAATATTGCAAAACACATACTAAATATGAAGGACCTTTTCCAGTACAAGCTGTCTTTCTATAATGTGGAAATTCTGCATTGGTGTCAAATATTCCTCTTTTTCGGCACTTCTTCTGGCACTTACAAACCTGTAATTCGTGCTGGAGGACAGAGTCTCAAGATCTCTGCTGTGTACCAAGGTTGGGTTAAAAGTCATAATAGGACTGAGGCAGCACTCAAGTCAGCTACACACCTTGATATTTAAACCACAGTATTTACACCAGAATATAATAGAGGAATACAAATGTCCACAGGCCCTATAGGACTGTCACGGGTTGGTCAATATTGCCCTTGATGTAAGACTGCACTGTTGGGGCGTGTGGACCTGGAAAGGGTTTCCATTTCACTGAGAGAACAACAGGGGATTGCTTGCGCAGACCGGTGCGCTGGTGAGTCCGAACGGTGATAAAGTAATAATAAATCTGTAATCCCGTATGGCCCCTGACAGGCCGATAGAGCTCCCCAGGGCCCACCTTCCAGGAAAGCCATTCAGGTCAAGCGACTGCAGGGAAGCTGCGATTAATGGCACCAGGAGCATAACAAGACCAGTGATGTTAACAGACACCGGAAAGAAAGCAACCATTGGAAAAGTCATCCATTTGGTCATCCATCTTTATTCTGCAAATATTTATGATTAAAAAAAAGAATGACTTTGCCAACATTAAGATGCCAGTCCAATCCAGGGCTAAATACATTTTACAAAGGCAAAAAGTTCCTTTTTTGGTGGGAGGACTGTTAAAATGGCTTAAAGTAAACGTCAATCAGAATTAATTTCCCTGGCATTTTAGCAGAGTGCTACCACGCAGAGCAGAATATTAAAGAATACGTCATCTTCTAACAAAGCAGTGAGCCCATTAGATCAGGAGCCCATTAGCAGCAGGCAATGCGTAATTCGGGGAGAATGTGGGCTCTGGGGTTTGCCATTTCCTGCCTTTTAAACTTGAAGTAAAGCTAGGTGTGTGTGTGTGTGTGTGTGTGTGTGTGTGTGTGTGTGTGTGTGTGTCTGTTGTGTAGGAATCAGCCCAATTTGTTCAGCCACTGTGACTCAGAGGAGTGAAACCATGGATACAGGCTGGGTTGTCAGACAGCCCCTCCCCAGAGCTGATTCAGGGAGGGCCCTACTTACAGCACGGTATGCAGTAACCCAGGCCAGGCTGTCTGGAGCTGCACTGAGCTCCCCTTCACATGAGCAGGACAGGCCCAAGTCCAGCATGGGACAGGGTTACTGCCAACAGGTCAGGCTGAGTCAGGGCTAGATTTTTAACGCTCCTGACATGTCTAAACAGGGCGCTGCTGCTGTCCAGCATCTAAGAGCAAGGCAGACTGTGTCATTTGGGGGAAGGGGGTTCTGTCCCGGGACATGTCTTCTGAATCCCCGGGTCTCTCTGTCAGAGGGAGTTAGAGCTGAGCTGAGCAGAGCTGAGCTAAGTTGGGAAGGCGGGATGAGGGGGGGAGTCAGGTTTGGAAACAGAACAGTCGGTCGGTAGCCACTTTGCAGAATAGCACTGTTATCCATGACCATAAACCCACCATGGGCACGGACGCTGTGAGGCCAGCAGTGTCCTTGACTATTGCTGTCCTCCTGACCAGCCCATGGGGGCACTTGCTTGGCAGCAACTGGCATGAGGGAAATCAGACACTAATCTGAATGGCATGGTTCATTTTAACAGCCTTAAACCACACCGTCCTCCAAAAGATCAGGACAAGTCCTGAGTAGTTAAAGGGAAAACCATTCAAGACCCAAAAGTCAGAGAATATTCGGAATACAAGACAAACTTATGTTATAACAAGACTCCCTCTGGTGGTGAAATGGTGTAGCTGCCAAAGTCTGTTGATCACTCAATGAGTACAGGCCTGCGTCTCAGTTGCTGATCCCATCTACGTGGTACAAAGAGTTTAGTGAGCTATGGGGCACTGTTAGAACTACTTCCTCAAAACTAATAATATAATAGCTGACAAAAATATGCAACCAGTGAGCCAACAAAACAGGTAAGGAGTGAACGTGCGCACAGGCTAATCTTTGAAACTTTGAAGCATAATGATGGCTATAAGCGACCATTTTCATTTTCTAAATTACTGCACGCATGCAATATATTATCATATTACTCTCTTTCTCATTCTAACTAGCACATTAACAAATTTATGTTTCAATACTGTTCACCTTCACTACCTGTCCCTCGCCTTAGGCTACATTCAAAATAAGAATTCTTGTAATTATTTGAGCTAATTCCCTCCCAGTTGTTTGTGTTGTCTTGACTGACCTTTATATGTGGCGTCATACTCTTCAGCAGTAATCAAAACACATTTTTCTCCAACTTTCCAGACCTGTCAGTCATCATCATGTAATCAGCCCTGCCTTAGGGAACACTGCCTGAGGAAGTGTCTGCTTCTTCCACTGTGATGGGCTGTAATGGAGTTTATGGCAAATTCCTATCCTTCACCCAACTGGGTTTCATTTCAAGTCTTTCATTCTGTGGTCATGTCCATTATAAAGACCTACTTACTTACAAATAATAAGGCATGAACAAGCTAATGATGATTAAATTAAATCAAAGAATACAGCATGCATTACAAACAAAAGAGAAGAATTTAATCAGGTGCTGAAACCCAGTACTGTTACAGACCACATCAAACATATACCAAGCAGTCACAAGAATTGTTTTTTGAAAAGGAAAGAAAAATGATTCAATCAGACAATACATTTTGGCCACATTCTTTAAAAAGTTTTGCTCATCAAAGCCAGAATACACAGAACGATCCCCACCCCGCCATAACAACCAGCAGCTGAAGCTGACAAGGCCTGAGATGATTACCTAATACAGGCCCTTTGCCCGTCCCTCCCCCTCGCTACGACGGCACTGCCACAGCCCATCAGCCTCAGCTGCAGTGTTTACAGGAAGCGTGGCGTAGCCCGTCCACCTCGCCCTCACCACACGCCAACCCTACTGGAGCTCTGGAGAGGCTACAGGGTTCAGCAAACTGTCTGTGGCTGGGAGGGGAATCTCTGACCCGGCAGGGACATGTGTGCCCATATCGACCCTTCTGCACACTCTCCCAACAGCTCCCAGGGTGAGTACTGTTAAGTAACCGCTCTCCCTCCATGTCCCCAAAACTCTCAGAACCTGTAGATCCATGTATGTCAGAGGAAAATTACTCAGGAGCAAAGACAAACTCTTCTCACAGACAAACTCGCAGCATCCAATAAGGGCCATTTTAAAATACAAATGTGGAGCGAATACAAAAATGTTGACAAAGTAAAGCTCACAAGAACACTCAAGGAGCTTCCCCTTATTTTGCTTAATGTTTTACCCCTCATCTGTGGTATTTGTACTTGGTTCAAATTTCATAAACAAAGTATAAATTCTTCAGCTATTTATCACCCCTGTTGAAATTTGGTTTGCAAAAAGCTTCAAGTTCAATATCTTTCTGATAAGAACACCCTGCCAATGAGTTTTCTAGAGGTATCAACAAAGGCATAAATTTGAGTTTGATCTCCATTTCCTGAAAACCACATGACCAGTTTAAAACCACTGCAGCACTATTGGACTATGCCCCTTATTTCTTTATGAATTTACCTATGAAAAACGAATGGGTTTGTTTCAAAGAAGTGATTTCTCAGAAATGAAACCATGAAACAGAGAGACAGTGGTATGGTATTACTCATAAGACTCTTGAGAAAATGTACCTTGCATGGTTGTAATGTAATATCTATTAGTCGCATTTGACGCTGGATTCCAGCACCAGACCTAAATATTCAATGGTGCCTTGAAGCAATTCTCATACAAGGTCATGATGGAGACACATTTGAACATCCCATGTTTCATTCCTCTGGCAAAAAAATCTGGATCTAACAAGCTTAATTCCTTATACCTTTTAGCTTTTTCCCTCATTGAGGACTTGCTGATAACTGCTTCTTGGTTGTAAAAGTGCATACACAGGAGAAGTAGCTGAAGAAAAAATCCTTTAAAAAAATGGAAAAATGGAAAAACTCTGGCTGGCTCCGCTCTCACCAGTTGTTTTTGGCAGCGTGAGACAAAACTCAACATTCCAAAGACATACCGTAAAAATATTGGGTCACCAATGAGAAGAGACCAGCTTCCACATGCATTACCAATTTTAGTAAACTGGAGGAAAGGAAAAGGGAAAGGGCCATGGGTTTTCTTTATTTTCCTTGAACAGATGTCTGAGAACTTCTTGAGTTCAACAGAAATGAGATGAGTCCTGCTCACCATTTACAAAGAAACAAAATGGCAACATGCCTAACAATCACTGCTTGTAATGTATGAGCTGAAAATTAAAAACATGTTCCATGGATCAAAGGAATTTAATGAAGAGATACTGTTAATATATTCATAATAATGATTGAATTATAGCCTAAATAAGACAACAAGCAGGACATGAAGAATGAGGGGAAACATTTTAGTCAATCTCTGTTCACAACTATCCATAATGGCTTCAGTGAGTTTATCGCTGCAGTGTTTAATACTGACTTGGATGGAAGCAATGTAGTCTGGCTGCTCTGCCCACAGCTCACTTGAAACTAGGCCAGCGCCAGCAATATTTGCAGGCTGAGCTGACATGAGTCAGCAAAACACAAAAGTATTAAAATAAAAACTCTCTGAACCTGGATCAAGGAGGAAAATAGAGCAACAAGTTCTACTCTTCAAAGCAGAACTGCCACAACAGGTCTGAACTTAATAGGACTCTTTAACTTTATTATAAGGTGCTATGACTTAAATGGCAGGTAGCTTTTCCCAGGGCTTGTCGCAGACTTTCCCACCTCTATTCTATGGAACTGCTGTTTAGATGAACTCTTTTGATTTTGTATCTGTGAGAGGAAAGGTGGGGCCTGCATGCCTCTGGCAGAGCAACAGATTCACCTCATCATAAAAAATTCAGCTGTGCCCAGGGAGGCATGAACAGGCCTGGCGTACCTCCGACAGGACGGGCATTCTTCACTCACTGTCACGCAGTCACTGGGCTTCACCACTCCAATGCAAACGATAAATGGACTTCCCTCCTTCTGTCTCTTTCCCCTTGTCTCTCTCATCTATCCATTTCTACATCACTCTTCCTCAATGTCTCCTTCTTTCCCTCCTCCTTCTCCCTCTCTCTCATCTATCCATTTCTAGATCTCTCTTCCTCAATGTCTCCTTCACCTTCCCCATCAATCTCCCCAAACACCCTTCTCTCTCCATCTCTTTGGCTGTTTTTCTCTCTTGCACTCGTCCCTCTCCCCTGCAGCAGATGCACTTGCTCATGCTGAAGTGCCCCTTAACTACACATCCTTTACTGCAGTAATGAGCTTGAGGACCAATGCTGCACTGTACCAGCATGGACAGCACACTCATCCACCCACTCACCCTCACTCTCCACCACGTCCAATTATGGGCTAATTCATGAGATCATCAGGCATATCCAATGTGGCATTCAAAGATGAAATGGGAAAAAGTTCTGCTGGAACCCTTTGACAAATGAAGCAGCGTGTTATTAGGAGAGATTGATTTCAGCAGGGAAGGCATTTGAGGCTGCCACAAATGGCTGAACTCTAATCTGCTGCTGTGCTTTACAGTTGAAGTTCTCATGGCAGGGGGCTGGGTGGTTATTAAAATTAAATGAGCTGCAAAGGAGTGGCTGGATTCAGACTCTTCTGTAGTTTGGATTGGTGCAGCCAGTGGACAGACGCATGTGGCGTGGTGTGGTGCTACAGGAACGCTGTAGCAGCTGTAATTCTTGTTTCCCACTTTCATAGTCCATAGCCACCAGATCACAATGGCAATATGTGGTAATACTGAACATGAAACAAGTGAAAATGGAAAACAGCCTCCTCAAACCTAAAATCCCCAAAACAAACTCCACATGTGATGTGAGTAAGACAAAGCCACACACACAGGCATCTTCAATCACTGAACACAGAGCACTGGACCATACAGTACGCACACCTCCCTGGGGCTCTGAATATGGACAGCCACACTGTCAGCAGTCCCACCAACGCCAGACATCAGGGCCCAAGGTCCCCAGTGCCATATGGCCCTTCATACTGCAATCTGGACTGGGTTCAGTTACTGTTCACCTGCAGACAGGGGACCACTGGTTGTGGAAGGGCACTGCTGGCTACCTGGGCCAATGGAACAGAGGGAAGAGGGCTACACACCATATGTCCAGGGAGTGTGGATTAACAAATACAGCAATCATGTAGACAGAAAACCACTTTTAACACATTTAACTGGGGAACCAAAAGGTCCATGACTACATGTTCATGGAAATGAACAATCTGTGAGCCATATGAAAAATATGAAAGTATGCATTGTGGGAATTTCCAGCATGATTTGAGGAAATGATTTGCTAGTGTTTACATAATCACCATCTTTCTCTCCAGAAAATTTTCACGGCTGTTTACCCAAATAAAAAACCACAATAATTGTATACATGCATATGAAAGCATGTTTGGGATAAGGCGTTATGCTCTGTGTGTCTGGGTTCCCTCATCACCTCTGCAACATATGTTGGTGGGAAGTAATTTCTGAAAAAAGTTCATTTTTAAGAAGGAAGGGTGAGTTGAGTGAAACTGTAAACAGGAACAAATCCTCGTGGTGCCAGGAGGAACTGCAAATAAGCCAGTCTGGCAGAACTGCAGTAGACAGTAAGAGTTAGTTAAAAATGCAAGGCCAGCTCCTTTATACTGAAACATTAAAAGTGACTCTGTGTGTAAGACAGATGCAATATTTATGGCTGCTGCAGCAGTGAAGATCTCTGCAGAACCATCTGTATGCACACAACCAGGGGGAAGAGAGGGAATTGTCATTTTAATCCTGGAGGTCTAGTTGCCGAAGTTTAAGGAAACCAAAAGGCACTTGTGTTGACAGTATTCCGGTGCTCTGCAGAGTAATAGCATGGGCGGGATAAGGGGAGAAGTATGGCTGCAATGCGGGGGTGGAGCCTATGGCTGGAGCTCGTGCTTCTAGCCACAGGTATAGTACTTTGATCAAATGAACATCACAACCACTAATCCTCAACTAACCCTAAACCCAAAAGACATTTTTTGCCTTTCCACATGGCTTCGAGGCACTCTGTACTCAATGAAGATGTCTAAAAAGAATTGTGTCTGCAACTGCAGGTTGCTTAAGGTGCCTGTGGTGATAGTTCTGGCTCCACCCTGCAGCCAGGAAATCTCGGCTAGGAGATGGAGAGGCAAGACAGGCCGTTTAGTGAAGGAGAGACTTCCTCCGTGAATTATTCATGACTGCTTGAAGAGGAAGCACGTGCCGTCTCTGCAGCACAGCGGCAGGGCGGCATCCGAGGGTCAACCAGTCTCCTTAAGAGCTCCACCTGAAAACACAGTCTGATAACCCCCTCGGGGAAGGCATTTACAAAACGCTTCCAAATGACCTGCATTCAGAGAACAGATCCAGCTTGACAACAGCCCTCACTCACAGCTGACCACAGACGAGGCTCAAAAAGTTTGCCCCAGGAAAGATCCCAGATCAGTTTATGGGATTTTTTCATGCCTCTTCTTAACAAAACAACTGAGGTTAACAGTACATTGAGCTGACCCAGGATCAGTACTACATATATCCTAACAACTGCAGAACTCAAATGTAGCTCCTGTATACTCCTAGTAACACACAACTGCTCCCGACAAATCTCTGAAGAACATCAACGGATTGAAGTACCGGAACATTCAAATATTAACAACTAAAAACTCCCCATTAAGAAAAAAATGTTTTAAATAAGACAACACTAATTTCTGTATGTATTCTCCTTGTTTGGCAATGGAGATCTTCTGTGATTAGAAATTGCTTCAGCCATGTTATACCTGAAGATAGCCTATATGAAGGGAACAAACCGTTTCTCCATTGCACTGTGTTAACTGTGCAACCTCTTTGATATGTGTACAAATGCAGGATTAGACTACACTGCATTGAGTTTAAATCACAGTTCAGAAGCCTATCAAGACCACCTGTTTTCATCCCTCCAAAGACAAGCTTTATTAGCAACGCCTGTCACTTCAAAGACAGGCTGAGAGAAAAAAAAAAAAAACAGCAAACCCTGAAGAAGAATCAGCATGCAGGTATCTGGGCATAAACTACAGCAGACATCTTTTAGCATGTGTTCTAAAACCTCATCATAAACATACTCAGATTTATTTAGCACTGGTGCATGATCGGTGGATTAACTAAAGCTCTCAGGTATGCAAAACCAAAATATACCCCAATGATCCAGAGTCTGAACTAACTCAGCTCTTCTGATGCTGGAAAAGGAAGTGTGGACCATGACCAACCCAAACACTGTAAGGAATGAGAAAGTCTTCAGAAAAGACTCTGTTGCATCTGTCTAACAATGAACCCCCCAATCAGAATATCAACACACAGATTGTCTCATGCAGTTAGGAATATATGCATGCAGTATTTTAAGGTTTCTTGTACCCGAATGAACGCTAGATCTCCCTGAGTACTCTGTGTGGCTTGTAGTGCAGCAAACATTCAGCGCATCAGAGACAAGCATTTGTTAGAGGTGATTCAGCTCAGTTTTCACAAACAATGATTTTCTAAATGACTGAGCACATGAACATTATTGTGGTAGCTATTTTATTCTAGAAACGGTCAGACGGTGGATTAAAATAGCTTAGTCAGTGACTCTGTGAAACAGATCTAAAGCTGAATACTCAACTGGGTAATTATGTTCTCCTCTGGGTGAAAGCACACACATTTGTGCCCCAGTTAGCCATTGGCACAATTAAAGCCATGTATGCGAACTGGTGTAAAAACAGGACCTCAGTTACAAGTAAACATGCCATCAGATTACATTCATCCGAATTCTAGAGACTACATCATCTACAAACCCCATCATTTTCAAGATGATTACACAGCCCTGCTAATTACCTACTTTACATAAATATTTATACTTATGACCAATAGCTATAAATGTACTTAAGTATCTGTGTATTCAATTTGCATGTGGCAATGAAGCACAGCACCATCATGCTCTGTGCCAGTGACTGAGTCCAACCAGTTCTCCTGCGAGAGATTTGTACTTACTTTGTATCATAACTCATAGAAGTTATTATATCAAGTAATTTATTCACCACACCCATTGCATTGTGGCCAATATAAAGCTTTGTTTTATAAGAAATGTTTCCAACAGCAGCAAAATAAAAACACAACTGTCTTTGTCCTGCACTGCTCATTCAGGTTCTAGTTCGGGCATGTTGATTATCAGATCAGAGAGGGATGCGCTGAGACTGCGCCCGGTCTGTGGAGTGCCACACCTGGGATGTGGAATAGGATAAATATCAGCAAAACCACAGTTCCACTGAGGTATCTGAAATCAGGCTGGTACAAACAAGGCAGTCAAAACAGGGACTGTGAATCAGATGAAGCAATGTCTTCTGTTCACAGAAAAATCTTGCCAACCTGTTGTTATTTTAAAACACGACATCTGTATTTTGTTCCATTGCTCTCAATATTGATACAGCTCTGCTGGATTCACAGTGGAACGGAACACACCATGGAGGGAAGTGGAGAGATTTGAAAACCAAAATAAGCATCAAACGGCCACATTATTTCACTTAATATCGAGTCATCTCGGCACAAAGGGTGCCAGCTGGGCTTTGAGTCTTTGGAGTTGTGCCTGTATTGTGAGGGAAAGTGCTCTCTCAGCTCTTCCACACGAAGAAGCTTTCAATCATTCCCAGCCCTTTATTAGATTTACAAGAGAAAGGAGTGAATAGCACAGGATAAACATTCTGCCTTCCACAAACAGCCATCAAGACAGCATCAAAAGGCAAAGGATAAAATGGCACACTACCCTCTCACCCCACACCCTGGCAGCATACGGACTCCAAATTGGTGAACCACACCGCACTCAAAAAGTCAGACGCTGAATGAGTAAAGACTGATAAAGAAAAAAATATTTGCAGCTATTAAAACATTTAAAGAACTCCATGCAAAAGCCTAGTGTTTGTTCATTACTTGTTAAAACAGTGGGATGCAGTTGTGTAGGAATAAAGACTCATGAATATGATAAGATTCTAGTTAAATGCTGGTGACAGATCAACCCTCCATGCAAATAGCAATTCCCTCACATTTCTCTCTCTCACACAGACAGACAGACAGACACCACATATACACAAACAGTCTGTCAGAGTTTTTGGATGAGGTTCACATTGCTGCTGAACGGAGTAATGAAACATTACACCAGTGCTGGAAGACATTAAGACCCAGCCAAAGACGGTGTGCATCCCTTGGTCTCCTGCCTCACCCTTGGCTCTTACACAGCCGTGCACTGCAACCTCGGCCCTCCGAGACAGCCTGCGCATCCTGCAAGTGACATCATCATCACAGCCGCCCAATCCTGCGTCACAACAGTGCCCCACCATACAGCTGGCTCACATTGAGCCAGCATTTTTAATAATGTTCGACCCGAAACACAACCAGGTTTTCACAAGCTATGCTTTGCATTATTCAACCGGTGCTTTTCAGAGTTTGACCACAAACGCCCTCTTGACCTACCACACACCAAGGTCCAAAAGCAGCCACCGTATTAATTGTCCGAGCAAGAGTACACTAATGTCTCACCAAACCACGGGGTAAAACCATGTCTGTGGTTTTCACTGTTCACCTGGCAAACATCCCATCCACCCAACACACAGCACTACCCAGACAGAGCCTATGCATATTGCTCTGCTAAGACCACAACAATTCTGCTACCACACCACACAGCTGGGCCAAAAACTATGTTGTGATTTGCTCTGTTGCACCTAAAGTTCTTGATCAATTTAATACCAATCTGAAACGTAGCTGAATAAAGGTGGACCATCCTTTTATTGTGATCCAAAAACATTTTCACATCCCCAAAGACATTCAGAAACAAAATTCAATAAACACCACTCACTGATTTTAAATAAAATGTCGACATTCATGTTTGCATGTTACCTACAATAAGGGAGCTTTCAATCAGCATCCTTTGAGCAGCATCACTGCACTTGTCCTCACTGTACTTTGTTCAATTTACTAAACACGCTCAT
The DNA here is from genome assembly GCA_022829145.1 of Albula goreensis. NCBI lineage: Eukaryota > Metazoa > Chordata > Actinopteri > Albuliformes > Albulidae > Albula > Albula goreensis. The sequence continues at coordinate 17,969,482 of CM040743.1, read as the reverse complement.
CAACCAAAGGACAATATGCCGCTATCGGATTCTTCCGTCGCAGTGTGTGATAAAGTATATTCTACGATAAAAGAGCCCAATGACATAAGCCCAATGACATCATAGAGTGCTACAGATGTGGCTTTAAGCAACGTTTCATGGAACATAAGAAAAAGATTTTTGTACAAATCAAATCCAATTAATCACAATTCCAACAAAAGCGCACTTTACAAACAAATACACACCTCGTTTTTTTTTTTTTTACAATTTTAACAATTTATCTTCCAATCTACTGAGCTATTAATTTAAGTTACACGTACAACTCAACACGAATTTGTTCATTACATAAATGCGTGTGTCTGCTTCTATAATACTTCTAATACTGTTCTACTAAATTTGTAAGTAAAAGACACAGATGGGGACTAATTTTGAACAATAACGGACCCCATCCCCCATCTTCTGCTCCAGTCAATAATTGCGCACTACAAGCTGCGCATCCCTTGGACAGTTGTTAGTTGCTTATAAAAATTGTAACTTGCATAGAAAGAAAACAAATTTGATCTGTTAAACAGTATAAAATATTTAGTAGTTCTTTAATTTTACATAATAAATTATATATGGTTAGACGTACTGTCATTGCTTTCACTCCGCTATTGTTTTGCTAGTTCAGTTTACTTAGCAGGCTAACGATAGCTTTGTTCATTCAACAAGCAACGATTTCAGTAACTGCATAATGGATACAAAAGTGTTTGCCACATTTTGTGTGTAGGAAAAATTTGATTCTAAATAAAAAAGAAGGTCATCGTGGACACGTTAGAGGATAGGCAAAGATCTAGCTGTAATGAGATTAACATTACTGCAGTGAACTCACTTTCGCCGGTCCCTCACAACAATGACCTCAATAAAGTAACTCACGTAGTGTGCTAGCTAGCAAACAGCTTAGCGACATTTGTTGACCTCAGAAACACCAATGTGAAAATTGACACTGGGTAGGCACTGCAGACACCCGCATTCTTTAAAATAAGATGCAGCAAGTTAACATTAAGTAATAAGACCATTACTAAAATTGAGTAATCCGTATTTACAAACAGGATCATGACGTTCAAAGCTGATACGTCCAAGGCTACAACAGAAACATATCAAAGGAACGCTTACCTTGTAATTGCTTGAATTCACCCATCCAGTTAGTTCATCAATAGTTTTGTCTAAACGAGATTTATCCTGCTCCACATCAGGCGATCGTTTCGAATCGTTGAGGAATTCAATCAGCTCTTGACCAACTTGTAATCGCCGAGCCACGTCTTTCTGCAAAACTTGCTGGTAAAAATAGTCCATGTTATCATTTTCTTCCATTGTTACTGTGCGCAGTATTTCGCAGTTCTATGACAGCAAGCCAGCTAGAGCCAACGTTAGCTACCTTAGCTAACCCTGTGAAGTTTGATAGCTGGGTGGCTTTCAGATAAACGAGCTAACCAAATAGGCACATGGACCTGCATTAAACCCGTTATTTGACTGATTTTACACGCTTCGTAAACTTTTACAAACTTATTTTACAACTTGTGAAGTGGGCTTGATGTCCGGACAACTTCTCGTTTCCTCTTTCAATGTATGTGACAAACTTCGTATTGGAGATCAGCAAGCCAGAAAGTTCCTTAGTGATGTGATTTTGAACGAAAATCTGTTAGGTTGACGGCGGTCTACAACCCGCCGCAAGGTACGATCAAGCGCGGTTCTGTTTTCATCGCACTGGAGTCCTTCGCAAACGTTATCTTGCAGGTTGGCTTGCCCTGCTGCTAACAGCCTAGCTAGCCTGCTAACTCGCTACAGGCCTGATTATCCATGGCATTTGTATTTTCCATAAGTTACAACGTTTGGCGTGACTTTACAGAAACAAGAAAGTAGCATGAAATCTTCAGGATACAACTGTTATTGCGCTCCCTCGAGGTTATATTACCACTAATACGGAAATATTCTTCCCTGTCAGTCAGGAATTCAAACGGTTACCCGCCTCCCAACCAATATAGTCGGCAGTCGGTTTGGTAGCCAGATAGAGCTGGTAGGAAGGTATATGGGTCTTGCCGCACCGCACAGTAATCCAAAATATTGCCTGAATGAAAAAAACTCCATTATTGCCTAATATATCATAAAAGGCATGGTATTGAATCACTTTAAATAGTGTATGATTTGTAATGTCGATATTATTTATCCAGTAAACACAGAATTCGTTTGCAGTAATTATTAGGCATTGAGCCTACTTTTTAGGGACCTTTTGATTTAAAAATGGCGGTACTCACACAGCATGTAAAAGTTCTTAGCTGCTGTCACTACGGTGAAATACGTTTAATAATACAAGAGACGGTGCAAAAATGAGTAACCAACTTGACTTTGTCTAGGTAAGATTATTTTTGGGGATTATTGTTTAGAGTTTGTTAACTGGCTGTTGCTAGATCAATAAATATTACACCACCTTGATTTAAATTAATGTTATTCATTATAATTAATGCTCCCCAAAGATATATTATCAGGCAGACAACGTACATTGCATTTTTCCCTTGCTGGTAAAGTTTGCGCTTTCTGTTTTTGGGTGTCAAAATGACGGTTAGTCTCTTGGCTGGTTTCGCACGTAACGTTACGTCTCCTGTCCCTGTGTAAAGTTTAAAGACCAGCATCATACAATGCTATAATTCTTATATTGGTGTACAATATGAAAGCATTAAAGTAGCAAACACAGTCAAGAATATCGTGTTTCATGTTTCAGTGGTCCAAAGTTATACAGCCTTAACTGCATTGCAGTTCATCCAACCTCACAAGCGTTCAAAGGATAGTAATGCTGCCTTTGCATTTTAACTGACCAGTTTAATGATGGCAAAACAAAGCTGTTAAGACAGTTCGATTTAAAAAAACGTGTTTGTTAGAGAGATTGTTTTAAGATACCCACTTTCATAACCCTTGCTGTCGAGTGCTGTATTACTGTAAGTGTTGAATGCTTAACCTTGTGCATGGTGGAGGAAGTGAAGACTTGTGCTGCACCCCCCTCTAGTGGTCATTAAATGAAGGCTTATCCCTCTTATGCTTTATTTGCAATGTATGTAGAACATTTCTCTCAGAACTTTTATATGTTAAATCTGTTACTTTTACTTTCTCCTAATTTTGAATTTAGAATAGTTTTGTTGACAATCACTGCATAGGCTATCAATATCGTATATACACAACAATTGTATAGAAGCGTTTAGGCTGAATTTCGTTAAATATTCACTATCTTGAGGGCAAGTACATCAGAGGTGTGAGCACTTCAACTCCAACGCCTGGCGTGGGTAGTGGCAGCACAGTCGTAGAGAGGGACAACATACCACTGCACATTGGGGATCCCCAAAATGGGGGTAAACGTGTTTTTCAATTTTCAATGAGGGTCATCTATGCAGCAAGAGAAAGGGTGACAACTCTTATTGCAGAAAGAGTCATGTTAATTGTGTAGCAGAAGAACGCTGAAACTTTTATTGAAATTTTCATCATTTTGGATTCCCAGGAACTCGTACTGCCATATTTAGAGTTATGGACTGAATAGGAATGATGGATTGTTTAGCTAATGCAATTATTTTGTTATTATAATATCATAAAGTAATATGTTGGGTCTGCTACTCATTGGGCAAAAATCATTTGATACTTTTAGAATCAGACCTAAACAATGTCTTAGAGGTAAAAGAATGTTGTCAATCCACCCTGGTTGGATGTTATTAAAACAGCATGGGGAAAAGAATTGGGTAACAATTTATGACAGTTTGGTTAAGTTAAGGAATACATGCATACTGTCTCTGGTCTTGCTTACAGGTTTGCATGGATTTTCTTACTGAAAAATGTAGTTGTACAGAATATTACAGATATTCACCTCTAAGTGACCACACTGCTCCAGTATTCAGCCATTGTCCATGAATACAAGACTTTGTTTCCTCAGTTGTATTGGAGGCTCAGATTGACCAAGACCCGATTCTAGTCATTTTGAGAGGTATCAGAGGTTATTTTACAATTATAACTATTACACAACGTATTGTCATGTTTTGGAAGGTGAAAGGCCTCCTCTCAGATTAGATTGTTGTTCCGTGAGCTAACTAATATTCTGCACTAAGTGATAATCAGTTTCATACAGTTAATCTTGAAAGATATACAGAGACCATGAACTTGAAAGTATCTGGCATCCTCCCGTTTGTTATCTTGAGGTAACAGCATACTGAAACAGAATCAAATACATGCTTGAGTGGTACTGTTACTTAGCAAGATTTCTCAAGGGAGGCTAATGGGTGGAGCTGGAAGGGCATCAGTGGTTGTAGAGAGTACAGAATCACTTAATTGTTAGTACTCCACCAACACTGTGAACCCTACTAATAATCCACAGAATTTCACTCTGACAACCTAAAAATGAGACTGGTGAGCTGGGATGGAGGACAGAATGAATACCGTAGAAACACAGTTGAAGTGTTGATGCTGGTAATAAAATAGTCTTTCCTAAAACAATATGCATACAGTATAGAATGTTTGCTTTTCATAGTTTTTTGGAATTATTTCATATGGGCCAATATGTGCTCTGTTAGTTGGGTATTGATTTCACATTGCATAATTAAGTACAATTTCCTGTCAAGTAGATTTGACATGGAATTTTGTATATTGGATGAATATTTTCATGTGTTGATGTATTTATTGAATGTACCTTTAATATGTAAATTCAAGTGAACCTGAAATCCCAGCAGAAGATTATTAATGAATAAGAAATTAAAAGTGATCACAGTCAAAAAAGTGACCATAAGGGAAACATAAGATGCTCAAGAAGAGAAACAGTAGATAAAGCAAAACGGCAAAAGCCAAAACTGGGGATCTTCACACGTATGTTGAAAAGGAAAGAAATATACTAAAAAGCCAATCTGAAACCTATAAAACATGTAGATTAAAATGAATTATTCAGTGATGATCTGTGGATGTGTACTCATTTAAAATTCACTTATTAAAGTCAGCATTATCTGTTGACTATTATCAAAGCAGGTGGTTTGGCGGTGACAGAAGCAGGGGAATAAAAGCTTCAAGCTGTCAGACAGTCTGCTGCTTGGTATGTTTATCAGCATCCCAGTGATCACCATTACTGTAATAACACAATGATTAATAAGGATCCCGTAAGATCAGTACAAAGACACTCTGTTAAATATCTCACTATTTATCCTGTTTAGCTTTGATCAGTGCCCATCAGTCTTCAGCTAAACATACTCATCTCTCAAAACATGATAATTGGTGTTCAGTTTGTTTGTGTTTGTGTAGAACCTGAAACTCTATCACCTTTGCAGAGTTTAACCTCTAACCTCACCCTCAAAGGTAAACAGAGATACAAGCGTTAGAGCTAGATGGGAAGGGATTTTGGAGTGAATGCATCTTTTGAGTAGTTTCACCTTTAAGATGTGCTATATACTTATGTCAAATTTGTACTTTGGAAAAGAAAAAAAATACTTGTAATGACAAGTGCTGCTGTAGCATCCATACATTAAAGAATAGAGAAGGGAGTTCTTGCTCAATAGCATGAGAGCAAGAGCAAAATCATGGAAAGAAACAGATTTCTCCAGTGTGACAGAGGTCCAATGTTATTCAGTATGCTTAGCTGCAACACTGTAATATTACAAGCTGCAGGGGAAATCTTGTATTTTTGGTGATAATACCCTTTAAACCAGCTGTGCTACAGAGAATCAGGAGTGCAGATGGCAAAGAGTATTACATTTTTTTTCATTTTGCAATATTATGTGTTGTCCAGTTAAATCTCTGCATTCTGCAGCAGTAAACTCCTGTAGGAACCCATCAAAAGAGATCAGAAATGAAGAATAAACAGACAACTACAGGATCAAGCAGGGTGGGCTTCATCACTATAACATGAGATAGTGCGTCAACTAAACACATTAAAATGACTTGCTTCTCTTTTTGGTCAATAGCCTTTTGACTTTCTTCAGATAGTGAAGAAAATTCCTCTGGTAATTCTCAGTCATAATTACAGATAAATGTAGTCAGCATATCAGTTGTATAGAAACAACCAAAAACGTTTCTTAGACTCAGATTGCACATCTACAAATTGTATGTCTACCATGTAACAATGCAACCACTTTTGGGCACATTTTTGGTTTGATCCAAAAACTGCGCTGTGCTTTGGAAACTTATTAATAAAACATTCACTGTGAGGACCCTTGCAGAGTTGTAGTGCTACTTTGAGCATGCCTGAAACATCGCTGGCTAATTAACCTGCATCAGAGGAGGCAACCGACCTGAGATAATGATTGGCCATTATAGCTACGTCAGCATCTAGCAATGCAAAAGAACAGCCTGTGCTCAGTATCACAAAACAAGACCAGAAGAACAAGGAAAACAATCAAACATCCTGTACATTTACAAAAAAAAAAAAGTGCATTTGCTTATGCCTAACAGCTTCAGGCTCAATTATTTTGAGTTCAAAACCATTTCATAAAGCAAAGACTCTTTCCCTTAACGAAAATTGGAGGATTTAACAATAGAATAATCAGAGAATGATATAAGAACTGACAACATGTATGGGCTAGACCCCTAAAGGGTACATCCTTGGGGAGGTTAATGAAAGCTCTTTTTCAAACTCACTTTTGGCAATCAATAAAATACCCACATACAGGAAATCAGTTATTTTGTGAGAAAATGAAATACAAAAAACATATCAACTTAAGTGCAGAAACATCCCTCCATCTCTTTGCATTTCTTATGTTGCAGCGGAGTTCACTCATCCAGGATATGGTGCGCAGCATATGGTGGTGGGGAGTCTACTCATCCGTGAGAGGCATGTGTCTCTGGTCTTATACTGCATACGGGTATGGAAGAGGTTGGTGATCATTACCTTGTGTTTGTTGTGTGAATGTATGTGCACCTATATGAGAACACAAACAGACATGCTAACCGTAAATATAAACCCAACAATCTTTTGTCACCAGATAATTCCCAGAAAGGAAAATTAATGTAGGTTCTCAGGATTCCTTCAGTTTTTCCAATTATGGTTATCATTGTGAAATGTATGAGCAATGTTAAATATATCTGCCATTTCAATATTTTAATTCAGAGCATTCTTAAACTGTGTATGAGTATATTATGTGCATGCGTGTGTGTGACTGCCAGTCCACCTCTGGGGAAATGGCCTACTGTAGAGGTGCTACAAAGACAAACATATCTTATAGATCTTGAAATCACAACACATGCATTCATCTATTACAGACCACCCACCACTGGCTTCCATGCAACACACCTTTTGATTGAGACTCATTCTGTATATGGTAGATTCAGAAAGTATTCAGACCCCTTCACTTTTTCCACAATTCTGTAATGCATTTGCTAAAATTTCTAAAATCCTGTTTTCATTTTGTCATTATGGGGTATTGCCTGTAGATTGATGAGAGAAAAAATAAATTGAAACATACGGCTGGAGCATAACAAATAGTGAAAAAAGTGTGATCTGAATATTTTATTACCTGGGCATGCTTTATTATCGGTGAAAAGGGGTCTGAATACTTTCTGAATTCACTGTACTTGTGGGTAACTCCTCAGCTAGTCACAACATTTTGACGTCTCTTACCTTGTGTCATGATCCATCATGTTTTTTCACACTGATTGTACAAAACGCACAGTATGCACACACATAATTTTACATGTACTCATTTATGCAATCACACACATAAGCACACAACACATACACACACACGCACATACATACACGTGTGTACACCAGTCAATGACAATACATACTCTTATATTCTGTTTCATAAGAGAGTTGTCATTAAAACTGTAAAAAAAAAAAAACAAAAAACAAAACAAACCGTTTGCTACTGATTTGAGGAGATTTCTAGAGCATACTTTTATTTTTTGTTGTTGAATTAGTCTCATGTTGCAGGCAAATTGATTCTGTTTCTTGAAGGTCTATCAGATTCTGTCCCTCCTCCCTACTAGGGAAGTCCAGTTCATTCCTAAGGGTCCATGTTCTTAACAACTTATTTTATTTATTCATTTATTTAAAAAAAAGGTACATCTTACCCCTGGAGAAGCAAAGCTTTGACAATAACAATTATCACTGACAAAAAAAGACTAAAATATAACTTTACCCCAGTTACTCCAAGAATAACTTTTTTTTGCTCTGGCGTAAGATTCTTGTACAAACAAAACAAAATCTCAAACTGATAGTTGTTGGATGCACAAAAAAATCAATCTCAGGTTTCTTCCATGTTTGGGTATTTTTTCTTTTTTCCTTTTTTTCTGTTTTTTGAAGTTTCACATGTAAAGTTTCTTGCTTTCTGCTTGATGTTGAAGAGGGAGCCCGCAATGGCCATGCTGAACACTGCCAGGGAAAACATTCCCACAATTCCCCCATTTACATGGACACAACAACTGCACCTCCCCCCCCCCACTTGGCGGGAGGAAACGCCATTCTTTGTGATGTTGCACGGAGAAGCACAAGAACACAAAGCTAGCTCGGTCCGAGGAGTGCATGACTTATTGAGATGGCAGCGTCGGCTGGTCTTCCGCAGAGACGTGCATTGTCCATTATCTCCTTCCGCCATTTTGTGTCCTGACATTTACTCCACTCAGTTTTCATTGCTTTGCCCCTAAGTCAGCAACACCAACCCAACACAACCCCCCACCCACCACACCCACACACAACTACCCCGCCCCCTGAACTGTCCTGGTGACAAAGTGCAGCAATGGGGGTGTGGCTGTTTATGAAGTCCATCCCCCTCTCCACCCCTTTCCCCTCCCCTTCAGCCCTATTACCCCCGCCTACAACGCCCTCCCCCACCCTTGTCCAAGCAGACGGCTGTAGAGATTATCTTCAGCATTGGTGACGTTGATTCACACTACCAGCGCTCGTGTACAGAGCTGCCCTCCCGCCCCACCCGGCCCCCAACACCCTCCTCTGTCAAAGGATGATGCAACACCGGCAGAGCCGCTGGCCGCCCCCATGCACAGAGGGAGGGGGCGTCACCGGGGCGAAGTAGGCATGGACTTTGATCTCCGGGAGGTGTGCCTGAATGAGGGGATGACAGACAGTGAAACAACAGTTAGGGACACAGAGGCACTGAGACACAGACACCCACATACACTATTATGACTGAAATCTGTGCTCTGATTCTATAGCCATTCTAATGCTTAGTGATAGATAAGTGGATATGACACATTTACTCTCTGATCATTCCATTTTAATAGTCAAGCAATCTACTTCACCCAACATAAAAATTCAGAAACACAGACACCATACACTAACAGAGTGGCACATACCCATCACAGTTTTTGCGAACACAAAGCAAGCACAAGCACACAGGTCCAAAAGTCAGAGACCACACTGCACATTTTTTCCCCAAACCTTTTTCATGTAAACCTGAAAATAATCTGAAAGTTTTAGAAATTTTGAAACATTTAAAACAAAAGTTATGACATCTAAAATAAAGAGGAAATATTGAAGATTCTGCACAATGTCTGGGTCAAATTTAAGCAAATGTGTGATGCTGCTCCTGTTAATCCCTTTGTAGAAAAGGTCAGACTCCATTGAACATTTATTGGGGCACTTAAAGGCCAAGAAAGTTTTGTGCACTTCAAGACCATGTGATAACATGTATCATCAGGTTTTGCTCAGACCTGTGGAGTCAATGCCAGCTCTAGCGCACCCTGTCATTCAAGCAAAAAGGGGATATACTGATAACTAAAACATTCTGGAAATTCATGTACATTTTTCAAAGATACAAGCTTTCACCCAAATTGTTAATATAATTTGTAATTAAAAACTCAATTAAATTGTAAAAGAATGCAAAATATAAGCTCTTCCACTGGTGGTCTCAGACTTTTGGACCCCACTGTACACACAAGCATACATACATGTATGTACCCACACACAGACACACTCAGGGCGCGATCAGCCCCGACTCACTGTTCCATTGCACAGAGCCACATACGTCAATGGCAGGGGGCATTGTGAGAACGGCAGAGAGACTGACCCGGATCCTCTTGATGCCGGCACGGGTGACCTGCTGGCAGTCGTAGAGCTCGATGCGCTCCAGGTTGTGGCAGCTCTTCAGGTGCTCCAGCGTAACGTCGGTGATGAGCGGGCAGTTATCCAGCTCCACCACCTGCAGACGCTCGTGCCCACAGGTGCTGTTACTAAGGTGACGGATCCCATCGTCTGTGATCAGCTCGCAGTGGGAAAGGCTCTGTGTGGGGGTATGAAGCAATTACAACATAACAGAATGGGTCACCGATGCATATGTGAATAAATTCACACACAACAAATTGCAAAAAAAAAAAAAATTATTGGTGCCTTACACAGGAGAACAACAGGCTATGGTAGGAGCAACATACTCTTTGGAATTTCAAAGCCTGACAATCATACTTTGGACCTAACCTGACAAAAAGGGTACTCTGTGTCAGTGAGGGATAGCTGTTTATAAATCACTGCAAGATGGTTCATTTTACACTCAACCGTTTGAAGCAGCACCATCTAGTGGTGAGAAGCTGAAACTCACCAAGGCCTGAAGCCGAGGACAGTGAATGGAGAGTTGAACCAGCGTGTTATCTGTCACCTACAAGAGAAAGGAGACAGGAAAAAAGAAAGGGTGAGGAGGAGGAGAGAGGATGGAGATGGGATAGGGAAGAACAAGAGACAGGAGATCGAACAGAGGAAGAGAGAGGATGAAAGGCAAAGAAAAGGAAAGAGAGAGGGGCAATGACCAGACCGGTATATAGTGAGGGTAAGGATACAGCAATCCTACCTAAACTGCTACCTTAAATATTCATTATTTAAAGAGCATACATGCCATGATACTAATATTCTTTACTTTAAAATAACTCTATTAAATAATTATTTTTAATCAGAAAACTTACCAAAATACATTCTTCTAAATCCATTTTTTCAAGCTCATGACAATTCTGAAAGAAAACAAATTCTTCAAGTTAAATATGCAAAAATTACATAAATGTCCATGTCAATATTGTTGAATGTGAAGGTATCACCCAAAGGCTTTAGACAGAGAAAGACACACACAAACACACACACATGCAAGAAAACAGTACAGAGGCTACAGTCCCAAAAATATACTCTCTTCCTTTCTGCATGAGGTTATGACATTATGAAAAGCATACAATAAACTTGCAAAGCAAACATTCTGATGTTAGTCTAAGGACAACTGGATTCTGTTAGGTAGGCATAATGATGACTCCAACTCCCAGAGCACTCTTTAGGAGGAAGCAGGTGGCTGACGCAGCACTGCGCAGCACTGCGCACCATGATATCACTGAGCACTGTTCTGGGAACGTCACAGGCCACATAGTGTGCCACCCAGCTGAGAACAGCACAGAGAGAGTGAAGAATCATACAAACCTTTAGACAGCTTTTCTTATTAAGCCCAAGAAAAAGTCAAATATTAATGAAGGGTGGGGCTATTGATGGTTTATCCTCACGCCAGAGAATGACAGTGGTGGGGCCACCATCCCCTGCTAATCACTAATCTAATTTAAACAATTCAAACAGCCTCACTCTCACATCATCAGTCAGTATGAAGACTGTATGACTTGTTCAAATCAGTCATAGATAACATATGACAGTGCCATTTAACACTAAACAACAGAATGCACATACAACAATTAGCATAATTACTGTGCTAATGACACCAAAAAGATGCACGTACTCTTGCCAGAACTGTGAAGCCTGCATCTGTCACATGGGAACACCTCGCTGCCTCCAGGATTCTGCAAAAAAACAATGAAACCACCTCAATCCCATTACAGAACCACCCCGATAACTCAACTACAGACATGTGAGACTGGCATGATGTTAAGGAAATGAAACTGAAGGGGTGGGTGGAGGTGAAGCAGGAGATGCAAAGTTGGGACGGAAGGGGGCAGAGTCAGGGGCAAGGGGAAGGGGCATACTCACTTTAGCCGGGGGCAGTTGAGTCCCAGGGCGGTGAGGGAGGCATCCGTGATGTTGCTGCAGCCTGAGATACAGAGAATCTGGAGCTTGTGGCAGCCACGACACAAGCTGACTAGGCCGTCATCCGTCACCTGCTGCATAAATCCAAGGAACTTGATGTCACTGCACTGCTCTGACCATCAGAGGGCGCTAAGCTTATAACACAGATAATGCCTTTTTCGATCTAAAATATGCATATATTTTACAACATGGACATCTTCAAAACAGGAAAGTATAAAATTCTTTGTGCAAATTGTACGTACACAAACTAGAAAATGTATTCTTCATGTTGCAAGGTTACCATTTAAAGGCACTGAAATTCTCCCCTCTCCACTAGCCCATGTTAAACACAGAGGGAAACAGCTGCCATACTCCCTCCCTGATTCTTAAGTCCCTTTGACTTACTGTGCACGACTGCATGTTGATTGTCGTGAGCTCTGGGCAGTACCTCTGCAGGTGTTTCAGTGCATCATCGTCCAGCTGGGAAGAGCACCACACACACACACATACACACGCCACAGATATTGAACTTTTAACTGCAAGAATCATATAATTGCTAAGATGGCAATTTTCCCCTTTTCTCAGCTGCAACAAATGACAGTAAACAGCACGGCTACAGGTCCTTGGATGTTTACAATGGAGACATGATGGAACAGAGGCAAGAAAGGACAAACTTTGCTCTACTGTACTGTTTATATTTCACTGTGAATATCATCTGAATATGAACTTCATATACGTATGTCTCATTTAATTTCTTCTCCTTCTATCATTTACTCCCTATGTAGCAGTTTCAAATATGTTCAAAAACCACTCATAATTTCTTTTTATAAAGAAAATCCACCATGTGCGTCAAAGGTTAGCATTCCAAACATTTCGATTCGACCCAGATGACTAAATAAAAACAAAGAACTGTAAATTTCTTGCTTTTTTAGTGATTCAGTGCTTTTTCCCAGCACTGAAAATCGCTATTTATAGCACATCCTGTGCATCCTGTAACCACATCCATATTCTTGTTATGTGAGAGTTCTGAGGATGAGGGTGAAAACTATGCTAAATATTTGTATTACAGCATTGGCAATGCATCGTCAGTCTTTTATCCTAATACATTTCAAAACCTAAAGCTATCTTTCAAATAAAATATTCCATAAAAATTTAATTCAGGAACTACCAATAAGCATGGTACATCATAACCTACAGCACCTTCAGTTCTCAAGGTCTTTAGTCTATGGCCAAACAGTGCTTGACAATTCCAGTGCTTTCTCAACTTGACTAAACGCTGTTTATCCTTTTCTTTGTATATCTAAACCATGGCAACAAAAACAGCCAATGGGGTATGTTGGCAAACATGCCACAAAATTCTTTTAAACTCGTCCGTAGCATATACTGACACTGTATTTTGTTTGTGCACATTGAATGTATTATGAGTGACAAGAAGTCCAGATGGCCTTCATAAGTTGATGCACTGCTACCAGCTGACCTGTGGGGGGCAGCATTTAGTCAGAAATTGTGATTCTGAGCTGTTTCTCTGCAATACCTTGAATGATCTGTACAATTCCCAGGAAAAGCACACAACAGAATAACAGATACATAACTAAAATTAGCTTCGGGAAGAAAGATCAAACAGAGAACATACACCTGACTGTACCAAGCCTTTTAAACTTTGTCTGGTTATCATTTATTTTACTTTTTGCTGCAGTAAAAATGCTTTCTGTAAGGCTGAATGAGGTCACAGAGACAAGTTAACCCATTAACTCAAGTAAAAATCAGAGATAAGCACAACCGATTAATTCATCCAAGGTATAACTGTAGTCCTGGGAATTATGGAAGAGTGAGGAATGAAATCATAATCAGTATAATGCATATAACAACCTGTGATGCAATAACCTACTGCATCATCCAGCACACAGGTGATGTAGAGATGAGAGCACTGTGAAGGGGAACACCCACCTGTGTGCAGCCTCTCAGGAACAGGGCTTTGAGACCCCCGCAACCCCGCACCAGTGCCTCGATCCCATCCCGAGTGATCTGGTCACACCACGAAATATTCAAGTTTTCCAGGCTTCTGCATCCCTCACTACAAATAGAAGAGCACTTAAAAAAAAAAAAACTCAGACCATCGAGCAAGTCTTTCCTCAAAAACGAAGGTAATGGATTTGCCTGGGGGATGTCTGTCAGCACACAGATGTCTGCACATCTGCGAGACTGCCTGTCTGCATTGAGCAGGAGCAATACTGCCGTTTCACCACTAGAGGTCCCAAAGGCAAAGGGTCTCACCCATGGTCCTGCAGTCCTGCAGTGAGTGGTCCTGTTTGTAACCAAACTGCCAATAAATCTGACTGCACTGAAAGCAAGGGTCACTCATAACCATATTAAGGCCGTGTGTACACAAGAGCTTATACATTACAAAAATGCAACGCATTAAAATGACAAGCAAAGCTTTCTTGTTGTGTTCTTGGTGATTCAAAAAAAGATCTGCGGCATGGAGTCCTTTCTTTGATCTATCTATCATGTGATTTTGCTAAGCGTATGTAGCCAACACAGATTCACGGTCGACATCATGTGAAAGTCTGCTGACATTTATATTTAGGATCTGTATCCCATGACTTACTGTTAAATAGTAGTTAATTCTGAGAATAATAATTACATATCCATTGTATGGCAATTCTGCTTTATATTTAATAATCATTGTATTATTATTTAATCAAAACTTAATTGGTCAGCGTGAAGGGGGAACAACTGAGCAGAGCTCATGCAACAGAGCTGAATGTGTTTTTGATGATAAAAAGGTGCTGAGTAATACTATCTGTGACAAGCGCCACCCCCTCTCAGCTGCGATGCCCTTAACTCACCCCCTGGTGGTAGTCTTTGGGAAATTTAAGATCTACACAATACATCCCAATTTGTGGTCTCTTTCAGAACAGTATTTCACAAATATTTGTCTCAGTTGGGCATAATGTATGCTGGCTTTTGTTACACTGAGTGCTAATGGAATAGTGATCATTGTTGATACCTCTGCAATAAACTTATGGTACCAGGTTTGTGAGAAATAGTGCTGTCAGAGATGCGTTTGCATGAAGAAAAAGTAAAGTTGATTCTTAGACATGTATTTGGTAATATCTACCTTTGAAACAAGTTAAGTGCAGCTGTCAGTCTCATGTTTAATTTGTCATCCAACTAATTATCATATGGCCCAATGACTGACTCATGAAAAATCAATGTGAAGTCGAATACCTGACTACATTACAGAGATTTTGCACTGGGCTGAAATAAAAATAGATGCAGAAAAACTTGTATCGCATGTATCCTCCACCACAAAAAAAAAACACACCCACATCAAACAGAGCCAACAGCAGATGCACATGAAGTGATTTCTAATCCCAATCTTACAGTCACAGTCTGGTAGTATACTGCAGTCAGTGTGACACTGTTTACGGTGAAATTTCTTCAGTGAAAGCTGGAGGGGTTCCTACCTCAGGGCCTTCAGAGAGTGGTTCGTTATGGACACACAGGAGGTAAGATCCAGGTGTTTGAGTTTGGAGCAGAATTTGCTGAGGCTTACACATGTGCTAAAAGAATAGGAAAAAGATACTCACTTATGATTTGATTCATTTGATGACATACTAAAAGAGTCAGACATGAGTCACATTTTTTTATTTGATTCACTAGATGACAATAATCTTTGTTATTTAAGATTACTAAATCCACTGGAAACCAACGTTTTTCACTTAAGAATTTAAGAATGCACACTGAGAATTGAGAACAAGAAAGTGAAAGACAGAAAGAAAAAGAGATCTTTATTGGTATTTTTCAAAATATATATATGGAAAACGACATCACAGTACCAAACTTACAAACTACAATATGAACACTACAAAAAGTCTTAAATACTGCACCTTTTACAAAGCTGATTAATCTGTGTCATCTGTACACAAGATAATGAAACAGACTAAAAGTGCAGGTAACAGAATGGGACAGAGGGACAGGCAGCACATGTATGGTGTTCTGTATTGACAGGAGTTAAGGTATCATTATCCCTGTTGGCAGTATCATTTCCTTGATTAGAACCAATTATAATGTTCTACTGAGACAGCAAGGTATTGTGATTGGCTCATACCTGCCAGTGAATGAAAGCCTATGATCTGTAAAGGAGAAACTCAAGTCTCATCACTACAGAGGTGCAAGCAACACCAAGAATTGCAACAATCTATCTCTCTGTCTATCTGCTACCAGTCGAACCAGGGAACAATTTTTCCTTCAGCTTAGATGTCCATCAATCTTTTTTATATACTCTCTGTGCTAACCTCTAACTTATGTTTTACCCAGCAATGACTACAAGAGGGGTTTATCATTTGAATACAGTATTTAAAAATCACTCATCTAAACTCTGCCCAAAAACAATTCGTATCTGTCAAGGTCATTTTTATTTTTGAGTGGGAACAGCTCCACTACTTTGAATATATGTAATATAAATATACAGGATATATGCTGTAACACACTTTTGTCATTCTCAGTGTAGCTAGTATTATAGACCTTGCCATGCACTAAAGGTGAATGTGGATTTTCCAATAAACATCTTGTATCTGCTCTGAGTCTTGTGTATACAGGCTATTTCTGCTGCTATTTTTATTCTGATAGGATAAAATGCATCTAGATCCAAGACAATAAAGCAGTATATAGAAACAATAAATGAACACATTTTTGCTGTGGCGTGAGTGACAGATTTACAGAGGAGGAGGTAATGAAAGGAGACAGCTGTGAATGGAGGAGAATGGCAGACAGCGGAGGTGAATGGGTGGGGGAGTGGAAGCGGTTTTAGGTGAGTATGAGCTTACACAACGCACTCACCTGTCAGTGATTCTTGTGCAACCATTCAGGTTAAGGTGTTCGATGTTCCTGCAGTTCTGTGCAAAAGTCCTGTGGACAGAAAACACAGCTGACCATCTGAGCGGACTCCATGCATGGCATTAGCCTTAGGCACAGCCCAATTAAACAAGGCAGTACTGGCACGCCTTAATCCAGCGTGCACCTCCAACTAAAATAAGACAGGAGGGAGAGGGGGACTGAGGAGTGGAGGATGGGAGGGATGGCTGGAGGAGGACAGGATGGGGCAGCAGGGTAACTGGCCCTGGTAAAAGACAGAGAAATGGGGGATGTTTGGGGGACAGTTGGAAGATAAGATGAGGAGCAAATTTCTCACTGAGACAGGACACCAGAGTCACTGGCTTCCAGCAAACTCACCTGTTTGGACTGCATGTTGGTAGAAACTGAGCTTACAGTATTAGTTTTAAGTTTTCTGTTTTAGGGCCTATTATCAAAGTACTGTTTGTACTCAGAGTGTTTTAGCGAATGCTAATTTTTGTGATGCTTTAGTGATGTTACATATATGCTTGCTGGTCTGGAATTAGTGTTAGACAGGTCTAGCTTTATTGTCCACATTAATCAGGTGAACGCACTCATGTTCTCCCACACTGTGCGTCGCTCTGGATAACAGCGTCTGCTAAATGACTGTAATGTAATGTAAGGTAATGTAACTCACTTCATAGAGGCATCGCCCACACTCAGGCAGCCTCTCAGACTGAGCTGGCGTAGGAACCCTCCGCAGCGTTTAGAGATGTTCTCCACCACACGACCCTGCAGGGCACAGCGAGAGAGAGACAGGGAGGGAGAGACAGAGAGAGAGACAGACACAGACAGGGAGAGTGAGGGATAGAGAGAGGGCCAGATACAGGAAGAGAAAGAGAGAGACACATACAGGCAGGGATAGAGAGAGACAGACAAAGACATAGGGAGGAAGAGAGAGAGACAGGCACAGACAGGGAGAGTGAGGGATAGACAGAGGGCCAGATACAGGAAGAGAAAGAGAGAGACACATACAGGCAGGGATAGAGAGAGACAGACAAAGACATAGGGAGGAAGAGAGAGAGACAGGCACAGACAGGGAGAGTGAGGGATAGAGAGAGGGCCAGATACAGCGAGATAGAGAGAGAGAGTAAACACAGGCAGGGAGAGAGACAGGGAGGGAGAGAGTGGGGAGTAGAGAGAGACAACAGAGCGAGACGAAGGAAAGAGAAGGGGAGAAAGAGAGAGAGAGAGAGAGAGAGAGAGAGAGAAATACAGAGTGGGATACAGAGATACAAGAAGAGAGAAAGGGATACAGACACACATACAATGAGAGAGAGATACAGAAAGAGAGACAGAGGAGAGCGAGGGAGAGAGGAAGAAAAGGAAAAAGGGGGAGAGAAAAAGGAGAGGGAAAGAAAAGAGTTATGTTTTGAAGTGACTACAATCATTTAGGGCTTTCTTATTTCACAAGATAAAAAACAACTATGCCAACCAAGTATAAATATAGAAATAATAACACATTTCCCAACCAAACACCCATAACATTTTCACATTAACCTCAAGCTGAAAAATAATCAGAACTGAATAATCAATTTTCCAATTTCCACACATTGCATTCTGAATACATTCAGCTTAATTCTGTTTATTTGTTATTCTAAGAAACCTGCACATCAGGTTTATTCTTTATTTACACATTTGTGTAAATACATTTCCAACTCTAATGTAATTTCTGTCTACGTTTCTGCTCATCTCTGCTTATACCATTTTCCATTAAAACCTGATATCTGACAAAGTTAATGAGGATGGTGACAGCTCTCTTATTTTTGGATAAACAAACTACAGAATTTCAAATGTAGACAGGGTGGACAGGATGGGTGGGGAGAGAGCAGAGGACAGAAGACTGAGACTGGGAGGGGGGACAGAGGAGATAAACAGAACACTAGCAACATTGCAGCTATGCATCTGGAATGCATGAGAAAACATAACCCTTGATCAAAATGGCATAAAATGGTGGTCTGGACTCTGGACTCCTTGGGTTGCTGGGTTGTGAGTGTGACATGACTGGCTCCAGAAAAAAAAAATATGACTTGTGTTTTATGACTGAGACTAGTTTGAGACCATGGGAGACCCTGAGAAGACATTCACCACTGCCCTGGCCCTGCCCCATCTCTTAACTGCTTCATCACTCACCTCGATATCTGTCTGGAAGTTGAACAAGTCGATTTTCTGCCAGTTACTTCCATCCAATGCCAGAACATTCCAGGCCTAAGAACCACAAAAACACAAGGGAGAGAGAACATGCTGTGAGCTATTACACACAATCAATCTGTCTTTCAATTATTAAACTGTAGCCTGTCCCATTTCATTCACAAACAAAACAAAAGCAACAACCATTATCCCAACTACCCAGAAGGGGAGATGGCAGTGTAATGGTTAATGAAATAGGCCAGGAACCCAAAGGTTACAGGTACACTTCCCAGGCACTGTTGCAAGACACTTAGCTGCTTCAGTAAATATCAAGCTGTGTAACTGGATGTTATTTAAAATGTGCACATAAACATGTGACACACATGTACACCCACACAGGTAACACATATCACACAGAGACATATGCACATATATATCTTTGAAATTCCAAGGCAGGGACTAAATTCTAACTACAAGCGACACGTAATGCAGTGGAAAAATTTGCCCTGAATATCAATACACTGACTACATACCATCACTGATATCTGCCATACATTTAGTAAATAAATAAATAAACAAACAAACAAACAAACACTTTGTAGAATGCTGGATAAAAATCAATCCCACAATTCCAGCTGCTGAGCCACAATCTCAAATCCCACCGTGTGTGTGCAGTCTTCAAGAGAAGCCTTAGGCAGTAATCGAAACTTGAGCCAGCATCCCAACACCCCCCGGCTACCAATGAACTTTTCCCCATTGAGCCAGTAACTGGACATTAGCGGGCTTTATTCTTCACACAGAGACAGACAGAAAACAGCGGAGGGGTCTTCTGACTAAGTCACCGGGAGGGTGTCACAGGATGCACTAAACACACTGGGGGTAACTTACACTGGCATGCAAAAGCAGCCCTAATGCTCTACTACAGCATTAATTGCAGCAGACAGGGGTCACATCCCGCCTTCATCAATCAACACACCTGCATTCATGCACAAACAAACTCACAGGCAAAAACTCAAATGCATCAAAAGGTACTTTATAAACAGCTCTGCACAAAGGACACATTTCATAGAGGCAGTGATCAAGTGAAAGCAGAAGAGACTTGTTGGAATGTTTTTCAGATCCTTCACAGCCTTTCCATGAAACAGCAGTGGAAAAAGAAATCACACAAAGCAGCACAGACAACAGATTCACATGAGATTATACTGCGTTTCATTTAAGACCAGAGAATGTCAAAACCCAACGTTTTTACGCTCATGCCTGGCAAGATATGACACAAACGCACAAATCCACACCCACACATATCAGTGCTCGACATGCCCCATGCCCCAACAAGGGGGGCTTTCCAAATTCTCAGGGCTGAGGCCTGCTCGACGGCTGGAGCCCAGCTACGTGTCTGGTGAAGGTTTCCCTTGGTGTTTGTTGAATAGGCCTCCTGCCTGTGTTTGGTGAATAACACCGCTCAGTCACAGAAACAGGAACCACATCAGAGAAGAAATAATTTAGTGGCCAATAAACAGTGTGTCAGTGTTTCTTAGGGACTGGTGTTACCTAGACAATGGCACTAGAGAGCAAGGAGGTAGAACTTACCTTTGACACCTGGGCACACCTGCAGAGTGTGACCACATCCAGGTAGGAGAATATCCTGTGGCATACAAAGGAGAAGGGAGAGATTCTGTTACTTACATCTCTATATTTACATATAAAACAACAGATACTCAGTATTACAGACTGTTGAAAAGGCATGTCCAAATAACAACTGGACCATAGAAACAATCCAAGATTGAAAATTGTGTGCTGCTTACATACTAATAATTCAATACCAATAAAAACCCATTTTATAAGGCTCTAATGTACTCAAGCGTTAGGGGAATATGAGGATCTGAGATCTGACAGCAATAAACAACATCATGCAGGTGTTCAGAGCCTGGGATTCATGGGAGATGTGTGACCCATTTCATGATTCACAATAGGTCCTCTGAGTATCTTCATATAAATATATGAACCAATATTCATCTCCTCTTTTAT
Source organism: Albula goreensis (assembly GCA_022829145.1). Classification (NCBI taxonomy): domain Eukaryota; kingdom Metazoa; phylum Chordata; class Actinopteri; order Albuliformes; family Albulidae; genus Albula; species Albula goreensis. The sequence goes on along the minus strand of CM040743.1, from coordinate 17,948,460 downwards.
TTCTTCGCCCAGTCTGGGAATCCCAGTAATATTGGCATACCTGAGCCATCATGCCAGTCTCTAACTTATCCAGGATAACTTACAAACACTTAACTTCATGACCTACACCTGAACATCCTCTTCCACTGACTTCAAGTCTTTGTATTTGATGATAAAATTTGGCTCTGGTCAACCAAAAAGTAGCAGATATGGCTCTCCCTTCATGCTATAATCAAACCCAATTCTTTGCAGACCTCTCTGTGATCTCTGGTGTTCCATTTTCCCCTAGAGGGTAAACTATCCAAGTCACGGCTGTATTCAAAACCAAAGGTGAACATGAATCCTTCACCAAGTACCGAAAATGTACATAGCTCACAAAGAAGATGGACCAAATGACACATAAGGCTTTCCTACCAGTGCCTGGACTCCCGCAAAAAAGTACAACAAATTAAAACTCTGACTTATTTTCATACAAAAAGAGCATAGAGTCAATCACAACTGGCATTAAACAAGAACGGGGCTGTCAGGAGAAATGGAAAGTGCTCTCTCATGTTTATCTCACATTCACAAATGTCTGTTGCACAGAAGCACTGCCTGTCGAGCCTGAGATGAAAGTGTGTTTTTTTTTTATTTTTGTCAGAGAACCGGGTCTCCGGCGGACGCAACAGGAAACAGGAGAGAGAGACACAGCTCAAGGGATCTCTAGGATGGGGGAGGGAAATCCTTTCTCCTGTCCCAGGAAAGAGGTGCGGACATGCACACCTCCCACACAGCTCATAAGAACGCTTTGAGTGGAAAAAAGGAAATGAAAAGAGACAAGGCAAAAAGGAGTGGGCATGGCTTCCCAGCAGACTGTGAAGTACAAGGCCTACAAATAACGGGGTGACTTCTGTCTCTATCTTTGTATCTCAGACTCAAGCCTGTCTCTATGCCAGAGGTTACTCACATCGCCTTCTGCTGTGACATATTTCTGTTTGCTCAACAGCACCAGTCTGACTCTACAGTATAACATGTGTGTCCACTGTAAATATGAGACTGCGGAACAATTTCAGGCAATTAGGAATCCGAACGGAGCGACACCATCACACAGACTCGCAAGGTGCTGTCGCACCTGTGGATAGTTATTTAGTGCCATATGATAAGGTGGTGCTGCAGACTAAGTTCACATTAGTATTAGGCAGTTATATTGCTTTTAATGATACTACACTTAATGAAACTAAAACTACATTGTTAGACACTAGTATGGGGCAAATTCATTAAGAATTTGTGGGGGCAAAATGCACTCACAGCAGTCATATAACTACACATGGAATTCCAGTCTATATTTAAACTGGCACATCAGGATTTAGTTAAATGAATTGTGACAAAAAATGTTTTTCTTGCTGCCTAAGGGAAGCTGATCTTTCAATTTGGTAGGGGCGTATCAACAGTGCTGCTGTAATTGTTGCTATGAAGAGAAGGAGTTGGTATCAGAGATTACAAATCAGAATACTAGACAAACAGAATGAGTATTCTGTTTGGAGAAAAATAATCTCCAAACACAACAGATTCCCAAGTTATGCAGTGCTATTGATATTCAATGAGATAACCCAGGAACAAACAACCTCACCCAATGAAAAGCGTCTCCGTGGAGCGTACATTCCCACCCAAAATTTCTGCTGTGTTATCTATTTCACTAAGTGCCACCACATGTGCAAAATGACATTTTAATAGCCATATCAATAATTAAACATTTTGTTACAGTAATTATCCACTTATCAGTAGTCAATCAAAAAATAAATAAATTAGCTACATCAAAACATAGCTAAATCGAAACATTAATTGTGTGCATTCTTTTACCACAGTAACGGTAACTTGGAACAGTCAATATCTCTGTTACTTACTTACTCCTGTATTATTGTAGGCAATATTTTGTGATATTTTTACATTTATTTTGACATTTATACCTGTTCAGAGCTCACAATGTCAATAACTATTTAGTGCCCTTGTTCTTCTTGCTCCCATACATATTTCTATCATACATTTTGCCTTACACTGTAAAAAACGTTGAAAATTAGCATCTACGAAATATATAACAAATATATAGTGGAGTATAAATTAATAAATATAAACAAATAGGAAACCTAGTGATGCAGCAACATAATCAAAAATACTGTCTGTGAAGTCATGACATCCAACCCAAAACAGCAGTAGTTTATATCACACAATCAAACAAGCATGCTGGGTAAAAGCGATTACTGAACGGGCCAGGAGTTTGGTGGAGCATTGGGTCTTTGTTAATAGGACCATGTGACAAACCATCAATGAAAAACCAAGGAAACTCACAGCAATGATCAGAGAGACATTAAAGGAAGCGTTTGTATGGTCCGGTGTCAAAAAAAACACAGAATCTTTAGAGGGTGGCACTCACTTTGAAAACTGCAGCAAAAACTCAGCCATAATGAAAGTGCCATTTCAGTCTGATTTACCGCCTCTCCCTAAATATACTTTGCCTGCCCAGCAAGCCATTACGAGGCCTTTGGTAATTACATTACTCCAATGCATTTATATCTAAGGCCCATGAGCTCCACTGAGATGCAGACACATAATGACTCAGGAATTAGTGTGTACAGTAGTGGCAGAACAGAACAGCTCTTAGGCGATGTCATGTTCTCTGATACTTCCCTGGAAATAATGAAGACTTTTTTTCAGACAGAAAGACATTTTCAAACAAGCCCATTCTTTTTTTCCCTTGCCAAAACAAGCCACTGTATCTCACAGGAGTAAGAAACGTAGCATAATAAAGTGCTCCCATCCAGCTGAGGGGAGATGCGAGACTGCAACTGTCCTCGGGGCGGTGAGACTGCTGGATGTGACGAGAGCAGAACGGCGCGCATAGTAACACACTCATCCGTCCTGCTCTGAAAGGCTCTGGCGACTTCTCACCAGATAAAGCACAGCCCTATTTTGCAGTGCCCTGTGAGCGAAAATTGAAGTCTATGACACCAAAATGTGGGCACAGAGTCTACTTCCTGTCTTTCTCCATTGCAGGACATGACAGTTCTGAGCAACATGTACTTTCTCCCAGGATTAGTACAAGATGAACAACAGAGAGACCAACGGGAGAGGTGCTGGGTGGCTCATTCTGTAAATGGATTGTTCTAGTGCATGGATGGGCCTGGCTGACTGGTATCTAAACTGTGCCATGCCAGAGCCAGCTGGCCACCCTGCAGGATGGCACAGAATTGCTCATATCACTGCCTGGAGAAGGAAGGGTCAGCAGAGCTGCCATTCTTTGTGCACCAGGTCAATCAATCCCTCACAGTCAGTCTGCAGGAGCAGCATTTGAAGCCTCAGTGTATTTGTGAGCTCAAATGGCTGATGGTGGCAGCTTCTAGAAAGTTATTACCTTATGGTTGTTGCACATGGTTATGAAAGCAATTGTACACACACACAATTTGAGTAAAAAGTAAAATCAACAAATACTCACTTGCATATATGTACATTTATATTTACATCATCCTCAAACATTTGCATATGCATGCAGTCTATATAACCTTATTGTACATATTAAATTGTAGTAATTGCAGTATTATGATTCCACCTGTTGTATGCTTTATATTGACATTCAGGTCCATTGTTCCCACACCAAAGCAGATGACACGATTATCTAATAACTTGCATAGAGTTGGAGGGGGACTTTTTAAAGTCTTGAGCATGGTTTTGTCATTTTAAGCTCTACCAAAAAACAAGTCCCACATGTTCAAAAGGAAATCTATATTTTTAGTGCTTTGCCATCATAAATAAAAAGGTATTGACATCATACTAGCTCATTACACAAATGAGTATCAAAAAGGATCACAAAGGATATCCACTGTTGTTAAAGGTGAAAATGACCATTTTCTTATTTCACATTTGGGTTCCGAAGCCTTCCCTTGGGAGCGTACATAAACAAACGGCTGCGTTGTGATGAATAATCTTTCCCAGTAATCCCCTGAGTATCAGTCTGCCTCTGGACTGGGTGGATAAACAAACAGATGGTTAAAACTCAGCAAGGCAGTTTAATGTACTGAGACAGTCAGCTGGACTATAAAGGCATGTCTTTCAGTACAATGCTACAATGAACAGCTCAGTATTTTACCTTCACTTCAGTATTAAAACTTAACAGTTGCTTTGCTGGGCCCAGTTGAGTGCAATAGCTGTCTGAAACACTAAGCTCCTGTAGCTGCTTGAGTAGTGCGTATGGTTTTCCTGTGCTAGCTATGTGAGAAGTACAGCACATCAGTTCATGGTCTGCACAGCTCAGCTGGTGGACTGCACAGTGAAAAAAGGTGGTGTCTAGTCACTTGTCTCAAAGTACAGCCTTGTCACCTTGAGAAAGGACATTTTCCATTTGTTAAAGTAGCTGAAGAAATTGAGGTCCCCTGAAAACAAAACTCCTTTAACAATTCTTTGCAAGTTAATTTGTCTCTCTGTAAGATACTGGAATTGGAAAGTTTCTTGGGACAGATTTGTCAAAGTTGGATATAAAGCCAGTTGACAGTAGTAGACGTCCTTAAAAGAGTACATTTCACAAAAAAGAAATAAATGAAAATGTTCAAGTAAGAGTAAATAAAAGCAATACTCTTAAGCTGATCTGAAGACAGTAATACTTTCTGACAGGCATGGCAACTGAAACACTCTATCACTGCACATGTAGCCATGTCTCTATCTCATTGGTGCTGTGTAAGCACCCTTTTTACCCGGGTAACAATAACACCATTTCCTCGCTTCTGGTAATAGTAAAACCACCAGATTTTTCAAAGGGGGATGGGCAACAGCAGGAAATGCACAGTAATCAAGCTGCTTGAAGATAAACAGCCTCCCTGGCAGAGAGAACATTGACTTGCTGGCCTAGACTGCAAAAGGAAGGCAGTAGTTAAACCCTGAGGTAGAGGAGTATTGAAGGAATTCTAATGTCCTGGTTGGGAAAACTGGCTGCTACTACACTGTATACAGTAGTGAACATAGAAAATGGTTCCCCTCAGATCACCCAATAACAGATATGAGTTGACGTTCACCAACATTACATATTTCCCATAGGCTTTGGGCTGATGGGAATACCCATAATGCATTTTTCACATGGGAAGTGTGATAAGAATAATTATTCACAAAGGAAGTGGACTGATAGGATGATACAGGATGGTAAACATCGATTTTTTATGGAAAGATCTGTCACACTCTATGACATTTAACACTGAAGTTGAGTCTACATCAATACAATACATTTTAAGACAGCAGTGCAGCATAACAGTTTATGGACAGAAGCACATTTGCATGATGAAGCTACCAATTATATATTTTTGTTTAATCCCAGGATAAATATTACTATTCTCAACAGTTAATGCTCACTAGCTACAGGAACACTGGTGGTGTATTCCTTTCTGTTGTTTTAAATGTTATTTTATGTTGGCATTACCAACCATATTTGATAACATTAGCTAATGTTTAATATTTTAACATTAGGTAAGTTAAAAATGGCTGAACAGGTTAGAAAAGCTAGTGAGCTCTAGTGAAGAAATTTACATCCAAACCACTTTACCAATTGAACAACATATGCAGTGTGTTGGTCCATGAGTGACCACTTCCTGTGACATCATATTCCTGTGACATCTGTATTCAGACTTAAATCTGCATCATCAACATTGATCTCTGCTGGCATGTACTCTAGTGGCGAAATGATGTTACTGCAAGAGGTGTTGAGTGGGTCAATTAGCGAGCAGGTGAGCAGGGCAGTGGGGAGCAGAACCTCCCTTTTCCAAAATCACAGCCAAAATCACATCCAAAGGTAAGACAAGGAGATTGTCATTACTGCAGTTTAAAAAAGGACCATGGGGGCAAGTACATGACAGGTTTGTGTGAGTTGGGGGGGTTAGTCGTGGCAGGCTCCTGCAGACGGCTGATGTCATACCTCCAGGTCGGTAATCTGAGGAGTAATGAGATTAATGCCCTATTTAACGGCCTCGCGCTCTGCTTGCACGGTCACCATAATGAAATTACTGCAAAGCTTTCTTTGTTTCTCCACACCCACCTCCAGCACGCCCCCCCCCCCCCACCCCCCCCCCCCCCCCCACACTGCCATTCCCCTGGCACATTGCTGGAGGCTGAATAAATTAACAAACAGAAACATAAAACAGACAAAGTCTCAGTGTAAGCAATTCACTTATAGCTTCCTCATTGCTTCAACAGCTCCTAATAGTCAAGCCAGAGTCTATCTGTTCAAATGTAGATTATCAAATTAAGTGTGTGGAACATCTCCGATGAACACTGGGCATTTCCCTGACAAAGAGCATTAGCTTATTTTAATGCTGCCATTATTTTACATTCCTATATCAGTAGGAGGGGTAAATTACAATAACGAGAACACAAGTGCATGGCTTGGTCGAGTCTGGTATGAACACAAGTGTTCAGTCCATAAGTGCAAGCTCTCTACATAATGTATATTCATGGAACTAGCCAGAGGAACAACAGATCTTTCAAAAGGCTGATTCATGCCTGAAAGATCAAACCAAACACTTTCCTTTGGTTCATGTTTTTAGTCCAGAGAAGTCCTTAGCTGCCCTCTAAATCCCACACTCCATACTCATGTTCAGCAATCAATAATGTAAAGAGGGAAGTGCCTTCCGACCCAAACACTATGTTTTTTTTTTTTTAATCCATTCCTCGGATTGTAGGGCAGGGGAGGAGCGTGTCTGTATGAGAAGCAGGCAGCGTTAGGACTGAAGGCCTACGTCACAGCAAGGCCACAGTCAGGACATCAGCACCCACACCCCACCCCACCCCTCACCGCCTCAAAGAAACAGGAGACAGCAGAATCAGACAGGATTAGAAGGAGCTCTGATCCTAATGAGCGAAGGGGGCGGGATTACTGCAGACTTTCCCGCTTCTGTTGCTGTACACAATAAATAAAGGAACTACAGCTACCTGCTCTACCTTGGGTTGACTGTAAATCCGACAAGCCCATTAGAATAAATATGCCCATGTATTCGCTTCCAGGTGCTGAGTAAAGCATACTGTGTCTTTTTAAAACAGTGTGGGGAAATATGACAGACAAAATGTTTTGATTGTCATGCACTATCAAAATTTAGAACAAGATTTTGTTATATTTTTACTGAATCCAGCCCTTGATAAAAAAAAAAAAAACCTTCAAATACTCAACCTTTTGAAATGCACTATTTGAGCCACTTATATTTTGATATGTATAGAGCAAAACTACAGGGAAAGATGTGAATAATTACTTTGTCATTGGCCAGTATGTATCCAATCCATATGTTACTCTAAATGAAGCCCAAACAAACTATCATTTTTAAAAAATAATTTTACAGACAGTAAAATTCTTTGGTTACACCACCGATACCAACTAATGATTGTCTATACATGAAGTGTCTGTCAAAATAGTGTTATTACTGTAGCTAAGCATATGCGTGGCATTTGCACTGGTTCCATGGCATTGTTCTGTAACCAATGGAGGGCCCTAGGTTCATGGGTAACTACAACTGCATCATCAAGCTTTTTCAAAACCAAGCACTGAAGCAAAAATCATATTCATATCTGACAAAAAAGGCCATCGATCAGGATGCAATTCTAACCGTGTCACAAACCTTGCTATGTCACTGCTAGAGATGGTCAGGGTGAGGTAAGAGCATTCAAATGGTGCACTGACTCACTGCACAAGTAACCACAGCAGAGACGCTGTAAAGCCAGTGGATGTCTATCCTGCAGACAAAGCCTGACTGCTTTTGGTCAGCTCTCACTGCCGGTGGGAACCTTCATTCACATACAATCATTTACTTAACTGGGTTAGATGTGGGTTTTTTATGGTGGGATTAAACAAAAATTATAAGTGCGTATTATCAACAACCACAGATGCCATCTATCGCTGACAGTCATCCATGTTAACAAACTTTAAAACCCCTCCAGTAAGTTTTAAAGCCTGCAGTCAGGGTTTGAAATTACCGCTGGCCCCCTAAATTACTGTCATCATTAAACTGTGGTCCAAAATTCACAAAATTACTGTTACAACCAATTTAGCCTGTCTTAACCTGGTTTTTTTGTCACCCGATTTCTCCCTCAATTTTTCTCAACCCCGATCTCAGCCGAGCTTGTCGACAGCAACCACTCTGCCAGCTTCGGGAGGAGAGGCCGAACACGTGACTCCTCCAATTCACGTGACGACAATCTCGCCTCTTTTCACACTGCAGCCGCACCACTAATCGCACGCTGCCTATGAGGTTGGAGGATGACACAGTCAGTGTACCCTCAATTCGTGCCGCCACAGGCGCCCAGCATGACCAGAGTGAGAGCTATAGCAATGAGACCAATGAACTTAGCTGGCTTACCCCTTATCATCCCCGGCAAGGCTGGGCCAATTGTTGCGAGACTTGGATTCGAGCCCCCGATCTCAGGGATTCCAGGCAACCATCTTACCCTGTGAGCCACCCAGAGAGTGGCTTGGTTTTTTACTGTTCGGCTTTGTCACAGCAGTTGCTGGATTGCATTCTACCATTGCTAACAGCGACAGCTAGTTGACGAGGTAAATAATATGGAAAAAAAGTGTGAAACTGAAGGACACCATACATAATTTTCATTATATCAACTTTTGACAGAATGGTGAGGTTTAGCCTTATAATTGCAGGAGCTACAGTAAACTAAGTCACAGAGAGACTCATCAAACAAAGGATACAGCTCTCCACGGCATCACCAAACAAAAGGTTCATACCAGCAAGACACAACAGCCCCACTCATTTAATTCTTCATGAAGCATCACTCTGTCATCACTAAATTAATAAGGTATTTATGTATTACTGTTTATATTTATGCTTGTTGGTATTCATTTATTTTGGCAGGTAGTTTTAACAGTATTGTACCCATGCTCACCCCATGTTCAAGTCCAGACCTTCTCTTTTGTTTCCACAGAGTGATTTTGATCATTTCCTGCTCATCAGGCTGATCACAGTACCCACATCCCAGACTAACATCACAGTGAATTTCCTTGAGCGCATTTATCTTTGAGCTGAGCGCACAACAGATTTACTGCTGGAGCACAGCCACAGACACACTCTCTGCTCTCTTCTACAGACTCAGCCGATTCAAAGCTCCCTTACAAAAAGGGAAACAAAAAAAGGATTCATCAAAACAAACTGCTTCCACTAAGAACGTAATACGCAATGGCTCAATGTATCAGGTATGCATAATTAGAATAACTCCACAGCTTTTATAGAAAGCAACAGCTAATACGCATTTTAATGCAACCTGTTCATAAAGGTATAAAACAGGATATTAAGATACAGTAGTTATACATTAAAGATGCTTTGGCAGAGATTATTTTTGGCAATAATCTTTCGTCAGATCTACATCGACACCGCTGGCTTAGCAACACAGAGCTGCAGTCTGCAAGTCCACCAGGGTGGCCCAGGCCCATGTTGAAAGATGAGGGACCTGTGACTCCACCAATCAATGCCTTTGTTCCACCCCCGCCCTCTTAAACAGGAAATTAATCATGAGCAGAGATCACCATTGATTGTGTCTTTGTTTCTTAATTGCACCTTACAGGCTCAACCAAGTCCTGCCACTGATGATTGCACGCAAGAGAGGATGGATGACGATCCACAGGGACCAGGATGTTGTGCGTGTGCCAGGAAGTGCTGTATTACAGGTTCAATTATACCAACATTTAAATCTACATGGAGAGCAGAATGTTCTTTTTCACTCTAAGATAAAACTGTGCAGACTGCTAAAGTGGCACCACTTATGCGGTGTTATGCTAACCACTACTGTGATTTTGAAATGCTAGGTATGGACTCCTTACATTCCCCACTGTCAGTCATTATCAAACTCTAGATACGCACAAATTTACACTGAAAATTCTGCCATAGTCTCTGAATGCTCCATCTGTACTGACATGGTTTAATCCTAACTAGGAATGAACATGAGTTCTCATCATTTACATCCACTCAAGTTATGACTCCTCTTCCATGGTAATGGAGCTGAATTATGCCTCCATGATATGTACATTTTTATGACACTAAACTAAATGATATACACATGTTTACTGAGATAAATCTAACTGTACTGTATGTTTGCAGAGTAAAAACAACAGAATTCTGACTCTAGAGAATATCTCCAGCAACAAAGCAGAGTTATGGATCCAGGTTACAATTCTAACAACCCTCAGCAAAATTTTACTCCTCCCTGATGCCCTATAATCTTGCTTTGTGTTCTCATTTCCTTCTTTTTCTAGCCCTCTTTCTCTCTGTCCCTCCCTCCCTCCCTCCCTTCCTCCCTGTCTCTTCCTCCCTTCATCTCTCTGCATGGGAAGGACGGCTGACGCCAGACAGAGCAGCGGGTGAATTAATTGCTGCACCGCTGTCTTCGTTTGCAGAATAAATTGGCTCATTTTGTAGCGGTTGTCACTCTGGAGCAGGGTTCTCCTCAGTCGCCGCGATGAGCGCCATGTCTGCCGGACGAGATGATATGTTAAAGATTGGTTCCGCCTGCATCTCCTCCCAGCAGCCATCACCTTGACAACAGAGGACTAATCCAGGATCAGCAGGCCCCTTCAGTTCCTCCGCATACCTGTGGTAGGATCGCTTCCCAAACAAAGGCTTTTTAACTTAAGAACAAAGAGCCTGTCAAAGAACAACAACAGACAAGCTACTGACGCCCCTGTGGTGATGAAACACATGACACAAGGCTGCAGAAACACAATCCTATTTTTAAGCTAATAACCAGCGGGTTGTGGGTTTGAGTCACGAGTGTGACACTGCTGTTGTATTCTGAGTAGGACACTGCACTTGAATTCCCTCAGCAATCTTTCAGGAAATTGCAGTGCTGGATAATATGCGAGGGTTAAGCTATGTTGGCTGCCCTGACCCAAGTCTGTTCATCACCTGAATGATTTAATGACCCAATGCGGAACTAAATGATCACAGAGACTGATGAGGTCGTTATATTCAGGTAAACAAAGGGAGGTGTTTTTTGACAGCGTCAGTGAAATATTGTGGTATACCAAAGAGGCAAGTACTATCTTTGCAGGTTTTCAAGGCAACTACATTTTATTTGACATTCTACTCGTTGTCTTTAAACTCCAAGGCTGGAGACCTTCCTGAATATTTGTCCTGCATCTGGCCATTCTAATTAGTCATGATTACTTCCATTAATGAAATTGGTGTTTCTTAGTCTTACTTTATATTCATGTATTCATTTATTCAGTGACAGTGGCATAATGTTAATTTTAAAGTACACAGGATAAAATACTATGTTACCGTGGAGACTCCTGGAATTCTAACATTCCAGAATGGCAGCCATGGTGACATATGTGCGATGCAGGAGTTCCTTGGGTACAAGCTGCTGTATTGTGGCCCAGCAGTGACAGCCTCGTTCTCTTCAGCTGACACTGCAGAATGCAGGCTGCTGTGAGCATCAACCTCTCAGCGCAAGCTTCCGAGCCAGTAAAGGAACAGATCAAAAAAAGTGATCTCTAAGGTCATCTCGTGGCGCTTTACGTTAGATGACAGCGATAGACCCTTTTTCCACACACCCCTCCATTTCCCAGTTTCAAATTGCTGTTCTTAAACCATCTGTATTTGTTATGTTTCACCACTGGACAGTACATCGACAATCTCCTGTTATTAACAGTTGAGAAATGAATGAACACACATCATATCAAAAAGTACACACACATTTCAGAGCAACACCCTACCACATCTGCACCATTCCCTCACTTACATAAACTGCAGCCTGCGAAAAAAGGTTTGCTGCAGGTGCATTTGCTGAGCGATAATCAGCCATATTGTCATGCTCAGTTCTCTCCTTAATGCACTGCAGTTAATGGCAGCACCAGACAGAGTCTGGAACATTCCAGAATTCCCAAATAACTTCACTTATTTTTAGAACTGAAACCTTCTCACTTTGAAGAATAAACCCTCTGTGTTTTCCAGATAGCTTGGGGCTATCTTCCAGCACCATAACCATGCCAAGAAAACCAAAGATGACAGTTACATTCTGAATTTCTATTAAAAGAAACACAAAAATCAAAATATTACAATTGATTCTTCATTCCTAATGTAATATCAATTCATCTTTTTGCATCCTTTAAACACTTATTCTTTAGACTGTAAAAAGCACCGTGTCAACATTTTTGCTCTTACTATGATATACACATTGATTTTCTATTTGTTGGAGGATGGTGGGGGATTATTTCCTGTCCAACTCCACATTGGAAGGCCACTGTACTTTCAGGATTTCACAGGATGCAGGTCAAAGGTCAGAGGTCAGCTCATCAGAATTATACACTGCAGACGCTAAAGAGACAGGGTGCCAAGCGCGCCAAGCACAGCCAACCAACAAGCAGAGCCAGACATTCCTCAAGGTTGTCTGTGAGGAGGCTGACTGTGCTGTTATTTAATGGATAACCCCCAACTCTCTGCTCAGCAGGAGAGGAAGGAGGGGAGAGACAGGGACAGAAGCAGAGAAACACAAAGAATTTCTGAGGTAAAAACACTCAGAATATCTGATTTGATAAAAGCCTTAACTGATGCCTTTCAAATGACAAATTACATCACATGATCAAAATTACTAGGTAAAAACCAGTAAAAAAATCTAAAAACCTGTGGTTTGTTAAAAGTTAAGGCCAAGCCATCTTCCTCATACACAGAACACAGTATGCATCTCACATCATACATTTTAAATGGCTTACACCAACTTATTTATCAGAATATAATAATAAGGTATATTCACCGCTTTGTCAGGCCAATGCCAACCGCAGAATCAAGCTATTTGGGTCTGTAGAGCCAACCTTTTCCAGATAAGCGATTTCACCAGACTGAACATGCAACACGCAATTCCACAAATAGTTGTGGCATCTGCAAAGGCACAACGGAACGTGGGCATATTTTCCTTTAAGGATCATCTGGCACAAGCCAGGTAAAACCACATGCTTTCCACTCAAGACCCAGTGAAAAAGACTTAATACCAGTGATACCAAGTCTACAGCAATCTCCAACTAGCCGCATCGTTTGGGTTGCCACACATTGTTATTCCAGTTGGAATATGTCCAGCTCACAAACTTGCCAGAAAAGTCAACAAGCTGCATTACAATCAGCGGGTTTGGAATAGAGGCTCCCCTGTAACACACCTGAGATGGAGTTTTATTGCTTCACGTGGGAGAGGGCTGTAAGGAGACTATGGATTTTCCTACCTGATGGGGAAAAACAAATCTTGGTGAAATCAGCACATGAGTGACCTCCCAGGACTGTTTCTAGTGTACTTACTCTTAATCATTCAAATTTTTACTTTAAAATTCCATGAGGAAGCTGGGAGGGTAAAAAAAAAGTGTCGCCTTGGGGGTGCTTATGACCCTCAGTTTGAGAGGGCTTTCGTGCCGTGAGCTGCTTGCACATAGTTTGGTAGAGCAACTTGTCCTGGATAATTGCTTCTGCCAAGAAAATAAACTTTGTAATGCAATACTTTACAAAGCTTCCTGTATACAATGTTTCAGGCAGTGTTTCTGGATTAGTTTTACCTACAATCTCCCCTCTCAGAGGAAACACAGGTCTGGCCTCATGGTTCCATTTTATTGGTTCTTGAAATGAGCTGTGTAGAACCACATCCATGTGTGAGAAATTATGACAATAGTGACATAAAAAATGGTAAAACACTTTTATTTGGGAAAGAAATAGGGCAATAAATGTAAATAAAAGTCACTGACACACTGACATACTCTATGACCCAAGGATTACTTAGTCATTGTACCAGCTGAGGTGCAGCTGGAGCAGTTAAAGCATACTGATTTACTTAAATCTGAATCTGAGGCATAGCATGTGTGCAATGTAAGTGAATGTATTGGTGCACATGCAAGTTTGTGTGTAAATGTCAGCATGTGAGTATACGTTTGCATGCATGTGAGTGTGTGTGTGGGGTTTGTGGGAGCATGTTGGGGCCCATGAAAGCATGACTGCGTGTGGGGCACCCCAGGCGAGATGAAGCTGGCTGTCGATGCAGTAGGCGCGGGTGAAGTGCGGTGACAGGGGTGCAGGGGAAGGACATTCTGCCCAGGGCAGCTCGTGGCCACACGGATAAACTGGCCTGACCTAAATCCACCCAGCTTCTCAGAGACAGCCCAGAGCGGCTACTGTTCACCAGATCCAGGACAAAGTTCATCCAGTGCTAAACTGAGCGCCCAGCTCACGCTGTCCTTCACTGTACCAGGAAACAAAACATACAGTTACTGCAGAGCTTGCTACTGGCCCTTCCTGTCAGTGCAAACATAATCATCAGGATGAGGTTCTCCAGTGATGATACCCAACGATGTGAAAGGGCAATGTAAGCCATAATGGGCAGAGTGAACATGCGCAGTCAATCATTGGCATGCGTGAAACCAGACATGAGACTGCGCGCTCACAACTTTACTGGATGCAGTGATGCATTCGATTAGCTTGTGGTCTGACTACGCCAACCGCATTTGAACTGCACAGCTGACCTGGTGCTGTACAGATTGAAAAGAAATGCTGGCTATTGATATACACTACCATGGACATGAGTGATCATCCATGTTCTCCAGAATGCATTTTCGCCTAGATGGGGAGATAGGCCTATAAGTAACATTTTCAAACTGTGTACACAGTTTAATGACAAGAATACTTTGAGTTCTTTTTTACTGTGCAAATTGCAACAGGTCCACTAGTTCTATTCATTAAAATAATGAATGACATTGTGACCTAACATACCTGTAAATCAGCAGCCATTAAAATGCAGTTAAAATATACAACATTTCATATTCATATGTTTAAACCCAATATAACCATATATGAGTGAAGGTGCCATCCTGGAACCTTGGATGTGAGGGACTAATAGAAGCAGTGTCCCATTTAATGTTGAGAACAAGACGGCTTCAGCGTTTAAGAGAATGCAGAAGAGCTGCTTGCTGATGGCCTTCTTTTATGACGGCCTCATTTTTTGTTTTACTGATATTTTTCCAGGTGGTCCCACAGAGATTTAAAAAAAAAAAAAAAAACTTTTTTCATTTCTTCCAAGAAATACCTGACTCCAATGAACCTACTCAGATAAGAGCATCAATCGTCCTCATTATGCTGAATGTGAACATGCATTGGAAGCACAAAAGAGTTGTATTACTCTGTGGTCTCCGTATCATCTCCTCCATACAAGAAACCGCGCTGTGCAGATTTTTCCATACAAAATAAAGACAATTTCTCATTTTTAAATGCGATAGTCTCATTGTTTTTGCATCTTCATTGAGAGCTTATTGGTTACATGGATGGAGCAATAACAACACCATAGTGATGAAATGTAGGGTAAAGAAAACGAATGGCCCAGCTCAAATGCTCCTGTACAAGTTTTCTAGTTACTCTTTAACACAGCTGCATGCCTCTCCTCATGAAGCAATGCCATTTTAAAGACACAAGATGCCCATGCCGGGGCCTCAAGATCCGGGCCAGCTGGAGCGACCAGCCGCTCATGGAATCGATCGAAAGTGAAGCGTGCTTTGAAGACTGAAAGGTAATAAATTGCTAAAGCCTTTTTGTTCGGTGCTTTCTTTTTGTATTTTTGTAGTCTGTATAAAAATTCATGAACATATTTAAAAACTGCAGGTTGCTACAGTAAAAACTATACTTTATTATGTGAATGTATACTCTATAGACAGTGTATGTGGTCATGTATATGGACAGGATAAATATTTACACACACAATATGTATACACAGTATGTGTGTATACATTGAAAGGCTAGGTTTAATATTTATATATGTATGTATATACACACACACTCGCACACTCTTCTTTTCCAGAGTTGAATTCCTCACGGCTCCACCTCCAGCCCCGCCATCCTTCACCCCTCCAAACAAACAGCCCTCCCACGGTACCAGCCCAGGGGCCACACAGCTAATCCACCAGGATGAAATAAATCTCCACCTTCAAATCAAACCTCCAAGTCCCCCATTCCCGCCTCTGCCGCCCACCCCAATTTCCACCCAAAAACGGCACAGCCCACACCAAATCATTCACCACTGTGCGCGCCGTGCGCTTTATGACTGATGCGGGCGCTCTTCATTTAGCAGATTAACTCCATTAATCTCCCTTAGCTGGAGGATGCTGGAGCACTGTGGGATGGCAGGGCGAGGGCGGTAACGGTGCCCGGGCACAGGAGGGCAGACGGCGTGAACGGCCAGCCTGACCTTCCCTGCAATCGACTGCCGTCTCAATAGCTCTTTTCATTTTCTCACTTCGGTAGAGGGATGGAAGTTAGGGTGGCTCCAACGTTTCCATCTCATTTTCCTAACAAAGACTCCCTTCAGGAGCATTGGCCTTCGGTTTACTGCATGCAAAGTAACCAGACCACCCTGCTGCCTGGCCTCGCACAGGGTATGGGTTCAGAGCTCTTCCTTCCCCCCTGCACCAGGCAGATGCTGGCATATGGGTGAAGCTCTGAGCACACCGTGCTGCAGGTGGCACTGTCTGTCCAGCAGACCAGATTTCAAATCGAGGTTGTGACCTGGTGTAGTCAACAGGGTTCTCATCGTAAAATGTTTGCAGAGCTGCCCAGTGTCCAAACCAAACTCCCAATCTGGCTCTCTCAATCTCCCAATGTGATAATCCCCTAGACTAGCTAATTATACCCTTGATTCTCTGTCAGTACCAGGCTGTGGTGAGAACTGTGCGGCACAAGTGCTGCCTGGTGTTAACCAAGAGGGTTCTGTGTACTGGCATCAGATAAGGACAACCACCAATCTCACAGACACTGTGAAAAATGTGAATGAATGGCCCAGTCTAAATGCAAATTCATATCATTACTTAGGCAGCTAGGCACATATATCCAGTGTTTTATCCTCTGTTTACCCAGCAACTGAATAGAATGAGCACATATACAATCATGTAGGGAGTACATAAACAGGAAGAATAGCTTAGTGGAGCTCTTGAGTGTGGCACTTAAGCCAAACTACTTCCATAAACAACCTGTTATATAAGTAAGTATGAGCTATTCTTGTGCATTTCTTAAAAACAGAGTTAAAATATCATAATACAATTTGCATCATATCCCTGCTATCAGAGAATGTACCACTGCTTCATTGTGTTCCCTGCAATGAAGGACTTTCTGTAGCTAATAAACATATTATTTCATTCATGCATGATTGGATGATTGTATGTCTTGATTCTCAAGACCACCTCAGGTCATGAATTTGGGGGGGGTTTGGCAGAATTCCAAGTAAGTGATGAACCCACCAGTGTGAGCTCAGGACAAGGACAGCTCCGCGACAGTATCCTGATTAATGGTACAATAGCCCAAACCACGGATGCAGTAACCCCCCTGGTCAAATTCCGAGTTTCTTTGCAATTACTCTGCAACGACACTCCAAGAGGCCTCAAGTCATATAAAAGCTGGGACTGTGTGTGGGAGTCCCAAAGCTCCCACAGAGAAAACGAGTGAGAAGGAATCTCTTCAAGAACCGCATGGCCATTTATCCCCTTTTCACTTTTGCTGTGATCATCTGGTCACCGTATGATCTTTATAAGAGAGTCATTCATGTGCTACTGCAGAAAAGCCTCTGTAATCAAAAATGCTCAACTATGTCATACAACAGTATTTCAAACAGCATTTCACACTGGGGAATTTAGAAAAGAACATAAGCAATGTTAGCATGTAACCTAAGGTGTCTGGGACGCAGAAGCCCATGAGCCAAGCTCTGAAATGCTACACCTAACAATAGCCCTTAAAAGGTATCAGGTGACACTGTTACACAGTGCTTAGTGAGCTGGATATGTAACCCAAAGGCTGAAGATTCAGTTCCAAGGAGGAGCTATGCCTTGATCAAGGTACTTAACCTTAATTGGTGCTTAAAGTCCAGTAAACATCAAGCCGTATAAACTGATAATATGCAAAAGCCAACCTTGTATGAGGGGAATCTGCTAAGCCAGCCAATGTCAGGGATCTGCCCTGGATTCAGAGAGAAGCAGACTGAAGGTGCACTTCACATGAAAATCTATGAGACTGCGCTCTCGTCTCTCTTAACAGCGCCCTTCACCATTAACTAAGGCTAGGCTCATCTGACGTTGATGGATTGCAGTGTCCAATCTAAACCCCCACAAAACACCCCAAAGACATTTTGTAGCTTTTCGCATTTTTTTGTACTATCAACAATCTACAATTTCATGTCTTTTGTAAACTCCAGTGCTAAAAGTACTCTGGTGGTGAAAATTGCACTCTAGAGCAGACCATATGTACAGGAGACATAAAAGCTAAGTAAATAACCAGGACTATATAAATAGTGTTGTGCCATCGAATCCAGGTTTACTTCCCCTTTCTACAGAAGCCATGGTGTCATTTTGTTACCATAAACATTATAAGCATCCCACAAATACCAGTGTCACAATCAGATCACCTCTAAAAACAAAAAAGTGAATGTTGATTAAATGAATTTCTTAAACCTCTTAAGAAAGCCCAGTGCCTATAGTTGATATCTTGAGGACTTCTGACTCACCTCAGTAGGAGCTCTTTTGGAAGCTTTTTATTAATAGGTGCTTCATCACTGTTTGAGAAAACCTGCAGAAAAAAAAGAAGAAAAAAGGGATCAATGACACAAAAGAGGAAACACACTTAACGCATTGCAACATCATAACTGTACCGTTTTCCATCGGAAATTTCTGTGGACTTTCCATCAAGTATTGAGATAATATATACATTTATGAAATGTTTGTAAATATGCTTAGTCTTTTCAGTCAAATTCCAATATTCTTGGTGCAATTTATACACTTTTGTCCAGTTATACCAATTACTTTTGCATATTCAAGTGTAATGCCGTATGGCGATTCTATATATGTGTTCATATATAGAATGTTTTATACAACATTTAATAGCTATCTGTACATTAACAGAGAAATACAAATCATTTGTAGTCAACAAACTGTAACACTGTTGATATTTATAAGATAACAAAAAAATAAAAGGATGATCATATTCTTATAATGTGACAAATATGATCCTACATTGAGCCCAACAAAATAAAAGAATGTGTAGGAACATAACACAATTGCCTCAGTTGTTCATTTGAATTTTAGGACAAAATGTAACTGCAGTTAGACTGAATGCACACTGTGAGCAATACAGAACCACTGTTGCTAAGGGAGCTATCTGACTTAGTGACTGACTGACTGACTGACTGACTGACTGACTGACTGACAGCCAGACAGACAGTTTAAACTGACATGATTCAAATGTAATTGTGCGTTTTAAAACTCCCATAGGTGCTGTAACCTAGGTTAGGTTCCAACACTGAAAAATTCTCTTAACACTGACAGCTGTGTGGGGTGGGTGAAAAATAAAGGGAGGAAATGGCACTTTGAAGCTGGGCTCTCTCATCAGGTAAAACAACGCATGGCGTAGCAAAGCCGTGAGACATCAGAGTGAAGAGATCAAACGGCTTGACACTGAACGTCAATCTCCTGCCACCATCTTTCTCCATGAACACCAGCTGAGCTGCCAGCACCTCCTCCCCTCCCCCCGCCTCCACCCTCTCATTATTACCACACATTACACAACATTATTTATTAATATCTGTTATCCAGGGCAACAATCCTCACTGTTTCCAACCTTTTGTATTATGAAAAGCATTTAAACAGTTGCAGTTTTTTTTTTACTACAGCATTTGAGGTTGTTACTGCTTTATCCATTTATTCTACGTACGCAACATAAAGTGCAGAGTACAAAGGTTGCTCAGGGGCACAGTGGGAGGTTTCTGCCTCAGGATCAAAACCCCTGTCACCTCTGGTCCTGAGCCAGGTGCTCTGACCCCTGTACAGGATCCTTTGGTCGCTGTAGCATCCCATGAGAGATGAGCGGAACAGTGTACCGTGTAGGCAGGTATGAGTCTCTGAAACAGAGAGAGATGACCTCAGGGACCAAAGGGCCTCAGAGCTGAAAAGTGTAGACTCCATCAACTCTAATTACCAATAAATCCACTGGAGATGGAGAGAGAGGTGAGGGAAGATAACCTGCCACGGATGCTTGCACATACAGAAACACACACATACACACACATAATTATTGACACTCATGCATATGCATACACACATTCAGAAGCAGTAAAAGCTGACGAGTATGAAAAGTCCCCAGCCCCCAACAATACTTCCCTCTGGCCTATGAAGTGAAACCTCAGCTGCTCAAAAAACACAAACATAGTACTGATGTAAAGTAATACTTCCATTCACTGCACAGGTTCACACACTCTGTCATGTCCCACACCCTCGGCAGCGCAATGGCCTTGATCTCTCAGTCTCTTCAAGAGAATCTTCTGCAATGGGACTTCAGATCAGCTACAGTGTTTGTGAAAAACAACAGAAAATTCTTGTGACTCTCTCATTTGTCTGGGACCATTTACCTCCGTAGCTACAGGGCCACAGGATACCGGAGCAAATATGATGAGATGAAAGAGAGGAGGAGGCAGGAAGCAGGAGCCCTGACAAGCTCATCCCTCTGAACACTACCACACCAGTCAACTTTCTGTTGTTCTTCATGCATTCTCAAGCACTCCTGCTTCTGACTTTTGGCATTTTAGGGGTTTCAGAGCATTTAAAGTTGTTCAATGTTTTCTTAAAAATTCGATAAGCAAATACGAATCTAATGGATACGTTCTTTGTACTGATTTCATCATGATTACCCTAAAGTTAGACTTAGTGGTGGTTAAATAGGCTTCTTGATTTGGATTTGCACCAAAAATGACACAAACAGAAAGCGACTTAAACAAATATTTGAGCATGAATATTCATTAGCAAACAAGAGCAAACATGGCTCGAGCTCATACACATCTAACAGAGTTTAAAGACCAAGAGGATACTTATCATTTGCAACAGGCATTCCATGGGTCCCAACAGAAAAGCTAGCTATGGGTGCAGAGAAATGTGGAATAGATCACCACTTTGGCCTCAAGATGGACTGACCATTTGCTTTCAAAGGATTCTGTACAAAGACCACAAAAAGTCACTCTCCTGCTCTCGTTCATACTCTCTGTGATGGTATCTAATGTCTTGGGTGAAGTGGCTTCCTGGAGAGAGCTGCAGCATATTCATATTTCATGTTATTGCTTGCAGTGCTGCACTATGAATTTCTCAGCACATAAATGTAAAACTCCCACGGAAGACGTCTAAGAGGTCCTAAATTGACAAGACATTCATACGATGCAGACAGGGCATTTCCCCACTGAATTTTTCCCTGAATCAACACAGCAAAGTTTCCCCTCGCTCCAGTGAGATCACAAACTCACTGCACACAATAACAGCCCTAGCCTGGTTCCTCTTTACTGGATCGTACAAAAGGCCTACTGCGACTCTCCCTTCTCAGCTTACTACATTCTGTGACATGTTTCCTTTAAGCATGGCTTACTGCATGATCGCTATTTGTTATATTGATCTATTTTCCACCACAGTAGCTTAGAAGATCTGGATGAAATTGATTTCTCGTGGGACATAAGTATAAAAGCAGGGCTGACAATTCCACTGGTTCTGATAAGCACAGCTGAGAGGGGCTCATTGCAGTAATTTACACTCACTTTGTTGTGTCCTCCAACTAACCTTGTCACAAGAAACAAACAGACACAAAGTCATCTGAAAAGAGATGAAGGAAAGCCAACTTTAAAGGGGTTTTCTCTTTCAGTGACTCCTTAAGGATTTCCAAAGAGTGAAAACAACATATGAAGGTCAGCTATGAAAGCTCAGGTTATACTGTACTTCTTAAGTTTGACAAATACAGTCGAGCAGTTCTTATCTTGGCTGTGGATTTCCTCGCCCAAAACCCAAACACCTTCTAGGTCAGCCTTTTTATTTCTGTGACCTGTCGTAGCAGACAAGATAACACCCTGTTTTTGCATATGCATTCAGATGTGTGTGTGTTTGTAAACACAGAGAGATATATACCTATGCAATACAGCAAGTTGTACGGAGTGTTTTGAACCATAGCCCTCTCTTACCTGCATGGCAAATGAAACATGATTAAACAAAAACCATTATCAAATTATAAAATAGAGGCAGTCCACATTTGAAGACCCAATTTTAATACGATGTGTATGAATAATCACAAACTGACCTGTGATTGACATTTCAAAATTTCTCTGGGAAATGGTAATCCCCACAGCTACACGAGCTGCATACAGCTGAGAGAGCTGCATGCAGTCACGGTATGTCTGCCATGTGGGTCCTGATCCGCGGCATCCCAGAGGGACACCGCTGGGTTCACACCAGGTGAGCAGAGTGGCCCGCTCCATCACACCCATTTTGTTTCTTGCAGGGAAGTCTGACAGATGTGACTGCTGAAAACTGGCAAGCGAGTCGAGGGCATGCGAGGGGAGACCACGTGATGAAAGCGCATTCGACTCACAAATGTTTACCACTGTTGCCAGCCACCTCTTCTTTTCACTCTGCTGTCCACTAGCTGTCACCACACTGGAGAACACCACTAAACCACTCTCTCATCTCTCAGAGGCAGACTGCAGCTGCCCAATCAGCTAGGTCATAGATCAAACAGGGAAAGGCTGCATCAAACTGTAAAAGAACCTGTTATAGAAGCAGGAACAGTGGCAGCAAGTTGAAGCTCACCGACAGGGATAGACAGACACTCAACAGGACTGTTGCTGGAAACAACAGCTTCAAAAGTGTCAAAAAAAACATTCACAAGCTTGACATTTATGGCAGGGCTGCCATTCAGAAACTGCTTGCAACAGGACCAATGCACAGCAGCATATGACATGGTGTTATGAGCAAAAACCTGTGAAATTCTGTGCAATGCAATAAAGTAATGTGGTCTTACAAGTTGTCTTTTACTCTCTCTCCCCATATCTTGATGGGATTATGCAAGGAGAAATTCAATGGAGGCCTTCAACCCATACTGTAATGTTATGGGCGGTCACAAGGACTTATGATGTCATTTGCCACATGACATAAGCACCGGGACAACAATGCACCCATTAGCTTGGATTCAAGAGTGATTTAATGAATACAAGAATGAAGTCAAACACCTTCCATAGCCTCCCAAATCTAAACGTCTTTGAACCTTTATGAGAGGTTCTGGAAAGTAGAGTGTAGAGTAAATTTCTACCACCTTAATTTCTAAAAACTGGGAGACTTTCCTTCTTGAAAGTCTATACCCCTCTATTTCCAAACTTGTAGAAAGACATTCCAAGAAGGGCAGAAGTTGTTCTCATGGCAATATATGGAATACATACTTCTATGGAAAGACAGGAGCCAAATAAATTTGCATCATAACTGCTTTTCACATAGAGCTTAACTAAATGATTTAGGTCTCACAGCCTGGACACTCTGAGGCTCTCAAGAAACAGCAGTGCAGGCAACAATGAACTGAGTTTAAATGTTCAGAACCTGCTGAGTGATCAGTAGGAGATACGTAAGGGCCAGAACTGCAAACAAGTCAGCTGATAAAATACAGCAATTAGTCCCATGAGTCCATGGCTGTTTTTTTTTCCCTGAAATGAAAATGATAAATGACCCCCAGTCTCAGCCTTGGCATTAATTCCCTGTCTGAGAGAACACAGACGCACATAAGAATACATTTTTGTAATGTGGTTTAGCAAAACATTTGATGTTTGCGCTATCTTGACCGGAGCTGCACCATACAGTTGAAATATTTCAAGGGCTTTACTTTCAGGCATAATGCTAACTACATAGATATACTCAGATGCCACTGAGACTCACAGCAATGAGTGCTAGTGCTATATGCTATAAAAAGCATTACCCACTAATCATTTAAGCATAAAATTAGTCCTTGACATTTACTCCTGAGAGTAACATACCAGCATCACACCATTGTGCTGTTTCAAAAACAGTCAAATAATGACTAACACCAGCAACATTTCCATATACAAGTGTTTACGGTGAGTTCATATCATGCAAGTGTTCATAAATAAATGTGCCAATGCAATGCTTAATAGATCAGAAACACATATTTTGTAAATATCTTTAAAAAAGTTTTTATTTGTAAAAGCAGAAATACTAGCTGTATACTAGTCATGGATGTATCACAGAAAGTGATAAATGCATTTGTTTAGAATTTTAGAATTATTGCTCTCAAGCAGGCATTATCCAAAATAATGTTATTGGGGAAAAATACAATGATGGAAACATATGTGATTTAAGGAGTAAAACAAAGAATGAGAAACCAGAAAACTGTTTGAGGAAATGCCCTAAAATATAAAAAATTGTTGTAATGGTGGACTGTATGATGGTAAGTGGGGAAAAATGCATACTAATGTAACACCTCTTAATATTTCCATACAGTACTAGTGAACACATTACATTTTTTGCAATGTATAATACATTTCAACCTGACATTGCATGTGTATATACTGTATGTTTGCATGTATATGTTTATTTACATTTTTTAGTACAGTACATATCATGTTATATTTCACTTGAGTGGTTGAGCAGACAGAATTTTTCTTCATGAGATAAACTGCAACCTATTTCAGCTGTATGGTAAATGCGGGAAAAAGTAGTTCCCCTGACAAGCATCTTGTCACATAGTACTGTATCATTAAGCCTACTACATTAAACAATCTCTATTTCAGAGTGGCAAAGTATTTGTATTATAAAAGTAAATATCTTAATTAGATAATTCAAACATTACATTCAGGAATTAGATTCCTAATCAACAAACGGAGCTTCAACACCCTTGAAGATTTGAGTGAGCGAAAAAGATATCCTACCTTTCATCTTATGTTCCTCGCTCAAACAGCCAGTAAAGGCATAGGGATACCAAAACACTGCTTAGTGGAAGGACTCTATATGGTACACTAAATAGTTTTAAACAAATGGCCCTTATCCTTGTAATTATTCATCAGTAAGAGTCAATTTTCCCCTTTCATGAGCTGTTTGCTGATGTAGGCAGACTGGAAAGCCACCTTAATTCTGCTAAAATCTCTGGGTAGGGCACAAGGATTCATTAAGCTGGGCTGCAACACAAGGAAGCCACACTGTTATTAAAGGGGGCAAATATTATTTTTCAAATTCCACACTCAGACTTGCATAATTTCTCAAAGCATCCCTCCAAATTTACTCAATTACCAAATAAATAAATTGAACCAAATTATCAGAAAATTGAAATGGTGGAAAACACACTGTAACACAAAGTTGTACAAAAAAAATGTCTCTCTTCAGTTTAGTCCAAAAAATAGAGGGCTGGGGGAATTGGAGAGTCAAAGCGTTTAGTTCCCTCAGGTGAGGGATATAACCTTAGTTGCTTCACAGGAGTCCAGCTCAATAAATGGTTAATATGTAAAAATGCGAGCTATGCAAGACACCCTGAAAACAGACATCTGCAGAGCAAATAAATGATGTGGGGGGAAAAAAAAGACACAAAGAGTAGACTGACATGGCGTTAAACTCGCAAGGGAATGCACAAGAGGCTGGGCTGAGAACACATATACTTAGGGCATTACTGTTACAAAAGACTGTACTCATATGCTACTGGGTAATGAGTAGATAGGGCTTGAGGTTAAGGAGACAAATATAGTCTCTATAAAATTACAGATGAAATTATGTAAAGCTCCAGTTAAGTAAACAGTCTTATTCAAAATAAAAAATAAAGAATAATACAGAGAGAGAAGCTGGAGATATCTCAGGCCTTAGCAAAAGGCTG
Source organism: Albula goreensis (assembly GCA_022829145.1). Classification (NCBI taxonomy): domain Eukaryota; kingdom Metazoa; phylum Chordata; class Actinopteri; order Albuliformes; family Albulidae; genus Albula; species Albula goreensis. The sequence goes on along the minus strand of CM040743.1, from coordinate 17,922,811 downwards.
CCCTTTTCCCCAGACCCCCATACACTGTCCTCACAGTAAGGTATGCGTGTTGCTAGGTGGTCACTGGCAGAGAAGACTAACACACTGACTCAGACAGATTCATCACATTATTTATTTACTTAGCAGACACCCTCATACGGGGGACCTACATAGCTCACATTTTCCCTTTAACCTATTGTACATTTGGACAACTGGAGATATTTAAGGGAGCGCTGCAGGTTAGCCACCTCACCCGTGGTCTGATGAGCGTGGAGCTTAAGAGAGAGAGACCTGGGAGGAAGTGTGGCAGGTGTGGTGATGGTGACCTATGACAACCCTTTGACCCCTTTTCCTGTAAGCCATGCTTCACTCCTGACAATAAAACAACACAGGCTCTGGTACAGCACAGGGAACATTAGCTCAGCAGAGCCCAGGATACCGTGCCGAGCACACTGCAGTACGCTGTTGCAGCTGTGGAATTAACTCAGGCTAACGGGAAGATCACAACATGCTCTCACAAACGGCCTGGACTTGAGACTAGATCTGAAACAAAAGGCACATGCAAATGATAACTAAACCACAATGACTTTGAGGGGAGCAAATTAATTCAGAGGAATGTTTGCAGGACCCCATAGTCATGCACAATATGCAGGTCACATTTCCGATTCACCACGCTATGCTTTTGTAGTACCGTTAGCAAAACCAGCATGGCCCGTACAGTGGAGGCAGTGTCTGTGTGACCAGCAGACAGGGTGATGTGAGGGAAACTGACACAGCTGTGAAATACAGCCTGCTCCTCCTCACTGGCGCTTGATTGGCTGGTGTGGTGAGTCACTCGAGATGGAGCCTCCAACTGGAGCCCAAGGCGGTACCCGGGAGAAGGGGGCATGCGAGGGCAGAAACTGCGCAGTCGACGCAACTGCCCGACCGTGCCGGAATCAGAAGTCAGATGAGGTCGGGAGCTGCTGCTGGCACTTCTACAGAAGGGGCGAATCGCATCGTAGTTATGCCACACCCACAGCATGGCCCTGGGTCTAGGCAGACCCGACAACTGCTATCTATGATCCTGCTTAGAACAGAACATTACCATCCGAGTGAATGCTCTCATCCATGGGGACTAGGTTAGCTCCCAACATCTTTCTTTTCTGCTTACAAGAATCCATATCCTAAAGCAAAAAGGCCAGACATCTGATTCAACAAATGGAATGTTTGAAAGGAAATGGAGGCAGACCATTTCTGATTACCACAATTACAAAAGGCTCTTATTTTGACACAGACCATGTCCTTTTATTTTGCTCTTTTTTTGCTTTAGAATCCTAAATTCTAAATTTCTCATTGTACATTCAGGCCCTGTGACTTATGCTGACGCGATGATTGGCAGCCGAGTGTCCCTCAGGCGACCCTCAGCAGGACGAACCTCTTCTACGCTCCATCAGTTCTGACAGCCAAAACACACCTCTCTGTCCCAAGCCACCTCCATGACTGACATACACGAGCTAACCACCTCACAGAGATGTGAGAAAACAATCCACCTCACAGAGAGACATTAATAAACTAACCACCTCACTACGAGTTATGCATAAATGCACCCCCTGATAGAGAGACACTAACAAACAAAACAACTCACAGTGAAATAATCATATACAATACATCTCACTATAAAATATAATACAATCAAATCCCCTCACAGAAAAAAAAACGTTTAAACAACCAGCTCACACAAAAATATTAAAAACTAATCCCCTCACATGGACATATGAAGACACTGACCACGTTGCTGGGAGTTACAAATCAACTTATCCTCTCACAGAGAATTAGTAATAAACAAACTCACAGAGAATCATGAATAAACTTGCCACCTCTGCAGGACTTGTGAATCAACAACCCCTCAGGGAAATAAAAGCTAACCACCTCACAGACATATATACCAGGAAAGTAATCACATTCACTTGCTCCTCTGTAAAGATGGCCACTTAGTGGATCCAGGATGACAAAAGGGTTTACCAAAAGTCAATCTCTTCTGCAAAAGCAATGACTGTTGTAACAATAATCAGTGATACATAAACTAGGAGTGATCACCAACATCATTTCTTACTATGTTTGAAGCATAATATTTCCAGTCATACTTTTATTCTGATTTAGATTCTAAAATACACAGGAAATACAAATATAAAATTCATGGCAAATATAGGTCTATGGAATGGGATACATGCAAACTGATAAACATATGTATTTAATGTGTTACATTACAATCACATGGACATGCTAGTAACATTTTTTGTAGTTAGTTGCCATTGTATTTAATTGCATTCTATTTCCCTTTGATTATGGTGGACAGATCTGTTTTAATATTGACACTGTTCAACGGATAGTTCCCTTGGTATTGATACTTAATCCCACAAATACAAGGTAAATGTGAAGGTAGACTAAAGATCAGTGAAGGAAAAAAAAAAAAGCCTTGGAGAGATTTTCTGCAGAGCAGTAAATGAACACAGTGAGAGCGTAGCATTCTCTGAGACAGACACATGACTGCCATATGCATATAAATATATAATTCCACAGCAGTAGATCAGGCACTGCAGATTCATGCCTGCAGGCAAAGTGAGCAGGAACTGTCGAACAGAGGACTGGGAACTTCGGCACGGAGAAGCATTCTTCAACAGCCACCAGCAGGGAGCCGAGGTTACCTGCAGAGCCTTCCCAGGCCATGACGGGAAAATGAACGAAGCCTGCATAACATGGCTTCAAGGCCACAATCCCCTTACATGGACTTTGGCTGTCCTGTTCTTTGCCCATAGCAGATCCAAACACTATAATCCCTTTGAGGTGAAGTCCATAGGGTTGATCCACAACCACTGGCAACATATAGATGATCATACAAAATGGAAGGTTTAAAATCTGTCATGACCCAGATCACAAAACAAGACTGCAAAGACATCATCAGAGGTGAGGTGTAATAAATATAAAACTATTTTATTGTTATTTGAAGGTAAACCATGCGTTCCACACTGCCATGTCCGAGCATGTGGAACCCAATGCCTGTCCTGTGGTTTGACATCAACAGGTGGTCAGGGGGATAGTTCTGATAAGGATCATTCAAACAAAAAGACAACCCAGGCTCTATCACCCATAGCCTTTTGCTGATGTTGAAGACCAAAAATAGTTGGGCTTCTGAAAGTCTGTCATTTTGATCACAAGATGTACAGCACCGGCAGAGTAACCTGAGGCTAGTAACTGATAGCTTCAGACAAAAGAAAGGTTACATAATAAGTCCCAGTGTAGCGTTTGCCTCCTTTTACATTTCAGCGGAGATAAGTTTTGATTGCTAGCACAACTGGAGATTTCAGCTAACTATAAACTGTTATGGTGGTTCAATGGTAAGTCCCTCCTTTTAATTTCTCTTCTAACATAATGGGAGGCTTGCACTCTAACTAGCCACCATTAACAAGTGGCATGAAACTACAGAGTATTATTTGAGTGTTATTATGAGGAGGTTTCACATTAAATTTTATTTTACCTGAATGCAAAATACATGATATTACCTCCAAAAATATGGTCAAGCGCTACAGTCTAACCTCAGATGCTTCAATTACTTCTTCATGGGGGCTAGATTTTAAAAAAAGGAACAAGGCAAACACTTTGCACGTACTGTTTATACAACAATGTATGAATGAGATGTATTGTGTTTATGTGAGTGTGTGTACAAAAAAGTAATACAACTTAAAATGTAATAGTTTATCAGCAGTGGGAGGTAGGTTGACACTGTGCAGATACAGACCTAGACATAGTCCAAATTCTTGATGCATATAAAAAAACGGCTTTTGGAGTCAACCAAATAAGTTAAAAGTGTCTGTTCACTGTGCAGCTGCGGGTTTCACAGCAGGGTGTTCTAGGCTATTCCGCACTTTTACCGCCTGTGGACAGCAGTCACTTCTGGTCAAGTAACATTCTTGCTATTACTAAACCACCAAGATACAGAAATAGTGTAAATAAAAATTGTGATAAATTGATCGGACTGAATATTAGATGGTTCACCGAAAGACATACTTGCAAACAGTCCATGTACTGTAAGTTAATGTGAGGCTGTCGATTTTGAGCGGTCTATGTGTTTTTCTCCTACTTATTGCTGCTTTTGAGCCATTCCACAGGCACCAGTTATCCAAATCCGCCAGTTAAAGAGGCACCAGTTATGGGGGGGGTCATTTGTCAATTATCAAAGGGTCAAGATTATGCCTAGAGTGTTCCACATTTGGGCCATGGGTCACTAGTTAAATAGCCCTAGTCTAAACCAATGGACAGAGCTGGACAATAAAATACCAGACAATAAACAAAAGGCAGAAAAATACCAAGTTTCTCTGAAATAAAACACTCCAAAATACATTGTCTCACTGTTAAAACAAAACCAAATCTGAAATTAATGGCATCACAAATTCTTGGCACTTTTTTTCTTGTGTAAAGATGAAATGATCTTTGCTGATCATGGTTACCAAACCAAATGATCTACCTAGATAATGCGGTTTTACACACAGACAAGTTTAAGATGCTAACACTGCGTAAAATCAGTATCATGGTGAAGATTGCCTCACACGGAACCAACCTGCTCAATACCTTCTCATTCTAAAACACAGGCAAATTCTGTCATCACTCAACAGATGAAACATTTGAACATTTTTGTGACAACTCACTAAATATATGTGTGCATGACAGAATAATTGCATTAATCATACAAGTTATCTAGATATCAGATGAGTAAGTTCCTGGGTAATGGAGAAATGTGTCATGACAACCCTTGAAGCTCACCAAACGATAGGGATTGAATGGATGTTCTGTTTTCACCCTCTCTGTAGCAAAGTTGTAATGAAGGGTTTCACCGTATGTTTGTGCCATTGTCTGGGATGTATTAACCCATTAGACTGCAATGATAACATCAGTGTTTTTATATATTTTATAAGTGATGGACAATGATCCATTAGGTTTTCTCTCCCACAGACTTATTTTCCTAGACTGCAATCCAACATTTTTGCAAGATTCTACAAAGAGAGGAAATAAATTAAAATAATTAGAAAAAAAAATGAAAGACTGGAGCTTCAATAAGATAATCTTATTACTTTTGTCCGTATTTATGTCTTTTAACATACAATATTCTCTGGAATATAAAATTGAAATTGAATGTATACTAGAGTATGGATGAAGGACAACATATTAAAATGAATATGGGTAAATTCGCACTTAATTATGATATAATCGGATATTAATTCAACAAAAAATGTGACCATTAGTATCTCAATGCCAACATTAAGATGTACAATTTCTTGCATATAACAGAATAATGATTATTTCTTACATCAACTGCATTAATTAGTGTCATGCACTGTACTGCAATTAAAAATGTTTTTCCTGAGATACAATGCAGTGGAAACAAACAACTACTCAATACATCTAATTAATCTATAATTATCAGGTAAAATGAAGTTACAACCCTGCTTTAAATCACATTTCCATTCATACTAGGCAAATGCTTTCAATAAGTTCAATGTTCTCAGAGAACTATGATGCATGTCTTCTAGCCTAATCATTCTAGACAAAAACCCAAGCCCACACCCTGAGCTCTGCACCTCGTGAGTGATAGGCCTTCGTCCTTGCCATGTATAAAAGACTCCAACGCTGCATAAAAAGTTATTTGAGAAACACAATGGAGTATTATGCAGAGTATTAATGATAAGACCCAATTAAAATCGCATTGCAGAACGGCAAGCTTAATGCTCCAAAACGCTGCTCTAATCACAGCGAGATCAAGTTTTAAATGCCTCTCCAAAAGCCCTGAGCTTCACCAAACTGCATCAGACCCATACAGGGTGTAAGAGTGACTGCTGATTTATTTCTCTTTTTCGCTGAGGAGGACAGTCTATAAAAGTGGTGAGGAAGACGTTATTTACAGTGAGAAAATTAAAGTGTGCTCGCATGTGTTTGGTACTGAGAATACTAAAACAGTGAAAATGCATAGTAAGGCCTTTGGATACTGATCACACAGAAACATAGTTAAAATTATTTATGTGATTCTAGTGATTTCCACCCGCTCAACAAATTCTCATAATCACAAGGTAAAATGCCATTGTATTCCAGTTTTAACCTGAGCAGATGTTCTATAAAGGACATTTGACGTAAGGAACCCTGGCTAAAGGTAGGAGAACAGTGGCCCGTTTGGGGTTGAAAGCCATGGCTCACATGTGCTCTAACCACTCAGCGTAACGTGCCACACTTATAAGCGGTCTCAGCATGTTTTTATGCGTTTTACTGTGACTGACCTCACAAGGAGTTGGATGGATCGAAACTTTGAGCTTTTCCATCAAAGCTCGGGAGCTGAAACAGAGTGCAAGCCTTAGGCCACATTGTTAATAAATCACTAAGCACCAAAACAATAACATGGATGAATGCATGATTACCAATATTCACTCCAGACATGGCACTGCTCTGATCTGTGGCAGTATTATTCACTGTTTCAGTGCTTAAGAGTTACCAATCCCGGTGTGGCCATTCATAAAGCTTGAGATTCATCATCTTTGTCTCACCCTCAGAGTATTCTTGCGTGAACTACTGCTCAGATAAAATGCCAAGCAATTATTTTAGAGGATGATGGTACAACAATAAAATCTTATTTAAAACTATTCAGTCCTTAGTAGAGCCTTTGATTGTCAGGTACATGAGGATTATTGACAGGGTCAATGTTGTTCATCTTTTTACTTCATGTTTAGATTCACCTCAGCTGACTGCAGTCAATTTAGATTCTAGCTTCAGCGGTAGACATTAAATAATCTCAATTATTCATCTGACGCTTCAAGATCATAATTATATCACTTCCCTGCCAATTTAGCAACCAATTTATACAGCCATGGCTGTGGGTATAACCAGACTTGAAACTGTTGAATGGTTTATATCCTAAACCTGCACCTGTCTGAGCTGTGTTAATCGACCCCCTCTTCTTGTTTTCAAAAGTGTCCACCCCCACACAAACACAGAGGTAGACACCTCCCCTGCAGTCTAAAATCCCTCCTGTACTGCTAAGAACTGATTGGTCCCAGCAGGACGACAGGAACAAAAGCCACAGGGCATAGTTTATTTTTCATTGGCTAAAGCAGGACTGCTGGATCAGAAACTGCCCAATGAAGCTCTGTGTTGATTGGCTCCAACATGGACAGTTGGGAATTTTCACAGTCTGGATCTTCAGGCCTGTATCTATGATGCAGTGAAAGCAATGGGGTCTGTCACTTAAATGTATTACATTTCCACCTCTGCTTCCACAAGAACACTGCAAGAATAGTGCTTAATATGCTCCACTGCAATGGTATTGACATCAAGGCAGGTTTTTGATTTGTGGTGAATAAATCCAAAATACTGGGAAAAATATGACTGCTTCCAGCTGTTTGAATTGTCAAAATGAGAGAGATGGTTGCCTCCACTAATGTAACAACCAGCAAACTGAGATATTTCACAAATATTTATATTTTCTTTAGAAATGTTTTGCAACCATTTCTCAAACAGTGATATTCAAATATTTCAGTCATTTAGAAATGGTAGATTGCTTTATTCTACATAGAAGCAGAAGGAAACACTGTCACTCAGGCTATGTTTCAGGTGACATGATGTATCGCATGTATGTTGTTCACATTCAGGCAGGGAAAGGGGCATACAGCCACACCCCCTCAAACACACACTCCAAAAACAGACTCCAAATTTGCACTGTCATTCACCACTGTTCTATTCCACATTGATAGCATCCTGCACTATCCCCTATATGTACATCAGCTTATTTCTTTTCATTTCATTAACGAGTATCCTGTCTTTATTACTACTTAGTACAACAATGTTCTCAGTCTTTCTTTAGAACACCGCACGGCTAACTATGCACCAATTGTAAGGAAAATGTCTGTGCTACAATAAGCTACTTTAAGTATTGGCGGGTCTTCCCTCCTTTATTCTGCATCACAATAATTTAGTAATGACCTGACTAATACAGCATTTGTGAATTAAAAGGCACATGCAAAGTTGACAGTATGGATAAATATGACGAAGCGTCCAGAAAAAACAATATGAGGCATTTTTTCTTAAAAATACTGAGTCTTTTTTTCCTGAAGCTATTTAGAGTTATCATGTCAAGCACCTTGAGTGTGGTGATTAGGAATGGTTACGAATCTAAGAGCGGTTAAACGTTGTTTGGAGGCAAAGATTACAAAGAAAAGATTTGGGCTGAGTTTTGTCAATATTCCTTGGTCAATCCGATATGTCCTCCGAATTAATTATCGACCCAAAGTATGCTAGATGTTTTTCAAGTTATTCTTGCCTCCGTTTAACCACGCCCATAACTCTGAGCTACCTTTTTCTGTTTTGTTTTAAATGCTATACAGCTACTGCACTAACAAACCTCTCGCATTGTTACAACTACGCAAGAACTACGTCGTCTGGAATAGTTTCTAGGAAAGACTATAATATCTTTGCATGACTAGATCTTTTTATGTTCATTACCAAACTAGTGTTTGGAGACAGAGTTAAAGAAGGCACGTGCTTATACCAGTTGAGTATTTTTACATGTCAGTGCGTAATACCTTTAATTACGGGGAATAGAAAGGATTTTGACTCAGCCCTGCATATGTTTTTAGGGCTGCCCAACAAACTGAGCTACTCATTCTTCTGAACGTGAAGCGCAGTTTGTCAAAACACCAGCAGTTCAGCCTCGCATTGCTAAAGCAGCCATCTGAACAAAACCCATTTAACCTTTTAGCTGCCGGGACATAAAACTATATTGCCATTAGTCTCTATAGTCTATTCTTGCATCCCTAGAGAAAACAGTCCATGCTGTTTTCAAAGACTAAGCTTGTTACGCGGAGGGCATTAATCTTGACAAGGACGTTATGCCTCACACAAAGACGAACGCATCTTCAGTTTCTCAATTGAGGGGAAACTGGACCCCACCAAGACCCATACATGACACGTGATAGTGACAAAACCCATGTCGAGTGCAGCCACCATCAAATAAACAGCTATCGAATAATGAACACATATCGATAACTATCCTTAACACAGCATTATGACAGCTGACACAAACAGCTCAAAACATGAATTCCCCAAATGATAATGCTCTAATGACCGAGAATTATGATGTCGAGCATAGACTAAAATGTATAGAGTAAGCTGGCTAGCCGTTCAACCTATTTTAATTCCCATTGCCTTGTCTGACAACATTGCAGCATACTGTTGTCCCTGTCAGCTGGTACAGTTACTGTAGATGGCTATAGTATGATAACGAGACTTCGTATTACCCTTGGCGAACAAAAGCCATTGTCACACCATGTAAATTTAGAACAACTAAACGGTCCAACAGGCACACACACGGCAAAGGAGGGACAGACAAGCAGACAGACAGACATTCACTGAGACAGACACACGCGCGCGCACACGCACACACACACACACACGAGCGCACACACACTCACACATAAAACAAATGCACCCACGCACGTAGTTTCCACAGGCATTTGTCAACGCATTCCACATCAGTTACAGACGCCTGCTAATTCACAGAAGCCTACCTCAAATCTGCCCTTGGTGATGCCGTTCATTTCAGCGACAGGCGTTAGGTTAGCAGAAGTAGCACAAGTCTAGAACTGGCATTGGCTGTGGTGGTAGCGTCGTATTGTTGATATTAACTGTGTTGCAAAGAAAAACCTTGCACACCCATAGAAGACCACCCTGCCGTGTGTTGTGCTCGCCTCACGACGCTGTCCTGGCCGTAACGGGTGATCCCAGACAAGCAAAGTGTTGCGGGAGAACCCGATGGATCTCTCCTCCGTATCATCACACAGTCAAAATAACAATAATAACATGGAGGAGACAGCCTGCCTCTCTGACCTCACTTCCGCTTTCTCCAGCTGCACTTCCATCACAAGACAAGTGATGGGACATCCGGGCAGCGATTTTCTGCCTCTGCTGTTTGTGTCCTGAGCCAGAGAGTGTTTCTGCTCAGGACTAATACAAGTCTGAAAATATATGTAGCGGCTCCAAATAGTTGTTGCAGTACACGCCGGCGTTCAACGTCATTTTGACTGTGTAATTTTGTGTGAGGGCGCAGTTTGCACTAGAAAAGGGGAGGGGGTATGGTGACGTCATTTCTGCGGGAAAAGTACGCGTGGCCGTTTTGTTTTGATTGAGTGTTTTCAGTCTCTGCAGGCCAGTGGCGTGTCTCCACAATTATTATACATAAGTTTTGTCTTTCCATTTACTGTCTAATTTGAGGAAGACGTTCAGGCCGATCTTGACTGCTACAAGCATGAACAATAAAGGCCCCCTCCCTTAAACTAGAGATATTGTATTGGTTTGAGATAGCTGATTCTTGCTCCATTTCCGTCAACTTCACGGGCGGTAATAAGAGGTTTAACTGCGATGCAGTGGATGCAGTAAATCGTTATTATATTGGTCGTAAAAGTTGAAATGACTGACGACAGTTGCTTGGTGTACTTTGCCCACAAAGAAGTGTGATGCTTGTCATAAAACAAGTGAAATTCCACACTGCTAGGTGTATCGGATTTTTATTAAAACAGAATATCAATCACATAATCTACATATTCTATGACGGAAGTGAAAAAGATTTGTATATCTTTAAATAAAAAATATCTCTACTAAAAATCCACCGAGTTATGTCTGTCCTTTCCCTTGTATTAGGTAAAACGATAGAGGGCGCTCTTTATCTTGAACTCTTAGACTGCGGTAAGAATTCATCGAACATATATCTTAATTGCTTTTAGGATTGTTTATTTGTTTTGCTCTCTCTCACCATATTTCATTTAATTTTGTAAATTGTTTCTCTGCTGACGACATGTGGCATTGCTCAGGAGAAATTATAATTGGTAAATTCTCAGTCTAAGGCCCTCATGGGTTGCCATATGTCATCATTCAATTTTACTGAACTTTCACACCTGCATCATGTATGTCACAGAAAGTGAGAAAGGACGTAGGCAAAACGTATTTTATATTGAACATGTTATGCACCCTGCAAGCAAGGCACACAACAAACCAACCATTCCTTTAAATTTGCATCTCAAAGCAAAGGGAAATGAGCAATCCAACAGGGAACCATATAGGGGTGAAGAACTATACTTGGTCCCACCATCTCCCTCCTTTACAGCCATGTTGAGTGAAAGAAAATATTATTGTAAGCTCACGAACGGCATCCAGACAGGCTCTGCCCATGCCAGTGACCCCACCAGCTGGGACACTAAGAACGGAGTGTTCGAGAGTGTGTTTGTGCGCGTGTGTGCGGACTGTGTGGGAAATACCAGGGCTAGAGGTAGCTCTGGGGAGCTCTGTCTCTAAATGTTGTCAAAAAAGATATAAAATATTTTTAGGTCTCATGTAAAACTAGTGGTTAGGTGGTGTTTGTAGTATGTGTGTGCATATCTGTTTGTGTTTGTGCATTTGTTGTCTGTATGCATGTGTCTGTCAAACAGCAGAATGAGAGAAGTGGTGGTACTGGTATGTATGTCCCAAGTTAGGTGGAAAGAATGGGTCATTTTGAGATATATGAAATAGTATAATTATGTTATGTTACCCATTTGTATAATCATAGTTTTTAAAATATCATAGTAAATTCTTTTATTTTTTTCTGTCTAATATGTGCACAGAAGACATACATGTAAACAATTTCTGTGGTGTGCATTAGAGTTAGTTTATTTGGTTATTTTTAGCAATGGTATATCATTTTGCCAGAATACATTCATTCAATTTTTATGTCATATCTGGTGCTCATTTGAAATATCAACTTCTTTGAACAGTCTTGGTAAAAAAAAAAAAAAAACAGCCAAACACCTTTACTGGTTCAACATTTCTAATCACTGTAAAAATTACACTGCTCCAGGGATCTGCAAAAAATATTACAGACTCATATTGAGATATAGAAGTCAAATGATAGGGTGAACCAGTGATGTTTTTCTGAAAATCTTGCCATACTGTAATAATGATGGTAATCGTAATAATTCTCACATCCGCCAGCTCTCAAAGCAGAATCACCCTGCAGCATCACCATGCTCTAGATATGCAAAGTAATTAAAAATGTCTTAGCAAAGTCCAATTAATTAAAATCTACTCTCTAAACAGACCCAGTATCAATTCATTGTAAAGTGGTGAGCTTGGTTATGTTTGCAGTGAAGCAATGAGTTTGGCTATGTTTTAGGTGAACTGATGAACATACTTTTGTTTGCAGTGAAGTGGTGAACATGCTTATATTTGCACTTACATGCTGAAAAAAGGCTCAAAATCCCTTTCTGCACTCAGTGGCACAGCCTTGCCCCTGGACATTTTGTATGCTGTGCCCAGTGACAAGCAAAGGGCACTCCCTGCAGTCTCAGATGAGTGTGAGAATGTCAGTAATTACCCATTTTGCGCACAGAGTCCGTCACCATGCGCCATACGGGCCCCCACTTCCTCCTTGTTCTCTAGGTTCAGCAGCTTCCCACAGGGGTTTGCTGATGTCCAGAAATACCCCCTGTCCTACCCCAACCACCATCCACAATCCACCAATGAGCGCTGTTACCCAGACTACTGCCTGCTGCCATTAAAGAGGCAAAAAACTAGTTTTTAAACAAGTTTTCATCTCAAGCATTCAGAGGTATCACAACCTAGCAAACACATGTGACAAAGTAGGACAATGCCCCCTTTTCGTCACTTACATCAGTGCGCTCCACATTTCAGCCAGGCACTGAAAACTGCAGGTATCCTCTTTGGATTGTCATGCTACAAGTCTGTCACATACTCTTGTATAACTCTAAATTCTATATAATTATTGAATAAGACAAGCTGATGACTGATGTGAAGAGCTCAATGCAGTTTTATTATTATATATTAGTGCTAAATATGAATCATATCAAAGTTCTTTTGCTTGACTTGAAATCCATGACAACGTTTTTTGATGAGTGAAGTTTTTCCTTCAATAATACTGAGATAATTTGAGTAATAAGACAACCTGTCTGGTGCGGAACCACTATGACCCTAACAAATTACACACCTTGCTGTCAGAGCTGTGACTGTGCCTCTGTGGGCTGCTGAGACACAATTCTCACTTCCCGCTCCAAAATTCTGTCGGTGTGAATCACAGTCTTTCCCCCATCTCCCGTCCCTGTACCCTCCCTACTCTCTCTTTCTCACCTCAACTATGAGTCTCCCGGATGATTCCCCCCATAGACGACAGAGAGAGGTGACTAAGTGCAATCAGCCAGGGGAGATTCGAGAGGTTTTCCGTGATTGGGAAGACAAGTCGCACTGTTGTGACAACTCCCCAGAGGAGTTAGTGAGGATTTTTACCTGGAACTTCAGTAAGTAAAGGAGAAGTATCTTCAGTGGGCAGGGCACTTGAGAAATCACCATTTCCACCAGTCCTAGCTATTTCCTCTCGTTTTCTGAGATGAAGCAAAATGCCATGTAGCCTTGTTCAAAAAGTAATGAAAATTGACTGTGACTACAGAAAACCTTAAAAAAAAGAAAAACAAATAAAAGTCTGTACTGTATCTTCTTGAACTTTGGCTTTGAATGTCAAATTAATATTCTGTTATCTACAAAAAGTTAGCATCCTCATGAGCTAAATTATCTTTTCTTTCAACCTTTGGACAGAAAGGAAGTGATTTAGACTGTTATAGACTTCAAACTGTATCTCTGTATTTTTTAACAGATTTTTTTTTTTGCTGCATTTTTCTGAAGTTGCTGAAAGATTGGCCATGAGATTAAATGGTTTTAACTGTGATCAGAGGCTTCATTGTCAGTATCAAACATTTTTTGTGTAAAAGGGAAAATGTTGTTTCATCTGTTGCAAAAAGATTTGAAGTGTTCAAACTAATTTTCATTTTTTGTGTGTACTCTCAGCTGATGTAATATATATAGAGAATTCCAGTTTTTTCAAATGTGATCACTCCTGTCTTTTGTTGACGATGGAACCCTGTGTATTTCACGTTGCGTAAATCACGCCCGATCAGTTACACTGGCAGATGCAGGTTATCATTGGTGGGCAGCTGGAACAAGGACAATGGCTTTTACCCTCTGTGTTGAAAATCTGATTGGCTAAAAATCATTCCTAATTTGACTCAATCTGCCCTGAGAGAGGGTCCTAAAGCTGAAACTGAATTGGAGGGCAGGGTGTGGGGTCTAGTGGGTGGAGAGTGAGGGTGAATCAACAGTGAAATCTGCAACCTGTCATATATATTTACTTCCTGATTGTCTTATTCATTTGCTTTATTTCTACCATGTCAAAAAAAATTACATATTAGAATTTGTGTAGTTACTTTCATTAACCTATTTAGGATAACTGTACTTTAGAACAGTATGTTATATTACCCACAGTAATGTTCCCATGATGCATAACTCTCAAATAACACCCTTTTTTGAATCTCTACATTTCCTGCCCCTGTGAAGTATTGTCAGGTTCAGTGCAAAGGGTTTGGCCTTAGAACCTCAGATCCCTCACAGATCACCTGCAGAACTGCAACAGTGTCCAGGTAACTGAGTCATTCTCCTCTTCTGCCTCACAGCACCCCCTCTCACTGGTATCCAGGGAACCAGTGTAAACATTTCTAAATATCACACCCCTGTATGTGTGAGCTGAAGGATATTCAGGTGTTACGGTGAGCAACTTGTAGACAGCAAATCCAAGGAGTGACAGTGAAAATGGAAAAGCCCTGTTTTGTAAAAACTGCATTTCTAAAGTCTCTGGCTTTGTTCTGGTTTGTTCCAACCACAACAGCACCAATACAAATCAGTGAAGTCAGTAATTATAATCTTAAAATGGAATATGTGAGGCTTGAAATCTGGCTTTGTTCTGGTTTTGTTCCATGATCAAATGTCACATGAGCACTGCACCAATACAAACCTTTTCCTTCTCCAGGGTGCTTTTCAAAGACATCAGATTATAGATTGAACACAATAGATTGCACAGCCACATAATTGTAACTTCATAAAATGTAAAAATGTTGTGATGTTTATATGTGTGATCTTAAACCTGCCCCATGGTACACATACCTAAAGATGTATACTAATTTTGACACAACATAATCTCTACATAAAATCCAGTGCAGTGATTATGCAGAATGTCATATGTTATGTAAATAATATTTTCAAATGTGACACACCACAAGATGTAAATTAATTCAAGGTCAAAGGCCAAAATTCCTCTGCACTATACATGCATACTCATAATGAAGACTTAAGGAATACATATTTTGTCTGACTGTGAATTCTTAGAACTATTACATCAATTGGCCTATACATACACATATGTGGTGTGGATGTGTGTGGGTGGGAGAGTGAAGAATGAGTTAATGAGTGAATATGTGATCCTTTCCAATTTGTGACCTCCAATATTACTCAAAGGATCCATAAGGCTCAGACAGAGACCAGTGAAGTTAAAGATATGGAACTTTCCTGCAGAGCCATACAATCAGCATGCATACAATTTAATAGAGATGGTTACTCATTTGGAGTTTGGACCATACAGTATGGTGGTTATTAATACCTAGGGGAAGCACTCACACACCACTTACTGAATAAACAACAACAACCCACAACAGTACAACAAGAAAAGCAACAACACCAGCAATAATAATGATAGTAATAATAAAATGTTAAGATTGTCACCCTAGTTTGAGCAATTATTCATGTTGAATACCTCTTGACACATACAACATCCCACCCTTCAATTATTATTTTCATTAATAACAATAATAACAACAACAATAATAATAACGCCAAAATATTTTGTCTGTCCACATGAAGGCATAAGGATTAGTCAGGGTTGGCAATCATTTCTGCAATTTCCACCCACTCATCTGTTTACCTAATACCGTCATTTTGTGATTTCACGGTCTGGAGACATAACCGTTTTCCTCAGTAAAAAATCTCAACGAACGCCTTTGTGGCTTGGAGCAGAGTACGCATTCTGTTTATTGACAACATGTACCTCATGTGCATACTCCTTGTGTCCCCACTCAAACCGTATTCAACAGCTTTGGTCTACTGTTTTTACTGAGTAATCACGGAATTTTGTTTTTCGGTGTCCGAGGCAGTAGCCGTTGGTGTTAATTTCTCCTCTGTCCAGCGCTTTGCCGTTCTCAGGCGGTTCTCTCACTTCTGCGCTGTCTCTGGTTCAAATCTGACCCATTACGTATTTACTGACATGGTGATGCGAATTTTCACAGAGGCTCTCCATTTGCACGGCAATGCACTATTTGGATAGATATAACCTCTCCTCCACCCTACCAGTCTGAATTGTTTCCCCTTTCTTTTTTTAATCTTTCAAGTCACCAAACAGTCAGTCTGACTTTTCTATTCCAACAGTCAACTACTGTAGTCTGCGAGAGGGAAATATCGGACTTTCTCCCCTGCCGTTAAAGTAACGTGAGCGAGACCAACTTCCAAGTTTTGTTTTTGGACGTTAATTTCATAAGACAAAGAGAGTAACTCAGCATGGCACGGAATTTCAACCGAATTCTCTTCTTCTTTCGGCTATTTGGATGCTTGACCTGGTTAACCATTACTACCGCTCACGCAGATGGTAAGTTCTGTGACATCCTATTGTAATTTAAACAGCGGCATGCTGATGGTTTAACTGTCGGAACTTCCACCTGCAACTAGCGTTGACAGCTGTAAACATCTGCAGTTTGGCGCGTCCCGCTAGAACTGCATGACTGCATGTGGAGAGAGTATTTTTTATACGTACACTCAACTAACATGCAAAATAGTTTATTCAGAATTAAGTGTGCTTTACTTAAATACACTCACTGAGAAAGCGTCAAAGACTAGTTGTGTCTGAAGTAGTGTGAGGTAAAATATAATGAATTAAGGAATTCATCTAAAGTGGATTTGTCATTGAAGTTTGGTGTTAACGGCCAGGTCTTTGAAAAAAAAAGTTTTGCCTACTTATGAATGCCTCTTTTTATTCATACATACTGACATCACTGTGGAAGGGCACTTAGGCTGCAGACCGTGTGTGATATAAAGCTAAACTTTTACGCTGGACTGTTACCAAGGTTTAGCATTGCCAAATTTGCACTTTTGTCACCCCATGTTCTGACATACAAAGTGGCAATTTTCAAAAGGAATGTTATGTTACAGGCCTAATGCTTTATTCAGTTCTCAACCACAGAATATATGTGAATGTCGTTATCTGTGAAGACTCTAACATCTACTCGGTTCATCAAACTCGTTAAAAATAATAGTTGTTTCTGCATGAACTAAAGAAACGTTCTGCTATTAAAGGATGACTTGGGGAGGGCCATCTGTTGATTTTTCTGGAGAGATGGTAATGCTTTTTCAGGGAACTGATACTGATATGAATTATTAATACAAACTACAAAACAGTAAGATCTCTGTCATGCACAGAAACAAATACAGTTTGTGATTGTTGATGTTTTCTGTGCTCTTTGTTTTTGCTCTCTGCATTGTTCTCTCAAAACTTCATGTCATGTATCACCAAATCACAATTTAACTATGTTAAGAATATGTTTTTTTTTAACGCTCTGTATTTTATTTATTTATTTGTTTATTTATTTAGCAAATTTCTGGGTTTGCATTATGCAAACCTGAAGACTCACATATGCATGTGAATATGTTACATGGGCTATGGATGTAATGTATAGTAAGAGCTTCACTTATGATGTTGGGGAAATGATTGCATTATAGGAATAGACTGAGTCCATTATAAATTCCTTGGGAGTGTTGTACTGTGTTTCAACACTGTAAGAAGTTCACAGTGAGACTGTGAGGGAGCCAGGCATAACCAGGCAGCGTATCTGTTTTCACTAAAAACATCATTATGCAGGACAAATTGCTGTAAATATAAGGATATTTGCTGAACAAATATGTTCTTTAAATGTCTTTGTATTGCAATATGTTCCCATGCCATGGAGGACCTTTATTCATTTGCTTGCGGTACCTGAGCAGGGCAATAATTGGATTCAATTGTAATGCCATTCTGCACACATGTCTTTACCAATAAGGACTAAAGTAAGCACTAAGTGGCTACAGCAGTACTGTACATTTGATGTAATGATTGGAAAATTGCTTGCATGCTAGCAGTTTATAGGAAGAGTCTCTCCCAAGAGCTTTAGCTCCTCCCATACTTCCAGTGGGAGAGCAGTTGGAAACAAGGGGTAGGGGAAATTATGGCCATGCCTCTGCCTCCATGTCATCAGTTACAGATGGCAGGAGCACGAGTAAAATATGTTAAATTATGAAAGTTTACTGCCCAAAGACAAGGGACAGTACATTGAACAGTGCATTGCTCCATCATTAACAACAACAATAACAATGGTTATTGCAATGGGATTTTGGACAAAGCTATCACTCTGGACTGCTATGATTTTTACTTTCTCAGCAATAGTGAAGGTTGAGAAAAAGGACAACTGACAGAGGGTTTCTGTGCTCATGATAATTATGCCAGTCAGAGAGCACTTTTGCCCAGCCTTTGCAAGGAAGATTCATTGAAACAAGGAGTGAAATGTTTCCATGAAAGTTAATGCAAATGGCCTTAATTGAGACTGTGTTTCAGATGTGAGCAGTACAGTGATTGCTTCCTTATCTTCGAACCTCATGGCATGTGTGCCTTTGAGCAGAGGTTTGCTGAGCATTGGAGATATGTAAGATTACTGCAAATGGATAGGTGTTTGCCCCTGCATTGATAGTTGTTTGATGACAAGAACTTAGAAAGAGTTGGTGCTGACTGTACATAGACATTACTTAAGAGAGGTTACAAGTTATAATGGGTGCATATATGGGTCTATTAGTGTGTGTCAATTTCCAGAAATATATATTCAAGGAATTAGCATTCTCATATAAAATCGAGAAATTTCCTGAAGGATTAGCAAGTTGCTGTGGGAGTGGTTCTTGTGTTTACTTTGGCACCACAATGATGCGTATGGAAAAATGTGTCAAACATCACACTGACTGCATTCGAATTCAGTAACGGCTTTGTTCTGTACTCCTGAACAGGACAGAGTGAGAATTCACGCCTCAGTGCTAACATCAGAATAAGAAGCCAAATGCAACTTTTTAATATTTGAGCATGACTGTAATAATTATGAACTGTAATAATGAACACTTTTCTTTTTCCATTATTAAATTGACTCTTCACAGGGAGAGGCCATAATAAACAAGGAGATTTTAGGCTGTCATCCTTAACTGCCAGTGTATTTTTTGAAGTGTGCCAGTCAACAGAAGATGTAACCTAAACGTGTTGCCATTGCCTCCCGAAGCTAAACAGTACAATGTTACACTGTAATGGTTACATTACACTGGGAACAGTACAATATTTTGGCATGTGCAGCGTTACTATTTGAAATTAAATGAAAAGACATTCACTCAGAAATTAAAACTAAGTATAGATCATCAAGGTAGCAGCTTTTTGTGAAGGGCTGTACATACACATGTCATTGACCATTACCTGATCAGGTAGTACAACAGCTTAACAGCACTGTACTAACATTGAATGCTTATCATGTAAGTACTGTGATTCCTCTGCCTTCAATTTTATTCTTCTGGTGTAATAGAGATCAAAAGACCTGAACTTGTGAACACAGCTAGCTGTCTGAGAGCTAGCTCTGTTTTAAAACCACATTAAATTGTTTCTGTCACAAAGATGAGGGATTAGGCCTTTGACTTGGATGGACTCTAAAGATGAAAAATTATTTCAGCCCATCCTGCTTTTTATTCCAAGTTCGCTGTATTCTTGAGAAAAACCTGAAACCCAAAGCTCTGAGCTTTTAAGTCTGTTGATCTTCATCACAAACGTCTGGACATTGATGAGCCATATTTTGTGGGATGAAACATAAAGGAGATCCACTGGTAAAATATAAAATATGAAAATGAAAACTTCACTCAAACAAGTGAATGAAACACTTTAATGTGACACTCCAGGAGTGGACTTAATCTGCTGACTGATTGTATTGGTGAATTCTGCCAGTCATTTGTTTTTTGGAATGACAAGCAGCAAATATCTGCCTCTGATAGCAAACATTCATATGTGTATTGGTAGCCTTGGAACTGTGGATGTCATAAAAATAGAAACAGAAATAATCAAATAATGAGTGCATCCTCATTCCCCCTTCCTCTCTCATGCGCACATACAATCACATACAGACCCCCCTCGGGTGTCAGATATGAATATGTTCTCACATATTTACTAGCATGTCATTCATACCCAGGTACACTATGGGCTATACTAGCGCTCACTGTTTATGAACTGGGCCAAATAACCTAACTATCCATTCTGCCTATTTTAATATTTAATGATACATTTTCTCACTGTTTTGCTTACATGTGCATGTTAAGCTAAAGCTACCACGAATTTCTGTCGTTTGACATTGAAATGATAATTTGTGACTTGCTGGATGTCAAGACGGCTGATTTAGCCTATTTTCTGCTCTGGGCTGCTTATTTGTTTAATGAGCTGGCATCTCCCTCATGAAATAATCTTGTCAGTGGTTGGAGACATGCCTAGTGCTGACGCTGGTGTCTTCAAGGATTTGTAATCTTCATCAAAGTTTGAGTAAAATTAAGCTTATATTTGTTCCTTTTCTAGATAAATATGGCTACAATTTAATCCTAGCTGATCATCATCAAGAGCAGCAGCTATTTGCATGTAATAATTTGCTCCTGAACACAGAACCGGGGCCCCCTAAAGTTGTAGCTGTGTAATTTCTTCTGAAACCTTTCTCTGCTGGCTTCATGGGCACTTAAAGTGCTTCAGCATTGCTGGTCTGTGTGAACTGATGCTGTAGCTAAATGTCATGTAGTAATATAATATAGCTCTTATAGATTTCCTCAAATCTGCAGATCTAAGATATCAGATTAAAAGATAATTTTTTACAAAGGTTTGAAAGCTGTAGGTTTCCTATAAAAACCCTCTGCTCTTGGACCCATACACTGACTTTTCAACTGTTTTCAAACAGTAGATGTATAAAACATACAGGAGAAATGACATAATACCATGAATGTTATAACAATGAACTGTTCCAGGAGAGCTACATCAGCACCAAATTTGTAAGGGTGGGGGGGGGGGGGGCGGTGTTGGAACTGGAACTGCTGTGTGTTGAAATGACAAAAACGTAATACAAATTCCACATTTAACCGAGCCGAGTCCAAATATAATCCAGTGCTTGGCAATTCCTAAACTGTGAAAATGTGCTTGCTTTATTTCTTGGCAACAATTTTATTTCCCATTATCAGAATTTCTGATGAAACACATTTACAAGGTCACCCTCAGACCTGCTGCATGTTTGCGCCCTTGTGGTTTGCCACTCTGTTCAATGTGTGACATGATGTTGCATTACACTGATACCTTCCATCACAGAAAAGTTCCCTTTCTTTTGGAAAAGAGTTGATTTCTCTATGTAACTTTAAAAAAGAAAAGAAAACCTCCTAAGTGTGGCACCCTGGGTCAACCTACCCAGGTCTATTTCATAGCAAACCGTATTCGATCCCTGTGAAATGAATAACCTTAGTTACCTTCTCCTTCACGTGATCAGCATGACGCAGTAACGTTCTACATTTGTCACTTGTTTTTCCACTCGGTTGTCTAATTTTTTTCTCCACTCATAACGGATATTCCATCTGTTATCTGCCCACCCATCTCTTCTTTGGCACCTTCATTCAGTTGATGCATCACTCCATTTGTTCAAATGTCACCTTTCTTGTAGTAGCGCTACATAGCAGCTGTGTTGGCACGGTCTATGCTCCCATCAGCTGCCAGAGAGGGCACAATGAAACTGCTCACCTTTTCTTCAATCACTTGCTTGTTCTGAAATTGCCTGCTTGCTTTGAAATCTCTTCATTATATTTGAAGATACATTGAGTCATGCAACAAGTTATTTAAGGCTGATATTCACAAATGCTGTATTTTCATCCAGATGTTTTCTGCTTGGAAAAGCATGCTTTGAAAACTACAGTATACAGTTGTTGTTATTATCATATGATTTTGCAATTCATCTTAGTAGCATCACCCTTAGTAGCATATGGAAATTGGAGTAATGTTTTGCTGTATTGAATGTCCATATTTCATACTGAATGTTTATTAAACAGCTCCCCACTACAGAGCCTCATTTTACAGTTTTAATGTTAGAAATTTCTCATGGATAAGCTGGATATACCATTAGCATAATTAGACTGGAGTAGACACAGACTCAAAAAAGATGTTTTCACACTCATGATGATATCAATTAGCATAGTGGCTTTTTCACACCACAGATGCAAGATCAACATGTTGCCCTTGTTGTAGAATCAGCACAAAGTCAACAGGTTCACAAGCCTGTTGAGCCCTAACCAGCCAGAAGAGGTCCCTAAGGAGTAATTTGACAGATGTGGCTGAGTTTTACTCATTTACTCCCTATTTTTCTTCAGCGAGGCCAATAGTGCAATTAGGGCTCAAATTCTCAACCTTAGGATGCAGAGATACACCACATTTGACCTTATGTTTTTTTTTACCTTTTCCTAGAATACAATATAAATGCCCCTTAGTATTCAAATAATGTGTGGTACATGCAACAGAGCATGGTGAGTCAAGATATGTTCTTAGTGTACACTAAGAAAGCTTAATTACTCTGAGGCATAATTTGTTTAATTACATCTATCCTGATTTGTAAATGGCAGAATATGAGTGTAATGTTTGTTTTCTTAGATTTTACCTCAGTCTGTCTCTGATAGTGAATATTATCGTGAAAAGTAAATTCTGGTTATCTCTACTGGTTTAACTATGAATCTAGTACACCCAGCTGCCATCACAAAGAGGTTTCAAGCTGCTGAAAAGAACAACCACGTGGCCATGTTACAGCAGAAAGCTGTCTTGCTCAGACTATGTGAACTTTTTATTTTGCCTCATTTACGAACAGTGCATGTACAAATTCCTAAACCCTACACAACATCACCATCATCAGGTTCAGAAAATATAAAATACCTTTTCTGAGAATGTTGGGCCTTCACAATCACCATATGCTGCGTACAAAGTGACTTTGTGAGGGTACTGCAGAGGGGTTGAACAACCCACTGAAATGGTCTCTAGCATCAAGCTTAGGAGTGAGAAGAGAGTTTGGTGTGATTACAAGATAACAGGGAGCTGATGGGTGGCTCACCCAGTTAAGGTACTGTTACATTATACAGGAGGGTCCCACAGTCTAGTATTGAAACTGGACTGTACCAGTATGGATGACAACCCCACAGGGAGACAAATAATTGGCTGTTGTGTCACCCAGCAAGACAGGGATTCTTTTTGCAAGGAATGGCAGTCTCATTAACCACTTCCTCTGGTCAATCAGGGGCCGACAGACTGCCTGCACAAAGCTGCATGTGAAGTATCTAACCCTGACTGATTTCTGTGCAATCCCAATTTTTGGAGGGTAGTGTGAAAAGAAGTGTTAGATGAGATGTGTGTCAGAGGAAAGTGAATGCTTCTCTGTACTCTTTTAATTTGACAGTGATGACTGAACCAATGAACAACCTTTTAAAACTATAAAAGAAGGTCCAATATAATAAAAATGCAATTTTTTCGTCAGTATGCAGTCAAAGTTTCATTGCTCGCCAGGGTTCCCCTTTAAATCCGGCTGCTAAATATCTGAAGCTTTTCCTGTAGATGTAAACCATCTTTTTAACTTTAAAGTGAAGTCTTTCATGAGTGTACTTGAAAATTAGGCAGACTGGGATTTATCTTTGTTCCCCAAATATTCCCTTCTACCAGAAATATGGTTCCTTCCTTGTCAACTTTCTTTCTTGTTTCCATTTTTGCTTTTGGTGCTGAAGGAATGAGAGAACTGCAATGACTAGAGGCCTTGTTTTTATGACAGTGACTTTCATAGTTTTAGCTGTGCTTGATGGGACATATAGTTAAAGAAAATGCACTTATTTTAAGTCTGTCCTTTTTTCAGGCCAAGTTACTTATCAAAATTAATTGTGATAGTGGCTAGATGAAGGCCATATAGGGCCTGTGTTCAGCCTGTAGCTGTCAGGTTGTATCCCTAATGACAGCTGACTCCAAAACGGTTTTCACTGTCAAAATAAGATTTAGAACCTCAGCAGATACAATTTATTCCACTGCCTGGAGCAAACATAACATATCTAGATGAGGAGGCACCACATTTTATGAGGTTTGGCCAGGACTTTGTTACAACACAATGATACAATAGTTTGAAAGCACCCTGCAACAGTTTCGCTGTGCTTGGTGGGAAGGTTAGGATGGGTTGGGGGGAGGGGTGAAGTTCACATCTCAGGGGATTGACATGGAAGACTCATTACATTATAAATGTGATCTTAGTGAGCCTTTTGTTTTGGAAAGATGAATTTTTGAGGATGAATAACAGGGTTGACTTACGCCCTCATCTCTCAGTCATACACTCAACCCCTCACACAGAGCATGTAGTCCTTGGGAATCTCACAATACTTCCGCAGCCAGCTCATGATGGAATGGGCGTGACATGGTGACAGACAGACAGACAGACAGACAGACAGACAGACAGACAGACAGACCTATGTGAGACTTCCATCCAGGGAGAAAATCATGAAAAATTACTCAAATAAAAATAGATCTGGAAGTAAGTAATCCTGGCCAGCAGTTGATTGCGATTTTCACAAAGGTTTGAATTCTCATCGTGACGTGAGACTTACTTGTTGGTTGCTAAATAGTAGATGGTCATACAAATGTAACACAATGCACTCAGAGATTTTTAAAGGGTTTGTGGAAAAAAGGAGGATGAGCGGTGGCTTTGATTAGAATTGCATTCGGCTTAATCAGCCCAAAAAACACAAAAGGTATCAAGAGCATTGATGATCACTCTAATTAGATTTCCATTTAGTTACCAGATAACGTTAGGAAAAGAATGCTCCTCAGTACAGAATGGATTCATTTGTCCAATTCTGTTACAGAAAAGCCATGCAGGAAAGTCACATACAAACCTGCTGGTGACATCCCTGTTTCTTATCATTTGTCATGAAAAAGCATGAGGGATAGTAAATGTCAGAATTACAGTAAAATATAAGAATATATTTTGAATATGAGGACTGCAATAGCAAAATTTTTTGGACACTGTTTAACCAATGAAATAATTTTAATTATAATAACCAACTGCAAATCAAAAATTTTAAACTGGAACAGCAACACTGAAGTTTAAAAAAAAAGTGTCCTTGCAATGGTGCTTGTAACTGAAAGATAATATGTAAGGGACTGACAAAAAGACTACCAATCATGTTCTGGTAGTCAAAACCATTGTTAGCTGGGGGTGTGACAGACAAGCAGGATACTCTGGGATTTCTCAGAAGTTTTTGAGGTGTTCCTCTTCGCATTTGATAGTGGGCTAAATGTAATTATTTCTTGCCATAGTACACATAGAGAAGAAATGTCTTTATATAAATAATATAGGGCATTGATTTATCATGCCAATCCAAATGCACTCTTGGTTAATGATGAGGCGTACACTGTATTGTTGGTTAAAAAGATTTAAGTGCACTGAAGCTTGGGTATTCTTTGTTTGATCACAGCTGTTTGTGCCCACCCTTCTCTCACATGTTTCCTGCCCACCAGGTCGTGTCTTCCTGTTCGAGTCTGGTAACCTCACAGTCACGGACGAGAGGATGGCGCAGAGAGCGTGCAGCTCGCATGGTGCCCGGCTGGCTTCCGAAGATGAGCTGCAGCATGCTGTCACTGAGTGCTCCTTCTCTGTCTGCACCCGCGGATGGCTGGCCGGCCCCAGTATCGGGTAAGAGTGCCCCCTGTATCTTCATCCCGGTACTGACACTTGTGGGCATTGATGGGTTATAGCATCTTGGAATGGATAACACAGAGGGCTGTGAGCTGTCATGTAGGGTCTCACATTATGCTCTCCCAAACTTTTCTGCATTCTTTTTCCATGTGACTTCCTGTCTGTAGTGTGAGACTTCATCTAATTGAATTTGGAGACACCACACAATTCCTTGGTAGTCTCGTGCACTTTCTAGTCCCTTGTTTTGCACCCTTGTGTGCACCCTTGTGTACACCTTCCTAACCCCAAATATGCCACAGCTATTATTGAAGAGTCCTGCCCCCCGTCCATTTTAATTGTACTTATGTAAGCATTAAGTAAACACAAGTTTGAAGTAAACATAAAGAGCTGACGTCCTGAAAAATTACACAAAGGGAGATGCATACATGCCTATATGAGCCACTCACCTCTCTGAGCTAAACGGCAACATCCACCTCTGAGCATCACATCTACCAGTACAACTCAAAGAGCACCCTGACTGTGGTACAGCCAGCAACCCCCCCTTCCCCCAAAGTGTGATGACTCAGTCCCAAAACTCCATTTTATAGCGATTGCATCTCTGCCTGCTTTTGGCTGTGCAGCATATTCGATTCACAGGTCCAAGCACAGAGCTGTATATGAAGAATATCCTCAGACATGCCACCATCATTAAAAAAGGCTAGTCATATTAATGACTATCTGAAATGATAAATGACAAGGAATACAAGCACTGAATCTGATTTGGGAAAACAGATATTTGAGAATAGCACAGTGATGGTCAAACGTTGTTAATCAT
The DNA here is from genome assembly GCA_022829145.1 of Albula goreensis. Lineage (NCBI taxonomy): Eukaryota > Metazoa > Chordata > Actinopteri > Albuliformes > Albulidae > Albula > Albula goreensis. The sequence continues at coordinate 17,896,252 of CM040743.1, read as the reverse complement.
CAGAAACAAAAAGAGAAAAATGACAAGGCTATTCTTTTAAACACCTGTACATATTGACCTGACTGAGTTTACAGATTTCTGTTTCTTTTTACAGAATTTTCTTTTTTAGAGAATTTTAGAGGCCATGTGACTACAGTTAACATTCAAGTTAACCCTGTGTGTGTGTGTGCTCTGCTTGAAAAAGAGTGCAAGTCAACACATAGAGAGTATCAATATTATTTGTACTGGTAAAACTACTTTTAAATCCTTTGGTGAAAAAATAAAAGAGTTGATCCAGAGGGGAAGTTTTCACATTTCTTCTTGAGCTGTGCATTTTTAGCAAAGGTGTGATATGGGCGAATGGATTCATTTGCACCTCTGCTCACAGGAAGCACTGCAAGGTCTCCATGTTCCTCCAGTGCTCTGACGCTATCCGAGCCACTGTGCTATATTTAGAGTGAAAGCAGCTCGTCAATTGAAGAGGCAGCCATAGGACAGCAACACTTTGTCAGTCACTGACAGCTTTTCATGTGTTACATGTATCTAGGGAGCTTAACTTCGCATTGTCTTTTCCATTCACCACACATGCAAAGCTGGGTATTTATTGGTGTTGAGCTGCATTAAGCATACAACCAGGGGTAGTAAATCCGTAATCTGTAACTGGGGGGCCTGTTGTTCTTTTCAGTTATTTGTGTATTAGAGGCCATGCTCAAAATACTGGAAAATCTTGTTAAGGATGTTTGTTGGAATAGTTCAGCTCAGTTAGTAGTTTTCTTTTACTCAACTTGTACTCCTGAAGCACTTGGATTTGTGCAACAGTTACCCTGCTTCACTGAACAACATAAAAAGATGTACTGTTTCCTGATTGGTCAACCAAATGTTGCAGGAGCAAGGAGTTAGTTGAAGAAATTATGCCTTGACAATATCAAGCTCTTTGTTATCAGTGTTGCAAATATATTAGCATTAAATATGAATGAATCACTTTCCATTGATAGAACAACTCAAAATACTATAAAATCAGACAAAGGGTACTGTCTGAACACTGCTGCTAAACAATGTTGGGAAATGAACAGTGTTTGATATACAGAAGACAGAACAAAATCTATCATCAGAAAAGACAAAGGTACAAACATGTGATACTGATCATTAATCATGGAGAAAAAAATGACATTTGTCATGAACCACAATTATTTTATACATATATATATATATACTTATAGCCACAATAAAAACAATGGTTTCTGCAACAAAATGAGAGGCAAATTTAAAATCTGAGGCAGCAGTTAACCCTTTGTTGGGAAGGCTTACAATGTCCAGACGCCTCTGTGTATTTGCAATGTCTGTAATTGAAAGTTCTGGATGATGATATGGCTGCTGCTTATTTGAAAGTTTTTAAGCAAACAAATATCTTAAATAGCTCTGAATGGAAGAACAATCTAAGTAAAAATTACATATACACAATGTTAGCAAAAACAATGTTAGCATTTTTTATTTTGGCCAGATTTCAGATGTTGTGGTATATAGATCAACCACAACATCATTTTTAGAATGAGCCTAGAGACACAGCTATATATTTATTAATTTATGTCTTACGTATTTGGTGTTTGATGGTGTTCAGCAAAAAAGCAGGGAATAAGAGCAGCCATTTTGTTTGCTTTAGTGTGAAGTAGCGTGATTCTCTGAGCACCAGGAATATACCTACCGGTCACTGCATCTCTCCTGCAGTAACTATACTGAATTTAACTGAACATCAGTTCCGAATGACAAAAGAAAGGTTTATAAATTAAGTCTTAACTATCCTTAAATGGTACAAACTTTCCTTCAAAAGAGAAGACCCCATACTCCAGAGTGATTATCACCAGGCCTGTCTGAGGAGACTGAGCATATTTTCACAGTAACCGGCAACACCTTTCACACCAAGACACCAAGTCACACCATGGATCATCCATCTATCACCACTTTCCAATGGAGATACATCATCCTTCAGGCCCATATGTTTTCCATCTTATTCAGCACTCTGATACAAACAGGAGATGATATGTATCATGTACATATTAGAATACACATAAGAGAAAGAAAACCGTCCAGTTTTGACACTGTGCTTCTTCACCACCAACCCTAGACCCCACCTTGCTTTATTCTGTAGGTTCCAAGACCTACTGGTCTATTATGTTTTTGTTTTTGTGTTGTGCTTGTGGTACTATCATTACAAAAAGCAAATGATATACGTTGGAAACGAGTGAACCAATTTGGTTACAGATAAGACAAGATTTTCCCTGACATCAGACTGAGTCATCCCCTCATGCAACTCAGATCCAATATGTGGTGAAATTTTACATGCATGTAATGTGTTCTGAATGTCCATTCTATGACATCACCCATTATTTCAAATCACTATTGTTCCCATGTTCCATCTGTACTATATTAATAAGATTATATACAGATGTGCAGGGGTGTAGCTATATAAGAGCATAATGTACACAAAGTATAGCATGAGACCTAAAGTCTCAGATTTCTTGTGATACCTCCTAAGTTTGTGTCAAATGTGCAGTTTTAACTTTCGAAGGTGTGGTGTTAATTTTTGAAAAACTTTCCTTCAACACTGATGTTGAATGACTATTACCAGTATTGTCACATCTAGTTTCTTTTAATTCTCCATAATGGTTTCTTAACTCTTGACGTATCTATAAATATTGCAGTCCTATATCTTTATAACAGTATTTACTAAGTAATGTACCCCTGCAATTACATTATAATTACAGTGTAACTAAGGTGTACCAACCTATTTTTCAGTGTGAAATCACAGAAATCATGTGTTGTGTCAAGTCAGTTACATAGTACTTGTTTATGGATTTGTCATGTAATTATTCATGTGTTTATCACTAATAATATGTAGATCAACCAAAAAGTCTTTCTCCAAGTGATCAATGTTTAGAGACTGGCAACATCAGCCACGTTGTCTCTGGTATAAATCTTTCCTTATCACTAATGCAAGCCCAGCAGCCTATCCAAACATGCTGGAAAAATATATAGATAAATAAATAAATAGAAAAATCTTTGAAAGCATGTTTCATACATTATATTACTCGACAGCAGTAAATATCTACATAAAAACTATGAATTGAACACAAAAACAGGTTCCACTTTTTAAGAAGAAATTTTTAAAAAATATAATCTGAAAGCCTTATGATCTCTGTTTGTGGACCTGCTGATCATTGTGGGAGCCAATTAAAATGAAGAACACTCTGCAACAATTAAAAGGCAGGCCAGACCTTGGTGGTTGTTTAACTCTTGAATCTGGACTGCCTCCAACCACCAAATATGGTATCAGTTACATATCTATTCAGAAAATATAGAAAGAAGTAACATATGACATGTGACTTACATATCTGTCTTAGTTTTTTGAGGGTAGATTTGGTTTCAAACATTTGAGTCATTCTTGGCTTTGCAAACAAACCCTATAGCTTCAGACTATTCTGATAATAAATTACAGAATGTTTCCTTGCATTGTGAGTTATATTCCCTTCTGTATGATAACCCCTCACTCAAAAACTCTCTCCTAAAATCAGAACCCATTTGACTTGCCTCAAGTGAAACATCACTCCCCTAGGACTGCAGGTCTTGTGAGTCACTCTTATCAGACAGGAGTCAGAAGCACGTGGGTGTGCACTGGAACATCACGTGCCCCCACCCCTCCCAAACCCAACCACCCACCACCCTATGCTACCCCCCACCAATTCACACCCACCTCATAAAGTACAGAAAGTGCCAGATTGTGACCCTTCCCCTCAATGAACCCACCTGAACCACCGTGCTCAGATCAGATCCGGTGCTGAGGGGGAAGAGAATCGGGGTTGAGTCTGTGCTTTAAACAGGCATTATAACCCTTTTTATAAATAAAAAATGAATTTATGTGCTTTGTTCCTATATGCCACAAATAAGGCCCAGGAAAAAACTAAACCTGTACTATGAAAATTGAAATAAGAAAACTTAGCTACTTTTGGTATTGGCCAAATGCAAAGCAGTTACTATGCTCTTATAAACAAAATTGTAAAATTCAAAATTTGAGGGCACCTTCTTCCAGAATGTCTTCCCAAAAGGCACACCTCAAGGCCTAAGAAAGCTGAGCAAATCAAAGGGAATGTGTTAGAAGAGTGAGATTTTCCTCCTGTGGGCAGTGACTAGGCAGAAACTGGATGTGTGGAACACGTAAGAGCAAAATAATTCTCTTTTCTGATCCTGAAATGAAAAAAAGGAAAGTTTTTGCCTTTTTTGGGAAGAGTCTGGCTTTTATGAATAGTTTTTTTCCCATCACAGTGTTCTTTGTCAAGTATGCATAGCTTTAGGGAATATTTTTAAGTGTAATATTCTTCATCTTACAGCACATTTTTGATCACAAATATGATTCATGATTTGTTTTCTTTCAGTAATTTTCCTTAAAATGACCCTCCACCAATATGTGCAGTGTTGGTACTTGGAATGTCAAAGAAAAAGGTCTGTAACGTTCCAAGTGTCTAATTTTAGAGTGCAGCTCTTTGGATTCATTTCTTATAAATGAACACATTTTCCGAAAACAAGAGCGACAAGACACTTCACTGTGGTATTCAGTGGGTGCGGGAGCAGAGGGCCTGCAGACAGTACTCTGGTTACTGCTGTCACCCACCTATACCAGCCCAGCTATGCATCTGTCAGAACCTATGTGCATGTGAACAATGTGAAGTCACATGACCATTGGACTACTGTGTATTTCCTGGAGCAGCATGTAGTGGCCACTTGCCTAGATCTGATCTTTTTTGTGAAAGAACAGAACACCAAACAGGTCACATCTGACATCCAAAAAAAGTAAAGACTGGGCAGAATAATGAGGGTCACACCTTCCTCTCTGTTGGACAGAATATGTTGTTTTATTTATTTATTGTTTGATTGATTTGGTTGACGTGCCTGTCCAGAATTACTTCCGTTAAATGCATACCAGAGCAGATAGGGAGGAAGCTGAAAATAACAAACAACCACCTATATCGGGGTTCCTCAAACTCAGTCCTGTGGATCCACTGTGTGTGCTGGTTTTTTTGTTATATCCATAATACCAGTCTCTGAATTGTAATGTGCTGTTCATTGTTTTTATTAATTAGATACATTTAAAGTGCATGTTTTGATAAATAGCTTTAAGATACATAACAACATTTATGATGAGGACATATTTCAGCTCCACTAATGGCTATGCAATATTTAAAAATTAATGTCCAGTATTTACATCCCAGGGAAGTCGTTTAGATAAACTTATGATTTCATATTCTGTTCTGCATGTTAATTAATGGCAAACAATTAAATTTGACAGATATTCAATTTTTAATTGATTACATTGAAGACTGACAGGTGAAATCAACCGGGCTCCATTTGCATAATAACAAAATTATGGTGAAACCTGAACAACTTTTCAACAGGTTTATTTTATCAAGAGACTGTATTATGTGTTTGTACTTTTAAAAAAAATCAGAATACTACAGTAGGTCCCCAGGAATGATACTGAGAACCACTGCCCTGTAGGACAAGTGAAAATCATGCCGATAACTATAGAAAATTCAAACATCAGATAAAATGTTGTTTCCTTGGAGCTGAGTTCAAACACTATGATGTCAGACCCTGCTTAAAACAAAGTTACATTTGTATGCTATTATTTTCTGATAAAACAGCCTTATCCATGTATTATGTTTAAAAATAAACGTTGTATGTAATCCTCACAGACAGTTGGGTTCTCTTAAGATTTGGTTTTCAAATAAGAATTATTTTGCTTTAAGGAAAGTCCCACCGAGTGGTTGAGCCCACAGCAACCACATCCAGAGTCCATGGCCCTGGCCACACCAGCGTTTCCAAGCTCTGTTCTTCCACACGCACTCTGCATACTAGTTTTTGTCCCTGCTTAATTACATCTGATTAGTTGTCTTTCCACAGTCAAGCCAGGCTAGGGTGTGCCAATGGCTTGATCATACCGAGACGAATGGCCCTGCGCTTACTTCTCAGGACAAAGGCACCCTTGCTATACTACTGCCAGGCCACAAAAAGAGCTCTGGCTCCCTAAGTCAAACTAGATCCCATCCACATCTGTTACCCGGCCCAAGAGGAAGAGGGGTTATTTAGAGGGAAGCAAGCTAACATCAGCTAACTAAATTAGAAATATGAGCAATCATACATTTTTTTAAACTTTTTCTTCTCATGCAGACCTTTCTGTGTTGGATAGCTAGCTGAGCATGCCTAAGTTCCTACCATTGAAGCTGGTAAGGGTTAGCACGCTTAGCTCATAGCTTGCTAGCTATATTTCTGATTAGAGATGTATTTAGTTACATAGTTAACTGTCAGAGCTAGATTACTAGATTGCACAATAGTGTAACAGTGATGTAGAAGTTGTATACCATTTCTATATCGGCCATAGTAGATAATTAAGGGTTAGATTACACTATATTGAAGTCACCAGCCTTCAAAACATTATTAGGGCATACAGCAGAGCTCCTCAACTCCGGGTCCTGAGGACCATAGTGTATTCAGGTATTTGCTCCACCCACACACTGCGCCATGTAATTTTATTAATAAACTCACCTCCTGGACCAGTGAGGTAAATTAATTTGCCAAATCCGGTGGCACACTGTATGGGTGAAACAACTACCTGAATACACTGTGGCCACATTGGAAACCTGGATATTGACTTGGTCATTGGATACTGACATGGGTTTGACATCACTTGACAGGTGAAGTGAGAAATATGTTCTGCTATCAGGTAAATACAATTTCAAATGATTCCTCAGCCATCTTTTAAAGATAGCCCCAGAGCAATTTGTCAATCAAAATAAATTAACTCTCAAGGGGTAAGACATAATGTAGTTTCACCCAGGGAGAGAGGAGTATAATGGCTGGCAGCTACAACTGTCAGGTTCATAACATTGTACTGCAAGCCTGATCAGCTTGTCACTCTGCTTTCGGTGTGTATCTATATATGACTAAAATCTGCCATAACCAATCGGAGTGCAAGATTTAACGGAACTGAATCCTATAAACTAGCAGTTATCCTCTCCAAACTGGAACGATAGAGGTGACAGAAGACTGCCTCATCACAATATAGCAAATATATTAACAACCAAAAGCTTGAGGTTTTTTATTGGCAGGCTTGACACACAGTGTCATATTAGTATGGTTATAATTAGTCCTGCACATAGTGAGTATGATCTTTCATTAGTTTTTATTACATATAACTGCTTAATATCCAAACTATGCTGGTTAAACACATCCTGATTCTAGCAGGTGAAGAGCAAAAGAGGGAGTTATTTTCAGTAAATACACAGCAGAGGGTAGAACTGCTGCCTAGAAACGCAGTCATATTCATCTCTTTCATGCAGCAAGATGGAAGACATGGTATTTCTTTGGAAGTACTGGATTATAAGTTACCCAATTTTTGTTGGCTATTTACATGATTGAATATAATAGTGCATTATGGGACTGCAGGAGGGTCAGGTCAAGAATGCACAACACTGCAAAGGTTTATGCAAATAAATAATAATAATTAAATTAATTAGGTATATGTATAATGGAGCAACACAGACAAAGGGTGTCTTATTCTGCTGTTGCTTTTTATTTTATTGAAACACTTGTGACCAATGTTCTAATGAATTCAGGCAACAGTGTGGAATGGTGAAGATTTTAAAGTTTAAATCATAGGATAAACCTTGAGGGAGTTACCTAACTTTAATTGAACTAGAAATGTAATATGTATATCAATATGCATTAATAAAAGTTACACATTAAATCCATATGTATATACATATATCTATATATAAAACTATGCAAGTGGTACCAAAGAAGGTCTGAGGCAATGCAAATTATAGCAAAGAGAGTTCTAACACTGTTCTTATGATATGATCTTGCAAAAATGAATTGAGAAATTACTGATTAATTGATAATGGCTACCTATCAGTTTTACCCAATGGGTATAATTATACACTTATGATTAAAATTGAGCTTGTTGTGTCTTGTGGTTACAGTTGTCCTCAACCCAAGCCCTGCACACATGCATTAAGTTCCCATCTTAAAAATGGTACTAACTGTTTCTCTCTTTGGCACTCAGTATCTATTTGATGGATTGCAGGTAGTGGCTTTGAGAGAATTATTGTGTGAATTATTGTGAGAATTATTACATTGTGCCATAGACTGGAATTATCTCTGATTCACTAAACACACTCATTCATGGCTCACCTACTATTTTGTTGTCCCAGTAACTTCCCTTTTGGGCTAACTGCTTTAGAAGTGTCATTCTCAAGTCAGTAGGGTAATGCTGTGGAGATATGGTACAGCATATCAATGTTGTCTGGGAGTTACTTTTCATTGTGGTTGTTTATATCTGAAACTAGTCAGTGATTACATAAGCAACCATATGTATATAATTTGCTGTGAATGCATTGTTGCATGACTTAAATAATTACACAAAAATTGACGGTTGACATTTATGTCAGGTTAGGGGTTTGTCTTACAGTTACGTGTAGAGTAAAGGTTTAGGTGAAGTGTAGAGTTTTGTACATGGAATACATAATAAGATATTACAAGATGTTATAACACTCTTTCTCATTGTTCGGCTACGTGATGAAGTGGCCTGAAGTTACTTTAGTTTTAGTATGACAACTTTTTAAACTCCCCAGCTCACATTTCTGTACATTATTTATTATCCTTATCTAGGGTGAATTAACACAGCAGTCACTTCCTTTATCTGGGGTGACACATGTTGTACAAGCTTACACAGTTCCAGACTAACGTATCTACCTCAAGTGAGTCTAATTTTACCCTCAATATAGCTGATTGTTTAGTGACAGAGTTCCAGGGAATATCTTATTCAACAGCACAGCGTCTTGCCTGAGAACTGAAGCCACAACTTTGATTTCTTATAATGTTCACTGTACTGGGTGAGCATAAGAGTAGAACAGAGAGCATTCTAATACAATGGCTAAGACAGACTATATGGAATCCTCATGGTCTGAAAGACTCAAACTTTGGTTATTGTACATTCATGGCAGAATTCAAATAAATAATATTGCATAAAAATTATACCAGTACATGTTTATGTCACATTTAACACATACACATATATGTATGTATAGTTTTTTCTTGAGGTTTTTTCTGTTTAGATGATGAAGCTGGCTTTATGGAAGTATAGCTCAGTACAGTGATGTAATGCTGGGATCAAGATGTTTAGACAAGTTAAGAAAATTGCTTCAGCCAACAGGCTCTCTCTAATGGCCAGACTAGATCCTACAGGGAGCAGTTCTTGCTGTCCTGTTATCATGGTGCTAGGGACTGGGCTCCGGTAATGCCATCTATAATCTTTATTTTATCAAACACAGAGCAGTTTGAGAAAATAAAGGCTGGCTGTTGTTGGACACGAGGTGACACTGCTACAGCTTTATAAAGAAACATTAGGTAATGCACTGCCTTTCAGCAACTGGGAATTCTCCAGGGGCCTCTGGGAAAAATAACATTGCTTGGAGATTTTAACAGCAGTTTTGTGTGTTTTAGGGTTATTGCCCCTCCTCCCTCCCACTTGGTCCTTTGTCAGCACAGGCCATCATTCAGCAAGCAAAAGACCAAGCAGCCTTACTCCTTATGGTCAATATGCAGTGGAGTCCAACTCTGCCTCTGGTCTAAAGATCCATGTTCAGGGCTTCTCTGTTCAGCCCCAAAGTCTCTTGGTGCGGTAATGTAACCCTCAGATAAAACGGAGCTCTCCACTCCATGCTCTGATTACATGTGTCACGCCGTACATGTGCAGCGAGGCTCATGTTGTCATAATAATGAGCCGGGGATGATGATGTCATCTCCCTGGTTGCGTGAGAGAGAGAGAGAGAGCAGGAGCTTTAATCACTCTGTCTGGGGAGACCTGGCCTTGTATGGGAGTGTTAACAGCGTTCACATGGGGCACCGTAATAACAGGAGGCAGAGTGGAATCTCAGACACATGTTTCAGTTGACATGTAATGGGACACAGCACACACCCCACGTCCCGGGTGGCTGGAGGTTATACTGATGCTCAAGTACACAAATTCTCTCTGGGATGTCCTTGTGGGGCATCCAGAATGAATGGGTCAAGACAGGAACCCATGAAATTTGACCAGATGAGAGAGGCCATTCTATGATTGCTGGAACCCCCTACCTCTACCTTTCACCCACTTAATGGCAACATTTCAATGCGCATGCACATTTTATTGTTTTTATTTCAAGATGAAGCTTAAAAATATATTATATAGTTATGTAAACAATGCATAGAGACTTTAAGGAGGATTGAATTACATCTTGCATATAAATATTTCTGACATTATTATAGTTATTATAACACCGCTTTACAACATTTACATCATTTATACATGGGAACAGTCTATGGCATGTTGACATGAGGGGAACAGTTTGGGGAGAGGTGAATGATGCAGAGCATTCTTCCTCCACAGGACCACGGTGTGCAGTGATATGGGAGGTGGCCAGAAGGGTATGAAGGCCATGGATGTGCTGGTCGAGAACGCAACCACGGTTAGCAGCCACATGGATGTGTTCTGCATCAAAGACAACGGTCAGTACCTTCACTTCTACTTAATTTTTCCCCACACTTTATGGAAAACCAAATATACTCCAGTTTGTTTCAAATGGAATTGACACATGCTACATCGTGTTTCTGTAAGTGGAGAGCTAGATAACTCCAAGACAGTTATCCATGTTAGCCTTTCTATTTACATAGGACGTTTTGAGTGTATGTAGGATAGATGATGACATCTTAAAATGGGCAGAGCCGTCATGGGGAGTCAGTGACGAATTGGTTACATCATAGCCTTTTTTATGTAGAACAAACTCAATTGGAAATCTTTGTTCATTGAAGGCAGTGAGTGACGCTCATTAGCTCTGCTGATTTTAGGGTTTGTGAAACCTGAGGTTGCACAACTAATTATGATGTTTAGAAGTAAGGTAAGCAAGCCTCATTAACTAATTTCTTAAAACTTAAATTATTTATAGGACAAGGTATGGAAGTTTTATGGAGGCAGTTTCTAAAATCTTGTGCATTATACATCAAAGTTTTTATAAGAAATTATTCATGACAAGACATAATTACATGCAATCAATAGTATTTCTTTAGAAAGAGAAACTTCTTTGGGAAGGATCTTAAAATAACTTCACCAACACATATGTAGTGGCACATGTTCTTTATTTCTTACATGGCAGGATTCATTTTGGTGGACACTGAAATAACTAAAAATATTGAGAAATAGTGTTTTTAAGAAGTCATGCTTGTTTAAATTTACCCTGCAATATTGAATACAATAGGTAGATTTAACCTGGTTGATTCAATCAACAATTACTGTGTTTTATCCTTAAATCACATTTATTTTTAACATGTGATAAAATGAATAAATCTGAAATGTAACAGTTGGATTGAATATGGTCCTGAGTCTATTGCCTTACTAAAAATCATTTCACTATCTTGCAATAATTTGTGTCTTTGTGTTTGCACATGGATATATTAGAATTTTACAATCAACATAATTGAAAATGTTCATTTTGTATGTACTGTCAAATTACATTGTACTCTGCAGCAGTGACCACAGCATTTGCGTAAGGAGGAGAAACAGTGATAAAAAGGGCCCCATTAAAAACATGGAAAGGAAACACGTGGCTTACTCATTCTTTTGTTTCTAAAAGTAATTGTCCACCTATAAACTGAAAACAAAACATTTCTTCCTGTAAACAAAGAAAACACAGGTGCTGAGAGCCAATTAAGTGAAGGCACAGACAGAGACACACACACACACACACACACACACACACACACACACACACACACACACACACACACACACACACACACACACACACACACACACACACCTTAAGTCCCTTAAAAAGGGGTGTTAGGGCATATAGTGGATATATTCATTATCAGTAATACCTGCAAGATCCATTTCTATATTCTGTATTCACAGAGATGGTGGTTGTTATATAATCAGGAGGCAACTGAATGCAACAGTGTCACACACCCTGTTGACTGTATTTAATCTTGATTAAAGCTGTATCCTGAACAAATAAATGATAAATAGCTTACATAACTTGGAGTGGCCATTGGATGACTAGCTTTCAAAGGCCTGCCTTTAAAAACTGTCAGCTGGCAGAAGGCAGCAGTAAACAAACATTCAATCGCCTCAGCCGTGCCCATTAAGCTGTTTCCCTTCCGGTGTACCTCAGCAAGATTCAGGAATTTTCTGGGCCTGACAAATTAGAGGTATAGATTTCTGTGGTCGAACGCTCTTTGAGTTGACTGATTTATATCATGTATAATTAACACAGATGATAAAGTCTAATCAAGTATCTGCTATTGGCCTGTTTGTTTAAGGCGACCAAAAGTCCTCATACTTGGTGGAGGTCACCCAAAAATTGCTTATGGCTTTCTTACAAAAAAATCAAACAAGTTCTTTTAAACACCCCCTCTCCTCAAAATCTCAAGAGTATCAGGACTGGGCCCAAATCCAACTTAACCCTATAGTGAGAAGGACTCTCTAGCCAGGGCACCTCAAACATGTTTCCTCTTATATTGTTGCTACCCTCATCTGCAGAGTAATGACCACCACTCAGCCCTTTGTGAAAGAATTAAAGGTTGCGCAGTTTATTGAAGCAGAGAGGCCCTCAAATGGCTGCCCCTACAGTGACGATTAGAAGGTGACTGCTCCATACCCACTTCAGTAAATGGAATGACACTGAAAACTAAAAAAACATTCATTCCAAGGACCCAGATACATATGGTCTTTATGAGAGAGAGGCCCACTGTTTTGGCAATGCCAAAATTGTAATTATGAAGATATGGTACACCAGTCTATTGCTGGCAAGTTACTTTCTCCCTCGCTCAACAACGGGAGAGGGAAGTTCATGAACTACCAGCTCGGGAGAAAAGTATGAGAAATTCACTTAGTTGTGCTGCAACTATGCATGATGTTGTTTTTAAGGTTCAGGATAATACTAAGTTGCACATGTTGAGATGTAAGAAAAACAATACTATCCCAAAGTAAAATTGATGAATAATATATAGCCATACCTTGTTGATTATTGAACTAATTCATTGTTTTATATTTAAACAATATTGCAAAATCTGAGGGTAATCACTGACAGTGAAAAGACGTTTACCTTCTGTTTCCAGCTTACGTGCTGTCACTGTTAGAACTGAATCAATATTGTCTAAATTATGATTGTCAGAACGAGACATGCATGCAACAGTCTTATAAAGGTCTTCAGCAAAAATATTCTGAGCCATTTCATCAGCGTCTCTGCAGGGCATGTATATGCACATAGTATCCCGCACGCCTCAGTCGCGTTTCCCCTGTAGGACCTCTCCCGCAAATACATTGGTACCAGAAGAGGGAATTCATCTTGGAGAGGGAACTAATGCCCTTGGGTCTGGAGTCATCTACAACATTTATCAAACTGCTTACGGGAATCATGTTTAGCGAGGCCCAAAGCAAACACAGTGTTCGCATAGCCCTTTAAGTGGCACAGTGTTTCTCCACTGTTTATTGAGTAAATCGAGGGCGGGATAATCCGGGGCCAGATGGCTATTTGCTTTGGTCATTTTTCTGTTTATGTTTAAAAAATAAATCTGCTGCCATTTATATTTGAGTCTTTTTAAAATTATCTGTTGGAGTGCCCCATTACTTCTTTTTCAAATGAATGTGCATACATGTGGCACATCCCTGATAAATACTGATTTCTATAACTGGGTTAATTGGATTTTCTCACTGGCTATTGCTTATTAAGAACATACATATTCTTTTTTGTTCTTATATGTGTGTATCTTTCATTTTGGAATGAATAAGAATGTCTCTGGAATGAGTGAGTGAATATGAAGCAGTGGATTGGATTTCTTTCATGCGTATGAAGGTGTGTGAGTTATGATATAAAACATAGTCCACAAGATGAAATACTCCACTTGAATCTATGTGTCCACTGTTTTATCATTTAACAGACACTAATCAATAAGGGAGTTGGTTCAACTGAAAGAAATGCATCACTCAGCCTTCAGCCAAAACTAACAATGTGTTCATTGCCTGCTGATTCTGAGTAGGATTCAGCTGAATCACTTGGGTGCTTTCTCTATGTGTTATGTTTTCAGCCAGATTCTCACACAGCAGTTCTCATTGAGCTCAGCGTGTCCAGTGGTGATGGTTATTCATTAAAAAAATATATTACACCTGCTTCAAATGATTGTTCAAGCTTCCAGACCCAGATCCCCAGAGGTTTGGTTAAAAGCCCTCTCTGGTTCAGGTTTTGTTCAGGTCAGAATTTCCCCATTTAATTCAGGCTGTGGCCACAGAGAAGCTGACAGGATGCCTGTACTCTGCACAGTGGCGCAGAGAGACTACCCTCCCCAACAAACAAAAATCAAGCTAAATAGCTGAGCAAATTGAATCTACCTTAATTCTCTGCTTCAGCCTTCAGAGACCAAGATGGGAAATTATCCATGGCAACTCAAAACAACAGATGAGATTTAATTTCCCTAAATGCCAATGTAATTGATAGGGGGAACACTTTCCTCATGTTCTCCTTTGTTTTTTCCAGAGTATTAGCTTTGAAAACAGTTTTACCATCATTATAAATGTAAAATGCACTGTCCAGGCTCAATTGTGGTGGAAGCCTTATAGAATCTGATTCCATTTGAAATGTTCAGAATGTTCCATTTTAACACAAAAGATGAGAACTTAATGAAAAGTTTTCTGCCATCTACAGAAGAAAAAAAACACAGCCCTGCTAATGGAGAATATTTTCAAATGAGGTTTTGGTGGTCTGATGGCAGCCAATCAGCCAATAAGGAATCAAAGTCTGATTGGCTGCTGCAGGACTGGAATCTTCCAGTCTTGCAGTTTAACCCTGGTTGTCTGAAGTGTCATGATTATTTTTGTTTTATTTGATCTAGGTGATCAATGTGGGGACCCGCCCTCCTTCCCACACACCACCTTGCAGGGGCACACGGGCTTTGAGATGGGTGATGAGCTGCTGTACACCTGTATCCCGGGCTATGTCATGCCTGACGGCCGCACCACCTTCAGCCTGCTGTGCGATAGCTGTGGGGTGTGGTACGGCCTGGTCCAGCTCTGTGTCAAAGGTGAGACATGAGAATGAGACAAGAGACCTTAGTGTAGATTGGGGAAAGACTTGGGGTGCTGGCAGCAGCTCCAGTTGCTACATAGAAGATTTTTCATCACCATCTGCTCATAATTGTTTGTTGAGATCATTAGTTGTACAGAAGTATGCCTCTACTGAAACTGCATGCTCTTTGACTTCCCTCTCCCTGGCTAACATATTATGGAGACAGAGTGGTTATCTAAATACTATTAATAAGCAAAGATTATAAATACTGGATAAACATCATGTAGATATAAAAACCAAATAGTCCCCTGAATATTTTTTGTCTATGCATAATGTTCTTCTTCTTCTTTGGTCTGTAACCCCAACGCAGACAGATGCAATGCACTTGCATAACTTGACAGTTCTGATTTGTGAAGTGGGCCGCCCTCAATAGCATTAATGAGCAGAGATGATATGGGTCAGCAGGACAATATCAGTAATCATCCTCATAAGAACCAGCACTGATTGGGCTGGTCCAGTTATGACTACACAAATAGGAAAAATGAGACTGATAGATCCTAATTATACAATCAAAGAGAAGTACTGTGAGCCAGGTTGGTTGGAGTTTTGGGGAAAAGGAGTTTAACTAGCCAGTCTGGTTTTAGGTCTCACATCGAAAAGGCATATTGTTTGGTCGGCATCACTGCAAAGGCCAGTAGCTCTTGGGACAGTTAGCTGGGACATACTGTACTGAATATATTCATGTTCCCTGGCAGTTCAAGCCTCCAACCTTCAAACCTCCAGCTCCAGGACACAGTACCCATGTGTTTATTTATGTATGAGTGTGTGTATGTGTATGACTTTTGTAATGTGTGAATTAATTCACACATTACAAGATTAGGATTGGCCAGCCAATAGCATCCCATCCATCCCTCATACCTACACACTGATGGGAGATGAGGAATGAAAGAGTAACAAGTGTGACTGGTTGAACAGCAGAGAGCCACCTCTATTAGGGCAGATTGTGCAGGCCGCTGGGTTCTTCAGGATTTCCTTGTCAACATGGTCGTGTTTGCTGAGAGAGAGCTACCGGGGCCCTGAGAGGTTGTTATTGGCAGCACCTCCTGTCTCTTGTGCGGCCTCGGGTCTGGGACATAGTCAGAAAAGATGGAGAAAGAGGTGAGGAGAGAGTGACAAGGGAGAGACAGGCAGTAAGTAACTGGGTAGAAGGAAAGGAGGAAAGAAGGGAATCCAATTCAGAGATGGAACTAGGCTGGCTCATTATACCCTATTCCACTACAGACGTGGGGCCAAGATAGCTCATTCTATTCCTTTTCCACTACAGAGCTGAGGTAGGCCAACCCTGTAGTTTTGGTACCTATTCTCAGCTCAGCGCTGCAAGGATTACTGGTGATGACCTGTGAGTTGTGAAAGTGAGTTCTGGCTAGAGTCTGCAAGCATTGTAATTCTTGATTAACAGAATGCATGAAGGAGCATGGTCAATCAGCAAGCATCCAAAGGTAGAGAGAAGTAACATTAATTTCTGTTTGGTGGATAAACCTCAGCCTTGGACTGAAACGGGAATTCTGAATGTCACCATGTGATAAAAGCAGCATTTTACACAGCTGTGGTCACCATGGAAAAGCAATTAGCCTGCTGCTGGCTCTGCATTTTCAAATGGCACTTAGGGTAGGGCTAATGTAAAATCCAGGGTAAGTGTTTAGTTGGACATACAAACAAAACACACATTTTAAAACTGCAATAGTCTGCTTCAGCTCTACTTCATCAAAGTCTCTGAATCAATCCTGTCTGTTATAGTTGCTTTTAATGAGTGGCATGCAAGTGAGTTTGGGTAATGCTTGAGCATGTGTAAATCCAAGGGATTTGATTCTTCCCTTTTGGTTTCTGTAATTACTTGACATTTCAGGGGCCGCTTTCAAAATATCACAGAGCCTCACAGCTTTAGCAAATACTACCATAAAAATTACCTGTGCGTTACATTAAACTGCACCCACCTGAATGGTATGAAGACACGCAGTGAGTGGTCTGGGATCAGTTACAGGACTCCAAAGTGTTGATTTAGGCTCTCACTCCCGTTCAAGGCGCTAGGGTACACTGCACTGTATTCACTGAATCTTCTTCACAGTTTCAGCCGCAGAAACTGTGAATTGGCATACTCATTCACCTCACCCAGACTCATGAAGCCTTAACTAGCTGTAGGAAATGAACTCAATCCACTTTTTTATACTTTTCCAGCAGGATGGGGGAAAATGTTTTATGTGAATTTTCCGTTCCATTGTCGCTGCATAAGGAACTGGAAAAACTGTGAATGACCGAAATTCAAAAATATATCAAAATTTCCCCTCAGGTGAGATGCAAGAACAACAAAAATTAAAAACGGTTAAACCTAAGCACACCCAGGTATGTCTTCAGTGTGTTTCAGAGAATCATTGTGTGGCTTTACCATATTCACTGGAAAGTAATTCCAGAATATTCTATTCACTGAGCTCTTTGTATGTAGTCACTGATCCACTAAACAGACCTGAAATGAGATTTACGTGACGATATAGTGTAATTTATGCAGGGATTAGGTCACAGCCATGAGGTGAGCAGGTCTGTGTCGAGTTTCGCGCCAACAGGAAAACCACTCCAGCCCTCTTACTGTTTCCTGTCGTTTCTCGGCCAGTGAAAGGCTGCTGTGTTCTGTCCAGACCGGGCCAGCAGTATGACCCCTAAAGTTCTTTTGGGTGAAATTAAAGACGAACCCCAATTTCACATGAACAAGAAACTCGAAATTCGATTGCAAGATCTCAGGTTCTTGGGGAACAAAGATATCCTTTCTTCTGGACTTAAGAAAACAGCCATCCCACAAACTGAATCTGAGCTTGAGATCTTTAAGCATTTTAAAGATATATTTATGTGTACATTTTATTTATAAATTTATAAATATATATAAATATATATATATGAATATGTGTGTGTTTGAAATAATCAAAAATGCAATGTAACTTTTACAGAGCTCTGTGTTTAAAGAAAATACATTATCCCTGTCAATCACACCAGCAAAGAGAGAGCAATTTGAAAGGATGTTTTACTTTTTACCATTCAGAGATCTTGAGTAACAGGCTTTGTCAAAGGTGTGGCATAAAAAATAAATGTATTATAGGAGTTATCAAATAGTTCTTGCATTTAAATAATATGCATGTATGTTTGGATAAAGATGGAAGGAAGCATGAGATGGAGCACATATTTACTACTGCACATGCTCATTACAACATGGCATATTCATGTGAAATTTGAACATTTACTTATAATTGTCATTATTATTGGTGAAGTAGGTAATCATCTGAAGAACTCATCACAATATTTATTTTTCTCTCATTGCTGATTTTGTTATTGTGCTTTCACTTCATACACCCCTCCCCCTCCAACACACATACATACAGCTTAACAAAATGGAATCAGAGAGAACGCTGCAAAATCATGTGTTTGTTTGTTTAATATATTAGCAGATGCCCTTTTCCAGGGTGACTTAAGGGCTTATATTTAGCATGTTATTTGCTCATGCAGTTGGATGTTTCCAAGGTTTAACAGCAGCAACACAGGTTTTAAAACGTAGTCTTTCAGCTTGAAGCCCAATTCCATAATAATGGTTTCTATCCATTTTAAGCAGATTTGGACATAGTGATGCTAGTGGAATAATAGTTGAGTCCTCTGAGGAAAGTCAAAGTTTTAACTTCTGTGGCTACAAACGGCTGCTATGACACCTGTGTGCTAAATGCCAGCGCCCAGCTCAGGCTACATGTGTAAACGCAGAGCTGGACTTCTGATGGTCCCGGGGAGAAAACAGCCGGCACACCTTGCTTTGAGCCTGACCGGGAAGGGAACCCCCTCCCCCAATCCCGGAACAGACTGACAAGGCCCTGCTTTGAGGCTGCAGAGATTGATGGGTAAACTCCCCAGACTTACCACAGATCCTGCTCTCCTGCTCCCTCCATCTCACGTTCTCAGGCTTCTGCTCTGCTGCGGGTCTCAGCGCTGCTCCATGAACGCCTCAATGGAGCACACAGCAGTTTTTTTTCTGAGTCACTCACTCAATAAAGGGAAGCAGTATCAAACCGTATCTATCACGTTTATAGGAGCCGCTAATACAGGGATGACCCAAGCGATCCATAGGGAGACTAAATGGGATCAATTACATCCTGTTGCTGCATACTCCTCTTAAGAGCTTTGATTATACCCTTAATTGACTGTACATCGTTGATTTCAACTAAACCCAAGCAATGCTACATTATCAGTATATAAATCAAGCTGTTTAGTGAGTGGATTATATGCTGTAGTGGTTAAAGTGTCTGTCCTGTAACTATGAGGTTTCATGCTTGACTGTCAGGCAGACAGCCGTCACTTTACCCTTGAGAAAAGCACTCTGTTGCTAAATTGGTTAATAATGAGTTGTATAAATGGATGATATGTAAAACATGAGTTCATTATTTCACCTTCGGTAAGCGTGTCATCTAAGCATATGTAAGCGTCATAATTTGAAATAGTTATTAATTATAATTTCCATTGCTATTTTCTGTATATTAATTAGGGATTATTTTTTACCTATTCTGATTTACTGATATCCTTAAAGCACTGCTGTGTAACCATGAATGACACTCTCAGAATGGACATTTTTGTTCAACATTACATTAAAAAAGTAACAGTGCTGCCTTTCACAGCTAATATTTTTCAGTGGGAAAAAATTCTAGCACATTCTGAGATTCAGGGCCTAGGCATACGGTGTGGGGAGGGTGGTGACAGACCGACGTGGGCACGAAGGATAGGAGAGTGTGAATTCTGCCCGAACACTGTCCACCGTAGCGGAGGAATTTGCCCTTAACAAACAGGATATGCCTGAGAGGTTTTAGCCAGTTGTTTTGCTGCAGAGTATGTATATAGAGCTAGTATCATTCAGCAACGGTGCTTTCTTTCCATCTCTCTCTCTCTTTTGTAGGCCGCACACGTTGACTGCTGGCAGACGTGCAGCAAATGACTATGACACATGAGGTGATTCTTGATAAGATGCCAGTTAGCAAACATGACAAGGTTAACGATTGGCTCTGCCATTCCACGCTACTGCCATGAGTTGAGCACTGTTTTCCATATGATTGCCATTGAAGAGCAGATCAGACATTTTCAGTCTGTATCATTTGTTTTTGTTTTTGTATTTTTAGTTTTTCTTTTCTGAACTTTTGAAGGAAAGTAAAAGCACATTTATGCAAATACTACTTGTCAAAATAACTGATAATTCATGCTTTCTTTTCTCCCTTATGACAATTTTATATTTGCATAAAACATGCAATGCATAACCAATGAGGTATACACAATATTTGTAGTCTGTTTCAGAAAAAAGTTGCTGGTCTTACGTGAAGAATAAAAAATTACATTCATGCATTTGTGACAATATTCAACTTTCAAGAACTTCATAAATATATTCTATGAAATGGGTTCAATATGAAAATGGTAATAACTGGATTTTAAATAAAGCATGGTATTTTAAAAAATACTTCTAATGTATATTATATATTACAAATGCCTAATTCTGTACATGAATTGAATACATTTAACATCAACCACACTTTTTGTTTCGCAGATGAAACAGAGGCCCACATTGATTATGAGGACAAGTTTCCTGATGATGGCCACGTATCCTATGAGGATCCGGAGACAGACCATGACTCGGATCACGAGGAGATCCAGTTCAGCGATGATGTACACGAGAGTGAGGAGCTGGAGCATGCTGAGGAAGAGGATGTAGAGCAGGTGGGCATGGAGCAAGAGGTGGCGGCCCATGGAGCTCTGGACTATGAAGGCATGGAAAAAGATGACATCACCCACGAAGGAGCAGACGATGAGGGCGTGGAGGAGGAGGATGTGGTCCATGAAACCGTACATGGTGAAGGCATAGACTACGAAGGTGTGGAGCAGGGGGGAGTGACCCATGAAGGTGTGGACTATGAGGGTGTGGTACAGCAGGGTGTAGCCCACCAGGAGGAAGATGTGGAGCAGGAGCTGCACGACAGGCCTGGAGAGGAGATGTCTGTGACTGAGGGTGAGCAGCAGCAGGAGAGAGGAGCCGAGGAGAGCCGAGACGTGGTGGAAGACGAGGTGGATGAGGCCGTAGAGGTGGATGAATCCACAGAGAGAGGGAGCCAGCAGCCCACCACAGTTACCGATGCGCCAGTGTCCCTGCTCAGCCAGAAGCATCTTTTCTGGTTTCCTTCCGAGACTTTCCATGAAGCGGCGGGGCCGGAGGACAAAGAGGAGGAGCCCACTGAGGGGAGGGAGAGCGCTCCTGCTGAGGGTGACAACCACATTGGGGTGAAGGCATCGGGCATTGATACAGAGGTCACTGCTGTCCACCATGAACCTGATGACATCATCGTTCACGTACCCACCAGGGAGCCACAAAATGAGACCAGGGAGGGGGCAGTGGAGTCTGTAGCCAGCAGTGATGAGTCCTGGCTGGATGGGTACCCCATCATCACCCAGGAGGCAGAGAAGGACAGGCACGACAAGGAGAAAGTTGGGGCTGGCTCCACAGGGATCGGGGAGGAAGAGGAAGAAGAAGAGGATGAGGATGAGGTTGGACGGGCGACAGACAGTCCCAACCATGTGGAAATTGGCCAACCCGATGCCTCCAGCTCAACTGAATCCACCGATGTCACGCAAATTGTGGCCTCCCCAACCCACCCTGTGGACTATGGCATAAAAGATGTGCCCATGGTCTTAGCACCCACCTCCACCCCAGAGAATGTGAGCAGCAGTGCAGAGGAATTATGGCCAGAGTTTACCACTGCACCCTCACTAGCGGAACAGCCTGATGCCACCACCGCTACCGACAGCGCCGCCATCCCTGATTCTGCTGTCCAGGACCGTGGGGCCACAGTGGCCCCCACAGGCCCCTGGGAAACCACAGATAGCCTCTACCCCTTCCTTGACCACCTGCCTGTCCCCGTGGACCAGGAGGATGTTACTGCCCCATACCATGACCAGGAGGGTGCCACTGGGTCACCGGATGAGTTTGCAGGAACCGGTCTGTACGATGAGCGTGCTGAGAGCAACCTAACTCACGAGGGGACTGGGGCGAAGCTCCTGCCCACTGAGGAGCCCTGTGTGGGTGATGCATGCCCAGTGGGAGCAGGCAGGGGGCCTGTCATCGCCATCATCATCGTGGCCATCTGTGCCTTGATAACGGCTGCCGCGGTGGCTGTCTGGTGCTATAAGAAGAGGCAGCAGAAAAGCTCTGTCTACAAGATGAATGGCAAGGGCCAGAGCAGACATCCTCAGCAGATTGAGATGCAGCAGAAAGTTTAACTTCTTTCTCTGTGACTTTTGGAAAACGCCCAACACTATGTGTGTTGGTTAGCTTGTTTCTTCATTTGTTTATTTTCGGTGGCTTGGTAACACCAAAGGAAGATCAGATCTAGAGGAAATCATGCTTTTGACTCTTTTCTCCAGAGACAGAGGACTTTGTGGTACAGAGAATTTGTGTTTTTTTCTTTCTATTTGTGAGACTAATTGACTTTGTGTTGCTATTTTCTTGTGATGTTTGTTCATTGTTTTTTGTTTGTTTTTATGTTGTTGTGTGCTTTTTTGACGCTCATTGTTGTCACAAAATTGTGTTACCAAGGTTTTTATGCCCATCCAAACACAAAATCATTTCTATATCAAACACAGGTCAAGCACTACAGCTGATAATCAACACTACTGTGAAACAGGATCTGAGCAGGGTAGTTTTTCAGTTCAAGCACAATGCTCACTGTGGAGGGCTCAGACATTGGTAAACTCATTTTGATTGCACAGCATGAAAATGTTTTCTTTCATAAATGTATTTTTCGTCAGACAGGGCTCCATTTACCCTTGAAAATCAGTTACTATTAGTCTGATAGTCTGGATACAGTTCTGAAACAAATCCCATTTCTTATGAGACAAAACTGATTTTTCAGTGTGTGAGAGCACATTGTATGACAATGCAACTAATACATACCTGTAACTAGTCTCATCTGCGATAATCTTGACTCCTTTCCACTGTAGCTTTCATAGGGAAATATGAATATGTGAATATAATGCATATGTTCTGACAGTAGGGGAGCAGACTCTTCTTTTTTACATTACGCTGTTCAAATGAAATTGTTTTTGTTTGGCAAAGACACCGACAGTGTCCGCCAGCTTGATAAATTAAAGTCAGTGTATGAAATGCCTACTCAGCTGGATGTCGGAGCTGGGGGGAGGGACAATCTCGCCTATGTGCGGAGGACTAGTGGTCTCAGCCGAGTGAGACATGAGCAGACATGTTTGAACATTTCTACTGAGGTCTCCAGTCTACACTGGAGACATTGCTTTAGATAAGTACATTAGTGATTTTAGACTGAATCAAACTGACACAAAGCACAGGCACGAGAGTACTCCGAGGGAAAGAGATAGGAAGAGAAACGGGGAAAAAATGAGATGAAATGTAAAAACGTACTACTGTAATTTCTTCAGAAATGCGTTAGGTCCAACTGTGACTGAAATATCATCCTGATCAGGCATTTGGGTCACTGTGTTTTTCACTGCTTAGAGGGTCTGTTCATTGTATTCACAAAGACAAATTTCTCTCCTAAATGAAACTGCTGGCAGATTATAGGTAGAATTACTTATTCATTTCCATTTTCAGTGATTTAAATAAAATCAGTTATGGTAAAAAAGTAGCACATCTGTAAACATCTTTTTTATATTCATGAGTCACTTTGTGGTTAGATTGAATAGACCCCAAAGAGATTTTTGCAGTAGATAATGTATCATGTTTGTTGCCTGATTTATCAGGCTGGAGTAATATTTCTCTCTATACTTAATCAATGCAAATGTCAAACATCTAAAAAGATAATCACCGAACAGATAAATATGTAAGGAATTTACAGAGCATATTCAATTGTGAAAACTAATCAGTGGCTTAAATAGGTTGATGAAAATTCATTTGTTTTGCTGTTGCAACTTTATAAACCTATAGGGAGTTACAAGTGTGGTCTTAGCTAAAGCAAAATATGTTATAGGGGCCTGTTTACCTTAACCTTCCAGACTCACGTGTTCTTGTATGCTTTGTAAGGAATGCATATGTTCAAGAGATCACCTGACCATAGAAAAGAAGAGTACATTTTGGTAAAGAACAGTAATAAATGTTTTCTTGTAAATAAGACACATGCTTGTATAGTAGCTGTTTTTATTATAAAATATTAATATAAAATGTAAAGAAAATATATGTGAAAGGTATGGTATATCAGATATTCTGCTTACCTGAATTACATAAACATTGCTTCATTGTCCACAGGGATGTTGTGGAGAACAGCAGTTGACTCCTAGTTAGGATTTTCATGCATTTCAAGGCCTGTTCCATACCTTAATTTGAACCGGCAAATCCATACCCAACAGCAACTGTTTCTCTTACAAGGGAACTTCGGCTCCTGCTGACTCATCGTGCAAAGAATCAGTGTTGCTAATGGAATTAAGACGGTGAGTCACTCTTTGATGTAGAATAGGCCTGGTCTATAATAAAAACTAAATGAATCTTCTCATCTGCACAGCATGCACTGTTCATCTTCTAATGAGAATGAGCAGAAGGGGAGGCTGTGGTGAAAGTGTGCTGGTTCAGCTTGCTGTTTGCTTCTGTATTGTATTGGTGTGTCAATGTCAATGCCACCTGCTTTGTGGTCGAGCAAGAAAATGCTACAAGACAATAGGTGTATGAGATTAATGTGTCAGTGAGAGAATTACCTCTTCTTAAGCTTTTTACCTTCCATTTTATTCCTCAGAGCTACCACTAGAGTGCTCAGATTTTGATTCCAGACTCCGTGGTTATCACAACACCAAGTGCTAGCACTTTAGCTGGAAGCGGTAACCTAGACCTGTTTTGTGAAGAACAACTGCTCCTCTTTTGAAGACCTCTCTGGAAACAGAGTGCCCAGTCATAATTTACAATCAGTCCCACAGTGGAATCATCCTCCATTGATGATTAGAGTCGCTATTGAGCAATTACGTGGGAGGTACTGAAGTGCCTGATAAAAGCGATGAGCACATTTCTTTCAATATGATTAGTCTCAGTGGAGTGGTGTAGGTTTCAGTGGCAATTTTCATTAAGTAATTTTTTGTGCCAAATGTGGTGCAGCAGGAATTACATTCCAGTACATATCTGAAACTTATCTGAACTGCTTTGTCTAATTTTGATCTTGTCTGCATAACATCAAAATGGTCAGGTAGGACGGGCCTCCAGCAAGTTGTCCCATTCTCTTTTGAAACAGTGAATTGACACTCTCCAATCTTCAAATTCTCTTCAATGCAAATGTGTGTGATGCATATGTAATTGAATTTTTCCACACAGTCTTATTTGATTGTAATTGTAAATTGTGATTAGTTCTATGTTTGCTGGGTGGGGGTACTCAGAAGGAAATGTTTTTTTCCTTCTGAGTTTTATGGGGGATTCTGAAGAGCTTATCAAGCTAAACATGTCATTGTGGAGAAAGATGCTATGTATGCTTGCAAGTGCTCACAGACTATTGTCTAACTGCAAAGTACAGTTAACTGTATTTGTCAAAAGTATACCCAATCTCCATCTTGGGGACCAGGTTCTGTCACTGGCTTGGGGTAGTTAAGTGGAAGGCGACAGGGTTCCCTATCCTGTCTCTGGGATCATCATCTGGGGGGAGCTAAGATTAGGGCTTGACAGAGGACTGTTGTCTCAGCCTTATATCTCACTTGCTGGAACACTGCTCTCGGAACACTGTACATACTGTTGAGCATAACCTTTTTCTGATTAAAGTATACCACTGTTATACATTACAGGAATGCATTTTTTAATATTCAGAATGTTGACATTTTTCAAGCTCTCATTTTGGTATAAAATGAAATTAGGTAAAAGGAAATGTGGTATCTTTACTGTTTGCTTCACCATGACCTCATTATGTTATGATACTTTATATGACTCAATATTCACATTGACAATACTAGGTATTAAGGTATTAAAGATGTTACACTAAAACATTTTTGATATCATAAAGCAGAGGTAGAAAATGCCAGCTTCAGAAAGTAAAAGTACTTTCGTACAAACATACATTTGTTCTATGTGTGCAATAAAACAGGTCATTTCACTAATTAGCTCATCTACCTGGCTGAAGAGTTGTGCTGATTAGAGTCAGCTGGTTTAGTGTATGGATGGAACAAATTTGTGGTCGTACTTTTACTCTCTGAAGCCGGTGTTTTCCACCTCTGCTGTCAAGTTTATAAAATGGTACAGGGTATTGACAGCTTGTTGAAATGCACAGAGCAGGTACTATGCAGATCCACTGACCTTATATGTATGACATTATATGTATAACAGCAATTTTATTTGTGTTAAGCACCATTCAAAGGATCAGTGCATTCTCAGAACCAATGCCTATAGACAAGCAGTTATACTTAGACTCACAGTAAACAGAAAAAAACAATGCACAGGGCTTGAGTGACCCTTTGAGGTTACCAATATGTGTCTTCAACCAGTTAGTGGAAAAACAAGATAGCTTTGTACAGAGCTTATAGTGTTAACAGTCATGGCGGTCTCCTCCCACCCAGAATTCCTCAGGTGACCCTTAACCCTGGTGGCAAAAAAAAGCCATTTAAAGTGACCCCACCCACCTCAAATCCCTGACAGAGCTCTGATGTCTGTGACCTAGGTCAAGCAGCAGTTTCTCCTGTTGGGGTGCTGATGGGGGGGGCAGTGGGGGTACATGGTGACCACCCCATACCACCCCCCCACACACACACACAGAAAAGACACAGCAGTGTGCTGAGTGGCATCGACCCAAGGCCCCAGACAGCCGTTCAGAGGGATCGCTTTTGGGTATTTCTCATTGCACTGCGACAAACTGCATCGAGACTCGATGTTCAAACATTATTAAACGGGTAAATGTTTTCTCTGGCCCCGCTCCCCTTCGCCAACCCAGAGTATCGAGTTCCTTAAAATGAATCAAGGCCGCTTGATTCTGTTAAAGGGCTCTCTGCATGAAGTTACTGTGTCCTTTTATATGTTCACCCAGACTAAGCCTTGCGCAGGTCGCCTTTGCTCGACAGCTATAATAATTCAACGCTAAAAAAAACTCCCTTCCTAGAGCTGGTTTAAACAATACTTCAGCCGGTCTACATCTTCCAAACCAAGCAAAATAAACACAGTCAGCACAGTTTACGGCTCTGTTCAAAAAGGCCAACTTCTATTTGAGCTAAAAATGGATGTCTGTTTGTAGAAATCCCTTTGTCAGAAATTCTAACCAGTACCACAGAATGACGTTAGCATGGCAAAGTGGCATCAAATTCTTTGGTACCTCATGACTCAGATCTGTGCAGTTAAGCTGTTTTAGGGGTAATAATTTTTCATCTGACATGAAAAGAGCTGGTTTATTGTGGAGCAAGGCCTTTTGTTTGGGCTAAACAAATGTAGGCTTTAATGTAATGTGAGGGTCTTCAGATGGGAAGACCTAATTGCCTAAAGCTGCTATCTTTAGGAGGCAGCCCTCAAACTCTTTTCATAGTGGACCTACACCAAAGCTTAGTTCTGCCATTAGCTACAGTTTATTACCACCCCCCCACCACCAAATTAGACTGTTTCATCCTGTCTTTAGATGTGACTTAACAGTCTCAGCAACTTAAGTAAAGTTTTTTTTTCTGTGAAAGCAGCGCCCCACCATGGTCACTGCAAGTTATTTCACAAACATTTTATATATTGTTTTTTTTTTCCCTATTTATAAAATGTATAAAATGTAACCTACATTTGGAAATGTTCTTCACACTTTTTAACTGACTGCACAATTTCCACTGGATTATTGGTAATTTGTTTTTCGTTTAGGATCCAGTTGGAAAAAAAAACAATGATAAATTGCAACACTGGGGCATAGATGCAGTTCATGTAGGTGCTACACAACCTAAAGTAGGAAATTTAGGAAATCTACTGTCTGACTTACTATTGCTATCATGTCTGTGGCCTTTTTGCATAAAAGTTACAAAAACAGAATGGACGGTTAAAAAAAAAACGATGATTCTTGCTGTTTGGAACATTATAGTACCATTACATTGATCAAAAATCCTTTGGCATGCTTACATTAAATTAAATTACTTAAACACATAAAACAATCCCAAATTGTTCTCAGAATTTTCCATATGTTCTTATATACAGATTAATTAAATTTTTATACAGTCTGATATACTTTGTGGTTATAGAAGCTAAACTGTGATTTAAAAATGTACAAGAACGCAATTTACTCCATCACAATCAGTTGCAAACTAAAGTTTGGTTCTAGTTTTGGTTTATCCTCCATCCAGTGGGAAGGGTGAAACATACGCATGCTCAAACTGGTAAGGACTACTGTAAATGCAAAAAGCTGCTGGCTGCAATTGATGGTTGTAATATCTATTGATTACTCCCCTGTGCTTTCTGGATTATATCTCTCTGCTGGCTCTCGGCACGTTTCCCAACCAATCACATTTCTGTTGGGGTCCATGAAGTGTTTTATTTATAAAAGAAACAACAGCTTTGGACATCTCTTCATTTTTCTTTGACCGTGAGCCCTGTTACCCCAAAAAACAACCACAGCAATCTGGATACAGGAAGACTTGGGGAGGGAGGGAGAGGTTTCACAGAGTGATTGAGTGAGAGTGGGAGACAGAGAGAATGATGAAGCTGAAATTCATGTGGTCCAGTGTAAAGAGGGAAGTGAGTGCAAGTGATCTAAAATAGAGGAACGTCCGAGATAAAAAAGACTTGTATAAAAATATAATACAATAAAAATGCAAGGGCCCCGCTCCTCCAAATAAATACATCACATAAGTAGGAGACATCTCACAGCACGGCATGAAGGAAGTCTTTTTTTATAAAAAACGTTTTATGTCTGCTTTGTTGGTGGTTCTTCTTTTCTTTTACATTGTTTAGGAACTCCAGAGGAACTACTTCTCATCTGCCTCCAGCAACTCGTCAAGGAACTCCACCACTTCTGCCTGAAATGGTAAAAGTATAAAAGTTAAATATGTGAGGTGTAAACACAAAACACTGACCGAATTAAATCTGTCATCTCCACATTTTTCCTGTTGCATTTTAAAGACATTACCATTGAGGATACATCTTTCCATGGGTTATTATTATTGAATCAACAGTCAAAATTATTTACATTTCAGCTACTTTTGCTGATGGGATTGCTGAGGGAAATTAATTTCAAAATATTTGATTTCTGGGTGGGCAGATGCTTTTGGCAGGGAATAATAATCTGAGTGATATTTAGATGGAGCTTTACAGTGAATTGGTTTGCAAGCAGTGTGAGGAAACTCACATTGCTAGATTGCTAATCTTATATAACAGTTGATTTTGTTTAAAATTTAAACTTAAAATTTCCAGTTGTTCAACACCAGTAAGATATTTTGGCATTTCCTTCACTATGATTAATTTTTCTTACAAAGTTTCAAAATAATAATTAATAAATCTTAAAAATGCAGGCTAATTTTAACAGGCAAAACTAGATGTATGTTTAACCAAATAATGGGAATATTTATAAAAAGCCTGGAACAAGCAACACATTGAGTAAGTCAAAAACCAATTAAGTATTCCTGAATATTCCTTTTAGATAAATACTTAAAATTTGACTATAGGAGTAGCCTGGGTAGGGGTGAAATACATTAACACACTTGAAGGGAAGTCAAGGTCCAACTGCAGACCAATTTCACAGAGAAACAGCTGACTCATCAGCATGAGGAAAAAGACCACACTTTACATTTTGCCACTCTCACCAAAAAGAGTGTTCTGCATTGGTGCAACAGAGAGTATTCCTGTTGAGAATCCATCTGCTATTTTTAGAGCCACAGTCAATACGAACTAGAGTGCCCTGGGAATTCAGACACTATTTATTATCATGGTGTGTAATGATAATTACATAAGAGTCTGGCCTGGCTGCCATTTTCAGAATTTCACACCACCATTTAATAAACTTCATGGCCCATTTCCCTACGTGGATAGAATTGTCTGTGGGCTTTAAAGTGACTTAGCTGCAGACCCTACAGAGTGCCTCACATCTTTCTTTCAACACTCCACCTGTAGAAACGTCCAATACCCAAAGAGGTAGTCCAAACTCACTGAGCCACTATATGTATGAGTAGTACTATGGATAGTTAGCTGGACTTCCAGCTCAGTAATGGTAGGGCACAGTTTGTTTCCCAGGTAGGGCACAGCTGTTGTACACCTGAGCAAGGTACCTAACCTGAATTGCTTCAATAAATATCCAGCTATATAAAAGGATAGTATGTACAAATGTATAAAACTATACAAGTTGCTCTGGAGAAAAATGTCTGATAAATGCCTAAAATACTAAAATCAAGAAGGAAAATGAAAACTAGATGCTTAACATCAGGCAGAAGAGAGGCATCAGACTGGGCCCAAACACACAGTCAAAGGATTTCAGAGGGGGTCGCACTGCATTTTGGGTATTCCACTGCTGGAACAAGTCAGCAAACGCAAATAATGATAAGAGGTCTCCTCTAGAACAGAACTACCAGAGACTGAAGCTTCATTTTTCCAAAACATAATTGTTCAAGATATTAACAACTTAAGTACCTATGTACTACAATGATTTTTAATGACATCTCCAGACCAGGTTTCATCTGATACAGACTTGGACCCCATATCAGAATAAGTGTGAAAGTTTGGAGGGTGCACACCCTCATAGACACAACAATGTTACTAAACCTGATTTTATTAAGTTTATAAACCATAAAGACAATCAGCACAGTGGCCAACTGCAGCTCCCAGGCAAAGCTGTACTGGGCGTGTCTGAACAGGCTGGGCGCGGCTGTAATTAACATGCCATTGCCAGCGCAGCCCTTCCGAGCTCAAGACCATGGGAATGCGGGCTGGCACAGGAGATGTCTCCGCCCACCGCTGGGTGCATAGTTTCCTGGTGATCACACCAGGCCACTCTTGATTTCAATGGGAAGGCAGTGTGTATGCTTTAAGCCCCATACATTTCTGTGTCTATTTCTAATAATGTGAAGTGCACTTGAATTACAAGCCAGATATTTTACTAAATTAAAATGAATCAATAGGTCAGTATTTTGTTAATATTGAAACAAAACCAGTACCTGTGAAATAAAATCTGCAATGTGTCACTTGTCATAAAAGTTCAGATAGTGAAGAAACATTAAACACCCCTAAAACAAGCATTCATGTTAAATAGATCCTATTTTGCAGTGTTACATGTAGTTGGTGGGGTTTTGCACTTTCTCATTTTAAATCAGCCAAGACTGTCCCCCATCCAAAAAAATAAACAGCACTTGTAAGTAAAATTAAACTGACTGAGGCACAAGATGTTGTCATGGGAATAGGCAGCAGTCTATCATTTGAACTTATTTTTAACCCCAAATTCCCCCTTTCTCCTGAACTGGAGCCAATTATATTCACAGGCTTTAATTGTCAATGTAAAGTCCTACATCAGTCCATGAGAGTGCAGTCAAGGAGCACTCCTCACATGCTACCCAGCCTACGCACTGTTTCAGTCTGCAGCTGACCAGATAAAGCTGCACTATGACTAAGAGAGGAGTATACTTTACACATAGCTGGTACAGGCAGTCTGCAGATGTCCCATCAACCCCAGCTCCTTCAACAAATCCCCCACTGCCAGGGGACACAACTGAGGAGATGAGACACTCCTACCACCACCCCGAGCAAGAAAGAGCTCACTGCAGCCTCAGCTCGAAGCCTACACTTGACCAGTGGCCATGTCCAGTGACTGACAGACTGCCTCGATTCCAAATCAATGACTGCTGGAGTCTATTACTCTTAAAGAAATAGCCTCATCAATGTAGAGTGGGTACTCTCCTGGCCAATAAAAACAGTCTGAAATATATACATCAGTCCAACCCACAGCTTTCAGGCTAGCTAGTACCTCAGTGATAATGAACTGGAAAAGAGCTAGCCCTCCCTCTCTTGCTAGCTTAATATATCAAGTGGAAAGCCTTCTGCATCTAATGCAAGGAAAACTGAAATCATTCAAGCAATGCTCAGGTTGTAAATTATTCTCTCGAGGTAACACTGAAAACCACAATTTGCATGCAGCACACACTACTGTACTAATATAAATTAACACTGCACTACCTCAGTTCAACACTGCTTGTGTAAGAAGGACAAGAAAGTAACGAACTTACAAATCACTCAAGCTGACTTTGCATCATATACAAAACAGGTGTAAAAGCAATCTGGAAAAGTATATTTAATCAGTCAAATTATCCTGATGATCCCTTATATAATGTACCACAGGGCATCCTAGGCACTACAGAGGATATTCTGCTGAAAACAGCCAAAACAGTACACACAATGTTCCTTGAAAATACTTGTCACCATAATGTAATAATGCCCAAAAGTCTGCATTTTTGTGGGAAAATACAGACACTCCTAGGCATGACAAACAAATATATTCTGTATTTTGACCAGTGTTTGGCTGAATGATTAAAATGAATGATAATACAAAACTGGTTAGATGGCTTAAGCACTAAAAATGTTGGACAGTAACAGATTCCATCTCATGTGTTATCTCTTCAGAAATCACAGTCCTGCTTTGAAGACAGTCATGTGAGAGTAGAAAAGCAAGAAGACAGCCAGATTTACAAAATTTCAAACACAGAGAATAGGCGAACATAACATTGCTCATTGAGGGGGTACAGATGGCTGTAAATTATTTTTTAATACATGCCCGATTGCCATGAAGCAACTGAACTCATTAACAATCTTAGTAAAAAAGTGATGGGGAAAGCAACTTTTGTCCTCTTCCCTGAAGTTATTTATTGTGAATATTTTGGTATTTTAAAATGTAAAAATATATCATACAGCCAAAAAATGTGAAAAACCATGTATGAATACTACAGAAAAACGTTTGACCACAGATACTTTACCCACTGCAAGCATAGAGAGGTCTGTAAGGGAAGTCAATGGAGCCTGAAATTCTTGTAGAACTATTCTGCCACCTACTGGTCAGCCATGCTAACACGACTTTCATAGGAATTTGAGGTCACATTTTATGTTAGCAATTTCCATTTCTTCCCACAGCATTTTCACATTCTTTCTGGCAAATATATTTATTACAGTCATACTGCTGAACATTTAGTGGTGCATGTATGGTACCATTTCATAACACTATTTACAAAATGTAAATGAAAAATTCAATGAGCAGTTGGAAGGAATAAAATTAATTTATGTTTTCAATAATATGTTTAAATAAAATATATTTGTTTTTCATATCATCTCATCATTTTTTCATAACTCTCCAATTTTGATTTACAAATGGTGTTTCAAGTTTCTGCTGTGCTATGTAAATTCACAGAAGTATCACTACAGATTAAGTGCTTGGAATGGTGATTACTGTACAGCTTCCAGTTCTAAATGAGGTACTTCCCCTTCGGCAAGGTTTGGAGCAATTACTCTGGTGGTGCCTTGAGGAGCCCTAACCACCCAAAACTGAGAAGGGTGTGGTGTGATGCCACTCTCTCACCTCCTCATCACTCTGCAGACGCTGTCTAGAAAATTCCATCATCTCCAGCTGTAGCCTCGTCTCGTTGAAGTATCGTACAGCCTCCTGCCGAGACAACAGCGCGGCAAAAGAGGAATAATGCAATGAGCACAAAACCTTGATTTCTGAGCGGTGAAAGAAAGACTGAAGAACATTTTGAAGAGTTTGATAAGTCTTTCATATTTTTTCCCCCAAGTCTGGACAAGTTAATATCTGAAGAATGGTAAAAGCAGCCTTCTACCCACGTTGCCAGTTCCAACCTGTTTGGTATGATGATGGATCTGTTTTGGTATGAGCAGGCAACCAATCAGAGTTATTGGGTGTAATTATTACTCTGCATGGCAGAATTAAAGGCAAGGAATATGAAGCCATTTTAGAAGACCAGGTTCTCCTAACGGTGCTAACATTGTTTCCTTAAGTTTTTCCCATATTATACCATAAAATCCCCCATCTTACTAAACTGACTCAATGGTCACCTGATCTTCATGTCTACACATTGAAACATTGAAACTCTAAGGGGATGAAATAATGTTGTTTGAAGGCAAAGGCAGGCCAACAGCTTATCACTTGGTAAGGAAGGTCACTGAACTGACCTTAAATCTAATAATAATAATAACAACAATAATAGTAATAATTTGTTTTGCCATTATTATTATAATATATTACATTTTAAATTACTTATCTCAACCTCATATCACTTTGCATTAAACACTCGAGCAACAATATAACTACATTACAAGTAATGCAATAAAGAGAATTCCCAGCCATACAGAACGTTTAAATAAAGTTTTTAAAAGCACAGAGGATGAGTGGACTGACCGCTCTGGGGAGGAAGTCTTCATCAGTCAGTCCCCACTTGTCCTTGTGGTACTGGTAATAAACCACATTGTTCTTCATGACCTCATCATTGGGGTCAAACAGCATGTAGCTGGCCACACAAGGGACTGCGTTTTTAATGTCGTTCACTGTTTCCGGCACAAAACAAAGAGAAGATCCTGAGCTGGTCAAACATCACAGCGATAGCACAAGCCTCCAACAAACCCAATGGATTTTTGAGGTTGTTAGAAACTGAGGAATTTGATCATTTTCAGAGCGTACGTGAAGAGTATCCTGTTTGACAATACCATAAGAACATAAGCACACTCTGTGCTAGTTTTAAAGGCAGTGGCTTGAGAGGGACTGTAAGAACTCCCAGTAGCCCTTGCTGCAGTCTCCCCCTTTATGGAATTCTAACACCATGTGACTGGATGGTGCTTCTGCCAAAAGGGCATAAGAGCAACTGCTTCTGGAACAGCTCTAACAATCCTGTGGCTGTGCTCAGAGGCCTGCGGAAAGTTTAAAGGCACTGTAAGGAAAACTGCTCCGTGCTTCACAGAGGGGGAAATTCTATAAATGCATACTGATGTATTATTGATAAAGAGGCACTGTACTTGTCAACTTGTGCTTGATAAATTAATTATTCAATTGGACATTAAAATGATCAAGAATGCCAGGTATGGTCATCTGAGTCCCTGCTACCATGGGGCTGCTCATTTTAACACATACTGTCATCTTTGTCAGAGGAAATGCTATAATAATGGAGGTAAGAGAGCTGTATTGTTTTCAGTTTAAATGCCTCTCTTGATTCTGTAATCTCAGACCTATTATACACACTGAAAACATGCACTGAATCCAGCAGCAGCGTGTCCCATACTTACATTTGTAATATGCAAACTGTAGGTAGTGGTACATAGTCGCCACAAACTTTTCCACGACGAAGCCTCCCACCACTGGGGTGAGCTCACTCTCGCACTTCACCTTACGCTCCAGAACTTCTGTGTAATGATCTGAGGAAGAGAGACCACAAATGACCATCTCTGTCACGTGCACTGTGGAATGACCCAAACATATAACTATTCATTTAAAGTCAACACATACAAGTGGAATAACCATTGCATTGCTGATTCATTGGACCCATATCTCATCAGAGACCACTTATAACTCAGCTACTATAGCACCACTAGGAATTTCAGCCTGCAAACCATGTCCAGTTTTACAATTAAACATGGAAGAAGTGAAGTAACATGAACCCCATATTGGGAAAAGATACAATGAGCTGTCAGACACTTCAACGTTAACAGGGTAGATGATACAGTACATATAATATTTCTAGGTACTGACAACAGCTACTTCTGTTGGTGAACATCCATTTATCCACTGCATCACACAGATCTGTGGTTTTCACTGCACCACGATCCTCTGAAATATTTTTATGTGTAATCATTTATACACATATTCTTTGTTTAGATATCATTTCAATAATACATTTTCTCAACATAACAATATGGTCCCCCCAAAGGTTTTGAATATGACTTCATTATGTTTGTGTGGTATATAGCCATCATTTTCATTTTTAATCAAACTACATAATTTCTAGCCCTAATTGTATGCAGTAAATATTACTCAAAAACAGAAACAAATATGGCTATTTTACAAGTTGTTGGTTAAATAACTTAAACATAACTGCACCCATTCAATCAGTTAGCTATTTGCGTGTTCACATGGCATCTTCTTTAAAAAGCATCAAAGACTTCTTCCTTATTAAAAAAAACAGGGTAATGACATTTCCAAGATTCAAATACAATTCAACAATTCAATAAATACAATGTTCACTCTAGAGCTCCCTCCTCTGGTAGTTTTTGTGTAGAGCTGGGTTTGCAACAATTTTATTCCTAGGTGAGACACAGGCACTGTTTAAATGAGTCACTTAGCCCAAGGCAAAGCTTCAGCATAAGTAAACAAGCAATATAAGCCTGTCTGGTTGAGAATGTCTACCATCCAGATAGTTAAAGCAGTAGTGGAGTAATGTAAAGTTCACGCACCTGCTATGGAGGGGTAGAAGTCTCGGAAATCCTTGATCTCCCTAGATCCCTCAGCTGCAGCCAGACACTCGTCGTAAACCTTAAAGAAGTCCCTTAAGGCCAGCTCCATATCGGAGATAGAAGTGCGGTAGTTATTCCCGTTGTAGGCCCGCACCGCTCTGATGAACAGCGTCTGTGAAAAGAACAGGGCGGTCTGAGCTGGCTGCATGCATTTCCAATATGGCAGTTGAACATTACATATGTTCCAAGTTATCCAACCATTATGGAATAAGGCTACCAGCAAGCACTGTGTTAAAGTTCTTTCCTTTGTGAATTTTCACTTGGGTGAAGAAATCTGTATTCACACTTTCAGGCTGGAAAAATAACACATTATATGAGCGCTCTCAATGAAGATAGGGTAGAATTCAATTCTGGATTTCTGTCATTTCTAGTTGATTGGTAAGCATTTGAGTTTTAATCCATTAAACTGACCAGTTACTTCACTATTAAATATTTTGAACATTTAGTCTCATTCCAATTGTGAGGCTTATGTGAAATAGAGTGGGTGGAGATGACTCTTTTAAAGTGTTTATATGTAATAATTTTCCTGTATGCCAGAAAGGGCTGGGTCAAAAGAAGGACATCAGCCCTCCCACAAAGAACAAATTACAGCCTATTTTCAGCCTAACCACAGTGTGCTTTGTCCTTGCTCTTCCTGTTTCTGTCATGCCTTTATTAGCTGGGAGTTCAGGAACACTAAAGAAAACATTGCATCCAAAACAACAAAAGTGAACATGGGGTAGGCTGAATAGAAACTCTTGTGTAAAAAGGTGGCTTCTCATGTGGTTTTCATCCAATGAGAACATCTAACTCTTTCATTATGTGTGCACCACAAGCACAGCTAGCATGTAGGCTGTGAGTTATTTTGGGCTTTAAAAACTACACATCCCAAAGGCATCTGCTGCTTCACACAGTGCTGCACTCAGATCCTTCCTGACCATCTCACACTTCATCCAAGGCAGATCAAATGCCACCAGTTCAATAAACCTGAATCCTAATCCACTTAACTCTAATCTTGCAGTCTCCCAATGCATGCTGGTGTTCTTTCCTGTCAGTCTCATCTATTAAATAAGGTTTTTGAAAACTTTAATTAATGGGCTTCCACAAAACTGTCCTTGAAACTGATTTTAACAGAGCAAATATCTGGCTCATTGCCAGTTACTTTGTCTTTCAACACTTAATGCTGTACAAGTGCTTTAGTTTTAGTGACTGGGCATCCCAACTCAGCACTCACGACATTTAAAGATCTGCAAAGTAATAACTGCATCTTCATCTGGACTTAATGGACAGCAATACTTGCTCTCAATAAATATAAGTTTGGAGCCATGCCAACTTACAGCTTCTAGTTTTACACAAAATGCTATTTTGTTCAAGCACAGACAGACTATAACCTTGGGCCAGTCATATATCCTTCCCTCCAGTTATGGAAGGAGACTTTTACATGCAGTATTGTTGTTGTTAGTATCAGCAGTGCTAAAGTGGGGAGGCTGGGAGCTCCTAACCTCATAGGACTTGGTCTCCAGGTCTTTGAGGTGCTCCTCAGAGCCGGGCAGGCTCTTGTAGTAGGCCATGTTCCTCTTCATCATCTCGTCATCAGGGTGCTTGAGCATGAAAGTGTGGGCCGCTGACACAGCCTTCGCCAGGTTATCAGTCTGGGACCACAGAGAAGAGAGAACATGGAGAGTCAGAACATCCAGCGATATATTCCCCGGAAACTGCACAGATCATTCATACCGTAGTGTACAGTATGCATTGTTAGCTTCCAAACCCAAACCCACACAGCCTCTGTGACTCCAACCCACCCCTGCACTGCCATGACAACCAAAGACAAGGGCTGTGGTCAATTCGTCATATTCAAGTCCATCCATACACCTACGTATGCAATAACCAATCACAGAAGAGAATATTATGGACTCCTCCATAATAGCTTAATTGTACAGAGGTAGGAAGTGCAGTCAATCAGCCTCTTTTGTTGAATAAAGATTTGCTCACAGGCATTAGTTCAGTTCGTTTAAATTCAGTCTGGCATAGGGATCTGTGCAGGGTAAGGCCGCTGCTACCTACTGTACATTAAAATATTAACTCTACTGAAAATTCAGACAAACCAATCACTGATAAGACATTTGCTCAATAAATGTTTGAATTCACGGAGCACCCCAGATAAAAGCACAGGCATAAAAAGTCTACCATCAATTAAATAATGTATATATGATTTTCTACCTCTAAACAGAGCTGCTTACAATGTTTATTGATCCTAGGGATTAGAAAAAACAGTTATCGTTCATAACCATTAACACTTAGGCCCCATTTGAATAACCTTAAGCAGAATCCTCTCGTCCCTTTCTTTTTTTTATTTCATTGAACAGAAGGGGCTACTGATTGACTTGGTGAGGTTTCCTGTATGGGGTGTATAAGCAAGATTACAGAAGTTTGCGACTTTAGAGTTTTCGGTCCCTGCCTAGGTTTTGTACATTTGGATACCTTCGTATTTTGTTTCAAGGCTCCATCTTTAATGAAAGAAAATCCCTGCCCCTTTGGCCAGATTTAAAGATGCTTGGGGTTATATATGTATATATCTTGACCGCTAGAGGAATTCCATACGTGGCATCAATACGTTTTATACTGCAAGACCCCGATTCTAAATCCCAGCTGTTTCTGTATTTAACTAGTAGGTTTATTTAAATAGAGCTGCGTGCAGCACCATGTAGGAAGGTTAGCTTTTTCAGAAGTTGCGAGAACAAACCCTTAGTGGGATACTGCTGATGTGCGCTTGCGTAAAGTATCTTCCATGCTTAAAGACATTGTCAGATTAGATCAATTCATTAATGTAATGTTTGTACAACTCCCTGGAGAGTATGTATGCTACGTTAAAATGTAATTTATACTTGATTTAATGAGAAAAGTCAAGAGTATCGAGGAAATAAGAACACCTTAAAATAAGGAGTGTCACTGGGTCCACATCAACTCCAGATTACAGTATGCTTCTGCACAGCATACCATGTTTGACATTTCTACATTCTGAGGAACATTCATTTGACATGACTCACTTTAAAGTAGGCGAACTGCAGGTATTTGTATGGTTCGCGATTCTCAAATTCTTCGACGGTCCCTCGGCTGGGCAAAGTTTGTCTGAAAGCGGGTAACCCGTGCTTGCATCTCTTCAGGCACTGTGCTCTTTTCATTACGTTGCCGAATACGTGCAGCTCAGGGAAATCCTCAAACTTCTGCTCGTCGTCCAGACGGACCGAGCTGCAGTTCATATTGCAAAAAGCTTCGCTGTCTTTCAGTAGTCTATACAGTCGCAAACTCACTTCTAAGTACTCCACGCTTTCTTGCCATTTTTCGTTTGTGTACTGATCCAGTGCGTATTTGTATGCTGAATCCAGAGGCATGAGCTCCTGTCTCGGAAAACTTCGGAAACTGTATTTTTCATACTGCGCTTGGACAGCAGCAGAAAATGCAAATAAAAGCAGAAGAACTACCGAGAAAGTTGCCATTTCATCTAGTTACCCGTAACACTCAGTTGCTGGGGCTTCTACGCTACGTGGTACCTCCCGCAAGCCCCACCACGTCCTCAAATCCCAGCCCTTTTCGTAGGGTCAGAGATTACGAATGAGGTGGGGGTAAGAAATTCGATACTTCAGAAATTAACACTTTACCTACTCTGAATTCCACTTTGCCAGTTATTTAGTCATAAAGTCTGGTCGATTCCCCTTATAATCACGGTGCAGCAACACAACAAATGTTTGTTTCGTAGTTAAATATATTCCCTTAACTCGCTCACAAGAGGAATATTGTACTGTTATACGAACGTTTCCTTGTCTGTTTCTCTTCTTTTAGCCCTTAGCAAAAATAATTTTGTAACTGCGTGTGGATTTCATACAAATTCATTGACGTATGATGCGATGGCACTACGCGCAACATATATTAGTTTGTGCATTTAACTCCAGTGGGTGTGAAATGAAGACCTGTGTATACTATAGTAGTTACACTTTTACAAACAGTAGTGTGCTATAAAAACTTAAAGACCCTATCGTGACACTCAAAGTACCCCTCCCCCATCTGCCACGTAAAAGACGGTCCACGGCCTGGATTACTGAGTCCTTGCTTCCCTCAAGAAGTACGCATGAATTAGTAGAGATTACAGTACAATAATAATAGGCAAAGATACGCATATGTATATGATTGTTTTGCAGGTAGTTAATTTTTCGTTTGTTTCTTGTTTGCCAGTTAAGTTTTAAAATAACAGATAAATCGTGCATATTTTCGGACAGCCCAAGTGATGAGAACTGTATTCTGCTGTTGAGGGGGGCCTGTGCTACACGTTTACACATCTGCAAAGGGAGGTTCCGTTACGTAGTAAACCCATTCAATCTCAGACATACAGGAGCGACTTTGAAGTGAGAGGACGGAGGAAGTTAGAAACAGCGACAACTCTGCACCGAAAGTTTATCATAACGGTCTTTTTACACTAGCCTTTGCTTTGCAAAATGAGACAGAATTTGTGTGGTATGATTTTTCTCGCACTTTTTGTCAGTTTCGTTGCTTGCAACGCACCGCCAGTACCGCTGGACGACATTGTTATAGAGAAAACTTTCGTTCCTGAGAAGTGTGATAGGGCGGTGAAATCTGGCGACTTTGTCAGATATCATTACAATGGCATGTTCCCCGATGGCAAGAAGTTTGACTCCAGGTAAGAATAAATAAAGATTTTTAGTGTAACAGTTCCTCCCTCAGTGATTGTAGATATGCACCATAAAAAACCTACGGATTACGTTCTACACTGCTCACCCACCAGTGTATGCTTCATATTACTGGGTATCTGAAGTAGCCACGCAAGCAACATGCTCGCAGAATTTGTATGAATGGATATCGCCTGTTGGCGAGCAAATTATGACGTAAAATGATTGAATATAATTGTGTAGCACACCACGTTTAAACACGCTCAAAATTGTGTGTTTAACACATAAAATTTAAATTTAATGTATCATGTCATACGACTAACTATTGCTCAACTTTTAATTCAGTTAAACTTTAAAACAAAATAGGATTGACCAGTGCGGATTGTAGTTTCTTGTAAGTAATCTGCATATGAAATCGACACGTATTTTGATTTTTATAATTTTTCCCCAA
Organism: Albula goreensis; assembly: GCA_022829145.1. Taxonomy (NCBI): domain Eukaryota; kingdom Metazoa; phylum Chordata; class Actinopteri; order Albuliformes; family Albulidae; genus Albula; species Albula goreensis. Next base: position 17,854,531 of record CM040743.1, on the reverse strand, counting down.
TATATGTTTAGTGTATTTATGCCAATATTTAGGCATTGTGTTCTGCAGCTTGATCTTGCACATTGCTTGTTGGTGCACAGCTGGTGTAGGTAATTTAAATATTCGGATCTAGAACGGACATCGCATACAATGCACCAGCAGGTCAGCTTTGTTCACTTTAAACATTTTTAAACTCATACGATTGTGAAAATTGAAGGTGTGTGCTTAAGGCAATCAATTTCGCTGTAATAATAGTAATTTAACAACCAAAGTTCCAGGATCACCAGACATGGGACAACTTGCCCTGATGTGAAACTGTGATACTGATTAACATCCACAGTATTTACTTCCGTGACAAATCACTCTTATCCACCATATCTTGCAAACGTGACATGTTTTTGCATATCCTTTTTGTGCAGCTGGATATTTACTTTGGCTTAAATGCACGTTAAGGGCACCTCTCTCTGTTGTCACTACAGTAGCTTAAATGGGAATCGAATCTGAACCTATTTCCTAGTTCCCTGGCCCAGATTTGACGTTACTGCCTGTACAGTGGCAGCCGTCTGATTTTGGTCTTGATAGTTAAGTTATGAATGGACAGATTTTAACAAATATATGAATGATTATTCAACATGAACATTTTTGCTTCTTCTTGGTCGGAATTATAGAGATGTCACTACAGTTATTAAGATGTGTTTAGTCACATATTTGTTGTTTTATGTATGCATGTGTTTGTTAGTGGTCAGGAGGTATATGTCATGTGGGAACTGTCTCTTCAGTTTCTGGAATGTCTGTGACCTCTTGTTTGTCCCTTTGATATCCGCAGTTATGACCGTGGTTCCACATACAATGTGTATGTAGGGAAGAAACAGCTTATTGAAGGCATGGATAAGGCCCTGGTCGGGATGTGTGTGAATGAAAGACGTCTGGTCAAGATCCCACCCGCACTGGCATACGGCAAGACCGGATATGGTAACGCCTCCTCTTGACTGACCATTCCACATTTGATTTCTTTGTCTTGAAGTCACACTAGAGAAAAGAAAAAAAGAGTAGCTTGCAAAAGAGGGTAGAAACTGTATTTTATGTAAATAAGAGGCAGACTTTTGTAGGCTTCACCTCTAGCTTTCACAGAGCTGGGATATATTTTGCAAGAGAAGAGGCATTGAGAGCCACAGTATTTATTCCTTGTTGAAATATTTACAGTGCAGTTAAACATGGCTGGCTCGTAATGCTGAGGGTTAGACTGTTTGAACAAATAGTGATTCTGACATCCCTTAAGTTTGTAAGTAAACTGAAGCAGCTCCTGTTTTAGTTTTTTATAAGACTGTTTCATAGCATTGGTATTATGGCAGCTTGTATTGTGTTATTTTTCCCATTTCAATTTAATCAAACAGTAACTTTTAATAAGAGATTGAATCTTATAGTCCTTAATTTATGAGGCTTGGCCAGTGCTGGTGATGTGTTGTTTCCACCTAGAGCAAAGTCAGCTGAAGTCAGTGATCAGTCATTTTCTTAATTCCCAGAATGCACCTCTCACCACAGTTTTTCACATTCCGAATTTTATGAAATACCCACACTGAGAGAGAGAGACTGTGTGTCGTCACATAAGAGAGAGAGAGAGACAGTGTGTACGTGAGATATTTGTTCAGCTGAGCTGAGAATAGAACCCACACTATTGCCTGTGAGTGCCCCTCCTCCTCACTGATGAGATTTTCCACTAATGTCTCAGCCACCCTGCTGTTTTAAACCACTCCCCCAGCACTACTACATCACTTTTCATGAACATAAATTGATGAACATAAATTTGGAGCAGTGTGTTGATATTGGGACACTTACGGATATACCTGGCATGACAGGGCTTACACACTAGTTGGTAATGTTCATTAGCTTTTAAAAAGGGATGAATTTTCTTGCAATTCATGGTGATTCTACAGCACTGCAACTTTTCCCTCGCTATGCAGTAGCAGAGTTTGCTTTCATGTACATTGTTTGCTGACGGCTGTATAACTAAAGCAAATCCATCAGTACTTATAGAACCCCCCCACTCCATTACCCCACACCTGCCTATTCACACAGAATCTTTGACTCAACTGTCGCACCTTTTCTAGCACCCCCACCCCCCAATTGTCCTTTCGTCTAAATCCCTGGACAGCCTTCCCCCAGTCCCCAAACTGACTCCCCAATCAAATCCTCTAAACCTGCCCCATCCTGGCTCCCCATTACCACAAGCAGGGTTTCTCCCCTGGGGGCTAAATGTGTGGATGAATGAGCAAATTGCAAGAGACCAACTGCAGAAGTGTTTGTTGAGATGTTCAGTGCAAGAAGCATGTAAAGCATTTGCTAGCTTTTGGGTCTTCATTGGGCCGTTTATTACAGATCCCACCCTCAGTCCTCTGCTCTGTTAGGCTGCCTGAATAGATCTGAATGATCTGTGTGGCCGTCTGTGTCGGGCCGTGTTTGTGAGCAGCAGACCGATGTGGTAGATGGGGTCGTTAAGCCCGGAATGCTGGGCCTGGTTAAACATGTCGGAACTGGCAAATTGGGCGGGGAGAGATTTTACTGCAGCACAAGGCTTGGGGTAAGGGGGGGGAGGAGTCGTAGGCGGGACGAAACAGTAACCACAATCCCAGCGTGGCTCTGCCAACACATCAGTCCTTTCAGTGCCAGACTCTGTGACCTGAGGGCGTAATGAATGACTGTGATCTTCTGACATTCAAATAAAGCTGTAATCCTAAACATGCCTTATTTTTACTGAAAAAGAACACCTATATGCTTTATTATAACAAGTTTGAAAAGTTACTTTTCAATCTTATGAGTGCATTACGTACACCAATACATGCATGCCTTGGAAAAGTAGTACATAAAAAACTTCTGAAATATTTTTGGTATTTTTCTTGTTCCTTCGAATGTATGCAATCCTACCGAATTTAGGTCCTTCTATGTGAAAGACCACTGAGAAAACTGTAGAAAACAAGTGTAAACTGAAATGTTGAAAAGCAACAGTAAACAGATTACAAGTACAAGTAAGGAAAAAAAATTCAACTTTGATATTTGGCAAGTATACAGGATGAGTGTTTATGTGCACTGAAAGATACAGCCAAGATTTCCAGATGGTTGTGGATGTAATGATTGGCGATTTAGAGCACTCCAAGGTAATTTAGTACTTCACAACGAGTAAATGGTTATTTGGTGTACTGGAGAGAGTTTTAAAATCATTTAAATACATGTTTGTTACATTTGTATGTACTCCTCCATTTAAGAAAATGGTGGCATGTATCCTTTGTATCTCACTCTATTCCTGAGAAACTATGATTAACACAACATTTGAAGGCAACGCAGTAGTTATTATTATTTAATTGGGCTATGTCCCCATGAGTCAAAATATGAAAGTAAGGGCAAAACAGTTTTTGTAGTGAGAATAAAAACATTGGGATCAGTGTGACCACATCATCTAGTTCTGCTTAGTTATGCCTGACTATTTGATCTGACTGTAAAGCTGAATCTTTACAGGCATTCTGGCTGTGGGTACGCCCATGCCCCCTTATGGCACTTGGCATCACACCATTCCAGGACTGGCTGATGTTATCAGTGTCCTTTTCTTTACCTGGTATGCCTTCCAAAGCCACCCACTACCTGATATGTCTGTGGTATTTGTCTCTGAAACAAGTTCCATCAATGTGCTAAGGGAGAGAAAAATAAATCACTACAGCTTTCAAAGTGACGCTCAAAAGTTTGAAAGCAATTTAAAACAAAATTCTTCCGTTTTGGCAATATTTGATAAGCTTCCCAAAGATGTTTAGGATTGTCTCTTAATTTTCTGTCTTTGAATATTGTCTTTTGACACAGCATGGCATCTCCCCACAGCATCTAGTATTCCATGAATTACCCCCTTCCTCAAAATGAATTTAAAATTATGGTTGAGGTTTCAGTTAAAGCCTCTGTGTCAAAAAGGGTATTACAAATGTGTGCCATACTTTGTGATACATGCATTAGTTTGTGCAATAATTCATTCATTTCCAAACTCAGTTTGTCTGGTTTTACACAGAAACATTGCCATAATATGCATTATCTTCCCTTTGTGGTGACATTCATTGTTTTAGATGGTTGACCTTAGCAGGTACATTGCTGATGAAAGACTACATTTGGACTGATGGGATTGTGGGTTCTCTCCCATTGCTTAGGTGACATCATCCCTCCAGATGCCATTCTGCACTTTGATGTTCTGCTGCTTGATGTATGGAACCCAGAAGACACAGTCCAGATCCAGACTTACTACAAGCCGAGAAGTGTGGCCGGACTGTCCAGGTGTCCGACTTCATCCGTTACCACTACAATGGCACCCTGCTGGATGGAACGCTGTTCGACTCCAGGTTGAGACACTTCTCTATATTTCTGTGATTGATAAATTTACCACAGTGGTTCCCAATTTTGGCCCTCTGTGGGGAGGGATGATTAACCCTCTTATGTGTTATTCTGTCAGCATCTGTATCAGTTTATCAAGCTTACCTACCCTACCCCTAAACTAAGGTCCAGTACCTAACCCCAGGCCTTAAATGACTAAAATTATTCACCTGAATGGTGATTAGATTACTGATAAGAACCATGACTATAATTATGATATTACTACAAATGCCCCGTAAATACCCAGTTGGGTAAGATGAGGTTGTCTTTTTGAACAGGTCTTCCTCTGGTCCTCCTTATGATCTCAAGCAAGCTGGGCAGAGATTTAGTTGAAAATGTGAGGCCCATTCATTAACCAGTACCCTGGTGAAGCCATATTGTGATAGCACCATTAGAATTATGTACCCGGAATATGTGTGACACCTGCACTGAATCCAGCAGACATAGGTGATCTGAGGCAGTCATGAAGCAGCGTGTTGGGTTGATCCAGTCGAGAGATTAATCCAACACTTTCTGAATTTACATTCCACATTTGTTTGTGAGAAGACATGCATATCTTTAAATCAGAGTTATAAAAAAATTGTAAGACTGGTAAACATATGGTGAGATAAGATATGAGGCAAATTCTGCTAAAAATCTTCATGTTTGGTTTGTAGTAGACTGAGTTGTCCATACATGTAAGTTCCCTTAGGGAAACATAAGAATGTTGTATTTCAATCAGTTTATCACTCATTCTTTGTGCATGAAGAAATGTATTTCTAGCAGACATATTGGTTACTTCTTGTTCTCCCCTACACTGTCCTTCCCCTCCTCTGCACAACCCCCATCTCTACCCCAGCCACACCCGTATGCGCACCTACGATACCTACATAGGCATCGGCTGGCTCATCGCTGGGATGGACCAAGGCCTGCTGGGAATGTGCGTCGGGGAGAAACGCATCATCACCCTGCCACCATTCCTGGGCTATGGCGAGAACGGAGATGGTGAGTGCGGTAGCAACATCACCCACTCAAAAGCTAAAACCCCACAATGGACCCACCTCTCCCGCTGCCTCCAGAAATTATTCAAATTTCATTCTTAATAATGACCAGAAACTGAAACTTTGAGCGAATAATACTGATGGTCATTTGAGTCCTCTCACTCAAGGTGGCAGAGCTGATTTTGTTACAGTCCCAATTCCATGTGGATTGAATTGAATCAGGAAATACATTTTTGGTAAATACATCTTAAGATGCTCAGCCAGTCAGCAGTAAGTCTTGGTGGAGGAGTAGTCATGCACAAACACAGAGACAAAGATCCTGGTGCTGGGACACTGGTAAGATGGTGTGGGTCTCTCTGTGGTACTGCAGGCAGTGACATCCCAGGACAGGCCTCCCTGGTTTTTGACGTGGTTCTGCTGGACCTCCACAACCCTAAGGACAGCATCTTGGTTGAGAACCAGGTTATCCCTGAGCCCTGCATAAGGAAGAGCCAAGAAGGAGACTTCATGAGGTACCACTACAATGGGACACTTCTGGATGGAACCTTCTTTGATTCCAGGTGAGCCAGACAAGCTATTTCCTGTCCTTATTATGCATGGAAATGTTTGCGATGGTCAGCTTGTCTGTCTGCTCAAATTCATAACAGAATTCACTGATTGAAAGAGTTCTTACTCTTGCAAGATGACAGTCTCACCAACTACATCTGCTTTGTAAATTGCGTGCCACCCCAACAGGCCTGCACCAGAGTTTGCACATCACTGGTGTGGATCCTTGATGTGTGGAGCTGTACTTTCACCTAACCTCTCAAGGGGGCGACATTGCCATTCATAAGTCAGTTTCTGGCACGTAAAAGGCTGTGGTGGCAACTAAGAGCTAAAACCCTGACCTATTCAATCAGTGGATATGGTTTTCTTGATTGCTTTTTCATCACACTAAAAATATCATAACCTACTGATGCAAAATTCATTCCTAAATTCTTAAAGGAAACCTCTATGTACAGATTTTATATATGTGTATGCAACTCTCACTGTCCCAAACTATCGGTGTGTGTCAACTGTCCATATAATTGGGTGATGGTTGAAGAAATTTTGATTCAAGTAACTTGTGGGGGGTACCTTAGCTGGGATTCTGACATGCTACCTCTTGTCCAGCCTGGGTCCCAAACCAATCTGACATACTTTTCACTCAGTTTGTGCTTTTCTGTGCGTGTAAAAGCTGCTTTTGTCCCACAGCTATTCCCGGAACCGCACATATGATACCTACGTTGGAAAAGGCTATGTGATTGCAGGCATGGACCAGGGCCTGCTCGGTGTCTGCATCGGTGAGAGGAGAAGAATCACCATCCCACCTCATCTGGCCTATGGAGAGGAGGGCACAGGTAGGGCCACACCTGCTTCCTCTCCAGGATCCTCTCCTGCCCCTGTGTGTGTGTGGGGGCATGTATGCATGTATGCCCAGCAAGTGCTCATACACAAGTTTTCTGATGTGTGATGTCATGAGCATTGCAGGTAGGAAAGAGTTATACCGTATACACTGTAGGTCAACTCAATACTTTTATTCAAGTGTTGGCATGGAAGTCACTACTTGCTCCTCAGAGTTCAGAAGAGAGTCAGAGTCAGATGCAATGTGTATCCTTGTTAGTGCTATAATGTGAGAACATGTATCATAAATGTTATCTACTTTGCTTGGATGAAGAGTAGGCATTGTTCATTATGCTCAAAAGAGAAGGAAGACAGCTGCAGCTGGCTGACCTGGGTGATAATGGTGTCACCCCCTTCCTCACTGGCCTAACTGTGAATGCATTGAGGAACAAACTTTACAGAGCAGTACTGTTGATAATAGTCAAAAGGGTGTAAATCTGGGCTAATGATTTATATGATAGATAATTGGTGGCATCACATGTTGCAGCAGTATGTAATGTGTCTTACCAATTGTTAGAAGTACTAATAAACTATTATTATATTATATAGTATTATAAATTATTATATAAATGCTGTTATACAAAAACACACAAGAATACGTTGTAAAAATGTCATGAGTGCACAAAAAATCCTCAAGCTTCATCAGATATACAAAGGATAATTAGTAAATACCTAAAGGGAGAGTGAGGCTAAATGAATCCCATCATGGCTGGAGTTATCAGTCCATGCGAGTGCCACCTGTGGCTGGGAGTCCTCCTGCATGGTGCTTGCAGAAGGGATGTTAGCCAGTGGGGTGGCCAGTGCTCAGTCATGACTCACCTGGTCACCTGGAGCCCTGGAAAAGAAGCTGCAGCTATCTGAACATATTTCAGAGCATACACATAAGAAACATGCTGAATGGAAAGTAGTTCAGACAACAAACCAATGGTGTAAATGACTTTGGATGATATTTAAACAAAGTGCAGCGTTTTTTGTTCTGATACACACGTTCTGATACAATCATCTTTCAGGAACTAAAATCCCTGGCTCAGCTGTGCTGGTCTTCGACATCCAGGTGATTGACATCCACAACCCCGCGGACACAGTTCAGATCACCAGCAGCTTCAAACCCGAGAGTTGCAGCACGCTCAGCAAGAAGGGAGACTTCATCAAGTGCCACTACAACGCCAGCCTGATGGATGGCACACACATCGGTTCTACGTGAGTTCCCTCTGCCACTAGAGAAGCTGGCAGCTTGCACCAGTACACATTGTGATCACCATAGGGCTTGACATAATTACTCACTGTATTTCAACTTAGGATAAAACACAACTTTTTCTCCAAAAATGTAATCTATTGCATTAGCATTTGCTTCAGCCCCATTTGTGAGCACCATAACTTTAAGTTCTTCAGGCTCCCCTGTCTGTGACATCGGGTCTTATTCCACACCCACTGTTTGTTTGGCAAGTTTGGCAGGTTACAGCACAGAAGAAAACACAATGTGACGCTTGCCTATATTGGTTGTTAAACAGACATGGCAAAAGTGTTTGTGGTTTAGATGAAGAACGAGGCATTAGGCAACCATAAGAGAAGGTCTGACTGCCTGACTTTACCAAATGCATATTTCCTGCGATGCAGCTGCACGCTCTTCACCACCACAGCCATGCATCCAATGCGTCACCACCCAGTGGGGCTCACCACAGATATGCCTGCTTCTCAGCTAATAAAGCCACCTTTATTTCCTGTTATGTGCTTCACTGACTCACTCAGAACAGGTGGTAGATCAGAATGTCATAGACCCTCATTCGGGGGGGTGTTAAGAGACCTTGTCCATGTAGATGTAGGACACTGGACTCTGGTGCAGTAGTGCATCCCACAGTCTGGAGCCACATTCTGACTGCTGTTGGATTTGCACCCTTTCTACTCAATATTCTCGTTATTCTATGAGAGCGAAATCCGCGTGTTCTTTTAATGAAGCAATAGGAGAAGATATTCGGTCATTAATCTGTTTATTAAGCCGTAAGTGAATAAAGCATACAGAGCTCTGGGTCGAGATCTTCCTGTCCCTGACAATCAACAGAGTGTGTCAGTTCGCGAAGTCTGACTTGCTATATTTCCCTGACCCAGTATTTATAGTGCAGAACATGGTATTGTTTCCTGGGGAGTTGCTTCCTTTCCAAGTGGCTCCTTCTAAGTGGCCCGTAAATCTGACTCCCTCCACTTACACAGCAGTTACCAGGCAGTTTCTTTTGCGAGATGCAGTGGCTACTATTTTATATTAAAGTTTAGATTACACTACCCTTTACCTTTACCCAGACATAGTTACCTCACTCCTGCCCTTTTTACCTTTTCCTGTCTGCAATGGTCAGCGTCGCATATTATATGCTGACAATACATAATCTGCTTCCCTGTCTTGATCACAAGTCTAATCCATCTGTTGTAAGTTCCTCTTACCCTAAGGTCACAGCATAATACCATCTTTTTTATCAACACTCCCAGTACTTTCCTCTGGTTGTTTTGTTAAAGCTTTTTGTTACACAAGTATCATTATATAACACACAATCTTATTTTGCAGAATTATCCTTATTGATTAACATAACACTTTGATTAATACATATTTTTCTTCGCCATTACCCTCTGTTGTCTAGATGTTGTTCCTTAGATTTTCCATATATCTACACTGCACCTTGCACCCCCATAAGGCAACGCAAAACCCCGCGAGTAGTGATCATAGTTTGAGCAGATGGTCATCAACTGACATGTTTTTAGAGAGCTCATTGAGACCAAAGGTGATCAGTAGGACACAGGAGTTTTAAGGACCTAGGTATTGTTGTCACAACATTGCATGTGATTTAGATCACGTGCTTAATTTACCTTTAATATTTATCAGCAGATATTTGTCATAGCATGTTACCAGTACCAGTTACTAATATGAAATGTAACAATCTAAGAAGTGATATCAGTGCGTGCTGTCCTGTTTCCATTTGTCAGTGTTGAGACCAATGATTTTTGGAGAATTTCTAATCATTTACATTGTAGCCTAGTGAAGGTTATCTGCATGTGTGTGAGTAAAACAGAATAAGGGGGAGAATAAATGACCTTGTCCTCTGAACAATTTCTTCCAGACACAGCTATGGAAGGACTTATGATGTTGTGCTGGGAGCAGGGCAGGTGGTGCCAGGAATGGAAATGGGGCTGAAGGACATGTGTGTGGGAGAGAAGCGCACCCTGGTGATCCCCCCACACCTGGGCTATGGGGAGAGAGGAGTGGGTGAGGACCTCTTTCTCCATGCATGGAATTTAAACCTGCATGTTCACATCAGGGATCCAAGGGTTAGGATTCGTTTTTTAAAGGGTGGCTTAAATGGAACACTAGCAGGCAAAGTGAGGTTTGGGTATGTGTTCATATTTTCAGTGACATCATGAGCGTGAGTCGACATTCAGGGCTGGAAATGTATAGAAGAGAATGTATTTGCCTTAGTGCCATAGGATGTTTCTTAAGGGAAGGCTGAAAGATGGGAGTCCAGAGTCTGTCAACCTCAGCTCACTTTATGCTCTTTGAAATGCTTTGCTAGGGCGATTGTATCCCACTTGTTCTGTGTTGTCATCAAGGTGAGTCAGGAATAAGGGCCAGGAGTGTATGTGGAAATGCAGTGATGTCATAAATGATGATTTTTTTATAGAGGGCGAGGTCCCAGGAAGTGCTGTATTGGTGTTCGATGTTGAGATGGTTGGCTTGGAAGAGGGGCTTCCGGATGGCTACATGTTCATCTGGAACAGTGATGTCTCACCTGATCTCTTCACTGAGATGGACAAGAACAAAGATGGAAAAGTGGAGCCATCAGAGGTAAGCTGTTCTTTTCTACCATCTGCACCAATGCACCACGTACACTGGTAAACACCATACAAGCTGTAAACTCATACCCTATTCTCTCTCATATATGTGGGTGTTAACACAGTTTGTGATTTCTTAAAAACCCATCTCTAACTCCCTATGTTGTGGAGGGGTTTGCAAATGGGCAATCATAGAAAATTGGCATAGTTATGTAGATATATGGAAAGTTTAAGGAGCAACATTTAGGCAACAGAGGGTATTGGGGAAGAAGAATATGTATTAAATAAAATGTTATGTGAATGAATAAGGATAAGCTTGCAAAATAAGATTTAACAGAACAGCAGTGGAAAAGTACTGGGGAGTGCTGATAACAAAGATATGTTGCTGTGACCACAGGATAAGAGAAACTCACGACAGATGGAACAGACTTGTGGTCAAGAAAGGAAAGAACATTATGTATTGTCAGTCATGTATGTGCAAAGATAAGGGGTCATGTAATCTGAACTTTAATAGAAAACAGGGGCCACCGCATCTCATGAAAGAAACTGCCTGACAACGAGATTCTAAGTGAAGAGAGACATATTAACGAGCCAGTTAGAAGGAAGCGACCCCCCAGGAAACTCTATAATGTTCTGTATTATAAAGACTGGGTCAGGGAAGTATAGCCAGTCAGACTTCACAAACTGACACACTCTGTTGTTTGTCTGGGACAGGAGGATCTTGACCCAGAGCTCTGTATGCTTTATTCACTTACTGCTTAATAAACGAAGAGATTGGTGACCGAATATCTTCTCCTATCGCTTCATTAAAAGAACACGTGGATTTCGCTCTCACATAGAAAGGCGAGAAATATCGGGTAGAATGGGCGAAAATCCAACAGTTATGACTGGTGAATGGTGAAATCTGGATTAATGCTATCATATTTTCAAGGACATCTGCTCTTAACTGCTCACTTTTAAAGGGTGACCTGTTAACCAATTTACCATTTCCTTTGCAGTTCTCTGATTACATTGTGCGTCAAGTCAATGACGGCAAGGGGAGACTGGCCCCCGGGTTTGACGCTCACAAAATTATTGAAAACATGTTCTCAAACCAAGATCGCAATAGCGATGGACAGATCACAGCTGATGAGTTCAAGCTGAAGGCGGATGAGTCTCCTGCACATGATGAACTATAAGGCCCAGGGTACACCGCATTGAAAACGTCAAAAGTGATTCAGGGTCAATAACACTAACCTGAGAACATTTTATAGTGTTCAATTATTGTTTCTGTTCTTGGTTTTTGTTTTGTTTTTTTTTTTGATGCCATGCAAAAGATCTCTAGTCAAATTCATAGTTTGAGAAGTTTTATGTTAGAATTCCCTGTCAGCACATTTTAGATGGAGGTCCAAGAGGTGGTTTTCAAATTGCAGTAAGCTCAGGAACCAAATCATTGCCTCAACTGTGTGATGATGGCATTTATGGGTATGGCATTTATCAGCTTGTGTTTTTATATTTACAGGATTAAGCAGTTGCCTCTCTGGTCAACAGTGTTATTTTCTTCAACAGTGTCTCCACTTACAGATGGTGTGATTAATTTCAGATTCAAACAGTAATGGCAAGGTATGAATTTTCCTTGTTTTATTTGAGTCGAAGTGACACCTCTGTTCAGTTTGAATGCTGTCAATGTGATCCATCAAATTGTTTAAGTGCCAGTACAGTCACGTCTTAACTACTAATCTCCATTTCCACCATGCAAGTCAGTTGGGGGAAAAAACATGTCATATGTCTTCCTGATTCTTCCTATCAGCTGATGGCAATCAGCCATGCACTCCTGAGCCAATCAGAGACCAAAAGGATGTGACTTGTGCTCCATTTCAGTTTCACTATCAAATGAATATTATTGCTGAAACAGTGTAGGTAATGCCTCTCTGCAGTCCTTACTCAAAAATGAAGGTATCCATTTTAAAATAACTGAAGTGACTATAAATATACATTATACATAAATACTCAGACAGTTCAACTTCAGACTTAATTCAAGAATAAGACATCTTGCACCACTTATTCATATCTGACACTGCCTCAGTCATTTGCAGACTGTGAGGTTTGAACCAGGTTTGTCCTAAGCTGCTTTGTTATCCCTGATTGAGAATATTACAACAAAAAAGATTCTTTGCTGCCTTTCTGAGTGTTCATTATGTTTTATCAGTGCAGATGGAGAGTGGATTCATTCCTGTCAGCACTTGCACATCTTATGCAATTGACATAATTTAAAGAGCTCAAGAGAGAAATGTCTGACTCCCTCAATCTGCATAGGTGCATAATGCAAACATTAGAAGCTGAGAATGTGTTGTATATGTGTATTTTCTATACATGTTTGCCCTTTCTCTTATGTGTAGCTTGTTTTAAGTTATAGTTGAGAGAACTGCTTCTTCCTTTGAGCCTGGCCTGCTAAGTACTGCTACAGAATATTTTTCTTTATTTGTATTTGATAAGAACTGAGCTAGTTTTTCATTTTTTTAAAATTTGTTTGTTGGGGTCTTTTAATTTTGAATGCATTGGATTGATCATGCACCCATGTTCTGAATTATGGTTTTTCTGAAATTTGTTCATGTTAAATTTGAATAAAATATATATTTTATGGCCCACTTTTGAAGTGGGACATTTGAAATGAATATACTATAGTAAAGGGTGAACCTAAATAGTTCATGAAAGTGAAGGGTCAGTCTCATTGAAATGGCAAATTATAGCAACCTTGAGCATTATTATTTTGGGAGTGCAATTATATCCCTAACACTAGGAAAAAAGTAAATAGAAGTAGAAAAAAAAGGTTTCTCTGTATATTTTTTGTGGTCTATTTGATGCTATATTGTCTTCCTGTTTATGATGCAGCAGATATCAGAAGTTGTGATATCTGACCTGCTCAGAGTTTTGATATCCTTCCTATAATGAGTTGGGGTTAGGGGAACAGTATTTGGGTATACATTCTTCCACATTGACCGCTTGACACAATTACTCATTGTAATGTCTAGCCTGTAAAGTGAAACACAGACCACATTTATATGGAGAAAGTCCTGTTCCTCTTCTTTGTAACTCCAGGAATGCCTTGTGAACCCACAGTTGAGCTACCAAGTCCATTTAGATTACTGATTCATATTACATTACTAGTCAAAGCTCTTCAGATAAGAAAATATTATGGCTAATGAAAATAAACTGGATGGGATTTTGTTTTGGATAAATTAAAAGCACACTAACACTGGACCCCTCCCCTCATTGGATTGAGTGTGCTACATTAGTATGTGCCCCCCCCCACTCTCTCCATCCAGGTCACAAATTTCATTTTTGTTTCTGCATGCTTCACTAAACTTCCTTCCTCTGACAGTTGTGTGTTGTTTCATTTTTCAGTCAAGACTCATGGTGCATAATTATTTGCTGTGTTTTGACAATTTTATGCAAGAATGTCTAAGTAAGACTGTGTGAGAAATGGGTGTAAGAAGTGATATCAGTGTGCCTTTAATGTAGGTGTAAATGTGTGTGTATTTTTTATGAACCTGAATTAAAGGAATTAAACGCACATTCCAGACTAAATTTTATGCAGTTTTTTTGTTGAATTGTATTGGTTGAATCTCAGTGCTAACGTTTTGCAATCTTGCTCATATCTGGTCTTTAAAAGTACAGAACACTGTTAAAAATGGAAATAAGGCCCCACAGCCTAGGGCCCCTGCCACACACCACACAACCCCCGCCCACCACCACCACCAAACAAAGTGAACAATGCCAAAAAAAAAAATCTTTAAAAAGAAAATGCAAATAAGAATCACTAAAAATCCTCCTGTTGTTACTTTCTAAACTAACTCACAGAAGACTCTTGTTTTGGACTTCAGTCCACCAGGGAACAGTATGGACCTGTCACTGTTATGCAGGCATTATCATGTTGGGGTCACCCCATTGTAGTGAAAACCAATCAGTCTAGTCAGGTCAGCTGACACTATTAGCCTCAAGTCTATTTTGTATATCCTTGCTGAACTGACATCGCAAATTTAATTTGATTCATGATTTTGCTCGACCAGGGTGTTTGCTGGGGTTTTCTTTTTCTGCAGATCATGCGCAGTACAAAATTGCTTGAATGCTTTAGGAACTGTCTCAGAAAACTCCACACTTTTTGGTTAATAATTGGAAGTGGGCTAGGACCAAAATATTTATGGCAACTTGGCTGTGTGAAGGGTTTTAAATGGAATAGGAAGCTATCCAGCAGAGGAGAAGATTTATAAACAGTCAAACAGCAGCCATTTGATAGAAATTAACTGGTACTCCTTTACCTATCTTGAGCATTTGGTCTAACCAGGACTGAGAACTTCACATCTATTTTAATTTCTCTTTTGTGTGGCTGTACATCTTCATCCTCTTAATGTCTTTATTTCCTCTTCTTGTAAAAGTGGCAACATAATCAAACCATCACTCTCATATAATTAATTTTGTTTATGATTTACACCTGGCATCTGACTTGAAAATATACAGTTTGACACAATTATCCATACAGTCTTATTTACTCAAAAGTGGAGATCAAAAGCTCCCCAAACCCAAAGTTAATTATTCAACTGTTTTCCGCCTGGCACCCTCACCAGAAGGTCATTTCATTTTCACTCCCTATGCTCCTGAAGGCTAGTGTATCCAATTAGAACCTTAGCAGAAGACCCAACTTTCACTCCTTATGCTCCTATAGGCCAGTGTATCCAATTAGTACAGATAGAGTGGCCCAGTGCTGCTCAGGAGTATGACCACAGCTTTGTCTTTACATGAGAATATGGAAAATATGAGAAATATAGAAATACAAAATATATACACATAAAAGTATAAAAACAGCGCAGATGTCAACCAGGTGATAGAAGAACCTAAATGGTTCTGTAATTGTTGTGAATGTTAATATTATTGGCTCTCTTTGTTCTGTGTCACGCTATATATGTTTTGAGCACTGGTGTGCAATAAAACCATCACCAAATGCGCAAGGTCATACCCGAAAAATATAACCACCATTTATTGTTCCCTTCCTGAAGGACAGAAGCCTACTATCTTTCCATGGACTGACACACTCTCAGTGGCCTTGGATAAAAAAAGTAGCGCCTGGTACACACTGGTTCCCAAATATTCAAAGACAGAGGAAAAACAAAGAAGAATGTGGATGTACAGGAGAAACCATAATTCAGCCCGACAGTGAAAGTGACCTCCTTACCAGGCCTGGACTCCATCCCAGAAAGAATCATGTCCACCCCTGAGCAATGGTCATTAGATGTATGCAATGTGTCAGCGTTAATGTGATGTGTACAAGCTGTGAGCAGCTATGTGCATGTAGGAATACATAAAACAGATAGGCCTATGTAAAAGGCAGAACAGAATATTCATATCCAAAACAATTTGATTCCCTATAGTAGTATGATTTCGTATCATTTTGACCAGGTTTAATTGACATTTCTCCTTAGATTTACACACAATTGAATGAGTGTTAAGCTTTTCTCCACAGCAACAGTTTGATGGGCTAATTTTCAGGATTTCTGAACACATCAAACTGTCAGTGAAGATAAACACGAACACTTACATTTAACAGTGAGCCAATGTTAAGGACAAATTTTGATTGAATTCTGGCTTATATGCAAACCCTGATATGAGACAGTCTGCTTGTACAAAGCTAAAATTTTATACTAAGCCTCTAAGATAACATGTTCATGTCTTTTAAAGAATGACCATACCCTAGTTATTTTATAATGCTGTGCCCTGTAGTTGCTATGCAACATTCTGCTCTACCAGCAACACATATTGGTACTTTGAACTTTCTTGTGGGGCACATGAGGGTTGTTCTTGTCATGCTAGAAAATGAACCACAAGCATGCTCAAGTTCTGCCATGATGTCCTGCTTTCATCATAATATTGGCAATGGTGATGTCAGATTTTTCATCCCGTCTACTTCATTCCCTTTCTGAAACCTGCACTTTTGTCTATGCAAAGAATTTTTTTTTGTTTGTTAATTGTTCATGTTTCATGTGTTCAGTAAGGTCTGTAAATTTGGTGTATGTGTTTTCACGCAAACATTCAACATGGTTTTGATTTCAATATTTTACTTTCCCACAGATTTGCGTAGATTATTGAGAAAACTGCACAACGCTGGTGTCCTGTTCACTTTGGAACTTCAACAGTAAATTGGTCATTTTTAATTGAGGTGATACATTATTACTGTTCGTTCTTTTTTCATTTGAAATAATCGCAAAACTGCTTGATTATTTAGCTACTAAAACAGTGGATAATGATTGGGGTTCGTACACCTAGCGATGTTAATGTACAGGACAATCATGCCACAACTAAAACATATCTTTTGCAGAGTTGTTCAATTTCGAATTAACGTTCCAAACGTGAAACTAATAGAAAATCTAAATGAGAGAAAAAGGTGCGCCTTAGGATGCTTTGTATCGTTTTTTTTTTTTTTTTTTTAAACCCGCCCACTGGCACACAATCTTTTTAAATACAGGCTTCTAGAACGCAGTGATATCCGTAACTGTGATTCAAACTCAGTTAAGGCAGTTCTCGACGAAAAGACTTCGAACTACTGACAACTTGTTCAACATCCCAACGGAACGGTGCATTTTGAATTAGGCATATTTCACCAGATGTAGCTTGGTGTTGTTCAGAAGAAAGGGGAAAACTCGACTACACTACCAGTTTGGGTGTTAGCTATGCTAGCCACTAAAGGTAAACCACTTCGTTACTTCACTTTAACGCGTTTTTTAATCCATTCAGCTTTGCTGTAGTTAGAACAGCAACAAGAAACCAAACCTTAAATTCAAGCCAAAATTTCGCTCCCTCCTAGTTAGCGGGGTGCCTTTTACTGGTAAGTAGCCTAACTTTACAATTTCGCAGCCAAACGCCTTAGAATAAAGCTTAATGAGAACAAGCAGCTTTAGATAACCAATAGGCTACACACTTAAACAAGACGTCAAACTTCCCACAGCAACTAAAGCGTAAACATTAATATACTACTTTCAGGCAAAGCAATAGAGAAATAAGTATGAAAAAAGTCTTCCATCATTAAGCTGCAATTATGCAGACCATCTTGAAGATACTGCTATGCAGAGCATTGCAGCTTTAGTCGCATCTGTGGTCAGCCTGTGTGGTGTTTGCAGGGTATGTTCGGTTGATTTGATGCTGGATAAATTTAGCATTTGCGACATTTAAAAGCAATTCCAACAGGAAACTGAGCCTTGAAACACTGAATCTTCATAAAATGTAAATTCGACTGCACACTCACGAATACTATCGCAGCATGTAGGTACTGCAGGAAATAGTTAACTAGATTTAAGTGCGATAGCTTTCTGAAATTGCAGATTTAACTAAACGAACACGGGAGCAGAACTGCTCATTTTAAAAAGGATCTCAACTCGCATTATTACGTAAATTGTGTAATTTACAATTGTATAATTTACAACTCAAGATTTGACTAATCAATGTGGTATGCCGCGGTTTTACAGTTTCGATTCTCTGGAAGTAAGCAGGTCTGTGTGCCCGCGCGAAACTGTTTTTAATTTTTTAAAAAGTGTTATGGTATGGGGCACTGTAACTTGTTTTCTGTACAGAATGCTCTTTGGTAAGGAAATGAAAATTTGTCCAAATACACGTGGGCCTGAGTCCCCACTTTTAAAAGTGATTGTTAGAGCAAGCTTACATGTTACATTCGTTTATGTACCATTTAGTCTAGAAATTGTTTGGAATTGGAAAATGTCACTGTTAAGTCCAGTTTGTGCATGTGTGTTATTAGATGACTGGTTTAAAGACCTCTTCTACTTTCTTGGTTTATGTCTCTGTGTATCATCCTTTGGAATGGGTGTGGGGTGGCAAAATCCCTATTAATTAGAGCTCATGTAATTGATATGTTCTCCATGTGAACATGCTGGTGAATTTCTAAGTTACTATGGTTTTACTGCTTGTCTTTGATTGTCCCTTCAAGATCATCCATCCGTTCCTGATCATCCATTTGATGGCCTTGGCCTATTTGTATTGGTGTTCTGTGCCTGTCATGATTGTTGTAAGCTTGTTCTGTATTTTGCCACCTTTTGTTCCCTCACAGAGAGTATTTGTTTAGAGGTGAGCCACCACATTTAGGGTTGGGGTACTTGAGTTCTCCGAAGTTGTAGGAATCTGCTGCAGACATTGCAGCAAATGCCAGGAACGGAACATGAAATCAAAGATAATCCTCTGCCAAGTGAGTTAACTTTACAAATCCTCAAGCAGACCAGTGCTGATGTGTCTTAATTTTCATCCAGGACATTAACTGAGATGATTTCGCTGTCCATGTGTATCAGTGAAACGATGAAGCAATTTATCGAAGCAATTTGATGCCATGGCATTTGAGGTATTGTGGTTAGGGAATTGAATTTGTAACGTGAAGGAGCTATTGCATGCCCTAAATGAAATGGATCATTCCATGTCAAATGAATGTAAGTCAATTTTGACACCCACAAGCTCTGATCGTTCTGAAACTGTAATAACAGAGCGATATGGTAAGCACTTCTGTTGCATTACCATTATGGAAAATGATGGTGGAGACAGTGATAAGCTGTTGCAGTTTTCTTATTTCCCACCCTCTTTCATGCCTTTCAACCAAGTACCTCTGGGCTAGGAATGAGTGGTAATTTGGGAGTGGAGGAAAGGGGGTGAGGTGTCCAAGGCACTGGGATGATGCACCCAAAGCAAACACAGGAGAAAGAAACCACACTCTAAGGATGGCACCATCTAGTGGCCAGAATAGGGTACAACTACAAATAGGACATAAGATTAACAATTTCAGAGATTTAAATGAACAGGGTAAATTAAATCCCAGTGATTTTTGGCCATTTTTTGGATTCCCCATGTCTGAAACATAAGGGTGATGGTTGGTCAAAATTAAATGTAGTGGAGCTATATGATAATGAATACTGTAAAATGAAAGTACCCATTTTATGTGCCATCAATTAGCTTTTTTTGTAAAAAAAAAAAAAAAAAAGTTACAGGAGTGCTTGGATCGTTATGAAATTGATTCTATAGTTTAAAAACAAAGAGATGGTGGGTTCCATAGTCTTGATTTAACCTAATTGATTTTATTTGAATGTTGAAAGTGTATTTAACCAAACTTCATTTTTGCAGGTCTGTGGCCTCAGATTTGACGGCTTGTCATTGTACAAAACTCATGCACGAGGAAAAGCACATCAGCAGGTTATATTTTTTTTTTTCCCCCACATTTGGCACATTCTATTATAATAGGTTTGATTTATCTACTGGTGTCACTCCATCTTGCCATAGTCATGGATGTCTGGAATATTCTACATATGCCATTCTGTCTCAAATGTTCAATCCCTGACTGAAAGTAAAGCAAAGCATAGAACTATGTAGTCGCTAAAATCTGTTGTGGAAATTTTTTTTGTTTTTTTTTGAGCTGAAGAATTTCTCTACATTTCATACTTGTGTGTAATGGGAGTCAAATTTATGATAAATGGATGTCATTTTAATTGTCTCTTCTCTTTCTTGAATTTCAACTACAGAAAGTGGCAGAGGTTTTTCAGACAGGTAATGTTCTGGGTTTTTTTTTTTTTTTTTTTTCTTAAATTGTATTATTTGTATTGGTCCTGTGGGGGTTACCAGGGTTTGGCATGGGGGATGTGTAGAGTTTTCAGATCTCCATTCATGTCATGAAAAAGAATGCTCTTTGTGTTACTGAGTCTTGTGCTTTGTCTTGTACTCTTAATGGTCATTTTATTGTGGCCTGTATTGATTGGAAATCTGCTAAAATGTTGTATTTGTTTCTCACTCCCTTGCTTTCCTCTCCCACAGAAGCTCCACACAGTGGTCAAGGTAAAACAGTTGCTGAAATGACATTTATTTCCCTGCCATAATTCATCTATATACAGTGCATGTCTCTCTGTAAATGAATGAAGCACTTTTGCACTTCAAATTTTAATAAATGAGGGAAATCATGACTTCCCTTGGTTCCAGCCAACCAAATCCCTCTTTCGATATCTGAGGGCATTAATCGGATTAATTTACCAAGCTAGTCGGTCATAATATTAACCATTTCCACCATTTCAACCATTTTGACAAAAGTGGAGCATTCATGCTTACCCTGACATGCATTTCATTCACTTATGACCATGGTGCCAACTTGGGCATGTCCTAATTTTGTTTGAGATGGACTATCGCTCTGGTTTTGTTTTCAGTGCGCTTTCCACATATTGTCCTGGAAAATCTGTTCAATCCAAACTGGACTAAACCAGTGATTGGTAAGTGTTAAAATCACCAGTGTGGAGTTACTGAAATTAACTATTAAATGGACTAATGATCTCGTATGTCTTCACAAGAAGTAGCTAGTCCTGTTCTTAATACCCTTACTTGATTAAAGCACATGATGAGGGAATGTTTTGTCATTTTTAGGTCTTCAGCTGTTGTCAATATGCATTAATACAGAGGAGACTGCTCTTCCCCTCTACTTGTGCCATGCTTGCCAGGAGAAATGCCAGAGTAATGCTATTGTTGCACACCTTACTTCTACAGAGCATTGTTTCTCAGTCTTTGTGAGTATCAACCATTAATGCCCATGTTCTGTGCTTGCTTTGGTCCCCATAGACTCAAAATTGAGTGGTTCTGTAGCATCAGTTTTATAAATCTGTGTGAATGTATGTTGAACCTCAACTGCCAAGTTCTGATTTGTAGTTGAATTTATGTCTCTGCATGGATAATATGTAAAATGTATGTGTATATACTTGGTCTCAGGCCTACATGAATCCTGAGCGACTCTCTTTTGGCTGGATTCATCCCCCGGCAGCAGTTCCTGGACTAAAGGGAAAGGCCATAGAGGAGAAGCAGCAACACACTGTAGTCCTCAGGGTAACACTAATATTATGTAGTGAGGCTTGAGCACAAAACTTGAAGAGCTTCAAATCTGCTCTTGCTTGCATGTAATGATGGTACACCATGCCTTATTAATGTGTTACAACACCCATAATTTATGCCTATTCGCATGGTATTTTTGTGTGGTCATGGCTGAAATTGTGCTGCCACATGGCAAAGTCTCCCATGAATTATTTGTCAGTATGACTTTCCTGGTAAAAGTAGGGTTAAATACATATCCCTGCAGGTTTGCTTCTTCTGTGGAATATTATGATTTTATAGGTTCTCGTCTTTTTATTTTTTATTTTTCCCCCAAATAGTTGATTGATATACCAAAAAAGGTGTTTGAAAACATGAAAACTGCTCCTTATTCCCAGAGTAAGTATTCTCCTTTTTCCCCATCATTCTCCACCCATTATATGGGTGGATCTTAACTGACTTGCACCCCTTGGGTGTTATGTACCTATTTTTCACCTTGAGTTTCCTGAGGGGCTGTGTCAGAAATGTATCGGCATCCTTGTACTCTTTGCCCTCTGGATTTAAAAACAAAAAAAAAAAAAAAAAAAAAACATAAATTTGCAGGCCTGTCTCAGGTCAACTTGAAAACAAGACTGCCTGAAATTGTCTGTTTCAGTTAAGAAATCATAAACAAAATTAGGTTGTTGGTTGAAATGCATGGCCAATTGCCAGACTGATGTGCCACCCCCTTTGATTACATACAACACTATTAACACCGATCTGCAATTTTACAAGACTATGATCTGGTAAATGATCGAATCATCAGAGCTTGAAATTGACCTTTTCTGTACCCTTGCTTCAACCTTCCCCAAAGCAATTAAGGAGCTCACCCAGACAGACAGGCTGAAGGAGGTCTACAGAGGTGAGTACCCTTTGTGATTGTTGTGATAAGGTTGCTGTTTTAGTGTTTGCCTACATGTGTAAATTGTCCATCGTGCTGCAGATGGAAATTGTTTGGAATCATCCACACACTAACTCCTGTGGGCCCCTCCCCCCCCTCCTCACAGCTGATTTCCCAGAAAGGATGAAACTTCAGGAATACCTTACAAATCCAGCAAGGACATTCCCTTTACTAGGTACATACTGCTCACTCCAAAATGTGAACACCTGGCCCTGCTGTTGGTTTGTGACTACTGTGTATGGCAGTTATATAAGCATTCCAGGTGAATCGCTTATCGCCACCTATGAAGTGTCCTGAGGTCACTTTTTTTTTTTTTTTTTTTTTTTTTTTTTTTTTTAAAAACTAGGTCTGAATTTCGTGGTAGAGTACAGATGTCTGAGCAGTGAAAAGCTGTGTGGATACTTGTGTATGCTGTGCAGGAAGAGGGTTCGAGAGACGCAGGTCATTGCTCATGTCATTGGGTTTGACCATATCTTCTGGTACTTGGTGAGTTATTAACTGCAAGAGTAGAGAGCTCAATTTTCTACAACTTGCAGGCCAAATATATATTGCAATATGGTTTTAGAAGACAAACTCAAACTGAAAATCTACTGTTCCCTGTATTATTATTTCCTGTACCACATTTAACACATTCATCATCAGGATAAGGCAAAGTTTGCAGCTCATTTTGCAAGATGTACAAGGACAGAATTCATGGTTGGATAAAGACCAGGATTATCCATGGCATCCAGAGACCTCCATATCAAGATCAAAAATGGAGCAGCCACTACTGCCATTGGATATTGTGATGTGAATTAGCATGACCTTGGTGGTGAAACAGAAAAAGGATCTTGGTTCTGCCAGTTGCATTTATTTCCATGTGAACATATTGTGTGTATTGACTTCATCTGGCTCTGAAAGTACTTTCTCTGTTCTGGTATTGGAACAATTGTAGCTGAGGCTCTGCAGAGAATGTTGTCATTCACTCTTATTAAAACTACATTTACCCTTGAATTATTTGGCTGAGCAATTGCTCTTTGCTCCACAACCAAACATCAGTCTGCATCTTTGGGGCATTTTGAGGTGTGGGGAAAAAAACCAACAAATGTAAAACTTTGTAATGTAAAACCTTAATGTGTTGCTCTTTCCCAAGGATCTTGTGCATCCCTCATCACTGTGTGTAAAAAGCAGCTACAGATTCTACTCTGTGAAATACAGTATAATGATTCTGGATTTAGCCATGCAGGCTCAGAAGATTGGCTCCTCCGGTGGAGTCCAGGTATGACATTACTGTCTTTAGAGCCATTATTGCAAGAAAAATTCACTTGAGCTCCCTTTGCACTAACCACAGCAGCCAGGATTGCAAAACTTGAATACTGCATTTTGTGTTGCAGTGAGATTGTATTCTGGTGTGGTTCAATAATCTCACAGTTAAAGCAAATGTTGTGTGGTTTATATTGATGAAAACCAAACCCCACAGGGGACCCAAGGATCATAATTTGTTGGTGATGATATTGGTGGTACATGCACTTGATTGGTACATTGTAACCACTGTCAGATGGACAAGGAACGGCAACCACTGACAGTCTGATTTATTAGTTTGACATTGCTCACAATTTTTCTGTAGGGCTAGGGTGTTTATAGTGGGAAATCTGCCAGGCTGGATTATATTCCTTGCTACCAGTTCTAAGGAGTTGGGGCCATCTGACTTTGGGTGTGAGGGTGGCCTGTGTGTGACCTGACCCAAATCCACTCTCAATTTGTTCCAAAAGTTTGGACATTCTGTTGTGGCATTTAAAAAAAAAAAAAAAAAAAAAAAAAATGTGTAGTTCTATCAGACTAATTGAATTTCACTTCCGTGCTTTGAAGGAAATGACACTTGATCCGGAAGTCTTTACAGCAGTGGAGACTGGGAGTTATGCAGCAGGTGAGCACAATGGTGACGTGCTTTTTAGGATTGATACCAGTATTTTGGGGTCCTATGCAATGAAAAGAAAAGCCTGCCCATTTTGTATGATTTTAAATTAAAAAAAAAAAAATAAAATAAATTGAATATCAACACATTATGAATTATCTGATCACTCTCTGCTTCAGTTTTTGTACATCAAAGTTTAAAATGTCTGAATTGTCTATGGTCATTGATTGGACGTCTTATATGTCCAACATACTGACTGAATATACCGGTTATAATCAACTATAAATCATCCCTTTTCCTCCTGTAAGCCTTGGAGAGGCTACAAGCAATTTGGAAAGAGCAGAATCAGAGTGATATTCAACCCCACGTAACTCCTGGACAGAAACTAGGTAAGTGTATGCATGTGGATAATGTGATCAACAGCCCATAGGGGCACTGACCTGAGGTCTTTACATTTCCCAATGCCAATAAAGTCCCAAAAATGAATTGCATAAGTTTTGTGTGCTCTGATAGTTAAAATTGAGTGGTGGGGGAGCTGGGGCTGAGGGCACAGACATACAGTACCATGAAAGTTTCATGTCTCAGTAGATGGATGTCTTTTTCAGTTGCTCTGAACGATGTGGCCCAAAGTTCAGCGCCGCAAAAACATGTCCAGATTCCCCAAAATATGGCACCAGACAGAGCTGGTAAGCAGATTATGACTGAAATTGGAAGTATGTTTGTTGTTCATTGAAATTTAAGGTAAATAAAAAGTCTTATACTTTTTTTGGTTCTAAAATCTCAGGTCGGTTGTGAACCATGATACATTTTTACCTTGAAGCTGATGTCAAATCTGACTGAATCTTCTTGCACAGACTCATTGTTCAATGCAGATTTAAACAAAAATCATGTATGGCTAGATGTAGCCTTCTACTGCCAGTAGTCAGTCCTGTATGCTGCAAAATTTCCCTCAGCCATTTCTTTTGTCCTATGAGTGTCTGCATTAAAAGCAAGGCAGTATGGCAGTCCATGTTCAGACCTGTGTAAAGGTCTTGGGATTAAGTCTGGTTCATCCTTTCATGGCGTATACTAAGAAGCAAGCTCCACCTCATCAGAGTTGAAATGATCTTGCTTCATTGAACCAAAGCTTAATTGATACCACAATAGTAAAGTCAAAGTCAGCTCTGGTTTTCTAGTTTGGTGTGTGTTCACATACAAAATGCATTGGTCCGGCATACTGATTGGAATAATATGAAGAGTAGTTGAGGGTTATGAGGAACATGAGTGCAATAAATGTAAAAAGCCATATGATCATTGCCATCAAGGCCTGGGGAGAAGCATGGAAAAATGGCTGATTGTACAACAAATGTGACCTGCCATGGGTGTATAGCCTACATTACCATGGTGATGTATGAGTTAAAAATGAGCTACTAATTAAAGTTAAACCAAAGTTTGCTTGCTATAAGCCATCAATCCCACTTCCTCATATATACCCCCTTTGTAGGTCAGAGCAGTGTGGTGATGAGTGGGAAGACTGTTAGACTTTCATGCCAGGTGAGAAAGGTGTTTTATACTTTCTAAGCATGTTTAGATGCCTTTA
The DNA here is from genome assembly GCA_022829145.1 of Albula goreensis. NCBI lineage: Eukaryota > Metazoa > Chordata > Actinopteri > Albuliformes > Albulidae > Albula > Albula goreensis. Next base: position 17,828,663 of record CM040743.1, on the reverse strand, counting down.
TGTAACCATATGTACAAGACAATGCAAGGTAAATGCCATGTTCTGGTGAGGATTTGACTTCAGGAAATCGTCAGAGGGTTGTATAACAAATTTCTGTTGATACTACATCAGACCTTTGGTATACATTTTAGAGTGTGGAAAATATTTCTCATTTGTATAGGTTTGACAGTGAGGTTGTGGTTTTTGTAAGACGCATACATTTGATACTGAGGATGGTCTCAAACCCACATCCTTAGCAGGTTTGAACCCAATACCTTAATTTCAGCTACAGGCAGAGGTACTGTTGTCATTGCCTTTAAAAAAAAAATAAATAAAAATGTGGACAGTTTTTGTCAAAGAATTGTGCGATTGGAGGTTTTCCATAAGATGGCATTCTGTCATTGCTTTGGGAAAACACAGCATTAATATTTTTGTTGTGGTTGCTGAAAAAGCAAAATTCCATGTGTATTTAAAAATTAGGAAGCTAAATCAGGTTATAAAAGTTTCATTTTGCGATTTAAATTCTGTGCAAACTTGTTCTGTGTAGTTTCACAGTTCTCCTTTCTGCAGGTCTGTGGCACAGGACCCAACTTTTTCTGCATATCAGACTACAAAAACCACGTTCGTGGAGTCCAGCACAATCGGGTACCTTTTTTTTTTTTTCCCACCCCCATGTCATTGTAATAAATGCATTTCAGTTTTGTTAGGCAGGGAGTTTCTGCTGTCCTTTATCAAGAGGAATGCTTCTGATTTCTGCAAGAAGATCAGATTGCTTCTCATGCAAGAGTTTGAGACTACATGAGGAAAAGAGAATGTCTGTCCGTCTTACCCAGACAACCGGGTGCAGATATCAAGCTCAGTCAATGTTTTGGTGCAGGATATTATTCTATTGATGGACTAAAAACAAGTGAGAGTTGTGCATTATGAAGCACAGTCTCTAGCCATAAGCAAAGCATTTATAGCTACAGTAATGGTTACACACACACTGTCTAAAATGATTTTATGCATCTCCCTCACACACCCATAAACCTTGTGCATGCATTTTAATTAAATATCCCTGTATGTTTGAAGTGTAAATTGTGTTCTTTTCCATTGTCTGTCCTGTTTTTCTACACAGAGAATGGAAACTGTATTTCAAACAGGTACTGTGCTCAGATTTTCCCCTAGTTCGCTGTCAAGCATAGTTTAAGAGATGGGGGTGCTGGGATGGTCTGGGAGGGAAGGTACTTTTGCAGGAACCTGATATCTACTATTTTTAGATAATCCAGGGTTGTCTAGAGGGGAAAAATTGCACTGTACTGTTTCAGTTGTTTTTATGATTGTAGTGTGACATTTGACTTGTCACTGGGTAAAATTGATTTGGGTAGAAAATGTTCAGTGTTAATGATCCCTGATAGTGTGTTGGTGGTATCCATTTTCTCTCCCGCCCCTCCCCGTGTCCTGTGCTGCTGTTGGCTGCTTACAAAGAACGACATCGCCCTGTGGGTATGTTGATCAGAGTTTGCCAGATATGGCAGCCTTTCTATCCTCTGTATACATAGTGAACACTTATTTGTATTCGTTTTGCCATTTAAGCAAAAACCAGATTAACATCTTTAAGCCTTTTGATGTTTAATGTAGTGAATGTGTAGCTGTAATGACTCGTTTCTGATTTCTGCTAACAGTAAGAATATTTATTTAATGTTTGAGCCATTAGACATCAGACAGTGCACCACTAACTCTCACTTTGTGAAATGTCCCCCTTCTTCCTCCTTGGCAGTGGCTGTCCCAAGACTGGTGCTGTATGAATACATTGTGGATCAACAAAGGAAGGACCCAGTGATTGGTAAGCATTCAACTTGTGTGACAAGTGTCTAATTCTGTTTTGAAAAATTTTAGTTTTTCTCAAAGGTATATGATGTGCATGAAAGGGAGACAGCCCCCCCCCCCATTCAATATCTTGGTGATGGACTAGGTGATCTAGTGGTGTGGTCCTGATTTAAATGAAATCAGAAATTGAATGAAATGAAATTAGGCTGTAAGGTCTGTAGCCTGTTGAGTGTGGCATTTGCCAAACTGATTGTTGCTCAGATTGTTGATGCAGTGACAAGTGAGCAGATCAGAAGGCCTTGTCTCTCACCATCAGGACTCAATCATGTGACATGCTGCATTGATGCTGGAGATGTAAAGGCACCCATTTACCTGTGTCACACCTGTCAAGATAAGTGCACCAGCCACGTCATTGTGGCACACCTGACCTCCTATGATCATTACTTCTGCACTTTGGTGAGTGTCCATTTTATGTGTAGTGTGTGCAGATTGACTAACATTTGGAAAAAGGTTGTAAATTCTGTATGCTATCAGGGGAATTAAATTTTAAACCTTAAATTCTAAGCATCCTTGCTGTATGTTTCATGTAAAGATTTAAAATGGTGGTTGGTGCTGTAGGGATTTTCCCTTCTTGTAAGACCAGTATTTTCAAAGTTTAGGTTAAAAGCAATTTAACAAAGCAAAAAAAGCAATGTGTTGACAGTGGGGTACATACTGGGTAAAAGAGAGGCAGATTAATTACAAAAGTGGTGTGGGGTAGGTACAAACTTTATACCTCAATCCTGAAAAATGCTGAAATAAAATCCAGACTCCTAAAGAGACTTCAAAGAGTCTTACTTCCTCTACCTCACAGGAAAGGACAGAGAGATCACATTTCAAACAGTATCCCAATCACTCCAACACAAATCTAGTCTTGGGTCCAAACCCCCATTTCCCTCAGTCCCAGGAACAAAAGGTGTGGTGTGGAACGCAACCAAATGATCATTCAGGAAAAGGCATGCTAATCAAACCCCCTTTGATTTTAACCCCCCTTGATCATTTTGCTGCTTTGTTTGTATTAGGTGACCGTCCAAGAACACTAAGCAGGCATTGCATTTTTCCTTACAGTTTGACAAAAGAATTGCAGGAGACACTGCTTCTGTTCGCCCAGCTTTATATGCAGATACCATGAGGGGAAACCCAGAAGTGCATACGTTGCATTGTCCTAGTCAGATCTTTCTTCCATCCCAATGCAGCTGACTCCCAGGGGCAATATTGGGCAATTTTTCAGTGTACATGTTGGAAAGCTTTATGTATTGTTGTATTGCTTACCGAATTCTTTAATTGAATATGTAAATTAATAGATAGAAATGCATAAAATATTTTTAAGGGGAAAATTTAACTCTTTCTGCCTCCAAATTATAAATGAACTGATTACCTGCATATTCAGCAACACGTGTCTCAAATTGAGGTAATTAAAAGGGTTTCCTTTCTGCTCAGGCACTCAGGGATCCAAAGCGGCTCCACTTTGGTTGGATCCCATCCCAGGACATGCTTTCCATTTTGAGGCCACAGGTGCTGGCAGTGGAGAATCAACATGGGGTGGGCACAATGCAGGTAAATTCCCAGGCCCATGTCACATAGTGGTTACAATGGCTAATAAGGTATGTGGTTATTGACTAAACCTGAGAGGGACTGAGGCTGTTCCAATGCCTGGCTCTATGTTAATGAGTTGTTTGGATCTTCCATTCCACTGTCTGTGATTATAATGAATCATTTGATATGTGTACATACTGTATATCTGCACTATTCAGCGTTAATTTTTGAGTGGGAGTCATGTTTTGGGATTCCAGTGTGGAGTTCAGAAACCAGTGTTTATTTTGAACCTTTACTGTTATTTGTCATACAGATGCTTTATTTGCCTGAGAAGATCTATAAAAAAATTGGAGCAACACCATACTTGCCAAGTAAGCTGTTGAAACAAACTTTTATTTGGTCAGAATGGAGATGGTAGTCTTAAAATTTCTGATCCAAAAATTGTATTGACACCTGCTATACAGTTATTGAAAACTATAGTTCTGAAAAAAGTGATTATATAATGGATATGATATTGAAATGTATAGGAAACTAATTAATCAATTGTTAGATTAATTCCTGAAACCATGTTCCTCCCATAGCACTGAAGGCTCTTTGTCAGACCAAGGAGATGACGGAAAGGCTCAGACGTGAGTTTAAAAAAATTTTTGTCTTGCTGTATCTACAGTGTGCAATTTACCATTGATGAGATCACCAAAAATCATTGGAAGGTTACTGAAGTAACGAGACAATGTGACCTTAATCATCTGAAAGTCTTGTGAATTATTACAAAAATGTTATGTAATCACTTAATAAAAACAGTAGTGTTAGAGAAACTATAGTTGCAAGGGGTTATGTATATAAAATGCACGCGCATGCTCAGTAACAACTCTCTAGGTTGTTGAGCATTCCCATGAAAATAAGATGTCCTTCGGAGTAGAAAGAACTGTTTGTAATCGTAGAAGATTGTATTGGGGAGTAACTGAAATTGGGCGGATTGCCATCATCTGGTGAGGGGAAAAATAACTTTTTGCAAGAACAGAAGACTCATTAAAAAAGTAGCTAAAAACACTGAGGTAACTGTTAACCAATGAAATGTTAGAGGTGGGATATTCACATCAATCATTAAGATTATGTATTCATAAAAACAGTATAAAAGATGAATGGGTTTTTTTTTTTTTTTTTTTTTGTAATATGTACTTTTAATCAGATCTCAGAGGAGGCTGATTCCCAAATGCGCATTTGTATTAAACTTTTGTTGATTGAAAGCTCTTGTTTCCATGTTCATTCATCTCTAAGAACAGGTATAAAGAAATTTACCTGACCATAGTTGTTACTATTCTTGCATCATTCTACAAGCTTTATGTCCAGGAATACGGTTTGCTTTTAATTGGTGACAGGAAACGTGAATGATGGGTGGTGGTATATTTTAACTGATTTAACAATATTTTATTCCATTATCTAGATTGTTTCAGATTAGTTACCAACCGATAGTGTACCTGTGCACATTCACTCATTACAGGGGTCATGAAGCTTTACTTTCCCTTCAGTAACTTTCAATATGTTTGCCTTTCTGATTTGCAGTTAAGAAGTACACCAAATTACATGCCTACCTTGGTGACTCAACCCGGAAACACCCTTTGCTTGGTTAGTACTGCCAGAATCAAATGACAGTCTGCAGAACAGACTTTTTCTTACTACTCCTGTCATGATTCTGCAGCTCCTTTGTTTTAACCCCACAGGTCTGAAGTTCCTGGTGGAGTACAAATCTAAGGAACCCAACAACATATGTGGCTATCTATGTCTGCTCTGCAAGAAGAGGATCCGAGAGACATTAGTCATCGCTCACATCATTGGTTTTGAACATGTCTTCTGCTATCTGGTGGGTGTCGTGGGTCAGGGACTTGACAGCGCTGCAGTCTCAGCAGAGTTTGGATCTCTTAAGACCCATAAATAGCAAGCTGGTTATGCTTAAAATAATTTAATTGCATGGAATGTGTTCATTACTGATTTAAATTCCTAGTTATGTTGCATGTCGTGTGGTATGTACAGGAATGATTAAATGTACCAATGCAAGCATTCAGACATGCCTAAATGCTTATGTATTTTGACTTGGTGCAGTGGAGAATGCAAAACAAACTCCTTTTAAACTTGAGGTGTTTCTACTTAAAGCAATATGTATTTTCTTGAATATATATTCTCAGTCATCATTGCACTTTGGGAATAGGTGCTTATTTTGTTTTTCAGGATCTCACTCATCCATCTTCTCTGGGTAGTAAAAGCCTTTACAAACACTATGATGCCCAGTACAGCACAATGATCCTTGACCTGGCAAGTCAAGCAGAGAAGATTGATTCTCATGAAAAAATCAAGGTAAGAGGTCTCATTTTCACAATGCCTCATCTCTAAAATGTAATTGTTCATTTGATATTACACCACTAAAAATGCCTTTTAAACATGCATTAATCAGCAAAATGTTTGTTGTAACTATGCATGGTACTATTCATTGCTGGTAATACATTATTGCTACTTTTATGTACAAGGTTATAAAACTGGATTTGGCCATCTATGAGGAAGTGGATTCAGCAGAGTTTTCAAAGGGTGAGATAAGACTGTACACTTGTTTGACTTTGTCATCTGTCCTGTTACTGCTTGTTTTTAGCTGATGAGATTGCTTTTTTTAATCTCTTTCTATCAGTTATTGTTTCACCGCTGTGAGCTGAGACAAATGAAAGAAAATATGTCTTAACCTTTACTGATGGTTCAATGTAAATCAACATATAGTTGTGGAAATAAAGACACAGACTGAGCACAATCCTTGCTAATGGAAGCTTTCCCATCACAGATGTGCATGAGGTATTACACATTAACAAAGCAGGCAAACATGGCTAACTGGGCTAAAACCCCTGTCCGATCAATTCCAAATCAAGCTTTAATTTTAATAATGTATCAGAAGGTCAGCAAGCATTGCATGTTTTCAGAACTTTCTCAATTCTATGACTAAAATTTGTTTGTGTTCAGCTTTGAACCTGCTACAGACAATCTGGAGAGAGGAGATGCAAAGTGACCTTCAACCAGTTGTGATCCCTGGACAAAGACTATGTAAGTACATGACTGAGGAATAGGCTGATCACCGGCTGAGGTCCTGTGACTGATATGTGATGCAGCACAGTCAAAATGAATTATATTTAATTATAAATTTAAATTTAATTTTTTTTGGGTATGTGTTTCTGTAGTTCCAAAGAATCTAAAACCAGGCATGTGTCTGGAATCAAAAAACCTAGGCCAGTCCTCCGAGCATGCGAAACCAGGCCAGTCCTCCGAGCATGCGAAGCCAGGCCAGTCCTCCGAGCATGCGAAGCCAGGCCAGTCCTCCGAGCATGCGAAGCCAGGCCAGTCCTCCGAGCATGCGAAGCCAGGCCAGTCCTCCGAGCATGCGAAGCCAGGCCAGTCCTCCGAGCATGCGAAGCCAGGCCAGTCCTCCGAGCATGCGAAACCAGGCCAGTCCTCCGAGCATGCGAAACCAGGCCAGTCCTCCGAGCATGCGAAACCAGGCCAGTCCTCCGAGCATGCGAAACCAGGCCAGTCCTCCGAGCATGCGAAGCCAGGCCAGTCCTCAGAACTACTATGGGACTTCCTGAAGAATAAGGCACGGAAGGAGCCTGTAATTGGTCAGTATTGCTTTGACAATTTGCACATGTACTCCAAATGACTCTAGTTTGACAGAGTAACTGATTGTTTGGATTTGGAATCTAGTGTTATGAGTGCTGCGTGACCATATTTTAAGCCTTGACACTTTGCTAAAATTTGATATGCCTGATCCACTTAAAATGGTCAAGTTCTGACCAGGAGAATGTGGGCATCTTCTCCATAATGTTCATAATGCTCTAAACCGTGACCCAACAGACACTTCTCTATGTCTGCCTTCTGGTTGCTAAATGGCATTGCTGGAATTGGGCAGTGATTTCCAGAAAGCAGAGGCAGAAAAGGTAGAGGCATGAGTTTAAACAGTCAGTGATTGAAAAGATGATCCTCAACCTGTAGATTTTTTTTTTTTTTTTTTTTTTTTGGTAGGCAAGACTGTCTCGCCTGTCACTTTGGTGAGGGGGCTTTAAACTTTTATTTATTAAATTTTTAAAATCTAGTTCATATCATTGCATCAATGAAAAAAAATTTTTTGCCGAAAGACTGAAAATATAATCTTTTGAGGGGGGGAAAAACATTTTATATACTTTTTAAAGTTTGAAAAACTTGTATATAAAATCATAAATTGGAAGCAAAATTAATGTGTTAATGTGGGCAAATTGGAAAATAATACCAGTGCAAGAGCATTTGGGCTCTCTGGGCCGAGAACAGATTGGAGTGTGTGTTGGGTTGAAATTGCAGTCATGCATATCAAAGAGTTAAGAGAAGTTGCTGGCTGGATACAACTGGTTTTGGCCCTCCGTGGGAACCACAAATGGGCCATTAGCAGGGGTATGCTACTGATACAGCAGAGTGAATGTTTGGTTGATTGCTGGAGATGGCTAAGCTTGAGGTGGAGGTGTCACAAAGGAAAGAGTACAGAATTCAACACAGTTCTATACCCCACAGGCAACCTTAGGTTCCCAGTTTTTACTGTATTATTTATCAGTTACAGTCCCAACCCCAATGATTGGCATCAATTGAAATTGCAATTACATGTTTACCCACAGAACTTGGGCAGCACTTAGTAGCCACCTTGTTTTCTGCCATCTTTTAATGATGTGCAATGGCTCTGAACACACAGTAGCTACCCTAGAATTTGCCTGTCCCCAGAAAACAGATTGGGGAAAAATACATCCATGGAGATCTCACAACATTTCAACCTATGGCCCTCCTGTCCTCAGAGCTTGCAGACTCTTGAATGATGGCACTGCAGAGCAGGGCTGCATTAGGTTTATATCCTGTCTGCTGTGGGAGGCATCTGCACAGTAATAGGCCCAAAATGCTGCACCACCATTCCTGATTTTTAACAAAACCATATTGGATGATCTGAAAAAAATTGAAAATAACCTGCAAAAAGAGATCCACTCCAAATTTGACAAAACTGAGAGGCTTCTCACATTGGACCCCTTTGGGTAGTTCCATCCTGTTATTTGCAGGTGTTTTATATCCCTGATCATTTTCCTTAGTGATGTTCCTGAAATGCCTCTGTGAATCTCTATGCAAATCTGTAACTTAAACCAATCTTGTGGGTTGTCTTTCCCCTGCTTGAAACAATTCTTAAATCTTATTTTTCAATTGCTTTTCAAGCTGTGGCTAAAACCACTCTTTCAAGGTTAACCTACAGCCAACATAGTGGTGTAGGTTCTAAATTGAACCTCCTGCCACAGCAGGAGGTCTAGGAGAGACACCAGGTCTGCAAATCACAATTTGGAGTGCCATTTGAGCACCAACAAGCCAACTGGCAGACCTACTGCATCTCCAGTTCAGGGCCTTACCGATCACTCAACCACTTGTGAGGCTATCTACCCAAAGGGGGGAGCATCGCCGTCTAAAACTGAAAACTAAAGGAAATGATGCATGTGCATATGATGAAGAAATCTATGCTATTAACTAAACAGAGAGTCCACATAAATTGACCACAACCTGTTCTGTGACCACAGAAAAATCTGTTTGAGGGAGTTAGTCATGCAACAACAGTCCCTGATGATTGGTGTACACCACCAAATGGTTGTCTGTACTTCTGCCTGATGGTCTCAGTGATCAGGAGGGAGGTGCAACAGAGCTAGGGCAACTGTCAGTAGCTGTAGCATATTGATGTGCCAGCTGCACTGTCTTACAGACGAAAGAGGCCCTGGTCAGAGCTTCCATTGCAGACTGCACCCCACCAATGCCACTTTTGGAGGTTTTGGTCATAATTGTATGATGAGAGAGAACCCTCCTCATGTTTGCACACTAGCCAGTATATTATAAAATTGAGTACCCATGTACCTCTACACCAGGTGTGCTGTTTGACTTTTGTGATAATTGAAAATTTGCATAATTGAAACAGTCTGCCACAGTAGGTGTTCTGAGCATGTTGCATACACCTGTTGCCCTCAAAATGATGGGATTCACTACTCAGTGGGAGAAGAGGGAGAGGTGCTGAAGTCCCAAGTAGTCATGCTGAAGCAGAAAAGAGGTGAATAAGGTAAACCATCTCCTACAGTTGTGGTGATCAGGGGCAGTAGCTGAAATCGTGCAATAGCAAAACCTGAGAACTAGTGACCTTGCAGAGTGTTGGCATGGCCATGACGTCTCAACCTCCTCATAGCGGGCAGGGAAAAAAGACAGCCATTGTTGGAGTATTGTAGTGGCTGAAGGTAGTAGGCTTCCTAGTGCAGAACCCGCAGGTTGTAGAACGGATAAGGCAATTTGAGGATTACCTTGCAACCCGATAACCAAGCCGCTGGGCATGCCCCTCTAGGAAGGCTAGCTTCTTGGCAAGGTTTGGAGCTTGAAATACAGCCATCTCCAGATTCCTGAGTAACAGCCGCAGGATCCTATGCATGGGGGTGCTGCGAAAGGCAGTGGAGAAGCTCACCTGTGTCTTATGTGCTTCAGGTATAGGACACTGGGGAATCATCAGAAGAAGGGTCATCGGCCTCCTGGTTTCGGCTGGCTCAGCATGTTTAGCGATGTGTTTAGACAGCCCTGAGTCTTTGAGTTTAGTAAAAGGCAAGAGAAATTTACATTTTGAGTCCCAAGACTCCCAGACAGCCTCATGCTCCAAAACAGGAGTTAGTGGGCAGGGGAGGCTTAATAATTAGAGCGGCATATAGCTATGTCTATGACAAAAAGTCTTGAATGGTCTGTTGCCTGCCTGGTGCCCAGGTTGGAACTTGCATGCAGACAAGCCCCTGGCCTGAGTGGAGGGCGATCCAGTGGTCATATTGGACCCAGTAACATGGATGGGCAATTTTGATATTCTGCACGACAGATTTGAGTTAGCTGATAAGATAGAAGCAGGAGCTCAATGGTGGTCTACTCTTGAATCCTACTGGCACCCTATGCAATAAAAGGGAAGCAAGGCTTTATTTGGAGATTAAACATGTGGTTAGAATCATAGTGCAGCATAGAGGGGTACAGGTTTATGGAGCTCTCTAAACAGATCTAGTACCAGAAACAAGGGTGACCTATAAGTGTAATTGGTGTTTACGATAGGGATTTACAGAATGCTGGGATAGAACACACTACAGCCAGTTGGAACATTACCAGTTAGGGGATCATGGAATTGTGTCCCACTATATAAGAAAGTGGATATTTCTGGAATTGAGCCCTTCTGTATTCGTGAGGATATTTGGATTAAATGTCTGGGGAAATGGGATATGTTTAAATGCAGGAATATGCTATAGGCCAACAGCCTCAGAGAGCAGTTTTAACACTGTTCTGTGATAACATAAAACTAGCAAGCTAAGAGGGTGAGACTAATTATGGGTAGGTGACAATTGGAAAACTGTCAGGGCAATGAAAATATGAGATTGATGTGACTTTTTGTTACAATTTGTTAATGTGTAAGGGAGATGGCAGGTCTAGATTTGGTTTGGTGTAATTTTTACAGAATTTGGAGCTGAGGTAATAGAGCCACTTGGAACAATTCTGAGGATACTGCAGATACATTTGACATTTTTGACAACTTAAATCTGCTTCTCCAGTTCTAGAATTTCCAGTTTCAGATAAGATGACTTTATAAGGATGTGAAATTCCACAAGTAACATAGAATGAGTAGAGCCTCTAGATCAGTGATTTTCAATAGGATCCAGCCTGTGGAGCATTTTCATCCGGCCCACGAATGTTTCACATGTTCACAAATTTGGTGGTTCCTAGTGCTCCCGCAACAGAGCAATAACGAGCAGCGCATGCTACACACAAACTGAATAAACTGTTATTTTAACAGTGAAAATAAGATGAATGTAATTGCAAACATACAGTGGCACTCCGAGACCAAACACACAAGTTTCAATGCCAGCTTCCCACCCAAGTCTGCAGTATGTAAAGGTAAAATTGAGACTCTTAATGTCTTACAACCAATCAGTGCTTACCATCCACAAAACCTCATCTGCTCAAGAGAACTCAAGAGAACAGCCACAGATCATATCAGACTAATACCACAGTCAGATTAATTCAATATTAAATTTTCTGTTTTCTCAATTGTAATGCACACATCTCATTTTATGAACCTGATAGTAAGTCATAAGCTACGAGCCCAAATTTACAGTTTATGGCCAACTAATGAAAATGTTAGCATTATAATGTAATGCATTACATTATATTAGATTAAACTATATTATAGGCTTATAATATTATATGCTTCATGCCCAACTGTGTAATAATATAGTGTAAATTCATTTCAAGACAAAAAATTAGATGGAAAAAGAAATCCATCTGCAGTGGATGAATAAGTTGTTATGGGGTAACATAACTTATTTATTGTTCATTTACCTGAAATAGTAAAATTATATCACATATTTAAGCTGGACAGCTCAAAGAAGTGATTGAATATGGTAATATTCCTGGAGTAGTTAATAAAAAAAAATTAAGCATGCTAAAGGTGTTTTGAAATGTGGATTGCTCTGGATGTAAAGAGTAATCCTAAACATTTCTGAAAGGACTATAATAGGAAAAGGAGATTTAAGGGCAAGGTAGGCTGTATATTTAAAAAAAAAAAAAAAAAAAAAAAAAAATGGGAGTTCCACTTAATGTTTCTGAAGGGAAATTTTAAATATAAATGCTTTGCAGTTTATGGTAGCGAAACCCCCAGCAGTTGCAAGTTTTACTGTAGGCAGTTCCTTAATGGCAGCTTTATTGATTATATGTATATCCATCTTACTAACCATCATGAAAATACACTAATCACCTCCCTGGATGGTGGAATGAATTTTTGTGAGGTTGTACTGAAACTTATCTTGAGTTCACGTTCAACCACTGTGAGATCGTAAAAATGCCTGAACCATGCACACATCTAAGAATGCATAGTATACAAATGAGATCATACAATATATCGCAGTATGCATGCAGCACATTTTATTGTTTTTGAGTTCAATGTATGTGTGTATCTTCTAACCGGTCATCCACTGGGTTTAGTCCATGCTAATCCTTCTGAGACTTTAAACACCCCCAGCACTTTAACACCCTTGTCCTGAAATTAATGCAGTTTGTGATGCAAGTTGCTCTGGGTAAGAGCATCTGCTAAATGCCTGTAGTATAATGTAATGTATCTTTAACTGGGTAGGTCTCAGCGCTGTGATTGAGTGTGCCAGTGATGACCTGCCCCCGTACTACCTGTGTGAAGTTTGTGCTGAGAAGTTTGCCCAGGACTACATTATTGGTCATCTGATAAGCCCTCATCACAGATACCGTTACCTGGTGGGTGTAAAATTGTGTCCATTGTGCTTAAATACAAAGCTTGTTACCTGATTGCAAGTTTGAGTCCCTGTAAGGGAATTACACTTAAAATCTTGCCATACCTAAATTTGTGCACTTAACATAAATGCTTCAGCACAGTATTTATAGCAAATGTGAATGAATTTATGATTAAGGAGGATGCCAGGGTTCAAACAGGATTCAAAACCACATCAAACTGGCTTTCTAGATGCGTTTGTTGGCCCACTGGTAACTCAAATAGGTTTTTGTTGTTATACATTAAGTTTTGATAATTCCACAGACACTTTCCGATTTTTTTGCATTTAAACTTCGATCTATTCTTGGAGTCTATTTTTGATTCAAGATCTTTTATCCTTTGTTACAAATGCAGACAAAAAGTTTGAGGATCAATGGACTGGGCTATCCAGCATTGAAAACCTCATCAGTTGTGCATTTGGTTTACATTTGATTAGAATGTAATGGATCATGTCACTTTGTATAAAGCAAACCTCTCTGCTCTATCATTACTCTGCAGCCTAATGAGCTTGTCCAAATTATTTGCTTGCAGAAATCACAACATCTGCTTTGTGGTTGGGGGGAGTTGCCTGATTTATCCAAGAGGATTGAAGTCCTTAAAGAGAGGGCTGCTGCTGTAGAGCAAGAGAGCGGCTTTGGCGAGGCCAAGGTAAGCCTGATTTTCACTTATGTATTTTATGAAAGTATGTGGTATACTTCAAATTTAAAAGGCTACATAACATTTTGGGTCAGTTCAATAACAAAGTCCCTTGGTGAGTAAAACTATGTGATTTAGAAAATCTCCACTTAAATACTTTTCCAGTTATTTTTTAATTATTCCCCAGAGAGTAAACATCGTCATATTGCTTCGTTATACTGCAAGTTGTATTTATTGCCTCCCCAGTGGCTTTATTGCTCAAAATGTGAAGATTGGGAGGAAGCCACCAAGCTGTGCAACTTCCTAAGCCTTGGTACTAGAATGTGTCCTTTTCTATTGCCAGATAGAGAGCACTCATATGTGTGACATATGTGTCAGTCTGGACCATCTCTGCTTCTCTCATCTAGCTAAAATCCTACCAGATAAGCAGTCTCACTCTGCCACATATGAATCTAAAATACAGATTTTATTTAAATTGCTCAGCCCTTCTCAGAATTGGCCCAGTGAAATGTATTTGATATTCTTCTACAGGTTATGCAGAACATTGAAATGTTCGTGCTTGTTGCCAAGCCATTTTTCTTGTATATATTTCTTGTGTATATTTGGATTGCATTATGATATCAGATTGTACCCCTTCCATTCAGTTCCTATCTCCTTCCCAATTCTGTCATGAGGTCTTTAAGAAGTTTTTTGAAATGCAGACAACTGGACATAATGCACCAGATTTCCACCAAGTTTAAGAACCCTAGTCTGCATTTCTTGACTTTGTTTTTTTTGTCAAAGGTTTTGGAACTGGATACCACACAGTACAAAGAAATATTTTCCAGTACGAGTGATGTTGGTAAGTTTGCAAAACGTGCATTAATAAACAGTCCCCAAACAATGTTGGGCCCATGAAATGTCTTTTTGATAACATATAGCATTTATAATGTAACACAAACATTGGACATATCTCAAGAGGTTGTGACAGAATGGACCTATATCAGTTGCAGCATCTGCTTGAGTGTGTGTACATTCATGTTTTGATACATGTGCTCCTGTGTACAATATGTATGCATATATGTTAGCTCTGAAGAAGCTGCAGACTATCCAGAGACCGCAAATGCTGGAACAACTGAGGCAGTGTGACTTCCAACCCCCTGTGATCTCTGAGAATAAACCAGGTGAGTGGCTGAATGCAGATGGTAATGAACATAACTAATCAGCTACCAGGAAAGAGTGGCTGAATTGAGTCTCTTTTCTTTCCAGTCACAGTGAAACAGGAGAATGTGCCAGTGAGTGATGAAGGGTCCTCACAGGAAGTCAAGAAAGCCTCAGAAAGCACAGGTCTGTGATCGGTGGAACTGGAAGGATTTTTTTTTTTTGTCTTTTCATCAATGTAAAAAAATACATATTTTGTCTTTGCAATTTAAAGAGGAAGGATATGCTATGGATATGTGTTTTTTTTCATTTATAGAGGTTAATACATACCTATACACATTCTGTTCATACTGAAATGGCGTATTTAGTTTAATCTGTAGATCCTTGGGTCCATTCTGTCTTCAGATTTTCTGAAAGAGAAAATGCATCAGCATTGATCCAAAGCTTGTGAGAAGGGAAGGTGGACAAGCACTTATCCAAGCCCTTATTCTGTCGTCTTTTGCTTTTGTTTTCACCTGTAGCCATTTTGAAGCCTGGTGAGGAACCTGAACTCAATATACATCTGAAAAATACAGAGAATAAGTTGTGTAAGTAAAACTGTTTGTGTTAAATACTGTTATGGTAGACAGAATAATGAGTTTACCTCAGCATTTTGGGTGTCTTAATAAAGTAAACTGGATTTTTCTGTAATTGCTAAATTTTATTCTTTTTACCCACCTGCTTATAGTTACTGGTACTGGGGTATGTATCTCATATTGGCAAAGTGATATCAGTTAAAGTCCTATTACAGAAAATACATTTGACAAGGAAAATTATACAAATGAATTCTTTTTTCATTAATGAATTAATGTCAAGGATATTTGTGCACATTTTCATGCAAATTGGACTATGATCTAACTATTACTGACATTTCTTAGCAGATTTTATATTTGTGTATCATTACTAAATAGATTTGGTAAGATTATTAAAACATAGTTCATCATAAAATGAAAAACCGATTTTTTTTTTTTTTTTAATTCAAGTTCATGCTCAATTCACTTGATTCTGATGCACTTTAATTTCAAAATAAACTCAATCTGAAACTTGCAGCAGCTGACTAAATAAAGGAACAGAAGAGAGGAGCATGCTTTGGAACTATAGATTTTGAATGATGTGGGTTACAGATGCAATTTTGAAGACCGTAATGAGCTCAATAGTTGTGCTTACATTGAAATAGAGAGCACCTGGCAGCAGATATTGACAGGTCTGTGTGATTCAGTGGGAACAATAAATTAACTGATGCCATCCTGGCTGAAAGAAATCTTGTGCTTACACAATGTGTATGTTATAAAAATTCTATTTCAGTTATTGGAGAGGCAAGTGAAACCAGGATGTCAAAAGTGCTGGGCAGATACCTCAACAGTGAGCTGAGAAAAGAACCTGTCATTGGTCAGTAAACTGAGGGTGGGCGTGGTTGTCAAGTCACCTTTTCTCCTTGACCCTTGTGCCGAGATCCTGAAGAGAGAACATTTCAGAATAAAATGCATAAATATATTCATGACTGGGTGTCCATTGGTAGCACTCTAGCTGTGGCACTTGTGACCTTGCTGTGGCTCTGTGCTCTCAGCTGAAAGTTTAGTAAGAAAGCTAAAAGGCTTTAGTATGGCAAAGGCTTGGCAACAGAATCTGACTCGACCAGATGGAGAGGACAAGTCAAGCAAAATCGTGTTAGTTCTCAAATTATGTTGGCTTTAATTAACAATTGCTTTTAATTTGACAGCAATAAAATTCTTGTTTATTCACTGCTTAATGTTAGTGAAATAATGCTAGTGAATAATGGTGAAACGATGTGGATAACTGTTCTTGCTCTGAATGGAAGTAATGATTTTTGCTAATATTAGCGAAATACAGACCATTAAAGGACATGCACTGATAAACAGGCATAAACAGTATTATAAAGTGTCTGAACTGATGCATTCACATTGGCAATAAAAAGTACTTACCTGGGGAAGTAGCAAGGCAGAAACTAAACTCAGTCTATCACATGTGTATGTACATCCACATTGTTTGGGTCTTACTGCAGCAATGCATAAAATAGCCTGCAGGTGGTGGTAATCTTGCACCTGTGCAATGGGTAACTGCATGATGAAACATACAAAAATGAAACAATGACAGTTGCCAGCTGAAATGTATTGGAGTAAAAAAGTAAACATTTTCTCTCATAACTCTGATACTTACCACCCCAGATAATTCATATAAAGTATTACCAGTCATTCAAGTGTAGGAAAGGGATGAAAGTGACTGAATGTAACCTCTGTATGATCCTTCCTGCAGGTCTTAACTCTATCATTGAGTACCAGGGTGACAACCAGACTAACTGTCTGGAATGCAAAGTTTGCTGCAGGAAATTATCAGTAAACTGCATTATTGGGCACTTGCTCGGACCCCGTCATCGATATATGTACATTGTAAGTTGGATAAAGTGAAAATGACCTTTTCTGTTTTGGGGTGGACACAGGTGGGGGGCTTGACAACCAATCTGAAGCTTGTTCTAGAAGAGTGCACTTTGCAAAAGGTATAGGCAGATAGCAGGTCCATAAATGAACAGAGCAGGCACTGTTTGAATTGTGCCAACTGAAACCCCCCCCATCTCCAAGAGGATGTAACATGAAAATGCTACCATGTGGCTCTTTTGTCTATATTCTGCACTATCATACTCAGGATTTGATATCAAACCATGCAGCATGTCAGTGCAGTGGAAACAAATGCTTTGACTTGGGATGAGCCACCCTACAGCCTAACAGTAACCACTTCTTTATTCAGAAGTTCAGTGTATAGGGTTTGTATTGGTGTGATTTCTTCAAGTCCTTCTGTGCTGTAGTTTCGTCCTCTGTGTATTTATTATGATTACTTTGTTGTCCTACTTATCACAGCAGTATCTCCCAACTGTGCTTACAGAAGTCAAAATACCCTAAACTGCTGGATGGATGGAAAGACAATCCTGACTTAACTGGGAACATCCACAAACTAAGGACGATGGCAAAAAAGTTGGAGGAAGAGGAAGGTTTAGGGCAGTTCAAGGTGGCTTTCAGAAGGCATTTCCTTTTATATTATTTTATTTCCTATTGTCAAGGGAGGCCTGCATGTCTGAGTTTGGCTCATATCTGCACAAATGTATAGCTTCCTTCATTGTTCTTGTAAAATAAATAGTTATTCCCGGCCATGGACAGAGGTCCCATTGCCAAGGCAACAATTGGCCAGCCTCACCAAGGTTCGGTAGGGGGTAGGCCGGCCTAACCCTCCTGTTGGCGTCATCACAATAGTGCCCTCCTTGTCATGCTTGGGCGCCTGTGGTGGCACGGACCGACTGAATGCAGTCAGTCCTGTAGTAAATGTACTGCAGTTTTCTTGCTACTGGGTAAGTGTATTGGCTAAACAAATGTAATGGGGGCAGTCACACAACTGGATGTGTGAGAAAATGTGGAAAGACTGGTGTTCTGTAATCTTTGTATTTCCTTGTAAGGTAATGGAAGTGGGGAACCCTTCAGTTAGAGAAATGGGACTACCCTCTGTCCACAAAGGTAGTTTCTCTTATGCTCTCCTCATGAATGTCACATTGTTATCAGAACATAAAAAATAGATCTCCATATGAGCTTATTAATTCAAAAATGTCTGAGATTACACAATCACCAGCTGAGGCTTGTAGAATTGTAGTTTAAATTAACTTTTGCTTTCAATGTACACATTTACATGTTTGTTATTGGTTTGTAAACCCACAACACTGTCATATTTTTTTCACATAATCTTAGGTGCTCATTGTCTAAATGTCTAAAATGAAGCTTTAATATACTGGCATATTGCCAGAATATTAATCTGAATTGTACCAATGGAATGTGAGCATTCTTAAGATAAACCTGAATGCAGATATTGGAAAATCTGAAACATGTTTATGAATCTGAATTTGTGAACACCGCAGGTGGCTCATCATTTAAGGAACAAAAACTGTGTTATTATAATGCCCTTGCTCTGGGGATCATGCCAGTTATTTCAGTAAACTGCTGATCTTGACTCATAACTTAGTGAGGTTCAAAGTGCTCTACATAGGATAGTAGAGCAGATATCTCAAAAAATAAAACTCCAGTTTTAAAAAAGTTGTTTTACACTTTGTTTCCCATCCCCCTTTGTGTTTTTTTTTTTTTTTTTTTTATTTTCAATTTTTTTGTCGGTTTTCTTTCACACAGAGCATCCAACTCAACTACAAGCAATATCATTGTCATCAGGAGCCTCAGGAAAGTCTGACTTTTTCCCAGTTCTGAAGAAGGGGAGGACAAAACCTATGATTGGTCAGCTTTGCCCCTTTTGGAAAAGTTTTTCCCTCCTGTAAGGTAATTGGCGCTTGTAGCAGCAGGTCACTGAAAGGTGTTCTTGTTTTAATCCTCTGCAGGTCTGAAGGAGGTGACTGAGTGCAGAACCAAGGGTCAGCAACCATTTTACCTCTGCAATATCTGCAGAGCCAAGATTCCCATGAACCATGTTTTGGGCCACGTGACTGGGGCCCATCATCGGTACAACTACATTGTGAGTATAACTGAAGTGTGGTACAGCAACAATGTCGTTTCTCAGCATGTGGGTGACGCCAAGTTGCAGTAATGTTAACCTCAATTTCATCTGACATCAAGCAAGTCCTGTTAAAACACATTTCCTATTGTTCACAACATGCGCTTTGTAGTGAAGTGCAATGGCAGACAATTTATTGGTTTCTAGTAGCCATGCTCTTTTATTTCCTTTCTATAATTTTGTTTTTAATGCATCTTTCAATGACTGTTTCCACATTCGTACATATATATAATCATGGGTGTCTTATCAATATAATTCATGATGACAGACTCTCAAATTAAAGAAAATGTTTCATTCAGCTTGTGGTGGTCATGTTGTATAATGACCATAATTCCTGGAGAAATGGAAAACATTTTTTAAATTATATGTATTTCTGAACACTGGTATATGCAGTACTGATTACTGACTATAAAATTAATTCAGCCATCAGAGAAATGCATTACAATAATTGTTTTGTAAAATATGCTGGTGTTTCATACTACAGAATTTTCAGTGGTTTCAAAACAACATTGTACTTTCAACTGCATGATATATTTAAGGATTGAACCTGCTTTTGGGTCAGGTTCTATTTTATAATACATTTTTTTTTCCTCTCCACATGTTTTATGTATGGTCATCAGATAAGTTATTTGTTTTCTCAGAAAGCTCAATACCCCAGCTTGTTGAAGAGGAATGTGAAAAAGAATAAACTGCATATGATCTCAAAGGACCTCCTGCAGCTGGCTGTAATTATAAAAGAGAAGGAGAGTGCTATTGAGGATGTGCAGGTAATATGAAGGTGCTCATGGATATGGTCACAGTGTTCACAGAGTTGCTATTTCAGTAGTAACAGAGGAACTGGCATATGCATGTCTCCTGAGAAAATTACATGTGGATTTTTTTGTCATTGATTAAATGCTTTTAGAATCATTTTAGGTGCTTAAGTGACCAATTTTTGTCCATTGTTCAGATAACATTAAATATAATGTTGAATGTAACATTTAATAGGTTGGAACTCAACAGCCTTGTTAAATTACCTCTATTAATGTAGTTGTGTAGGGATAGTAAATGACAAAATGTAATGGCTGGTAAAAAAACATAATCAGATTTTCTTGTATTTCAGATTATGGAGCTCAGTGAGGAGCAGCACATGAAGTTGTTCGCAATGTCTGTTGAGAATGGTAATGATTTGTAAGGCCTTTCAATTTTGCATGCCTCAGGTTCTGCATAGTTATGGAAAATGTGAGGAAAAAGTAGTTCCCTTTGTCGAGGCTACGGTTTGACTTTGGTCTCAAGTAAATAATTTGTGTGTTTGTGTTCGTCCTCTCCTAGCTCTAAAAAATCTGCAAATGATGCAGAAAGAACAGAACCAGAAGAAAGAAGACCGAAAAGGTATCAAAAATTTGCAACACAGCTCTCCAGTGGTGTAAATACTCTCTTGGGGGCAGTGGCAAAAAGATTAGAAGGCAGGATGCCCCTGAAATAATGTGAATTAAATGTAGTCAGGGAAGCTTTACCCTCTTAAGTATATCTAAAGTCAGGGTAGGAAGTGCTGGGGTGGCAGGGCAGAAAAGTGATCAGATCTGTGCTTGGAACCAGGATGTTATGGGCTGAAATTACAGACATGGCACCTCAGCCTCACCCTCACCCTTGAGTGCTTTATTACTATTATAACCAAAACAATTGGCACTTGTCTTTACAGGTAGACCAGACTGTGCCCAATAGCAAAGGCATTCCTGATTTATGCCTCAACTTTTACCAGATATCCACAGTGGCGGGACGCCACTTGTTTTTTTTCATATGAATTTCTCAGATTACCACTGCAATTCACCAATGTCAACAGGCTAACAATCTACAGTGAGTGCAGCATCTCTCCTCCAGCAGGTAATTAACTATTTTTGCTCAACTTTTATCAATGTATTTCAGTCACTGTGAAACAGGAGGTTGAGGATCAGTCTTGCAGTGAGACTTGTACTGAAGAATCCATCCAGGACCCACAGCATATAGACACAGAGCAGGGTAAGCAGTGCCAGGGGTGGCAATGTGGGGTACTGGACTAATAACGAGACTTGAAATCAAATGCAACACATTTTTCCAGCTTCAAATACCAAAGAGACGGCTCCGACTTCAGTGGCTCTACATAAACCTTTCCCGGATCCAAAACCAAAAGAGACTGAGCTGTGTAAGCAAAACTGCGAAGGGACCAAAAGCATGCAGGTTCATGCAGGTGGGGCACCTGTATTACAAATTACAACATAATATTTAACATGAATTCATTCATAAATTAATATTTGGCTTGAAAATTGACTATAAAATGGACCTATTTAATAATATGATAAGAGGCCTTTTAAAAATTATGTTGGCTACTAGCCATTCTTTAAATATAAATCTGGTTTACTCACAATTTGCCATAAATGTGTTTATAATCCTGATGTCACTTCACAGTCCCTGTCAGAGAGAAAGCAGCTTGCAGTCCAGTCATCCTTGAACCACCTGTCACAGAGTGGAAAAGCACAGAGATCAGACAAGGTGGGAATCAAGGCCTGGGAAGAAGCATTGTCTTGAATGCCTTTAAAATATGGAGTTTGAACTAGAAATTTGTTGACTTTCATCTGGTTTTAAGTCTATTCCATCTGCCACCATTTTTCAGCTGCAGTTGAGCAAGACATGGGCAAAGTTCAAGCAGTTCTTGAAGAATCTGAAAGTACCGAAGAAAATACAGGTTAGTGGATCTTCAACTGCGGACTGCTGGTGCATGCTGGAGATGTATTGCAGATGTAGTTTTGCCAGAGACCGTGCTGGTGTTTCCACTGGTAGTGAGACCATCAAAACTCGATAAGTTGGCTATCAAAACATTCTTATCCCCGCAGCAGCTTAGCTGTTAGCTTGCTACCTGGCAGTTGCACTAACCTGCTAGCTGGCTCCTAATTATGCCATTACCATGCCAAAACCTGACATTGGCATTTAGTACCTAGAACTATAATTTTCCTAATCAGAATATATTTCCTAATCAGTATATTTAAAAGCCAAAATATTTACAGTTTTGCATATTGTGAATCTGCCCAAATTATCCTTAGGCTTAATTATGTATTATTCATGTTCTTACGATCTTGTGTTGTTGTTTTGTGCCGCCACAGCTTCCATGTATCCAGAGAAGGTTTGCTATCAAATGACCTCCCGTGTTTCTCTTCAGTTTACCCAAATCGATGCAACTAAGAGGGGTGAGCAGGCAC
Source organism: Albula goreensis (assembly GCA_022829145.1). NCBI lineage: Eukaryota > Metazoa > Chordata > Actinopteri > Albuliformes > Albulidae > Albula > Albula goreensis. The sequence continues at coordinate 17,806,334 of CM040743.1, read as the reverse complement.
ACTATGGATGGGAACATCTTAGGGAGTGACATGATACAAAACATAAGACAATTAAACAATTAGCTGCGCATGTTTGTTTGAGGAATTTATTCTTGTGTTTGTCTTGTCATCAAAGGTAGAAAAACAACCGAAAAATTCCTATTAAGCAAATTTAACTGTTCTTTCACAATGGGGAAGTGCTGTCCATATTTCTAATACATGTATATCTTTAAAGTTTGACCTACAATATGTAATTAGAATTGTGTAAAATGCATTGGGGCATGTTAGAACTCCAGCAGATGTACAACAACAAAAGACACAACAGCCTTTATGCGACTTGTTGTAAATGTATACTTCAGATGATACAACCCAACCTTATATTTTACCCTCCTGATTTGCCAGCATTATATGAATGTGAAATGCCATGAATGATGTCCTGTCTTAATGATTATTTGTGTTTTCCTCACATACAGTGGAAATTCCCCTTGGCGAAAGCCATCTGTCCAAGTTCTTGCTTCCATTCATGACACACAGACCAGAGCCACTTGTTGGTCAGTTCAATTACTCATCTAATGACTTATGTTCACAACCTTCCCGCAAATCATTGTTTAAGCATCCATTTACCTTTCTTGTACTAAAAATCTCATCTATTATGTTCTCCTCCTCACTGTGCTCATAGCCCCATTCATTCATATTAGATATAACACATCGCTGTGATGAAGTTTTGTGTATTTGTTGTAGTTTTTGTAAAAATACGTGTCATTTTGTTTGTGTTAGCTGCCATTACATTTACTGCTGTGTGGTGTACTATGCAGGTCTCCAAGCTGTAGTGGAGTGTCGCAGTTTAAAGCAGCCCACCTTTTACTTCTGCCTAACCTGTGCCAAGAAGATCAACAAGAGCTGTATTTGTAACCACATCATCAGTGACCAACATCAGTATTGCTACATTGTGAGTTTGATTCTGAAAGGACTCAAATAATTGAACCCAGTTCTGAATAAATAATTCACCACTGAGAGATTTATATTCACTCAAACTGAGGCAGAAAGTAAGCTGTTGTTTTATGTGGTTTTGTATGCAAGGTTCTTGGGCTACCCTTTGAAGGATAAAATCCATACAAATTTTTGGAGCACCCTAATACTTCAGTGTATAATAATGCTTCAATGTCACAGTTTCTGTTTTCCCACTGCCTGTAATCTGTGTTGTACATCACCTTGTAAGGGTTCCTGTTCAGCTGAACAAGGTACATTTAAATTGTTCCAGTTAACAGTATTTAGACTCTTGAAGTGAATCCAACCACATCTTTTGTCTCTTAAATTAAGGTGTCTATTGTTTGCAAAGCACTTTGTGCAACATACTTGAAAATTGCTAGATAGATACATTAATACAGTGTCTAATAAGATGTCCTAACTGGGTTGTTCATTTCTCATGAAGGGTGTTGCTTGTGCATCTACAGGACTCCCAGTACCCTGATCTCATCCCTGATTGGCAGAAGAACCCCATTGATGTGGCAATGAGGGTGGAAGCTTATGAGAAGATATGGGATGTCCAGGTAATTGTTGATTGAAGAGGGTTTTGTGGTTTTTATAGCCATTCGCACTCAAGCCATGCCGTTCACCTCACCCACAGGCGCACCCCTCACTCCTTCAATCTACCTCCACTCTGGCTGGTTTATCTATACCTGGTGTGGTTGCCAGGCTTAAGGCCCATTGGAAAAAAGTAGGCTGAAGCTTATTTTAAGATGCCTATAGAACTCCAGATGCAGAGGGCAGAAAATGTTATGTAATGGTCTTTTTCACTCTGTAACCCACACATACACTCAGTCTCTGTCTCTCCCTCTTTTTTTGACATTAGGTCATGAAGCTGGATCTGAAGCTCTATGAACAAGTTGCCTCAGCTCCCTTTAACATGGGCAAGTTTCTCTTTTGACAATGCCTAATTTTTTTCTGATGGTGAATTGCATTGAGTGTTACCTTTTCTACAATGCCAAATGAAACCATTTGCTGAATGTATCTAAATGGAAGTCTCTACTTTTCCATCCAGCCTTGAATCTGTTGCAGAAGATCCAAAGAGAACAGAGGCACCATCAGCCCCTCATGACACGTGGACATAGACCGAGTGAGTTCATGAACCATTAAAACCTAATTTGTAGTTTGTGAGTGAACTAACATTGCTTGGCTCACACATGGGTAGTGACACCATGTGATATTTTTGTTTATTCAGGGCGTTCACTTCAGGTTTTGGTACTTAGCTCAAAGTTTCATGTCATCAAGCTGAACTGGCTTGGTGAATGTTTGTTCAGCTAGTGGCAGGTGGTGGGGTTGGGGGCTGGTTGTTTGCAGGAGGCCTTTCATCCTGCCAAGTTCAGGTAAACAGTCTATGCAATGCAGCATGGTGAACAGGCAGCATGTGTTACCTTCTTGTGCAAAAATGAAGATCCAAAGTGGGAAATCAACTCTTGCTATAATTCACACAATTATCTGGCTCTACCATCAAACTAGCTTCATGGGTGATATTGACATGGGTGATGTGTACATTTCATATGATAATGTTGAAGGGAAACAGTTATATCATGTGTGGTAATTATGAAACACTTTCACATCTTGTTTTTCTGTGCTCACTCAGTCTATTTCAGTGAGAAGAGGTTTCAGAGTCCTGGTGCCCCACAGGAACCATATCAGGAACTGGTAGAGAGACAAAGGGGTGAGAGAATCTGCTGAAGTAAAACATCTTCCCTGTGTAACAAAACCTGTACAGCCTGTGACAAGGTAAGTGGGTGGCCTGTGTTAACCTTCACACCCACCTCTTTGTATTTCCCAGTCAGTCATGGAGAGCACGGTGTAGGAAATGGAGCAGCTCAACAAGAACCCAGGACTCAGTTTGAAAAACCCCACCAGAGTAAAGGTGGGTGACATCTAATGATCTGGTCAAGGACAACAGTCAGCTGTCAGGACTGAGGCGGCAAATTGAATTAACAAAGAGATATTGTTGTTGGCTTGATTTTGAATGACATTGACATCTCCAAGGTCCATTTGTGGGCCATGAATTTACTCGAGCTTTTGGCTTGAGCTGGATGGCCTGGTGGTGGAAATGTGGCTGATAAGGTAACCAGAAATTAGTATAAAAATGTTTGACTGTTTTAAAAGCCTTGTTTCCAAATGTTTGCAAAGGTGTATTAACTTTTGTAAAGGAGGAAAACTGCATTTTTGACCAGTTATTTAACATTGTTTTAAAGACATCAGCTGTGTCCACCTGTTGTTGCTGTTTTGGAATGGTTATAGAATTTTCAATGGTATGCTGCAGTACATAGATTTGAATCCTTACACTTTAGAAATTAAATGTTTTAAAGTATTGTTTTCATTATTAGTAATTTCAGTACTAAAAACAGGCATATTGGAACAATTGAATTGTAAACGTTGTGTCTGTACAGCCCCAAGCCCACCCCATCCAGTCCTGACTTGTATATCACAGTCAGTATCTCTTGTAAAATGCTGTCTGTAGCCATGCAATAGCATTAAAACTTAATCATTTCAACCAATTTGTTACTGCTTGTTTAGAGGCCATTCAACATCAAGGCACTCCACCTAGTCCAGAGCAGGAAGCAGACTGCACAGTGTTTAAGCGGAGCTTGTCTGTATGGTTGAGAAGTGTTGATACTAAATGTTGATACTTGAAGTTGTTGATGAGCATGATGACTTGTGGCTATTTGCTGTTGGCTGTTGTCCAACCATAACTTTCCTCAATTTCCTTGATAATTGAACTGTTTCTGGGACCTTTATATATGCCACTGTTTAAATTCCATAAGATAAGATTAAAGGGAAGCAGTGATACAATTCATGTTTTCTCATCTTCACTCAGTCTGCGTTGGTGAGAAGCGGATTCAGGGTCTTGGTGCCCCACAGGAAGCATATCAGGATCTGAAAGTGGTAGAGCGGCAGAGGGGTGAGAGAAGCTCCTGAATTTAAAATGTCTTCCCTGTCGAATTCAACATGCGTTGTCTTTGACAGGGTAAAATAAGTGGGTGGCATTGGTTATCCTTCAAATTCACCCCATTTTTGTATTTTCCAGTCACTAACAGAGAGGACATAATAGAAAATGGAAGAATACAACAAGCACCTATGGCACAATCTCAGAAAGCTGACCAGACTAAAGGTGGGTGACATCTGACAACCCTTTTAAGGGTGACACCCAGCTGTGAGCACTGAGGTGACAATGAATTCCAATAGTGGCCTCCAGTAGGCATCTAATCAGTGCATTTAAAAACGTGTTACAGGAGTATGCAGATGCAGGTCTATTCAAACAGCTAATCAGCTACCTACTTTTCCTTCATTCTGCCTCAGCTTTCTTGATCTATTTGAGTGGGTTTGGAATACTTCATGAATAACATGCAGTTTTTTGCTCTGTATTTCTTGAAGTGGAAGCTGAGCTGGCAAAGGTATCTCCATGGGAACCCTGGCCAATTAAGAAAGGCACAGAGACAGACAGGGGTAAGGGGAGTGATTATGTTAAGTGGGGTTCTGATAACCACAGGTCATTCATGTGAGGACGGTGGTGTCCATTTTGTTGTTTGTGCTTGGAAATCTAGGGTAGTGAACATCTCGACTGTATATGCCTGATTTTCTGGTTTGGTTTTGTTTTTTTTTGTTTTTTTTAAACACATGCTACTTAAAGGTGACTTCAAATTAGTTGCATGTTATTACATGTTGTCATTTCATACAAACATGCATTTATTTCACAATGTGCAATGGAAACACCCCAACCAGAATTTGAGTGGGCCACTACTCTAATTTTGGGGGGAAACCCAGGTAGTTACTGGCTGGAGTGAGCCTTTAGGAGTAGATCTCATTGTTTCACAGGCGTTGTTGAGCGAGTGAACCGGCCCTCTGTGGACCTGCGGGCATATGTGGCGGACCCTCAGAGGAATGAGCCAGTGGTCGGTAAGTGTACAGCGTACAATCACTGTGCTGTAATGTCATGCCTCTTACCTTTGTTTCCATTACCATGTCATACTGCATGTCAAGGACCATGTGCATAAAACATGTTGTTGGATTAGAAAATGTGGTGTATGTTGAGCATTATGCATTACTCTGCATGTAGGTCTGAGTGCACTAATTGAGTGCTGCAGTGAAAAGCAGCCACCTCTCCACCTGTGTGTTGCCTGCTCCACCCATCTGAACAAGACACCCGCCATCTTTCACATCATCAGCAATAAGCACCGCCTCTCTTACCTGGTAAGCAGGTGGTGTCAGGGGCAGCTGAGCATGCATGTGGGATCTTTGTTGTGTCTTTGCCAGCCCTGGCTTCCGTTCCTTAAATTCCAGCCCACAGTATGTGTATTTGTGCATTCTTATGTGAGTGGTTGTGTGCTTTCCTCAGAGTGTACATGATTATAATCTTTGTTTTTGACCGTAGCGGAAAAGACGTCCAGATCTCTTCATGGACTGGAACAATTCTCAGGACCCAGCCAAGATGTCAAGCTGCCTCATAACAATGGCAAGAGAGGTGGAGCGTGAGGAGAATGGCAGTCTCGGAGACATCCAGGTACCAGACTTTTCAGAGTTTTTCTGGGTTTCGCTTGAACACACACTTAATTGAGTTAACATGCCAAGTAATCATGCCAAGGACTTTCTTGGTCACTATAAAGTCTTGAGAATGTAATGAATGGCAAGTAATGAACTAATTGTTTATTGTGTGTTCCCACCAAAGGTCGTGTCCCTTGATTCAAGAACATACACAGAAGTGAAATCAATGCCATTTGACAAAGGTATGCTTCAAGTCTTTGGGGTAAAAACCAAGTTATCTGAGGCGACAACATATAATGGAAGTCTTTTTTTGAAGTCTTTAATTTTTAACAATCAGTATCAAAAGTTATAAGTATTTTACACACATCAAATTCATGATATCAACTGCATAATTTACACCCTGAAGTGTGGGAGAAAAGTAGTATTTTTGTCCCATTTTTCCTGTGCTGTGTTTTTGCATCTGATTGTCTGGTTAACTGGAAGTTATCTGAGCAAATTTCCCAGAACACAACAATGTATACAAACCAAAAACAGAATGTTTTGACTGTTTATTTGTGTGTTCTCACCTTATTGCAGCCCTGAACCTGCTGCAGCCAATCTATAAAGAGCAGAGGCAGAGTGACCTTCAACTCTGCATGACCCCTGAGCATAGGCTGGGTGAGTGCCTGCCATTTCCAATATTTTCCCGCAAATATTTTCCAGAAATTTGAGGTATATAAACAGTTGGATGGGATGAGCCCAGCTGACCAAGACCAAATTCACACTGTTTACCAGCTGTGGTGTTGTCAGGTGAAGGGAGAATTAAAGTTAGCAGGATTTGTGCCTTATCTCACATTGGCCTCCTCCAGTGTTATCTGCACAAGTTCACTGTGGAGTTAAAAGGTAGTGCCTGACATCTCCCATTTCAGTGGAGAGTGAGTCCCTGTCTCCCAAATAGACAGTGGAGGTTTCGGTGAATACCTCACCTAAAAAATGCAATTGTTAATGCCAGATTTGGAGAGAAAACATGTAAATTGGAAATATGTTAAATTGTGTTTGAAGAGTACCTAAAGTACTCCTTCCTCTGTGTTTCTCAGCCACTTTGAAACAGGAGAAGATGGAGAGTGAAGAATATCCTGAAGAACCCATTCCAGATCCACTGAACACTGAAGCAGAATATGGTAATGGGTGCTCATTGCAATATGATGAGGAAATGAAACTAAACCCATAACCAACATAGCCAGTTGTGCATTTAAATTTCAAATGGGGTACTGATGCTGTACCCTTGAGATCTACTTAATCTGAGTTCAGTTCATACACATGCATAGATAATGAATGCCTCATGCATCCTGCTGCAAAATATCCACAGTGCGCAGCTGTTTACTGCAAAAAGACCAGAAGCAGCAGGTGTTGGCACACACATGTACTGTAAGTTCATTTTTCATTAGCCTGCACCCTCCAGAATTGAGGGTTTTGCCATGATGTGCCGGACATTCCAGACTGGAAAAATAAACAAAAACAGGGTAAAAGTGTGTAAGGTTTAAGCAAATCAGTGTATGAACCACTATTGTCCACTGCAGACAAATGTGATTGGTTTAATTCTAGTGTAATGGTAGAAAAATGGTGGCTTTTCCTATTGAAGTGTTACAGATGCCTCCCAATGCTTTCATAGAATACAGTTCTACGTCTCTCAGTAAAAAGACTGTGTAATGTCTTTTTTTTTTTTTTTTTTGCAGAGCTAAACGATTAGCATCTTTTTCTAAACGCATGTTTTTCTCCTCTTCACATGCACAATAACAGGCAGAGCGGGTGAAGACAAGCCGATTCGCCAGGAGTATCAGCTGGGGTTAGGGATAAAGACGCCAGTGATTGGTGAGAGCCAGCTTACGGCAGAATGTGATCATTTCACAGCTGTCTGTGGCATCGAGTGTGCAGTTTTTGAAATGCAGTGTTTTTCTAGAGTGTGGTGACTTGAGTGCATTTTGGTTTACAATATGCTTTGATAGTTAGTTTTCTTTCCTGATACTCTATCCCCTCCTCTGCTATGGTAAGTCCTGTAGTTTTTCTGTGTGTATTTGTTCATGTTTCAGTTCCTACAGGGTTTAAGCTTTGCAGAACTGGTCTGTAGTCAGGATATGTATTGCTCAGTGGAAATACTGCCAATGTTAGCACTGAAAAATATCACAGAATGTCTCCGATGTAAAATTGATAATTAACTTTTTTCCTTTTTGCTCTGGCAGTTGACTGTGACCCCTTTGGTTTTAAATTGTGTAGGTTTACGTCTGGTGATTGAGTGCCGCAGTCTGGAAGGATGGCCACCTCCTTTCTACCTCTGCCAAGCCTGTTCGGTCAAGCTGACTGATGAACAGTCAATCAACAAACACCTCACCACTTTACAGCATCTTTACTTATACATTGTGAGTGGGTGTTAGGTTCTTTCCCTGACACTTGTGGGCTTATCTTTTGCATTCTGCTGTTGTCAGGTAGCATAGGAAAAAATGATCAAGTCAGTGAGTAAACCAATCAAAGGTCAGAGGACACTGGCTAACGTTGAACAGCTTGACACTTTGCATATAATTTGTATTGTCGCTCACTGTGTAATGTGACTGGCAAGGCAAACACAAGGAGGGTGCAACACATGTAAAAAACAAAACAACACATGTACACATAAGAAAAAAAGATGACACACACAGGTATATTGTTGGGGGGGGGGGGTGAGGGAATTATCTGGGGCTACACTAAATTCTATGGCCCTACACTGTTAATGGTATGTATATGTCACAATTTCCAGAAATCCTGTCACTCCAGCCATTTAGAAATGGAAAAGAAAGCAGGCCAATTGGACTGTGGATTGACTGACCTGATCCAGTCTGTGGCAAAGAAGATAGAGGAGGAGGAGGGCAGTGGCTGTTTCCAGGTAACCCTGGAGTAGAGGTTATACTAGCTCACATAGGTGACCCTGGAGTAGAGGTTATACTAGCTCACGTAGGTTTTGTGCAGGGAAAGTGATCTCTGACTTTAATTTTGAGATGTAACTGTAACAGTTCATGTTTTTTGCAAAGAAATTATGAATATCAGAGGAAACCCAAGGTGGTGTTGAGGAAAAAGCTCCAGAGAGCTGTCATTAAAGCTTCTGCTTGCCACAGATAAGATTAAGATAAAACAGTAAGATCTTTCCATAGTCCTATGGCTACAATAATTTTCACTGATGTAGTGTATTCTGTTTGTTTTCTGTTATGCCTTTTTTGCCATATGCATGGTTGTCAGTTAAGGACAAGCAAGGAGCTTGTCTTTTTGTCTTCACTGCAACTTGCTGCGCAGCAGCAAGCAGCAAGTCAAGTTAGCTGTCAGGATTTGATTAAAAGACGGGATTGCCTTTCACAACACCACCTCTCAAGCAACATGATTGGCTAACCATAGTGAAGAATTCTTTGTTTATGGGATCGTGGATCCTATTGACTGCCAACTTTATAAAGGTTTTAAAGAAAATTTGACAATTATGTAATATAAAAATGTAACATACTGCAGCAAATCTTTGTGTTCTTGAGTAAACACTTATTTTGTTTTCCTTATAGATTATGAATATGTCAGAAGGTGTCTATGAAAGTCTAAAGCAAGGGGATTATGGATACTGTGAGTATTGCAAGCTAAACCTAAAACAATCGTTATGAAAATTATATAAATTCACCTTCCCAGAATGCCATTATGACACGTTGAGTACATTATTTAAGCTGCTTCAGACTGACGCATGTGTGTTGCTGTGTTCTGTATCTGGAGCAGAAAACTTGTACAGTATAAACTGATATGGGGTGATTTGTTTGCCCCTTTTATTTGGCTTGAAGGTATTAAGATGTTGAAAGGATGCAACAGTGTGGAGGAGAGACAGACCTACAGCAAACAAACCGATGGGAACATTACCCAGGAAACAGGTTTGTGTGTGTCAATGGTTAAGTATTTATGATGCACAAACAAAACTAACCAAATAAAAGGACTGGAGCCAATGAATTTGTTACTGTATGAGAGGCTGTCTGCATTTCTGAGTACTTTTCTTTCCTCTTACTATACGTTATAATTTAATATCAATGGATAGAAGTGTATGTTAATAGAAACTGAAGCCTGTGAACGAGAATGAAGGAGAAGTAAAAGACAGACTAAAATTTGCTTCATTTATAAAGCCTAACCTCCAGACACAGATGGTACAATTTGCTTTGCATCAGTTCCAGGTTGAATCTTTGTGCTGAAAAAATGTTTATGAAGAATAATTTGATTGTTGTAATCCTCAGCAGTCTCTCTGCTATACCTCTCAGCCCCCAGTGGTCCAGGTTCCAAGACTCTGCCAATCAGTCACCTTCCTGCCAAAATAAGAACCCAGGAAATAGCCTATCAATGCCAGCAGCCAGACCTTTTGGTGCCTCTGAGGGATGTGACCATCCGCAACCCCTCAACCGCCACAGGCTGTCCCGTTCCTGAGCCGTTTGCCCCACATCGACCGGACCAAGGTGAGCCCTGGTCAAGGACCTCTGGCCACCTTTCACTCAGCCCAGCTGGGCCCACCCACAACCTCTGTGACACCCTGTCCCACCATCCACCTGCAGCTCCTGGGCTTGCCAAAGCAAAAGCGGCCAGTGGACACCACCCCTCTCAGGCAGCTGGCTCCTCCAGGGCTGCCTGTGCCAGAAGGTCTGTCACCATCGACTGTGGCCTTCAGGGGGAGCGGATAGCCACAGTCAGGCTTCTACACTCCTCAGCAGCTGTCCAGAGGCTCAGCACAGCAGTGGCTGGGAAAAGAAAGCACAACAGTGAGGGACAGGAGGGCGAGGGCCCATGGAATTATGAAAACCGTCAGTTCACTTCTGCCCCCCAAAAGAGGAGTGCTTCACAGGCAAAACAGAACTGTGGGGTTCCCGTCAAAAGAGAGAGCACCTCAGACTTCCATCAGTTAAACAAGGGCCCCCACCCTGCTGAAATACGCAGGGCCTCAGTGGGCCATCCTGGCAACATATTCATTGATCCATCAAGTGTGGCACCAAAATCATCATCCTGTGGGGGCCTGGAGGGAGGTGCAAGGAAACCGGCCCCCTTGCAGCCTGCAGTACGTGATGCGGTGCGTAATTCAGGTGACCAGAGCAGGAGCAAGTACCTGACCAAAGACCGGAGGTCTGAAGGAGGCCCCAACAGGACTGTCATCTCCCCGGCCTCCTCCACTAATGTGGCCCAATCCGCCCACCATGCTACTGTTGTTTGTTCGATGACTACAGCTGGAGTCCCTCAGACAGTATCCCTTATGGGGGGTAAGCTCCATCAGAGCTCCAGCTTGCCACACAAACGAATGGATGACACTGCTATTGATGCTATCATCAGGAGTCTCTCAAAGTAAGCTGGCAAAGTTGTACTGCTGTCTCTCGTCCTGTATATCCCACAGTGTGTATGTCATTATTAGACCTTTTTAGTTGTGAATAGTTCCGTTTGTTGGAATGATCTGGGATTTACACATGCCCAGCCTATGAAGATCCTGATCTGGACTGAAACAGTATCAGCTCATATGTTGTTGATCCTGATTATTCATAATCCACTGTTGCTGTTGTATGTTCCATTTAACTTACAAGTGTAATGCTTGTCAATATCAAAATATGGCATGGCCCTGAATAATGTATATTATCATTGGATTATCTCTAACTGTTTAACCACACCTGAGCCATGAGTTTCCCTGTTTATCCTTTATCACCTCATCATTCTCTCCATGTCACAGCTCTGATTCTCCCCCAGCAAAGATCCCAGGGATAGACCATGATGACTCACAGCTGGTGAGTTACTGAACATGTTTCAGCTGGTAGGCTTACAGAGGTCCATTCTGGGGCTTGTTTCGATTGGCAGACTAAATGCAGACTCTAAAGCATAGGTTCCTAAACTGGTTGCTGTGAAACCTCTGTTAAATCAGCTACCATCTGTCACATAAAAAAGCTACAGTTAAAATATGTATCTGTGTTGCCTGAATAGTTTTGTTCTGATGGTTGTTTGTGCTGTTTTCTTAACTGTCAGTTTTTTTTTTTTTTTTTTTTTTTTTTTTTAAATATATATATAATTCATAGACTCTGTCGGGGTGCATAGGTTTAGTAGGTTTGCTAACATGTTTTGAAGACCAGAATCCTTGAGTTCACTCCATGGGTTTGACTGTTAGCATTGTTTTTACATGTCAGTTGTTTACCTTCCCAGAGCCCTGCGGAGAGATTACTCACCAACTGGAAGGCAATAACTGGAATAGAGGTGCGTCCTGTTTGAATTATACATCACCCATCATTTCTCAAAACAATCTTTTTATGTGATTTTAATCTCCACCCACATTGCCCACCATTACATATGTACTCTGAAAGTGTTACCACACTTTTTGCATGTTCCTTGTCATAGTGGGTGATCAGAGAAATGTCACACCAAAATGTATCATTCAGCACTTCTATTTAACAAGTGGTAAATAAGATGATGCGCCGTATATGTTCTACGTGAGAACAGTAAGCAGTCTATTCTCTTCATGGGTTCAGACCAAATTGGCAGCTCGGGACATAATGTGAAATATGGAAAATAGAGTATGAACATAAATGTATTCATGAAGCAGATTGTAGTGGATTCATGAGGCAGTACATTCTAGTGGATGCATGGTGCTTGCCTCATTGTCTGTGAAGCAATCTGGTGTGTGTCTCTGAATCTCCAGGGAAGGTTGTGAAAGCTGGGAGCAGCAATTGGAGCTGTCTCAGACACAGATGCTTGAAGACCATCAATGTTTCCACAGTGCTGAGTCCGTGTGCAGGCCCTCAAATCCCCAACACTCACCCAGAAACATTTGTTCCTCCACCTCATTGTGCCTGCTGTATTGCTCAAAGCCGACAAACCTTGAATGTGTGCTGTACATGGGTTTTTTTGAAGGCACAGGTTTTGTACAAAAAAAAAAAAACTTTCATTTTGTCAATTTCCTCGTCGTGACAAGTGTGGTTTTCTATTTTTAGATACTTTTTTTTTTTTTTTTTTTAGTGATTCAGTCCAAGTGAGTTTTTTCTCTTACATTTTAAAAGTACATTTGTTATTTCTGTAAACTGCATTTGTGAACTTGAACGATTTATCTCCAAAATAAATGTTTTGATAAACTTGGCAATGCCTTGACCTTGAATTGTGCTTAAATATCTGATCCTTAGTTTCCAGGCGTAGTTCAGCAAGCTTCAACATGAACAATATAAACACGCATGAATATTCAGATGTTGTGATCATAAGTAAATGGTATACAGAACCTCTCTGTCCACTGTTTTGAAAATGTTAATTAATGGTAACAGGAGAGCCAGGGTTCATACATGCCATGAATCAGTGGTTGAATCACATCCAGTCATTCCAGTCAAATACTTCACTCTTTATTAGTTGAAAATTAATAAATTTATAATAAAGTTGAAATGGTATGAATCCCAGAAACCAACTTGGCGCTCCCCTGCTGAAAGTTAACTGTGATACTGATAGAAAAGGTCAAATAGGGTAAACGATTATGATTCTGTTAACACTCTTTGGAGATGATTTCAGATGCAGTCAAGTGTATGATGTTGAAATTCATTTCCACAGAGATTACATATCACTTTTTTTTTTTTTTTTTTCCTCTTGAGCCTTCTGAGATGTTGGCTCAAACATGTCTGTATAAACTATAACAGGTCCTGTCCTGATTAGGGCAAGTGTTTCCACAGGCGCCGCTGTGGATAAATTCCCAGTTTTTAGATAATGACAGAATGTGCATTTTTGGTAGATTCACATTTTTGGTTTGTGGCAAAAAAAAGCAGGGCACTCAGTTGACATGATTAACAGACATGGAGCAAATTTTGCCTCAAAATATTGAAAAGTAGCTGAACCAGGGCCTTGGGAGTAGTATATCTAGCTATAGCCTAAGCACTCATTTTCTAGGAATGGGAGGGGGAATCCCTGCATGGAGTCAACACTTGCACTGCATTGCAGTGTGGCCTGCACACTTGAAAGCCTAATCTCCAAAAGCATGTAGGTGCAAAGGGCTCTCTAATTCTCTGTGCTAATGCAATAAAAGGCTTAAAAAAAAGTGAGCAGTGGGAGGCAGAGCCACTTATGAAAGGCTATAATGCGGGCTGACTCATCCCCTGGGACTCATTTCCAGTGCCTGTGGTGTGTGTGTGACTGAAAACCACTTCCTGTGTTCCTTATAGAAACAGATGAGCTTTTGAGCATTGAAACCTAGACTTCCTCTTAAGTCAACATGTAATGTTTTAAGTAATTGCTTAAATCTAGCTTAATTTGTGGTGAAATAATTTTGACCTATGCCTCAAATTAGCTGTTTTTGTGACTGTATTGCTCCTGCAATTTGAGCAACACCCATTAGCCATCTCTTTCACATATAAAACTGCAAGTTGGGCACACCCCATCAGCTCATCTGGTAGTGCGCTTGCCACATAAGGCCAAGGCCTTACAGCAGCAGCCTGGGCTCAGATCCAGCCCAGGCACCCTGCTCCATGTCATCCCCCTGTCTCTCCCTGTCCACTATCACCATCAAATAAAAAGTGAAAAATGCAAAAAAATCTTATCTTTAAAAAAAAAAAAAAACAACTGCAAATTGTCAGACCACTTTTGTAACTGAAACATGCTGCTGTGTGGCATTAGACTTCATATGACTAACCTGTGTAGCTGCCTTTTGTGATTTAGTCACTTTTTCCCTACCCCCACTGTGTCTTCTATGATCTCACAACATTGTCTGTGCTCCACTCCCAGGACTGAGTTCTATAGCAGAGTTGTGGATTTTCAGTCTCCCAGCATTTTACCCCTCTGTGCTGCCTGTTCTGCTAGGATCTTAAGGAAGAGGGTCATCCAGGGCCATATGTATGAAACACCATATTGCTTACAAATACATTGACTTGGCCAAGTCAATGGTATGGACTACTTTTTTGTGAGGTTTGTTCTCATTCACCTGAAAACATAGAGAGGACTAACTGCTGTAATGATTCCCCCCCCCACCATTAACATATTGCCTATGCTGTCAGGGTAAGTCACCACATGATCAGTTCCCACATCTTGTAGGCCCCCAGCTGGCCAGCAGAGGCTGCTGGAGAACAAAGACACCAAGGATTTTAATTCTCACAGTGGAGGCAGCTTTGCCTTGCCAATGTTTACCTTCTCAAACATCCAGCTGCAGAAACCATAACTGCACCACAAACACACACTATTCTGTTTTTGGCAAACCATTGCTCTGGTCAAGATCAGGGGAGGTTAACCTCATCCAGGAAGCACCTATGTTGGTGCTGGCTGTTTAAGCCAAGTACTGAACTAACTTATTCAATTAATCAATTAATTATAGTCCTCATTCAATGGCTTAATTATATAATGAAAGAATCTTAGTTATTGGCTGGAATATAATCCTGCACCCACACCAGATTCTCTCAGATCAGAGGTAAAAACCGATGACTGGCTGAATCTGGTTGCTGGTCACTTGAAAAAACATCTGCTCTCTATATATCTCTTCTGGGCCAGGGCTGAATAGCCATGGATAGCCTCAGGGTTGAATAGCTCTGCAGACAGTGGCTATACAGCTGAGTTTGTGTCATGCACTGTTAAAAGACACTATGATTGTCAGCACACTCTTCAGAGGAGAGTCCGTGCCTGTCTGTGCTCTCCCAAATTGACAGGCCAATGAATTTCATTGGGCAGTCCAAAAAGGCATTAAATGATAGATATATAACCTCACAGGCAGTGTGTCTGTCTAGAAACAAGGAGCCCTGCAAATACTGTATGCCTATACAATCAGGTCTTTGGGGTGCTTTCCTGCACAATGAGATGGACTGTTCATGTTATGTGACATAACAGTATGCTGAGTAAATTTGTGTGTGCATGTTTATGTGCATCTTCATGTCCTTTTGCAGGAATTTCATCATACAGATGTCCTATAGGGTGTGCTGAGAATGCTAAAATGACTGTGTATTCAGTATTGAGAGAGGAAGGCAAAGGGGATGCCCAGGTGTTATGGTTCTGCTTTTCATGTTTCATTTTACACCGTAAACAGGAGAGATACAAGTGATAAAGAGAGAAGGCCTGCACACAAAAATGATTTATCTGTGTAACAATAATTACTGTTCAAATAACTTGGTAACAATAGGTAGATTTGAAATATATGTGTACACATGAATGTTTATAAATGTGTGTGTTTATATGCACACAACGCATGTGATTCTGTGTCTTGAATCTGAATCAGTTAATGCTGGAACAATGAGGTTTCGTGAACTGTATAATGTGTGCCTCTTTATAGTTAGGTGTTTAGTTGCATTTACCATCAACAGCTTTCATAGTGTTCCTCTATCACTATTATTTTCTACAGGTGCATAAGCACATAAGTCACATAAACAAGTTTAAACTGAGTAAAATTAAAAGGAAGCATGTCTGCTCACATTGTAGATGAAAGAGTAGATGGTACAGGTTCACCACCATCTAAGTGAAATGAGGAACTTACCACTCAAAACGGATGCTTTGTGGAAATGTGTGTCACAGCATGATGCACGCCTACTGGCAGTTATGCCAGTTGATGTTCTCAGTGACCTATGAGAGGGCAACGCTTCACATGCAAACTGCAGATTCCGTTATATAAAGGTAAAAGGTTAAAAGCTGCACATAACAATTTGAAATATTTGTCAATAAGCCTCATAACAAGTACACCTTACTGTCTGGGATATCTCCACAGTGAAAATTATTGACAAGTCCAAACACTTTGCAACAAAGAGGTGTGATAAAGATGAAGAAATGTATGTTTAATAAGGTTTAGTTTATTTCTCAAGTTCGCCTATTACCATTTTTTTCATGGATAAGTATTTCATATTGGCATAATGTGCACCACACTGTGGTCAAGTTCTCTGTTCCAAATAAATTATGCATTCAGAAATATTTTCTAATTTCTGTATGTCTATCCCGTATTAATACCCTGGAATGTACAGATTTCAGGAATTATTTAAATACAGAGAGTCCACACAGTCACTGGTTTGAATGATATAAAGGGAGTGGGCGTTCTGCACATCATTGAATCGTGCTATACACAATAGTCTTTCTATTGTATAAATGCAGCCAATATAATGTTTTCCCAGGGACAATAAAAGTATTCAATCTAGACAACCGTCGCTATTCGTAGCCAAGTTGCGGGCTTAGGCTTTGTCCTTTGTTTCATGCCATCAAAAATACAGAATGTGTACTATGGCTCTTACCCAATTGAAAAGGGAATTAAGTTTTCTTGCTTTCAAACCATCCTCCATGTTTCTTTCTATCACACAACATTGTTTTCAGCTTTTACATTTTGTGAATTTGAGGGAAATATCGTAATACTTATTAAACGGTTATTAGCTTCTTCCAGTTGGAAACTTGTGCATTAACCATTCCTGAGTTCAAATCTAATATTAGCCTACTTTAAGATGTTTTTATTTGCTCGCATTAATGTGGTAGCAGAAGTAGCTATTTTACAGTCGTAGCAATTTTTACATTTTTATTACCAATAACAAGTAATACACAATGCTTCTTGGATTACCTACTCTCAACAGATGCCTGTGAGAAAACAAATTCTGTGCAGTTAATCGAGTCCCGCCCTCTACCTGGGGAAATGGTGGAGCACGCTTTGAGAAATGCGACGTAATTGCTCGAAATAGCAATTGAGTAAGCTAATAAACAAGGTGGTTTTTTAACCCCCCAAAAAATTGAGTTGGGGAGAAAACGTGCAATGCTTCATTTCTTTGTACCGTCAAAACAGGAATATTGAATGCGGAATTATGACAAACAACGGTTGTTGTTTGTCATAATTTCCACATGCATCATTTTAGAAACTAGCACGTCCGTTGGGGAATTCTAAAATCTAAGCCGAGAACGACTTTCCCTTTCGAACTAGTCGGTTCTAGTAACTTTTTCGTGCGTTCTTTATTGTTTTTGAGTTTCCTTTGCACAAACACAAAACTATTCACTTACACACGAATGAATATAACAGCTGATTTATTTTATCTGTAATGGCTGTTGATTACTACATTAGTGGTTTTGTTAGCGCTACGATTAATTTGGTAGTTTTTTCTCCACCGGTATACATTTCATACACTGTAACGGCACATTCAATATCCCATAGCTAGACAGAAGTGAATTCTTAGTATCCGTTAACTGATGTCAGAATTTAATAATGTATTTAATAATTGTTTGTAATAATTTTCAAACAAAGCAGAGGTATGATGTCTAATTGTTATTAAAATGTAATTCGGTAATGTATAAAAATACGTGAGGTAGTGATACATGACATAAGAGGTATATTAAAACTATTTTAAAATATTGATGCATTGGTATGTGTGTCGCATACGATCAAGGCGAGCCTGACTAGTATTCTGCACCAAACCTGTGGGTGAACTCCTACTCTAACTCCTCTTGGCTGTAACTGGACGGGTAGAGCATACAGTACAAAAAAACTATATTGTCGTAATAAAGAATGAACTTCCACTCATCCCTCACCCCCAGCCAGGACCAGACTGATAATGATCAAATTCACATGACGCCAGCAGGCTGAAACTAAAGCAAAAGGATTTTTAGGGGAATTACAGGGTACACACTTGACCATGCGGTGCTTTCATGCGGTTGGACCTTACTACACAGAAAACAGTACAGACATCAAAGAAGAGGGATGTGGGGGTAGGGGCACTATGGGGAATGAGGATTTCCGCTCTCAGCAACCAATCCCTGATCGGACATAAAATGCTAGATGAGTTATGCTTGGTTCACAATAATTTGTAGGCAACTATTCTCAGACCAGAGAATGAAAGAACAGTTGGGTAGTTAATAATGGCATGCCCAATACACTGTGTATTTACATGCACATTAAGAAATTTAGGACTCATCCACAGCAACGGACAAAAGCACACAAAACAAGCCACATATACACAAATGTAGATCAATGCTTGAACAGGTAATTCTGATTACTGTATCAAAGATATTCTGTCAATAACCACACTGATACATGTTACCATATGATTATGCCTTTATTACACTGCTAACCAAAAATAAATTAAGTGATAAAAGTAGAGAATGAACTGACTGTGAGCTTTGTTGGGGCTCACATAGTAACGGAACATGCTGGTGCAATATTTATTCCGTACCTGAGTGTTCATGGCCCAGGCATGCTGCTCCTGGCTATGACTAGAGATTCACTTTGGCCGTGTGGCCTCACTGCAAAACTCGTCAGTCTCCGTTATGGCAAAGGCACTCGTGATTTTTTAAGCGTTACATCCGCAGCATGAGATGTGAATGATTGTGTGAAGTCCTTCCTGTGCCTGAGGGGGAGGTTTGTGGAGGATGGTACACTTGACACAATGGACAGTGATGGGGGGGAAATGAAATAAAATACTTTCACACTGAATTATCGGCCACATTGTAGTCCTTTGCAGACCAATGGGGCTAATTTATTATAAATTTGTAAATGATTATGAGAAAACATGCGTAGTGCTATTCAAAGTTATCTTGTACTGCCAAAATCTACTGTTGCTACATAGTCACCTAGCTGTTCCATTATTCTGTTGTAAGTGTTGTCTCTTGCTCTGTCTATTGAATAGATCTAGCTGATGACATCCAAATGATCTCACCAAATCGCAGGAAGTTCCTTATCTTCTGCTTGTCTTGAGTACATTTTTTACTTTTTACTCCAGTAAAAAGACTCCAATAAAGATAACCCCAGTTATCTCCATTAAGAAGAAGAAGTGTCCTTCTTTCCAGGTTCTCTGGGAGACTTGATGTTGGTACAATAAGCTTGGATTTTTTTTGTTATATGCTTTGTTATATCTGTATATTCACAAAATCATCTAGATAGCTGTCATTCATGCTATACTAGCCAATATACCTTAAAACAGGCAGGTCAATGTAAGCTAACATACTGTTTGCTGTACCATATCAAATAAAGCATCCCAAATTTCAGTTTAAGCAGCTGTCTGTACATTTCTTAGCCCTTATCATTGAGCACAGCTGTGGCACTGCTGTATTCCCAGGAGGGACTGATTCTTTCTCTCTGAGTAATACATTCTGACAGGTCTTAAATGACCTGTAATACTGGTGTGTAAATTAATTCCTGGGGCCCTTGTGTATCACACTTGCATCCCTTAAAAAGCTGTGACTTTTAATGTTTACTGTTGGATGACCTACCCACATCCATGGCACATAATATCAGAATTATGAATGCAAAGAATAACGGATGCACCATATTCATGACATAGGACTAAAAGGTCAGATAAACAAATTCAATGTCTGTAATGTGGTTTATGGCCAATGACTCACTTAAAAAGATTACTTTTACTTCAAATATTTAACTTAATAAATATATGCTTCAAGGTTAGATACTTGGCACAACGTAATTTCTGGGAAACAAAGAATTCAAATACAAACACTAATGAGTTAAAATGTGATAAAATATAGACAATTTGTATTTAAAATATGTTTAAATAAGACATTTTGGAGGATTCTAAAGATACTTTTTAAGTAAAATTAAATGTTAGAGATTGGCTGTTACCAAAACAAGATAGACAGTGGGGGTTCCTGAGCCAAGTTTGCTTAATCGCTTACCTGAGAGTTTAATATGATGCATGACAAATTGGAGCAACTTGCAACCGCTAAAGAAATGAAATGCAAGGAATGAAATCTATAGTGCCATGCATTAATACACACAAAATGTGGGATGGAAACAGAAAATATTGAGACTTATCATGGTGACAGATGTCTTATCTAAATCTGTCACTCAGTACATTTGTTTAAAACTTCTCTTGGCAAGGAGTCGGCACTCTCAGATGCAATGCACCTGCTGTCCCATGTCAGCTCTTCAGAATGTATTCCTTTGCCTCTCACAAACAAGTCACAATAAGAGAGACATCACATGTAGCAGAAATGTGGAGAGCAGGGCTAGAAAAAGAAAAAAGGAAAACATCTGTTCACCTCAAACAACTACCAGGCCTGATTTCACAAGATGTTAACATTAATGAATGTTACTGGACACTGTGGCTAATGATTAGGGCTTATTCTATATGTATCTGAACACACTTCTACCAAGAACAGTACCTAACAGCAAATAATGACAGCTTCATAGACAAAAAGTTCAAATTCATTCACTAGGAAATATCTTACAGAGCATAATACTCTTAATTCCAGTATAAAATAACTTCTTAATTTTGACTAATTAATGTAAGGTCTCACCTGTTAATGAGAATGTCACCATGTTACTACCTGAATGGATGGAAAAATACATAAATATATTAGGAACCTGTGGACACACATTGGATAGCATCCATGCCTTGAAACAGATTATTGGCCTCCGCTTTTTCATTAATTTTACTTACTATGCCTGCCAATTATCTGAATAATCCAAGCCATGCTTAGTGAGGCCTCATGGGCATCACTCAGAACAGTCATGACTACTGGTATGAATTTAAATTATGTATCCATAGGTTTATCATTTTGGTTCTATGCAGCCAATATAAATGCAGTATGACTGACATCCATGTGTATTCCTTGGCCATTGATATCACAGGAGGGCAGTGGGTCTAGCAATTTAATTGCATTGCTAAGGTGCATAAAATCTCAGCTCTCTTGGTCTTGTGCTGATAACCTTTTACTGTAGTAGAGGTTACTACTGCCCCCGATGAGTCGTCATTATTAATAGTTTTGGGTTTTCTAGCTAGCACTGAAAAACTCTGTCTCTGCTGTTGGCATTTAGTGTTGTTTTTGTCACCAGTTGTGAGCTTCAATGTTTGACACCTATAACGTAGCTGCAAGACAAAAAGGCTTCATCACTGTTAAATCTCTGCCGGTTTCTCTGCCAAATATGACTGCTGTGACTTGCGCTAAAATCAGTAAGTAGTTATCCCAGAATTAGTTCTCCTTGTACACAATCGATTTTGATAAAATTACATTTTGGTTATACTTCTTACCTACCCGTTAAGAATCCATAATATAATTAGTCATTCACGCAATCCACATATGTAGCTAGCTATTGTCTAGCCAATTCTTTTTAGAAATGGATGTAGATCTGTTTGAAGCATTTAGGGGTTTATTCAGAACCGCGCTCAGCGCTACTTGAGCGCTTTCTTTTGACCTGCTGCGCGCCTTTTCTGTTTGTTCGTATTCTGACCTTGAACCTTTACGAATGCTTAGGAGACTTGCGTGTTTGGGGTTGTAATCACAAAAAATGTTAAGTATTTCCGCACAATAAATTTAGCGGAAAAAACACTGGGTGCTCCGGAATTCCCCCCTAAGTGCTTAGAAATTAAAATGAATGAAACTGCTACAAAATGTCTGCTTTCACTGACATAGTCTTATTGAAACATGAAAATTTATCTAATACAGATATATTTAGATAATTTATATTTTTTATTTAAATAGATGAACGTTACATCCAAAATCAATTTTAGTCTTAATAGAAATCTAATATCCAATCTTACCGTTTACCTCCAGCTTGACATGAATAGTTTTATAATCATTTGGTGATGTAACGAAGACCGTACAAGAATAATTCCCAGCATTTTCTTTACGCACATCCTTAATGCCTAGATAAACAACTCCAGGCTGTTCATCCAATGTATATGGTGATTCAATCTTGAAGAGTGACTTTGCAGTTTCCTTATAGGCTATCTGGTTATTGTTCTTCTTCCAAGTGATGATGGCCACTTCCTTGTTGAACCCATGTTTGCATTCAATTCTTGTCTTATCGTTGACTTTGGCCTGTCTCACATCTATGTTATCTGTGACACAAACACAAATGCACACTATTTATCAATTTGTTTGCAAGTAATTTGCTAGGGGCATAGAAAAAGCATTGTTACAAAGTTAAAGAATCAGGGCTTTTCGGTAGCATACAGAGTAAAACATAGCGTAAAGGCACACGTTTCTGGTACAACTACCTGTTACACAGAGTGCCGGAGGTTGAAGTCTCAGCCAGCAGCTGCCAAGGTCAGGCATAGGCAAGGCAACAATTAGCTCAGCTAGCCCTGCACTACCTTCAGTTTCCTGAACCGAATGTGTGTTCCTTCGATGGCCTAGGCAATATTGGGATGCTGAGCATGAAAAACACTGTCAGCTAGTCAGCATATGGGTTTTATTGAGACGTGAACAGTTAAAGTATTGTCATTTTTTTTTCTTTTCATTCAATGGAGGTTTGTGGTGGTAGATAACAATTTAGCTCAGATGGAAAAAAATGGAAGGACAAGCATGCATGAAATCAATTCCTATAACTGTTTATAGTAAAGGGCTCATTTCCACAGTCTGCCTCAGATAAGGAGATAAAGTACAGCAGAACATGACCTAAACACACACTGGGAATGGAGCTCTTTCAGAAGTCATAAATGTTCAGAGCTGTCAAAATGCGATGGGATTACACAAATTTAAAGGATTTTCGATAGTTAGTAAAATAATTGCTGTCTACTTTTAACTAGACTACTCTAATTTTGCTGCAATTAACTTTTGTTTAAACTACACAACAATAAACTGGCTGCTGGATCTCCTGTCTGTACTCCAAGTTTGATATTGAATGCGGGCTGTACTTCTCTGTTTGCTATTTTTGTTTTCCTGGTTATTTCCCCTGAATATAGTCTAGACTCACAATGTTTATTATGTGATAGTCTGTCTGAGAAAAATATCTAGATTTTTTGACATCGACTACACGATTGGCCATGGTATTTCAGAAATAGAAGTTAAATTGTTTGGCTGGGCTGGTTTTCTACCGTGAATAGCCACTTCCAGTCAAAGTTCCTCCAACATGAAATTATTATTGGAATTTCATGTTTTGCTTTTTATTCAAAAGCAAAAAGCATTCCCACAGCATGTCTGTGGTCCACTGGTTTTATGTGACTTGGAGAACTGTTCCGTTCAAGCGCATGACAACATTTTTAAACATTTTTTCAGTTTTAGTTGTGATATGAACAACTTTGTTCTCTAAATTTGTACTTGTGGTTACACAGTGGTGACAGCAACAAGCAAATCATGAGATCTGAGCACTGCCAAAACTTCCTCATACCTGAAAACTGAAAGTATATTTCTGTCACCAGCAGCTAATACAAACACAATGTATGTTACGGCCCTGGATGACGACCATACACAGATATGGCAAATACTTTACTCCTTACTTATTGGCAACAACAGTTGGACACAATTAAAGTAACTTAAAACGCTGATTCAGCAAACTTGCCTGTTGCAGATTTTTGGACTTGTATCATCCACAGTGTTATGAACACCAGAGTGGTCTTCATCCTGAACGAGCTGCAAAATATGGAGCAAACTCAGCATCCTGCAATTCATTTATTTGCACTTATTAATGTCATAAACACTCTCATTCAGAATGACTTACAGAATAGTGCACAATAGTTTAGTTTACAGCAATAGATATTTCACCGGTTCATATTAGGTGTATGTAACATTTGTGCCAATGCTGGTAGATTTGCATCTGTAGCACAACAAAACAAACTGCACGAACCAGCTCCATAATGACGCTGGTAATCTCAATGGCTATGTTGCTTTGTAAGTGCCTACAGTATGCGCCTGTATGCTAATTGTTTACCCCCACATATCAACTGTTTATTTAAAGCAGTTATTGCGTAGGTGTAGTCAATATACGGGCTCTGTGTTTCTGTAAAACAAGAATGTCAGTATTTGCATCTATTTGTTTAATGTTTATTTAAAACAGGTAATGTGTAGGTGTAAGCACTGACACCCACATCAATATACATCTCAATGCAATGCAATGTTTCAGTATTGCAATCAGTGTGTCATTTTGTTAATTCATATCAACTATCAGACAATAAAATGAAACTCTGGATGTATTTAGCTGACTCACAAACAATGTGATAATTGCAACTATTGTAAAAAAAATAATTGTGAAAAAAGAATGTTGCTTTTAAACAGAATCTGAACACCAGTTCAAAAGGTATGAAGTACTGGTCTTTGTCAGGACCCAAAAACTAGCTTACTTTGTGATGGCCGACGACATGGCTCCTTCTTTGGTGTCTACTGCCTGCTTTCAGTAGCTTTTATTAGGCAAGAAATATTTCAGCTTTGGCCAGCAAACCATGCTTAACAACAGACTGCAAAGAAGATAACACAACTGCTGTCAACTTGATAAGAAAACTTCTAGAGTGACATCGCAAACACCACTAATACTTACCCATTTCACAAATACAACATGAATCACTGGAGGAGTGCCGTTTCCCAAAGAAATCCTTATTTTTTATATTCTTCATTGAGAATTTTCTGTCATTAACCAATTTTACAAAAGGGTAACAGATTAATCTAAAAGTCACCTGCCATTTTGACTGGCAAATATACAATATACTCAAGCTTATACTGCTTATATTCTACTTACTGACTATTAAGGACAGAATCCCAGCTATTTGTCTAAAAATACCACAGAAAAAAATATTCTTTGAAAGGGCAAAAGATAAATATCTGTATCTTCTCCCATTACAAGCCCTTGTTATGTTGAAACAACAAATGCACATGCTGGTGGAAACACAGCAGATAAAAAAGTGGGAAATTCACACATAACCCTGCCCCCCCCAGAGGACTTCTGGTTAACTCTGCTTCCTGTTGTCCTCTGAAAGCAGGAACAGGCATACCAGTCAGTCGGTATACATCTACACCAAGGGTGGGCAACCCTGGTCCTTGAGTGCCAGAGCCGTTTCAGGATTTCATTCTGCCCGAGTTCTAGAGTACAGTTTGAGTAATTATGAAGTGGCTAATCCTGAATCGTGGAAGCTCCTCTTCCAGCTCCAGCACATGGTCAACCGCAGTCATTAAAGCCTGATAATTAACTCTGTCTGTTAATTAACCCCTGTCTGATTACACTCTCAGGGGTTTGGCTGGATTGAAAACCAGAAATGTCTCTCACACTCAAGGACCAGGGTTGCCCACCCCTGATCTACACAGAAGAGCAAATCTAGTATTTAAAAAAGAAAATCTTTTCTCTCTGGAATGGCAGATGCGCTTCACTTATAGTTATGTATTTCTGTGTAATATTGTGCATTGCTGTTATCTTTGAGCTCAGCAAAGACCTAAAAATGTCTAAGGGACAAATTACCTAGTTTTATCTTTTATTGAAGTTGCAAATTCAAATCCTACATTTGAATATGTGGCATATGCCACACACTGCCCGTATAGTGCAAGGCCTTTGTCCAGCAGATTGCACACATTCACATTCTGGTCCATGTATCCCTCTGTCTAGCTCTTCTCGTGCTTAAAACCTTTCAGTTTCTCTGAAATACATTTTGATGGTTATCAACTGGGCATATGTATGTAATTAAAGTGTGAGCTGTTTTATGTGACAGGAAATCCTGCTGCCACATTGTTTGACTGTTGGCCAATTTATACCAACGTTTACAGTTGCAAAATGAAAGTAGTATATTTAAAAAAAAAAAAAAACAAGCACACAAAGACACGATGTACCATGCCAGTTGGAAATCCAATCAATAAAGAATTTTAAATTCTTTTGAACTGGTGCATTCTGATTTCCCTTTCAGAGATACAGATTCCACATTAGTGTACACACTTTACAGTTGAATACATTCCATCTTTACTAAATTGTCCCCTATGTAATATGAATATAAGACTATTGCCAATTGTAAATGCATCTCAATAATTATTTCAGACATGTGTTTTGCCAAAAATCCTTTATCTTCAGGTTGATTTTTTAAAACATAAATTTCAGGGGCATTCCAGTTTCATACTGATTTCACATGCAATGTCCAACATGCATACACGTGTCACAAAAATATACAGTCCCTCAGGTGCTCCGTATGGATGCCTTAAAATAAGAAGCATTTTAATATGGTTTAACAGCTCTGGCATCTTTCCCTAGAGTATGTATCTAACAATTTCATTGCTCTCGCTGGGCCTTAGCAATTGGGCTGACAGTTTTTTTACCTAAAGCAATCCTTTATAGGTTGACTTTAGCAGGGCATATAGCTGTCAAAACATACTGGTGAGACTCTCAAAGGCTTGTTTCGGTTTCGTTTGTTTTTGTCTTTGTCCTTGCACAGGATAACGTTAATCCTATCAGAATGGCGATCCCTCAGGTTGAAAGGGTTAAAATGGAGAGACTGTTCTCCGTTATAAATGGAAGACTACCCTCAACGACGAAAGCGACAAAAAAGTCTACATATACATCCTACTTCTGCGACGTCCAAATGATCCCCAAGTTAATTATATGTTGCCTAACGGGAATGATAAATTTACAAGAAGATGGCCACGCTTGCCACACCCGTTCGTTGGGAAAAAAAAAAAGCTGAGGAAAAACCGATGCCTATAATCATTCAGAAGACTTGATAACATTGACCTGATGAATACCAGAATACAACCTTAAATTACTGACATTTTACTCCACATCCTAGTAAAACAACTTAAGCAGGACCGAATACATGCATATGTATGTAATATGAGACTTAGTTTGCAGCATTTTCCGTTGTACACTACTGCCAATGCATATGGAAATATAGTTTAAACAAACGGTGGTAATAATTTAAGGGAAATTGCATATTTAGAGTCTCAAGACGGTTGTACTTACCAGGTTCTTGCCAAGCGATTGGATGAAGCTGAAGCTGCCAGAACAACATGCATA
The DNA here is from genome assembly GCA_022829145.1 of Albula goreensis. Classification (NCBI taxonomy): domain Eukaryota; kingdom Metazoa; phylum Chordata; class Actinopteri; order Albuliformes; family Albulidae; genus Albula; species Albula goreensis. The sequence continues at coordinate 17,779,228 of CM040743.1, read as the reverse complement.
CGCAGTTACCAAACGGGCGCAAGGGCGGGGGGTACTGAATTTTCGAAAAACAAAACAAAAAAACAAGTGAGTTTCTTGTAAAGACAAAATGGCGTAAATATCCCAGCATAACAAAATATCTGATATTTTGGGTTTGCATACGAATTCTCTACCCGTGACTGAACTGACTAAACGCACATCATAAAAATCCACTTCCCCCGTTTGATAATCTTCTCTGACCCGCCCCTGCCCTTAGGTTTCTTCAGATCTGTCTTAACATGCTCTCCTGTTCAAATGAACAGCTGCTATTCTGCTTGGAATATAAGTACTGCACAGCATTTCGTGATCTAAGTACTGTATCACGAAAGCACTGATGCCCCCACCGCACACATACAATTAGTTCATTAGAATTCACTCACTGTAAAAGTGGTACATTAAAAAAGCAGGCCTATCTCATTAGCTTTAACAAATCTGTTTGGAATATTCGAATTGCAAGCTCACTCACTCATGGTCTACAGTAATAAGAAGGCTATATTTCTTCAATTTTTATTTTTTATTAGGACCATACTGAAAATTCATAAGCCAAATTTCTATTAATGTACTTTATGCCTCCATATATATGCCGTGGCTGGTACAAAACCCAACAGTACACTATTTACAGTCGTGTACAGGCTATAACATCCTGTATCATGTTTGCTTTACAGCACACCATCTGCTGAGATCCCTTAAAGGTAACAGAGTAAACATGACTTGTAGGCTACAGAAAGGCCAAAAAAATCTTTATGTAAGCACGCACTTACATATGTGCTCTTTTACTGACATCGAGAAATGCTACGTCAACATCATACCTATTTCATTTTTGCTAGGGAACAACTATGCGCTCAAAATTAAACAAAGAGAATTACTAGACAGTTAGATGCAGGGCTGGCTCAAATGGTGACATCTAGTGGCCAAAATTCACACATACAGCTACTTATGCTTCGTAAAAGTTGAAATATAGTTGAAAAAAATCGAGCTGTTGCTGATTCCTAAAACGGCATTTCCTGTTTTAGATCCTTGCAAACGATTTCTGGTCTACTTATACCAGTTACAGTTTCCACGTTTTATCCTTATACGTTGCCGAAAAACCATACGAATATATGTTTAAAGAAAATCCACCCATATAGTGCTAATTTGACGGTGTTTTGGACCCAGAAGAGACAGTAAACGTAGAATACCAAAAGTTGGAAAACGCCGTTGAGACACACTATGCATTGGGCAATAGGGCTAAAATCAGGCACTAATATCAAGATGGCTAATTCAATAATGTTTAATCCATTTTATTTATTACATTGTGAAGATTGATGGCATTACCTGATTCTAATTTTGCACTGACTACAATTTATGACAATAATTAATTATTTTTCAAACAGATAAAATTTTAATATTTAAATAGCAGGTAATGATCTGGAATGCCGTGTAGTATGCTATAAGAATCATTCACGCTTTCACGTGCAAGGCCCAACGGCTCAAACGGTCGCTGGCTAACGTTACTGCATTTTACGAGTTATCATTAGCCAAAATTACAGCTAACAAGCCTTCCAGAAACACAGTTACAGCTTTAATGCTTGTATTTTTCTTTCAATTTAAATACATTTAGGGGTTGGAAACACGTAACCTGTCTTTCTGGTGAAGGTTCAGGACACCTAGACATAGCATAACTTAGACATACCTTAACTAAGGAGCCACCTTACCTACAAAACGAAAAATGAACTTAAACGCGGCAGGTACGTCAACATTAAACCGCTAGCAGCCAAGTATGTCAGGTAGCTAACATTACTGCAATGAGCACACGTTACAAAATACGTTACAATAGAGGTTATATCCTTGGTAGTAGGTTGTCGGCCACTATAGATGCCCCATCTCTTTAAAGTATCACTTGGCTAGTTAATATACCTAGCTAGATAATAGAATGATTACGTACTATTGTGTTAGGTGAAATGTGGTTGTCAGCATACTGTTTATTAATAAAAATAATAATAATAAGTTTAAGTTATTAGGACACGTCATGATCTATGTAGCAGCCGTAGTTAAACAATATCATTACATGGCTACTCGAATTTCGACATAAAGGACATCCTTGAAACAGTAAAAAGGAGTAGGCCTACTATTGGCAGTATGCAAAAGTTGTAAGATGTAACGATACAATTATTTGCTAACGTTATTATACTGATACAGCCTACTTCCCACGTAAGATTTTGTGCAGTGTGGATTTTGCCACGAGGTTGTCACAGCTCTCTGCCTGAAAGAGGCCAAGGATTCAGGCAACATTTGCCTTCAACGTTGACTTACAATTAGGCCTAAATGCAAGTACTCATTTTTATCTTTGGCGAGTTCACAAATCATGGAACTTGCTTTGCTGAAATCTGAAGGAAAAAAGCGCTACGCTCCTATTCATTTAAGAGCAAACGATGATTGAATGCCAGTCGAATACGCAATTCCACATCAGACAAGCTGTGTCAAAATATACTCAGATACAAAATATATTTCTATTTCATTGCTAAACAGATTTCAAGCACGTATGCAAGGGGAGGTAGGTGGAAACAATTTTCAGAACAGTGATTGCAATTTCACTTGTAGACACAAGGGGGAAATATTGCATAGTTACAAGTAGCCAACTCCAATTCATTAGGATATGTTTTAGATCAGGATGGGTGGATTCAGGAATCCTGACCTGCATCAAAAGATATGACATTCTGAATCTCCTAGCCCACTGATGACATATCGATCAGCCAACAGCCCCATGAATTAATATCACATCTCACTGCATTGCTTGCACATCTACCTGTGCATTTGTTTAATCCTGATTCATTATTGCATATATCAGCAAAATAAAAATGTCCCATATCATAAAATGTGGTTAACATTTTTTGCTTTCAAGATATTATGTCCATACACTCAGTAAATGTACTGCTCTATTGGCACAGTTTGTCATTGTCAGCCTACATGTAATATGTGCCTCCCAAAGTAGGAATATTTAATGATTTTAAGATGATAATGATGTTTTTTTCAGGGGAACACTCAGAGATAAAAATGGAGGAGTTACTGGGAAAAATAAAAGAGATGCAACAAGGTATTTGATCGCAAATACATTATGGTCTATATTCAAACAATTGCAGTGCTACAGTTTGATACTGTTGATTAGTCTCATATGTTCATACTATATGCCATTAAGCTTAAGTTACAAGCCTTAAGGCCATCAGCATTATTCTCCCAAATCTGAACTGTCTTTTTATGACCAGGAAAAAGGGCTCTGGAAGGAGATTTAAAGGAGGCCCAGTCATTCAAAAAAAGTCTTCAGACAGAACTAGATGCATGTAAGAGAACTCAGTTATACACATGCGTGTATTTGAAAATGAGTATCTGCTGTCATAAAAATGATGGTTTCTGAATAACATTTCCCTTCACACAGTACATGCTGAACTATACCAGGTAGAGGAGATTCACAAGGAAAAAGAAGGTATATGCATGTTGAGTGCAATATGACATTTGTAGCCAAGGACATACCACAAGTATACATGAGATTAGGTATAGCAAAAGTTTACATTAGTGAACCCCGCCTGAAAAAGGGAAATCCACACCCTTGATTGTCAATTTTTGGAATTTTTAAAGCATTTTTGCTTGAGGTCAGTATCGGATATTTGCCTGACAACCTTCCACCTTTTGGCTTTACCAGGTCAAGAGGTAAAGTCTGGTTTATACCTATGCAATTGTTGAGAGCATCTTGTATGGAAAATCAAAACCAACCAAACAAAACCAAGCAAGCTAACTGAAACGTCCTTATAATTATTCAGCTAGTATAAAGTTATATGGGTTTTTACAGAGATCCTACCTGGTGAATAGTTTTCCAACCTGTTTTTAACAACACATCCTCAAAACTGGAAAGAGAGGGCTTAGTGGATTAATAAAACCAACAATATGTTGAACTGGTTGATTAAGTGTACTTGCTGTAAAACATCCATGCTCTTACTGTATCTGAGGTTGAGAAGCCTTTGATTACATGATTTGGAAAGACCTGGTTTAAAATGATGTAACCTGGAAATGCCTGGCATGTTTTCATAGAGTCATGCAAGGTTCTGCAGTTCAAGTGTGAGGAGTTGGAGTGTGACGCAAAGAGGTCAGTGCTACGCATTGCTATGAGAATCATTTTCTATTAATCCCATGTCCGATGTAAGAGTGAACAGCACAAAGCCCTGTGCTGGTTATATATATGATATCAACTATCATCACACAAAAATACCAATGGTGACATTTGGATACAGTCTGTAGTACTATTTGAATTTCAGAAAGGCCATTGTATAAAATCGGAACTGGTTGTCTCAGACGACCTTGTAGAGGTGTACACCTCACAACCTAACGTAGCGAACCATCTCCTGCCAAGGGTAGGGTAGGTACCTACCAAGGACATGCAGGGTGTCCAGGGTTAAACTTGTGTTGTATTTTAGCTAGCTTCATTATCTGATTTGAAAATTGAGAAAAAAAAAATCTACAGCATGAGACAAAACTTTCCAGTTGCTTACTAGTGGATTACCAGATAATTGACATGCTTGTTTGTTAATCAAGCAAAATAAAAGCAAAGTTATTGTTATGCATACACATTATATTAATTAAACATCTCAATAATTGCACATATGTGTAACCAAAGTGGTGTGAAATGTTCTGTCATCAGGAATGTCTTGCTACATTTAGTGGTAATGTAAAGAGAAATGTGGCATTAGAATATACCCTTACCAAAGTTAGGTACAGCAAAAGGCAGAAGCACAATGTAAATTATAGCATAAGGATGGTATGATTCAGCACACCCAAACTGAGGAGACAAAAGGTGGGGGGTTGTTAGAAAAATTAAAAAGAAACTTTCTGTATTAAATGTACATGATTTTTTTATGCAGACTGCTACAACAGAACAGTCAGAGTGAAGCGGTCATAGAGCAGTACACATTTCAAATCCAGAAGGCCAGACTGAAACACAGGAAACAACGGTACATTTTGTATGCAGTTGTGCATCTGTTTTGCCATTCAATGCATGTTAAAATATTAATTGTATCTGCAGGCTGGACTGATGGGAAGTGACGTTACTGGGCTGTCATCATTATAATTACAAAATATGTATGAAGTTGTGTTTGTGGTGACAACAGCTTAAACCTGTGCTTTTTCTGTTCCACGATGTTCAGTTTTTGGAATGCATATTTCCATTCCATCCCCCTAAAAGCTTGACATACAAGTTGGCCTTGTTTTGAAAAGGCTTTTTTCAGAGTTTGGTATAAGTAACTGTGTTTTGTGCAGTGAGTAACATATCTCGTCTGTTAAAACATACATGAACAAGTCATATGAAACCATTGTTCTTGGATCTACTTAATTATAGCTTGTGTACTTTGCCATAACAACCACATTAACCCCTACTAAATAAAGTCATCTTCTGTAATTTTTTTAAAACAACTAGTAAATCTGGAGTCCAAGCACAAAATGACTTGCAGCAGAAAATGGTCATGGTTTTTCAAAATGTTCAGCAGAAAATGGTTTTTCAACTCTACTTTGGACCACATTTAGAATGCCTTTAGGTTCCATTATTTTCTTTTTAACCTGAGTATGTGCATTGCATTCTCTTATTGCTGACCTGCCAAGTATATATTCTGAACAATTTCATATTTTTCCCCGATTTTGGAATGAATATAACTTATACAAAAGCAACTCTTCTTTTGAATAATGCTCAACATGTCTTTCACAGTTATGCTATCTAAAAGCTGTACTCATGTCATAGAACTTACACAAACAATCTCACATCTTTTTGAAGTCCTCTCGCATCTTCTTGAAGTCAACATTTAAATTTTGCAAATGAGGCATGTGTTTTATCTGCCTCATTTGCATATTCATGTGATACAGGAAATACTAGAAATTCATTTGGCTGATATATATTTGGACGATATATCTTATGACATATTTTCATAAGATAGAATTCTGTTTCTTCTCAATATATGTCAAACTACGTGTCACAAAAAGTGCTCCAATCTCCATACCAAACAAATGGTGTAGGAGGACATACCAATTCAGATTTTTAAATGTAGGAAATCCAGACATGGACCTGAAATGACCTAGACCAGTAACTTGCTTAGTTTATAACCAGTATTTTAAAACTTGGATTCTTGGGACTGAACTGGTTTTGGAGTTTCAGGTGAAAGCAAAAACCAGAATACCCTGTAGCCCTCTGGGAAAGGAACTGAACACCACTGTTGTATGGCTGATTTAATCTTAATTTGTTGTAATGGGAAAAGAATGGAGGCCATATTGAAATTTGTGGTCAGGCACTTTGGTCTGTGGCCAGATATCAATCCTCATCAGATTTTTAACTCTTTTCATGCATGCTGCATTTGGTGCATGTTCAATACATGGTGTGCGCTTTAGGTCCACTTTTCAAAAATGACTAAGAATACATTAAATTAAGACAAATCTGTTCCTGTCTTTTTGATATTTGGACCCATAATAATATAGTAAATAAATATGTTCAACAGTACTGGAAAGTATGATAGTTATACTTGTTAACTGAAGTTCTCCATTATGCTCGCAGGATGAAATTCGAGAATCAACTTCAACAACTGATAGAACAACACAAAAATCTTTATTCAGTTTATGTGAGTAGGCTTCCATGTTACGATGATCCATGATGATGTATCACTGTAATGTATCTTTCTTTTTATATTATAGCAAGAAATTTCTTTAACTGGTGTTTTTCTGCCATTTACCTGTAATTTCAAACATTTCCTTTTTTGACAGTCCCCAGACAGGTTACCTTCAGAAATTGAAAATCTTGAGAAAGCAGTATCACAACTTTTGAAAGTGGGTAAGTTCTTCAACCCAAAGCCATATTATAGGTATGTTTTCTTGCGTGGGTCTGTGCCCAACAGTTATGAGAGTCAGATAACTGTCATAAGAAAGATGGTTTTTCCACATTAGTCTGACCCCTGTAATTTTTAATTAATGACATAGCAATATTTAATTGTATTTTTCATTTTTAATTGTGGAATAATAATTATTAAGTTATAATTTAAGACGTGTGATGACTTATCTCTTCCGTGGATGTAGAGCAAATGAAGTTGACACAGCTGAATGACCTCACCAATGAAATCAATCTGACGCTCTCCAACAACAAAGCCTGAACTCCCAACAAGACACTCTGCTCTACAGTAAGGCTTTTAGTTCTTATGCTTCGTAATACTCAGGTTGATGCCATGCAAACATATAAAACAAATGTAACTAATGTCTCTCTAAATTAAGTTTATGTACTAATACATAACCCATAAAATAGGTCTATATTTGTGACTTCTCATACAGTGTAAAGAAATTCCTCAGTCATAACAGATGTTTCACAGCAACTGCTACTATTGTGTTCCTTTTGTATTTACAGGCATTAATCTCCAGATGTTCTTGACTTAGTTAAACTTTGGTGTATTAAAGGTTTCTTTCCATAAGCTTTCTGAGCATTACAATCTGAAACTGAAAAGACAAACAAATCTGTAAACAAAGCATCTTAGCAGAATAAAATGCTTACATTTGAGTCAGTTGTCATCGGATGACTATACCCCTTCATAATAATTCACAAGGTAGGCTCTCATCTTAGAAAACCATTTATTACAAATTGTTGAGACAAAGAAAAGCTGAGTTGTTCACTGTGGCCAAACTGATAATAATTGCTGTAGTAGAGGCCTAGAATTACCTCCATTTCAGATTCTTATATGTTCAATAGTCAAACTCTTATTTAAAACAGACAACATACTTTTTTAAATAATCATCTTTCATACCCTCTAATGCCAAACTACTTGCAGGTGCTGCATTGGCCTTCCATCACAATTATATTTGCCTGTGTACATGAAAGGAACATACCTTTTCCCATTTAGAAAACACAGCACTGTATCGCAATGGATGACTAGGTATAAGTAATAAAAATAAGGCATGAGTGGGTTTAGTGTGGATAATGGTGACATACAAAAAGTAGTATATGGCAAAATATATCACAGCAATCAGTATTATTTATTTGGCTGACACCCTTGAGCATTAAACATTACCCATAAAAGGAAGAAACCATGTTTTATTAAGGGACATTTTATCACTGAGAGTGAATAGTATAGGGAACGGGGACATTATGGCATGGGACTACTCCATAAGTATAGACTATAAGAGCACACATACTATGGAATTAGTACATTACTTTGACTTTCTCAGGGAAGTGTAATGTATCAAATATAGGTATTATAGGTAAGTAACTTGTAACATGCTTTGACATGACTTTAACACGTTTTCACATGAACATTAAGATTTACAATTCGAACACACTTAAATTTTTAAACACCGACCCATTTTCACTGAGATATATTGAAGTCATTTGGCTCCCTGATAAAAACAGCATATCCTCAGAACTGTGAAGTGTTGTTTTAGGCACATGGTGAGTTACCACATCCAAAATGTAATACAGTACAGTAGAAAGTACAACATACAATGTATATGAAAAAAAGCCCCTTTCCCAAAGTCTCTTTGCAGAGTTCCCATAATCCAATTTTTCCACTAGAGCATAGTATTTACATATAATATATTACAACGCACATAATAGGGACTTTATTGTGGAAACATTGCAGTCTTTGCAGCCTCATTACCAATTTACTTACAGTTGATATAAAAAATATTGTCTGACATTATGAAAATTCCAGGCAAAAATTGTAGCTGTTGTCTGCAAACATACTACTTTGCTGTGTGTAAACATGGAAATGTCTTTAATTATATTTTTTATTTTTAAAAATCAGGGGAGCTAGCAAAATTGAGATGACTTACACAGTTACCACAAATGGCATAAAACAGGTACAAAACTTACTACAGCAGTCTTGCTCATGTTCCCAGTGTCATCATACTGTAGTGCTTTCTAATCATTTAAGCCAGACCTTGTATGCATGTTCTCTTGACAGTCTACAGAGTCTTTATATGATACTCAGATTTATTTAATAAAGTCATGTTCATCACTTTCGTATTCCTTGTTCTGCTTTGGCATTTCTTTCATCTGACTTTCTTTTTCTCATTCTTTTCCTACTCTTGTTCTTATTTTCCCTTTTTATGTTCAGTTTCTATCCATTTGCTGTCTGAATTCTTCTTAGTCTTTTTCCATGATCACATCAGTTTAACTCCAACAGTGGAACTGTAAAGCTGTTGTCTGTAGCTGTCCTCCTTGGTTTGTGGACATTAGCAGCCCAATGGCAATGTTTGAAGCCCAGGTGCGGAAATGGCCAATTGTATCTCCAAATACACAAGGCTATCTGTTGCTGGCACTTTCAGCTGTTGTTGAGGTCTGGTCAATGGTAAGTTAAGATGATTGTCACTGCAGTGTATCTGCTGTGCATGCATACACATGTGCATATTTTATTACGTTTTGATTTCTATTTTTAATGATATGAATAACAAATTACTTCAGAGGGAGGCAGGCTTGCGGACAGGTTGAAAATAAACTGCAGTAGAGAGAGGGTAAAATGTAGATTTTTAATCCACAAAATACTTAAAGGTCAAAAAGTGTTCCTAGGAATGGTGGTGAATTACAAGTGGTACCCGTGCAGCAGCCTCCAAATACATGGCACGTCACAGGGATCAGGTCTTATATACCGTTCCTTCCGCCAAACCTAGTTTCTTAACACCACAAGAAGTCAGGCATACTGGAACAGAGTCATCTTGGCACTCCTGTAAAGTATATTGCATTCTCTGAGTAATCTATAGATAGTTAATAAGTTTCTCGTTACATGATTCAGAAGAATGGCGCTGTCAAAGGCTACAAATAACAGACAGTCCTCCCATTATCATGTTAGTGCAGATAAAGATGAGTTGCCTTTTCAGAAGCTTGCAGAAGTTTCCTCATTCTTTGTTATCCAAGGTTATTCCCCATCTGTTAACAAAGCAGAACAACAGTGAATGTAAGATGATCAATCATGCCATTTGGTCCATTTTGGTATTACAGTGAAACATTTGTCCTAGTTTAAAAACCAGCTTACTTTTTGGGGGAGGGGGGAGGGCAATATTTTTGCAAATGTGGTATTATTGACAGTATGAAAGTTGTACTTGTATGTACCACATTGGAACATATTGAGAAGGTTTTTTTTTTATTTCAGATGCAAAATTAATTGAAAAGAAAGGACTTAAACCTTAAACATAGTATATCTACAGCATCTTTGGTTATGTTTTGAAATTCACCAGCACCATGTACATAAAATACTCAAATAAATGCTTCTCTCAATTTGGACCTGAGTACTTTTGCCACTTATGTACTGCCCAATCACCTGAGTTTGGCTGAAGTGGCCAATATTTGGGTTTGCCTCCCCTCCTATTATTTTCACTACAAAGCCTATGTTCTTTGAGATGTGTTCTTTGCGCCTATAGAGTACCTCAAAGCGACTGTAGACTTTCTTCTCCTTGCGCATACTCTCAATCCTCTTCAGCAGGCTGTCCCGGTCCTGGGTGCTGCTTGGGTTACGCTGGAAGCGGTTTCTACTGTGGTATGTAATGGAAGGCTCTGCCTCCTTGCCTGTCGTCTTCTTGTCCCCCTCACCCCCCTGTTTAGAGTCCTCTGCTTGCTTAGCCGTTTCCATTCTATTCTTCTGGCTGTTAGCAGAGATCTGTTCCAGGATCACCTTGGTGTCATCCCGGAGGTTACTGCTGTAAAGCGCATTGGTTGTGGAGGACTGATAGCGAGTGGAGCTTTGGGTTCCCCCACGTGATTTGGAAGCAGGCTCCTCAGATACCTCTGGAACTGTTCTCATTGTCTGTGCACTAGTCTTATCATCTGCTCCTGCTGCTGCTTTCTTGTCCCCTTTTGTGCCAAGGAATCCTTTGAGCCTTTGAGTTTGCTTTTTGAGAAACTCCAAAGCCTTGCCTTCTCCACCACCATCTGCTAAATTGAGAGAAGTGTTGGAGCCATGCTTCTTAAGCGGTTTCTCACCACTGTCAATGCGGGTTGTGCCAGATGAACTTTGACTGCGAGACTTCTTTAGTTCACTCTTTTCAGCGTCAGTGGCATCTGTGAGAATCTCCTCTCCACACGAGACATGACGGGAATGAGTACTTTTGAAAGGCTTCAACATATCTTTTCTGAATATCTTAGGTGAGGGAAATGGCTTCAGTGACTTTTGTGCAGGCTCTTTTTTCATTACATCAGTAGCAGGCTTGGTATCTTTCTCTGCTGTGATCTTTGATTCCTGTTCTGCTAGTTCAGGTTCTGATGGTTTTACTGTGACTAATGATGTTTTGGGCACTGGCACAGATGTTGCAGGTGGTATTTGTTTAGGCTCTTTAAAAGCAGGTTCCGCTGGTGTGAGGGAGATGGTTGGATTTGTTGGGGTCTTCTCAGGTGGAGTCTCTGAAAGGTCTGGCTTTTTGGTACTGGGTTCTGTGCTTTTCACAGAAGATTCAGTTCCCATTCCTGAAGCCTTCCGTTTTGCTGCCAGCTCTTTAAAATACAAGAGCCTGTTTTCAGGATCATTCATGTACTCAGAGGAGGATGTGATACTTGTTGTAGGTTTGGGAGGTTTTTCTGGTACTGTAACCTTATTTTTTTCCTCTAGTGCTTGTATCTTAAGGGCCACTTTGCCTCTTCCTGTGGTATTATCAGGTTCTTCTGACTCGGGTAGTTCAGCAGAGGAAGAGTCTTTTACGTCTTTTATGCGCCAGTCAAACGGCTCTCTTGACAGGGATCTCCTCTTCTCTAAAATCTTGGCAACAATAGAGGATGTTTTTAAACGATCATTGTCTTCCTCCTCTTTGAGAGCAAGCCCTGACTTCATTAGTACAGAACTGTGCTCCTCAAGCTTGGAGGAACTGAAGATTAAAGATGACCTTAGCCGTGAGCTTCTCTGCAACATGGGATTAAGACGGTTGCGGAAGGACTCATGCTTAGCGAGGGTGATTTCTTTGGGTTCACTGATCTCCTCATCGTCCACTTTTTCTCCTTCTTTCTTAGATGATGACCCAGAAATAGTCGCTACATCTCTTGATTGAAGGTCCTTTGGTGCCCCAGGCAGGATGGGCTTGCCATAGCGAGGAAGTAAATCTGGCTTTGTGGGAACCTTCAGTTGGTCTTTGGTACTGAACCGAGGCACTGAGGCTTCTGGACCTGGGAACTTTCCTTCTGAAGGGTCAGTGGGCTCATCAAAGGCATCAGGCCCTAGGGGCTGTTGCAGTCCTTCCTCTCCTGAGTCCTCAAATGTACTAAGGAAAGAGTTGATCCTCCAGTTTCGCAAACCGTGCTTCACACTTGGATCTTGCTGCTGCCGATCTGAGTCATTGGCACAAAGCCGTTTGTTTTCTGGGGGGTGCAGCTGTGTGGGAGAGCTCTGGCAGGCATATGGTTGGCCAACACTTGGTCTTTTTGGATTTGTCTGAATGTAGCGACCCCCTCCTCCTGGGGCCTGTCCAGTCCCAGGCTCAAGTATTACCTCTTTGGAGGAACTGGAGGATAAGTAATCCATAGCACGGTTGTAAGTGCCTGGTGGATCCATCTCATGTGGATACCCTGAGTCTGAGTAGTCATCTGTTTGATAGTAAGCCTGACTCTTGTTCATGCTGAAGAGGCCATGCCCTGACCCAGAACCTCCTCCCTGATAGATATGATGCTCCCTCTGGAAGTAGCTACCCTGAGAATCCATTTCTTCCAAGTTGTTCATGACACGATGCTTCATGAACTGCCGTGAGGACGAGTAGCTTTCGTGGGTCCCCTCTGCATAGCTGTGCCTTTTGTATGAATTATCTTGAATCTGCCTGGAGGTCATCATAGATCTGCCCTGGTCTAGGAAGGCTCTATCTGTTCTAAATTGTTGGGATGAGTATTTGGCATGCATCTGCATATGGCCGGGTTCTATGGTATGGCGGAATGAGTCGTCTCTTCTGAAGGCATGCACATTTCGATCTATGTCCATACGATCTCCAAAGGAGTACCCTTGCAACTCCCGACGGGACGTTTGCGGCTGCCTTAAGGACTGGCTTCTCTTCAAGCCAAATTGCCCACTGCTTATGGTATTACTGTCTCTGTAACCCAGTGGAACTATTGTATTCTCAATGACCAGTGGTTGAGATCCAGCAAACAGGATCCGGAACTCCTCATCAAATGTAGTCACCAGGTCCCCAAGAAAAAGGTGTGCAATGGAGCGGTGGATCTTCTCAAAAGACCACATAAAGCTGTAGGTGAAGAGACACACGGGTAATGTTACCAACATGGTGAAAGGATCAACTTATAGACTTACAATGAGAGAAAAATTGAAGAGAGACAGTGCAAAGGATGACGATACAGAGGCAAAGAATGACATTACATATAAAGAGTAACAAGGTGAAGAAGTTACCAGCAGAGACCAAAGTATAACTGACATTTCAAATAAAATGCAGTAGAGGGAACTAAAAATACTAAGGATTTAGAAACATAAGACTGAGGCAATGACGACAGAGAAAATAAAAAGGATGCCGTTTCTGTTTCTAATCTTTCAAAATGCAGTTCTTTATTTTACATGCAGAAATGCAAAAACCACACACTGCAGTCTGAGGAAATGATAAACAAAATTTAAGATAAAGGCTTATTCTGCGTTGTATTAAATGTAACCAAATATTGATGCGAAGTGCTTAATAACACCAGGACAACAGTGTATTCCACCTGTTACCCAACAAAAATATTACATCAACATGAAGTCAAATAAAGTGTGAATGTTTTCATGCATTTTCTTTTTTCTTCTCCAACTTACAAGAAAAACACTATATATGTGGAATACAAAATGTGTAGAATTAAACTGCGATATATCTGTGAACATGGTCTTAAAGTAGTTCTGGTGGAATACCATGTCAAGGTTCTGGGAGACCAGAAAAGATGCTCACCTGTAGTTACCACTGAGCACAGCTCTACAGTCTGCCAAAAGGAAGCGGTCCTTCACCTGACCCTTGAACGACTTCCCTGTGCGGCAGAAATAGGTTGTGCCTGACACAGTCCGGACACGCATAAACTGCAAACACAAGCATGGTTTTCATCATTCATCTATTTCCCATGCCACCTTACTTTTTACCATATTTTTGATCTGTAATTTTCTGAAGTAAAGCTGATCAGAACTTACTATTGATTTTTAAGTAACCAAAGTCATTAAATATATTACATGAAAGTTGCATTCTGAATCACAGCATACCGAAAATTAAGGCACATTTTCTAGTTTTGGAGTTATGAAGGTTAGATGACTGACTGCTTTGCAGCATTTTCTGAAATTGTTTTTTTTTCTGCAAGTGATATAGTAAAACAACTGAAATTAATCTTTGATTAATTATGTGCCATCAACACAACATAGTGGCTCTCTACCACTGGTAAGGACTGATTTTTGGAGAAGAATGTGGACAGACTTACTTTGACCATTTCTAGGTTCACTTTGCAACTTGTGACCATAGAAACAAAATGGTGGGCATTCTGTTCATCCAGCAGGATGTACACAGGAACATGCCGTGCAGTTGCATCCAGAAGGTCTGAGAAGATGTCAATATCCGTGAATATGTCCATCACCACGGCAATGACCTGTAATACCATTTCAGCCAATGAGGAGCATAACCCACAAAATATAAATTATCTAACTTAAACAATGTAATGTATACACATGACATTAGTTTTCCATCATAAAATACAGAAAATTATTTAGTAGCATGGAATGGTTGGTAACTAGCTGACGCCTCCGGCTATGAATCTGTATTAAGTCCTTTTATTAGAATCTGAGACTGTTTAGTTTGCCAATGGCATTTGGTCTGTGAAACTTCACTAATATTGACGAATGGGAGAAAACTGAGCCTGTGTTTTCTTGTAGAGAGAACACAATACTCTTATTCAGTTGTATGGAAAAGTTAGGGACAAATTATGTTTGCAGTATACAGAAAATTAAGTGTGTTTTTTTTTTTTAAAATCCATATCAAACATCCCAAGTTGGAGTTGCACTTACAGTACAGGTGCAGTAGTGATAAACTTTAACCAGGCAGTTTTAAGATTCAAATTTGTAGGGAAAGTTATTTACTTTTTCTTGTATGGTTCCCAATTAGAAAGTGGATAGCTCATTTTTATGGCAAAGTTATGATGTTCTATTGCATGACACAAACTGGAAAAGGAAACGGAATGTAATGCGCAGTGCCAAAATGGTACGAAGGGGCATTCAGGGCCCCATTCTCATTTAATCTTGTCTTACATAACATCAGATACCTATGTTATTAAATATAATAATATGTGTTTATACATTTTCATAACTTTTTCCATGAAATATTTTCAAATCAACACCATTTGAGTGATGAAGTAAAGCCAGTATTAAATAGGTGTATGGTTTAATTCACCCATCAGTATGTGTCCTTTAAGGTACGTTAATATTCTCTGGCAATTTTTTATTTCAGTCACATTAATATCCTGAAATATTTTGATGTCTTAGCTGGTCCCTCCCTTCTCAAAAAGATTTTCTATGTGCTTAGTGGAAAAACAACCCATTTTTGTTCTCTTTTATATTTATAACAGCAAGACATTTATCTCAAAATTACTTCCAGAATTACTTTGTCTATGTAAAAATATATTCTAACCTAAGGTTATTTGTACAGCTACCAACTGTCAGTTTAACTCTTAATTAGATATAGGATCCTTGCATGGATTTAAGGATTTGAATCTTTTTAGTCTGTGGAAAATTGCAAGCCCATGGATATTTTGGCAGTCAAACTAATTTTAGCACCAGGCCACTAGAGCAAAGGCTACTGCTGTTCCCTGTGAATTATGCCTTTAACCACAGGGAAACCAAGTTGCTGCTATTTCCAAGCACCCAAAAGTCCAGAAGGAGTAGGGCTGTTTGTTGACTGTCAATAATTATTCCTTACCTGCTGAGCATTCTTGATAAGCCGACGAGCATGCTCCTTGATACTGGGTGTGTCAGGATCAGAGGGGTTGACTAGTGTTGTGACTTCTGTCGGACCAATGAAGCTGTGAAAAGAAGGCCAACCTAGGTCCAGGCCTGGTACATCCACATCAGAATGGACTGGCCAGTAGGTGTCTGAAGAGCCATCAACATCTGTCTCATGATATGGCAGCTCTGGCTGGGAGCTGCAGCTTGGGGTTTGCAACGTAGACTGGATATGCTCTATTTCTGGGCGGGACAGGAATTCAAACACACCCACTTTCTGCAGGAGGTCATAGTAGCCATCCATGCCATCTTCCACCAGGGCATCAATGGCCAGTCGGTACTCCTCACGGTAGTGTGGGGGCAGATAGTTGGGATCCAGGGGGTTGTCCCCAAAAGAGGAGCTCTGTGAGCGGTGGGCCATGATGCAACCAGGGAGGACGGGAAACTGGAGAAGGGGAAGGGGATGCAGCCTGGAGGAGAAAGAAGTGGACCAATTAGCTGACAAATTTGCTGTGGAACTCTCTAGAGGACACTCTGCCATACAGAACTGAAAAGTGGGCGGTGGTTTGTTATTATCAGATTATTTTAGAACACTACTTATGAGTCAGTACATTTGCTATTTTGAGTCTCTCACTTAAAAAAAATGTGTGTGTGTTGGGGAAAAGGGGCTGCACTCTAAATTAAATCCGCATGGAAAGATTTGAGCACCACGTTGTCTATATTTGGACATTTCACATAAACTCTGGAATCTCCTTTGTATTCTCAGTGATGACCTACCTATCTTTAGCTGATATGACCCAGTTCAGCAGTCTTTTAAAGGCTTGTTCCATGTATGCACTGTATACAGCTGACAGAAAGATAGTATTGCAGTGGCTCAGGAAGTGTATTCATGTAGATAGAAGGGTGCAGCTTTGCAAGCCAGATAGGAGAACTTCCATTGTACATGCACAAGGACCTGCAGTAGTCCAGTTAGTATGTTCAGCTGCATATATAAATGCATAGAATATTTATTATAGTAATATATGCTGAGTGATCAACATAGAAACTTGATATTGAATCACCAAAAGTTTTTTTGTCTCAGTTTTGATTTCCAAGTCGTTGGCTGGGATTTAATCGAATACAGTTAGGGCCTAGCTTGCATTTAGTGCTAAGTAGTGGTAACTAAAACTCAAGTTGCTTTGCTTGCTTCAGACTTCAATTGTCATTTTCCATTCAGTGCTGAGGTTCTTAAAATGGCAAATGAATTTGCTTCCACATAAGTGGGTGTGCCTTAAGGTGAGGTGTGGTCAGGTACATTGTTGGCATATTGATATTTTAATTCAGCACAAAGCTATTGTGTTAAGGTCAACCAAAACCAGGTCCAGAGTCATGTCACAGTTGTTTTATTATTTTAAGATGCTAAAAAAAATGTATCTACTTTGACAGTGCGTATTGAACACACACCCACTGTTAAAACCAGACCACAGACCTGAAATTCGCCATATGTGAAGGTTTGTGAATCATTTTCCTGGCAGTATATGTTGTGTACATTCAGACATGCATATTTACAAAGATACTATTTTAATCAAATGAGCAGTAAGCGGAATCGTATTAGGTCACCAATTATGTTTTCATCTTTCTGAATGCTGTCTGCCCTTATTGTGAGCCATTATCTCAGTCTTCTTTTCAACCTTTTTGAGGGGAGGTCAAATTAGAAGTGGAACAACTTAACAGAGATTCCTGCGCATAGCTACACCTGCACTGTGTTCTATAACATTCAGGACACCATGGACATTTACAAGGACATGACATCACTTGGTGACTGTCTAAGCAAAAGTCCTGTGGGTATTACACAAAACTGTTACTGTTCTGCAAACCTAATGCATTTAAAAATAATAAAAAAACTCTGATATGTGTACACCATGTTATGACCTAGACACTCCTATATCTGATTACACCATGAAGTCCACACCTTTTGGTACTTGCACTTGGAGTTTTGGTCCAACTTACTGCTGTCTAGCTACAAAAATGGATTTGGACATGCTGTAAATGCACTTGCATGTGCCTAAAATAATGCACTAAGCCCTTAGTCTTTTCAAGCAGACTATAACATAATAAAAATGTGCTGTAATGTACATCTGTTTTGATGGAACTGCATATGACCTTAGAGAGACAAAACATGTTTTACTGAATTTAGCCCATTGTCTTTTTAAGGGTATATGTTATTCAGACAAGGCTGACTATGTGCCTTCTTGCCATTTAGTGTAGTTAACATGCTATATCGCTCTACATTGGAAGAAGTGAGGTATCCATCAATCCTGGATATGTATGGACTTGATCATAAACCATCCAATTGTTTATTGCTGGTATTTTTTTATTTTGTTAAGAACAAAATTAAGTGTGCCAAGACTTACACATCCCTGTGGGCATGTCTAGTTCTGTGCACACAAGGATATATAACATTTAAAATGTAGAAGCCTCTAGAACACAGAACTATAATGCATTAAGAAATATTCACATTTTGAATTGACATAACTACATTCTATTTGACATCAGCGATAGTGCGGCTGTCTGTTGAAACCACACAAACACAACATAAATAATTAGTTGCACATGAGTAAGCATATTCATGAATCCTGTGTATTTTATCAGCAATCTTTGATAAAAGAAATACGAATAAGTTAGAACAGGACATTAAATGATTTTACTTTTGTAGATTGGTTGAAAAGAAAGGCGTTTCTATGAATTTGGCTTTTTTATACAATAGTTTCAGAATAGAAATGACAGAAAATGATTAAGTCTAAATGTTGTTATTGTAACAACAAAGCATTTGAAAGATATCACAAAGAGGAGAGTATTTTGTCAGTGCTTTAAGTGGTATTCTAAGTGTAGAAAGTAAAGTAGGTGAAGGTGAGGAAAATAAAAGGTTAAAAAGCTGAAAAAAATCAGAATCTATGCATATCACTATATGTTAATAAGATATAATGTTCACACATAATTTAAAAATGCATTTAATGCCAGTGGAACAAATACTTTAAAGAATCATTTTCTGATACCCTGTATCAGAACACAAACACCACTATCTGTGGACAAATTTGTTTAAATCTGGTGGTCAAACAGGTATCAACAGTCAATAAAACAGTTCATTGACAGTACTTCAAATATGGTTTCCTAAAATACTATCATTACTGCAAATTTTATTCATCTACATAATGGCATTATACAGTTACAATGACCAAGAGCACACCTGTTCTCTCAGTATAACCATTGAAGATAAGCTTGCCCTTACCTGGAGTTTTACTACAAATGTTCATACATATACACAAGTAAATATATGTGCATGTGCAAATACAGGTACACACTGGCATTCTTGCCTTTCCACATACAGATTTGAACACTAAGGACTTGATTTACCAAACCATTTAGTACGCACAAAACTTTAGCTGGTGCAAAAAAAAAAAACTAAGATCACTCCAATCACAAGATATGTCACTGAAATTACACATGCAAAAATTTTAAATGTGCTACTGACCTTTCTAAATCTGGCCCTTAAAGTACAAATACAAGCACACACATTCATTAAAAAAACCTCAAGGTCATTACTAAGCACAGAGAAATAATCTTACATGTGTGCTCTTACACACACACACACACACACACACACACACGGATAGGGCTGTAGACCTTATATATATGCCAGTTTGAACAAATTTTGTTCAATTGATAAATTTCATTGATGTTGATTACAAATTACACTGATATCTATTTCAATATCTAATATGTTGTGCCGCATGTAGATAGTCACGTGTTCTACTTCCACAGTAAAATACAACCAAAGGCATTTTAATACCTTATCTCTACAAAAACGCTGACAAAATGGTAATTCAATTATAAGCTCATAAAATTCATTTCAGTAATTCATCTGAAAAATAAACTCACATGGCTAACATGTACCCACAAGTTGCTTGTTGTATTGGTGTATCTCAGTTTGCATATTGCTTTGCTTTTGCATTTGCTTTTATTTCACCATTGATGGCAGAGAAGCCAAAGAATTTCCAAATGGGATTTCATTGAGACACAGGAGTGGTGAGCTCCCAAGGAAAGGTTGATTCCCAACTCTCAGCCATGCTGACAGCACACTATGTTATGTTTTGGACATATGATTTTATCAGAAAGGTCATTAACTACATATGGAAAAAAGTTTTAGGAGTGGAAAAGAGTTCTGTTCCAATACTAAATGTGTTGGCCCTTATTCTGTGCATCAAGTTATCAGATAGGATGATAGCTGCATATGAAATTGATGCATTTAAGTATTCCTTGATTCTTTGAGAAAATAGATAAAAATAACATGTTTTCCTTCTTTGGCATGGATATTTTAATATTTAAATATTTTTTTATTCTGTGACTGATGCAAGTGCTCTTTGGCCACAAACATACACTTATTTCAAAATATGTCTGGCCCCATGCTGCGTTTTCCACTATTTTGCCCACTCCCTGTATTTATCAGTGCTGCTGAGAGATTGGGCTTCAGATGATTGAGGCAAACCTCAATTGCAGTCACCTGCACAGACTTGTCATGTTTTTGGGCAGTTGAAACTTGGCCGTATAAACACAAAGCCCTGGGGCCATTTGTGATATTTCCCTCACACCTCAGAAAACATACACCATGGAGCGGGGTAGCTTGGGAATGGAAAATCGTGTATCAGTTTTCAAAACTCAAGTAGTCTGGGAAAGCAGAGGACCTCATCAGTGAATCAAAAGCTCAAGTGTATTGAAACTGACTCGCTCTGATGCCTCACATGTAGTATAGAGAGTGATCAAGGATACCTTTATGCAATTGCTTTTGCAAAAAAAAAGAGCAGAACAACTTTGTTAATCTAACTGGATTATTCAGTTATTGTTTTCTTCTTTGCTGGGTTAGTGAAAGACCTGCAAACCCCAGTGGATTTAGTTTGGTTCACTTAGTCATGGCTTGGTGGATTATCAGACATTTCATTTGTGCTTTAACTTTGTAAAGAGGGCAGGGGTAAAATTAGATATGTCATAATACTTTAAGGGTAAATGTGGACTTGCTGTAAGGGTGTATAAGAATTCCTGCCAATGTGTGTATGGTACACTGTTTCAATTATTCTTCTGCTATGTCGCCTTATATGAGCATGCTAGCAGAAAGGTATTCTCTTCTTACCTGTTACCGGGGACTGAATTTTCTCCTCAAAACAATTTCTTTTCATGAAGTAATACAAATAAACCGGCACAATGAACCAACATTAACCCAACTGCCATTATACCACAGTATTCAGTGGAGTGAGTGAGTGATTCATCTTATATCACTCACATACAGGTCAATGTTTAGCATAATTTTCTTGTGAACCAATTCATCATGTATAATTTCCAGACAGATCCATCCCCAGTAGCTTTTATTCACAGATCAAAGTCTTACATATCACCCCCTTTCAAATCTAAAACAGTTTAAATCATTCACCTTATCAGCTTTTTATGTGTGTGAAAGACTTCATGAATACAGAGTGGACCTTCAGCAACTGCAATATAACAGTCTTACTGAAGACTATGAAACTCACACAATAAAATTTTCATCACTACCAGTATTGCAGCGATGTTTTTCTTTTCAACATTTGTGTCCCTTATCATTTGAATTTTAAAAAGCAGTTTAACACACACAGTTCACAGTTCTCTCTCCCATTTTGACAAGAGCTGAAGCCTGTGATTAGACAAACATAGCCAACTGTTGTCTGTTAACCTATTTCACTAAATAGCATTATAAGTGAAGATGTTAAAGCATGTTGTAGCTACCTGGCTTGATTTCAAGTTAAAATACTTGTGTAACAAGAGACAGTTGTTGATGGAATACTGCCACTAGTAGGGAGAGGGGGGGCATTACAGGGGCATGGGGAAAGCCCTGAGCAAACTGTTGTGTAACTTAAAGTAGTCCTTTACATAGCGAATACTATTATTTAGGTAAAAAAGCCTTTGAATTATTATTTACAATCATGACAGCCCTAGTTCAGAGTAACTCTGCAGCTATTTCACATGGAAAGGGCATAAGTCAGGCATTTCCACAGGGTTTTGACTGAATGTTGCAGTTCCTAATCTGAGATGACAATGGCCATTATTCCATCACCATTCCTCTCATTTGAAGAACAGTGGTACTCTCTCACATAACTACCTGACTTTGCAGTTTGCCTGTGATGAAGGGTGATTTGATCAGAGCTTCTTACCCCATGGAGGGATTCACATGTGAGCCCACAAGACCCAGGCACTCATGCAGGCCTCCGACGGACAGTAGGTGGGAAGGTTCAGGAATACCCTGACTCGGAGTTAAAATACAACTGTCAGACTGAGTCTGTCTGTTTGTATACATCACTGTGGCAACGGTTAGCCTGAGACTGAATTTTGCACTGAAGCAACACGCTCACCATGCTGTTGCAACACACACTGCCTTTTGTCTCTCTGCAGGATATAAAGCCCTTTCTTTTTCAGCTCGATGACTCAGAGGCTAAGGTTACTAGCACAGCCTCTGACAGGATATGCAGGTGTTCTGAGTCATGGTCAAGCTCTTCCTGGAGTTCCACAAAACTCTCAAGTCCCATCATGACCTTACAAATCCATGAACCCTCATGGCTAAACCGGGCCACTGCCTTGATCTGATTCCAAGTTAGTGGGACAAAACACAGGACAAAGATCGTGGGGCAAATGATTTCAGATGGAAATTTTGAGATGATACATAATAATCAGTACTAATCGAGTGTATTTAATAGTTATGAAAAACGTAAGAATAAATAAGTCACTCATCAATATTCTTTAGAAGCATGAAATAATGGATAATTATTGCCTACTGATTTGATTTATGGATTTATGTCTCTTTTAGTGAGCAGTTATTAACAGAAAAGACAAAAAACAACTCCTTACAGTGCTTGGGGGAGGGTGGGAAAAGACTGCATATTCTATCATGGAATATCTGAATATCAAATGAATCTGCGTGTACATCGCCACAGGCAACTCAGGAACGCGAGGGATACCTGCTAGCTGCATGTGTTCGCTGACTGACACACAAAATTCGTTGATCAATAAGAATCCAACACAAACTGTAACAGTGCGATTGGTGAAATTTTATTAGAAGTAGGGTGCTTATCCTAATGCAGTGTGTAAATAACTTGCTTTTTTATGATCATATTGATTTGCAAGCTTTTATACATTTTGTTAAAATATCTATTTTCTCAGTAGACACCTAAGGGCAGATTTGAGTTTTTACATATAAGCATGACTGAATCATTACTGGTTAAGCACCTTACTCAAGGGAATAACTGCAGTACCCCACCCAAGATACAAACCTCCAGGCCTACGATATCAGGTCAAGGTCCACAACCGCTGTGATGCACTGCCATACTTACACAATAGTGATACTCTGTGATCAAGAACTGGGGAAGTCATAGAACTCATGTCTAAGCTGATAATTGTACTGAAAAAAATTAGTAGTTTTTCCTCTTGAAAATCAAACCTCTTTACGCATTTACCCGTGCACAACCCCCACCCTGCCCAAGGAGAATGGCAGCTTAAACACATACACTCCTTTGGTGCACTTGCCCAGCAACAAACATCAACACCGCAGGCCACACAGTATAACAGAAAAAGCTAGTGCTGTTCAGAGGAGAGTTTTATCTCTCACAGATGGTATCTTCATGCAGGTGTTGGCATGTTGTTGGGAGGAACTTCATCTGCATCCCCTGCCAACTTCAACTCATTCTACGCTGGTGGGACAACACCAGTTGTGTCCTGCCACTGTGGACCCTGGTGATACACACATAACTGTGTCACCTCATTCCTTTTTACTTTGTTGTGCCTAATTGTAGGGCTTTATGAACTCTTTTTCTATAAGAAAACTATTTTAATCCAACATTTATCCCTTTGTCCTATGGTTGGTTGAAAATATGTATATCACCAAATAGATATCACAGATTGTAAACAATCTGAAAAGAAATGAAATGTAATTGGACGGCCTTTCTGCATTTATATTACTAATCTTTCAAAGGAATCAGATTCAGGATAGTTATCCAGTTTAAGTTCTCTCAAGTACCACCAATCAAGGATACCGGGTAAGGTAACCCCCTTCCGCCCAACAAAGAAAAGAAAAAAGAAACCTAGGTTGTTATGACTACTGCTGTTTGTTTTTGAAACACCAGTCTATCATGATAAGGAGCAAAGGTTATACTGTCTGCATTGTTCTCCACAGGAAACTATAGCAAAATGGCAAAACAGAGCAGTATGGAAGATGTCATATGCAGGAATTATTAAATACTACGGCACATACCAATGAGAAATGATATCTTCTTACTCTAATTTTCTGAATTAATTTGAAAAATGTAATGTGGAAATTAGTATTAGTAATATTTTATTCAAAACAGCGTGAATGCTTATGATAGGGAAAATTACAGTGCTTTAGATTTACAAAACACTGCTCTGCCTGTAGCTGGCTCTGTCACACTTCCTTCCCCCATCCCCTGGGGCCTGAACAGGCCCTGGAGAAGAATGCTGTTGGCCTTTGAAGCGACAAAACTACATCGTTGTCTATAGTCACATATGCAAACTTCTGAACTGGTTTGAACACAACGGCAACCCAGCAGGTTTAGCTTCCAAATCTGGCTTGGCTCACAAGGAATTATGAGATTCAGCCTTTTGGAACTTTTTATCTCATACCTTCTGCAAACCACCAATTGCCATCATAAACTCCAGTCTCTTATTATAGAAAGTTTCACCTCTGAGACTGGTCTATCAACATATTGACTGGTGTTCTACACGCCTGACTATCTTGGCAAAGACAAATTTGACATACTTCATCTTGCATGTTCTTTGTCTGTTTGAAAACCCCAACAAATCCTAATGACACTTGCAAATATTTTAATCACATGTCTTCACCTAAAATGCAATATATTGTGATTGACTTCAATAACTTGCATTTAGCTTTAGCTAGCTTGTGAATACAATGCCTTGCAATAGTAAAAGTGGTATGTTTGTTGGTAAGATCATATATACTACAAAAAGAAGCCTGATCATTCCCTTCCCATTAACAAGCTGATATAGAAATTCATAATTTCTTAGAAGTGGGGTCCAATGCAAAGTCCTTGAGAAACTCTAAAGGTACATTTTAAAGCATCACCCTTTTACCCTCGCATTTACTCAAATGGTAAGGCAAGGGCCTCAGGAGTAGCTACTGCTACGGCTACATTTTTCTGTGTTCATTTTTGTCAATATACTGCCAGGGCATTATGGTCCACATTCAAGTGTGAAGCCTCCTCAAATATGATTCAGTTCACTCCTGAATCATTCCTGAATCATTCCTGTTTTCCTCTGCCACAAATTTGATCACTGCCACCTGATTTTTAGCCACTGTCTGACATAAAATACATTTCAATACAACTATCCAATGTGACTACAACATTTTGATCATGTGGTCGTAGTTGTCATATAACACATGGAGTACAGCTGCTAAAATATGAAGACATTGGGAATTGACATTCAGGTATGTTTGTAGCTTTCAAAGTGATCAAAAATGAGTGGTAAACAGTAAGTCTTTAGATCAGTCATTATATACATTTAATGTTGGCACCAGAAGGATTCACCTCATTTCTTGAGGCCCATCATCATCAACACACCTGGTTCTCCCATATTTTGGTCTATTCTACAACATGACAAACAAAGAAGTTGACATCATTAAGGTGAGATTGTGTATTCTCTTTCCAGTGTCTTTTCCAGTTTCTGCTTTTGGTTCTACTGTGCATCCAGTTGAAACTCCATAGTATTTAGCACTACATAAATACAGAGGTTAAAGCATTTGAGTATGACTAGATGAATGAAAACCCTCAGCCAAGTAAACTGGCCTTAGAGGAGTGTTTAATCTTTGTGTCTGAATGAATCCATTTCCCTCAAGAACCATTCAGATCTCTCTCTTCGATTAAAGTAAGTGGATATGGAGTTAAGTAGCCATAGCCCATGCTGCGTGACTGTAGAGAGAATACACTCAGTCTTCTTCAAAAGCACAAACACTGTCCAAGGTTGTGTCTGTCACACAGATGGCCTCAGCCTTGCCTATGCACTAAGGTATGCACAGGGACAAAGCCCTCTATATTCTTTTCATTCTTTAACACTACTTTTTTTGGAAACCAGTCCACAAAAATGCCCAGACAAAGACACACATACTTACACACATATGTGTGTGTGCTATTACCATTTTTTGCTTGACCAACAAACTTAATTTCTGTATGCAAAAGTTTCGAAAACACTGTATATACTATATTACTTTATATATACACTGTGCTCATTTCCATGAAATGTTCCATATACTTTACTTACACATTTGAGGTAAATGATAAAACACAAAACCTACAATTATACAGTATGTTTACAAAAAACAAGTATCCTCAATGAAAACTTTATTGGATGAATATAAAACAACTTCAAAGTCAACTTCAAAAACATCTATTTGGAAAACATCTCATCAGCTAATAAACCAGTCTGAAAGGGTCACATAAAAAAATACTTTGGTTTTATCTACTTATCCACAGGACATTTCCAGCTATGTTTACTCACGTTACAGGATAATACAAGTATGGCAAACTCTGATCATGACGCTTTGTAAAACCAAAATACTCTTATTCAATTATTTGAGGAACTGGTTGATTAAGAACAAAAGGCTTATTAAAATAACATAATTTAATTTGTGTGGTTCAGGAAAGTGTAAATGTATACTGAAAGGCCTAAAAATCTTTCAGGTTACATCGTCATTCTGTTTTCCAAACAAGGAATGATGAGGTGATTTAAGGAATTATGCTGTGCTATCAATACATTTGGCTTATTGGGTACGTAATCATTATGTAGGCCTCTGTGGAAATGGCATACACTAGGGCAATAATCGGTTACAGTACTTCACTTACACCGCACATACAGTAGGCTATTTCAAGAAAAACACATTTTACAGTATGTCAATGTTTGCAAGGAAATTTGTTTGGAGTATTTTGTTTATAACTTTAATGGAGAATTGGACAACAATTTGTAGTCATACACTATAACTATCAATTACCTGAAAAAACATGAATTTCTACAAGGAAGTTGACTATTATTTACTTAATTGGCCTGAGTCTCCTGTGGCATTTGATGCAAAGTGACTTGATTGCCTTAGGCTCATACCAGTTTGCTTCCTGTCTAGTTTGGCATCTAAATGAAATAAACAGGTCACCCAGCATCTTCTGACACATTCACATACTTAAAATAGTTCAATGAAATCTATTATATGTGAAGCATGAGGTATATTCTGTAAATGCACGTTTTTAAGTTGGACAAACAGTTTTATATGAACAGATGGTTATGACAAACTGAAGGCTTTGAATTGTACTATTATACAGTTTCATTGAGAAATGCTAAATTGTATTAGTTATCATGTAAAATGAATATATTTTATATAGGCCTGTGTACAAACCCAGCACTATGTAGGATGTGGCCTTGTGTGCAAATCATTGATCTAAAAGGCCACACCAGGTCAATGAAAAGTGTCTGATCAAGATTGCTGCAACTGGACAAAATGGTGTGGTTGTTTTTTTAATGTCAACAACAATTTAGAAGCCTCAAGAAATTCTATGACCATTCTTGTGATTACTGCCACAACATGTTTCCCAAAATAAAATCGCTAACTGAATGTTGACAGAAACATAAGTGCTATGCTCCAGTCATTTCAATGTCATTGATCCCTGCACTTAAAAAAATATATCAGCAATCAGTGCACTGGCATGCAATGACTAAGCTTATTTACTTATTACTTACTATTCAAATGTGAAACAATGTCATTGAATCAATGTTAGTTTATGAAGTTATGTAGTTTGAAAAAACAGGGTTACAGTAGGTTATGCCTTGCTAGTGACTACACACTGAGAGAAATTACCACACTCTTGTTGCCCCTAGAGACAATTCAATCCATGTAACATCAACATTAGCTTGGAAAAGATGTTTCATCAAATATACACTATAGTATATACAGACACGATGATTACAGTTTGGAGCTCCAGATCAAATACAGTACAACCTTTGTTTGGATTGTTGAATGTTCCATGTTGCAAAAGTTTAATCAAAATACAGTTGAACATTTTTTTTCTATCATCCATTGCTTGAATCCTTTCAAAACTGTCACATTACTTCTAAATAAGCTATTCACCAGCAAACAATAAAACCAGCAGCAGATGTTCCTGTCAGCTAGTAAAGGCACCCATCATAAATACACGCGTGAGGGTAGCTGACAGTTACAAATACATACATACAATAATAATATGCCTCTTTGCAGAAACAAATGTCATGGACCAAAGGGGCAAACGAAAACAATGTGCGTATATGTCAGAAAAAGCAAAGCTAATAATTAGAAACAACACTGTAGAGAAGGATACAAGTTTGAATGAGGCTGTGTGAGGATTAAAAAGGAAGCAGCAGTCGAGGAGCAAGCAACTTTAAATCAATTAAACAACGCATTAAAAATGCATGTTTTATTGTAGCCTGCAGGAATAGGGAGGTGCCATTGTTGACCATTATTAATCACGCAAAACTGCTTTCTCCCAGCACAATCAATACATTGTATGAATAATTTCGGTTTCATGTTCGCGTTTTTACACTGATGATAATAAAAACACGAAGAAGCAAAATATTTGGGGATCACTCTTACAGCTATCTAAATTTACTTCCCTTTTTAATTGCATTGTTTAATTGTATAATTTTCCCAAATAGTATTCTTTTGTAACAATGCCAAGGCATGTCCCTATGGCCAATTAAGATTGTATTATGCGTTTATAGCCATGTTAAGTGTGATATCATCTCAGTTAAATGTTCTTCCTTTTGTACCTTTTGGTTTAAATTAATAACACATAATTAGAGTAGTACTTCCGGGCTTTTGAGTACTGATGTTTCCGGATTACTGGTGTCCGGATTAGTGAAGTTGTATTGTATTACAGAGTTTCAGCTTTTAAAAACATATTCTCTATTGTAGAATATGCAGAGAGGAAATCATTTTTAAAGGCACATGCATATTTATTGATGCACATGCCTTGGACGCTGCACGTAATTGTTCATTTTGGAACTGGCCGCCAACATCTTCAACATGATCAGACATCTAGACATGATCAGACAGCTATTAAAACGACTAATGCACAGCAGGATAATGAAACATATAATTTAATTACTGCACCTCTTGCAAAGAGCATGACTGAAACTTTCCAGTTTTTAGATTTGACGTGCAATGCTTCGAAATGTTTGAAAATAAGATTTTATATTTAAAACTAGTATTAACTGGCTGTGTTTGAACTAAAGGAGGTAAAAGACATGTTTCCTCCTAAACGGTTTTCGAGCCGTCCAACGGCATAGCTCCGTGTTTTATCCTAAACCAAATTTTACTACATTCTGAGACAGTTGTAAAGTAATATCATTAATATATAATTTATGTTTGCTCGCGATTACTAAATAATTAATCAACCGTGACCGTTAAACAGTGCATTGGACACAAATTTACAAACTTTTGGACATATCTAATACTTACCGTCAGGTGTGAACTACAGCTAGCTGCTCCTGTACAACAGTTTTCACCGTATTCTCGGTCGTATCCCCAAGTTATATTCCCGTCCTAATTGCCAGTGAGTACCTTATCTGGCTGTAGTGCCTTACATTCCAGATCCAGGGCTAGACTACACCCAAGGGTGCAGTGGCAAGTCGAAGATGAAGTCTGACAGAACCTGTTTCCCTTTCTCAAATGTATTCGACTTCGTGAACGGCGAATGTGCCGTGAGATAAGCTCGTAGCCCTACCCGCCTAGCTGCGTTTCCTACATGCTTAACTCCTCCCAATCCACCCATACCGTCACCGGCCAGGAGATTCAGTGAGACCACCTCCGGTACACTTCAGAATCCAACATGCTAAAATGTTTTGCTCAATATATATTAAACTGTTATAATATTTCACGTAATGAAATATAATGTATGGAATACTTCCACATGACATTTTATGACAAGTTCATGCTGTCACATTTTGAAAAAGCTAATGAATGAATGAATAATGTAAAGCACTTTAGTAGAAAGTACTTTTGTCTGTCAATGTGGAGCCTAAGAAGCTGGCCAGTGATAACCATTCAATATCTGTACCATATCTGACCAGTGACCACTGTAACTGGTTGACTATAGACCCAGTTTCAAGAATTTCCATTGGGCACCCCCAGGAATTCAAAGACCCACATATATGGGACATGTGACATCATTTATGCTTTAAATGTTCCAGGTCACGGTTTATATATAAGATGCATCAATTGCAATTCACTGGGTCTAGTCTGCTGTATCTTGTGTGAAGGACATGGACATTAGGGTTTAAAGGGAAGTGTTTATGTCCCTGGCAGTTCTACTCCCAGAGCTTGTTCATGCAGTTGTTTGTGGTAAAATATGAAAAATTCTTTATGCATTGTATATGTTTTATAGTTTTATATCTAGTGGTATTTATGTACTATAATTGCCACAGGAAAAATACAATATATTGAATTAAAATGGAGATCCTCTGTGATGCAGCAACAGGTTCAGAGCTGTGCGCAGTGTTCTGGTTGTTACAGATATTATATGTAGACCATGTTCTCTGTTGTTCTTGCGCTGATTGTGGTGGTGTCTTTTCCAGTTTGGCTGAGTTTTATCCAATATTCACTCAACCCTTGGAAGTCCCGTATCTGTTGTTCAGGTCCTGCTTTGCTCTCTCCTCATCTGCCCCACTCCCATGCTCACCCTCACTTTTAAGAGTTAAAACCACCCTCTTATCATGACCTAAGGTATTTAGTGTTGCAAAAACATCTCAGTACATGAAAAAACTCAACCCAACCTCCTTTAAAACAAACTAAAAAAGAACAGTACAACAGCTTCTTCTTCTCTCTCTCTCTCTCCCTCTCTCTCTCCCTCTCTCTGTCTCTCTCTCTCTCTCCCTCTCTCTGTCTCTCTCTCTCTCCCTCTCTCTCTCCCTCTCTCCCTCTCTCATGCTGTGTGCAGTAGCGTAGCATATTGGCCCGTGTGCTCCACCCTGCTGCTTGCCTGTGATTATGCTCTGACGTGGGGGATTGGATGGCGAGCTGAGCACTCCTTCCTCAGGGAGTGTCTGATAGCCCTGCTCCCCTATAACCCCGCGCACACACATAGAGGGTGACACTGTTCTTGCAAACTGATGGGTGCCAAACGCCTGCAGCAAGGGCAAATTCAGGCTTGCAGGGTAGAGGAGAACTTTCAGCTACTTTATTACTCAATCAACATAATTCTGTGTGCATGTACAGAGAGTCATTTTATTTTTTCCGCTAGCAAGATTCATGGCAATTGTATAGTTGAGATTTTTACCATTGAATCATTTCATGGCAACAACAAACAATGACATGAATACAAAGAACATGCCAGTGATTAGTCAGTGTCTGCATGTAACTGATTTCATAAAATCATATGTCAGTTTACAAAAAGATCTTATTTATATGCTGAGTTTGGGAGTAGATCAGTCTTAAGTCTGCTCATACTTCGTTATTTAATGATCTAGCAGAGAATCCTGTAGGTTTGTATTAAGACATACCTCACCTCACCTATGTTTAATTTATTATGATTTAAATGTGTGTGTGTGTGTGTGTGTGTGTGTGTGGGTGTAGGTGCATATCTGATTTAGCAGTTGCTCAGGTGAAGAGACAGGAAGGGAGGAGCCAGGCTGAGCAGGGTGCGGTCACCCCCCCACAAGAATGTACCAGTAGAGCTTAGGGCTACATTGCTCCACTCAATTCCACACCCACTCTCCCACAGCACCCACACCCCCCCTTCCTCCATCCTCCCCCTCTTGCCCCCCCTTCCCTGACTCACAGCCTCGTTGGCAGTGCAAACACATGCAAGCCAGGAAAATGAGCACGAGCAAACATGTCCCAAACCACAGTCAACTGAAAAACCTGGCCTGGAGTCTCGTACCTGAGAGTGTGAGTCTGGGAGATTCACAAAAGGATGTGGATTTAATTGCACTGGCAGTTAGCTGCAAGCACTGTAATACTTGGAGGGTGGTGGGTAATCAGAATGACTGTGGAATGGGAGGAATGGATGCACATATTTAGTTCTAAATGAAATGTGTCAGTGCTTCGCACCTGCCTGAAGTTTGACTGTATCTGTGCCTGCTTGCAGGGTTTCCCACAGGTCATCTCACTCTGTAATTTCACACCTCTGTGTAAGGTGACATTTAGCTGAAGCGGTATGAGATCACGCGTTACACCATAAAGGTTTCTATAGTTACAGTCCTTCTACTGGTAGTACAAATCCCATGAATTATATGGGCTGAGAAATGGTCATACAGCAGACTTTTTGCACCACAGTAATTGTAACATCTAGTATGTAGGTTAAAACTGAAAACAAACAATAATTTTAAAAACTTGAATTCAAAATGGACCAATTTTATGGATGCATTTCAAAAAATAATGAATGTGTTATACAATTTGTAAATCTCAAATTTAAACAATGGGTTGGCTAATTTTTTTTTTTAAACCTAAGTAGATCCATTCAGAAGTCCCATTGGAAGCATTTCTTGCCTCAAAACTGTATGTCTAAGTCAGTTTAATGTTTTTCACATAATGTGTGGATTTTGGATTAAGTCTGAGAAACCTTCTGTCAACAGAGCACCATAGACCATTATTTAAAAAATAGGTGTGTCCCATGCGACCTTTGACCTAAGGTGTGTATGCAACAATGTCATAACTTTGCTGAAATGTCACACCAACCTTGGTTCAATACCATATACCAGTACCCCAACTTGTGACAATGGTGCTACTCAAAAGTAGATCCTATGGATTACAATCAAACTTGCAAACCACTTTCTCACTTGCAAACCAAATTTCCTAACAACCGCAAACCTTTCCATTAGCATTGGGGATATTGAGGCACAAGCTGAGGAACATGCAAACTGAGAGTACGTTTATTGCAGAGAAAATGGGTGAAAAGTGAGCGTTTGGGAAACTCTGCCTGGTCAGTGTATGTAGTCCAACTATCTATATATCTGTCAGCCCTAAGAACTGGTTAGACAAGCATGCTTTCCAGCTCTCTTTCCCACAGTGACAGCACAACCGGCAGAGGAGAATCCGGTGTCTAAGGGCAGCACCCTGCCTCCAGTCTCCCTGGTACGCAATCATGTTCTTGTTTACAGATTCTCTTCATATCTCGTGGCTGAAAATGAAACTTCAGCAATGACAGCCATGACAGCAAAACGGTGACAAAAGCAAACAACAATGGAGTCATTCCAACCGTTGTTCTCCGGTGCAGAATAATGCCCCCCCCCTTCGGCCTTCAGCCTTCAGGCGAATGACTTTGAAAAGGGAAACAATGGGTCACAGCTGTTGACTTTCTGGGTGTGACTTTCTGTGGGCTTATGGCCAGAAGGGTGCACTGCTATCAGGCGCAATAAATCATGAATATTATCAGAAAAATGACAGGGACCTCTGACCACAGCTGGTCAAATGTCTGTGACTTCTCCCCGCCCCACCAGACACCCTGACTGTGGAATTGAGGTGTGTGAATCTTGATATCCTTGTGTGACAGGTTTCAGAGCTCTATTATGTCTGCGAGCAAGACTTTGAATTAGTGTAGAAATCATGATTAACTTGTGCAGAGCCCGTGAGAATAAATGCAGTGTTCTGTTAGGCTAAAAATGCTGAATAAGGACCTGTCAGATGGGGTGAGGGTGTTCATGTGCATGTCTATGTGTGAATGCATGTGTGTTTGGTCACTGTACAATTGCATGTGTGTGGCAACATCTATGTTTGTATGTGCATATGCATTTGGGTCTGGTATGTCTCTTTATATGTCTGTTTGTGTGTGTTTGACACATATACTTGACATTTGAAACTCAAACTGATAATTGCCCTGAACCAGTTTTGAATTGTTTTTCATGATTAACAAGTTTGTCAGCTTTAATGACGATCAGCCATCATAAGTTGTTTCCTTTGAACATAACATGTCCACACTTTTATCATTATGGTACTTTATATACCTATACTTTGAATGATTTGAAATTGAAATGTAACACTTTATAAAGATATCAGAGAATAGGTTTTTTTTTAAACCATTGGTGCCATATCTAAAATATTTAATATTACAGTGAAGCAATGATATCATTTTATGATAGAT
Source organism: Albula goreensis (assembly GCA_022829145.1). Classification (NCBI taxonomy): domain Eukaryota; kingdom Metazoa; phylum Chordata; class Actinopteri; order Albuliformes; family Albulidae; genus Albula; species Albula goreensis. Next base: position 17,745,132 of record CM040743.1, on the reverse strand, counting down.
TTTTGAAGGTGAAATAAATTAGCAGCTGATTAATATTGATATACTTATGACATGCTTATTAATGAAACAAAATAAAAAATCTTACCACTGAACAAATTATCATCTTCATCTCCTTTTCTGTTGCACTCATTGGCTGCCAGTTACGTAATGACTTCTCCCTCGCTTACTTGTTCACTTGATGGCTTAATTACTTGGTGTGTGCGCATATACACTTTGCACATACAGTAACGTTATCAAAAGTGTCAGTGTCTCCACTCATAATCCAAAGGTGAATCTCTGCAAGGAGCACTGGCCTGCAAGTGCAGAAATATCATAAACTCTTTTCATGCACTATCTGCTAAACACAGTCAATACCTTGGTTTGACCAAAGCACTGACATACTGACAAAGTAAAGGCACATAGAGTACTAAAGATATGATGGGAATTTGGTTTACAGTTGCACAATTTCCTGCACTCTGAGGGATTTCAAATTGGCTGAGAAAGTTCTGTTTTTCTGAATCATAAACTAATTTTCTTTATATGTAATGTATATTTATATTAGAGGTAGATTAAATAAATGTACATTCAGTAATATTCAGTATATTCTGTTCTATTCTGATCTACTGGCAGTAAACATACACACATATACACAAACAAATAAAGCTAGTGTAATTCTTTCTTTAATAAATTGAATACTTAGACTACTGACATTACAGACTGAAGCATAAGCAAGGAAATTACACTTGTACACCAATCAAAATACAGAGAAGGCAAAACAAGGAAAAAGAAAAACTAGAGGGATATGACATTACACAGACCACAAAGTCAAAAACAGGAAAATCAGAGTCAAAGATAACAAGAATCAAATAAAAGATGCAGTAATTACAAGATAATAATTAAAGTTGAAATAATATGTTATAATAGCTTATATGTTTTTGGCTTTTGTATCATGCTTTTGGCATAATTTACTATGTTGATGGTAAAATAAAAATATTATGGTTTGCAGCTGTTATTATTAGACAAAACTAACAAGCAAATTGATAGTGGGCTTGTTGTCTCTGTGACCATGGAGATGGAAATCACTGGGCTGACAATCGCACCAATGTAATTTCCCTAAATTAGTCACCTGGTTCCCTATACCTTTCTTTGTGGCTTTGGTATCTACCAAACTAGTGGAAGAAGTGGATGAGTTCATCAGGTTACCTACATTTCATGAAAAAGTGTTATTTCACATCAGTGTTCCATCTAATATCCCCTAAAGAACTATGAAAACAGCTGTAAAATTCACATAAAAATGTCATTCTGAAAAAATCAACTTAGTACTGCGGTATATCACCATCATCCTGCAAACAGACATATCAGTGTGGAATGTTCCATTTATCTTCACATCAGTGAAATTGTCAAAATTCATCCTGTCCCTTAGTGAACAGGAATGTCTGTGGGTGTGAAGATACATGTTTTAAGCTCACTTGTTGTGAGGTATGTATGCTAGATCTTTCCCCTTGTTAGTTTTACCTGTTTAGACTGTTGGGTCTAAACAGGTAAAACTCACTTTCTGAACAGTGAGAAAGGATACAGCTTTAGCCTGCAACCTTCTGTGTGCAAAATTCCTAGCCTCACTTATACTGCAGTCATAATTCTTTTTATGAGCCTGACTAGATTGAAAGTTTAATATAAGGAAAGTCTCCTTAAATTTTAGTGTTGCATTCAGAGCATTAATGATAAACCAGCGATCACATTCCTCTTCTAACAAGTGATGTCTCCATGTAGGTGGGGTTCAACCTTCAATACTGGTTAGAACTTGACTGAACCAATCAAATTGCAGAATACAGATTCTTGCAGCATTTGTGTAGCATTTATCCTGATTCCTTTAGAAAGAGGTTGCATTTTGAAGAGGAACCGGTTGCACATGAACAAGTGAAATCAGCAGCATTCAAATCACCAAAAGGCTGGACAGACACCCATGGCATTGTGCTCAAGATGAGAAAAATGTTGTCTTTTCATAAAAGATGTTTTATGAAAAGAAATGATGTTATATTAAACATTTGTTTACAGGGTATGTAACCATGGTTGCTGAAGGGGTTTGTGTTTGTTTGGTGTGCTAATGATTCATAAATCACCTCTTGCCTCTGGCTGCACCAGTCGTTATACCCCAGCACCTCAGTTCACTCTCTGAATGGGAGCCAATGCATCATAACAATTGTTAAAGACTTTACTGCTGCAAACTTGTATCCTAAACCTTGAACTGGACATTAGAACAAAATCACTGGATGAAGTGTTTAGAAAAAGAGAAAATGGCATCAATACACCCCAGCAATGTGTTAAATAAATTGAAGGGAAAAATGTATGGTTGAAATGAGATACATATTTTGATTAAGCTGAACTCCAGAAAAAAATCTTTGCTCCAGAACAGGGGTTCAGGGTACACACTATATGAGATACATAGCAAGCTATCATGGTATGATGATTTCTCCAGTTACTAAAGATTACATTATAGAAATGCAACATTTTAGGTGATGTTTTACATTAACCTCAATAATACCATTGTTTACATGATTAGATTTTGGGCATAGCTGTAGCTGGATAATCTGACAAGTTACTACATCAGCTGAGAGACCCATCAGTCTTCCCCACCAGTAACAGTGTTATTAACGCCAGTAGGCCAATCATAAGATATGTATCTTCTGATTGGCCTGAAACATACTTAAATTGCTGATTATACCACGCTGCCATCTACTGGTGAAAATCTTGCATAAACACCAACACAGTCACTCTGTGCCAGAACAACTAATTCCTGATTTGGCCTGACCTGACTATGAGCCTTGATATAGGATGAAAACATTATTTTCACATATTGTTGAATGGCTAAAAGGGGCTTGTGACCATTTTTGGTAAAACTTGGCCACTGAACTTTACAAGTTAGATAACCTCAACTTATTTGACTTGAAAACGTACTTAATTTAAAAAATCAATATTGGGTAGCAGCTGTGAATCAATTATGCCAATATTAGTGGGAAATAACATCTGACAATAGTGGAGTTGCTCCATTCAGGGCAAGCTAACTTGGCTAACTGCTCATAATATGTCCATTGGGGCTCATCTGGAGGTTGTTGGGTTCCAAACTGGTTCCAAAAGGGATGCATTATAGCTCCTCGTAAACTTGGAGAGTTCTGGAAAGTTTATCACAGCAGTTATCTGAGTAAGAGAGTAGGGCTTTGGGATGACCCCTATGGATCAGTTGTTCACTCAAGAAGGCTTGCCTGAATCAGCCCTTGACTGTGTAAGCGGAGCGTCATTAAGAACATGAAGAGGAAGTGTTGATGGGAAATGGCTGGAGATCCTATAGTGTTTTGGAAGGTAGGGTGAGACCTTTTTACCATCCTTCTTATTCAATATTCAATTAGCCGCTGTTATGATATCTCAGCAAAACATTCCTTTCAACTTTAGACTGCAATCATTTCAGGAATTTCACATTTAACTGATACATTTTAAGCATTCATCAATGAATTAAGATGGATAAATGAAATATTAAAGTTGATCTCTTAAATGATTCAGCAAGGATTATTGTCATCTTTTCATTTTCAGTGCAGTGAAGTGTTCATGTAATTGTATTAAATACAACAAAATGAAGCAATTTTTCAAAGAGTGCTACATTGCATACAAAAAACTACTTATTCTAGATTTAAATCCATCATACCCTGGCTGGCATTCACAGACAGAACAAGTCTAAAAGATTGACCCATGAAAGTATTGATCAGTCAAAGCAGGTGATGGATGGGGAAGATAGCAAAGAAATATTTCCACAACATTAAAAATACACAAAAACACATACATATTTGCTTTGCAGATGCCAGTTATAATAACAAAATGTACCCAGAGGAGAACAATAAGTAAAATTCTGTTGGCATGAGAAGGATAACTTTCTGAGCCAAAAATACCAAGAGTACCAGTCATGAGCCAGAAGCACCAAATACACTCACTCACTTACTGATCACAACTCCAGGATACTTGTTTGCAGCCGCAACTCAGGAGTGTGTTCTGGATCTGCATCGCCACCTAGTGGACTCATGGGAGGTAGCATGATGTTGGGAAGATTTCTGGTCATATTGCAGACGAGCAATGACTTTATGCGAGAGAGAGATTTTGCACATGTTGCAATCCAGAGGTAATTTAGGCAGATCAACAAATCATAACATTGAAGATATGCAAAACATAAAAAATTAAAAAAATACAGTTGTCATTTTTCATATCATTCAAACAAACAATAATGAACAAATCTTGATCATCATAATTACATTTGTACTCCAAGTTATTTCATTTTCACAGAATGTTGATTATATGGACCTGCAAATTTTTGTCAGTGTATAGGATTATGTGTATAAGCTCCAGCTGACCCAGAAATAAAAATTTCTGGAAAAGAGTTGTTTGATCTTTACTTTACAAACTTCTCCAATCTTTGTATTCAAAAAGTGATGTTCAAGTTCAAGTTCTTTTTATTGTCATCTCAGCCATATACACAGTACACAGTGGGATGCAGTTGTGTGTCCACAGGACCATGGTGTGAAATACAAACAGACTGTGTGTGTATGTGTGTGGGGGGTGGGGGTTTCCATGAATCCACGATATTAGTGAAAACCAGTTGATTCTGGATAGAATATTTAGAATAGTTTTGTCTAAAACTTTAAGCAGCTTTTGAGCTGCCAGTGGATACTGAACAGAATGAATCAGCAATGCCACCATTCCTGACCAGTGAGAAAGTCATCAACAATCTTATGGATAAAACTGACTTACATATAAAATGTGTTACAAAAAACAATGATTGCCAGATGAAGAGTGATATTGCAGCTTTCCATGTGATATGGATGAAAGAATCTGTATTATTCACTCAAAACAACCAGACTGAAGCACAAAACTGCCCTACCAAATATGAAGAATGGCTTTGTGAACAGGGCGTAGCTACCTGACATTCTTGTTTCCCACAGCTTATGATTCACGGATGAAGTATTACATTTGAATTTAAGGATTCACATTCCATTATGTTTATTTTGGCTGCTCTGTCGTTGCATGAGCGCGGGTTTTAATGTGTGTGTGCCATTCAAATAAGTCTAGCCTAAAACACTCCTGTGTAAGTCTTAATCACTGAAAATGCGATTGATGCTACTGTATGCAAACCAATCATTAGGCTACTTTTTTAAGCAATCACACGTATCCTTATTATTCTGTTGAATAAGGTCTAGAGGTCCCTGCTGCAGAACAACACATATGTTGCTGATAATGTGATATGTTATGATTTGAGATGCGATATTGATGTGATTTAAGTCTGTGGCCATCCCCACTTTGAAAACGCCCAATCAGAATCACATCCCAGTTGGATCACTAAAATGTCCTCTGCTCTATGTGATTGGAAGAGCTCACTCTATCAGCCTCGTCCTCCAAAATGTGGACAATCAACCCTTTTGTTTACAACTCAGCATGAGAGCCGCTAAGCCATGCAGAACTGCACCACACACCACTTACACACCTGGCACAGGTAGATGGCTGACTGATCTGAAGTGTTTATGTTGGATGATGAAGCAGGAAATAGCCTTCTGAAACCCTCAGTCCTGTAAGTGGTGTCACTCTGTGTTACTCCAGGCTACGGCTCATGATTATACATGCTTATGTGATTGTGATGTATACCGCAACTGTAACAAAGGAAAGCTACAGGCTTTCTTAATTATGAAGATGAAATTAATTAATGCCCAAGTAAAAATTCAACATCAGACAATGGCACAGCCCACACATAGCATCAGCAGGTTTTTTGCCTGTTCTCTTGACCAGGAGCAAGTCACTATGACCAGTGTAGCAATTTTATCAAAAGATTTGGAAACAAAGCCAAGAACAAATGTCAATTATAGGAATACAACATTTAACAAGTCAGCAGCACTGATCTTAAATTGCAGTAAAAATCTAATATGTTTGCTCATGTGTTTTTCTTTGACTGGTTCTGTCATGTCAATCAGTATTAGCGATGTCAGTGAGTGCGGTGACAGAAAGCAGGCTGACAGCGGAGGGAATCCTGTCTGTTTACCTTTCAGATAACGCCAAGCCAAAGGTCAGAGTCACCAATGGCTGCATTGTCACAGCATAATGGCTTTTTCTTATAGTATCAGTACGGTGGAAAACACACTTATTTTATACACCAAGGTGGTATCTTAAGTCAGTATCAGGGTTTTCCCCCGGGAGTCTCGACCCAAGTTCCTGAAGTACGCCTACAATGGAACCATAAAGGTTAAGGACTGGAAAGTGTGGATAACCATTTACAATTGAGTTATTCAAGACTGGAGAACCAAATACAGACAGAACCAGCATAAACAAGGGATCCAGCAAAGTGAGAAAACACACCATCAAAGAATGGACAATACGGTATCAGAATCATCATTTCTTTAGTGATTTCTCAAAAATATTATATAAATTACTGCAATCAGGTTTTATTTCACAATTTTGATCTCCTTCCTTCCATTTCCTTTCAATAATTGTCTACAAGTGTGTAGATACGTTATGTAAAAAAATGTGATCAGTCTTATTCTACTTAATAACTGATTTCATGGTCCAGGTCCAGGTCCATGGCTCAGGTGAAGTGTCAAACTGATGGATACAGATTTAACTTGTAGACCCATGATCCCCATTTATGTCCAAGACAGGCTTTTGTTCTCGCTCACTGCTGAAACAAGTGATTTGTTTTATCATGTTATTTAATCAGGTATTTGAATAGTTGAATCAGGTATTATAATGGTGGAGCAGTCCCAGAGTCTGCTCCCACACCCACCCTCCTGGCATAAGATCAGGGAAGCCTAGGCTAGTGGAAATAGTCAGACACTTCTTTCTGCGTGGATCATAACATGATTTATAATTAATATTTAATATGGTTTGTGTTTTGGGTGCTTTTAGATGTAGACCAGTGCAGGCATAGTGTGAATAATGCTTTTTAGTATCCAGGATGAGCAGCTGAAAAATTATTATTATTATTATTTATAGTGATGACTATTTGCTAAATAAATTTTGTTTTGAATCTTTTTCCACCGCAGCTCCCTGCTTGTGAACTGAATACATAACTATTCAGCCAAAGAGTTTGATATAAAGGATTGTATCACATGTGATTTTAATGCAGGTTTAAAAGTCTTAGCTCAGAGAAGATACATGTGTAAAAGCAGAGCAATGCATGAACAAAATATTGTTGAAGGGAGGGATTTTCTTTATGTTGTTTCTTTATCTAATGATTTATGGAATAGACAATACAGTAAGGTGGCAAATATAACTAAGACTAAGACTCATCATCAAGTAAATTGTTGTGATGTTTTTAAGGGTCAAATACTGTGACTGTTAATTGCAACCTTAATGTATGGTTAACAATGAGTAAGATATGCCAAACTGAGGTAAAATATCAGGATGCTATTTAAGGACCAATGCACACTCTGACCACAGAGTATTAATGAATGAATGATAATTCAGACGAGTTCACTAGTTCACAGTCACTGTGGTCATTTAACAAAAGTTAACATTGTCAGAGCTTATTTATAATATTCTTTGAATTTGCAAATGTACAGTAGGCATGAGCACTCTTGCGAACCCGCACCCTTTTTTAACAATAACAATGCAAGGTCTTGACTTGTGATCTACAAATTGAAGTTTAAATATTCCATGACAAAAAGCATATATATTTTTGCTTTGCATGCCACCCCCGGAGTTGTATATTTTTCCAAGGAACTTCCCCAGTGACTTTAAGACTGCAGTTTAAAAATATATTTTGTATTGATGCCAGATGTGATAGCTGGGCTGTAAAGCTAATCCTTCTGTATTCATCGAGCCCTCTTAAAGATTTATAGGCCCTTTGTTTGGCAGGCATAAGGAAACAAACCCACGCTGTGGTCTTGTGTTGCTGCTGTGCAAGTCACAGTGAAAGACATGCCCATTGTTTACTCCAACACTCGCCTGCCATGGCACCAGCGCTGGCACTAGGCGGGGAAATCTCTCTTGTTAAAGAGGGAGGAAAATGGAAAAAAAAGTATACAAAGAAAATGTCTGGTCTGAAATTTCACTGAGGCTCGTTCCACCCACTCAGTCCTCTCATTTCCCAGACTAAGATACAGAACCCTATTCATGGCAGTCTCTGCGGCTGGCCTTGACCCGTTCAGGGCATGTCCAGGGTGCCTGCTACATTTCACTCAGAGAAAGAGCGATGAGTGGAGCCTGGGGGGTGGGAGGGTTCGGCACTATTATTAGACTCCTCCATTGTCTGGCGGCAGTAGGGGATGATGGGTACTTTTGTGGGCGGGGTGTTAATGCTCGTTGGTGAGAGGACACACCTGATGTGGGGGCCACAGGGCACTGACAATGGAGACCTGTCTTGTGTTCTTGGAAATATATATATTTCTCAAATACTATACATCATGGAGGAATGCTGCTTTTTTGCAGACTTGAGTATTCGTGTTATGCAGATGACTGTATTCAGCTCACTGACTAGTTTCTCTGTTGTGGCTATTGTAACAGTAATTGTCTGTCTATGTCCTCCATGACCTCAAACAAACCCCCTTCCACAGTGATCTTTATCAGTCAGATTGCAAACTGCCCAACAAAAAGCATTTTTGTGAATTAAAATCTTGAATTCTTACCGCCAAGCCACAAATCATATTTAGCAGTGATGGACAAATGTCGGAAATCCCTCTAAGTAACGGCTAGAGGAGAATTACAAAAGATAATTTAGAAGGATTCAAACAATATGCAACATTTTACAGCACGTACACCATTAGACTCGAAAGGTCAAATGCTTTTGATTCTATAAAGGGCAACGCTTTGGATCTAGACTGGCTATCAGAGAGCTGCTGGTTTAAATGCCAGTTCAGGCTGTTTGCTATATCAGTTAATGTTCAGCTTTTCAAAAGAATAATGGATAATCTCATCTACCCTTTTATGTGCTTAGGTTTTGTCAAACTGTAAAGCAGGGCAGGTTGCCATGCTGTTGAAAATGAAAACCTTTACATATACAAAAGGAATACAGAGGAATTAATACTTTGAATTACTTAAAGCTTCAGTCCAAAGTTATTTCATCCACATAGATTTAAATGCACTCTGTAAGCCCAGTTCATCTCCCAGAATTGGAAAGGACTCAGTTTATCACTTTAAAATGTGAGCAGAACTCATTCGGGGATGTTCTTGTTTCTATAGCCAAGTCTTCACTCGCACTTCAGATGGACAGAGTCCTCCCACCACTCTGGCAATGCTCGAATGAACTTAGACATGAAAACATAATGATTCAGCATTAGCTGAGATGTCTTATGTTTCCCAGCCCCTTTTTCACACAGTCCAATTGGACAAACAGATAAAACACCAGAGAGATAAGTCCTCTGATGCTTGTTGGCCATGATCGCTCATTTACTGCCTTTTATCTCTTTGATTCTGAAGTAACATCTCTTTTCCTTTTTTTGTATTTTCTTTGACTTCCTTATATCTTATGGTCCAACAAACACAAACATTCATGAGGCCGCCTGGCTAATTCTATCTGAATGCGTTCTTTTCTAACTATGAGGGGCTCTTGGGAGCGTCCATTCCAATGCAGTGAGGTGGTGTGAGAGTGGAAAAATCCTTTCTCTTTCTAAAAATTCTACAGGATATTTTCCAGATCCACTTGTCACCACTACATTTCCATATCACACATAATCACATATCACACTTTATTACCCTGGATGATAATGGGTGTAAACCACTCAATACATTGTCTAAAATAACCCGGTACAGCACAAGTGTAGAGAACATCAGTGTAACATTTTTGTGCAATATTTAGACTAACTAGATCAACTACTGACTTCTTCTTCCCAGATAATGGTCTTTGCAAAAACATAGAAAATGCTACAGAATGAATAAAGAGTTTACTTACATTTACCAGATGGTACAACATATTTGCTCTTGCTATAGTGATCCATCTGTTTGATCACAGGTTTACAGATTTTGCTCATGGACTTAATTCACTTATTTCTTGCACTTTATTATTGAAACCTGTTCAGGATTTTACAAATGTACCCATATGTCTCCCCACACTATTGTCAACAATGCTAGCCCCCAGGCACCCGTTCAACAGTAGTTATTTTCCCTGCACTGGCATTCTTCCTCTGCCACCCTCTGTTCTTCCTTGGGAGTGTCATTAAATGTGTTAGCACTGTATAATATACTGCCAGTGACCATGGCTGATCTATCTGATATTTCTCTTTCATTTTAAAGCTTGAAAAACACCAATTGTTTCTCTGTCCATCACAAAGTTACTGAAACAGAATTTAAGTCTGTAGTGTTAACTGAAGTGTTTCTGTTAGTGCTGTGGATGCTGTGCTATGTTATGAAGTGCTTGTTGTCGTCTGGGCATTAATGTGTCAAAGGTGAATCAGTTTGTGTTTTTTACAGTTAGAAACTTACAACATCATTTTAGAAACAAAGTGGTGGTAATGTGTTACCTGTTACAGATATTTCCCAGTAATTGTCAGATGGTTATGAGTGACAGCCGTGTTTCCAGAATGTTCTACCGACAGTCTGTGACTCACATTTCTTTTCAAAACATAGATTAATCTGATATCTTCAGACAATGGTGGTGCTATGGGTTGTTTTTCCCCAAATAGTATTTATATGTATTTCAAATGCACTACCACCTTTCTTAAACACTTAGGCTCACATCAGTCAAAAAAGCACAGATTTTTTTGACTCTGGTATTTGGTGTATTGCTCTTAGTTGATTAAGTTACAAATAGCATAGCATGAAATAATGCATTTTAAATGATGTGACCTTTAGAGGAATGTGCACAGTAAATCAATGGTCATGTGAGGAAGGACCAGACAATGAATTACTGATAACATAACAATTGCAGACACACCGACAGAGGCGGATTCCAAAACTGAGAATGACTAGTCATATTGTATCCAGTTTCTTCATTTTAAGGACCATTTCCTTTTAGGCAGTGACTAAGTGATGAGGACCTTTTGTTTTACCAAATTATCTTATCCTAAAAGCTAAGTTATTGAAAGGGAGTGGACAGATCTACTACTGGAAAGGATAAAAATAGAATCAAACTGTACCCGAAACTGTTAGTCATGAGAAATATACAATCATGGAAAGGGAAGAATCTATTTGATCTTTGGGTATGAGTTAAGTGTGTGTGTGTGTGTGTGTAGCGTCCATCTGTCTGCAGTCTGCAAGCTGGTGTAAGGAGAAAGCACAATAGAGTTTCAGGGACAACTTGAATAGTTTATATTGTAAAATTGGCTTATGAGTATTTCCTGTTCATTTTAATGGACAGGGGAACAATAGCCAATACTACACCACGCACATGGCCATGCTTCACATTGGATTCCAGACTGTGGGGGGCACTAAGTCACTGCACATTAATTATGACAGCATTCTATCTAGTTTTCCCTAAAATTACATATTTTCTGAGGTGCCCACCATAATTCACCCCCCATGTTAAGTGTGGGCTTTGTCTGTTCTAAACACCATTATGACAGCATTCTATCTAGTTTTAACTGAGATGAAGCATGTTCATGTGATGGATGGATGGATGGATGGATGGATAGAGCATAAACTACAATACTACAATAAAATGCAAAAAACAGTACTACAGTGATGTCAGTAATCACTATTAAATCAGGAAACTTTACAAGCAAGAGTCAGATGCCAGCATGGAAAATTGGGTCTTGACGTAGGATTTAAAATTTCAATAGAATGTGAGTCAGTGGCTTACCCTGTCCAAACGTTCAGCAGGAATAGAAGTCAGTACCTCAAAGATTGAATGTTGCCAGCCCACAGGCAAGGTAAGGATCACATTCACATATTTCTACCTCACAATGATGGAGTGACAGGACCATTTCACTCCACCAATTATGTCATCCACTCAGTAAACCTGTCCCAACATCTCAAAGAACAAGAATGAGATCAATAACATAAGCTGTCACTGGCAACATTATTTTTTACCACTTTTGCGTAAGTTCAGCTCAAATGACTGACAGTTCAGGCAGACATCTGAGCTTCTGTCATCAGTCAGTTGTGAATACCAGATTTTTTCTCTGTTAGGGGCACCTCCCAGGTCTTGCTGAAATTATTGTGTGGTTCTGAGGAGGGATACTCTTTCTTTTCCGTGTGATGTTTTTTCATTTCATCAGACACCTTTATTCAGCCTATTTATTTTTCTCAGCAGCATTTAATAAACCTATTATCACTGTTTTGGGAGAATTATATTCATGATACATTAACAAATATGCTTTATATGATGGGAGATTAGTTTGGCTATAATAATAGGAAACTCTGGAAAGTGTTGCAGTGATTAAAACATGTTACATCTGAGTTAAACATGTGACAAATAAAGACTGAAGACACAGCGATATATACTATAAAACACTCAATCCACTGTATCAATGAGAAAACAGTAACACTAAGTTTTGAGGATTTTGAGATTCACAGCACTTATCTGTTTAGTGAGGTCATGTAGATGTTGTGTTTTTTTTTTGTTACTATTTTAAGGCATTTGTTCATGGGGGTGATTAAGTCACCAATCAGACAATGTGATTGGCTATTGGGAGCAAAGTCCAGGGTTTGGGAAGGAAGATAATGTGCTATTTTTGCCACCTCTGAATGGAAAATGTTGGACAAACTTAGTAGAGAAAAACAACAGTACAATACAAGATATGCCACTGTCTCATCACCGTGGTACTGAACAAAACCATCCTTGTGGGATTTTACATGGACAGCAAGGAATAACAGATTTATGGGAGTAATTTGTGGTAATATATTTTTGGTAAAATAAAAAACCTGCTATATTATGACCTCACAACTCAATCAATCATCTATTTATCTATGTCAGTTTTGATAGACACTTTAAGTACTGTTTGTATATTGTGTTTCTGCAATTAACTGTAACAAAACACAGAAAGAAATATATTTTCCAGAGGGTCAATTCAGCCAAAAAAATCTTCTTCAACAATGAAAAGTCAAGACTTACAACACTGCTATTTTTAAAATGTACAAATTTATATGTATTTATATGTAGATATTTTCATTTTCATATAAGGTCAGTCATTATAAAATAAAACCAATGGTTTTTTTTTTTTTTTTTAGAAAAAAAGCAATACAAACACATTCTCTGATGTTAAAAACATTCTGCCATTTTTTTTCTTTCAATAAGAAACCCTGAGAAAGTGAATAGTATACATCCTAGTTTAAGGATCTATAATCCAATGAGAAAAGAAAATATTTTAAGAAAATCCCGAATTCAGCAGCGAGGATTACATATTGGGTGTGTATATTATCAAATGACTTTTGTCCATGAATGGAAAGAGCAATGACTCAAAGGGAGAAACTCCCTCTCAAATATTAGTCTTGTTTCACCACATTTATGAAAGTCCTGTCATTAAATTGAATCACAAGCATCACTGCAATCATTCATTGTGTTGTTTTTGTATCAGGCCTGAAATAAAGACCAGTCTGGGCCAGTAGCCCTAAATTCCTGTGGGTTAAAACCTGGTCAGAAGCTGGTTGTGGTTAAGCTTGTCACTGTACTTCACTCCAGTACATACTGCTACATGTATATAAGCTTTTGGATATGTTTGTAATTGCAATATAAAAATGTGTTCTTTGCCCATCATATTTTTGCCCTGAGAACATAACTGGTTCACTTTTTAACTAATCATTTCCTGTGCATTACTTATTTGCTCAAGTGATGAGCAATAAATAGATATAACTTGCTGAACATGTTACTTGTATCACAACTATCTCTAACAAGGAGCTTAATACACATGCCTCTGAAGTGAGGTCAAATTGAGATCACTGTGTTGTTAAGAGCTCCATCAGACTTGATTCATTGAGTACTTAACTGGAAATGAGACCAGCATACATGTCAGGTATGAAGAACAATGAATGAGATGAAAAACATTTCCTTTTGATAATGCAGCAGGTCAGGGGCACACAAATCAAATGATGTGTTTCTATGAATCCAAACACACTGACCTTATCGGACAATTCATTTTCAGAGAGGAAACTGTCAAGGTTCAATGACTGCCTGTAAGGGAGAGAATCAACACTGTCATGCTTAACTTCCGAGAGGAATCTCAACTATTAGTCTTTGTTTTTGATCAGTAATGAGATGAGACCTGGCCCGACCTAGAGCAGAAGGAATCCCGGAAACCTCCAGAAAGTCATCATTATTTTTACCCTGCCTTTCATGGGGTTAGCATCCAGAATGATGGATCATGGGACACTTCATGCAGGAAATGCTCCTCAATTATCTTTTGGCAGCTAATCAAAACAAGCTCACCATATCAACATTTAACAACAAGCACATAAGACCAAACATGGCAACCCAAATGTTACTAACATATCTCTGTGTAAGAGGTCCTTCCCACAAACAGCATATCAGTCCACATCAACCTCAGAGCTGAAAACAACTCTCATAATGAATTAACAGAGACAGGAGCAGCAAATGCCTCTTGTCTTCATACCTAAAGAAGGAAATGTTTATGTTAATATATTACTGAATGACGATTCCCCCCAGCATTGCTCGGTCAGTGGTACGTAAACAAGGAAATCAGTAGAGAACCGTGACTGTTAAACCTCTGACCCCCCTTCCTTTGTCGGGAAAAAAGCAAACTACCAGCCTAGTTTACTGTATGGTCTCCTATAGTACTGAAAAAGTTACCTATAACAAATCCAGCTCTGAAACAAAAATGAAGACTCTAGTCCAGCCTTAGCAATGCAACGAGCAAATACCACGGAGATAGTGACAGTTATCACCAAAAAAAAAAAAAAAACTGCTGATTTCTTGAGCAAAATGCAAACCCTCCTTACAAATAATCGATTCATCATATAAGCTGTGTGTGCACTTCACTGGAATATGGTAACAAGGGGCAGGGGTGAGAAACGCACAACAGCCAAATCCTCCTTGCACACAAAACCAACTAAATTTAATGTAAGCCTACACATCATGTCAGCTGGTGACTTTTTAAATATTATTTTTTAGAATATGTTGGGCGCTGAGGGCCTACACAGGCCCTGATGGTTCCCCTCTGAAGGGAATGCTCTGCATGTTTGGTTGGAGGGGACGTGAAGGGGACTGTTCAGTCATGCCTTCAACACAGCTCTGACCCCCTACAGCTCTGATCTCCTCCTACACTTTCCCCCTGTGCTTCCATTTCTGGCACACGCCCCCATGTAATCGCTACAGCTATCACTCCCATATACTAGGGAAGGGGAAACAACAAAACATGGAGACCCTGGCTATCACTGCAGAGCGACTCTTACAGACAAGATCAACTTCCGTTTGTTTTTTCTGTGTCTGGAGAAGACTTCTTTGCCACAGCCTAAAACAGACCTTGCCACAGACTGGCTGCTAGACATGACCTTTTGAAACATGTAGGGAAGAAAAAAGTCATAGTTCGTAATAACAATTTTGCTTGTCTTTTTTATTTATTTTAAAACATGACTGACCAAGACAAAAAGAAATTAGCCATGTTAATGGCTTATAGTGTAGAAAGCTGTAAAATACATACTACATTTCCTTCTCTGCCATCAAATGAATGAACGGTGAATTCTGGGGATTTTTGGTTTGACTATCTCCACTCTGCATCAGCCATGATCTAAACTCTACTCAGCATCTCTAGAGAGATATATTTACCTGGAGAAAAGCAGCTTGATCTGATATACACACAGTAAATTATTTCACTTCCTCCCTGTCAATGTCCCCACTGTGAAAAAAAAATTGACCAGGAAATTTTATGAATAAACTTAAAGATAAGGGACAAGCTTATCTGTATACTGATATTCTAGCTGTTACCTGTTTAAATGGCTCTTGATTGCTTTTGGCTATCCCATAATCATTAAAGCAAAAAGTGGCAATGGTAGCGATTACCCAGGAGTAAAAGCCCCAGCATACCTACCTGCCATGTGACTTTGGCCTCCCTCCATGTGACGTTATGGTGAGGCTCCTCCCACGGTTACCAGCCACGTCCAGTCCCTGAACAACACCAAAACAGGAAAACAGGAAGAGTGACCCGTCACTCAGTCCATCCGATGTCAGCAGTGTCCAGACATGTGTTTCAGCGTGCATTGTGTGCTCACCAGCCTTTTGAGTCTAAACTGGATTTTTGCTTTCATTATTGTTATTCTAAGATGAAAACAATGAACAAAAAGTAATGAGTAAGCTTTGTGCATTCCAGATTATATCTATCTGAAGTATATGTCTTTCCACCCAGATTTAACTGTTTGATAACTGAGATTTGGAACTGTGGAACAGGTTAGATGTTACACAACATAGCACACGAAGCAAAAAAAGGACTTTTATTGTCCCAATTTTAGTTTACATAGCAAAACATCTAGATGTATTGATAGCCAGTTAATAGGAGTGTCTTACTGAAAGGTTTACTTTATGACAACAATTAAAGTGGAAATGTGATGAAATGAGCAATCAATAAGGGACTTCACTTTTCTTCACTAAATGCAAATGAAATCTAAAGATGCCATAAAGAGTTGGAATATATTATACAGTGCTCAGTAATGTCTTTTTCCTATCACCGAACAAAAGGTCAAAGTTTATAATTCTTTATTAGAAATGTTTCCTATTAATATTTACATTTATGTTTCAGTCACTTATTAAATTTCTTGAATATTTGATACATTTAGCTAAATATTGCATACATATACTACATTGTGAAAAACATCAACAATTAAATAACTAATGCTATTAAAGGATCACAACAGATCTATAACATTAAAACAACAATAATATAGTGATTTGAAGATGGGATCATCTAGGTAGTTCAGCACTGTAGAAATATGAAAGATGTACTTTCCAAGGTGTTATTAAATATCCTTTGCTAGAAAAACTCAAAATGAGATATGCAGAGCTGCATCGTTCTGGAACGTTCATTCCTGATTTTAGACATGCCATGCTATGTTATACCAAATCAGGACACATTTTGATGGAGAAGTTAAGTGGCTGCCTTCTGTGATGTGACTGAGGGAAGGGTGGCTTTTTGCAGGGCCATTTGGATGGGGTGTACATGTTGGCACCACCACCTGACCTTGTTATCAGGTCATCTGGCATTCCTGTACTTTGGCATGATCACACACTTTGAGGCCTATTTCTATCTGCTGTGCATTGTGGAGAGCTGCAGATCAAACTGCTAACTGTATTGGCATGTGGAGACACAGGAATGTTAGGAGGGGATCCAAGACCAGGATAAACAAGATGGAACGCACAGGCAACTTTCAAAAAAGACAGAAAAGACACTACCAACCAGTACCAAGTCCTGAATTCCAACATGGTGTAAGTGTCAATTGCTGTAGATGCAGAGCATTCACTTGGGAATTAATTTGACTAAAATGTCAGTGGTTTGTAGAATTAATGAACTAGAGGCATTCAGTTTTGTTTTACCACAAGGATTATTTATACCTGTGTGTGGAAAAACACAACTTTGATCAGAGGAATAATATGTAAGTTTCCAAATCAAAGTTGTAAAATTCCTGGTCTCTAGTTGGACTTGACCTTGAAATCAAATCCATGCTGGTCCCAGTGATCAAGAGCGCTTTGGTCTCAGGCATGGAAAACAACTGAGTGAATTGTACAGGTATGACCCCCTGACCTTTGACCCCGCCTTCCTCATTCTGCCAGTGCGATTGAGGCTCATGGCTGAGACAGCAGGACCCTGATATCTGGCTCTTGCTCCAGCAGCCGTCTGCTGCAGTTCCCCAAAAACAAAACCAGGAAGGGACGGAACGTTCCGATACCGGCCTCTACTGTAATCACCATCTCTACTAACCAGCAGGGTGCTCTGACTGGAACAGTATAACAGCAAATTTAATTTGTACTCACTCACTCGCCCACACACATACACACACTCACACATGCGTGCACACGTATGCACACACATGCACACATACACACTCAGTACATAATCAAATGCTCACACAATGCACAGCACACAAACACACATACACTCAACACATAAACACAGACACACTCATGCACGTACAATACACACACATATACAGTCCCATTCAACAGGGAACAATACAGCGGACATTTAGACAGAGAACAAAAACAAAACCAAGACAATCTGGCCATTAATCACCCCACTATCAGCCCCCATCAAAGGCATATCAGTTCCTTGATTACAGCATTAAGAACCGCCGGCCCTGCATTTTTCCGATGTTTTTCCCTCTCTCCTTCTCCCTTTTCGGCAGGAATGTGTCAGGAATGTTGAAATAGCATCCTGTTTTTCTCTTTGGGACCGAGGTGGCCGCAGAGGGGCCCTGCCGGAGAGCTCTGAGCTTGCAAGATTGCGTGGATGTTTTGATGGCGGGATATTAAAGAGAACAGCACTAACAGGATGCAGGTACACAGCAATGCCCTCTGTCTCAGCATAGCTTCATCATTATTCATCTCCACGACAACACTCATAAAACACGTTTAGCTTGCGTAAAGGGCAGTAGGGCACCAATGACTGTTTTTCACAAATTACCAGAAGGAACAGGGCAATAAACGGAAATATTCACCTGGCTAATTTAATTAATAATAAAAAACAATCTGTCAGGTTGAGCTCATTGACTAAAATGGACTGGGCATTAAACAAAAATATCCATCTGGATAATTTCATAAAAAATAATCTGTCAGGTTGAGGACATTGACCAATAAGAACTGGGCATTAAACTGAAATATCCACCTGGATAATTTGATAAAAATAATGCAGGGCTGAGGGCTGGAATCTAAACTTCAACAGTCTCTCCTAAATAAATTATCAGCCGAATTGTATTTATTATGAGAATTCTTTATTAATTATCAACTGAATTGTAGGTTGAAAGGGTCATTCATTTCCACCTGTCCCTCTGATTTTGAAGGACAAAAAGTTACCTGTATTCTTGCCTCTGACCTTTCAATCTCGAGTTAACAAGCAAGGAACACTGCGCAGACAAAATATTACACACATAGAGAAAAGCGCACCACAAGAAGATTAAAAAACACAGTGCAGTCAGCTTGATAACAGCATACCAAAGACGTACGCACAACAAGGTATGCGCTTTCACACACTTGGTGTGTGTATCCTCGGGTACACACTGTCCCTGTTCCAGAGTGTTTATCTTGTGGTTTAAAAAAGCACACCTGTTTTTCCAAGCACCTGTAAGGACTTCATGTGTACGCTCTTCTGAGACGTGGAGTTCCCCCGGATGGCGTCTCTGCTTTTAAGATTAACATTAAAAACAATGGGATCTGATACTCTCATGTTTCTCTAGCAACTATTATTTTGTACCCACAACTCAAAGGGAAAAACATTCATTGTAAGTGGACTTTTGCTTGATCACTTCATTTAGGGAATTTTGCTTTGCTCGTTGGTTGTGCAATTTTTGAGTGTGTATGAATATGCATAATGATGCCAAGTTTGCGAAGGGCATCTTTGACTCAGTATTTTAGAGAAAGGGTTTGTTTTTCAGTGGATTCGTCCGCTCTCCCATCCACTGGTGGGACCTCAGTATCACAGAATGACTACCGAAAACACAACATGTTCAAACTGGCCTACAGAAATCTAACTCTTTCTTTAACTATTGATATGGGCCTTAATTGACTATAACCAGAACTCTCAATTGCATGCTAAAATGAATTGTCACGCTCTTCATTTCATCACAGTCATTAGTGAAGTCAATTGAATCAATGGTGGAAGAGTTCAGTAGGGCTGAATTGTTTTAATGTTCATATCCAGTAATATACCACACACACATACAGTAAAGGCTTGGAATGTACTCTATCATTGTTCTTCCACTCAAAAGCAGGAAATGTAGTCCCTTCAGGTGGCTAATGTGGGAGGCTGGCCTCAGCCCTGCAACTGGGCATTTGATTAATAGCTACGCCATTACAGGCTATGGCTGGAGGTCTGTATTAGCAAGGCAACAATTGAAAATACCAAAAAAAATGTCTTTGTTACATTTTTACTTTGTTACAGTACTTACTGGATGAGTTGGATAAATCGTGCAGATAAATACTGTACTAAATAAATACAACAGTGAGTGATTTACCGCAACACCAACAAAACTTGGATTATGAAACATTTTTTTTATTGTCAGATGGGAATCATACGTATAAATATTTGAGTTAGTCATTGTTATGAAATCACCAGACTTACACATTTGAAAAGGTCAGTCTCGAGTGCAGCTGGGGAATCTGTGGGGCGAGTCGCTCAGCCTGGTTTTCCACATTGACATAGGAAATAACAGCAATGCGGCTGGTCTACGGTTGTGATTTGGAGGAAAATCCAGTTCTCTTGTAGGAATGATACGTTCCAGTCAGCTAACCTACATGTCCATTGCCTCCACAGATGATATGCTTTCAGAGCATCTGATGTGGAGGTTGCTCTGAACATAACTACCAAGGATTGTCTTTAGCTCTTTTTAGCAAAAATATGATTCTACCGAAAATGTAAGACAATCCCACAGATTCTTTTAATCATGGTGATTACTTTTTCATGATGGTGCATGTGTGTATCAATGAATATATACTGTAATATTAATAGTAATAGTAAAACCGCATACACAAAAAGTCTCAATTCAATAATTTATTCATTCATTATAACTGAATAGAACAATTGGAATGGAAGTACATTTATTTGACACCTACACAAATTATATCTTGACACCAGGCATAAATTAAATAAATAACAAAAGACTTCATCGAAATGAGGATAAATAAACCAATGGACAGTTGTATATAAGTAAGACAGAAGGGAATAATTTTCAGCTGCCCTGCTGCACATAGTTTGTAATAATAGCAAAATTAAATAAACAATTGAAACAAAACACACTGGAATACATAAATGCAGTGACATACTTCATCTACAGTAGGCACATTCTGAGCAAAATGAATATGGTGTCTTGTGGAAAATGTTTATTTTGGCTGTCACTTTTAACAAGGATTATGTCTTTTTAAACCTGCGGATAATGATTAAGAAATGATTTGTAACATTGTTGTCAATGTCCACACCAATGAACTCTGTTATATAATATCAATATATAATATCATATTTAATACATTCCTATATCTTATGCATATGTTTTATGTGAAGGGCAGCTCATTTGCACTAGCCCCACAGAATATCAATGGCAATCACAGATTAATCGTGATTACTTTTGAGATTTTAGATGCATTGGGTGCATTAGATTGCATTTTTGAGAGTGTGCCTTCAGTATCATGTCGCACGTCTGATATGAGACGACCTGAGTTTGTTTGTCCCACATTTTTGAAAGACATTCAAGTATGATGATGGCGGCCAATCAGGCCCAGCCGTTCTCACGGCCAGCAGGACTCTGCAAGTGTCCTGCTCCTGCTCTGATTCAGAGGAACACATTCTGAAAGCCCTGCAGCGAAACCTGTCTCATTCCGACTGCAGGAAAAGTGCTTGACAGATAAATAATTATACAAACAGAGAAATAAAAACCCCAGATCATGTCTAAAGCACCTGTCTGAGCTTCACAAACATCACAAATACAGCATTAATACCCATAACCCCATGACTGTCATACTCTGATTAACCTGAACCAGGCAGTTGTCAAAGCAGTTTTGCACATTGAACAGCTTGATATTAAATCAACTAACTTTGCGAAAATATTTGCAGGTGTTGCTGGTTTGAAGATTGGGAGTTCTCCATGCAGAGAGCTGCAGAATAATGGCATTCAGCTCCACCTCTTCAGTGCAGTGGATAAAAAATAAAAGCTCCGAAGCCTCTGAAATCCCCAGCTATGCAGTTTGTCAGCATTTCTATCCTCTACCTTTGAAAAGCTTTCCTCCCTTTAACTTCACGAGAAGTAAACATCTATTTGAGAGGAACGTCTTCTCTGTAACCCTCATGCACAGATACACCAGCCTCGAGACTGACGGTGTCCAAAGGAGGTGTGGGGATGGGGACATGCTTGAGCCATGGATGGCCCTTCTTACACCTCCAAAATCACTCCTATTTCTCTCCTACAGAATACGGTTTTGATTCAGGGATGAGTAGAAATAGGTCTTTCCTTCAGTCTGCAGCATGTCCCTGTTTGATGAAGATCCCTGTTTTGTCCCCGGGGGTAGGAATCCCCTCTTCTCCATATCCACCAGGTGTTGTCCTGAGACATTTTTGTTCAGATGCTCGCTCTTTTGGCTGCTCCTTCTCCCTGAGCTGGTTACCTGCCAGCCGCCCCAGACCGTTTTCTCCCCTGGTGGGCGGCCCGCTTGACGGCCCGAACATTAGCTCCAATGACTTCCCTAAGAAAAACAACAGGTACTCTGTTAGCGTCACTGGTCACTTATGATATGAACATGTTTCTACGCATACCCAAGCTATTCACCCAAAGTGAACTACTGGAATATAGTGTGATATCTGAAGGTTTTTGGATATCTATTTTTTTTTTGAAAGTGTAAGTGTTTTTAAAAGTTTTTTTAATGTAGCTCCTGTCCTGCCTGTACCTGAGGGAGGTTAGCAGTGAGGCACTGGTCCTGTCAGCGCGGTGCAGGGAAAGTCCAAATGCGTTCACCAGCACCAGGTCAGGGTTCTCAGAGCTGTGGACACAGAAACACAGTGAGGTCAATGACATGCAACAGATGCCTGCAGCTCTGTGGCTTTAGGAAAGAAGCTAACTTCAAAGGGAAACTGTGGGAACCCCCCCCAACTCCGACCCCTGCCCCGGTCTCTCCGCTCATGCAACCTTTTCTCTGCAGTGTGAATGCCTTCATCCTTAATGAGAGCAGACATAACAGCCTGTCTCTCAGGGCTGACCCACTTAGATCACTTCATTGTAGCCCTCGTAAAGGTGAAGCTTACGTTTTGCCAATGCTTACTCAGTGAGTCAGTCACTATGAGAACCAGGTATGGCTGTTTTCTGCAGGACTACAGAAATAAGTGAGCTGCGTCAAAGCCTGGGCGGCTCACAGATTCATAGCTGTAACTGATGCAGTTTGTCACTGCAGGGTTTTTCTTGAGGAATTTAAGACTCTGCCTGGAATTATCTGCGTAGACACAGGGCAGGGACCTCCCAGTGCCCTTGGGCTGTTCAAGAAAACATTCACCCAACACTCCATGGCAAAAAAACACTGTATGCCCCGAGCAAAAAAAGAAAACAACTTTCCAAAAATAGCACCATGGCTTAGAACCCTAAAGACATCTCTTTCCATTCAGAAAGAGAAATGTTTGAGAAAGAGAAAACTCTTAACCCTTCACCTGTCTGTGAACCCTCATTCAATCTGTGAGCAATTACCCTGTTTTTGACTGAGTAATTATGTGGTGGCTGAGCAATGACACTGCCTGTGAACTCTGATACAGACTGTGAGCTCTGGCGCTATCAGAGTGGGCTCAGGAGGAGGTGGGTCGTGTTACATCTGGGCTCACCTGTGATGGCAGAAAGTGGTGCAGGTTTTGTCGGAGGGGTTGGCACACGCGCAGCGGTCTGTGGAGCGACGGCGGCGAGACAGGGGGCTTCCCAGCCCATATGGCGTGGTCTTACTGTTGAGGTAAAGTGGTATAGAGATCAGCATGGGCTGCTGGACCTTCTACACACTCCACACATGCATGCACACTCCATGCTCTCCTACACACCACTGTACATGCCTAATTCTTAAGGAAGTAAATTCTAATTTTTAAGGAATTAAGAGGATTTTGTCTCCCCGTGGCAACCAAAGATAAACATTCAGCAGTGAATTTATAATCACATGTATAAGTGCAGCTCTCTCTATATATTTGCCTTTCCACTGCTGAACTGGCACAGGAGGTGTTGTACAGGTCTAATAGAGAGGTGCTACTATACTACCGTGATATAGGTCCAATAGAGAAGTATTGCTGTTCTTTCTGTACAGCTGTGCAGTGGGAAAGCTCACCTGGGTGTGTTGACCCAGATGATGTCCAGATGGCAGAAGTAGATACACTCCTTGTCCAGCCAGTTGTTGCAGGAGCAGCGCTTGGTCCGAATCCGCAGGGGGGCAGACCGGGCACTGGGGTCGACGTTTCCCGACACGGGAAGCCCCAATCCTGGGGAAGGAAAGAGGATGAAAAATGAGGAATGTGAACTAAATAAATCCAGATCAGGGAAGCTCCGCTGCTGCGCAGTCTTAAAGATCACAGTGCTGAAAACTTGAACTCTCTGGGATCTTTCCCTTCATTTTTATTGAGCATAAATGATTCTGTAATCATGGATCTCATCTGTATTACACAGCTTTAAGTCAGGGATCTACTTCCCCTAACGATCATCTCCAAATCAAAACTAGCCAGGTATGATTTATGTGAAATATGCTTTGAAAAGCTGATCTTATTATCAGAGGAGATTGCTATCGCATAGAGAGCTGGGGATGGAGAGAGCAGGAGAGGTCAATGACAGAGACAAGAATGTGAACTGACATGATTACTGTCTAGCCTCACCTGCCAGTGAGGTGATTAAGCCATCATACTGTAAATACAGCAGCGAAACCTCCCAGCGGTGAGGAGTGACAGCTCTAATGCCGCGTGACGCCAGTGCTCCCCGCGGACCTCACTGCTCAGTCTCAGCTCCGCTGCCTCCTCTCTATGTTTTTGCAAAAAGCGCTTGAGCCTCTTGCAGATTAATGGGATTTGTTCCCATGGCTCTCTGTCATTTCGCTCTCAAGGCTGCGAGCTGGGTTCACAGCAGGACTAACACAGAACCGCAATAGCCTCCCGTGAGGATACTTCCAGAAACACACACTTTTTCATATTAATACCTGCCATGCACACCTACATGTGACCAGGTCCTGTTAAAAAACTTCCTTTAAAAGTGCTGAAATATTTGGTACTGCACTGTCTACCTGATATTAATATAATGAATAAAATTCAGACAAAAACCTGCATTCAGGTTAAATATCATGTGAAGTGTGCAGTGTTATCAGAGGTGATAGACAAGAGGCTTACCTTCAGGCAGAAGCACACAGAGTGTGATGCTCAAAGCCAGGAGAGTGCGTTGTGTCAGATCCATTTGTGAGTTGTGGTGTAGTAATATCCAAGAGCACACAGGTATAGTGATTACAGCCTGAACTGCTGCTGTTTAACCAGACAGGTGTTTCTCTGAAGCTCAACTGCCAGCCGACTCTTGTACTTATAACACTACTCTGTGACATCACCAGAGACCACGCCTCCATCCTGATCAGGGCTCTGTTATACAACTGGAGACTTCCAGTTTCCTCCATGCATTCCAGAAATCCCCGTCCACCCCTCCCCTCGTCCTTCAGGTGCTTAGTGGGGCATTGAAAGGACAGAGGAGATAGTCACTTTCATTGTTTCACTGTGTCATCTGGAAAAGGGAAACAGAGCCAAGATTTGGGACATCCGTTTTTCCCCTCCGTGTTTCTTTCCGACATGCGTCAAAAGGAATGTGGAGGCTGGAGTGTGATGCCATCAGGGAAGAGAAAGGAGCGATAGTAGATTATTCCCTGTTTTGCATGCACTGTGGGGGCACATGTCCCCGTGTGTTTGCCACGGTGACAGGAAGAAGGGCCTGAGCAGCTCCAAATCTGCCCACGCACTGATAACACCTGGAACACGCTCCACACGTATCTGCTCTGGCCCGTATCACTTTGACCAATGACTGCATTGTGCCGTGGGCACGCATGAAAGTCCCTGCTGAGGGGCTGCAGTGGAGACTTTCAGAGAAGGGAAATACAATGCCCAATAAGAGATAACACTCCCGATGTAATAATGCAAATACCCACAACGCTGCTGGAAAGACAGCCAACTTAGGTGTGTTTAAAGGGGCAGGAGTACAAGTGCTCCATGCATGCTGTAATGCTGAATACATCACACCCCCCACTGCCCCCCCACAAAAAAAAATACAAAAAGTTCATGCATGCAAAGCAGTAAAATGATCAAATCTTGAGAGACAAAATTCAAAGTGATATCATTCCTGTGAGTTCATTTGGATTATCCACAAAATCACTGTAAACATGCACATATTTTTGGCTGTTTATGACTGACCTTACTAATGTACAAAACGGAACCTATCATCACATGTACCATATATTGTTTATATTCCTCATATATTTTACATCATCAGCTTAGCAAGCACAGGCTAGCAAGTTAATACCTGCAGAAGTGGAACTGTACTGAAAAATAGTCCAGCTCAGTGCTGATTAATCAGCATGTTTTGCTGTCCTCTCATGAATTCTTTCCATGCATAAAAAATCCATACTTTATGCCCTATTACTGCCAAAACGACTAAAACAACATTTCCCAATACATCAAAGACTGGTCTGTGGTCTCAAACCTCTCTTTATTCAGTCAAAGGAAGAAAAACAACATAGCTTAATTAGAGGGAAAAACAGTGTTTTGGAACATGGAGCTTGCGCCTGAGAGGAAATGCCACAGTGATGTCATCGTCCACAAAACAATGGAATTTCAGAAAGCCTGACGCTAGGAATATCTTGTGAATTGTCTTGAACAAATATTTGTCCAGTGGCGAGGACTAGCGGTATGGACTCTGTCACAGCTGGGACATGGAGCAGACAGCCAGAAGAATGAAGTGACTCTGCCGTCGGGGGGCAAAACATGTGCCCTTATCCATTTCCTTTTCCGGCTCACAGAGAGGGTCGAAGGAATGTGGGACAGACACAAACAGCACAGCGATACTGCAAATTCCTCAGAATTCCTCAGTCTGGAGGAATGTGTTAATCACACTTTGCACTTTGAAACAAGAGAGTGAGAGAGAGAGAGAGAGAGATAGAGTGAGAGGTGAGGGGTAGGGAGAGGGAGAAAGAGATGGTGGGGTTGGGAGGGGAAGGGGGAGTTGGGGAGATTGACGCTGACGCTGCAGTGATGTAGCAGATGCCTGGTGATTCAGTGAAACCAAACATTCCGATAAACTTGGCCTTGGTCCAGCATTGCATCCATCATGTTTCATCTTAAAAAGGAAATTCTAATCCCCTCACCCCCTTCACAGGACAAATGACAAACACTGCATTGCATCTATGTATTTTACTCATCAACAGCACTGACCTGAATTTTTCTAGAGCTGAAAAATAGTGCAGCTATTATCTGTGGATACACTGATTTCATTTGTACACTTTTTTGACAATGTATTAATCAGTAAAATCCAAAAAAACCTGTGTAGACTGTAAACTTGCCCATTAACTAAACATTATGATCCAAATTAAAAAAGTTTCAGATATAACAGTCCATCCAGGGGATCAGCCTGACTCTCTATTAATTTCTTGAGGATACACTGAATGTATCCTCTGTTGACTTAAAAAATCAAAGATGGATGTAGAATATAGAATTGCATATTTGCAATTGCCGGATTCTTGTCCATTCATGGTCATTCATCTTACAGCAAAATCAGGGAAACTACAGTAAGATGCATTACAGTGACAGCATTGTATGACATCACAGCAGTGGTAAAGCCACTGTACCAGACTGAGATTATTACTAATCATTTTGCAATGGAATCTAGACAATAGCTATAAATGATTACTGCTCGAGACACCTGGCACCTGGAGGATCTCCGCCTGCTCATTCCACAGCGCTGAGTCTGTCACTGGGACGTGCCAGAACATACACAGCCCTCTGAGGACGGGCAGATGGCAGTCACCCTTGGAGGTGGTGGCATAGGGGCTGAGATGAGGGGGAAAAACATTCTCTGGTTGGTTTATCAGAGAAGAAATCAGCAAACATAACTGAATTACATGTACAAATTAGGCAATGCTGTAGCCCTGGCAGAAGACTTCCAACCAACGTAGGCCTGCCATTTTAAGCGCAAGGAATGTTTGATACCTGCTGCCTGGCATTGCCGTGGAAACAAGAGAGTCGTTTCGGCAATCATTCCTCTCCCTGAATGTCATGGCTCTGTAGCAAATGTAATTATTATAACAGAGTATAAATCAGCCGATACTTCACAGAATGCCTCATTTTACATGTATCATAGCTGTGGCATGGTTGCACCTCTTTAGAATATTCTGACTGGACATCATATACCTTGAGGTCTG
Organism: Albula goreensis; assembly: GCA_022829145.1. NCBI lineage: Eukaryota > Metazoa > Chordata > Actinopteri > Albuliformes > Albulidae > Albula > Albula goreensis. The sequence continues at coordinate 17,717,156 of CM040743.1, read as the reverse complement.
CTCAAAGTCAGGCTAAAACAATTTCTTCTCCTCGCTGATTTGTTTTTGTTGAAGCCTCCTTCTGGAAGGGACCCTCTTTTGCAGTTATGACTTTGGTAAATAAGAAACAGATTCGTGATTTCTTTCAAGTTATACGGATAAAATGGCCACGCCACCTTGCCCTGCCCTCCTTGAAACCATCTGTATTGGGCACTGATTGTGTATATCTGTGTTAACAGCATAAAGCTCTCAGGCAATACTGACACTCAGCTCCCCTCTGTTTTAATTCAGCTTGCCATGTACTCTGAATTATTGTGTTTTATCTGAATTTCATTTGCTCTGCTTTGATTTATTTTTCTTTGTTTTTTCTTTTTTTGCTTATGTTTAATTGATTAACTTGATGGTTAACTTGAGGTGATACACTGACACTCACTATTTTTTTGTTCAGGCATAAAACAGAGAACACCTGCTTGGAAGGTCCTTCCTTTGTATACTGAGTCGCCTTTCATGTATGTTGTATTTTCTCTGGGTTTTTTTGTAATAGATACCATTATTTTTGCTACATACTTTGTGGGTGTTTTTGTAATGTGCTGTGGTCAGTTCTGATCCATTGTCAATGGAAAATCAGGGGCCTTTGGGATATAACATGCCCCTGAAACTCATGGCCACAGTTGGTGCTGTCACAGTCTGGATGAACACAGTGACCACACTGAGTCAGGACCTCATGGAGCCAAATGGCAGCAGCTGTGTTTCCATAGTGCACATGTCAGTTAATATTTGATGTCACTTGGCCAAGAGGGAAATACAGCTATCTATAAAAGGCAAAACCACAAACTGTAAAGGAAAAATATGAAGCCCAACCCCCCCCCAAAACAAAAATTCATAAATGATAACAAGCTGTGCAATTTCAAAACATGAACAGTGCTGCTGAAGAACCCCAAACAGGATTCAGCAAAATGCTTCAGTATTCAGTACCTTTATGATTTATACCTCAAATAAAACCTTTTATTTTTAAAGGTCTCTCTTTGCCTGATCCCAATGGCCTGCTTGTTTTCACCGGCAGACAGGTTTGCCTGGATGTGTTCTCCAAAGCAGGAGTAGCTTGAGTTGGAACGCCCTTGAGGGCTGATTTTGCAAATTTTGTCAGGATTCAAATTTTGTCAGGAGTCACATCAAAAATCATTCATTCTTCGCCCTTCATAAATCCAGCTCTAAATGAAGACACAATGCTGCCATATTTTGCATGTCAACAACTGCCAGAAAAACTGGACATCATTTTATGCTCTGATTGTTCCAGTCCATGGGCTGTGCATGCGCCATATCTATAGTCTATTGTCTAAATACCAGCATTCCAGTCTCCACACATTTGTGTTACAGTCTCTAAACATGTCTATATTCCATCCTGTTCAAAACATCAATATTCCATTTCATACAAAACATCTGAATTCCATTCTCAACAGAGTCAAAATTATTATCCCTACATATCTGAATTCCAGTCTGTACATAAAAACAATCTAAACTAATGGTGCCAGATGTCCATAAGCACTGCATGCATGCTTCTGTTAGCTTCCCCTGTGTATTTTTTATTTGTTCTCCGTTACAGGTCACTTATTCATGTTTCATTTATTGTTGTGTTTGAACCCAATGATACATCAAATCATAGCATAATAAAATTGATGTGAATCAAAATTAAATTTAATTCAATGTAATTTAAATTGTGTGCACAAACAAGAATGCAGGGGTATAAATGTATATAGCTAACCTATTCTAATTGAGAATCAACTGAGCCAGTTTTCTTTCTATTGATTTCTTTTCAATAAAAACCAACATATGCATTAACTCTCAAGTTTGACAAACCTGATATCTCATATGATATATACAAATTATAAAATGTAGCGATGCAACAAAACTGTCAGATGTATCTAAACAGGCATGTATCACCAGTGTGCCAGTATTACACTGAATCAGCTCACGGGGCCTTTTGAGATACTGTGCTTCTTGTGTGGGAGGTGATAAAGACACTTTATATAAATTTGGGATATTTTTAGATTGACTACACTCTTAATATGAAAGAATGACATCTCAAGTCATGCCTAATATGGAACAGTGAAGCCCTTAAAATAACTGAAATGTTGACTGTTACCATGCCTTGAGAAATAATCTCAACTATGTAAGTCATGGGGAGGATCTTGACAAAATGTATATATTTTTGGTTTATATTTTCATTTCTATTTTTTCCTTTGTCGGAATGTCAAATGATTTCTTGTAAGTCTGTCAAATTGCTAAGTGAAACCCTCCCATGCTGGGCCAAGCTTGGGTGAATTCTGACTCTGGGTGAGTCACTCGCTCTTGGAATAATCAGAATTCCGTTCCTGATCTTGATGTACGTTGAAAGGTGTTCTCAGCCTTTCTGTTTAGGTAATTGTTTAAACATTAAGTAGATTTTTGAGGTGTGTATGAACACTTTAAACAATCTATGTAAAATAAAGAGAGTGTTTGAAGACTTTCTGCATTTTTCTGATACATTTTCAGGACAGCATGGTGTCGTCATTATAGCGGGGAAACAATAGCTCGAGACTGACACCTAGTGGCGGTTTGAAAAAGTGTGAAAGGAGATTACCTGTGTATTAAATGAGTCTTTCATTTCTGAAAAAGTGTAAAACACAGAAATGTTTTTTGAGGATAAACAGAATTAATGCCTGCAACTAACTCAGACCACTCTTCTCAAATCATTCATTTCAAACCAGTGTCATATATCATATAGTATAGTATATATATATATATCAATATATCAATGGTTCAAACACGTCTTAAAATATAACGTCATAAAATAAAACAAAAGACTGTGCTTAGTAGGTATAGATCAGTACAAGTTTTCACAAACTAAATTACCCTAAGAGACTGAATGTAGCAACCTATCCTTGAAAATTTGTTCTTTTACAAAGGTACATGCTCATTTGAACTGAATCAAGGACATTTGAAAACAATCAGTAGTGAAGAGCACTTGTGAAATAGCTCTCAGTAAGGGCTAGATTCAGCACTAAAGTACACATGTTCTGTGTAGAATGCATTTATTAATGCTCTGAAATCTATGAGAGAGACAGCAGGGCTATTGCATTAAAAATTCTTAAAAATACAAAAATACAAAAAAGAATATCACTGCCAAAATCAATGACAAATCCTATAATATTGATATGGTGTACAAAAAAAAAAAAAAACAGAAAGGCACTATTGTACTGATCTGTTCACACTGTGATTAAATGTATACCAGTATTCTGCTTGTAAATTAATGTCTACATGACACAACTAACAAATACGACTGGTAATAAGCAGGTAATATTAAAGGAATGCTCTCTGTTGTCTATTTTATAACATAACATAACATAACATAACATAACATACATAATTTACTGCTGTCTGTTCCTCGTTGGTGTCCTCATTACTGAACTCGATGAAATTCAGCGGGTAATGACATGAGCTGGGAAGATGGATGCTCGTAATTTGACGAGCAGATGTCCATATAAGCTCAAATTAACCGAGGATATAAAAAACCCAGACAGCAGTAATACAACACAAATAAAGATGGCTGAAAAAATCAAAGAATGGAGTGACTAATAGTGATAGCAGAGTGAGGTTTCATGAACCCAAAAACAGGAAGAGTGATCATGGGTTTTCAGTAAACTGCTGATTTGGTGAAACCACACTTTTTCCTGACAGACTAAATTAATTGGTCTAAATAAATCAGTATGTTGAAGATCCACCCATTATGTTCACAAAGCTTCACTCTACCACCACTAGTTGATTGTGCTTTCTTCTGTTATTTTGTATTAGCAGTTTACCTTGTACTGTGTTCTGTCTAGCAGAGAGAGAGCTGAAAAGTGAAGCTCATAAATTTCAGCTTCACATGAAGATTAGCATGCATTAAGTGATTACGTCTACAGAGCTGAAAGTGTTTTATCAACAGGTCTACAATACACAAACCACAAACCCTAAGATATAAAATGACAAATGAAGATATACTTCAAATATAAAAGACATATCAAAACAAAAGATACTGTGCAAAACATAAAAAGGACTGTGTCACTGGATCAGAATAGGTTTGAGAAAAGGGAACTAAACGAACACAAAAAGTGATCTGCTCATTTCCTCAGAGTCTTTAAATCCCAAACTGCATACATAAGACTGAGGTAACATTTTAGTAGGTGTGTTAGTATTAAGTTTACTGAGTATGGATTTAGAGTCCAGTCTCTTTAGGTGGTGTTCTAGGGTTAGCTATTCTGACATTGATATCAACCCTCACCACTTTGGACCGAATTGATGCCAATTTACGGTCAGTACTTATAGAAGCACCTTCTAGAAGTATGCAGTTAGTGTGAGAATAAAATTTGATTTTTTACTTTTTATTCTTGACTTATAATAAGAAAGGTACATTTTCTAGAGTTATAGTCTGTGACACAAGGTAGAAAAGTTTGATCCCATAAATGCCTGGCTAATAAAATGTACTGGCTAATAAAATGCAGCATAATGTGAGGACTGTAAAGACCCTTATAGTGTGTATACCTTTAATCTGTCTAAACTACACTTTGATAAAGGCTAACAGTATTAATATGCTGCAAACCAAAAGACACAGCAGAAAAAGAACACAAACACAAACATATTTGTTCCTATAGACAGAAGAAATTTGGTGTCAATCAAAGTTTCTTCCATTTCCTTCAAACTGTGAAAATAAGCTGATGCCCAAAGTTGTCAATCACCACCCACTAGATAAAATACAACACAGAGGGACACAACACTCTAATTCAGTCACTCACTCACACACACAAACTTGTACAAGTGCACACACTTGATCTGACAGCCCCTGGTCTGACACGGGTGTGCGTGCAATCCTTTAGCGTTCCTATGCAGAAGCTTAGCTGAAGTCTCGGTTGGGCAGGACGAGGGGAGCCACCATGGTCCACAGGTACAGAGCCAAGCCCAGCCAGCTGGAGGAGATCTTCACCCACACCGCTGGCATGGTGCTCAGCATGGCATGGTAGTCTGAGTCCGGCCTGTTAGGGGAGAACAGCTGAATATCCTGTGGACGATCCCCCCCAATCACCACCCCGACTTACATTCACAAGTGATCATTACTATTGATTGGGTTCATATCCATTGTACATTATGATCAACTGCATGTAAATTTACATAACAATCATTACTATGAATACTACAGATTTAGTAAGATCCCTAACTGAAAACTCACCCTGCCATACATCTTACTATCCCACATGCACACACAGTAAAGTGAGAGACAGGGTTAGAGTGGATACTCACTGGTACCAGTTTGTGAGGGTCATCATGATGTAGAGTGAGGCCAAGAAGAGAGAGAAGTGGAAGAAGGAGTAGCTGTAGGTGACTCCATCCTCCTCGTTGTCCACTGCGCGCCTCACACCATCATCTCCAGGCGTTGCTTCCACATCGGCTGCCAGCCCCTGTCCCTCCTCTGTCTGCATCAGCTTGTTCACCTGAGAGTTGTTGGAGGAGCGGATGCTGGGGGCGGGGCAGAGTGGGTGGGGTTAGTCACAAAATGGCTAGGACTGACTTAAATGGGAAAACTTTAAACGAGACTTATCTAAATTACTACTTCACTAGTTTAGACACCTCATTTAAAGGTAGTGAACTAAACTGAACAGCAGGGCCACACAATAAAATAAGCCCTGAAACTGTTTGCTTATAAGGTTGAGTGGTATAAATAGTTCCTAATCCTAATTTATCAATCTATCCCTCAGATGGTATGGCCTTGTCAAGCATACTGACTGGGGAGCTCCATTCTTGAGTACTGAGTTAAAACAAATATCACTACAAATGCTGTGACATATGGGCAGGCTCACACTGGCTGGCTGTGGGTTCATAGATGACCATAACTCAATTCTGACAGTTTCACACACACAAACACACACACACACACGCATGCATGCACACACACACACACAGACAAATACACGGCATTTTCTCAGTTCATAATGGCCTATTGATGGTCTTACCTGGCATAGAGAGTGCAGAAGAGAAAGATGACCAATCCCACAATGCCTTGTGCATCCCACCACTGAACCTCTCCTGGGGCACTGGTGGGGGAGGGGGTGCTGCTGCCAGACACCAAGCTAAGCAGGCTGGGGTTGCACTTACGGTCTGAAGAGGAGTGAAGTGAGCAGCAGGGAGAGACAGGTGAGCAGGTGAAAACTCATACACAGATCAGAAGACAGACTGGATACTGCACTATTTCACAGATAATGATACAAAATGTAATAGAAAAGCAACTAAGAGGAAAAAACCACACATCCTGTGTCAGAGGGTCATGTGACTTACTTGGGTTGTTGGTCATGGCGGACCATGTGACATACATGGTGTACAGTGAGATGAGGGATGACTGCAGCAAACCGGACTGGGGCTGAGCTTCCTGTTTCACACACAGAGTCACCGTTAACTTACATATCCACACAAAGGCACACGTTTCTTCAGGGTAGGGTAGGTCTAACATTTGGAGCCGCACCATTCTTAAAACTCCCCTCAACACTAGAGATATAATTATAGTTTGCTGATCCACAGTCAAGGAAATTATACCTGGTCTTACTAATTCACATTGAACTACAGACCAAGATTCTAACCCAAGGAACTACTTTCTTATTGAAGCTCAAGGCGGTAAACTTTACTTCACTTTTCCTTCATAATGCCTGTTGAGGTCTCTGAACTCCACCAGACATGCCTAACCACGACAAGAAGGGGCAAAGTGTGGCGTACCTGCACTTTGGGTAGGATTGAGACGATTGAGACGATGACACAGAAGATGAGGTTGAGGCTGATGAAGACCTTGTTCTCAGTGCAGTCATCGGGATGGGTGTAAAACACGTAAAACAACACCATCGCAGAGAAGGCCAGTGCATAATGCAGGAAGGTGAACGACAGAAGGGCTGTGAGTGAGAAAGTGAGTGTGAGAATAGAAAGAGAAAACAGAAAGGAAAGTTCTAGTTACACAATTAGAATTATTAAATATAACAACACAAACATATTGTATGTTATTTCTGCACGATAAAGAGGGTGAGGGTAAAAGAGACAGACCATTCTTAAATTTTGAAGTGGGCCATTTGCGTTAAATTAGAGTGCACATTTTACATCAATAACCTTGTGACCCTAAGCACTGACAGATCTGCATGAGGGCCTGCCGTGTGATTGGCCCTTGGCATGGTACCTGCAAACCAGCACTTGCTGTTGCCCTCCTCAGCATTCTCCACCCAGGCCTGGTTCCATGTGTGGGCAAAGTCAATGAGGAGGATGAGCTGGATGATGATGAAGATGAAGGAACCCACCACACCAAAGTAGTACCACACTATGAAGGTGGGAACAAAAATGCATTAAAAAGCAGCAATTCCTCACTCTTGCTTCTTTAGTAAAACACAAGCTGGTTATAGATCAGTGTTACATCACACGAGTCAGTGTGGCAACCCTCCAATTAGAATATACAGGGGAAAATATATGGCTTATTAGTGAGATCGGTAAAGTGTAGATACATGAACCAGGTGTTTTCTGGGACTGGGGATTACCTGTGTTAAAAGTCCCATCAGGGATGAAGAAGGCTCCTACAGTGATTCCAACCAGGATCAGAAACTTAAAGAACCAGAACCTGGGAAGCACAACACCACAGGATTCATTGCATGGCATAAAGAAACTGATATGAGAGAAATACTTTACAATGAAAAACTGCTATAAAATACTTCCTATAATTATTGATCAGTTTCTCACAGCAATATATTAAATCCCATTCCTAGATGATTTCTCGTTTATGTTTTTTCAACCATAACCTGCTGGTCTGGACTTGATTTTCAACCCTTTTGATGAGCTTAGCTTGCGTTTCAGATCATTGTCTTGCTGCATAACCCTGCTGTTTTCAGCTTAAGCTCACAGATGGGTGATCTGACATTGAGCTGTTCAATTCTCTAATACTCAGTGCAGAATTAATTGTCGCTTCAACTACAGCAAGCTGCCCAGGTCCAAACACAGAAAAGCATTCCCAAACTATGATAAACCCACCACCATGCTTAACTGTTGGATATTAACGGATATTAACCTGAAATACAGGGTTTAGTTTCAAATACATTTTCTTGGTACTGGATACAATTGTTGCAAGTTGACTCCTCATTTAGCCAGGAATTCCTTTTGGCAGGAGAATCACACGTTCCAGTAGCATATCTACTCCATATTTTGTCCAGTAATAACTGGTACCACCAACACTTTTTGACCAGCAGAGGGTGAAAGAAGGTTATAAAAACACTAAGGGCTTCTTTTATCAAACTCAGCATAAATCTAGTACTAAACTATGTACATGCTCCAAACCATAATCCTGAATATACATACAAAAGTGTCATTTGTAAAATCTGCCTGCCATGCATGTATTACTAGTAAAAACCCTTAAACTTAAAAAACAATTTCCATCTTAATTCCCAACTGCAAGCTCATATATCAGTCTATATTCATAATAGTGATGGAAATGTTATGGTTTGAAGTGATAAGAATAAAGATTGCAAAACAAGTTGCTGCATTATTTTTAATCATTTCTGCTTTACAGCAAAATTGTACAAAGTTAGAATAGTGGAATGTGCTTGTTAGGCTTGCTCACTGGGCTAGCTGTACTGGGTATTGATGATTTGTGTAGCTGTGCCTGTATTTTATTGTAAACCAGATAAGGTTATGGCTATCTGGTCAGAATTGCGAGTTCATTTCAGAAAGACGCAACAAATAAACTAACATACCCATTCTGGATGTTGGCGCGGGGGTCCTTGCTGCTGCGTACCCGAATCATGATGAGGGAGAAGAGGAAGAAGAAACAGGCCATGGCGAAGCACATGCGGTACACAGACTTGTAGCCCACGATAATGTCACAGTTCACCTTGTTCTCTATGCCCCATATGGAGCTGCCACCCTTGCAGAAACCTGGTATCTGAGATATGCACACAGCACAGGGTTAAGTTACTTTTGCCACAACAATGCCTTAACCAGCTCCTTTGTAAGTTCAGGATGGGGGATCCATACATCAATAAAGATGAGAAAGTAAACTTTTTGGTTATTTCAGTCCTCTGTAATTCAGTACCGTTGAGATTCCGACTGATAGTAAGAGGTTCATTTGATGACTATGCTGGTATGTTAACCAGTAATTTTCTGACTCAGAATCTTTGAAATTCAAAGCTTATTATTTTTGAGAACTTGTACTTTGCCTTCTGCAGCACAAATTAAGTGCAAATGACCATCTGAGAGCCAAAGAAGTGCACAGACAGTAATGTGATGTTTGGTCCTATGAGGTGAACAGCTTGCACAGAACTGCATGAGAGACAGTGATGTATTTGGGCACAAAGGGGGGAAATACTGAAGCACTGCGTAGTGCAGTGGGTACTGGGCTTGGGGGGTTGGGGGTGGGTGGGAGGATTGTGGGGTCGGATCCATGCCCCCAGGCTGGCGGCACAGCCGGTACCTTCTTTAGCTGCGTCTCCATGCCAGGCAGGATCATTATGACGGAGACTGCAGTGCCCAGGAGCAAGAAGAAGGAGAAGACCAGCCGGGTCACTGTGGAGTTATTGGTGGAAGGACAACAGCCGGACAGGAGACAGGGGGCGGAGCCACACAGACATGAGGCCTGCAGAGTGAACAAGTGATAAGAAGAGGAGAGAAGAGAGAGAAGGGGATGAGGAAGTAGAAGATATATGGGATTAGAGAAAAACAATAATGATAGAGGGAGTCAGAGAGAAATTAGAACAATTCTGAAAATAAGTCCTTAGGGTGGACTAAAAAGTAATAGACCACACTCATGCAATACATAATGTACATGCTCTAGTCAGGTCTTCTCATTGTCAAGTATAGTTATTATGTTTCCCTTTGAGTGAGCACAAACAAAGAATATTTTTTTAAACAGAAATCAGGACAGGGAGGGGCAGGGCACATACCCATCACCCCCCCAATCTGTGTCGCACTTGGACCATGTCCAAACTGAGTAGTGAGAGCGATTGGGATGGTCAACCATTAGACTGAAGCTCCCTTTCTCAGGTTATTTTGTATGATTTAATACATTGGGGCAATCCAGCTCCACAAAACCCCCTTCCACACTGACTTCTGAATTCTCCTGGGCAAGGCCATTTTGTATGTTTTATGTACAATAACCCAGTTTTTATTGTTTCAAATATCATGTCTGCTTCTTTCAGTTAACTATACTAGATGTATTAAAATGTATTTTATTCTACATTATTCATAATATCTGCAATTTAGCATTAAAATGCAAGCCACTATATCTTAATCAAATAATAAACCACTCTTAGTAACAGACTAATATTAGTTAGGGAGGAATGTTGTATATCTTACTGAATGTGACACTTTTAATATTCATTGAACGTTAGTAACTTATTATAACCACCAGACTGCTTAACGATGTTGAATGAAACCTTTCCAGGAAATGTGTACCATTATATTTACATTTTACATTTACATTAAGAGCATTTGTTAGACGCACTTATCCAGCGCGACTTACAAGATATGCCATATGTGCGAGGAAACTACAAAACTGCACGAGGCACTCTATCATCTAAATGTGTAAACCAATCTTTTACAACAAAAAGCTAACTTCCTTCAGCATTTTAGCGGTCAAAGACATCTTTACAAAGCAGGAAGTTCTCCAATACAGGTAAAACAGGTGTGGTGCCACTGGTCAAAGAATGACATCACGTGAATGCTTCTTCCATATAAAAGTAGGTTAGGTGTGTATATGAATATTTTTGTCATTTACAAACATGCTACATGGCAATTAAGAAATTCAAGTTTTCAGAATCATATTATTTCGACAGCTATGTTTCATAATTCCCCGTCACAGTAGGCCTAAGCTAAAGCATAGCATTTAGAACTCAAACGCGTGACGCCTGGTTTAACTGGAATGTCGTGTGACCACCTCAGTTCCTAGTAACTATTAACCACTTTAATTAGCCAACATGTTATCCCAAAATCAACACGCGGAAAAATCTGCACATGAAAGAATGAAACAAACATGAAAATAACTGAGAAATAACATCATATAGTTTTCCTTTACGTTACTGCAAATTTGCTTGGGTTTCAATTTCGGGTGCAATTTAGTCCCTGTTCATCGATAAAGGCCTTTATCATCCCAAAACTAACCAGACGGCGCTGTTAAGTCTGTTTTTTTTTAAACAACTGGTTTAACTATGTGGTCTGCTAAAGAATAATAGAAACACATCTGACAACACTTCAGCGACTAAGTTATCGTTGTTGCTACGTACGGATACCTTGTGTTACCTATCTTTTTTCACGAAATCGTAAGAAACAATGTAAATTATCTAGAAAATTATTTTAATATAGTATACACAGCATACTTACACAACTTGCCAACGAACATAATGCCATACAAGCTCCCATTTTTTTGCTTTAACTTGCAGAAAAATACTCGCTGGAAGGAAAAAGTAAACACGGAAACAGAGTTCGTCTCTTCCTAGTGCATATTAGCCACTCCTCTCCAGAGTATTCCCATTTCTCTTTCAACTGTACGGAATCCAAAGTATTGTGCATTGCGCGCCGCTCAGAAACTAACCCAATCAAAAACAACTCCGTTGAGAGAATGTTGATTTAACAAACGATGCATACAAAAATAAAGACAAGACAATACCACTTTCAACTTGTCACATTTGTGGTCATTCTTCAAGGAGAACAATATTATTCACTTCAGTTTTGCACGACACAAGAACCACTAGATGGCTCAGACAGCCAAAGATGCATAGCGGTAAATGATAACCTAATCTACCGTGGATCCAAAGCAAGCTGTTCCCAGGACCCACTTAATGAACAACATACTTTGCCTACCTGTCCAGTCAATAATATATCGTAAACAATTGAATGTACACACACACACACACACACACACACACACACACACACACACACACACACACACACACACACACACACACACACACACACACACACACACACACAGTCAGTCTTGGAGCTACTAGACAACCCTACTATTTATAGTGTTGCTTCTAGTCATTTACATTTTTATTATATACCAGGAGAACTGAGACATGGTAAAATTAAATCACATCAATAAAACATCTTCTGTTTGGATAGGTTGGACTTGTTTGAACTCTGAAAATCTGATTTGATCTTGCCATGGCGTTAAGCACATAATTCAGTGCTCCTCAGCTGAGCTCCTGTGAGGTTTCTGACTCAGTGCCTGAATTGCATTCACTGTTGTACAATTACAGAGTCAAAATCAGTACATTGTCAAGAGCTGTTATTAGTTCTGAAGTGGCGGTGTGCTGCCGAGCCTTAGGACTGAGAAATCAGGTACATTAACATTCACTGTTCTTTTTACTTTTGCGAGTTGGCCAGCTTCAACATTCTCATGTTACAATGGGAATCTTATCAGATGGAAGACTGAAAGACATTTAACTTTAAAATAAGTGCAAATGGATTATGGCATCTAAAAATAAAAATATCAAGGCAGACAGGTGAATTAATATTTAGAATAATACATTTAAAATGAATTTAAAATAATTGAAGCAAAACCGAGTGATTGAGTTTAGACTGCTCGAAAATCCATAACACAGGATACGATTGCCACGTGTTTAAACAGGTTGCCCAACAAACTTCAAATTCTGTGTTTTAATATGAGTTAACCTGATTCATGGCAATTAACATCACAGACAATCTTAGAATTGTGTGGGCTAATACACAGCCAAGAGAAACCGATTACCAAAGAATTATACAACACATTGCATGTGGTGGGTCACATTAACAACCATTAAAAATGCAATTTTGACTTTCTCTCGCAGGCAGTTAATTAGCCATTTTATACGATCATTTACGGGGAAATTGCTGCCAATTGTGTAATCTGCATAGACGCAATAAATATTTATGGTGCGTGAGTCATATACGTTTCAGATGAAGACAGAATTAGATTTTGGTTTAGAATGACTTCAGATAAAATGCTGACTTGTTTAACACAATAGGAACCCTAGATGTGCTTTGGAAAGAGGGAAATCTAAGCGATTCTTCTTGATCTGAAAAGAAAATATAGAAGCACTGCAAATAGGATGTGTGAACAACATTACGCACTGTATACATCTTTTTCAATGCTTCATGCTCAGATTTCGTGCTGCCCTGTACGCAACCTGTTGATTGCTATCAGTTCACCTGCGAAGATGACACTATAAATAGGAATCATTCTCAGAACCTTGTTTGAAAAACTGAGGCTATGTTTGTTCCATTTTTCCCCAAGGTATCATTGAAACTAAATGAATGTGTTGAATTATCTGTTGTCTTGCCATTGTTTATACATCCCTGTATTAATCCCCAACAGAATGAAATACACCCTATGGATGCATGGGGTAACTGCTATCGTATTTCCACAGTAATTTCGCTAAAAAAAGCATGCACGGGTTGATGTACTCCCCTACTTGATGCGGCTTTGGTATCGTCTCTCCCCTGGTACCCTTTTTCGTATGCTGTATAGCAAGAGGTACGCGCAGTCTGGGAGGAAGATGCCGCTTAATGCGAAGTGGAGCAGTGCGCCTATTGGTTAAAAAGAAAACAAGGAATACGAACATCAAAGAAGAAGAAGAAGAAGAAAGAAATGCTATTATTTTAAAAACAATACTGGATTATTTTTCAATTGATTCATTTTCTGGTAAGTGCTTCCCCATGTTTTGCTAGTGTCTGCGTGTAACATACATGGAAAGATATGTTTTCTTTTGTAAATGGAGAATAACAACATACAGCGGAGACTTTTGCGAGCATGAAATCCATAGCCTACTCCACGGTGTATTATCTCAAACCAGTGTTGAGACCCGTTTGGGATTTAGGTCCATGTGCCTATGTACAATAATGTTGTAAAGATCTGACAAACATGCATATACAATAGAATATGTAAATAGATGGATTTAGCCGCGGGTGTTTAGTACTAAAATAGTGCAGACAATTGTAGTACTATTGTGTGAATGCGAAATTCTCATAAAAGTTCTACAGTGCCTCATTTTATGCATGAAAGTAAAGGAATAGCTGCTCATAAGAAAATTATATGTCCAACAAGATGATTAAACAGGTTCATAGGTATTCATGCGGTGGATGAATGGGAGTTAGCTCTCTGCTCTCTAACTGAACTAAGAACTCCATGCTCATGACCAAGACATTTACTGTAGGGTTCTGTCGTACAGTCATGCATCCCGTGAAGCAGAATGATTGAAACGCACGCTATCCAAACTTAGATCGGGTCGATCTGGATGTATTCACGAACAGCAGTTTGAGCTGGGGAAACTGTGAAATAATAATAAAAAAAACACTATCGAACTTTGCCGTAGTTCATGCAGTTGGGCACAATGCCCATGTCAGTCCCCAACAGCAATTTTCCGACATGCACTGGAGCAGAAAACAAATACCCCAGTCGGTCAGCAAGCGAACAGAAAATTGGCTATATGGCGTGTGAAGCTGTCAGCGGGACACAGCCTGGATTGTCACCATCCGAGGTTTGGGGGTTGGGGGTGCTTCGATGCCTAAAATCGCTCCTAGGTCGAGACTAGCAGGACATAAAACACTCTGACATCACAATGCCCCTGGCGCCACGAGCTGTGATTTGTTCGCCCCAAAATTATTAGAACCCACTTCTACAGTTCTTTGTTTATCACATCATCCTCAGGGACAGAAATGTCAATTTGGGAAAAACAGGGAAAAGTAATCCTTTGGGCGTTACTACCAACTATAATAATGGTGTGATGGAATTATAAAGCAATTTAAAAGCCAGACATGGCAATTGTTTGTCAAAGCACTCTATTTTGGTGGGCTAATACATTGAATGTAGAACCATGGATCCAAAGCAAGCTGTTCCCAGGACTCACTTAATGAACAATTATTTTGTGATCTAGGCACTATTAAAACTTTGGAAGACATGTTGAAATTTAGAGTTCAGATTCGGTTAATTTAACATCAAATTGCGTATATTTACACTGCAGAAGTGCCTGCAACTCGCGGGCAGTTTCTTGTACTGATGTGGTTGGAATTCAACCAACCTTTTTTTCGAATCACTGCCAAAGAATACCATTGGAGCTTATGTTGAAAAGAAAGCAGCAGCACAGTTTATAGCAGAGATGTGATTGATCATATAACTACAAGATGACAAGTTTAAATCTTCTAGATATTGCTGTTTAACCCATTAGCAAGACATGATAACAGTATTATCAGGTTTTGTTAGTGAAGTATACATTTGCAGTATCAAAGTTTTTTGACCACATAAAATCTGCAGCTGAACTGGAATGTGTACACAGATGCAGCACTTGTCAAAACCAATGGGGTAACAGGTCCCGCCTCTAGCTAGGAACCCAACTTCAGCCTGTTGTGCGAATCAGGCCAACAATGAGGAAAGCCCCTTTTTGGGACAAACCTAATTGCACTGTTGTGAGACGGGGAAACCAAAGTCCCACAATCCATTGCTGCTGCTGCTTGCTGTCGTCTGCCATGACCGATGGCTTGTGACAGTCCCACCCCTCAGCTGTTATGCAAGTCAACAGGACCTGACAGCGATGGTACATCTGTCTGCCGCGACCCGCAGATGGTGGCATTTTCATCCTCGGGCAGAGCTCTGTGACACCAGAGCTGCACTTGCAGTGCACTGCAAGGCTTTGCTGAGCTTTTATTCACAGCGCTGCAGCTTTGTTATTTATTTCCTTTAGACGGTTTATTCCTTTGGCAGATGCCTCTATCCAGGCCACTTACAGTGCGTTCGTTGACATAGATGCAGTGGTACATTCCAAAGTACAAAACACAGGAATTCAGTTCAGTATGTTGGCCCCATTAGCAATTCAGTGCCATCCGAGGTGATTTAACTATTCCCTCTGCTTTACATTGGACTGAAGCTCACAGGATCAAAACAACAGCAGTTAATGGTACATGCACTCACGTGTCCACCTTAGTGATGGGTATTACAGTTAATCACAGGGCATATTTGTTTTCTCTTCAGTGGCCCTTCCTCCTACATAGCAAACCTGTTCACCTATTTCTGCCGCTAGTACTGCAGTCAGCTGATCCAGAGTTTGGTTCTGTAGGAAGGAGTGGAGTTTTCAGTGAAACCACATGGAATGTACTCTTTGGCTTTGGGCAGTCCTCTGAAGATACTGAATTTCTATGTGTTTGTTTTTACCTTCAACTAAAATGCAGTTCACTTTCCACACCAAAAACATGACATTTTCCATAGACATTTTATTTGACCTAAATAGATATTAGCATGGCAGCATTTTCAGTGTTACATTTATGTTTGATTAAAAAAGCCTAATATATGCTTGTTAAGGTGAGGCTTATATCTAATTTGTGAAGTACCCAGATATTTCCTGTCTTTTCATGACAGCCTCCTGACAGCACACCAGGTGTTTGTCTGTTCATTCAGGAAGGATAGTAACTGACAGACACCCTCTCCCTGCATATGCACACATGTTATTAAGATTCTGGTAATCCTTCTGTGTTAATCCATTCAATGTAGAACCAGGGCTTATTACCAGTTAAGGAATGAGAATAACTTAACTTGGTAGCCAGACATGCTTTGCTTCACACATCACAGTGCAGGATAGCAGTTCAGAATCCAGCTAGCGTCCTTGCATCCTCTCTCTCCCACTGTGCATCAGACAGCCTTGCGTACATCTGGTGCATCGCTTAACTAGACTGATACCTGCTGTATTGCAAGTGGTTGTGTTTGTGGTTTTGTTCAAACCTTTCCTCGATATTACCCTGTCCATCCCAAATGTGTGCCAAATAATTAGATCTACATCCAACTATTCTTATCTTACTATGGCTAAAATAACCCCCCCATCTTTTACCTTTCAGATATGACCTCAGGCCTTCAAACCTAAATCAGAAATTTTACAACAGTATGTCACACATACTGCACGAAGTTTAACTGCGTAATTTAAAGATTTACTCAAATTTAGTTTTTCAAAACATATTTTTCATGTTTAACATATTTTTCCTACAACAGGATCACAAAATGTGCTTGAAATGACTCTTATGCCACATGCACACCTGCCTTGCAGATAGAGAGCATACACATCTCTACTGCTCTGAACCAGTGATCATTTCATGTCCTGCAGTCTACACAGTTGATATTTCTAAGGGAGCAACCATAGTAATTCATTGCACTTGCTTTCTTTAGCCTCTGTAGCATGTGGTTTGAAGGCTGAAAACAGAGTGATGAATAGATCCTGTTTTTGATATTGCTAAAAGTGGAGTAATGGCCAGCACTTTGCTGCTATCCAGGTCAGACTGCACTTAAGAGCAGCGGACTGAGGGAGCACAGGCTAAGCGGTGGACAGAGCGGAGTCGTGTGCCTGAGTCCCCAAGGTTATGCTCTGTCATCTGCACTGTGACTCGTTCCCAGCCTTCTTGTGAGCATGTGCCAGAGAGCTGCCAGATGAAGCACTATGGCACATCATCTTTTTTTGTCTGGTGTGAGACATCAAGTAGCATCTTGTTGCCACTCCTTTAAAAACCCGAGTGTTAAAATATTCATCGAGTTAGGGCCTTTTCCCATACAGTCCTTCACATTTTAATAGTTCAAGTCTTCAAGAACTTAATTTCATTTTGTTCTTCTCACTTTCAGTCACACTTCATAATTTATTTCCAAAAATAATTTCCTTGGTGTGGGTCTGTGGTCAAAGTTAAATTGCTTTCACTCAATGTAGGTTGCTCCCAAAGTGCTTCTGGCTTTCATACCTTTCACCATTAGTATATGTTGTCATAGTAGCCTGATAACATTGGTGATAATTGGTGAAAAATATCATACACACTCTCTTATTGCTTTAGTTATTTAATGTATTCTTCAGCATTCTCTTTTCTTTGGTTTGGCTCTGTGAAAACCAAATGAGACATTCAATAAATGTGAAAATGCAACAGGTTTTTTGTGTGGTGCAGATGCTCTGAGATCTTCCCATATCCGTGACAATAACTTATGTTTGAAAAGTTGTACTTGTTGGTGCATGCTCATTTTTACCAGTGCATTTCCCATTAAGCTAGAATTTTTGGTTTCATACTGTACAACTATTACAGCATAATACTTTACAGATTTTAGATTGGCATGTTTCGTTTTATCTGTGTCCTAGGATGTTATGTCATTATTGTAGTTTCATATATAGCTCCAAACAAACTCAATTAGCTTTGTATGTGAATCAAACCATAGCTGTGAAAGGTCCTTCAATGACTTTGCTCCTTGTGGAACAGCTCCTGGTCTACAGGCTGGGGAGAGAAATGGAACCAGCATTGAGTGTGTGATATTTCTGTCTCATACATCTCTCTTTCATACACAATCCCTCTGCACCCACCCTCTGACCCCATTAATCTCTCTGCCATCTATTTGTTTCTCTCTTGCATCCCTCACGCAATCCATCTGTCTTCTCTCCCACATGTCTCTCTCTCTCTGTCTCTGTCATATCTCTGTTCACTTGAGCTCTCATAACCAGTCCCTTTGTGTAGAGCTCTCTGTCCATCTCTTACCCTCACACAAATGCATGCACATCTGAAAGCATGTGCAGACGCACGGACGCACGCACGCATGCACGCATGCACGCATGCACGCAAACTTTTAGTGGTCCCTGTGTGTTCTTCCATACAGGATATTCATTTTCATGATAACCCATATTTTTGCGACTGTGAAAAAAACAGTTTTGTGTGAAAGATGCTGGGGAATTGGAAATCATAGAGAATTGGGAGCTGAGCAGCACGGAGGACAAAAGCACAGCCAGCAGGAGGGGGAGGCCATTAAAGGTGTTCTCTGGGGCCATCGCTCCTTTTCGCACCGTGGTGTCAGTGCTTACTTGCCAGCCGCCTTTCTCTGAGATATAGCGAGATGGTCTACAAAGGAGCGTCCCTGCCCTCTGTGAGGAGGGATTAAATGAAACACCCTCCCATCTCCCTTGCAGGCGAGGAAATGATGAATTCCCACACACACTCACAGACACTCACACCCCCACCTGGTGCACCTAAGCTGACCCAGTGTGGTTGCTAGGGGCAATGACCTCTGGGGGCTTTACCCATAATCCTCATTTTAGGATCCCCAAGGGTAATACCATCACTCAGAGCCAGATTAGTTCTAGTGAGCTCTGCAAATATTCTTTCTCACTGCCATACAGAAGAAATGGTTTGAGAACCACAGTATTCTGTGAATTGGTGAGTAACCTCCAGTGATGACCGATTAATTATTAATCTCATTCTGCAACAGTAAGAGGAACGGTTTGCATTCACACATATTGCAATCCCCTTTACTGGCAGTTGGTTTTCGTATTTTTTTTGTTTTTGCTAAATTTTCTCCCACCTCTTAATTGGTGTTTGTAAGGAAGTGCCAGAAGAATCAAACAATTAATGAAGCGCTGGATGTGAGCTGTAGGGAGACAGAGGGTGTAGGTGCTGATGGGAGTGTTATCCACAGGTATAATGTGAGAATGACAATCACGTCATTCGCCTACTGCACAATCAGGCTAATCCTGCACTGTGTAAATGGATTTTGGAGCAAAAGGCACAATCCGGGGCTGCTCATTATTAAAGAGTGGAAATATATGGTGACAATATTCCACTCCACATCACATATAGGTGCGCTTATTGTAACTATGGTGTAAAGATGACCTCGGCCAAAACCAAGTTGCCTTAGTTTTCCTCACTGTGGGTTTATTGGCTGCTCGATTTGGATAGAGCTGGTGAATTGCCAGCATTGTTATCAGGTGTGCATGACAATGTAAAACCATGTGTCACAAGTAAAAAAACGTACTTCCTTAGCAACCAGCATTATTTGTTGATGAAAAACATTCAAAGCAGCCACAGGACAAATATTGTTCTTTGTTTACTGTTTGTTGGTCTCAGAATACAGCTTTGTACAAGTTCTCATTGTAATGCTGTAAATGGCACCACGGTCTGCTTTTCCTGGGCATATCATTTTAACTGTTCCAATTTTCATAAGTTGTAGGAAACTAATTGATGAACAAAAGAGTATGATACACAAAGCAAGAAAGTGTTGTAACAAGGGAAGGAGAATTTCTGCACCTGAGCCATAAAAAAGCATGCAAGACGAAAAAGCTCATAGGTCCACACCATTGGGGAAACATAGCGAGTCCCTTGTAAAACAGAGCTCCATGAAACATGGAGCAACATCTCTTTGACATTGAGCACTTTTGGGTGATACATGAATGGTGTTTGGTGCCAGGCGAATTGGCTGCGCGTCAGTGGACTGGGGTGGGGAGGCAGGAGGCAGGGAATGGAGGGAACCAGGATGTGAGTCAGAACAACACAGCATTCCAGTTTGCTCTCTGCTGTTTTCATCTGGCTCCACTCCTTTTAGCCTCGTATAATTACCACTTACTTGAATTTAAAGACTTTGTTATTGCAGCGATAAACAAAATGTCTGGTGGCTCACTAGTTGAATGCATACATAGATTTGAAGGCAAAATTAAGGTGGTGCTCACTCATTTTAGGCAACATGTAATTGGTTTAGTGTTCCAGCTCTAGACAGGCGTTCAAAGAGTATGTAGAGGAGAAACCAGAAGAATAAAATAAAACAACATGATGTAGCAGGAATGAGTGCCACACTATGTAAATAATTGTATATGTGCTAGTTTCAAACAAAGTGACTGGACCTTAGGAAGGTTTCATAGAGTCTAAGGAAAGTGTTTCCTGGACAGGTGGTATTCTCTCTGATCTGACGTATCGGATTGTGTTGCAGGAGGAATTGTCATATTTCAGAGAGCAGCCATTGCCCTTTGACCTAGTGTGCTCACTGTTTCACTATACTCCAGCTCTGCATAAATGGCTAGACTGGATCTCTACCCACTGGCCCTATGCTTCATTCATTATACCACACCTTTGGCGTATTTGCTATATTGTATCTGTACCTTATTCATTATACTGTATTTGTGCCTCATTTACTGTTCCACACCTCTGTCGTATTGGAACTCTTCCCCATTTGTGTTAGTGGCCTCTCTGTCTCATTCAGAGCGTTGCACCTCATTCAGTGCACTGCACCACTGCCTTACTATACTGAACTTCTGCCTTATTGCAAAATCATTCCTTATACTGTTTCCCAACTTACAACTTATAATCCACCGCTGGATGCTCATTGATTATGACATTTGTATATGGAGGACAGTGCAACCTTGCTCATTTTACAGCTTTTATTTTTGACCTATTTGGTGAAAAACCTTTTGGATGATTTTTGAATTGTTTGATGTTTGATCTTTTGTCAGAGCTTCATTCTGTTCTAACTTTGCACTTTGGTATTTTCATGCGGATGTAACAGATGAAAATAGCGCCATTTCCATGGAAACCACACTGCAACATCACAGAGAAACAGCTTTTAACATAACAGAGAGAGAGAGAGAAAGAGAGAGAGAGAGAGAGAGGGAGAGAGACAGAGAGAAAGAGAGAGAGAGAACATTTCAGCGCAGTTTGAGTGAGAGAGATTGGAAATTACTGTAAATGGGGGCAAAAAATTCTTGAATTTTCTCACCTTTTGATGACTCCTTTTTGTTCAGTTTAATTATATTATGCTACCTCTTTTTTTGAGAGATGTAAAGCTTGTGCCAATGTAGTGTCTACATTTTAACAGTCAGTCATATGTCTGTCATACATTCATGTAACTACATACCCTCTTCATTTTGGTAGAGAAAATGAAGAGGATATGTACTGGAACATGGTCAAGAGTCATGTTCTCATACAGAAACCATCTCCTATTCAGAAGAACACAGAGCAGAGTCTCAGGAGTATTCTGACAAGTTTGCAAATGTCTGGGAATACTATGCTACTACGTTAGCTGGTCTGTGAGAAAGAATGACATCCACAGGGTAGCAAAGGCAGCATTAAAAAAAAAAGATTTTCACTGATTAGTTAAAGCTGGTGAAGCTGTTTTCAGATATACACAGGTGCTCTACAGGAGTGGGAACCCAGCATGAGTATCAGAAATACTTCATAGCTCAGGTCTCAGGTCTCGGTTTCTGACTGAGTTTTTGATGAGAACAGACCCGTCACTGTAACTGTCACTGATTGTCAACATTTGACGCATTATCTGTGGGGATACTTAAGGGTCTGTTCTAATAGACCATAGAATGCAGCAGAGCCAACTTAAAGAATCCTGTACATACCATTTTCTCATCAAACGTCAAACTGTGCTCTCCCAACAACCTGAACACAGTCCTTATACCAACCTGTGCACAGTCTTACACACAGAGGACGAAAAACACAGTCTGACCATATGGAATCCCCTCTGCTCACAGAGACAAGCTCTGGGTCAATGAAAGAATATTACAGAGGTGTGTAGCCATATCTCACATATGTTCTGATGATATCACAGAAACTGAAAGAAAAAAAGTGTGACCAAGTGAAAAAAAGTACAAAAAAAATTCCCTCTCTAGGGAAGTGACACAGGCAGGTTGAAAATATTCTTCCCTCCACACCTCTGCCGCAGAGAAAGGGAGCTGTCTCGTTAGCAGGAGTGATCTCATTAACAGGAGGAATCTGAATCTTGTTAGCACTTTCCTCAGACTGGCGGCTCCTTGGGAGAATCCTCCGGTGATTTTTCTCACTCACCTTCGCTGTGTTGACAAATGGTAAGGTTCCAGACGCTGGGTATTCTGCCCATCTGATTGGTTACATTCATGTGGATCATACCATGAAAGCTCAGGGGCTGCTTGCAGAGGTAGCTTTTTGCCAATTAAATCATGGTATTTCTCTTATTAATGAAATCTCTGTGTTCACTTCATTCCAGCTGGATCACTGGTCAGCTGTTCCTCATGACGCCCTCTCTGACATTGTGTGACTGTTAATGCAATGTGACAAAGAAAGCAAAGTAATTAATTTTTTTCCCTTTCCGTCTTGAAGGGCCGTTTTAATGGAGGGACCTTTAAACTGAATAGTGTACAGCAGAGTGTCAATCTAATAGATAATGGTGGAAGAAAATGTGTCTTGTGGCTTAACCAAGACAGAATGGCTCTTGACACATACCAAAGGTTTCAGCCTCTAATTAACCCGCAATTCATATTAACCTGGAAATATGGAGCAGTTAGACATCTCCAGCAGTAATAAAAATTGGTGATATTGTAACCATTTTATTGAGCTTCATTTGAGTCAAGCATTTATAGTGTTTTTCGTTTCTTTGCAAAAAAATAACAGTGGCCTAGATGACCTCTCAGGCAGACATACAAGTGTGCGGAACTTATTCTCACCAAGAGAAACAAAGGGGAAAGGAAGTAGAGTGTTGAACAGGAAGTATGTTGTTGATTGGCTATTTTCTAGGTGGGAATTATTAAAGTTGCGTAATGTGAATATGCATTATATGAAGACAATCAGATGATTTTAAAACTGTTACAAAACCTATTAAACTTTTAGATAAATATATGGCAAATCAAATTAAGTATTAATAAATACACTGAGGGATCAAGTTATTGGAATGAAGATAAAAATCAGATTGAGTGCACCATCTTCTGTGTACTTTACATTGGTACATTCTCATACAGAGTACTGTCAACAATTCAGATACCGTGCTAGAAATAACTTTGAACTTGGCGAAGGAGTTTAGACAAGAGCTGCTATGTACATTTCATACTGTGAAAACTGTCCAGTTTTGTTAATGTTAAGCTTTCATCTAGTGTTAACCGTGTTCCATTGTCAAGCCCTGTCCATGGTTTTCATGAAACCCGAGTGAGTTTCAGCTTGCCGTATTTAAATTATTTCTTCTCGTCAAACAATGTTGCAAAAACTGCAACAGTGACAGTTCCCTCCCATGTTATTTTCCATTTTCTTGGACAACTATTACTTTGTCTTGGTGCTAAGCTAATTTGTGGTAGGCTAATTTATACAATTCAATTTAGGAGTGAAAATTTAGTGTCACTCCCATCACTTGCCTTACATTGACTAGAAGACCACTAAAGAGGGTGACAAGCATAAACCTAACCTTCTGGGGTGCGAATGAGGGAAAGTTAAGTGAATGCATTTAATGAAAAGGGATAGGGCCTAAAACTGGCAGAGGCTGTTGTATTAGGTAACCTGGCCTGCTGTTATAGCTCTTCTGCTCCTTCCTGATCTGTGTGCCTGCTGCAGGCCTGGCAGGGGCTAATTGCAGCCTGTCTGTGGCCTTGGTGTGAGACACTGACATTCAGAGGTCTAAGCAGGGGAGCAGCTACCCGCCTGCTTGTCATCCCACGCTTTCATCCGGCTGGAAATAGCAACGGAGCCGATGCCAGTACCCTGCTATGGAGGCCATCTATTGTGGGGGGTGCTGGAAGGGGCAGGGTTTGGGGAATCCACTAGTCACAGAGCAGCCATGCAAATTCAGACGTATAGATGGTCACAGCTCCCCTGAATTCCAAAGCTCTGTTTTTTCATGGCTACTCAAATATGAAGTACGGACAGCTTCTGATAATAAGAATATTCTTCTCTTGCTATTTTATTAAATTAACCTGGAAAGTATTGAATTAATGTATAGTTAACTACTATTTTTGCATGTTTTCATCAATTGGTAGTTAGGGTGAAGACTTTAGGAACTGAAGCATTAGCTTGTACTGATGCATGAATGATGATAAGCAAAGAGATGCCTGGATTAAAGCTGTTTATGTTGGGATGCTGCTACCCAATGATGCCGACGCAGTCGCCAATGTCACTGAACACAAGTGGAATAAAACTAAACCTCAGAGATAATCTCATCATATTCCCTCATAAGCAAACATCTTGTGGCCATAATACAAGAATCAGTTGAACAGAGAAATAACAAGGAAAAGAGGTAATCGACAAAAATGATGATTGTTGTTTTGACATGAGCATTGCATAAAAACAAATTAAAAACATGAAATTCCAGGAGTTAACTCTCTCTAAACCTCATATTTTATCTTACATTTATATTTTCTCAGCTTGCTGCATCATAAAAACAAATAAACAATCAGTCCATCTTTCCATAGATGATCTCTACAGGCTGGCTAGCTGCCACCGTGTGGTTGGCACACTGAGTAGGGAGGTAAATTAGATCACTTGCTTAGGTCACTCTTGTTTTTGGCAATAGAACAAACCATTCAACATCACACTCCCAAATATCACACCAATATGGCAGCCTCCAGTAGATAAAAACCTTGAAAGTAATAGGAAATTAAAATACAATAAAAGCTGCAAAAATGTTTTTCCTGCTCAAATTACAGTCTTATAAGTGAAATACATAGGACTTGTTCACACAATAGAGGCATCCTTTTAACCCTGTGGGTAATTTGCGCATAACATAAGTGTACAGAAAGCATGAAAAACTATTTCGATATCTGTAGTTAAGTGCAAAGAGATTGAGAGGGAGGTTGAACAATTATAACAAATTACAGAATCAATGAGGATAAACAGAACACTGCAGTTGGAGAGATTGAGCCATGGAACAGAGGCGGAAGAGAAGGGAAGAAAGGAGGGGGGCAGAGTGTATCAGAAAGAACAATGCAAAGAGAAATATAAAAATGAGGAAGAGGCTGGAAGAGTTAGATTAGGGGATAGTGACGGAGAAGTGGTGTCTAATTGCCCCTCCTGTGAGGAAGGGCTCAGTCTGAACTCATCGACCTCATCGATCAGCTGCTTTCTGTAGAGTTCGACCTTCACACCGTCTGGCTGACATCACAGGGGGCGCCGAGGAGCCCTCCTGAAATATTCATACACCCCCCTCCCTCAGCGGCATACACAGCTTATCTACACGAGTTATTCCATCAGCACAGCAGCCAATCAGCAGTCAGCTCTGACCCAGCCTATCTCACAGTTGCTTACTCAGTAGCATATTAGTGTAGCAGTATTGACTCTGGATAGTGTTTTGGTGCAACTCTATAGACATATGTACAGATACACAGAAGGAGATGCAAACAAACACATACATACAGACAATTAGTTGTGGTAACCTAACCTGTTGTGAGTTGATTTG
Source organism: Albula goreensis (assembly GCA_022829145.1). Lineage (NCBI taxonomy): Eukaryota > Metazoa > Chordata > Actinopteri > Albuliformes > Albulidae > Albula > Albula goreensis. Next base: position 17,691,205 of record CM040743.1, on the reverse strand, counting down.
TTGGCAGACTGTGGTATCCCCTACCAGTTCCCTGTAACTGAACGTTTGTGATGTGATGTGATACAGAATCAAAGTACGGTGCTCTCTGCCACAAGGGGCAGAATTCGGCAACATACTACATCACCATACTACAGTACACTGCACCACTGTTTGCTGACCAGTTCCACAAGTGTGTGGATAAAGGCAATGTAAAGCGCAAAGTGGTGACCGAGTAAATAAAAAGAACCTTTCATCTTTCAACGAAAAAAGACTGGGGTTGTAAATCGATCGTAACTTGGCAACTTGAATCTTTGTGATGCGTGATTTCAGTCCCTCCCACAAGCCATTGCACAAACTGAAGCTCTGATGTTTTGTTTTATTAAATGGCAGAGGTGAGGCTGTGAATCTGGCCTTGGTGATTTATGAGGGCCAGGTACTCATACTCCTCCTTGTGAGGTTCTCCCTCTTCCATACATAGACAACACAGGCTCAGGCACCTGTAAGGACGTGTTGATGCACCTTTAACCTTGTGCATTTGTAAGTGCAGACAGCAAAATGCATTTGCAGAATCACCTTTTTTCCTCCATTGGCATAAAATTTTAAGTCCTGTACATCGATCTTACAGCTCCCTCTAGTGGCCAATGTGGGCACCATGGTCTGCAGTTACCTTGGAACACTGTGTACTGCTGTATGTCAATATATTAAACACTAAGGCTAAAACAAGATGGGCAAGGGAATTGTAATAGCAGTGTTCATATTTGTGATACCATAAACTTTATTTTTCTCTTGTGTTCCTCCTCTCTCCCTTATTTTTCAGTGCTCTATCTCCTGCTGTGGTATTGTCATTCAAATACTAATTGTAACTCACTGCCTTGCTTTCATAATGTAGAGTGCTGCCAAAACAGCAGAAATAAACAGAGGGGAAGGCTTCACTGACACCCACCCCCACCTCTGGTGAAGGCCCCTGAGATGACGGAGGTGGAGCCAGTGCTTGACTTTGCCTCCTCTGAGCGCTCAGGCCGCAGAAACGCCCTTCCCGATGTCCTCGGGTCTCCAGCGGGGGTAGGCCCCTCCGACCTGCCGCTCAAATTGGGTGAGCTGTCCCTAACAGGTGCGTGTGTTCTCCTCTCCTGGTTAAAGTCGATAATACATACACACACACACACACACACTGCTCCTTCATCAGTGCCTGTCCATACATCCTGTGCAGGTTCAAATCTACACCTCCAGAACTGATCCCAAAATCTGTGCCTTCAAAATTACATTTTGTCCCACTGACTTCTTCTGCTCTCTTTCTCTCACTTAGTTTTTAAAAGTTCATTTCAGATTCTGCTTTCATTGGCATGGTGCATTTGTATAGTCAATTCAATCAATGTACAACATACAAAGAGTAAGAGAAAGACCTGGTATGATTAAATTTTGATTAACATTAGTATTACAAATAAAATTAGAAAGTCTCATGGTATATAAACTAAAAACAGTAATGAACAAATAAGGAGTGGACCTGCAGTATCTAAGGAGATTTTGTTTGTGTCAGTGTCTGTGTGTATAGTACTCTCCCTTAGATTCAGACTATTATCCTGAGAGTTGTCTATCTGTCTGTTTGATATTCTCTCAGATGGGCCTGGAGAGGCCCAGTCTCCCATAGCAGAAGAGCCCTCCACCCCCACAGACAGCCCAGAAGGGAAGGACAGTGGATCATAAGGGACTGACAGGCAAGGGGACCCATGGGGAGGACTGGGGCGTGAGAAGACAGAGGGATGGACTTCTGAAGGGAAGGAAGATATTCACTGGCCAGTGTCATCACTGGGAGAGCAGAACTGGCAGCCACTGAAGTCTGGACTGCAACCTGAGAGAAAGACAGAGCAATGGAGAAAAGAGGGAGAGAGACAGCTGTGTGCTGTGTGTGTGTGTGTGTGTGTGTGTGTGTGTGTGTCTGTGTGTTTGGGGGGGGGGGTGAGGTGGGAGGGGGGTGTGTGGTGCATTATGGGCATTTAATATGATAAAGGTTTGCCTTCAAACCTCAGGACTATTATAGATATGTACATATTTCTTTCATTTTGAAAAAATAAGACAATTATTCACAAACATTCAGAGATGTTATCTCAGAGAAGAAACTAGATGATAATTTGAACTCCCATGGCTGAATGCTGTTTCAGTTTTTTTGAGAACAGTTTTTGTACCATTCCTTTTCTATAAAACAGGGATTCGCAGCTTGGTGATTTCACTTGGTTGGATGTGTGCACAATGGGTTATGCTAGTTCTGCAAAAAGCCCTTGCAGTCTAGCAGAAGTGATGCATCTCAGATTTTTCAGGGAACGATTATTTTTCTCCAATGGAAATTGTGAGAATGATGATCGGATCCTTGTGTGGGTTTGACGGGGGCGTCTGTGGCTGTTCTGTGATGTACAATGCGTCATGAATGTGCTTCTCTTTGAACATACCCCACATAATCTTTCTGAGGGAGCAGATTTCAGGTTGTATCCTTATTTCACAAAATCTCTGTAATTCAACAGCTTTTAATGAGCTAAAAGAAAATGCTCCACCTCTGCCAATTATTTCAATTCTCCTACAAAGTGGTGTTGAGATTGTTTCATATGTAACAGCAGAGCAGAGTGTATAATTGTTCTATAAGTGTGATTATAATATCAGTACTTATTAGTCAAAGCATTGTTCAGATCTGTGGACATCAGTACCCATAACTTTGCAACTGTGTGACCCATAGTGTTTTGCTGTAAATCTAGAGGTATGGATTTGCGTAAAGATGTTGAAATTCACAACAAGAAAGTGCAGTGGATATGTAATTCTCACTCAGCCTTATCTCACCGACTTCAAACAACACTCAGACATTGTTCATATAGTGCGGAATTTGTTGTGAGCACAATATTTATCTGATGTGACTTAACTCTAAGCATCAACAGAATATTGTATCATGAGAGCCAAATATTAAAAAGCAAAAATTGAAGGAAAAATACATTGGTTTTGTAGAGTTGCAAACATGCAGCTTGGTCTAGAGATAGGAGCCCACTGGGGCATCATGTTGGTAAATGTCAACGGGACAGCAGGTGACTTGAAACTGATCCTAACACGCAATGTATTCTCTGCATATTAACAGAACAGCAGATGTTGCCAAATTTTAGGTTTTCTTGTGTGGTGAGGACCAGCTTTTTTAAAGCTCCTGGATTGGTCAAAAATCCTTTGGCCTACACTGTTTTGAGAAACTTTTGTTTCATAAAATATTCTTTCAGTTTAAAATGACAAAAGACATGGAGGGCCTGGCTCATTCACTGCCTAAGAAGGTTGTGTCAGAGAATTCACCCTACCCTAAACTGAGCCATTGTGTGTCTGAAACAGCATCAGATTTATTCACTCACACACACATAAATGTATGTGTTTTATACTTGTATGATACATACATGATTGTGTAAACTATTCATATTATTCACACAACTGAGCAAATCTGATATGCATGTTATGAATCAAAAACTTATTGAAAATCAAAAATAATGACCTGAAATCAGAATCTAAGTAATCGTAGATGTAACCCAACTGAATGAAAAATACCCCAATAAAAGACTTAAATTTTATATATTCAAGCACTATATGTGGACAATTTGATCTCAAAACCCTCAAAGATTAGTTGGGAGAAGAACAGTCCTTCTGGTCACACACTGACAACCTTAAATGCAAATGTGCTTGAGCAATTTTGGCCAACAGCAAGACTGTGTCATCTTAAGACAACACAAAGTTACAAAGCATAGCAGTGTCTGTACAAAATCCAATGCAAAACAAAAGGTTGCCTAAGTGAGTGAGAGAGAAGTATTTTTGTTTGTCTGCTTCATTGGTATGCAGATATCATAAGGTACATATATGTGTGTATGTAGAGTCTGTCATGTGATCTTCTGTAGCCACCATAATAAATCCACTAAGTTCACTAAGGATTGTGTGTTTCTTCTCATTCACCCAAGCTGACACTCAGAGATCAAACTAACTAACAGGATGAGAACTATGTTCAGTACTTTGAAATGTACGAGTATTAAGGTTAATCAATTGTTCTGGATTACCGCTGTGATAATGAGAACAGTACACGGTAGTGATTGCTGTGCTTGTCACACTGCCAGGCTTACAAGGCAATCAATCTCATGTAAATAGATGAACAGTGATCTGAGGCTCCCTGTTGATGCTTCTCTAAATTGTAATATAGTATGTTCACAAAACGGACACTAGGTGGAGACATTTCTTTATTTCTTCAATATCACAGCGTTCACTACAGAACAGTGGAAAGTGCCACTTCACACAAAAGGACAAAGACGCCATAGCAGGCGTATGGGCCTAGGAGTCAGACTGTCCTGTTACCCACCAAACCCTTCATACCAAGTTCTGGTCTTTAACAATTGTATTATAGTGTGACTAATTAGCTAATAAGTTTCATTAGGTTTCATTGCAACAACATATCTGCATTAGAAATGTGTACCATATCTCTCACACATTTGTTGGGTAGCTACAAAAATACCTTAATCTTTGGGTGCAGTTTATAGCGACACAATAAATGTGTTTGTTACAGCATGGGGCTTCCAGAAATTACACCAAAACACTATTCAGTCCGAATCAGACACCTCATACCTCCCCAGCTCTGTATACAGGATCATCTTAATTCACCCTCCCACAAATCTGTCCACAAACACATCTGTGAATATACATTCAGAACAGCAAATAGAACAGGAACCAGACATGGAAGCACTCTCCTTCACACTACAACTCTGATCGATTTCATCTCATTTTGTTAAAATGCTAACCATTTTCTGTCTTTCGTCTTGATAGAAAGGTACAAGGACATGATGCTAATCCAAAAAGCCACTATTCATTTCATGCTGTTAATTTTGGCAGGATGATTACAATAATAAACCAATTACCGACTGCTATTTAGGTCTTTCCTGATACACACTCTAAATGCACTCTCAAAGGCACACTGCCATTTTAGGTGTGTCCATTGTTAATTTGAGCAATGTCCATTGTTCTGCTGGGGGTGATAATGTTTCTATGGTTCTAAATTTATACATTTTCCATATTGATTTGGGACTTCATAACAAAGAAAAGCTACTAAATAACGATCTAACCCTATTTAGTCAGATACATACTGAGCACACCTTCCTTTTTACAATAGAGTCAAAAGGCCATGTGATACACCAGGCACTGCAAAAGTGAGAGAGGGAGAGAGAGAGAGAGAGAGAGAGAGAGAGAACATTTCAACACAGTTTGCCTTCCTCACACAGGAAATAGGACACATACCGGAATCATGAGGAGGGGATGGGGATTGGAGAGGGGCACTAATACACTTAGGCACTTGCCAATAAAATATTAACATGTTGTGGTGACCTCATCTTTGCCCCTCGCACCATCTCTAATCATCCTACTGGCTACTGCAAGCACACACCATCAATATAGGAGGCAGATGGGGTGACATCATTTTTTTTTACTGACAGAGCCCTGGGCTGTGTCATAGTGGAGTCACATGACCCACATGACGCATCTCCCTTTTGTCCCTGCTCCTTTAATACATAGGGCCTGTGTGTCTATCTGCCTCAGTGTAGCATCACTCTCTCCATACAGAGTAATGGGTCCCTTATGAGGATGTTTCATCTCAGGTGATCAGAAGGGGGCGGGGCTCAGTTTCACCACTGAATGAGATTGATCTGCTTTCTGGAAGCCATGCAAACATGACAGGAATGCCCATTTCCCCTGAGAGACGCTTGCCAAGATGTAGTATTAGATTGATAATGTGAGTCTATCCTGTTTTAGACATCATGTGAAAATAGTACAAGGGTTATTAGGCTGTTGGGATATTAGCTTGTGCTGAAGAAGGACTGAGTATAAATCAATAGGAGCTTACATTAATAGTATACAATGCCCATATCAATTAGAATTCTAGATATGGCTATTTCAGGGCCCTGAGAATTAAAACACAAATAGCTGCAGGTAGCAACCTTATAATTTATTGAAACAATACATTTTTTACTGTCAGAGAAATGTAATTTATGTTTTTAATGTTCTGTAAAAGGGATATATAGAATAAGTTTGAGGTTCACACTTAGTCATGGAAGTATTTTTTCAATCATAAAGGTAAAAGTACATGGAATAACTCATCATGGCTCACAATGGATCATCACAAAGGCTTGAACTGCATAGGGTCATAATAGTGTTATAGACTGTTGTTGTAAATGATAGGCCTAAATGTGATGTTTCTTACGTTGTTGCTCAGTGTAACACCAGCAGGGGGCAACCTTTGCATCTGAGCTTGTTGTGGCCTGACCCCGGCACACTGCTGCCCCAGAGATGGCAGCAGGGTGAAGGGGGGTGGGAGGTTGGGGGGAGCTCTTTGTCTTGACCAGCTGATCACCCTTTCTTTGTTTGTCTAATAACATCATGTGACCTCAGCCAGGGGTTGATAACATATTTGCACAAAACAGCAGCTGGCCGACTGACCATTCACAGAGAGATCTTTCTTTAAATGTTCTGCCTGCTTGCAGACAGAAGGCAGGCCAGAAGAGCCTTTCAGAGCTCACACTCACAGACTTGCAATATCACTGATAATGGCTAAATTGGATTTGGGAGAGAATGATAAGACAAGTCTGAAGAGACACTCAAATCCCCCACATTTATTTATGCATGCCCACAAAGCTTATGAAAGCTCCTTATGATAGACCCAACTGGGCACAGAGATAACGTCAGAGCAGATATATTGTCATCTAAATCAGCTTTTTATTTAGGCTTTTACTGATATCTGACAAAATTCTTCTTCTACTTACCATTATATCTGGTGCTGTGTTTCTCTTAACTGGTAATGTTGAATTATTTTAATTAAAGAGTTTTATTTGTAAAAATAAGCTTTATTTTTATTCTGTTAAATGTATCTGCAGGCATGTGTTAATACAATCCGTAATTATATTGGCTAAATATTTCATCATTGAAATGATCTCCTGTTCTTTCTTCCCGTGAAAACGATTGCCATGGTTTCCGTCTCTCCCTTCTTCCTTTGTTTGCCTCTCCTCCCTCCTGTAGCTTGGCAATGACATCATCCTCCTTTGTGGGATGCTGGGATGGTAACGAGTCCTGATTCAGCAACTGTGACACAGCCCCCCACCAGCACCCCGCCTCCCCCTCCCCACCAGTGTCTACACCTGTTTCCCTCAGTCACTTGCCCTCCAGCAGCCTGTAGCTGAGACTGCCTTCAACAGTTAGGGTTCAGATCCTCTCACATTTTTGGAAAAGCACATCTCTGAGCTTATCTAAATAATGTACCACCATTGAAATTAATACACAGTATAAGATGGCATTTTAGATAGCCCTCAAAATGAGCAACGGTCTAATGGTTTAAAATTTCAACTGCCATTTTAAAATTAGAACAATAAGAGGAAAAAAAACAAATTCGTGTCTGAAAACATTGATTTAAGGGATTTTTGAACTGCCATCCATAATGAGCTTTGGTCAGAGCGTCCTTTGGGAACCCAGCTTGTACAGAAGACCTGAAGCAAAGGCACTCAAAGGAAGGCTTTCAAGCCCTTGAGGGCGGAGCTAGCTGCACAGCTCACTCAAACGGATTCTCCTTTCTTCCTTTGTTGTGGTTGTAAATGGCTGTTTTGTTGCTTTCTGCAGTTATAACTGAATGGAGTCTTGGCAGCTGATCTCTGATTATCTATTGTGGTGTTTGAAGTAAACAGCTGCCAAAACAACAGTCCAGCGCTGGATCAACGGTAGCCTTTTCATAGTCATTCTCCCCACGACTGCACATTCGTATTTTTCCACTCAAGCACGAAGACTTATGAGAGCTTCCCAGAATGTACCCTGATTTTGCAATGCAAATTCAAAGTACAACATTCTAGTTTTGTATTTGAATATACTATTTGAACCAGAACGAAATACACTGCCCCATTAATCCCATTTTTCAAAGCTGAAATGAAACTGTCTCAGGATTGGTTGCTTCCCTGTGATCTCCCAGCATGCCATATTTGTTGTATACTTATATGGAGATGAAATAAAACCAAATTTTGTTCATTTTCTGCCATTCCCTGTTTTGTGGATGTTTATTCCTGTGTGTGCATTTATGCTTACAGCTAAACATGCCACATGCCAGGCATGCCCTTGTTTGTGAGAAGGCTGGTCACATGATCAGTCCCTGAAGAGCATCCTGCGCAGTCCTGGAGAATACATGAAGCCCTTAATCAGGTGACACACCACAGGGACAGCCCAATCTCTGCCTGGTGTGCTGTGGAGGAGGGATGCTGGGCTAATGAAATCCATGCTAATGGGTCTGAGACAAGGGAACGCCCCAGGTCCTCGCTCAGGTCAGGCACAGGGGTGGCACACTTCTGGGCTCAGCTGAAAACTGGAAGCTGAACTGTCCTGTTAGATACTCTTAGCCTATATCTGCCTGCCACACCCTGAGGGACGAGGAGAGATCACAGGCACATCCTATGAAAGGGATGCTTGTGATAGGCAGGGATGGAAGCTTGCGGAAGCCTAGTTATTGTTACAGATATTCATAAAAGTCAACCTCACTCTATCAGTGTACAGTCTTATACATTATGAAAACAATAGGTGTTGCTTTGATGTTACCATTGTATCTGGCCAAAAAGTATCTGAATTTCAATGGGACAGCCATTTTGTCTCATTGAGTCCTAATTCTTATAAAGAGTTGAGATAGTGATGGAGAAACCATAGTCTCTAGGAAAGGGGTGATGAGAATCCATGAATGAAAGAGTGGTGACCGGATTGGAATTATATTTATTTGGTTAGCACTTTCCAATTTTCAGAGTGACTTCCAGATGACATATAATCCACAGATAACGCCAGATATTCACTGCAGAATTTAAGTTTAAATGCCTGTTTCAAGGGTACTGCTGAGATGCTTCCCCTGGGATTCACACCTACAACCTTATGCATTAAGTAAAACCCAAAATCCCAAAACAATAGATCAATCATACTATCTACAGCTTATATAAATAATCATTCTATGTTGTATCAGATTTCAGAATTAAGTAAATAAACAAAACAAAATGCAGTGAGGATAATAATTAGTTTGTGAATGGGAAACGGAATTAATGATGCGTAATAATTATTATTCAGCTGAATTGCTGAGAGGGGGACATTCAATGCATTGAAACTGAAACAGCTCCCTACTATACAGGTCTGATTACAAAGGCGTGGGTCTGGACTCTGCTGTTTAACATCACTTTGCTATAAGATAATGTAAAACAATATGCCATATTGCATAACGAATGATAAATTTCAAACAGTCTAGTAAGACAGTTATACCTTTAGATCACAAAAAAACCGTTAGTGTATGCATTCACATCATGTGATCAAATAAGGAGTGTGATGAGTCAGAGAACACGTTTTGGCCCATATGGTCAAACAAGAGAGCTACGTTGTTATATAACATTGTGATTCTTTATATAGAAACTACACATGGCAAATTATGACATAAGCATGATAATGAGTGCACTTACAATAACTGAAAACAATCATGCAGAGAAATGTAATAGTCCCTATATGCAATACGCTGCTATGCTATTTATTACAATCAGTAAGGTTTGAATACAGGCAATAAAAGCTCAAATTTCCTAATTCAGACAATGCAATCCTGATATGTAACATTTTTATGTATATATTGGCATAACATGCATTCCTTATTGTTTTTATTATAATACATATTATGTTGCAACGTATAATGGAAAACTGGAATGATATGGAGAGCTGTGCAATAGAATGTATAATGCAGTGTATAGAATATGTACATAAGATGAAGAAGTCGTCTGGTGAGAGATGTAAGTGGGATAAAATGGGTACAAGTTTGTTTTGGTTTTGAGAGAATAATGGTCTTACACATCTTTAGCAAGTCCTGTGATCTCTGACCACATATAACCAAACTCTTCTCATGATATCAGTGAAACAACACGTGTTATGTAACAACATGAAAATAAAGGCCTTCCTATTTACCCACACATCAAGGAGGAAAAAACTCTCAATCCTGCTATCCTAAAGCTACAGTATGTAAACTGAGTCAGAAGGACATTTCAACAGATTTTTCCTAAAATGATTAGAAGGGATCTGAAAACACTATTATTACCCAACAGATGGAACAGTTTAGGCCTGGCTTGGTGACTGATTCCAACTATAATCAGAATGTGAAGCATTCTACGCAATATGCAAACAAACAACAGCAAAAAGAATTTTAAAATCTTTCAGTCAGCAATTTATATGTCTGCTACACGCTTAAACGAGTCTAAAGGTCAAGCAACGCGAGCACTGACAGCCTTGTCATTATGTGAAAATGTAGTGCTCTGCCACGGACACACACGGCTATAATTTCAGGACATCACATTCCAGGCATTAATTAGCTACAGTCACTCTCATTCATTAACATCTCCCTGTTCTCCGTTGATACTGGGGTCTGCTGTTGTTACATTCTTAGTTTAATTTTGACGATTAGTGTATTATTAGATTAAACATTTCATAAATCATACTTTGCTAGCCTTTTAAATCCCACTGGAAAAGAAATAACTGCCAAACAGTACTTCGATTTATGCAACAGTGTAATGAGCCGTAAACGGCTGACATTGGTGCTGATTTTAGCGCTGTGTAATTAAAAGAGGGAATAAACAGTTTAGTTGTCCCTTATCCTTGGCCTGTGAGAATGAAACAGAACACATCCTTCAATCAGGATTCTTTTGGGAAGATGTGAATAGAAAGAAAGAGGAGCATTAACCTTTCAAAAAATCAGGGAGTGGCGCTTACCTACTGACCAAATTCATCTGACTTCAGGTGTGAGGGATTTTGAGGCCAAATCCCAATTTTATTCATCATAAACTGTGATGGAAATATTGAGAATATTTTTTTATTTTTTCAGATATCTTCAATTGCATTAACCGACTGAACTGCGAACATACGTTGTATTCACTGTGCTATGTAAAGCTGTACAACGTAATAATAGATCCAGTTGATGACGCGGGCACAACATGTATCACGAAGAACACCGATGGGAAAATACGCGGACACTCTATCGCGTTACATAATTGTACATGTGTGATCTACATCAGAAAACAAAAAATATTGTTGCTGGAAAATATGAACCTGCTGTAATTTCCTAAAATGTTTAGTCTTGGCCAGTCACATTAAGATTCAGCTTTGTATGGATGAAAAAGCAGCATTCAATATTAAAAACGTTGAAGCAAACTGTATGCTGTTACTGTAGCCTATATTTATTTTAATTCAAGTCTTATTAAACGACCGCAATGTTCGAAACATTTACATTCCTTAATTTTGTTTGGAAAAAATGTTAATTGCGTATTTATCCTCGTCTTCTATCAATCGATTTCAACAGGGGCAAATGATCACCAAAATATTGACAGTATGAAACGAAGGTTTATTAGTTTACTGGGTTAGCGCTGCATTGTGTTCTGTTTGAAGATTTGTGTTTAATTTGAGGTATTCAATCACCGTTCTACATTCTAAAATCGACAAAAGATTTAATAAGAAAAATACAACATCCACTAAACATCTACAATGGACATATTCTCAAAAAAGTCCACGCAATTTTCATGCAACGGTACGCCTCGTGGTTTTTGTTTTGATGGCTTAATGGCTTATTTGTAAAAACTACAAATCCCTGAATGTTCGTTATGCCAAGGCCAGCTACTGTTTTGACAGTTGTCCAATAGGGCTCCAGAACAAGATATGACGCTGTTGCTTTGGTCCTTTTTTGCGCGAACTGTAGCGACCGAGAGGTAGAGAGAGCTAGGCGCGGTAAGGCTGGGCAGAGGAGAGACGAGCATCGCCACAAAAGGTGGGTGTGCCTTATTTTCTTTTACTAACTAGCAATGCTATCGAAATGTCTATTGTTCAAATGAGATTGAAAATGTCATTCGGTAACTAATATTTTTAGTGTTTTATTTATATTTTTCTGAGAATCTTGAAACATGCTCATTGGATTAATAAAGACAACCATCTACTGTCTGTTATATGATAAAATGAGAAAAATTTTAGAACGATACATTTTTAAATAGAGTGCCCACTAGCTATATTTTAAACCAGAATTGCTTGATTTAATTGAGCGAGCGGGAAGGAATTCTGCACCGAATTTTTACTTGCAACGCCTTCTCACAGCATCATACCCATAATAGCAACCAATTCTACACATAATTAAGAATAGCTAACCTAGTTGAGTAGCTTGTAAAAGGCAGACAATCGGATTTACTTGTAGGGAAGGGGGAAAAAACGTTACGTCTAATTTGCTTTCTTGGCAAGCTGAAGCTGGATTTAAGCAATATGACTGTCCAGTCAATATCTGGGTGTGATCACACAATGTGAAACCGTTGTTTGCTGTTTGTAGGCATGCTAACTTTATCTATGCTATATACATTATAATATGAACTATATGTTTCATAAAATTGCTAATACCTTATGCTGAAGTATTTAATAAAAATAAATTAAATTATTTCATGGTGTATTTGTTGTACGACTGGCTTGCTTCAAATGAGTACAGGGTGTACGCTCAGTCTGGGTAGGTCTGGTGTAGCTAGTAAGGTCTATGGTTTGCTACATCAACGAGCCAAGCAGAATAAAAATACCGAAGAGCATCTAACCGTTATAACTTGCTTGTTCTGTTCGACCAAAACTACCATTCTTTCAGACTGGCATGATGTCAAAATATAATTTTTGATTTGGCTGTAATTTAAACAATACAAATTCTAAATTGCGAGTATTGGGTTAATCAGTGTAGTTAATATTACAGTATCAAAACTGATGCATAGCTAGTTGGCTTTTTTAATATTCATTCAGTTGCAGGTGGAGCTGGGGTCTCGCCTGGGCTGGTCTTTGTTTGCGGCTGCATCTCCTACACAAAGCAAAGCCAAACGCGCTTTTGGTGTGCAGAGCCCCAGAAAATCAAAGGGGATTCCGTGTGACAGATGATGACCAGTCACCAGGCTAACTAGTGTTACCTTCTCCCTTCCATCGAAATCGGATATGGTAAAAGCTTCAAGGAAGCTTTTATTATAGTCGTTCAGACGGGATCCAAAAATGAGGCTTTAGACATCGTCCCCACAGACAACTCACTGGGTGGTGATCAGTCGCCTAAAATTCAGCACATAGTGTTTCTCGGTGTAGCATTCGATGTATTGTTCTTATTATTGGTATCACTAATATCATTATTGCATGGATTGGATGAGACGCTACTTGTATTTCAAATTTGGTGTCTCGCCACAATCCGACGGACACTGGTATCATTCAACTAATAATTTCCTTTGCCAAAAGGTGTCGCGCTTGCATCCTTACCCGTGATGATGTTTTGTCAGCCCAGTTTCCAGCTAACGTTATCTAGTTCAAGTGTTCTAGAAGGGTGAGGATTATTTGTTCTAACCATTTCAAAACACACGAGGGCGCTGATAGTACAGTGGAAGAGATGTGTTATTTGTCTGGGTCTGTACACCTGCTGGGATGTCAATGAAACCATTGCCTGTAAATTGCTACTCAAAATTGACTACTGCTTAGGTAATAGATTTAGTTTTTCTGTGGCCTACTGTTGTTGAAATTTGTCCCAATTTTATTTTTCTGCAGCACTTAGACCTTCAATCATCAAAAATGGCCACACCTAATGGTAAGCAAATTTCTCACATCCCTCTTTTTTCCTGAAGAATGTACTACAATGTCAACTTGCACTAATTATACCTATTTGCTAGCTTGTTGTGATTCAGTATGTTAGTAATATTCCAGATGAAAATGCTGCAGGAAAAAACTGATAAAAATGGAGACACAAACAAGCAATACAAAAAGTAAAGATTAACTGTGAGATATTTTTGTTTTGTAGTTTTTAAAATATGTTTATGTAACTGAGTGAGATCTCCAGTTATTTACACCAGTAAATGCAGAAATATTTAGTTTGCATCTGCTCTTCAGTTTATATTCAGATGTTAACAACATGCAACTTTTGGTCTAACAGACTTTCAGGTGAAGGAACTGGACAAACGCGCTTCGGGTCAGGCCTTTGAAGTCATCCTGAACCCCACCGCTCCGGATGCCAAGGGCGACTTCCCCCTGTCCACTCCAAAGAAGAAGGATGTGTCTCTGGAGGAGATCCAGAGGAAGCTGGATGCTGCAGAAGAGAGGCGAAAGGTACTCAGATTCAAGAGCATATCATCAACCCTGAAGCTGTTCCCCTCAACACTTTGTGGAAAAAGAGGAAGCAGACCCATGCTGCCTTGAACACAGTGTCATATGACCAGAACAAGGCGTACACCCTGGCATGTAGCCATTGAACCAGTTTCCTGGCCACCTTTTTTTTTTTTTTCTACTTTTTTTTCAATTTGGAATGCTCAGATGAAGTGATTGAATAATAAGAGGTGTGTGTAATGCAAATCACACTTAGATCGATGTCTAAGATGACCAGTCCCTTCATGCTTTCATCAGTATCATGCTAATATATAAGCATCATGCTAAGAGTATCTTTAACTGACAGTCTGGGTATAGAGACTAACCAAAGCTGTTTGCACAGCCAGGCTGCAAATTCCATATCATTTAGTAGTGTCTCTTGTGGATTCAGGCAGGGAACCACTGCTTCCTGTATTACTCACTCTTCCTAATAGCTCACATTAGGCCACAGTCATCACTGGCATAGTCAGGACTGGACTGCAGAAACACTAGGGATGTGGGAATAGCACTTTATTTATATGTGTCACCAGGGAAGTCCTTGAAGGGAGTCTCTTTAGTTCATTCATATCAGGCTATTGGTGTGCTGTTGTGATCCTGAAATGTCAGGATTTCAAATCGCTTTTGATCTGCAGTGACGGGGTGAGAATAAAAGTCAATGACAAAATACTACTCAGCAAAAGCTGTCATATGTGCATGTAAGTATCTAGATACATGTACAGTTAGAAGCAAAAGATCCAATAGGCTTTCATGCATTAGGTACCTGTAGCTTCACCATATAGTCCTCAATATCCATTCTAAATGCTTTGAGAAATGGTGCATCAACCACCATTTTATTGTACTACACCTGTTGTGCATACCAATTACTTCCATTTCGTTCAAATTCACAATAAGCCATCTTACACCTGACTGTTCTGTTGGACCACAGTTCTAGAGTAAAGTATATATTGTGTATAATCTTTTTTAGGGCCCTGATGTGTCCATGTGCATGCATTCAGTTACACCTACTATACTTGTAACAGTGTTGTTTCCCCCTTACTTTAGTCCCATGAAGCAGAAGTTCTGAAGCACTTGGCTGAGAAGAGAGAGCATGAGAAGGAGGTTCAGCAGAAAGCCATGGAGGAGAGCAGCAACTTCAGTAAAATGGCAGAGGAGAAGCTCAACCAGAAGATGGAGGCCAACAAAGAGAATCGTACGGCGCGTATGGCGGCACTGAATGAGAAATTCAAGGAGAAGGTAATAATCGGGAAAGGGTGGGGGTTGACAGCATCAGTTAACAGGGAAGCACAACCATTGTAAATGCACTAGCTGCATATGAAGTTTAAACTCCCTATTCTTTGACTGTGCAGCTTAACTGGGCTGTCAATGGACAGTAATGGGCTAACAGATACACTTGTACTTTCCAAATGGTTAGAATAAATAGCATAACATGTACCTAATTGAAAAGAAAAATAATTTAAAACATGCATGTTTAATTCTTTGACAGTTTTTAACTTTGCATTGATTTAGCTTTTATTTACAAAGCTGTTTAGTCATATATTACAGCCTTAACTCTGGTATTGGTGCATTTCAGGACAAAAAACTGGAAGAAGTGCGACGGAACAAAGAAAATAAAGATGAAGATGAAAACTGAACTGTAAATTGGGAAGGGGTATATATGGGTTTTTTACATTTTCAAAAAAGTGTTTTGTCGCTTTTCCTGTCCATTCCATGGCCAGTATTTCTTTATTTTGGTTTTGTTCACCACTGACCTTGGAAGTAAAAGAAGATAGAATTAATATCCTCTTAATTTCCCTGTTTCTATGTATGCTCAACATGGTTTGTCGTGTGGGTTTTGCTTGTAGCGTTGCATCACTTTCCCTGTTTGCAGATTGACAAATTGCAGCTTTTGACCCATTTTTGAAATTAGCAGTACTTCTACCCATGAGGAAGCATGTCGCTATGCATTGATCCTTAACCTTATCTATTACACAGTGCAAGTTATATGGTACTAGAGCTAAATAAAGTAGCACAGGTTATGTATTTTGACTTTGCCGTAAATGCCAGTATGTTACAGCTATGTTGTGATAAAAGATAAATGTTCTGAATACTACTCTGCTGATTTCTCTGCTGACAGGTTTTTTTTTTTTTTTTTTGGGGGCTGCATGCAGAGGGTAGTGGGATTTTGGGGTTCAGTATCAAAGCATCAAAGCACATTACTTTGCCCAAGGAGTTACCAGGAAAGCTTCCCCTGTGGATGCGGTTAAATGGACAACACACTGAATGCTGCAACAGCAATGCACTTTGTTGCACCTTGGTGGGTAACTACTTGGTTTGTACCATGTACTAAAAATCCTAATAAAAAGCTTATTTGTTTTGTGACATTGATTGTGAATGTTTTAATCCTATGGAGGAAGAATGTTGTCAGTACCTTTTTTTTTCTTACCAGACAGCTGCTTTACGACATCACTAGAGTGAGCTCTGATTGGATAACATAAAATTATATGATTGGTTATAGCTTGGTGGATAACCACTTGGCATCACATTGTTTCAGCTAACAAAGACACCACAACTTTAGGCTGAGAACTAGAAGTCTTAGGTTGTATGTTACCTGAATGCAAAATACACTTATTTGGCTTGTACATGGAAAACATTCCCTATAGCAGTGATTTTCAATAGGTGGCCCATGGGCCAGGTCTGGTGTTCTGCCATCCTGTTTTGGATTCTTATCAGGTTTTGCTACCAGCAGAAGGAATTTATAGTGTAGTCTATAAACTATTGCTACCATGTGAAAAATGCTACCAGAAGGCAGCAACTTTCACATTATTTTGACATGTTATAAAAAGAGTAATGTTAGTGGTAGGAAGCACATTTTGATAAGTCAAACTTTAGCAAAGTCAGTGTAAGATAACCACAATATGTAAATTGTGTCAAGAAAAGAGAAGGACCATTTCATAACTTTGATTTTCATAATTTTGAGTTTTCTGTCGTTTTGTTCTACCTTGTCGAAATGTCCTACCTGTACCAGCAATATTAAGTGAAAATCCCTGCCCCATACTATATAGGTCAAGAATGTTGCAAACTCTGTGAAAGGGTACTTTTCAATTTACGTTAATGTATCTGAATGAATAATTTATTTTATTGACACAGCTATTTTAATGCCCCTTTATACTGATATAGATTTAAAAAGCTTTCAAATTGTCATAAACCATTGCAAATTAATTTGCAAACACTGAGGTTCTTTTGGCTTGGTTAGAAATGTAAAGATTAAAAAGAAATACTAATTGTTTGTTCCATTACATAAACTTCTGCGAGAAACAAAAATTAAAGTTTACTGTCATACTGGATTCACATTTATTTCTATGATTTAATTAAAGTACAGGTAATGGGTTTGATGATTTTAACAGTAAAAAACTGAAAACACCTGGATATCAAGAACAGTAAAGAGGCTGCTGTTGCCGCACGGCTGTCCAATAGGGTTTTAGAACCTGGTCTGACGAAGTTACCTCGATCTTTTTGTGAGAAGAGCAAAGACCTCACGGGATAGCATACTAGAAACTAGCATCACAACTACGGCAGGTAACGTATCTAATTTAAATAGGAACTGTTACAGGCTGTACGAAGTTCAATACAGAATGTATCTGAGCGAGCATTCAGCAGTTAAAGTAGTTCCAATATCATATTGGGTGTGCTATTTATTCCTTAGTCATTCTGAAAATTAATTGGAATCGTAGCTTAATGAAATGTTACTTCGCGAGCTACCTGCCATTAGCCTTTTGTTAAGCAAGGTATTGGCTTAGCTCATTAACTGACGCCATAATGTCCAAACTGTTCTGTGTTTAGCCTACCACACATGAAAGATATTTTTAAATGGTAGTTTTCTTGAGGACCTTTGTAAAGTTTTCCTCTCTTGTGCCCCCACCACGGGATCATAACATTGACAGTCAAGTTTACGCTAGCTCTCACTTTTTTAGCTTAGCCACGTTATCGTTAGCTGAAAAAGGCGGGTGCTGAAATCAGCACAACTGGTCTAACTAAGCCCGCGAGTCTCAAATTCTTGAACGTTAGTGGCTAGGTAACGTTAGCAATGTAAGCCATACTGTACTAGATAACCAAAGGCCTAACCTCTGGTCTGGCCAATAAGTAGTTGTGACAATTCCGTATTTTTACATGAATAGTAACCAGGTGTCAGATGAATGCCGTACTATTTTATCAAGTTAGTCAAGTGGCTAACTAAATATGACATTTATTTGCTTGTAAGTCGGTTTTCATCCGATTGTGTCAACGTAAGAAAAGTGTCGTCATAGACAAGCATTATTGTTAGAATGACTTACAAATAACTTTGGTGATCAGAAACGAGTGGATTGTGCGAGCGATGCAGCATACCCATGTATAGTACGTAGTCTACTTCCTCAGTTGTGTCCCGGGCTCAACATTCAATTGATTTTATAAAATTTATAAAAACTATTAATGCTTGGCATCCATTTGACATTCTATAATTGACTGACAGGCAGGTGTGCACAGTACTGCTTTGTGCTGGAGAATGGAAATTGCACTTCTTTCACCTACTTAATTTTAGATTGTCTTAGTTTGTTGAAGTAGGTTAAGTGGTTTGAACTGGGCTTTGACAGAACAATGTCAAAGGCATTATGTCACAACACTGTTTGGGCATGTACATTTTCTGTGAAAGGTAGCATTAGTAATGGGTTGCAGTGTGTCACAAAAATCACAATGAATTTTGAGATCGTTCAGAGACTAGCTGTTGGCCTTCAAGCAGTCTTTATATTGACACATAGAAGGACACATTATTGACATTCACCCTGACTACTGTTTTTGTGTCAAATGGCATCATAAAAGAAGTTAGGTAAATGCAGCCATAAGGCATGAAATATCATATAATGCTAACCAAAATAGCTTAAGTATAGTTACACTGTTGGTTTTAATGACATCTCCACATGTGGCACATTACTGGCATGCTGATACTGTCATGTAATTGCATCACTATCTCCTGTGTTCTGTGTTTGCAACCCACATCATCAATATTGCTTTAACCAGATTTCAGCCATGCATGTTGGATAATATCACCTATGGTATGATTGGATACTTTGCTGCTCATGACTACATGTCAATTATCAGTAAGTGGTGTTTCTTTCTGGGGTTTCTGAGCAGATAAAACAGTGTTGTTATGTTTTTATAAAGTTTGAAATTGCATGGTGTGTATGTGAACCAAACAAGCAATCCCTTTGAAATGTTAAGAGTTCCAAACAGCTTATGCCAATTTCCTCCTCACTCATGTAAATGTATCATTACTGGAGTTTTGGGGTGCTACAGCTGAAGTGGCTTAGCGTCATTGCTTTCTGCCCATGGAATTGAATGATAAGTGGAAAATTTCCCCTGAAGCTTTCTACCAAGCTTAAAAGCGAGAAATTCAGAAAAGGTAACCATAGCTGTAGTACTGTGACTGGTGCATCAGCTCACCATGTTCCCACAGTGCCAAAGACCACTTGCATAAAAATGAATTACAGGTCACTGAACCATATAAATCCCAGTGCCATCTTTATTTACATCTCTTTGTACATACATGGTTGCAGTCAGAATAGGTGACACCTTTGTCATACTTAGTAAGTCACAAACCAGATTACATGTCATCAGTTATCATTTACCGCTAGCAATTTCCACAGTAGATAAATATTTAGTCAAGTTATGGATCTGTTACAGTGAAAATCAGGCAAGTGATGGAGTGCATTAGGTGTCATTTTTTTCCTATGATTAATAAAACAAGTGGAAGAAATTTTATTTTGGACTGGCTTTTGGGGAAGGGGGACGACGACTCATGTCTGTCTGTTATGTTAGCCAGTGATAGATTAGAGGATCTATGTCTGAGGTGCAGTATGGGCAGGGGTTTTCAGGAAATACATTACATTATAATCATTTAGTGGACTTATCCGTAACAATTTACAACCACAAGAGCAGTAAGTAGCAGTGCTGCAGACCTGGGTGGAAAAACACTATAGCACTGATGTAGTTTACCATATCATCCCATAAATCAAATACAAGTCATACAAGAATACAAGAAGTAATACATGATGTTGTAATAGCAGCTTCAGGTACAAATTCCATGTACAGTATTTGAACACTTCATAGCCCTAAATTCTATTTACAGGAGATGCACATATGGTTATTTAAATAATTATTGTCTGGTTCGACACAACAATTACTTGTCCAACAATTTGTTGATATTTATTTAAATAAGTTTGTCTGAGACAAATATGTCAATTTTTAGTGTTCATCAGGTCTCACTATATAAATTATCTCACAATTTCATTCCAAACCCCTGATCAGTATTGGAGCCAATAATTTCATTGTCTCAGGGTGAAACCTACTAGAAACAGCAAGAACCTACTGCTGTGTTAACTATCCTCATGACCTGCTCAAAGTTGGCATTGAAGTTAATGTATTAATTTTCCACAAAGTGCATGCACTTCAGCCCAACTAGCTGCTATAATCTGAAGCTTTTTCCCAGCCTCACAAGACACTTGTAAATTTATGCCTAGCCAGTAATCTGAAGGTCACAGGTGGTGGTTGTCATGCTGCTTTTAATTGCATTTGAAGATGTAACTGTTCATTGCAAACAAACCTGACCTTTATTTGCCAGTACATTTCAGCAGTTTGTTATGTGGTTAACATTAAGTAGCATTGGTATGAAGAGTGTGTCTATTTTATTATTCATTTGAAATTATCATTTTATTTTTCATCAGTGGTGCACAAGACAGCCTTGTTTTTAACAATGAATAAGTATGTTCCCTATATCTTTTGAAACGCTAATAAAGCCATTGCTACTCATACTCAGTCTACAGATAGGGTGGTGCAAATTCTGTTATTTTCCATATGGAGTGTACACTTATCTGGACTTACTTTTTTATAGGATCTTTGATCTTCAGAATAAAAATGGCCACTAATGGTAAGCACATTTCTCAAAATAGTTTTTAATAATAAATTATAATTTGATCTTTTGAAGTGAATGTCTGTTTTGTTCTCTTTTGAGTAGGCTTGCTAATTTGTCAGTGTTGGATGGATATTCATTGCTAAGAGATGGTAAATTTTAATAGCCAGCAAAACAGTGGGGGGAAATGCAAACATGTTGCTGATACAGGTGCTTAAATTTTAGTCAAATAGGTATGTACTTCACAGAGCTTAAATACATGATGAAATACAAAAAAGTAAAGAATATTGTTCATTCAATAAACTGTAAGAAGTGTGCCCTTGCTGAAAGGAATACATTTTTTATTTTACAGCAGCTATCCTATTTCTTCAGATGTTAAAAATTAGCCACTTTTGGTCTAACAGATATTCAGGTGAAGGTACTGGACAAACGCACTTCGGGTCAGGCCTTTGAAGTCATCCTGAACCCCTCCTCTCAGGATGCCAGGGGTGACTTCCCCCTGTCCACTCCAAAGAGGAGAAGATCTCTGGTGGAGATCCAGAGGAAGCTGGAGGCAGCAGAGGAGAGGCGAAAGGTACTCTGTAACTGATTCAGGATCAGTTCACTAAATTAAAAGATGCACAACTCTTATTTGTGTTTTGTTTATTGTAGTCATCATGCATAACGACAATAATTTAATGTATTTTCACTCCACAGAGCAAGCCTTTTTAATGCTGCAATGCTCAGAATAAAAGTGGTCAGTGTTATAGTGTTCAGTGTATCTACATTTAACCTCAGATACTATAGACTTTATATCTGTGGTTTTTCCCATTTTAGTCTTATGAAGCAGAAGTTCTGAAGCACTTGGCTGAGAGGAGAGAACGTGAGAAAGAGGTTCAGCAGAAAGCCATGGAGGAGAGCAGCAACTTCAGTAAAATGGCAGAGGAGAAGCTCAACCAGAAGATGGAGGCCCACAAAGAGAATCGCACAGCACGTATGGCAGCACTGAATGAGAAATTCAAGGAGAAGGTAATAATAGGAAAAGGTGGGGGTTATATCTGCTGCTACTCATCTGTTGACAGCACAACCATTCAATATGCCAAACTGCTGCAGTAATATGGCTGTAAAAGCATATGCAGGTTGGATCTGTCATGCCAAGAGATACTTCTCAAGTTATGTAGACAAGGTCCTGTGATCTGACAATATCCCAGACAATGCAGACTTACTGTTTTATTTTTGCTGGACCCTCTAATTGAAAGCTGAGTACTGTAGATTTTTTAAAAATACCTTATTTGCCTGATGGCAAGTATTGGTTGGAAGCTGTTAGTAGTGGCGTGGCAGTGGTTTAGAGTTCCCTTTGTTCATATTTTAAACTGATGTTGGTGAATTTCAGAACAAAAAACTTGAAGAGGTGCGCCGAAATAAAGAAAACAGAGAAGATGAAAACTGAACTGTGAATTGAGAGGTGGGGTAAGGGGTATAAATGTGCCCTCCATGTATTGACACAATGAATTCAACTTTCAACAATCTTTTAAACTCAGCTATTAATTACAAATGTTGTGTAAATTATAAACGCACTAGACCTGAGTAACTTTGACATTACTAGATATTTGAATGTTTTACAAAATCTTAACTGTAGAAATGTTCCATTTCCATTTTAGACTGTTATGACCTGCTTCTGCCTTCAGAAATTCAAATTGCAAGATTAATTGACCACTGAATATTTCCCACTTCTTCATTTGTAACAGCATAATGGATCCAGTGTAAGTGTGCTAAAGATCAGACAAACACCACACAATAACTTTGTAAACATTTTCATTAATGTTGATGGACAAAATGCTGTCTTAATTTATTCATTTGAGTTGCCTTTACTAAACACAGGCAGTTAGCTCCCAAAGCTGTCTTGGAAACTTTTATCCATTATCATACTTCTCATCAGTGCCAAGGACATGGCCAGTAAATTAGATGTCCTCAAAACAACAACTTCATTTAGGACTCATCAGGCAGTTATCTTTGGCATAGATCATTTAAAATTATTGCAAAACTCTCACACCTCATTGTAATATCTTTGTGGACAGTATGAGCTAATATAATATGGTATCCCTTTTCTTGATGCTAATGAAAAGCAGGACGATGATAAAAAGTATTTTGGGCAGGGTCAGATGTACTCTGTATGTATTAATTACATAACATATAATGTATGGATTATGAAAGTTGGAAAGTAACCTTTTTCTTCCCACATTAGTGAACATGTCTCTAACATCATTGGGCAGTGTGTTATACAGCAACCTGTGAATGACATCAGCCATACTGCTTCTGGATCAAACCTTTTTCTGTTCATGAAAAAGTGGGGAGTTTCACATGATCACTTAATCTTGCAACTCAAATAAATCTGAAGAGGTGTTTCACTTGTTTAAGATGAGAATCAGGTCTGTACAGCTTAAAATGGAGAGTGGGAAGTGCTATTCTAAAAATTTAGGCTTAGAATTTAAATGCTTAGCAATTCCCTGAATGAAAAGGTAGATACTAGAACTGCCTCATATTAATATTTTTATCTTAAATGTAAATTTGACATGACAAAAACAATAATGCTTTACCATCACAATATTTATGAAGGGCAGTGTTTGTTTTTTTTTTTACATTCAAAGAGGAGTGTTGTCACTTTTCCCCCTCCATTCCATGGCCAGTATACATTTGTTTTGGTTGTGTTCACCACTGACCTTGGAAGCAAAGGAAGATTAAACATATTTCCTCTTAATCTCCCTGCTCATCATTTTTCCTGTCTGCCAATTTTGACATGATCATTTCTTTTATCCCTGAGAGCGCATCTTACTTTTCAGTAAGACTTAACGTGATCCATTACACAATGCAAGTCCGAAAAGCATCACAGCTTGCACATGTTGTGTATCTCATGTATTCTGACTTTGTGGTAAATGTTACGTTACAGTCATGTGATGATAAATGTTCTACTTTGCTGATTTTCTTTAATTTCTGTTTGAGGGGGAAGAGGGGGAGGGGCTTCAGAGGGGAGGTGGTTCTTCGGGGTTCAGATTCAAAATATCACAGCACATGGCTTTGCCCAAGGAGATGCCAGGAGATATTACCTCTGTGTGATTTAATTGGCAACAAATTGAGTGTAAGCTCCAATGGACTTTGTGGCATCTTGCAGGATAAATACTTAGCTTGAAGCATGCATTCAAATTTCTAATAAAATGCTTTGTTTTTGTGATATATACATTTTGACTATTTGTCTTCCATGGAGCAAGATCAGAAAAAAAAGAAAATCCTTTTGTCCAAATGGTCATTAAATGTGATTTCTTGTTAAGCAACTGAATCTGCTCTTAATCACTCTTATTGTATTAAATTAAGCTGCTATATAACAAGCGCAAATTCACAATAGCTGCAACCAGGCCACAACCACCCCCCCTTTTAGCCAATTGGCATGAGCACAAATACACTGCACAAATACACAAATAAAAATTACTGCTCATTGTGACTGCACTAACGAAACTCAATGCTGGATACCTTCTTCCAGCCTGCAATTTCACACACTTGCACACAGGGGGCATAAATAAGCCTCCAAATGAGGGTATACAAAATCTTGTGTAATGTGATTCAGTGCTGTATTTACATAAAATGACCACCAGGGGGAAGCATTATCAAAGAAAAAATAAGAATTCCTGTAATGTTCCAATCAGTGACTGATTTACACACAAGTAACAACAATCTTTTTTTTTTTTTTTCCAGGAAATAGGGTCTAACTATAAGTTTCCTGCTGCTTATAATAGTATATCAAAGACAATATGTCTGATGACCTATACAGACACTTTCCTGAAATGTTTTGTTTGTAACAAACCAGAACAAACAATCTTTTTTTTTCTCTGAACAGGAATTCTTTTTTCTCATGATACTGTTAGACTGACTTAAGTATACATAATACATTGGTCAGTAAAAAGGTGAATTGAAAGAAAAAATATTTTCAGTGAATAATACATTCCTTGCCCTGGTTTGAGGAGAATGTTTTCACTGAGACAATATGGTGGCAATGGTGGTATTTTGAGACAAATCGATGTATTGTTAGAGATGCTTGACGTTTGGATGAATGACGTCAAAACATTTTGATCTTCTTTGAGGGCAATGGCACTTGTTCAGACAAGGGCCATGTAATGACTGCCTGCTGGAATGTTCCAGAGCCACTGTGATATTCTGCATTTATTTCACAGTCTTGAGTGAACTCCTTGAGACGTGTGGATGGACATGTGAAGCCCATGGCATATTTCTAAGAAAAGGTGGCCTTATGAAAAATGGATTATGAGGGCTATAACTCACAGGACTGGATCATGGAGCAGTGGTGTCTTATTCACCGCAATCTATGGTAGCCCTATCCCGAAGGGCTGCACATCTCTGAGTATGGCCTGCAAAGAATGATAATGCTTAAACACCCGGTGGCAACAACTGTGTTGCCATAATGTCGAAGGAATGTCGTCCACTTTCCTGTGAGATTTAGCGGTAAATCAGTATTCACTTTGAAGGCTGGTCATGTCAGGTGGAACAGATGGCTGCTCCTTTTCACTGCTCCATTCAAAGCCTTATCAGTGAGACACAGAATGGAGTGGAGGAAGATACTTTCTGTTCATGTAGAGCTGCGGGCGGTGGACGTGCCTGAAGCAGTGAATTCTGGGGTTTTCTGTGGCCACTACCATAGAACTGTAATCAGTCCAGGTCCCCTCTGCATTTTTAGCAGGTATTCACAATCAGCATGAGTCCATGCGCTGCTCATCAGTGCTATGCAATTAGTTTGTGTTGTAAATACATGTGATGAAAAAAATGAAGCAAAACAAGTTAAGCCAGAAAGCAACAGCCGACTTCTTTGTTCTTTTTAATATGTTACTTTTTCCATTTCTGTTAAGAATTACAAAATATAACATACGCAAAGACACAGATGCAGTCAGGCAGCTGGTTTTCATCTCTGCAGGCTCTTGAAATCCCACACAATCGAAAGAGTGGAGCATTGAATACTGAAATACTGTAATCCTGGCAACTTCCTGACCCATGAGTACAATATATATACCTCTCTTACATGTCAATGCAGAACACTTCTGATGAGCCCTCTTAGGTGGCACCAGGCAAATCATTGATCTGAAAATGCGGAGCTGCAGTGAAGAGGGTCAACTCTGATGGCACGGTTAGGAAGTGGGGAGAGGTTGAATCGCAACTTCACATCTAACTGTAACAAGTCTCGCCAAAGCACGTAATAGGCTTAAACAAATGACAGAGAACAGTTCCATAGTATCTCCAAATGAATTAAGATATCTACTGTGTGGTAGTGCACAGGAACAAATTCTAAATAGATACGTGGGGCAGGTGTGTTTTACTAATGCCTTCTACTGTTATTAAAAATTGTCTTCCTGTATTCAGTGCATTGTAAGCATTCAGTGAATTGTCCTATGCATTCTCAGACCTGATGTCTCTTGCTGTTACCAACAGCAGCTACATATCATCTGGAGAAAGCTTTTGCTTTTTAACACAATGCATCATTCTGTTGTGATTCTTTCACATTCTTTTTTTTGTTGAGTGCTTTGCCTCTGTTCACTCATTATACTTCACTCTGCCAATAAATGGGTTAAAGCACTGCCACAGTAATGATACCTTCTACACCCACAATACATGTTCTATTGAAAAAGTGCACCACAATCTTGGACATAGTCAATGTTTTGCAGTTTTACTTTTTCTCCAACATACATACATGTTGGTCTGATCAGTAGTGTAAGTCATCTAGTAATCTATGTCAGAGGAAGTGTGGGGCCCAAGTTAGTCCCTTATCAAAAGGTATGAAATGAAGTTCTGCACAGAATTGGACAGGGATACTTTCTCTCTGGGATCTGTGTGTACTTGTGTCATTGGTATGCACACCTACACACAGGTCTTGCTTGTCTTTTCTCTGCATTCATTTCTTTTCTCTGTGTTTTTCTTGTGTCCTTCTGGCACCTTGTTTGAGGCTTGAACTGAAAAGAGTAAAGCAGTGTTTTAGGAACGGTAATGCTAATTTCAAAAAGCCTGGCCTGAAGACAACAGAAGCACACTGGACTACTAAATTTGTGAAGATTCTCTGGATGTGCTCTGTTCCACACTCTGAGGGGATGAGATTGACCCTGCTATGTTTCATGAAAAATTTTCTCTGTGGGCATGCAGGACAGGAAAAAGGGCTGTTCTTGTCTTTTTTATATGTCAGGATTTAAATGCCATTGTATGCTTTCACGATTTATGTGTGCACATCCCCTTTGGCTTTTGGATGTAAGCTGAGAACATTCATAATAAAGGAGACGTGTGTATCAAGAAAACTGTCCTTAAAGGTATCCTTTTTGCAAATGACGGGGTTGAACATGGTTTCTTCCCAACCTCTTCAACCAAATGATTATCAAGGTGGTGTAGGTCCTGTAGGCCATCCTGGGGGGAACAACATAGTTCAATCTGTCATACTTTCTCCACTCACTTTTTTTTTCTCCACTAAGACAGTGTGGTCACAACTATGTCAGTGTTTTTTCTTTTTTTGTTTTGTTTTCTGGAATATGTTGATTATGAAGTGCAGTGTGAAAACCTGTTTGTAATTAGTGTTACAAAAATAAAGATCGATCTTTTAATATTGCACTTCCCGATGCACCATAGACACCACAAAACCTCCAAAAAGTTATTTGTAAATGTTATCTCTTTGTTTTTATTTGGCAAAACTGCCAGTGATATCTGACAACTAAAACCATATGTTTCCCAATGAGGTGATTGCGACAACCTTAGCAAGGAACTACTTGTATATGGTTAGGAACAGGGTGTCCTCAGGAGTTCTGAATTTTGACTGCTGACTGAATTCCTGCTAAGCCTGTTTCAATTGGTCTGTTCAAAGCAAATTACCCAGTGGGAGAAATGGTTAGTTTGCTGGTAGAAGGACATAGAATATCCTCGTGTTTGTCTGTCCTGAACACAATCATGGAAGATCACTCTGAGATGAGAAGTGTCAGGAAAACCCAGCTTTTATGGGTAACCAGTGTGGCACAGTGGCAGGTGTGGCCTCTGAGCCTGGTGATGAGTGGGAGGCATACACAAAGAAATATAAAACAAAAATAGCCTTTTATTTACCCCTTGCCAGGGATGAAAGGAACACACACATACATACACACAAAACTGATGCTTCAAAATAGAACTGAAAAGCTAGCACAGCCACACTTTGAAATGCAATCAAAGAATGCAAACAAATAATCCTTCCTCAGCCTTCAAGGCTGTGCTTAAATAGAAGGTCTAAATGAAGGCAAGTGCTTACACCTGGGTTGGTTTGAAATCCTTCAAAGGTGAGCCTGCCTTTTTGTGAGGCCACTGCTGTTCAAGGTCCTTAATTCTCTCCAGACTGAAGGAGGGAACTGGAATTGACAGCAGTCCAAGGGGAGGAGCAGAGAAGCTTGATCCTGCCAGCACCTCTCCCATTGTCACACCACCAAAATGAAGTGTGTTTTGATTATGAAAAACTTGATTGACTAATGGGATGGGCATATTTTTGGTCAGTAAGTTTGAAGACTTTGAAAAACTCTTCAAGATATTTCTTGAAGATATTTCACAATGTCCCTTATAAATACATTCTTTCAGACGCTTTCTTGTTCTACCTGGAATTCTTAAAAATGTTTTGTGAAGGCATAATTTGAACTTTTACATTTTGGCAATGTAATTCTCAATTAGCAAAGCCTCATAAAAGTTTATAATACAAATATATATTTGGTCAAGGAAGCAAAACTGTTCTGTGACATACAATAGAAGCTAGAGAGTCTTAAATTGCATTTACTCATCTGAGTCATCTCTGTATTTGTATATATTTGTTTTTCAGTTTTTGAACACGATGTGCCCCATCTAAACCCAAGAGTTGTGGTTTGTCATGGCCCTAATCCAAATTTAATTATGTATGTTCACACTTCCGTAAGAGGTTACACCTGTGAGAGGGTAAAAAGGTGCATATAAATATTTATGTTTACTGCTGATGGCCTATGCATCAGTAATGGAGCATTTTCTGCCGTAAACTTTAATTTTTCTGTGTTACATGATGTTGCATTTCAGCACCCTGATCAAGGGAGAGGGCAAGTATTCCAATCCTCTTGTCTCGCATCTTCAATTTCCGCTGGGTCATATTGCAAAAATTCAGTTACAGCCATGGTCTTCAGACAGCGCAATTGTGACATGATTGCATCGCTTGTAAATAATCCCGAGAAACATCCCCACACAGAACAGCGTCAAGAGCAGAGGCGAGCGGTCATCATTAACAACTGTACTTTGCCTCCACTCACCTCTCCAGTTTCCAATTTTCTCCAAACAACTTTCCAGCATCACCCTCTCCCCTCCTCTCCCTCTCTCTAGAGAGGCAATGGATTCTTTGGAAGCAAAATATAGATGATGGAAGACCCACTTTATCCTTTTAAAATGAGATGCATGGTGTGTTGATTTTATCATGACAAAATCTAAATAGAAATGTCTTGGGGAGTAGAACAAGTGATTGAGGCCTGATGTGGAACGTCTATGGTGGATAATGGGAGAGAGAAGGGGTGATGGGAGATTTGACATGATACCAAATAATGGCTGGTGGTAGGGGGTGTGAGGCATCTGCTTACTGCTATCAGAAGTGAAAGTGTATACATTAAAATCATTCACACTCATCAGAAAAAACTGTAAATTATAGCTGTAAACATACTGTGCAAAGACTCGACTGTGAAAAAGCTGAGAGTGATGCAAAGCATTATGGCAGGTAAGGCAGCCAAAAGAATTTCTCAGCTTAACCACACATACAGATAGCTGAGTATGAAGCACACTGAGAAATGCTCTTAGGGATATCATACACTGGTGCTTTAGCTGGGAGGCCCAGCTTGTGTCATCCTCAACTATCCATATATGTGTGGTTACGCTAAGAAATGCTCTGGGCTGCTTTCCATTCCATGATGCTTCAAAGTCCGCACAGATATAATAGTATTGTGATGTGACCCACGGTCTGAGTTTGAATCCTATCCGTGTCCGTTCTGATTGTGGAAAGGAGTACTGCATAACTGGCCAAAGAGTCTGACTGACTCTGTCTGATCAGGCCTTTGCAGTCTGCCCACACCAGACTCATGTGAAGTATAATCCTCCAGTATAATGTGGATTCAGTTCAGCTGCGGTGTTACTAAAGACACAGTGGCTGACGTAACATTAAGAGGGGTATCAATGGCTGTATGGGCTTTCTGGAATTTATTAAGAATATTGCATCAATAGGAGTCGTTCACAAACAAAAGTTGAGGAAAACAATAAAGGAAAATTGAGAGTGAAATAAAAAATGTGATGTAGCTAGGACCATGGTAATACCAATAAAACGGTAAATAATGCAACCAGGGCATATTCTGAAATACTAAATAATAACACAGTAATGAACACACATGCACATGAACTTTTGCCTTATAACTGCATGCTTAAGAGTCTAATGCTAACACAACTGATATTTCACATCAAGGTAAGGCATGCTCTTCGAAACCCATTAAATCAATTTTAGCCATTTGCTGAGTTGATGGACATTTTTTTTTACAAATGCAGAATGTTCCCTTTTTTCAGACCACTCGAGCCGATCAGCTTGTGTTTACCAGGTCCCGATGCTAATACAGTACAATTTATTTTCCAGAGTTCTGAGCATAGATATGTTTTGTTCATGATCCATCTATACTACATTTTACACCCCCAACAAGTGCGATTAAAATTCTGGGCTTTTGTGAAGCACATGAAAGCTTTATATTCTGTTACAAATGTTCCTTTATGCTATGTTTTGCCCTAGAGTGCAGGCTTCTGGTATTTGGTTAAATTGCATCAAAGTTACAAAGATAAAAATCAAATCACTGCGCAAGAACACTTGGAATGGAGTGTCACATTATAGCACGGGTATTATATGACCAAATTACAGATGTTGTATTATATAGACACATTAAAGTCAGGGCATTATGTTGAATCAGAAATAAATTGAGGCTTATCAATCTTCAGTGAAACTGTTGTGCCTTTAATTGAGCCGCTGTAAATTGGCATTCAGTAGCGTGCTTGGTTTCTCTCCCTAATGCCTCATGGTCGCTCGCTCTGGCTCTGCAGGTCCTGTGGTAAATATTTAGAAAGAGAACTGTTGTATGCTGATAAGGATGGATAGAGGGGTTGGCAGTCAAAAGCTCGCTGACAATGCAACTGAAGAATTTATACCAAACGCTTAATTATGTGTGGTTTATCTCATGGCCCAAAAAAAACAAAAGCAAAACATTTATGTGTATATATATATATATAAATGAAAGGCTTTGTAGAACATTAGGGACCTTACTTTGTTGATGTTATAGTTATTGTTGTCTTTTGTGAATGGAAAAAAATGATAGTTTACATTTCCGTTTTTCAACATCACTTGTAAAGCATCAAATCTGACTACAAAATGGCTGACTCCATAATCTGAGACAGGTTTTTTCGCCCAGTTATGTGATGATTGCAATC
Source organism: Albula goreensis (assembly GCA_022829145.1). Lineage (NCBI taxonomy): Eukaryota > Metazoa > Chordata > Actinopteri > Albuliformes > Albulidae > Albula > Albula goreensis. The sequence goes on along the minus strand of CM040743.1, from coordinate 17,659,608 downwards.
AGAATGCCATTCCTATGAGGGGCAGAGCTTGCTTTGTCTTTTATGTTCTGAATTTGCTGTGAGTCAGACTGGGCTTCTCTGTCTTATTCATGATTTCAGGGGACATTTCGGTCTACCCATAGCAAAGAGTGACAGAGGGGGAGTTTTTACCAAGAGTGATTCATGATGGAAATGTCTAACAGCCCTATTCTTTGACTCTGGGAATGAAGACTAATCCTTGCTGTTGAAGCTGTTTCACTGCTGGAAAATAAATGAAAGACTGAATTCTCTGCTAGTCCGTATCTCATTTTAATGCGTACGCCGATAGACATGTCATTCCATGGGCCCCAGAATGGATGGCCACCTCCAGGGGTTCATTAGCCAATCCGGCGCTGTCGTTTTCACTCAGGCCCTGAGGGTGCAGATGGGCATCAGAAACTCGATTCGTTTTATTTACTTGCTCAGCAGACGTCTGTTCCCAGGACGACTGACAGTCTTGCACTTTACACATTCCAGACACCATTTATAACAGCTGGATTTTTTACTTACAATATCAGTTGAGCTGAAATACTTAGCTAAGGGGTGCACACAACAGTGTCATATGATGGGATTTAAACTCATACCCCTCAGGTGCAGAGTTTCAGAATTGCGTACAGCCCAGGATTTTGTCATGGTGTCCTTCATGAGTAACAGATCCTTTGTGGACACATTGCGGAGTTAAAGCACTGGTGGTCTATTTTAAGCCACAAGGACAACACATGTGAGACTGACAATAAAAAAAGTTGTAAACGGCAGAACGATTTCTCACTAATATTTAATTCAGGGCAGCAAGGCTATGCCTATAACATCAAGTTTCTGGGAGCAACGGATTTTAAAAACTGTTTTGGAATAGGAGTTACACATAAGGCGCTCCTGAGTGGCTCACTCATTAAGGTGCTAGGCATAGGTCCATGAGTATTACTGAACATTATAGCTGAGGTATTATAAATTAAAACCTTGCTGTGTCATAAGCCAGCTTTGACTAGGGGTCTGCAGTGGCAACACATAACTGGATTTGTTCTGTCAAGGTTTGAATCATGTAGAGGTCCCTGTGTCGCTGAATGCAATATTCCAGATGCCTGCAGCTTTCCTGATGATGTCAGAGACAGATGTAGCTCTCCTTCAATTGTGGCTCAGAGACGAACGAATTGCAAAAACTGCAATGCAGTTTTTCACCAACCGATCAATTGAAAACATGACTTTTTATCCAACTGACCCTCACCAAACCATGTTTGTGAAGAAATCACTTATCAGTTTAATAATGATTGCATTTTGAGGCTGACTTGAACAGAAAGGCCGAGCATTTCATGACAAAAACAGATACGGTATATTACCAGTCTGTCAACATTTCCTGTATTCTCTCAGCCTTCCAGAACAAAGCTGTTCAGAGAAGATGTCTGGGGGCTGGGCCTACACTGCACAATTGGCAGCGCCGACCTGTTCAAAAAAACATTACAGTCATCCACACAGTCTGTGTCAAAGGACGGCCTTGGGGCTTTCACTGTGTGCTTTAACAGAAGTGCAGGCAGGAGTCTGGGGCCGTTGTCCAACAAAGAGCGGAGCAGACTCAAGGCCAGACATCTTTTAGAACAGCTGAACAGAGCCTCGCTCAAAGCATTCAACAAGAACCATGGTAACACTTTTACTGTGGGTTCACTTTCACAGCCTTTGTATGTTGGTAAGAAAATATAGAAGACAAGAGGACAGTTTTGTCTTATGAAAATTCATAAAGAATGTAAATCACTTTAAACTGAAGGGCTAATCACTCACACAGTTCCAAGCTTCTGAAACCAATTGTTATTGTTCATTAGTTGCAACAGGGGCATAAATTGCAGTTAGAACTCCTTAAAAATGTTGCAGTTTGAACACATCTTCATATTACTGACTACATTTACATAAATATTATCATCTACCATAATGTCTCATATGCTTTTCCTCTGAGACTGTTATGCACACTATTGCATTATGTTACAATCATTTAGCAAATGCTCTAACGCAGAAAACTTTAAAAACCTGAGGAAACAAATGCATTGTCCTGATGTATATGGGCCACAGACAGTTTCTGAGTAGTGAGTATAAATGCAACATCATTGAGTAGGAATGGAAGTTAACTACGCTAATCCAGCTAAAATACAACTAGTGAACACAAACCATACATCTATTATGAAAATAACCACAATATGAAATCCTTCCATAGTTAGTTGCCCTGTGTTAACAGAATGGAGAGATCTGGCTGTGATGAAGGGTTTGTAGATTGATTGGATTTTAAGTGGGCTTAAACTTTCCTTTTAGCCAGTTTGGCAATGTTAACAAAAAGACACACCCACTCACTTATTTGGTTGTGTGTGACATAGTTAATCCACCAGCTTTTAACTGCATTTAGACCTGATTTGTTATCCGGGGCCATTACAAGCCTTTACTCAACAATAGCCTAATGATGCAAACTGCACAGGCCTGGAATCAGTGACAACAAAAACATTGACAATAATAGGAATCACATATACATGGAAAGAAGCCCATCAGATTTCTCAAGGGGGATCCATATTTAGCACTGATTCCATCACTTAGAACCACTGAGTGCCTCCCACCTCAGTGATGCAGTTAAACTGAATTGCATCCAGTATTACTTACCAAATTGGCTGAGTTTTAGGTTAAGGAAGCAAATTATTAAATGTTCAAATTTAGAAAGCGAAAATGTTGAGCCAGGACACTGTGGAACCGAATCAGTTCAGTGAGCCACAGCCGTGGGTTTATGTGCAGAGGAACACAGAAAGAGGATGAATGACAGCACGAAAGTGGGATCACAGCAGTCTTGGGTGTGATGGGTAAGAGTCAAGGCTGAAATGGCTGAAATTCTTTAGCTGACAGCTATGACAGTTAAAAATCATACACTCGGTAACTGACTGTGTAACATTTGCCCACTTAAAAATGGTTGGATGACAGGAGCAGTCCAACACAAGTTAATATTTTAAGCTGTTCTGAGGGGTAATGCTGGCTTGCAGGCAGGCAGACAGAAGTCTATGATAATGAAAGCAAATCAAAGATAGGGACTCCTGCTTCTCACTTTGGACTTAATTCATCTCACGGTTCAGCAGCTACGTGGCTTTTAACACCCGAAGTAATGATAGCTCAGCATTTTTATGAGAAGCCTGGCAGAACAAAAAATTCAATCACGACTGTATTCATCAAGAATATGCTTTTGTACTTTGCTCATTCATTCACTGATGCATTCACACACAAACTCTCTCCAATAGCAAATATTCACTTATATATATAACTGAATATATATATATATGTCAATCATCACTTCACCAATTTATATTAGAAAATGAGGTTTTATCAAAGGAACTGACACAGCTAAGTGACACAGTGCTTAATAGAGCATACTGCATGTGCGTAAAAATATCTGTTACAGGCGATCTGAATTCAGAAGAATCTGGTTGCATGTCTTTTCTGCGATGAAATGACATCCTGATGATTCCAGTGTGTTTTCTATTGGAGGGAATGCACAGATCGGCAGACATGGAAGACCTCAGAACAGCTGGATAGTAGTACAAACAGGACTGAGAATTCCAAAGTGAAATAAAATGAAAGAATACAACTAGTTTTTTGATTGTTTGGCCTCATGTCTGTTGAATTTAAGAAGTGATTCCTTAATCTAAATTGCAAATGGTTTAGCTTATACATGGCCAAAAAACAAGTAAGATACTTAGTGTGCAATAAGAATGTGTTTTCAATACCCAATAGAATCTGATTCCAGCGAAGGATAGCAAATATTGTGTCTCTTAGTTATTATGATCAGGGTGAGACCTGGATCCATTTGTAGCCACAGTTGGTGAATGTCCAATGGTGCAGGAGACTGTAGCTTAAGGACACTAAAATACAAAGGCCAGCAAGGCAGTGCGGTCACTTGTACTTCCCCTGAACAGGCGAGTAACATACCCTTCCTTGGACCGTTGACAGGATTCGGTTCTATTGCATAGGTGCTGAGTCACTGGAGCAGTGGAGCTTCCGACACACTTGAGCGAATCTTATTCAAATGTGCAGTAGAACTTCTCGGAGCAGACAAGATAAGTTCATTCCAGACCTACGGCTGTGGGACTCAGCACAGTGGATCGGGCAATGAATAGTAACTTTCTTGGGACCCACAAGATAAGTTCTTTCCACGGAAAAGGTACTCTCTAGGCCCCTGAATTTGGACGCTTGCTTCTGGCCTGGTTAGGTTGGCAGTCAGACTCAGCCCTGGACTCAGAATGAGTGGAAGCGATCCCATTCAGCTTGGATTTGATCTGTGTGTTTCTGCAAAGCTTTCGCCCTCATCCTGGATTTGGACTGGGTTTCTTGTTTGCAAAGCAGTCAACCTTGCCCGTTATGTTTGAGTTACAAACATCTCTTACACACAAGCAAAAAGGACATCTACTCCACTGTTTGGACTCACAGAACTAGCAGGTATCCAACATTTGGGTTCAGAAGGCTGATGGAACAGAACCTCACACCTACATGTGAACCGAGAGAGGCTGAAATTCACACCTCCGTATCTCTCATGTTAATCTCTGGTCATCTGAGGCAGCAGAAAAATAAAATGATTGCTGACATTCATTCCGTTCGTGTCGGGTTTTTGTCCTACACAATGTAGAGCTCAGCTGGTATTACAATCGTAGATCTCAACAGAAACATTTTCAGCCTACTAATTTACTCACATATACTAAGCATAAACTCAATACACAAGTAAAAGTAAATTCCCTGAAATCTGCCGTTAATGAAATTCATTAGGAATTTTCCAGAAAGCTAAGCATCCCACAGAGTCATGTCATTACCCCAGCATGTCAGGGGCAGCACTTGTGTATCCATCTGCTCCCTGCTTTCCCTCTCATCTTTTATTTTACCAATATTCTAAACAATGCATGTTTCATGAATCATGATGTAGTACCTTTGGCAGTGAGACACTGTGGAAGTACCCAATCCGTAGTTGTTCGATATTTCAAAAAAAGAAAACCTATTATAACCTAAAATAACCCATTGTCCTCAGGTGGCATTGGTTTTATTATTGGGATTTTGTATGAGATTTTAACCCTAAACCTTAACTGGAGGTTTCTGATATGAGCACTGCTGCTCATTTTGAAATGAGAAATTATGAAAAACACACAGGAAACAGGGATTAACACAAAACCAACACAGCCATGGAACTAATGGCAACAAAAACCCAACTGACCTGTCTAGCCTTCAAGGCTGTGCTTGTGTGCTAAGTGGCCTTGCTGAAGGCAAGTGCTAGCACCTGGTGTGATTAGCAATCATTCTCAGGTGAGCCTGCCTGTTAGTGAGGCCACTGCTGTGCAAGTTCCTGCATCCTCTCCTGGCTGACGGAGGAAATTGGAACTGACAGCAAACCAAGGGGGAGGAGCAAAGGGGCTTGCTCCTCCCCCACCTCTCCTGGCACCACATTAGCTACAGTGATCTATTAAAATCGAAGGCAAGTAGATATTAGCCAATATTTATCATTTTGAAGATGTAATCAGCAGATGTAATATTCACACAGCAGGAATTGACATGACCAGGACTTGAAACCAGGCTGCAGGTTGTTTATTGCATTAGAAAACAGTACTTTTGCTAGACATGGCACCTGGCAGCCACAGTACAGAATGGCTAAGGGGGAGGGTTTTTATACCTATGTCACAGTATCCATGGAGTTATAAGTGTGGAACTGCCATAGAAAGAGGGATCTTGAGCAATGCGATTTAATAAATTATACATTTCTTTGGAAATCGATCAAAGGAGGCAGAATATTTTAAATTAAATTTACATTTGCAAAGGTAGGAAATTTTCCCAAGACTATTCTCCTCAAGCTCTCATGCAATGCAATGCAATGCAAAAAAGAAAGCAAGAATTGAAAATGAAACTGAGTGGGAATTGAGTACTGGTACAGGCGCTAGTATGAAATATATTCATGTCCAGTGCAGTTTCAGCTACACATAGCATCCATTTTGAACAGGGACAGAGCTCAAGCTGAATTTGGGGAGGCTTCAAGTATAGCTGTCTTCTATTGCCCATATTTTCTTTGCAAAGAGAAAAACAGACATGAAGTCAGGTGGCTTTCTGAAGGCTTGGGAGGAGGATTTTCATATGGTGCAACTGTGGCAGGACCTGAAGAGCTTGACCTCTCGAGGGGGTCCTGCTGCTGAACGGTTTGACAAGGTACTTGAGATGAATTGCTTCTGTAAATATTCCACTCCATTAATAATGGATAATATGTAAAAATGGAAGCTATGTACATAGTCATGAACAAGTGCCGACCCAATGCATGTAAATAAAGACCCATAGCTCATAACACCTCTGCATATTCATTTTCCCATCAGTCAAGAGGACTGTTGACATAATAGGCTAGCTCTGCTTCAGGTGCTGAAATTAATTCCTGCATAGCAGAACAAGGAATTAAGTCACCAAGACCAATGTCCTTAGATATGGGAAAAAAGCATATCCTTGTTATAGTCCTGGGGGTAACCAACCCCTCTGTAGCAACAATTCACATGATCAGTCATGTTACTGTTTACTGATACATTAGTTACCTGCCTACTATTTCACTCTACTTAACTGTGTCTGAGCAGGGCAAAGCTTTACTGGTTTATGATATTTACTTGTATTCTCAAGTTATTTTTCCTTTTAATGGTATTCTCTATCCACAAAGCAGAGTGTAAATGCAAAATGATATATTAAACTTAATAATCTGGTTCCTCTTCAAGAGTAGATTTGCCTGGAAAAAGAATGTCTAAAAACCATGAGTTTGGGAATAGTTTGACAATTTGTTTTGCTGATGGGAAGCTTAGTCCTTTTTAAAATGTAGTTCAAAGGCTCCTATTGCACATTTCACCTCTCATTGACACTGCAGTGAAATGCTTTCCTTTGAAACTAAGTGAGGGAATGTACAGTATTTATGATAACATTTTTAAATAAAAATAAAGGGAGGAACATGCAATATATACAGCAATGGATGAGACTCTTCCTTGTATATGCTTCAGAATTTAATAATAACGATGGTCTCTTTGCACTCTTTTTGAATAGCCCACAATATGCTACTGCTGTCTTATATCTCAATAGTTATGGTAGAGGGAAAGTCATCTGTTCTTTTCTACCATGCAGGAAAAGACCATGCTAATATTTTTTGCTTAAGGAATGGTCATCAGTATTCATATTAAAGTGATCTGATTTTCGCCACACATATTCCTGATTATAAATATCATACAGTTCCTTAGAAACTATCAAAAGGGTAAATGCCAACCTCTACACTTGTTTGGCACCTTATTCACTTGAATCTAACCTTCTAATCTAATCGTGTGAATTTTGAAAGCTGCACAATTCTGTTTTGCTGTTCAGACATGTTTGAGGATCCATGTTTGTGGAATTATTTCTAGCTTTTTGAATGAGATATTGTACTGTATAATAGTGAAGTCTCAGTGGTTTTATTTTCCAATGCAGTTTAATTATAAAAACACAAAAGAATATTTAGAATGCAAATATGACCTTAAAAGCTGCGTTCATACTAATCTCACAAAAGGGCAGTTCAGCTTTAACTAGGTGGTGAAAATAATTCCATAATTTCATTTATTTCATCTTGTGTTGGTGTGTGCTATAATCCATGATTTTGTTCAATTAACATACCACTGAGTCCAGTTAGGGTGGTGGTTAAATTGTTTCATTTATCATTTTTGATGTGAATATGGCTTAAAGCTATTCTCGTCATTGCCCAAGCAAGATGTAGACACTTCTGAATGACAATTACTTTGCCTTAAAATAAAATGGGGAAGGAATTTGTTCTACTTTTTTTTCTTTACAAAGTTTTTATTCTCCTTTTTTATACCAATCCATTTTATACCCAAAATCCCCAATCAAAATTATCAGCCTGTCTGATCACTGTAGCATCCTCCATCAATCAAAGCGAGTGCAGCCTAGCACCATGTCTGATGAGCAGTGAGCTGTCACTTCATTTCAATCAGTCCTCCAGCTGAGATGTACAGCCACTGCCCCGGACACACACAGCTTGTGCAGCTGGCACAGGGAAACCATAGAAGCCTGACCAAGCAGAGGGGTCATTATTACCCATAACGTGGGGATACCCTGCCGGAGAGGGCCTCCTGTCGCTTGGCAATACCACAGCCAAATATTTGCTTACCCTCAAGGCTCGGCCACATCGGCCCCTGGCATGGTCACAATTTAATGTTAACCGTCTCACAAGGGGTGATGGGTATTTGTGCAGTACATGCAACATCATGTCTAGGTGTCTTATTTCACAGGTTGGAGTTTACCAGTGCACAGCGAGGCTCTGCTGAATATGAGTGACTTTTTACCCCCGCACTATAAAACAGAACCCCATTGCTCGCTTTCCAAATAAATGAAAGCAGTACACAGACCTCAGCAGATCTGTCCTCTCATTTACGCAAATAGGAATATGTAAATATAATTGGATCGAGCATCGCTGTTCTATCAGCAACCCATATTCTATTTGCACATTGGTGTGTAAAGTGGAGTCATTCCCATAGATGGGTTAATGTTTTCTCTCTGTGCCTTTGTTGTCATTAGAGTGAGAAATCGACTCTAGCGGCACAGCCATTCGTAATTGTCGCCCGAGTGAGTGAAATGAACAGATGTGCTTTGCATTTCAGTAATAAAATGAGCCTGCCATTTTAAAGATGAATCCAAACCAAACAAAGCATAGTCTCAACGCTGTTTCTTCATCTAAATGCGATTTGAGATGTGCTAATCAAATAGAAGCGCTCATCCCATTCCTTTCATTAACCCCAATTTCACGTGACTCAGCAGTTATTTGTGTAACCCAGCTGTCAACAAAGAGGTTCAAAATAAACAATAAAAATATGACCATGAGCTAGCCTGGATCAAGTCATGTCATAGCTGTCAGTGGTGTTTTTGGAAGCACTGTGGTGATGCCGGAACTGTCTGCATGACTTTTGCAACATGCAAGAAAATCCACAATGTCAAAACCTGACTTTCCGGCAATTCATTTGCAGAGAAGATTAAATCTGATGAAGTGAGTTCCGTCATATCATGAGCCTTGTGCAGAAGTCTGAGGCATTCTGACACATTTTACAGTCTACCGTTGACCAGAGAAGGGCCTAAAAACTTCCAACAAAGAGGTCCACACATAAGGGGATCATGGGAACAGTGAAAGGTATATGTAAATTCTTTTTTAAAATGAATTAGTACCAAGAGATTCGCTTATAATCTTTTATAAAGATAATAAAAATTATGATTGTACTTTTTGGTGTTTTTTCGATATGCTCCTCATTCAGACCTTTTTTTCCCATGACTTTTTTAAATGGAGATATTGTGCAATGGTTGAAATGGTCGACTGTGCCGGTGCAGACAGCAGGACTGAGATGTTGTTCCCTTGGTGTCCAGCAGGGGGAGCTTGCGAATCGTAAACGGCTTCTTTGCAGTTAAACCAAATTCTCACAATTTGGGCAAAGTAAAAGCTTCCCTCTGGATCCAGTTTGAATAGATGTTATTAAAATTGAAAAAAAAAAAACATTGTTTCACAGACACAATGTTTTCCAATTTCAACTAATGTTTATGTACTTTGTTACAAGAAACATTTCAATGAAAAAGCATTGACTGTGAACTTCTTCCTCAGTTTGATTAGTGCAAATGATAAAAGTCTCATTTTATCATAAACATTAAGATTTCATGTAAAGCTTACTTTTGGATGGTTTAACCCCTTTGGATATGACTATGAAGTGCAAATTACATTAGGGATCCATGGCAGATCCACTTTTACATTTCATGCCAGAATATTGATTGTTACTGTCTCAAGATCTCTGTGAACATACTAAAATGGCAGGTGCAGAAGATACCCAGGAGAAGGGGTGAATGTTCCATGGTACCTGTCCATCATTGTGTAAATGAAAGATCAAGATCTTTATTAGGAATATTTCTTGACCAAAGAGAGAGAAAAAGCAAAATGCATGTAAATGAAAAAAAACAGATAGCAATAATGTCTTTGTGGCCCTCTGAAAAATCTGAGAGAACTATAAGAGAAGTTTCAGGGGTAAATTTCATTGTAAAGGCTGACTTAAAATAGCATACCAGCCTGTGGGAAGAAAAGGTTAACTGTCTTCTGCTGATGAAAACAGCAGGTTCAATTCTGAGATTGAGGAGAGATTCCAATATTTTTCATAAGCTTACGGCTAAATGCCATATGAAATTTTTAGGACCTGAAGCATCAACAATCATCTTACTGAAGGTTAACCCCTTCACAGGCCTGATGTCATGATTACACCATTTGATCCTGAACTGGGGGTTTGTTGTTTGTATTTACAACACGTACAGTGTTTGGGGTAGACACTGTGAACAGACTGTACAATTACAGCGTAAGGACACTGAACACCATTAATTAAACAACCGGTCCGCACATAAATCAAGCGTGGGGCTATTATGGTTAAATTCTTGTATCCTGAGGGATGAGGGTCTATGATCCAGATGGGGAACGTCTGTCTCACGCTCGAGTGAGGTGTTTTAACTCAGTTGCAGCGGTAAGAATACAGCTGTGTTAATGGGTCACAGATTGGCTAAATGAATTGCAAGCATTTTAAATTACCCTTGACAAGGGTGTTTGTACATGATTCTCAGAAAAGGTCTCATTTGTACATTAGTGGCAGCCTCTAATTGAGTCTGCATCCAGGATTCAATCAAAATTTGTCCTTCACTCTGATCTTTAAAAAAATGTAAGAACTAAATTTTTTCATGACAAACAGAGTTTGGCAAGCGAATATTAATGATCATGGAACTCGCTCAAAGTGTTTGTGGAGAGGGGAAAAAAGCTTTGAAATGTAATGATAATGAAAGTACAGGACATTGTGTATATGTTTTGAAGTGTAAATAGTGTATACAGACAGGTGAGTTCAAACCAGCAGAGAATATTCTTGCACTTGGACTATTCCCTATATCCACCTGGCTGGGAAGAAATGAAAGAAAGTGAAAAGGTATCATTATGGTCATGTTGGCCATCACCATCATCATCATCATCATCATCATCATCAGTTCATTAACCCAGTGCTAATGTCACTCCATCGCCGCTCCCTCACGCACAGCAGACAGACGGCCGCCTCTCGGGAGGCCGCTGTGTTCCGCCTCGTGCTGGGGCTGCCTCGGTGTCTCTAACGCTCTTTTAAGCACCGTAATGTGGCGCTTCCATGGTGATAGACAGTCCAAGTGGAAAAGCCAGTGATCAGGCTAATGAACTGTAAAGTAAAAAAAAAGAGTTCTCGTTCTTTGCTTAATTATCTTTCTGTCCCTGGAAAATAAAAGGCTCATTTGGGTAGCGAGGCTGAATGATTGAAATGTCCAGAGGACTGTCTGTGTGCCGCATTGCTTGGTTCTGCCAGGGGGTCGGAGGTGAGTGATTCCTGTTTGAACACATTCTCACAGCATTGTTTGTCCACGAGCAGCGTGTCTCACAGGATGGGTTAGAACAGCAACCACCCACTGGCTGTCTGTTTGTCAAGTATATTCCCTATTGTAACCAACAATAACTGGCCCCTTTCAAAAGTGCACTCCAGTACTTTGCTATGTATTCTTTTTTAATTATGTCTTAATGCCAAGGTCTCACCAGAGTAACAGCACTACCAGTTAAGGAATGCATTCCATTCAGACTTTCATACATGGACGCAGTAATAATGAGATGACTCATCTGGGGCGCCATGGGATCCTCTGCATTGGTCAGAAATCTTGAGTCAGCTGGCATGGGTTTTGGCTTATCTGTGAAATGACAGGTCACAGGAACAAACCCCATCGTTCTGCTCACCTCACCAGTTACACCTGAGTGCATTGAATGCCTCCATGGTAATGTGTGCAGTGGACCAGCTCATTGAATTATTGGTGGTGCGAAAGGCTGGCCCAGGGGGAATTTGCCAGTTCCACCACACTCCTTAATTTTGGCACTCTGAAATGGGAACCCCTGGGCACTGGTGAATGAGGACCACTTCCCAGAGGGGGTCCTCCTTCAGTCAGCCATAATCATTATCTTCTCTCGGTCCCAAGTACTTTTGAGCTTCAAATGTCAGGAAGGGTTTCAGAATGCTTGCTTTAGCCTCCCACTTCCCGAAGTCCCTCTCAGCCACAAAAAAACGACTTAAAATTGTAATTCCCCAACTCATGCTGGGTAAGGAAATCCTCAATGATTTATCTGGTAACAGTGGTTGAAGTCTTTGCTGCCTGATTGGCTATGCTGGTGGATTTACCCAGGGTCAGGCAGAGAGTGATTTATCACTATCTTTGTGAAGAAAGAATTACTACTGTTTGTTGGGTAGAGAGCTTAGAACAGACAGTCTGAGTGTTTCTTGATAAGCACTCTTTCTCTCTGTGAACGCCCTTGCCTTTTATGTGCCAGGCAATGAAAGGAAACGGATCAGCCGTGCTGATTACATACGGCAGGGAGGTGCATTAAAGCAGAGGAATCTTACAACTGCTGTCCATGGTGCTGATTCCACTGGTCCTTATTTGCAAAGTTCATCCACCATCTGCAGTGATGAGAAAATCTAGCAGCTGCTTCTGTAACTGCATGCCCACCTGCCCATGTAGTACAGAGTAAAGAAAAGTTGTAACTAAGTTAATGGAAAGTAAATAGATCAGAAAATAACACTGATCAATGATCAGCCTCTGAGCTAGTCTAAAGGAGGTATGATCTTGTGACCCCTGAAACTGAATCAGGTCATGAATAAAACTCTCTTCATTTCGCTCAATGATAGGCAGTTTGGTAGTTTTGGAACCAGTGCTACAGAAAAATATAAGCCCTGGGGCTGTCCCCAAGGCAGAAGAGGAGGACAAGGACAGCCAATATCAAGAAGCTGAGGCAGAGGAGCGGGAGGCAGGCTTGACATGGCTCCCCTTAACCTTCTGATGACCACCGATTAAGCCGCTACCGCCTTATTTTAAAACAAAAGCACCAAGCTGTAATATTCTCTGTGTTGTTCATATGTAATGGCTAAGGCTTTCCATTTATCCAACAAGAGTTTTCCAGGAGGAAAAGTATCACTGTTGCATTTTGTCACTTAATTGTTATGGTTTTTGCCTGAAAATGAAGAATTCAATACTAATAACAATTGCTATTTACAAACGGTTGCAACAAGTTGGAGTAAATTACTCATTACTGCTATGTATATTTATAGGCTGAGCAGGATTACTTCTGTTTTTGGTCTCTTCCCATGGCCGACATTTTTAATATAGCATTAGGGTACTTATCCTAGTTTTGACAGTCTAGTGGTTATTCTCTATATAAAGTGAAAAACAGAAAAAACCAACACAGCGATGTGGGGGTGCGGGTGTGCAGGTTTTTGCATTAGTGTGGATGAGAGATACAATCACTTTTTTAATAAAAACATGTCTTAGCCATTAGACTATGAAAAAGAAGACTAAAAAACAATCATCTTAAAAATTAAAAAATAAGTTTCCATAGACTTGAAATAAAAATGTAAAAAGGGACATTGACTCTGTGTTCCCCTGCTCATACATTAATTATGCCTGGATCAGGGTCCTTTTTCTCTCCTTTGAATCAAATACATTTTTAGCTTGTGCCATAGATTTGTTTTCCTCTTTTACTACCTCTGACAAACTGCTTGGGAGTTGGAGTGCAGTCTCTTTGATCTGGTTGTGTACCCAGTCTTTGTTCTTTCATTTGCTCCTGTGCTGAGGTGTAATCAACAGGCCAGGTTTGGTTTATGCTGATCTCTTTTTCTCACTTTGCAAGTAAATTACAGTTTAATGTCTTGATATATTCTTTTTTAGTTAATGAAGTCATGAGCCTACACCCATTGTATGTATGATTCTGCAGTTTTATCAGTTTTTTTTTTTTGTTTTACTGTTTCCATTCTCAGTACCTGCTTCATCCAAAGTAGGGTTGTGGTGAGCTGCAGCCTATCCCAGCATACATTGGGAAAACTGCAGGGAGACACCCTGGACAGGTCCCCAGACTGATAACCACTCAACCCTTCTGGCAATTTGGCATGTCCAGTCTTCCTAACCTACATGTCTTTGGACAGTGGGAGGACAGAACCCATGCAAACATAGAGAGAACATCCAAACTCCACACAGAAAGAAGCCAGGTTTTGGTAGGAATCGCGCCTGGGTCCATCTCAATGTGAAGACACAGTGCTAATCACTCAGCCTCTGCATTTATGAATTTGGATGTTTAAATTACAGTTATTATCTTTCATAAAGAGTAATAATTAAAATTAGCTTAATTTGCAGGCCACATTTCTTAAAATCCTGTTTAGAGGATTATTCATTTTGGAGTGTATAGATGGCTGTTGGAGTCATTTTGCAGTACCCTTAAACTGTTGGTGCACATATATTATGTTAGCTCCCCAGTAAAACAGAAATTCAGGTGGCAGCCATGGTAGTGTTGTATCATGGATACTGGCATTAATGCGAAGTTTCCATTTTATAATACACATTATTCTTCTATCCATTATATAAGATTTATCATGTGTCATCCTCATGCCCAAACTGTAGTAGTGGTCTGTCTTGGTCCCCCAAGGTACTTTTTGTACCTTTCATATGCACTTTGCCTTGTAAGATGCTCTGGATAACAGCGTCTAATAAATGCCTTTAATAATGTAATGTAATGTAATGTAATGGTCAAGCTCACTTCACTTTAGACCATCCCAGCCAAGGCTACCCGAATCAACCTTGCCTTAGACTGTCCTCATCACCTACTCCTCTGCCTGCTTACTCACCTTAGAGCTCAGATGGCTGCTCATTCTCCCACCTTAGAGCTCAGATGGCTGCTCATTCTCCCACCTTAGAGCTCAGATGGCTGCTCATTCTCCCACCTTAGAGCTCAGATGGCTGCTCATTCTCCCACCTTAGAGCTCAGATGGCTGCTCATTCTCCCACCTTAGAGCTCAGATGGCTGCTCATTCTCTCACCCTAGAGCTCAGATGGCTGCTCATTCTCCCACCCTAGAGCTCAGATGGCTGCTCATTCTCTCACCTTAGAGTTCAGATGGCTGCTCATTCTCTCACCTTAGAGTTCAGATGGCTGCTCATTCTCTCACCCTAGAGCTCAGATGGCTGCTCATTCTCTCACCCTAGAGCTCAGATGGCTGCTCATTCTCCCATCTTAGAGCTCAGATGGCTGCTCATTCTCTCACCTTAGAATTCAGATGGCTGCTCATTCTCTCACCTTAGAGCTCAGATGGCTGCTCATTCTCTCACCCTAGAGCTCAGATGGCTGCTCATTCTCTCACCCTAGAGCTCAGATGGCTGCTCATTCTCCCACCTTAGAGCTCAGATGGCTGCTCATTCTCTCACCTTAGAGCTCAGATGGCTGCTCATTCTCTCACCTTAGAGCTCAGATGGCTGCTCATTCTCCCACCTTAGAGCTCAGATGGCTGCTCATTCTCTCACCCTAGAGCTCAGATGGCTGCTCATTCTCTCACCCTAGAGCTCAGATGGCTGCTCATTCTCTCACCTTAGAGCTCAGATGGCTGCTCATTCTCCCACCTTAGAGCTCAGATGGCTGCTCATTCTCTCACCTTAGAGCTCAGATGGCTGCTCATTCTCCCACCTTAGAGCTCAGATGGCTGCTCATTCTCTCACCTTAGAGCTCAGATGGCTGCTCATTCTCTCTGGGAGAGACAGGAAGTGTTATTAAAGGAGGGGTATGATGTATTAATCTCGTGTGGTGATACAGGTGTCACAGTGACAAATATCTGTCTTGCACCCGAGGACAGCAAGTAATTAAGTACAAGTGAATCTGTCAGCCTGCACTCTAAGGGGAAGATTCACAAAGAATAAATGCCAGCGGCTGATTACCTATCGTTCTGCAAGTAGTCAAGTGGGGCCACTGTTAACTGAAAATATATGACCAGTTCGCTAAATGTTATGAAAGCCAGGTAATCATAGAGTCAACCCAAAGGACTGGATGACAAGTCATAAATATGGCTCAGAGTATAAAACAAAGACTGCACTTTTGCAGTCCAAAAATACATTTAAAAATGAAAATATGACATTATGACACATTTTGAGTTTTTTTTTTTTTGCTTTGCTTTAAAATGTCGAAATAAAAGTACTGTCTCTGAGGCCTGTGATGGTTTTTATTTTTCAGCATTCAACTATTTTAAAATTCATACATTCCGCAAAAGTGCTGTTATGAACCCTCAACAATTTTAAGTTTACAATGATCATTTTTACTTTTTCAGATAATGGTTTAGTTTTACTACCCAACCTCCACAAAGGGGGAATTACAAACCCTGACTCAATTCCTATAGCAATTCCCTTGTCAAGAAAAAATTAAATGTAAAGGAAAAAATAACACAGCTGCACAATGTAGGCTAAACAAAATTGTATGTCATGCTATGTTAACATACAGTACAGACCAAACGTCTTGTCACTTGATGGTTCAAAAATACTGTAGACGATTTGATCTTTTACTCCACAATTTTAGATTTGTGATAAAACGATTCTCATGTGATTAAAGTGCAGAGTAAATTCCCAGCTTTTATGAATTTTTTGTATTATTATTTATTTTCAAAATAAATTTTGCTTTCACCATGTTGAAATTACAGGACGTTTTACACATGACCTCTCATTCAGGGAACCATAATGTTTGGGGCGGTTTCACAGGTGTTTCTGATTAGTCAGATGTGTTAAATCACTTCCTTGGTAAGAGAGATTTCAGTATAGCCTTGATACTTGTCTTCTAGGTCATTTATATTTGACAAAACAATGACATTAAACAGTCTATGAGATCCAAAATAATCCATGTTTTGACTCATCTGTAAATAGTACATTATTCTTGAACTCTTGAGGATTATCCAGGTGCTTCTTGTTCAACTTGAGATGAGCACTCATATTCTTCTTGGTGAGCAGTATATTCTTGTTTTTGCCCAATGTCTTACAAGAGTTGAGTCATGAACACTGACCTAAGCAGAGAGAAGAGAGGTCTGCAGATCCCTTGATGTTGTTCTGGGTTTCTTCCAACAGCCAGGCTGATTTTACACCTTGATCTTACAGCAAATATAGGCAGGATAGCTTTTCCTTGGTAGATTCCTCCTGTCCCATACAATAAAGTGCAGTAAAGCTGTAAGTAGTATAGTCCAGAGTATGGGCAAGTATGCAGAGTATACTCACCTGGACTTCTACAATGTACAGTACATCTACCTCATCTCCCTATTACCATTAATATATATGGGATTTTGCAATAAACCAAATAAGTTAGTCACACCTGAAGATTGCATATTTGATTACTTTCAAACTTTATTTTACCATGGTAACTCACAAGAAGATCAGATAAAATTCAATGTGACAGATGTACAAACATGCTGGAAATCAGACAGGGTAAAATAGTTTTTCATGGCAATGTACAACACATTGTAGCATGAAGAACATACCCAGTATGCTTTATGTCTTACCATAAACTGTGAAAAAACAAAATGCTACTAAATGAATGAAATTGCACTGAATTAACTGTATTTTTGCAAAGCTTGTTCTCTATTGATAATTTTCACAATCACTTTTATGACAGTGTATCATCCTTTTTAGACTTTGAACTGATACAACTGTTTCACCATATAATCTATATGTTCCTTATATTACAAAGTGATTGGTGTCTGTATTAAAATGTACTGAACATAATTAAGACATTAAAATCTTCTTGTGTGGTCAAATGACAAATAATGTAACTGAATAAAATATTGTGATAAAGATGATATGCATTTTAAAAAAGAGAAATAAGTATTCTGGTCAGGGGTTTTGAGGCCATGGGTAGGCTATGAGTATGTGTCATTTGTATTTAAAATGGATTAAATAAAATTAACAGCGGACCTAAATGTTTTTTCTTTAACAAGTGGAACATAACCTCTGATAAGCTGTTTGGTCTCACATTTTAAAAGATGAAAGGTTGTTTTGAAATATGTCTGAATCTTTAATATGGAACCGTGGATGTAAAGAACACACTGTGAATTCCACACAAGCAGCCACAAGTGTTTACTTAAGATTCACCACAGTCTGTACTGCACATAATCTGGCAGAGCTGCTCAGAAGATACAGCTGTGACAAGCATAAAATTCCTCATTCTCTGTCTCCTACGTACTTGTTGTGATGTCTCCTCTCTGCAATTACAGTGCCAGGAAGAGCACATCTCCATTTTTCAAGTCTTACTGGCCAATTAATGTCTGACTTCCAGAGTTTTAAAAAACATGTATGTGTCTTGTAATTAGCTTGGGCTTTAGCGAATCAGTTGGAATGTCTAATTAATCTAATTTACAAATGTCCTTCTTGTCATACTGTGTGTATTCCAGATATGCAGATGCAAAAAATGGAAATTAAAACATACACCAAAGGCACACACTGCTGCACATAGAGTAGTTGTTACTGACAACTACACTGACATGCAATCTTTTTAAGGATCTACCTCTTGAGAGGTTTCATCCAAGACTATATCTGCCACACTTCTGTGGACTTATTGACTTCTGCACTGTGGAATTCCTGTTCTACTTCTCTGAGACAATGAAGCTGCTACAATGGTAATACATGGTAATAGATGGTAATTACATGGTAATAAATGATAATGCATGTAAATAAAGCAACAAGATCATATTACTGCCTTCCTGCATCTAAAATTAATGCATTTCATTTGGACAGACTGACACTTGCCACCTTACTTACAAAAGCCCTTATTTGGTAAAATAAATTTAGGGTTATTTATTTATAAAAAATTCATGTAAAGTTGCATAACTTGGTTGTACATGACCTATGCCTTTGATGATTGATATACCGAAGTGAAATGTATTCATTTTCAATCAAAAGGCTGTTATTTTTAAATATTCCCTTATGACGTCAAGTGTAAGTTACTGTTCTTCTGTTTGATAGCCTAGCAGTAGGCTAACAAGCAATGTTAGCTGACCTGCTGGCAGGCTTACCGGCTATGTCAGTTAAAAGTATCCGAAAGCTAACATAAATCTGTTCATATTTATCAGATGGAAATCATGTTTCTGATTGTATCTTATACATTGGATAATATTTTTCTATCTTTCTATGCTGATATGGGATGTATGTGTTGCATGTTAAATGCTTTTGAACCATAAATATTAACCATTACTGTTAAAAAAATGTATATGACATTGGCAAACAGGCCACTGTAGAGGTTTAAAAATGTCATCCTCTCACTGGTTATCCATGTAAGATGATGCTCCAGTTGTAGATTATTTAATGTTAAGAAGAGCACCTTAAATTATGAGCATAATTGTTATGTTTACAGTGCTGTTTCTCGGTTAATTTTTGTTTACCTTTGCTTCCTAATTTTAGTAGGGTATTTTTAGGAAAACTAAAAGAAATTGCTTGTTGGATTGCTTCATTGTTGTTTGGTACTTGAACAATTACACAACTCATTACAATTCAGGCTGGTAAAAGCAAGTTAATTAGCAGTTCATAACAAAGCTGAGAGAAACAGGGATTATCGTTATGTGTGCAAATGTACACCATCAGCAGGACATTTCTTTCCTGGTAGAACTGATGGCCAAGAAATGGTGAATAAATATTACATTTGGGTCACATTTCAAATTGAATTTGTGAATTTATGAAACAAATCAGCATACATGCAGTGCTTCCTTGACCAATTCGTAAAATGTTCTTGTGCATGATTAACGTTTGGGCCTCAGTACATTTATTCTTGTATTTACCTTTTTGATTATTATGTTTGTGCAATGGTGTGGTGCTGTTACAAGGCAACCCTGTACTGGCTTACAGTCGCTTGAGTGCATGACAGTTTTGTGTAAAAGCTAATACTTTAGCAGGACTGCAAACTGTATCTTTGCTTAGACACCGCTCTCATGATATTGTCCAGTGATGCTTAAAGTCAGAAACTGGAACAAGAACAAATGCCATCAGTGTATAATGTGTCGTCTAAAGGTTATACCACTGCTCTCAGGCCAGTGAGGTTCTTCTCACGGGGAATAGTTTTATGACCTTTATCTAAACAGGTTAGGTCAGTTGAGAACTCAACTCAACTGAATTGTCTTTTGCAGTAGCCACCTGGGGAATAAATGTACATAGGGACTGTTTAGTTTGACAAATCTAGATTCCTAGTTTGAATGGGACTTTGATCTGGACACTGGAGTTCGCACCTCTTTTCTTTCAAATGATACCATGGGATCTTAAATGACCACTGCAAGTCAGACACCTTCCTCACAGAGGGCAGCCATAATTGTGCTGAGGAAGTGAAGTTCTCTTTGGTCCAGAGGCAAGAGTACCCCCTGTTGGCTCACCAACACTTTTGGTTCTTCCATCCCAGTGTTAACTAAGCCCACATCTGCTTACCTGCAGCACATTTTCATTACAAGCGTTCAAGGTTGTGTAGCAACAAGAAATGTAAAATGTATGTAACATTTTAAATCGCAACACAACAATGGTATGTTGTAGGCATATGTCATTTAAAATTGTCAGGACATTAGCTAAAGTAAACAGAGGGGGAAAGGAATATGATAGAGTAATGAATTGGTTTCCATTTTTTAGACACATACACAAACACAAACATAGAGACACACATTGAAACATGACCACACACAAACTGGAGAGCTAAGGAAGCTGAAGGGTCATTAAATAATAATAATAAAAAAAAACAACTAAAAAATAAAGGTGATATTAGGGGTCCTCCACTTTAATATGTCAGGATGTTGCTTAGTGCAAGAGACACTGACAAAGCAGCAACAATGGTGAGATGAGTGTGGTGCTTTCTCTCTGGTGGAGTTGTGCCTTTGACCCCTTGTGAATTTGCACTGAGGACAAGAGATGAAAAACTCCTCTATCTCCATCTCTGCCTCTTTCTCCCTTTCAAAATAATATGAGCTATAGTTATACTAGAGGTGCTTTCAGACAAGGCAAATGCTAAATTTAAAGTGCTTGGTATTATCTGACTTTTGGATATGATTTCTTTCATTAAAGGTGTGAACACAGGACTTTGCTAAACACTTCAACCACAGCACATGTTTTCTTTTTTTACTAAATAACATGGTTACAAGATAATTATTTTCATATATATACAGTTGTAACTAATGGTGGCACACCTCTAAGCAGTTTTGAAAGTCATTTTGTCTCAGAATTGTTGGTAACCCTACAAATTCTGGATAACAGCATCTACAGCCACTTCAAATGTAGTAAGTAACTCACACATACACCTAGCTGAAATATACAAATCACTCATGTGTAACTTAATTAACTGACAACATTGACATGAATAATTTGTAGTTATTTGAAGTTAATTTGCTTTTTTGTTGATGCGGTGGTAAAATGAACAGTCTGTTAGTGTGTTATGAGTTAGCACAAAAGTGAGGTTGTAACCAGCAAGCTATAAATCCTGTTTTCTTGCTTACTGGAAAGGTAACTCTGTTTCCACTTTGATAAAAATGAACTCTGGAACTGAGATGGTAGTCATTACTCATGAGCCTGCAAGTGTCTTCTACCTCTCAACCAGTCTGTGACATTAGCCACTTCACATTTTGTTCACATTTTGTTTTTTGAGCAGTGAATGGAAATGAATTTGTGTGTGAATGTAACACCTTCCCAAAAACAAAACAGGTAAGTTACACCAGTAAACATCTACAGTGTTGGGGCAGCAGGTTTTTAGCCAACTCGAAACAAACTATGTTCATTTCAGAATTTTAACTTATGCCCTGTGGTAACTTTCCAATTTTACAAGCAAATATCTGTTTGCTTTATGTTGCCTTATTATTAATGATTTGCCTTAGTGTGTTCCATCTAATTGTTCAGATTTGGTAAAATAAAGCTCAATTGGTATTCATCATTCTTTACTATGTTTTCATTTACCATCTGGATTTGGATCGGTTCAACATTGGCATGATTTGTAGGGATCTGTTTTGTGTGTATGCCCCCCTCAAAAATGGGTGCATGATGCCCCTGACTGTGCTTACTAACGCAATACATTTTCAGTGTCTCCAATTCAGGCTATTTGAACATGGACAATAAATTGCATAGTTCATCCAGGATCCAGGAGAAAAAAACCAAAATAAAACAACTGCAGATGTATGATGTACCTTGCTTTAAGAGAAGCTTGGGCAGGCAGAAACAAGCAAGAGCAGATTTGTCTTTGCTAGCTCACACATGCTTACTCACTCATCATCAAAAAGAGAACTGGTGGGGTTTGAGAAGTCACTGAAATAATGAAAAAATGTCCCACCTTCCGAATAAGCCACAGCTTGTGTCTTCGAATATGCCATGCTGCAGCCTTTCTGCGAACCTCTCCGCTGTCACGTGGTCCTTAAACATGTGCAAAGTTCTGTCCTTGGTAATCCTGAGCTTAGATGGAAACATCAATCTCCCCTGATTTTTCCACTTGACCTTCACAGCTTTGAATAAAAGAATTTTCCTTCTCAGACCCACACTGCGGCTGGGGAGGATGAAAACTCTTGAACCACAGAATGTCATCAGGGGACCTTTCTTTTGGGCCAACTGTTGAATCTTCTTCCTCTTAGTCTGACACAAAAGCAGCCAGGAGATAGGTGAACTTAGGGGATGTCCTTAGACACTGGAAGCTAGAACATCTATCTGGTACACTCTGTCTTTCACGAGGAGCTTCAGTGTAATGTCTTTGTCAAAAATCACTGTCAAAAAAGGAAAAAGAGATTTCTCTCCAAACCCTCTGACACCTTTCTGATACTAGTATTGTTTCCTCTCAAGGAAATCTGCCAAAGAGAATTGTACCTGTCTTCTTTAGGGAGGACAGCCCTTTATCATTGAGGTTAAAGAGACCTCCATGTCATGGATAATTCATTTTGAACAGAGCCGTCTTAGTTGCCATGATTTGAGCGCTGAGCTGTGTAATAATGCATGTTTCCAGTCCCTCAAGCAGGGCTTCTGTGTCTGTAAGTGTGAAGTCCCAGGCTACCATTTCTTTGTGGAAGCCATCTTGGAAGAATTGTGCAGTAGTGCAAGACGTTTGGCTAGCTCAGGTGCAGAGCTGGTTGATTTGTTTTTGAAATTTCTGAAATAATCCAACTTTAATGCTTTGATTGTTATTAAACTAGAGCACTAAAATCTCTTGTTCGGATTTACTGCCCTTCAAAATGTCTTTTGGTTTACATTTTTCATCTTATTTTTCCAGGTTCATTGACCTGATTGTAAAGGGAATTTAGGAATAACTTCAATCATGACAAAGTGCAGGAGGTGTTGAAATATTAAACTCTTGGCTTTCAGAGATCTTCTCTTACAGTAGCCTCAGTCTCTTGGGTTATTATGTTGAGAATTATTGATGGGTTGGGGTGTTTACCTGCACTATGAGAATAGAGTGGACATCAATGATGATCAGGGAGACTACCATCCTCCACAGACTGAAACAAAAGCCAGCGCACAACCCTCTCTGATTCAGTGCTCACATTATATCTCTGAAGATGAAATTGGCAGCAGACGTTTACTCAAGGTTCTGTTTTCGGATTCCTGTAAAAATGTATGTTTATTTGCTCTTGTTCCTTTTTACTAGATTTTATGATGTACTCTGAATCCATAGTATTGAGTGAATACATAGAACCCACACAAAAAGAAAATGTTTCGGAACACCCCATCTGTGCCTATACATCACAGTATATTTTAGGTAATTATAGTTGCAACTCTTAATTAACCTTGTTTTGTCATATAACTTTACAAATAATGCTATTCTCTCCTCCATCCTCAGTGTCCTACAACATTACAATCATTTAGCTGGTGGTTTTATCCAAAGCAACTTACAATTGATTAGGCTAACCAAGGGCCAGTCCCCCTTGGGAGCAATGTGGAGTTAAGGGCCTTGCTCAAGAGCCCAACAGCAATTCAAGCCCCAGTCTTGCTGTGGCTAGACTGGGACTTGAACCCAGAACCTCAGGGGTCCTGGTCATGCAGCTTAGCCACTAGACTGCCATTAGGAAATATGATAAAAACCCATATTATAAAACAAGCCCAACAGAAAATCACATTAGCATATTGTTGTTTGTTGGGGACTATGTTAATTCAAAGTGTCCAATGAAGCCCTTGACAAAAACAGCCATTATTCATGATTATGCACATGAAGTGTTTTACCATATATCTTCTCTCTGACAAAATTCAATTTTGCACCACTTTAAATTTTATGGTTTACAGCCCCTGAATTGGGGCTTCAAAACACTGTATTTTATAAAAACACACAGAGAAGAAAAGGTTTTGCAGACCGTTATCTATTCTAAATTTTAAATTGTATCTATTCTGCATAACTGAGCATGGAAAAGAAATGGCAGATGAATAACACAGATTCAGTGTAGTTTCAGTCTGCTGCAAACCACTGGCCTGCACTTCACTGCCAATGAAAACGCAGGACAATCCCCACTGAGAAATTCATACTGTCCACCAGCTCACAGAGGGATGCTTATTATTGGCTGCCTTAAGCAATGACCATGAATGTATTCAGTTCAGTTCATTTATTAGTTCTAATGGACTGGCTCCCTGGAAAGAATGAAGGTCAAAGGGACATGGCTGTACACAACCTGTATGTAAAAGGCTAATGAAAATGTTTTCATTTTTCTTCGGTGTCCTGTTAGTACAATTTCCAGAGAGGGTATCCCAATTTAACCCCAAACCCGAGTTCTTAATTGGTTTAAGCGAGAGGTGGGCAGAATTTTCAAGTCACTCCAGGGAGCTTAAACATAAAAGGTACTTCTCATACAAACTCTGAACGTGCTTCCTCTCACAAACCTTGGTCTGAAAGCAGCTCTCTCTACTCAGTGAGTAGCGTTCTGCACAAAGTAGTATTTGTGGGCTTGATTGGATCTCAGCAAATTCTATGGGTTTGGAATTGCAAAGGGATTGAGTTACTGCTCTTTTTCTGCTCAACTCAATGCCTGTGCTGTTATTTTTGCTGTAGTGTGATATCAGGTTTGCAGTCAGCTGAGGTCTGTACTTCATTCCCATGTACCTTGAATGTAAAATGTATGGCTTTTTGTACACAGTAAATATATTAACCAGTTTATAGTCTGATTGAACATTGTGCATATGGAGAACTAAAAGGGCTTATTTTCAAAATATTTTTGTAGGACATGGAGCACATCTTAAAAATCAGCCTCTACTGGGTGGCTGTACACACACACACACACACACACACAAACACAAACATGGGCACACAAACAATTTAGAAACCGCCACCGATTTAAAAAAACACCCCTTCTGAGTATCAAACACAAGGGAGCTTTTTATACTTATTTACTCAAAATATTTCACCGCAAAGCAAATAAATAATGTACAACCCACTCTTGTCAAGTATAATTTAAAATGCTTGCAATGTATTTAGCAATTCTGTGACCCATTAATGCAGTTAGATAATTATGGCTACCAAACAGCCAGACTACTTTCCTCAAGTATAAAAAAAGAGGTACCCCATAGTGGTATGGACCCCATCTCCTTCAGAGTCCACAGATTTAAAGATTACTTTAATTTGTGTACGGATAGGTTGCGAAAGTGGGTCCAAATACAAAGGCTTGTATATCCATTACCTCAACCACAAAGAATAATACATTCAGTTGGATTCAATTACTCAATGCCACTGTTGATATTAAAATACTGTGCTCGGGGAAGATTGCACATTGTATGGGGCTGAACGTTCTCTTATCCAGCTTCCACTGGTTCTCAGGGAAACGAAATTGGTTCCAGGTATGAAATTTAACTTATGAGGGAAGATCGTCTCTTCAGACTCAGCAAAAAGACGAAATTGGAATTTGATTTAGTCATTTTGATAAGATTTGATGAGTTTTCATTTATTAGACTGCAATGTATATTTAAATTAAAATTTCATCAGCTGAATAAGGGACATGGGTAGAAATGAGTTCCAGCATGCATTGCCTCGTGACATGTGGTTTGCCTGTGACAGCTACACAAACAATGCTGTTCCCCATGCTGGCAAAATAAAGTGTTCTGAAACTGCAGAACTGGTGACTGGAACTAAGCTGCCACCAACTCTAGGGACTTGAAACAACAAGTTCAAAGTGTTTTTTTCTAGAATTTTGTCAGAGGGCAGATAGATAGACATGGAAAAGATACATGGAAAAATGTTCAGTATTTGCATATTCATGAGTAATTAATATATTTTTCGGTTCTTTATCGGACACTTAAAATTAACATATTACCCAGGGAGCATTTTTAAACTTAAAATACAAATGAGGTTTTCTGTACTTTTGAGATTGTTAATCTGAATACTTATCGCCTAATTTTCTTGAAACATGTCTGCCCTAACATTATAGGCCTCTATGGTTTAATCAGAGAACAGAAATTTGAAAAAAAATTCTGGAACTTACATTGAAAATGAGGGTTTGTTGAACAATTTAATTGAATAAAAACTTCATTTTGGAGTTTCATGTAAACTCATATAAGTGAATAGATTTATACATTTACCACAAGCTGGAAACAGGAGGAATAAACCTTAACTTTAAACCTACCATTACTTTCAACCTATTCACCATCATTACAGATATATTGTTAGTACACTTATCCACAAATCACAATAATGTGTTGATATAACAAATGCTACACAGGTCAGTCAAGATAAATAATAATATTACACAATTATGTATGCGATAATGTTTGCTGTTTGCAATGATTATTCTGTGAATTGTTTTTTATTACTGTTTGAGGAGGACAAATGGGAACACATAGACAGTAATGCCAGGATTAAAGGTAAAGTTTGTTCCTAACCTGTTTTCAGGTCACCAGCTGTCACTGCTATAGCATTTGAATATGTGGTGAGATACGTACAATAGTATTCATGTTGACAGATGTCATACATCAGAACTGTATGTTATACCTCAGAAGTATGTTTAAATGAATGTTTAAATCCTTGGCAATCCATGTTTTGGAGAAATGCATATTGTATAATCACTTTAACCTTTATTGAGAGCCACAGCTTTCACTGCCATTTGACAAAGTTGGTGTTCCTAAACACCAGTAAGCATTTGGCTTGTGTTTTAAAGCTGGTTAAAGTGCATTCAACCAACAACTTCATCTTTCAGCACAAACACTCTACTAACACTGTTCCTCAGTTGCCAGCCTCCAAATCTGGTGTTTTAAGAGGCAGAAGTGATGCATGATGTATTGGAACAGAAACGGCAGCTGTTTGCACATACTAATGGAGGGTGCAGATGCTTGTCCACCATCTCCCACACTGACTGGGGATGTTGCATGCTATCAGAGGGCTTTACAGTTAGGACTGGATATTCTAGTCTGGGGGATAATGGCACATTTATTGATTTTATCAACTGCATCAATGCATTATTCCTTGAAATAATGTAGCAAAGGTAGACTTTTACTGTACTACTGTAGAGACCTCTTCAACAGCACACAACCCACTAATGTCCTTTGTTTTTTCTCCCTTTCTACCTTTCTCAGCATACACTTCTGGCCAATCCAGTCAAGCGATAGCTCAGTTACCATGACAATTCTGAGTCAAATATACACTCATGGTTTTACATCCAATGGTAAAAGAAAATCATATTTCATAACTGTGTCTCACTTGTTCTGTGGCAAAGACATACATTTAACAAGACTTTTATTCCAAAATCTACTGTACACCTCTGTCAAAGTCCATATAGGCTACAGTAAAGTTTCTTTGAATTTCTGAAGGAATTAAATCAGACAAAAAATATCGCCTTATGGATTAACACATTATTGGCACTTGTGGTGACTTGGTATTTGAATTGAATTAAGAGCTGCAATGTGATTCATTGGTTACAGTCATGAAAACCATGATTGCTTGCTGTTTTTGGAAAGTGCTTTTCTCAAATAAAGTTATTATCTTACTGTTTTCTTTTTGATGACAAGAGTTAGTCTCTGTGATGCTTAAAAAATAACACAAATCAATCAGTCATAAATGCATAATTTTCAGTGCCCATTTATAGTCTTTTCCTCCCTGCACACAGGAGAGTCTGTACAATGCTTGAAGCAGCAGTTTGTGCTTGTCTGCACATAACTTGACTTGTCAGGTTCACATGGTGCTTTCTTACTAACAAGCTAGCTGTCCAAGACATATCATTTTATAAAATAATTGCTATATTTTCTAATTCATAAAACCTGAAGATAACCACCTTACTTACCTTTTACTGATTTGTGTGTCGTACTGAATAAACCTGGTCGGAGGTCTTGGTAAGTAGCTGTTGTAAATTGTCCACTGCTGGCTGTGGGGTCACTAAAGCAGTCAGATTAATTTGCTGTTCATACATGCACATCCATGCTCATTTGCACAATTGCTGGATTAAATAATAGGTTTTGCTTCATGTTTCTGACAGGACTGACTAGTGGGGCTGTTTTTTTCCTTTCAGAGCCATACTGCCTGGGAAGTGTGGCCTTATAAAAGCACTAGCAAGAGAACAAGCTGTATTTAGTGCTTGTGTAAACTAATGAAACTTGACCCTTTAGACTGATGGCAATTAAGTAGCTATGCACCATGATAACAGAAGATTTTTGCTAAGACACTGAGGTTTATTTTGGTCACTCCAGGTCCTGGAGAGTCACGATATATGTTGGTTTTTGTTTTGACAAGTTTGGAAAAAGAATTCAGGTGAGGTGGGTTGGTTGTGTAAATTGGTAACAACAGAAACCAGTGTACCCTGCAGCTCTCCTAGAACAGGAGTGAAGACCACTAACATTAACTATTACATAAAATATTTTTAAAAAGCTCATCCCTACTTTTGTCTGAAGTAAACGAGAAGCACTAAATATCTGATGTTCATGTTATTCAACTTAATGGCAACACAAAACAAGTGATGTAACAGACATTATTCATTATAACTAAGCAAAAATGTTTAGCACTAAAATTCATAGTTCACCACCATATTTCACATGTGACTGCACTGCTTACATTCATCCCTTGTTTTGACTATCCGCAGTAATGAATATTTCTGATGCCACAAGATTATTACTGCATGGCATACAGACCAGATTTTATCCTTTTATTTGTCCACAGTGAGACAAATTATCATTGGTGTCAAAGCCCTTCACAGGGTGAGGGGTTTTCATCAGTTGGTAGATGATAAATGAGTCTGTAGCAGTCATCTGTAGCAGTCGTTTTTGCTGGTTTTGGTTTTTCCCCCGATTTCATTGTGTAGCAAATTCCTTTCCCTCAGTTGATTGGAGGACCTGTTGCTCAGGGTGTGGAGACGAGCTCCTAATTGATAATTGGGACCAGTTTAGTGCACTCCCCCTCTTGGCCAATCAGGGTGCAACGACGCCCTTTCTTTTGGGTTTAAAAGAGGTATGAAAATTGCACACCCAGTTTGTTCTGATCTTGCTTCTACTCACAGTAGTCTGCCTCATTGCAAATCTCTTCAGCTTGAAACATTAGCCTCAGGGCTCATACTATTCTTTGCTATCATTTGTTTGGCTGATTTAAGCTTATTTCTGAAGAATCCCTGGCCTTGTTTTGTGAGGGAGTTTCATTTTGGCTGGCTCACCTGCATTAGGGCAGTTTGAGCCACTTGTGCAAGATCTCTCGATTTGCTTTACATTGGCCATATGCCTGCAGGCTTTATTTGTTGCTTTGTTTATTTGTTTTATTTTCACATTCCTAAAATTTAGACATTTATTATTAAAGAGGCATGTTGTATATTGAAATGACATTTGTTAGTCATTGTAGAAGAGGCTTATTTTTCATTATTACTTATTGGGAAGGTATCTGACAAAGTCAATTTATTCTCCCTTATGTTTTATTTTTGTGGTTGAACTGGTTCTCAGACTTCTTTCCTGATCAGTTGAAGCTTGAGGGATCAGTATTGCCACATGCCAATGCTTTCACTATGGTAAATGTGAGATGTCACTCTTTGGATATTTTTGTATATAATATTAACTACAGTTTCCTGTTAGTGCAGTATTCCCTATCCGTTCCAGAAAGAATGTAGTAATGGGTGAAGTAAGCATAATGGCACCAAAAATCCCTCCGTGTAGCCTGTGATTGCTACAAAATTATAAGCTGCTACTAATTTCAGTTTCCTTTAGGCTGACAGTATTTGTGTGATCAGTGAGGAGAGACAATTGATTCATTTACTGATTAACAAAATATTCCAACAGCTGACCCTAATTATTCCTTTAATTGGGTTTCATTAACTAGGGGGGGATAATAACTACTTCCTTACCTGGAGATGACATGTTTGATTACGCTACACACCAAAATGGAAATAGATATGATCAAATTCACTGTGGAAAAACATGCAAAAATTGCTGCAATTCAGATGGGGAACAAATTCTGGGTGCTCTTCTCCAGTTTTTTTTTTTTTTTAACATTGCCTGAATAATGAGTTCCACCAGCCTCCATAATATGCTGTTCAAGCAGCACCCAGACACTTTTCACATGGTAACTGTTCTTGTTACATGCACTACTGCATATGTACAGTATCCTGCCATGACACTTTGTTTCTTTGGATAAGAGCTCCACAAATAGACAAGAAAATAAAAGATGAGAAAATGTGGACAGTAAGTTTATTTTCACAGAGCTTCCTTAACCATTCCCTTCATTTCATATTTTTTCCATACTTGTACCGTGGATATTTTGCCTTTTACATCTTGTTTTTATTTTATGTAGTTTAATGTCAATTTTTCTTGGCAACCCTTATGTAAAGTGAACATTTCAACAGGCATTTCTTTCTTAAGCTATTGAAAACATTAAGCTTTTAAATTTCCAAGGTGAATGTCCAATTTCAATTTTCTTCCACAAAAATTATATTGCTGTCCTTCACACTGCCCCTCAAAATGGCCAAATTCTCATATTTGACAAGTGTATGATTCCATCTAAGCAAAATCTCAACATTTCTCATGTTGGCCATGAAAATTTTGAAGGGCAGAAAAACACTTTAGTGCCTGTGTGCCAAAAGCCATTTATTCATCATTAGAAAAAAACTACAAGTTATTGTAGTGTTTCATTTAAAAATGCTAAACAAATTCAAGTATTCCTATAACGGGCCATATGGACTATACTACACGCCCTAAGTCAGCAGGAGAGGGCTGCTGTGTGAGGTTACACCAACATTCTTCTCTCCTGGTGTTGTTCTTACTCAACACCTGATGACCAATGACCAATTGAAACAGCTGATGTCATAGGTAACCCACCTTTTCCAACTCCTTTAAATTTAATGGTCTTGGAGAGCTACAGTGTATGCTACTTTTTGTTAAAACTATCTGCACATATGTGCTCACTTTTGAGGCCACAGAGCCGGCAATCCGCTAGCTTATCATTACAGTAATTACCCAATAAATTTGTCCATTCTCACTCTTTTTAACTGTGAAGCTAAGAATAGTTTTTGAAGAGGAGGGCTAAATGTTGAAGATGCACAACCTCAGATAAGACTGTGATGTTTCAATGGTCCCAAACATTCATTAGCTACTATTTTGCTTGTTCTGGTTCAAGTTTATTCCAAGATGACTCTTAGAAACACACACCAATCTAAATGAGAAGCCAAGTGCATCTCATTATTATTCAGTCTATTTTATCTCTATTCTTTCCCACACCAAACTGAGCTGAACTTGATAGCTTCCTGCAGCAATGTTCTCCTGGACAAGGAGCCCTTGAATTATTTTTAGCTGCGGAATTAATATTTCCCGTTTAGCACGGCATCAGTAACTGGTAATATGTTTACTGTAGCATTGTTCTTTTTAGACTGATGTTTTGTGTTCATTGAATTAAGGTTAATTCCTTCATCTATACTGGTATTCATTAAACCTTATTGTTTCCACTACATTGATAGTTTTCAGGGTAAGAGTAACTGCTAAGTACATAAAATGCACTTCACAGTGTTTTACTGTAATAGACTAGGGCTGTGCTTTCATGAGAACAAATCCAGTTACCTGGAAAACAACTCCTCTTCACAATTGATGGTCTGCCAGCTTCCAAGAATTTAAGTTGTTCATTTGCAATGAAAATGCAGTAATGAAGAAAAACAATTTAACTAGCCTACCATTAGAATCTCAAATTAATTTTATTCCCTACCCAAAATGTTACCACTCCTGCAGCATCACTCTCCCAGAGTGCAAATGAAGTCCCTGAATAAAGTTTAATTATTCGGGGAGTTATTCTGGGATGTGCAAATGACATTTATTGAAGACATAAATTCTGGAAAAAAACACAACTAGGCCTTTGCACATTAAAATACCTGCAAGTGATCTATGTCAAAAATATTATCTTTGGGTCTCTTTCATTTAGGCCCATGATCAGTAAAAGCCCAAATTTGAGAACAGATGGAATTAATCGAATCTGTAAGGGTGCCTCCATTCTATCAAATAGTCTCAAACAAGCAAGGTGACCACAACAGATAACATTAAAATTATAACCTATTGTGTTTAGACCATATCTACACCTTAGGATGCTGATAGAGCATCATAAAGAAATGATCTCATGGTACTTTCACCAAAAAATTGAATTCAAATACAAAATAAAGTAGCAAATCTTTAAGCTTAAAAGATAAAATCCCACATCAGACTTGAGTAACCCTCTGAAAAAAACAAATTTCCAAAACATTATTTGCAGATATTAAAATAGATTACTTTCTTTAAAATAAATACAGCTGAAACCAAATGATTTCTCCTCATATGAACATTGGTGCTTCTTTTCAAGTAAACGGATTTTCAGAGTTTCAGAGCAATGCATCTTGCATTTCATTTTGCCAATAGTACATTAGTAAGCATATAGACAGAGTGCAACAATGTGCTATGATGGTTTGAGATCTGAGCTTGCAACCTTGCTGGATTCCCAGAAGGGGCACAGTTATTTTACCCTTTTGCGAAGTTTGATTCGATCTATCAGAATACATAAAGTCTTACAACAAGCAAAATATTTTCATATATGATTAAATTTTGAGTAATAACACACAGAAAGTCAAATTTTATTTCCATTATGGTCCTCTTCAGGTAAAAGGTACTTACCCTAATTGCTTCAATAACTGAATATTGAAGTCTGCAAATGAAATGTATCTAAAAATACACATGTAATTGTGTAGCTGGCTCTGGATAAGAACATCTGCTTGATTAAATTAAGAATGCTATTTTTAATTGTTGCAGGGTATGCAGGATTCTGTTGTTACTCAACACTTACTGACCAAGTAAAGCAACTGATTACACTAACTCACCTCACCTGATTTCAGGTGAAAACAAAAACCAGCATGCACTGTGACTCTCCTGGACCTCAGCTGAGGGCCACTGCTCTATACTCTTCTGTTATTACAGTGTAGGATCTGATGACTTTTACCTCCTTATTTGAGATTTGTGTTTGGTTGAGGCTTAATTCATGTACTTGAGAGTAAGGGCATTCAAATTCACAATCTTGAATAGCAAATTTTGCATGTCCAACACATTAATAATTTTTGCATTTCCCACTTTTCATCTGCTTCCACATAACCACTTAATTGAGCAAGATCCCAAAGCTGTTATTAACTCCTCAAGTAGAAGAAATTTTCAAAAAACCCTTCAATTACTTCCCCTAAGTAGCAGGCATGGCTCTGATCCATGGAAGCATAAAGTAGCACATCAAACATTATCTTTCATCAAATTTATATTAACATTACAAACAGGTTATGTGTTCACTAATTAATCATTTGGATGACCTGAGAAACTGCTACCTCTTTGCTTTTGTCCTGCTTGGAATGAGATCACAAACTTTATGTTAAATGTTTACAGGTGCTAATCACCCTCACAACGAGAGATTAAAAATTTTTGGAGAGGTGCTAAAAAAATGCCCCCCTTGCACAATTTAAAAACAAAAAACAAAGTTTTTTTCACCTTGGAAACATTGACCAATTAAAATATTCTCTATCTTTCAAAGACAACACAAAATCAAATGCATTATTTTGTTTACTCATGGCTAGAGACCTTACCATCAGGAAGCACAAATTATATGCTGTCCCTATTTCAATTAATTCAGAATACTGCAGCAAGACAAGAAATGGATTTCTCACATAATACCTGTCCTTACCTCTCCTCTGTGGGTGTTCTGACTTATCGAGAATTGAGACTTAGGGCAGTTTTCTGACTGTGACCATCTTATGACTGTTTCTAGAAAAATCCATCATCTCAAAATTTCAATTATGACAGAATGCTTCATCTGATGACTCATTTGTAATTCCATTTTAATTATAAAGTACTACGGCCAATCAATATGTCAACACGGTGAGTGGAGTACATATTGTTGATCCAGTCCTTCTGCTCCAAGAATCACACTTGTGTCTAACAAACTGTGTGTGTCCCGAAGGCTAGAGGTGACAGGTACACCTAAGTTAAATGGCTGCACTGCTGGTCAAACTATATTTGTCAAGTGAATCATTTTAAGGAGTATATCCTCATTGTTTCTGAAATGCTTAATTTAGCATGTATGCCTACACTGTGACAAGTGACAAGGCAAATTAATTTTATTTCTATATCTGGACTGGTTTTATTTTCTGCTTGGTTCATTCAGGGATAGTTAAAATATGTGAAACACATATGCTTCATTTTATAACAAGAAGGGGAAATTTCTCTGTTTCTTCATGGGAATACAATTAATTATTTTCCAAAACTGTGTTGACACAAAGAACAAAGCACATACCACCTAACTGACCTCTTACTTTGAGGGAAAATGTGGTAGCACCACCGCTCCTGTACCCAAAGAGTCTCCGTATCAGCCACTATGACCAGAACGGTTCCCTGACCAGTTCACATTATAAACAGCTCAATGCATTGTAATAATTGTAGCTGAAAATAAGTATGTATTGTCAATATTCGCCATGGTAGCACCACAGGGGTATGTCAACTGTATCCCTCAGTTTTAATAGTGAATTGTTGCTAAGTTTAACCCATACTATTATGGTAATCATATGTGTCTGTAATATTTCAGTTTAAATTACACCCCTGTCTAGGACAGGTGCTGTGCTATCTGATGACTGTGATTTTAAATTTGAATTTAAGACCATATTTTAGCCATTTTTAACCCAATCTCTTAAACCCTAAACATGCATCTAAACCAGAGAGCTGTGGTAGTCAACAAGCGTTCTGTATGAGCCGTAAACTGATCAAAATGCTATGGAAGGCATCTACATCTTTTTTTGCAATTTGAACAACCTATCATTACCTTTTACATAAGTGTACCTAACTGTAGTGTACCAGTAACCCACCAGTAGATTACATTATTACAAACCTATGGAGGTTGAGAGAGAGAGTGAATAAGAATGAAATAGTGATGGAATATATGTGTGTTTTTTCTATAATAATTAGGACTTAAATAGTTGTAAATACCATAGCTTGGAAGTATGACTACTAGTACAAATAAAAGCAGTGCTATACGACTACTACTACTACTACTACTACTACTACTACTAATAATAATAATAAGTAATAACACTGCTGTACTTACCAATGAACTGTTTCAAATATACCATTCATACTGTTTACAGGCAAAAAGACACACTGAAAGTAGAACAAAAATAAATAATACAATACTTCAAAGAATGTAAATGTTAAATTATTTATTTGCTTGACATCCATATTCGGGGCAGCTTCCACAGCTTACAAATGATCTATTATTTATACCTGTATATTTACTGAAGCGGATCAGGTTAAGTGTTTTGCTCAAGGGAACAACACAAGTGCCCTGCGTGGAAATCAAAAAGGCTAACATTTACCTATAAATCTAGTTCTTTACACACAATACCATTTAACAGTATGCATTTAAATTAGGAAATTGTGTTGTTTGCCTTATTGATTGCTTAATAATTTAGCCCATTAATTACTGTATGAGTGTAGTAGATCTTTTTATGTGCCTGTTCTGAAGAAATGCCCTGCTATGTCTTTTTGGAAAGCTATTGAAGAAATTGCTATATTTAATTGGTTATGTCGATATCCTCTGAGAAATCAATTCTGAAGGGCTCAATGGAACCCACAGTCAGTTTAACATCAGTTTTATTATCTTGTATCCTTG
The DNA here is from genome assembly GCA_022829145.1 of Albula goreensis. Lineage (NCBI taxonomy): Eukaryota > Metazoa > Chordata > Actinopteri > Albuliformes > Albulidae > Albula > Albula goreensis. The sequence goes on along the minus strand of CM040743.1, from coordinate 17,623,656 downwards.
ATGTTTTAGCTGTAGAGATGTGGGGATGTAAAGTGCATCCCTACTTTAAATAGTCTTTTTAAAGATTTGAATCAATCAAGATTAACTAACAATGATTAACTCCTAATTTAACTAATAATGATTTGATTATTTTACTTGCATGACAATATTCCCAAGGCTTGTACAGCAAGACAGTTAAAATGTGGAAAGATGCACTCCACAACAGCATAGCATTAGCATTATAAGCCAACATTAGCATAAAATCATTCTCATGTGCACAAATAAAGCTGGTTCCTTATTCATTCATAATGCTTATACCAGCTGGGATATAGTTATTGAAGTGTGGTTTCTTGTAGTACAAGCAGTTATATTTATGATCCGAAGTAAATAAACAGAATGAAATAGATAGAAAATCTGATTTTGAATCAGAGTTGATAATTCTGGCTTTATTCTGGATAGCCTGGATGATAAGTGCCATGCTTTTCACTGTTGGGCACCTTATCATTTTCTGTCTATCTCAATGCTTCACGATCTCACTACAAAAGTCACAGAGATAATATTCAAGGACTTTACAAAATACTTTGGCCTCAGGCCTTGTTTGTAAAATATTTACCCAGTCTAGTCTGTCTAATCTAATATTTTCTAATCAAAACCATAAACAGAGTCCCATCAATCTTTTTGTAAGCCGACAGCCCTTACAGTCCCCGTAGGCAGGTCTTTAAGCATTCCTCTTTGGTTTTACTATATTCTGTTTGCTCATCTTTTTTAAAGAGTGCAGTTGGCTTGGCAAAGCAAAAATAACTCATGAATATCAAATATTCCACAGCAACATTGCTTTGAAGTAACCCTGGAACACACGATATTTGCAGAAATGTTGCTCAGTGAAATAATATTAATTGCAATAAATTAAAAGATGAGTGAATAATTAATAACAATTATTCTTGTAGTAAGTAGGAGGATAGACTACACAGATGCTTTCTTGTGGAAATGTATGGAGAAAACTGGCGGAAGACAGAATTGTCCCTTGTGCGTGTAGACTGCAGTAGACCTCTCTGACTTGAGTCAAGAAGAGTGAAGAGGTAGGGTATTATAAGTGCAGTGAACCCCAGTTACTCTTTATTATATCATGACTCGGTGGAATGTTTTTGCAGTCATGCAACCTACAACTATTGCCTTTTAAGTGTAGGCTAAACATTCTGTATCAGTGTTGTATAGAAAACTAGGTCAGGTAACAGTATCAAGTGGGCTATGTGAGCTAGGGCTTATACATATCATAATGTCCAAGCAAGCTTAACTAATGCCTAAACATGCTAAACATTCTAATCTATTTTCTAGCTTAGTGTTCAAGTTGCTAATGCTGTTATGGGATACACAACATGATGCTTACATGCTAGCTGCTCACCATAAAGTTCCTGATGCTAATTTAGTAGCAAAATTCAATAGCACAACTTTAAAAACTGGTAGACAAAAATAAACAAAAATCACTAGTTGGCTAACATGATAAGTAATGCAAAATTTGCAAGAGGTAAATCCAAATGCCAGGAAAAATGGGAAGCTTAATATTGCTTGATAATTCACTACAGGCATGTGTTCAGTGTTATCTAGTCTCCTGTCAGTAGAGAAAACATTCAATACTTGTCTGCAGTTCTTTCAGGTCACTCAGTTGTCTCTACTGAGCAATGGCACTTCTAAGCAAACATCATATTTTCCCCTGAGGCTAATCCGACTCCCATTACGCACCTACACCTGACCCATTACATTGGAAAGAAACTTAACCAGAACAACCAAAAAAGGCCTCTTAATTTTGGGTAAACTTTCAGAAATCTCAGGCTGAATGCCTAAGCATTAATAGCCTTGCTTACAAGCACACAAATTGTATCACGGCCAAATAAATGAGAGTGAAAACTTTTAAAAGCTTATCTACAAATGTGGGCTATTGGCAGCTTGTGGAGCAGCCCTCCAGAATTATTGAAAGGATTGCATGAGTGATGTCAGATATTGAGCAGCTAATGGATGGCAGATGGTAACCTAATAATTCCAGGATTGGCTCAAACAGCAAATGTTTTTTTATCTGATTTGCTGTCATGTTTGACTGAACTAGAGCTGGAAGGCCACGATTCTGGCAGCCGAATGCCACCTCACATTTAATTTACACGCCGCTGTCGTGGCCTATCTATCCCTGTGATGCAACTCAACACAGGAACTCTGTCCTGCACAATGATTGCACTTTATTGATTAAATCTACAACATAAAAACACAGATCCGTTATATGTTGTATGTAGTATACAGTTTCAATATTCTTGTTTATTATGGAGACTTTGCGGTGGAATATCTTGAGAGAATAAGGTTAAAGACAAGGTAATCAGGAACAATGTTGTTTTTAAATAAAGGTTAATTTCCATAATTTCAATGGTCACTGATTTCCAAGGACAACCACAAAGATGGATTAATGCTGGAGCAGCTATTTTCTGTTATATACCCTCATTTATCTTTAGTGGACACCACTAATTGGATGCTTGCAGTACGGAGAACAAAATGTATTGAAAATATTTTAAACTCTGGTATTGATAAAATTCAGTGACAAGTTAGCTGAACAGGACTTTGACTGGATCTTTTATTTATACATGCCATCAATCTCCGAATTACTATGTCTCCAGCAAAACACAAAGGATATCATTGGTTTGGAGCAGGGATCAAAGGACCTGTCAGTCTAGTCAAAATGATTGACATTCATTGGACTGTTGGCCCCATCCCAATGTGGCTTTAGGGTGACTACAAAACCATTTCAGTCCACTTATTTTGTGGTAAACCTGTAACTATGTGTTGTTTTCTTAACTGTTCACTAAAACAAATTTAATTAAAACAAAAAATGTTTTGAAAATAATAATTAATTTGATGTTGGTTTAATTACATTTTTATCAAAGGTTGGGTTAAATGAATGTCATATGAAAGAATTCCGCACTAAATTAATTGCAAGCACATGCTTAAAAAAACGTTATCTCTGAGAATGAAGGTTCAAGACTGCTAAGTCAAGTGGAAGCTTTTGAGTTTGAAAAAAGGGAAGAAATGTAAAAATGGATAATTAAAATGAAGTCCATCCATTCACTCCCAATTTCACTTTCTTTAGATGAATCTCATCTGATGCCATTACCTTTGTGAAAGACAGAAATAGTTTAAAAGAAAAAATAAAGTTATCTTCTGTCTCTTTCTTGTTACATTTAATCAAAGCGATTCAAAGTCCTCTCCATCTTCCAATAATAAAAATGATTGTAATGTACAGTGCACAGAGACAATGCACCCACATTAGATGGGTTAAATAGAAAATTACAGATGGAGAATGCCAATTTACAATGGTATGCTTGTTAATCATACAAAATAATCAGCGGACAATAAGTGGTTTAAAGGTGAATATTAGCAAGTCATTTTTCTTCGCTATTCATATTTCACTAGAGCACAATCGTATTCAGTGTATTCCCTTAGCCATCATGTTTACTGTATTTTTCTGTTGTTACTGCTCTGAGCTCTGTGTGCCAGTGGGCTGTGATTACAAGGTTGTAAGAAGATTTCTGAGTGAGGTTTGGAGCGACTCTCCTCGCCGAATGTTTTATTGGTTGGCATTTTTGATCTTTCATTGATATTCTGCAGTGTCTTAGAGGTGGATCAAAGGCTCCCAAGCTTTCAGCACAGGGCATGATTCATTGTGTCTTGAAGTCATGATGTTTTCAGCTAGTTTATTGTAGAGTGGTGATCTCATTATGAGAATTTCTGAGGGATATTGGCAGCTGTTTCTCCACAGTGATGAAATGTATCCATACCCTTTTCAGTCACCCCTCCCAAATTACAAGAAGATTAAATTCAAAAGAAAAGGAAATGGAACAAAGAGTGCAGATTATTAATTGTAATTGAGAGATCAGTTTCAAAGGATTCATTCCAAAAGAGTTTTCTCTCAGTAGCTCAAATAGGATCACAGTAAAGCATGGTGTGATTTCATACTTCTGATCTCTTCTGTACCAAGGAAATATTATTTATGAAATAACATTCAAGATTTATACATGCTCTGATACCGAAAATCTCTTCTTTGTTCTTGTGAACGACTAAAATGGGAACAGAGGCTTGATTTTAACCTTGTCAAAGCTCTAAATATCACATACTTCCCTCCATGTTCGATATTGACAATCTTTTTTAAAAAAAAAAAAGGTTTTTGTTAGGGTCGTGACATGCTCAAGGTGCAGCTCAAATCCCATCCGCGCCATTACCAACCATGGCTAGAGGCTCACATTGATGATGCAAAAGTTGGCTCAGCCAGCTGAGGAAGAATAGAGGTTATGCCATTAAAATGCTTTGTCTCATCGCTCGCTAGCAGCCTTTTGGCCTTTTGGGCACCTGTCTTTCCCTGTGGGATAAGGTCGATTGGTGGGGCTAGAGGAGAACTGCGGCTTGGTTCATGTGGGAAAAAGGGGTAGAATAAAAATGTATGCCTTTTGGGTTGCTTTGATGCGGGACTTTCATGTGTGGATATGAAATGTATTGAATTCTTATTCATTCAGAGTAGGAAGACGATTCAAGTGGTGCTGTTTTGCCAGCTGAGGACAGTCTTCCGTTTAGATCAAGTCAGTACAGTGATGCGGACAGAATGTGCAGCACTTCAGACTGGAGCCTTGATTCCCTGCCGGGGAAGAGCGAGGATATTACCCCAGTGGCTTCACCAAATTCCCAAACTGACTCTTTCAATTTTGGCCACTCAGTAAACCCCCTGCTGCTAAACTCCAGTCCCTTGGTTTCACTACCCACAAGGATCTGGCATCTCTGAAAAGCACTCTGGAGAAGGCAAAGCAACAAGGACTCCAGTGGGCCCAGTGCTCAGCAAGACACCTGATCATGATTAATGGTGCCGCCTCTGACCAAAGGATATCTCTGATTGGAAAAGTGATTCTCTCAGTGCCTTATTTCAAGTCCCATGAGCAGAAATTGAAAGGAGAGTTGTCCGTAGCTAAAGCCTAAATGGGCTAAATGACCAGTTGTTGTTATTATGTATTCCTATGCTCATTTTTACTGAAAACATTGCCTAATAGCAATAATTATCACCAATAATAGTGAATTGGTAGTGATGAGGAAAAAACAAAGCCACAGAACTTCAGAAAGTAGTTACTGTGAAAATACCCTTGGTGATGGTCAATGGAAACCAACCCTATATTATTCTGAGCAGAACGTGTCACAACGACACTTTATCTGGCAGCACTGGACCAATCACTAACCAAGCCAGTGTAATAGGTAGTAAAAATAATAATGTGGTAATAATAAAGTTACAGTTTTTGAATTTGTTCACAGACTCAGAGAATACGTCCCAAGAAAAAGTTTTGGTTTGTTTAGTTATGACTAAGTGGCTTTAGCCTTTAAAGTCATTTATTCTCACAAAATGGAACGCTTCACCTTAGGTCTCATCATGTAAAAGTACCCTAGTTGCAAACTTGTGATTAATTGGAGCAAGGTCAGTCTAGAATAAAATCACTGCAATGAGGCCTAAAATGGGCCCAATTATGTTAAAGCATTAAAGCCAAAGAGAGCAGAAAGATTCTGCTTTTCCAAATGTCCAACAGTTATTTAGAAAAACTTAAAATATTCTGGTGACCAACAGAGCACACTGAATCTAAGCCTCTCAGCTCTTTTTCTTAAAAGCTTTTCATATTTTAATATGCAGAATCAGTAATTAAACATTAACAGAAATCATGAGATTAAGATGGCCTCAGCACTCTTTCTGTGTGTGTGTGTGTGTGTGTGTGTATGTGTGTGCGAGAGAGACAGAGAGAATATACACATAATAAATACTAATTAACATGTCGAACTGAAGTGCACCCTTTAAGTAATTACTAACCAGAAGACATCCCGTTCGCTGTCATAAATAACCCTTTCAGTGTTAAAGATGGATTCCTGGAGGAAGCCACAGATGATGATATTTCTTCTCCTTCCTTGTAGGGCAGTGACCTACTTAGACAAATGAGATTATCAACTGTTCTCCCACAAACTAATCACAAACTCTATTGGCTGTATGTCCACTGGTTGTGGGTGGAAGCAGAAGCTCTCTTACATAAAAAAGTCTTGGCCTAACAGTCGTTGGTACACCAGTATGTGACTTGCAACTGAAGGCAAAGTGTAGACTTGTTCCCAGACCATGCAATGACTCATCAGATGTTTCTAGATATATTGTTGTTTTAGTTCTGTCTCCACTTTCGTCTCTCTTTTATTGTCTAAGCTCTCAGGCAGTACATAAGAGGATAGTATATGTGCGGTCAGCTGGTCCCCTTAAAATGAATCATGATAAAATGACTCAACCGGTTAGAGAGCTCCTTTTAGCAATTATCATGATGAGGATCCATCCTTGTCTTTTCATTTTTTTTCTCTGCCTCTGTACTCAGCATCAAGGTCCATGACTTGCTGTGTATGAAATGTGGGTGGATCGGTTGTGTTATGGGCAGCCATCTTGGGACAATCATTCGTCTAAGTTATTATCTGCATGGTGAAACTATGGTCAAAGAATACAATCCCATTTCAGATGACCCCCATGAACAATGATTGTTCAAGCCTGCTGAAGAATGACCCAATATCCTCCTACAAATACCTGAAAACCACTAATTGTCCACTAAAACCATGTATAATGTGTCCTGAAATGCACTAAAGACAGGTAAGAGCCTAAAGCATTTTTTTAAAACATTTTAACAAAATAAGGAACATTAATAATTTCTGCTAAATCTCAAATCAATCTGAGTGCTGACCAAACTATGCAGTTTCAGCAGTCAGGTGAAACCAAAGTGACAGAAAAGCTTTCGAGGCAAGTTTTTCCATTTGCATAACTTGGGTTAGGAAAATGGAAATTAAATTTCAATTATAATGGGGGCAGAATACATAAGATGTAGACATGATAAGTATCCAGGAAATATTGGGAAGGATCTGCAACAACCAGCAGAACATTATGCATGTTCTGGGGGAGGTGATGTTCCCTTAAGGTCCTCTAAATGTTATTATTCAGCCTTCTCCCCCTAAAGACTCATCACATTAGGAGTGTAGATAGCTTGTCCTTCCAAGGTACAGATATAGCCTGGTGGTTTATCTCCGCATCTCTCAATCAGAATTGCCCATTATCTGTGCAAATATTTGTCATTTTCTGGCTATAGCATGCTTCAGCACACAGATCTATTTTTTCAATTTTCTGTGTTTGCTTGTTTGTTTGTTTTGGACTATTGTGAAAGGATTACCATAGGCCAATCATGAGGAGGTGCATGCATGGGTAAGCTTCTCTCTGTCTTTAAATGACAAAAAAACTCATTCCAGATATGTTATGTTTTTAGAAGCTGGGTCTCCCACAAAACTATGAATTCTTAATATGTTGATCAATATGTTGTTAAATTTGTATCTAAGATAACTGCATTTTCTTCACTTAAATTTTTAGACAGGGGTTTAAGATAAATAGAATATTTATTCTCTTTTTAAAGATAGTTTCCATATTTACTCGGGTGCGTATTCCCAAAAATGAGATCACATAAAAATTAGACTCTTTATGAGACAAGGGGTTATTTTTCTAAAGGTATTATTTTTTATAATTCTCCTTGTAGTGCACTGTGCTAATTATTTTAATGGAATGTACGCCTACATCATTTTAAAAACTTAGTAATGTGATGATGAAGGTGAAAGCTCACAAAGTTTATTGGTAATTGTGTGTGTCATAACTTCAAAAAAGTGACATGCAAAAGTATGGCAGTGTTAATGTGGGTACATTCATAATTCACATGTGTTTTCATGCATAACTTTCATTCTGCCCATCCCAGTGTGGCACCATTTCATTGGCTACCTGCAGAATATAGGGCTGCTTTTATGATCTTGCTATTAACTTTTAAAGCTTTGCAAGCATTTATGGATTTAACAGGTTTTCTTGTATCTTATAAGCCCACCAGGTGGCTTCAGACTCAAGTCACTGGCTTTTTAGATAGTACCTAGAGTATAAAAGGAAAAAATGACTGGTATAGCTGTTTCTGAATAACAATGAGGAGATAAATGCAGGCATAACGCACCACTTCTGTGGGACATCCAACTAAAACACACAGAGGAATCAGACACACACTCAATATTTAAGTATAGGCTTAATGCATCCTTTCAGTCTGGCTACCATTTTGTTAGCTGAATATATCTTCCAGGTATCTTACAGAGAGAGTGGCTATTGTGTATTTTTATCAAAGAACTACTGGAGAATTTTCCAGTTCTGAATAGCCACCTCCAATTGGATTCCGACATTGTCACCGAAGTTGTGTGGCAGTATGACACAACAGAGACAGTAGTTTGTCAGGCTTGTGAGGGTACCTGCATGATGTTTTCCTGTTGATACCCATTTCTGTTCCTTCCCAGGCTTAAAGACTGTGGTAGCCATTACAAACTCACCCTGAGTTGGTTAGTGGAGGATTGGTCTTCCAAGATTTCTTTCGATTTGCCATTTGGGAGATTCTCCATCTCACTCTTATCATTTTGTGTGTGTGTGTGTGTGTGTGTGTGTGTGTGTGTGAGGCTATTTTTGTGGTGTTGAAGTAGTTCTTCATCAGCAGTGAATTTTAGGGCACTCATTATGTCTGTTTGAGGAACATGCCAGCATAATTCTATTCCAGGGTTGTTAAGTGATGAGTTTGCTTTTAACAGGGAGGTAACATTTTCATCCTACTTAATAAAATATAAATTTCATATTCAGGTAGGGGAGTCTGCCAGCATATGTTCATTGCCAGCCTGTTCTTTCCCATATTTCCAGGTTGAGTACTTGCGGCAAATTGCTCCATAAACACATGAGTGGTGTCCAGTAAAAAGTAATCTGTAAACAATGGTGTCTTGGTCAGATTGAATTGCATGATAAATTAAATGATTTTTTTTTTTAGAAAAAATTTTAAGATTTTTTAAAGTTTGTTAGTTTTTTAGATTATAATTGTGCAAGCACAACTACTTATATTTAAATTCTCAGGACTTTCCTCTAGATTCAATCAAAAATTTCATTGGCTGAAAAAGACCCCCAAAGTACTAGGTTTTCACCACCATGTTTGACAGTGGGAAAGGCTTCTCCTTTTTTATGCCAAATGAAGGATGCATTATTGTGGCCAAACAATTCAATTTTTGTTTCATCTGACCATAAAACAGAAGAAAAGAAGTCTTTTCTTTGTCCAGATGAGCATTTGCAAAGGCCAAGCGGGCTTTTGTGTGCCTTATCTGGAGAAGTGGCGTCCTCCTTGGTCTGCGTCTGTGGAACCCAGCAGTGTGCAGTGTCTGTTGGCCTGTCTTTCTTGAGACGTTGCCACCAGCACAGCCCAGATTCACCAGGATGGCCTTGGTGGTGATCCTTGGATTCTTTTTCACCTCTCTCACTATCCTCCTGGCCAGCACAGGTGTCACTTTTGGTTTCAGACCACATCCTCTGAGATTTTCCACAATGTGGAACGTCTTGTATTTTTGAATAATACTTTGCACTGTAGCCACTGGAACTTGAAAACATTTAGATATGGCCTTATAGCCCTTTCCTGACTTGTGAGCAGCCACAATGCACAGCCGCAGGTCCTCAGTGAGCTCCTTTGTCTCAGCCATGACTGTTCACAAACCAACTGCAGAGAGCTGCTGATTTTCACCTGTTGAGTTGATTAAAACAGCTGTTCCCAGTGAATCTGGGTAATTGGGATGCTTTAGAACAGTTTGGACTATTTGGAATGGTACAGAACTTTGGATTTTCCCACAGACTGTGACAGTTTTGCAAAGGGTATGAATAATTTTGGACATGCCACTTTTTGTTCAAATGTAAATAAAAGCTGAGAAATAATTTTTCCACAATGATGCCTCTTGCACATCGTCTTATTATCTTTTGGGAGAAGCCTGTGTCATTTCCGGTGAAAAAAAAAAACTTGCTGGTTGAATAAAAGTAACTGTAAGTCAAAATTTGCCTGGGGTATGAATAATTTTGGGCTTGACTGGATGTATACCTGTTGAGAAACTGGCATAGCAAATGGGTTGTATGTATGTTTATCTTAAAGATCTTTGTTTAAAATGAGAAAAACAGGAGAAATTAAAAAAAATATTGTGCTATGTGCGGTTGGCGTACTCTGACTCAGTCAGAACATGAAGAAAACAGGCAAAAGCAACTAATTAGGATGGAAGAGCCTTTTGCTTACTAAACCGCAGGTTTCTCTTTTCCATCCCCCAACCCTCCAATTAGGAACTACAACTCTGTACAGAACCAGTCGGCAACAGTAACATATTTTCATTTTGTTATAAGATCCAAGGCTAGTGGGTTAGCCCTTGGATAGCTGAATACACAGTAAAAAGCAAGGCAAAGGTCTGTGGTTTGAATAAGTCAAATTGTGTTTACTGTTGGTACTTAAATATTAAAATCTCAATTATCTCTGCCACATTGACCATCATTTACTGGAAGACGATTAACATGTGCAGGTTTAAGAAAGCAAGTAGGCATCTTCCCTTGAGAATGGCAAGGTCAACAGCAATTCAGTGACCAGAAGAGTGAGTGAGCACTGTCAGACAGCCAGGAAGAAATGTACAAGCATGAACAGAATGCATGGATTGATCAGCAATGACTTTTTCCTTTTTAACTTTGTAACTGACTTCCTTGCATCTCTCTGGATTCCATCTTCTCATCGTCCCAATCGATCCTTACTGCAGAAATACTGTAGCACTTTTTATCTTCAGTTGTTGAAAACAGGCCCATCCTCATCCTCTAGGTTAGCTGGTAGGAAGACAGATTTACTGTAATGGGAAAGGAGTTACTTTTGGTGTTGCAGGATCAAGGATGTTTCACCTCAGGTGAACCTGTCATATACAGACATGTGCCATCTCTCACCCCTATCCTTCCCCCTGAAACACAGGCATCCTCATGACTGATACCATTAATATGGACCACAGCTTGACTATCACCTCCCACATACACACAAACACACACACACAGACACATCCACATATACAAACATGCGCACACATACCCACATGCGCGCACACACACACACACACACACACACACACACACACACACACACACACACACACACACACACACACACACACACACACACACACACACATCCACATATACAAACATGCGCACACATACCCACACACGCTCACATACAAACATATACAAACATGCACAAACATGCCGACACACACAACACACGCACATATACAAACATACCCACACGCACACACACACACACACACACACACACACACACACACGTATTCATAGCCTACACTCCAGTGTACACTCCAGTGTACTCAAGGTACACACACCAGCAAACAGAGGTGGCTCACGGTAAGGAACCCAGGACCTGGAGATGAGCTGGGGAGGGAGTGTGGTGGTGTGCCGTTTACTCAAAGCTCTGCTCTTAATGCAGCCTTTCCCTGAGCCCCCAGCACCCTCTGGGCTCATTGTGGCATATGATGTAAATGTTGAAGGTGTATGTCTGTGACATGAAAGACGCTAGTTTTGGCTGTCTTTCAAAGTAGGCCCCTGGAGCTCATTCTCTCTAGGATTCCGGTGCAGAGATATCTGACTTTCTCTTTTTGTTGGTCAGTGATCTGGAGTCTGCTACATGCATGCCAATCTTTAGGGATGCAATGAATTACATTATTGGCTTTGTAAACTTCTTGCAAGATTTAGACTATTAATTAGCTGGAAATAAACTATCTGACAACAACAAGACTCGAACACATAATATCACCCCCCCAACCCCATCCCTCCCACAACCTCCCTGGTAATAAGACTGTTTTTTATAGCGAGCCTTGAGACAGAATGCTGAGTAGAATAAAACATTAGAAATAAATTAGATAAAACCGCTATCAATCAATTCACATCTAATCCCCTGCTAACACCCCAGGGACAGAGGCAAATTAACAACAGCAACGGAGAATCTGAGCTGGTCCTCCAGTCAGGATGAGGAAGAACCGTCTGGCTTGTGCTAACGGGACATCCACTTGCTTCATTATAATACAGAGCACGCTGTAATGACACTGATAATGAGGTTGTCTGGGACTGAGAACAGTGGCTGCCAAGGGCCCTGCTCAGAGGGTCTGGCCCCCGCCACAGAATGGCAGCGTGGGTAGTGTAGTCTGTGGCTAAGTGACAGGTGCCTCAGGGCAAGCATGATGAGGCAGCTTAATCAAACAGATACTTCCTATCCGACAGACAGGCTTACCCTCTCCACTGCTATAGAAGGGACTTGGGCCAGCAAAATATTTTTTTGGCATGTTAAATACGTAACGTACATACCATTTCTGTAATGCTTTTATTTTGGGACACACCTTTTGGACAGGATGGATATGATCCACATTAGGAGGCAGTTTTGTTGAGTGGCACAATATTTGGTCATGTGCATTAACATTTCAAAAGTATGCCGCTGCATCCAGCGCCAGCCAAAAGGTATCACCTGACAATCACCGGTACTTCCAGTTCAGGGAGCATGGGGTTCCCCATGGCCATTTGTGGTCTTCACTTCTGAGAGCTTCCTGGCCATCATATGCAAACATATCTCCTGTAAATCATATGAATGTGAAACACACATTGTACTTATCGATAGTTTCTTCATCAACATCGAGGTTATTTTCGCTCAATGTTGGTAATTTACTAACATCTATAACATATACTTTTGAAGCTATGTATTCAACCATATATTTGTATTAGTCTACTGCCCTGCTAGTGAGTGATAAAACTAAACTGATATTTTATGTTATCATGTGTTAGTTTTACATAAATGACAATGTCAAATTACCATATGTTAATTTTACATGACTGACGAAGTCAATCAGAAGATGTGTTTGACAGATGTTGCATGATGCACAGTCCTTCACAGCAGCTGTCAGTGGTGTTGGTGGGTTTAGGCTTGCATATTTTCCTGGTCTTTCTACTGATTTTCCACAGGCTTCCAGATTCCAGGTTGTTTCAGACAGAAAATAGTACTAAAAATAAGGCATAATATACTGTTCAAATATTTTATTAGGATCTCATTTTATGGAGCTATAAATGCGTTTTTCCCAGTCAACGAGTGAGTTTTATTTACGTTTCAACAATTAGGTTTCAGCAATTACCTTAACAGTATTTGTAAATGCCTGAGTTGGTGTTAGTCAAATTAATGAGTTGTCAAAATTAAGTCCAATTTTCTTGTCTCTAAAATGCTTTATTGTTTTTGCTACATCTCTGCTTGTTCACACAAACCTTTTTTCAAATAAATTGTCCACCTCTATTCCAGGAACTTAGAAGCTAGAGGTTGAGGTCTTCCCAAAGTCAATATTCCTTTAACTTACCCCCTATTTTCCTTGGCAAGACTGAGCCAGGTGATGCCATGTCATTGCAGACCTCTGGACATAGCTGCTAAAGGTGCAGATAAGCACATCTACATCACAGGTAGATGTCTTCACCCTGTGAACCACCCGAAGAACCCTATGAAAAATTAAAATCTTAAAATATAATTAAAATTTATTTCCCATCGTCTGTTGAAAATTTTTGGATTTTGCACCCTGGTTTATTTGTCAAAATGTCATGGCCGGCACAATAGCTCCAGAATCTTTTATTCATGAGTGAAGTGAGAGTGCGAAAATGTTGAAGTGAGAGTGACTGATGTGCCTGGTGCTCAAGGTAAAATGACGCATCACAGCCCCTCCTGAGCGTTCAGCAATCAGCACTGATCCCTGTGGGGCAGTCAGTCTCGTACATTAGCACATGGGTACTAATGGATTTCTAAAGGACAAACACGCATGTGCCAAACGGCCTCAGATTTATTAAAATGTTCCAAAACTTGCCTGTTTTGTTAGTCAAGAGACTTTAATTGCAATTTATTTCTTTGTTTCATCTAATAAGATGAGAAGCGAAGACCCTGTAAAAGCCAGACAGATATGTGCTGACGGGGGCTTGGGTTTAGATTTTGGAGCCGGCTGAATAATTAAAAGTCTGAACAGCACTGGAACAGGAGATTTGCCATTCAATACCCTCCCTTCCCCTGAGTTTCCCCACTTATGGCTGTAAAAGAGCAGCTAATTGCACATGCCCAGGAGGTTCTTGAAGAACAAGACAAGCGCGCGTGTGTGTGTGTGTGTGTGTGTGTGTGTGTGTGTGTGTGTGTGTGTGTGTGTGTGTGTGCGTGTATATGTGTGTGTGTGTGTGTGTGTGCATGTATACACATGCATGTGCACAATATGTGTGCATGTTCATACATGTCTGTGTGTGTACATGTGTATGAACATGCAGGTTCTGACATGTGGATGAGTACCTGCATGTACATGCAGATATTTGTGCATGTTCGTGTGTGCATGTGAATAGGAAATCCACAATGGATTAATGCTTGCAACAACAGAAAGAACAAAGATCCTTGAGTTTCTGTTTGCTCAAAGCACATAATCTTGCCATAGTTATGAGAGTATAATGAGCAGTATGATAAAAATAACAACGCTGCAGCCCATATTAGCTGGGAGAATTTAATCAAACTGCACCGTCCTACTGAATACAAAATGTTGTTGATGATAGCACTAAACGCAGAGAGCTGCTGTAAATATGTTGTGGTTGCACCAATCTTAGGAAAGAGCCAGTCGACAGTTCCAAAATGCAAGTTTTCATTATCATACCCCACCTATTTTTTGAACCCGTCTCTATGAAACCTTACCTACCACATTCCACAAAGGTGATCATTCAATGATCATTATATTTGGTAATTAGGAGGGCTGTGGACGGTGTTTGAGCTCATCTTGTTGTTCATGAAATCTCGCCCAAATCTGTTTAGCAGTGTGCGTGGGGACATTACTGTTTTATATTAAATGTCCTGGATAGATGTGTCATCCATGAAAGTAGCAAATGTCAAATGTATAGTATGTATATAATGAAATACATTTATATAATGTATATAAATGTATTTCATTGAAATACATGTTTTACTGGGCATGTAGAATTGTGCATTTATATCAACCATCTATTGAGCTTTCATAGCACAACCCAATAGCACCTTGGAGTGCTTACTTAAAGTATAGTTTTTGATGCATTATATAGTGCTTTTGATCTTAATGAAGAACATACAGGTGTCTTCTGTGCTCATTTGGTTAACCAGAGAAAAGTGTAGCAAGACCAAGCCTACATCCTCTCACTCAAGAGTGGTGAAACATGCCTGGAGATAAAATGATGGGTTTCATATATCATAATTTTTCATGATTAACTGCCTTCAATTATACTTTCATTTATTAACCATTATTCATTATTTGAGTAGCATCTGTGAAATTGCAGTCGCATTTATAAAATTTTAGATGGAGAAGCTACAGTAGAATTCTGAATGACATGCATGATATCAAATTTAAATTATTCAGGTTCTTGATGTCTGCCTCTCAAGAAAGACTCTTTGGACTGTTTAATATTACATCACAGCAGTATAATTGCCCCAGCACAGGGTTTTTAAGTGTTTTCCTTTTCCTCTTGAGAATTTAATTCTGACAGATAATTAAACATAAATCAAACAATCCCACACTTAATGAGAGGTAAATAATGCATGCCCTTGTTTTAATTCTACCCATCCAGCTTTGAAAAGAACAAACAAGAGCAAACATTTACACATTTAGGAGAAAAAAAAGCTCTCTAAGAGAAAGTGTTTTGACCTGTACGAGATCACATATTAAAAAGCTGTTACCTTGTTTACTCACTTGACAAGCCTATTTAATTTATGCTGGATTAAAACCAGCATTGACTGTAATTCTACTTAGTCATAAATGCATTTTGTGCAAACACGATTGGCACATATTGCAATAAGGACTATTTGTACATATTTTAACCTAAAGATTATGGTATATGCAGCTACAGTACATTTACTTATTTGGCCATGCTTAATGTAATGAAAAGATTTAGAGATTAGGGACAGGTTTATGGTAGAGTTTAATATCTATGACAAAGTGATGGTGGCTGGATGATGTGGTTGGGGCTGGAGTTGTATTTGTATTTGGTGGGGGGAGGGTGGCAGAAACGTGTACACGAATAATGGGGTATAAAACTGCAGTTGTAATCTGATCGCTTTAGTAAACTGTCACCAACATATTATAACATGTTGCCAATATTTTGATTCAGGCTGGTGGAATGACAGGAAGTCAATATCATCTTAGACCATGTGTCACAAAGCTGACACAGCTACCTTTTGGCTGCACCCTGGAGTTCACCGGTTGGCTCCAGAGGAAGATTGGGATTCCCGGTGCAGCTCACGCTCCCAATGTCAGCTCAGCGGTCATCTCTTCTGTCCCACAAACCTTTTGCTGTTGAATTCTCTACATTTCTGACAGGAATTTCATCTGTGATATGACGCTTGGTTGTGATGGATGGGTATCATGTCTGTGGTCCCCTGTCGTGGATGATCGCTGAACCCTGGGAAAAGGTCCAGTGCGCTGGATCTCAGCTGTCACCTCTTCCTTAGGGATCACTGGAGATGTCCTTTCACTGTGGCTCCACTGGCCATGACGTCAAACAGACAACAGAAAAGAAGGGAGATTGTTGAGAATGGTGTACACATGTGAGAGTCTTTGTATATCTATAAATGTGTGTTCATGGTATGTATCTAGTATGTGTGTATGGGTTTTTGCATTTGTGTGTGTGTGTGCATGCATGGGATAGTGATTTATTGGACCTCATCAGGAAAGTCACTCTTTCTACTCGCAGGGCACCTGGTCCTCTTGCCACATTCAATCTAATTAGACATTTTCAATCTATGCATCTGTGGCTATAAATGATCCTCGCAGTTGGCGGCCTTTTAATAAAACTTCCACTGCATGTCTAATGGCTTTTCATAACTTCCACTCCTGTCTATGAGTGTTGGAGATGACAGGCTGTGGAATAACAGAGCTGCATATGCTGAGCTGAGAGTTTGTAGAGTACCATGACAAGACAGCAGTGTGTCTTGTTAGAAACTATTGGTCTGCGCCAGAGGAAACTTTAACACTTCAGCTGTAATAGCTAATAATGTTATATAGACAAAGTGAGTGCACTGTTTCTTACTGCATTCCTGCATAATATATAAATGACCTCACTCAGCATGTGATGACAGTAATGATTATAATTAAACTCAAAGCCTTTAAAACAGCAGTATATTCATTCAACCTTCAATTACCCCTCACGTCAGGCTGCTTTCAGCCGGCAGCAGTTATTTGTCATCAGTTTTTTTTTTTTTGTCTTTAAACAAACAAGGAATAAAAGAACTGTCTGTTCAGGCTCTTGGCATCATCGTATAGCATTAGATCAAAAAAAGTGCTAATGAGCATTGATCAATAGCACAATGTAATCTTCCCCTCCTAAAGGTTGGTGGCCTAACCTCAGTGTTAATTAACTGTCTGCAACAGAGTCACTCTTGTACTCTTAATGGAGTCAGCGTTACTGCGGTTTGCCGATCTGCTGCAGTAACTCTGTCCAGCAGCTTGTTTTCTCTGTTGCTGAAGTACTCCTCTGTCAACTGCAAAACCACTTGATCCCTGCATCTCCTCCTTTTCTCTCTGCAGTACTCCTCTCTCTCTCTCGCTTGCATCACCTTCTTCCTGCAGCCTTCCTGTATTTCCTGAAGCACCTCCCCTCTATCCTGTGCCTCCCAACTTCTCTCCCTTCAGTGCTCTCTCTCCTACAGTACATCCTGTGATTCCCACTGCACTTCTTTCCCCTGAAGCGCCTCCTTTATACTGCAGTGCCTCCACAACTACTGCTAGTACCTTATGTGATCATAATATGTAATGGCTACCCAGCTGTCATACATTATTTATTTCAGTATACTTGCCGACTCTTCTGTATCCTTTTGTATAGCCAGTCTATGCCATAATATAGACATGAATTGAAAGTTGCTGGATTGCTTTTATGACATGAATGTGATATGCATGACAGTAAATAGTGAACACATGAAACAATGACAGAGTAACTCCTCACATACCTATAAGAAAAAGCATGTTTGGCTATAAGACTGACTAATCCCTCAGGATATTATTATAATGTGAAAAATGTTGTGGAGATCTGGTGAATGATGTGTCCAACAATGATTTTTTATATGCTGAAAAGAAATATTTGGCCCAAAATGCATTTAGCTCCAGATTTCCATTAAACTGGAGGTAGGCGTGAAATGGATCTGGAACACTTTCAAACCCAGTGGGTTGTCTCCTGTCATAATATACAGAAAAAATTGCTAAAGCATGGTCCTGGAATATTGCATACATTCGTGAAAAGGCAAAGTCCTGAAAATATTTTTTAATTAATCCATATTTAAAAGATGACATACCTGGTTGAAAATGATAGTAAGCAGGTCTGAATAAATCTTTTTCAGAGATTGAAGAAGGATGTGTAGTTGTATTTTTCCACAGAAGCCGATGGTGTTCATTAAGTCATGACATTTTAATGATGCTTTTTTTGAAAATACACTGTGTGAAAAGGGTTGATATTTTGACATGAATTTTGAAGTTAACATTCTGAGTCTGAAAGTTAATCACAAAAGCTGTTTTAAGTGATGAAGTCATTAATTTTACATATGCATAGTCAAAAATAAAGTGCAAAGTGCAAGTTAATTTAAAAACTAGGCAGGAACCGGAGAGCAAATGTTTCAGCACATGGCTATCCTCAGTGTGTGGATTGCAATTTTTTCCCTCTTGATACATTTTTGGCTTCACGCACCTGACTACAACAATTTGACTGGGTGCAACAATACCTCCTATTTTACTTATGTGATAGTTAAGCATTGGCCATGAAACACAAAGAATCCACACAGGCAGCACCCCTTCACTTGGCCTATGGACTGTGAAGTCTTTTCAGCTCACATTAATGTGATACAAGCCAGAGCACTATAGAGTCTACAGAATTTCAATAATATAGGATATAGTCATCACTTCAGAGGATTCAAACATTCTCTCAAACAGTTTGATAGTTACTATTCAGAGGGGTACCAGCCTAAAAGATTTATTTCTTTCAAGAAAAAATGATATTGTAGAACAATGTTTGCCAAGGTGTTAACTGTAAAATAAAATTAACAACACATGCTCACTTATAATAAGGCTTCAATGTATTGATTCAAAACTTAATTTCAGTAGAATTCATTTTCAGACAACATTGAATACATTTGGAAGGAGTTTATTGTGATGTAGCTAGATCGCTATGATCTTGGGCTTTGAGTCCAAGAGGGCAGCGTTATGCCTCACTATTTTGGGTATGGTGAACCCCACTGGACCACTAGAAGAGAAGGAGAAATACAGAAGCAAGAGAAGTAGACATGAAGGTAGAGATTGGGAGAGGGAGGGATGCCAGCTGCAGTGAGCATGATGGGAAATAACATATGTGGCTATTTAATACCTGTGTAGAAAACCTGATTGGATGGATAGAGGTATTTGAGTGAGGAGTTGTCTGAAGATACTTCTCCTGAACATTTGTTTCAAACAAACTTCAATTACAAAATGGCCAAGTATGTGCTTCAGCGCACTTATACTGCTCATCAAGTGCCAGCTGTACGAAAGATTGCCTATTTGTAGTGCCTTATTGTGCCGCAGTTGGAAACAAAACTGTGGCATGGATTGCAAGAAAAATAAGTTAAATTCAGCACCATTTCAAGTGAACATCAAAAAAAAAGGAATATCAGCGGGTAAGACACACATGGTATTTATAAATGTCACCAGAGGGATTACCGCAGCAGAAATGGTGGATAACATGTTGTTTGGGCATTTTTCTTCACATAAACATACTTCACCGCTGTCTCTTTTCTGACACTGTTACAGTCAGATTTAATGGCTCTCCTGCCCTCCTCTGTATGAATTATTGCAATTCATACAGAGACAGCGCATTGGCAGGAATCATTGCTATTTCATGTATCACTGTGAAAGAATGGGTAGGCCATATAGAAAAAAATGGTAAGAGAGATGGTTTTGAAATAAAGAAATAAATTGTTTGAAATAAGTAATAAGACCTAAATTAAATAAATGAAGCCAGAACATTTGGTTTTAGTTTTTGCTTTAAATGTATCAAGTTATTTCTGATAATACATTTTTCTCTAAAAACTAGTAAAAAGTTCAATGTCAAATTCTGTGTTGAAGATAAACTGAAGTAATAATGTGAAATAATAACAAGTATTGTACATATTTATGCATTTTTGCTCACTAGGCTTTACTTCTTTGTTGGCCAGTTGCATTGTATTGCTGAACTGGAGGACTCAGCAATACAGTGCAAACTGTCAATCTATCAGCTGTTTTGTGGTGGAGCGGAGGGTTTGGGGTGGGAATGTCAAAGGGTGTTTCTATATATGTTTAATACGAAAAACCAGTAAAAAGAATTTTGCAAGGCCATAGCGTGGACCGAGTTGTGGTACAATTAACGAAGATTGGTAAAAATAAAATGCAAATATATATATATATATATATATATCTGACATTCAGATGATGGATAAAAGCTAAATGAAAGCAAGGTATCTGACATAAAGATACAGGTTAGATAAATAAAGATTTAAAACAAGAGTACTCTTTTCCCCAATGGTGGATTTATTAAAATGTGCATTCAAAATCATAGTGAAGCAGTAAGTGTTTAAATCATTTTTAGTCCTGCCAGGCTAATCAGCCCTGCTGCCTCTGAGTTCTATTCCTCTACCCCATCACGGCTGAAGTTCATTGAGGGGACGACGCTAAATTTTAAAGCAGACCCTGACAGCAGTGGCAGATTGTCATTCTGAACTGTGCAATTCTAACCAGCCTTGTATGTTTAGATTCTAATCAGCAGCTGGGTTCATCTAAGTGGAAAGTAAAGATACTCTATATTAGCCCTCTGAGATGCTGCACTGTGGAAGTACTCCCAATATGCCTGAGGAAGCAGCCATTAGCTCAAGCACAATGGATAAAAATACCAAAGAAACATAATTATATGCAGAGTGATATCAGATTGTACGATTTAAATCATTTTGTCAGCTTTTAAGCTGGTGTCTGTGATGCCAGTCTGACATTGTACACTCAGTTTTCATCTGTAGACATGACAGGTGTGCAGATTGAGACAGGTGGTGTTTACAACAGTTTTACTCCCTGTCTCCCCAACCAGCAAGGGAGGCTACTTTTTCCCATGCTCCATGACAAACTCTGCTAGCATTCCCATGTCATTCACAGGTTCTGCACTGTGAAACATTTCAAATCTAACTCATATTTCACCATACATTTCCATTTTCCACACTTTGTTGCAAGTACAGTATATATCATTTGATCACATAGATTCACATCTCATGTAACTTTTAACTGATTTTTCATAGAGGATAACTCCTTACTGTTTGATCTATTAATACAAAATATGAAATGTGTAACAATTTTATTGAAGGCTCAGATAAATAAGGCCTCCATCTCCTTTTTGTTAGTTTGTTTATGGTGTTCAGTTTCGTTGGGCTGTCTGTTAGATTAACTGATTCTACCTGTACAATCACTATCACAATAAGGAGGAGGTAATATAATGCACTACAATCATAGATATTACAAGATAAATACATGCGGTTAAATGCAACAACATTTCAAGAGAACATTAACACAGAAACAATAAAGGCAACAGCAGAAGATAAGACAAACAGGGTTTTTCATAAATGTCACCAGAAGGATTATTGCAGCACAAAGATTGGATAACATGTTATTTGGGAATTTTTCTTCTCATAAACATTCTTCACCGCTGTCTCTTTGCTGACACTGTTACATTCAGATTTAATGGCTCTCCTGCCCTGTGCATATAATTATTGCAATTCATACAGAGACAGTGTATTGTCAGAATATTGCCTGCTTATTGATATGATATAGCTGATGTGGCATCAGTGTTGCTTTGTGTATCACGGTGAAAGAATGGGTTGGCCATTATAAATAGAAATATGAAAAATATCAGAGTGAAAGTATTTTGGAAGTATTTTGGAAAATGTGAACGAAAAGGAATATAAAGTAAAACTGCTATTTGAAAATATCAAACAGAGGAAAAAATGAGCCAGTTTGTTGTTAATGAATCTTGAGAATCTGTTATATCACAAAGAATAATACCGCATTCACCATGTAAAAGAAAACCATGCGGGTTTCATAAATGTTTTTGCTTAATGTTCACAGACAAGCAAACAAAGAAACAAACAAAAAACATGTTTTTGCACTCAGTGGATGAAGCACTAGACTATTGAATTATGTATTAAACATTGATTGTGAGGTGCTAGACATGATTTTAGCCCTGATTTTAATTTTTTATTGTAGTTTTTCCATTTTCCTTTGGAAACCTTAAATATTCACTAGCCATTTTCATTGCTCCAACCAGTCTACTATCAATTCGAGAGAGCAATGACAGACATATTGTTCTCCAAAACATGTCAGTTGTCGCTTCAGTTCGCAACAACTTGAGAATGCAAAGACAAAATGGAGAAAAGCACTTCTCATGGAACTTTTACAGGCAAATTGAGGGTGCTTGAATGGCCAGCGAGGGCTGCTGGCGAGTGTTGAGACACAGACATCCTTGTTGACTGAATGACTCCCACCCTGGGTGATTCTATGCCCAATTATATCAGCTTTGTCTCCTGGAAGGGCTGCTTGTGACAATTGGCACTGGCACAGAATTAAAAACCAGATGTGGGGCCCATCAACACAATTGAACATTACCTTAACAGTATGAGGCACCAAGCAGCTCCTCCTGTTTTCTAATCCAGCAAACAAAATGACTACCATCTGCCTTAGCCCAGTTGTTCACTGTTAATGTGGACCTACAACATCAGAGACTACAATCCTTGCTAACATATCATTTTCAAAATGTGTTAATAAATGTCTCTCTGAGAAATGTTGCAGTTCATTTTATCATGGGAGCATTTTAAAATGGGAGCTTTTGTCAGGTTATTTTTTACTGTTTACATCGGATGAAATGGGTGAAGTTTATTTTTTTAATAATGCGAAAAATGCTCATGTGATGACTCTGCACCTCCTGGACAGGTAAATCAGTTTCTTATAGAGAAGAACTCCTAACTGAGCACTAATTACTTGGTGTTTACTCTTCATCAGACATGATGGAACTGGCAGTCTGCTGTGCTGTGGTGTTTGTGCATTGGTTTTAAAGGGACGCTGACCTGATTGGTCGTAATGAAACTAAATCCGCCACACCCACAGTTAATATTTTTAAACCAACCTTTTTAAACCAACCTTTTCAATACTTGCTATCATATCCCCTCACAAAAATGATGGACTTGAGTTTGACATTCCTCAGTACACCACCAGTGTGTTGAAACTGTGCCTTGACAATGAAAAAGATACTTTTTATGGTTTGAAGGGAAGTGCTTCCTCTTGGATTGTCAAAAATTGTCAAAATAGAAACAGAGACAAGGTAGACAATGAGCCATACTAAATGTGTGAAGACGAATGCGTGGGTTTTAAGGGGTGGTGGGACCGCTGAAGGAGTGGAACATGCTGAGAGAAGGAAAATCCTCCAAGTTAACACCTATCTTTGCAAAACAGGGTATCTTTTAATATATTGGAACAGCATCATGGTAAAGCCATTTTCAAGAGGTTCCATCCTCTTGTTCCACTTACATCTTGTTTCCAGTGATTGATTTGAGGAAAGGAGAACAAATAAAAAATGTCTGTGAATTTTTTAAACATTGTTGGCTTGATGCTCTAGTGCACACTTTAGAATACTTATGTCACTAGAATAGCATCAGTACAGTTGCTTCAGGAAATACCTTAATTAATATTTAAAATGCTTGAAGGGCATGTATGCTTAGAAAAAAAACCCAAGAATTTCATGTTAGGATTATGCAAATAATTTGACAGAAATGATAGTGTAAGGGGATGTGTAACCATTGATTTATCATAATCAGTCAGATTGAACTGATATGTTGTTGATGTGGAAATGTTAAAATGGACATCTGTGAGTTTATAATGGCATTTTAGTCAGAAATAATTTATTGTTGAATGATAGAATGTTCACTGGTAATAGCTCGAATGTCATGGAAGGAAATAACATGTTCCCCCGGGTTGCAAAAAGACACACTTTTGAAGTGTAAAAAGGTCTTTGTCAGTGAAAAGTCATGTTGGGGAAGATGTGTTTCTCCTACACAATGATTTTTCATTATTTATCAAGCATATCTCCTTGGAATGCAATGGGCTTGGGGTCAGATGACACCTCCTTGTTTATATGCATGGTGTTGAGAGGCATGCCAGAATCTTGGATATTGTATTCATTTTGCTTAGAGGCATCCTCCACTGCTTTTAAAGTTAGATGTTAAAATATTCAAATAACAATATTATGCAGATCTCTAATTAGGGTTTTCTTTTATTTTATTAGGTTTAGCCTACAGCCTATTCATTTCCACGACCATTTTTTAAAATGTAGCAGTGCACTATGGGACTTATGATGCAACTCGAGTCAAATTCATACTTTTCAATGATACAATAAATACAACCATAAATATTTGTTCTGGCCATATAATCAATGTCCTGCATGTAATCTCTGCTCATTACCAGTGCTGAGTGTAACAGGCAGTGTATTCTCCTCTCTTAATTGAAAAAAAGTGGAGCAATTTCCTTGCATTTCCTATTTATCTACAGTCTTGTTTACTTGGCAGTGGGCCTGAGGAGGGTTATCAGTGGAGCTGAATGTGGGTGTCGATGCTGGGTATTGCCTAAGCCATCCGCAAAGACCATTACTCCTCACTGACCTCAGACACAATGTTTTTTTCTGCTCCAGTAATCCTACAGCGGGATCAGCACCACTATTCATAAGAACCGTGGTCCAGGAGGGTTCAGAGGTCAGTCAGAAAAGCCACATTTGAATATGCGTAACATCAATGCTTTCGCTGGCCTTTGCCATTTCACCACTGTTCAATATTCTTGGGGAATATTTTATTCAATATGATGGGCAGATATGCTGATGGGAGTGGGAAGGTCTAACAGTTCTTGCTGGCTGGGTTTTCGAATTTCAAATCGCTCTCTTGTAACCATGATGGATGCCCTCCATTCAAGCTGACAGAAAACAGGCAGGACTGAAGAGTAAAGTTTTTACTCCACTGTACAGTCACCACAAGTACTGGTGATGTAAAAGTCAGTGATGTAAAAGAAACTACGGTCTTTGTACAGGTGATCCAGAAAATGTCGAATATGGTGTTGTATGCTTTTTGATCACAGATATTTTGTAATTGCTATTCAATCATAATGTGATTTCTGAAGACCTACATCAACAAACAGAGAAAGTATTTTATAATGTATATGACATTTATAAAATGTAGAGGAACAAATTAAGTGCTATAAACTAACCAGGTGTTTCATTCATCTTCTACAATTCATTGTCAGTTTAACGGTAGTAGGGAAAACAATGTTTGTCATTACAGATTTTTGTGGCATGTAAACACAATCTGTCTCCATTACCGTTATGCCTGATTGAAATGAGATGCACTATGGATTCCATTATTAACCTGCTGGATCCAGGGCAAGAGTCACTACTTGTTTTCTGAGAACCTGAAATTAAAAAAGATCCTTCGGCAACAAGCTATACTATGGCAATAAATTTTGCATGTCTTGTGGGAAATGCAATTACCTTTAATACTAGATGCCATTGAGGAACTTGATTGGTTTTTATAGAACTATAGGTGAAATTTTAGGGCCTATATTTGCTTCACACCCCAGGACTGCAAATGACATGAGTGATATTTCACTCCATATTTTTCTCCCTGTGTGTGGCAGCAGTGGGGAACTATGTTAGATGAAAGGATAATTTATTGCAAATGAGCAAACTTTCAAGTTGGCTTTCAAGCCGCTCGGCCTGGCTGAGCTGACAGGTGACTGCTGTAGGTATGACACCTGCTTTGTAAAATGTGAGCCCTCTTCATGTCACTTGATTGGGTGAATGGAGGCAGAGCTTGCTTGCCTGATGATGGATTTGTGTGGATAACAAGCCGGATTGCGTTCAATTAATGCCTGTGACTTTGGTGCAGCTGACTTCCTTTTATGTACAGATTTTCATTTAATTTATTACTCTAAAGGCCTGAAGGCAATGCGAGAATAATGCAATCTACCTTAATTGTAAGAAAATTGGCTCTTGATGCCTGCTTCTGCATAAATTGCTGTGATCTTAAAATAATACTGATACAACTCATGTTTGAAGTGTGTGTATGTATGTGTGTGTTTGAGAGAGAGCATGAGAGAGCATGAGAGAGCAAGAGAGAGCGAGAGAGAGCGAGCAAACGAGAATGAGAGCGAGAGAGAGAGGGAAAGAAAGAATGACAAATAAAAACCTTCCTAAGCAGCTTCAGGGTAGCGCCAATCCTTTTTGCACAGTTGTCTGGTCTTACAGTTGTGTTTAATTGCCAAGTTTTGCTTTAAATTACAGCCATTGAAAAAGGTTTGAAAACCAGTTTGTTGAACAATCAGATGGTAAGCATTTAAAAGCCATTCAGTTTGTGTGGGTGATGCATTGCCACCCGAAACTGTCTGTTCCTTAAGTCCACAAGTACGACACTCTTGTCATGAAATACTACCAAATTACTTTTGAAGCAGTTTAATCAGCTCTCTTGAATTTCATTCTTTATGTAATGACACAGTTGTATGATTAAGAATCTGTTGAACTCCATTATATATCTACATTTCTTTGCACACATAATTTAAGCACTTGGCTTGCAGCCTAATGTACTCTAAAATACACCATATAATTCTCCCTAACATTTCTTGTTTATGCTAACACAGAAATCTGCAGTATGTCTCCTTTGCAGAGTGGTGTACTTCATCGGTTTATATTGGTGTGCCCTAGTATTAAGCTAAAATATGCTTTTACACTTACACAAAACACAAAAGTGATGTATGGAATTATTATCTTTCTACATAGCTTTCCCCTGTGGTCATATGAAGGTGGCTACCAGCCAGTATTACTGAGGTACAGTATTAAGGCTACACGTCAAGACAGACACGTGCCGCAACTGCAATAGATGATCGAATGCTTCACAGTACTGTACTCATAAAAATATGGCGTAGACAGCAAGATGGATAAGCTAATAACTAGCGTCGCCTGGAAAACGGCTGTGAGCAGAATCGCTTTACCATCGACTCAGGAGTGCAATTACTGGTATCTGACAGCAGTCTGACTCAGAGCGATGCTGACAGAGTTGTTGGGCTTAGCCCCACCCTCTCCTCTTCACAGGGTTCCCCACCTACATACCAGCTTAAAATCAAGGGACCCGATGACACGTCGCCAGATAACACACCCCTCCCCCCACGTACCCCCACTGCTGACAGAGAACTAATACACATCCCAAAAAGGTTGGTGTAATCTAGAAAAGCAGCGCTGAGCTGATATGGTTAACCTGTGAAATACATAATTCCCTGCCTTGTTTCAGCACAGAAGTACAAGAGCTACATGAATTATATTATTGAAATCTATGCACTCTGGAGTCTAACCCTTCTGAATGTTAAATTTCCGATCAATAAAAATAACATTTACTCTAAGAGGCTGGGCAATTTTCGATCCCCATTCCTGCGGGGTTGGAGAATGCACAAGAATTAATTTAGCATGTTCTAAAGATTGGGCAGTGGTGATAGAATAATGTGAAATGCAATGCTCAATATCTGTGGTCAGGGGTAACTTTAGTTTTTCGTTACTTTCAGGTCACACTCTAGGCATGTGTAGTGGAGCTTAGAAGCCAATGTTAGAGAAACAGTGATGCAATGTGCCAGTCAGAAGAAGAGCCCAGTTAGTTCCCTGGGACACATATCAGGGTTTATACCCCAGTGAGCTTCTCGTGTCTCTTGCAATGCTGATTAGATTGCCCAGGCAACACAACTCCACAACAGACCATCCATTATTACACTGGAATGAAAAATTTGGAGGCTACTGTGTCAGTTATGTATTTAAGCATTATTTGCCTGCTTATATCAGCATCATTTTGCTCTTAACTTTGTCAAGGTTTTTCAACTTGACATTTTACCACCAATTAGTTACTTGCTATTCTATACCTGTGACCTTGTTCTTATATCCTGCTCCAAATATCTTGCCTTTATAACCTTGTATGGTTCCCAAGATAGGAGCAACTGTCGAATGAATAAATAACCACTGTGTGGGAGAAATTCCCCAAGGTAATGGCTATGGGCTTCTGTCCATAGCCACGTGTCTTTTCCCCTTAGGCCCAGTTGCTTCTTCACTGCCTTTGGTTAGTGTGCCCTCGTCCCAAAAGGTTGTGGCATGAATCTTCATTCTTGCTCCTTCACTGGTCAATAATAAAAAGAGAGGGCATTGTGGGTAACCGTCCTTTGGTAGACTGGACTCCTGTGCTGGGAATGTGCCTACAAAACCCAGCTTAACACCACACCAATTGGCTCTGGCCCATGTGAACCACACAGCTCAGACATGGCCTCATGCTTACAGATCCTCATGATGGATTCTCCTAGTTATTTTTTCTGGATAATGTTTGTAAACAGTGTTTGTTTCTGAGACATGTAATCCCAAGTGAGGTAGTATAGGAAAACTGGTATGAAAGAAGAGTTTTGCTATGTTTTTCTCTGTCTCTGAGAAATTAGAGGAAGATTTCTTCCATGCCTCGGGTGTAACACAAGAGGATTTGCCCTGACGGGCATAACGTGGGAGATTAAGTTCTCTGTTCAGTGGTGTAATACTGCTCAGGGACCTTTCCTGTCTCTCATTTCTGTTATATTATCTGTCTCCAGCAAGGGAATTTTCTGCGTCAGTTTTTAGTGGAATTATCGGGTGAAACGGTGATTGTGGGATATAATCTTCTCTGGGATTTTCCATTTCACACTTTGCACATCACCCTGTTCCAAATTCTATCTCCCTGACCTTTTCATGCCCACAATGAATTTGCTAAGTAACCCCACTTCTCTTCCAGTCAGACACAAATGGGTGCCTGTGTGCTTCTTTGCTTCCATTAAGGGATTTTCCAGAGGGTTTCCAACAGGGACCCCTTTTCTTTTTGTCTGTATCAAATATAGATTCAATTGAGCACAAAGGATTGTTTATTCTAAACTTTTTAAAGCATGCTGTCAAAGCAACCAATCAGTTATTTAAAATTAGCCACCTAAACAATTAGCACCAAGGGCTTCAAAGATTGTGCTTGATATAATTCAGTGGTACAATGTGATTGCAAGTATCCCATTCACCAAGTTATAGTGGGCTGGTAAGGCATACCCCATACCTATTATAGTGGACTTAAGGCATACCCCATACCTATTCAGCAAAGAAAGTGT
Organism: Albula goreensis; assembly: GCA_022829145.1. Lineage (NCBI taxonomy): Eukaryota > Metazoa > Chordata > Actinopteri > Albuliformes > Albulidae > Albula > Albula goreensis. The sequence goes on along the minus strand of CM040743.1, from coordinate 17,594,466 downwards.
CCACAAAATGACCATACTCTCTACACATACTCAGTACTTACAAACATTGCATTCTGTACCCTCTGACTTAAAATCATAAAACATTAAAACATAAGGAATTCAGATACAACTTCACACAGCCATACAAATCTCAAGATTTGGGTTATCTTATATTTCTTTCTTTTATGCTTCTTAATTTTCCTGCATACTACTTCATTGAAAATTTCTACTATAGCACAATTACAGATTTTCCCTATTGGTCAATACCTACTTCAGCTTAAATATGTCTCTTGAGACCTGATTAGACTAATAAGAACATCTCTTCTTAGTGGGCAACTGCAAGACACACAGCAGGGAACATAGTAATTTTTGGACATATAAGCATGTGCACATTTTATTCAGTATAACTTTAAACAAACTATATGGATGCCATCTTGCTTTTCTGCTTTGGATCTATGATACTTTCTAACTAGTAAAACCAAGGTTTAAATAATGGCTCCGTTTTAGGAGTCCTGGGGAGGAAGTCTTGTGAAGTAGCAGTAGCAGCAACGAACATGATTTATGGCAAATTGCAATGCTGGATATCGAATGTTCGAAGGCAAACACTGTACCCACTCATATATTGAATTTCTCTAATTTAGCTGTAATCAGCCTCTTGGTCCATCCAGTCAATATATCCTGTCATCCAATAAACAAACAGTTAGTCGTGCTGAATGATTATATTAATTGTATTCATTCGAGTCTAACCAAGTACCCGTTTTGTGTATGCATGCTGGTGTGCAGAGGACACATGGGTAATTTTGCTTGGCGAATCAGAGGCAGCAGAACACCTCTGTGTTGTGGACATAACGGTTAAAGTGGGCATGGTTTCGAAAGGCTTTCCTTGCTTCAGCGGCATACATACTGCCTTATGTTACTTACAGAAACCTTGAATTCAGACTCATCAGTCTATGAAACCTTACCCCACGTTTCAGGTCTCTAGTTTTGGTATTCTAATTTAAATTTTCTTCTTGCTTGCATATTTCCGATTTTTAGTACTCTCCTTTTGACTGCTACACATCCTTTCAGACCAGTAGTGATGAGTTGTCTTCTAAAAATGGAAGGATTCGACAGAGACACCTGTGGATTTTTCCAGATCTGAAGCAGTGGAAGAGTAAAGCTGGTTTTTCATACTTTTCAGAAATGAAAGCCTTATGTGATGTCCCATTTGTTGTTAGGAGCCCGTACCTTACATTACCTGTTACTCAGGTGTTTTTTTAATACCCCATATGTGGACTGCTGGGTGGCTCACCATGTTAAAGCACATAGAGCGGAATTTTCATGTAAATAGCTGTGAAGAAACAAAAAGTTTAGTGATTTCTAGGTTTAATGGGACAGTATTTGTTTAATTTGGCTCATTATGATAATCAATAATTATGTATAACTTTTAAGAATTAAAACCGCTGGGAAGAAAGCTGTTCTCCTGGGAAACCTCTGGGAAAGATGTAGCAGGATGAAAGCCTGTGGTGTGACAGCTGGCTGTCATAACTGGATGGGCGGAGCTGGGAAATGTGGTAATGGAGCACACCTGTGGGGTTTCATGTGTTATTTTGGGACATAGTGAAGCCCAGTGCAATGGCATAGACTAGAACAACATCCAATGTTTTTTTCCTCTTCATCTTTTTTATCTGTTTGTCCTATTGGGGCTCTCCTTCCCAGCTAGCTGAGAGGGATTTCTGCCTTGGATGGTAGAGCACAAGTCCTGTTTAGGATAACAATCTGTTTAATTGTGTACATGCATGCAGGCTTGGGGGGTTCTTACCTGTGGGGTGTCTAAGTCATGGAGTAAGGGGAGGAAGATACAGCCCTGTGTGTATGTGAGTGTGTGTGTGCGTGTGTGTGTATGTGTGTACAGGGGGTACAGATAAGACTCATGTACAATTCTGCTGAAATATCAAGGATACTGAGAAGCATACAGTAACAAGGATTACAACTTTCAAAGTTGCTAGTTCTCTTGTTAAAGGCAAAGACACTTGCTGATGTATTCACTTACATTCCTCTGCAAATCTTTCCCCTGCCAGAAAATTCTGACCTCCACCAATATAATTTATAAGCCTGTAATATTTTTCAACATGTGAGCTTTGCATGTCTTACTTCAAAAACATGGGTATTGTATTTTAGTGGTAGGCTACGTAGGTTATATGATTACGTTAGATCACTGTCATTTAGCTGATGCTTCTATCCAAATCCCTAGTCCCCCTGGGAGCAGCATGGGGTTAAGGGCCTTAAGATACATAGCTAGATTGATAGATCATCCATCTCTAGAAATTTGTCTTTGGCTTCACCAGGTTACACATAGAATAAAAAACACACAATAAGACAGTAAAAAAAAGGGGGAGGAATAAAGCATACCAAAGGCATAACACAGGACACACACTCACAACATACACATTATAAACACAGTAAGAGCTTCAAGTAAAACCAGTTATCAAAGTGCAGCTTACAATTCATCACAACAGAGTTTGAGTTCAATTTAGGAATTTAGGAATTCATCAGAGAAATTGCATGTGGGATAAAAGAATTTTTAAAAAGGTTTTTGTTACCCTGGGTACCCTATAACGCTTTCCAGAGGGGAGCTTGTCAAATTCAACAAAAAGGGGATGTGGAGAGAGGATGACTCCAGACCAATCCTGGCCAATCCAGGATAAAAGGCAACCCTGCTTTGATGTGAAATGGGGAAGTCATGCGTTCAGGAGGGAAAAAAATTGAAATAAATTTAATCTTACCAATGAAATATCTTACAGGTAAAAGTACCTGAGAGGCTATTGTGATCAGTATTGTGAGATGTATCACCTTTTTTAATATTTATTTTTTATTTTAGAAAGTATGTTAAAAATACATATTATGAAACACGTTCAAGCATAAGAAATTCAGACATAATGTGTTTAATACGCAGTTAGAAAATTCCTTTTTTAAACTTTTACATCCACTGGAGTCCAGGGCAGTTTGCTCTGTTGTATTTGTCCGGAAGATTACTTATATTACAATATGAGAGCTGACGAGGGAAGTTTCATCACTCAGGATGTTAAATACCCTCCCTCAAAACCATTCACCTGAAGTCATGACACTGAGCAAGATGCCATGTCATATATAATTAATCCATATTTGTGATCAGTTTTTTTAATTTAATTTGTTACCGTTATCAGATTTCACTCTGCTGTGGTGACTCCTCTGTCATTTTCCAATCTTTGCTCTGTTTGTCAAGATTGATTGAGTTGGAGCAGATCGATGCTGCCTGAGGCGCCAGCTCTCTCTTTCCACTGTCCATGACCTTCAAATCACTTGGTAACTCAGGAAGATGTGACATGCAGAGAGGATTGATTAACCAATAGAAGAAACGTTTTTTCTCTGTGTTTGCAGCATGCGTTTGTGTGCCAGAGGCCATGCAAAATCCAAACCCTTGAAACCGATCTATGTTCACCATGAACAGAAGCAGAAGCAGAGCCAGACTGGGGTTGTCTGATTCTACACAACGTGAGTAGAATGCTCCTAGTAAGCTGAGCTCTCATCTATATTTTTCTCAATCACACTTTTTCTCTCTTTTGGAAGAGATGGTGAAGGACTTTAGGAAAGTGAAAATTTGGCTTGAACAACCGATTTAATTGCCCACTAATCAATAAATTGAGACAGAGAGAGATGAGGACTGTTTACAATTTAGGTAAGGTTTACAATATTTTTTAGATAAATTATGGTAATGGACATGTAAATTATTGGTAATACATAACCTCTGACAAGGTAATAAGCTCTTTATTTTTAAATTTTAATATAGTAAAACATTCATTGTTTTAATGTTTCTCAACTTGTGTCTTAAATGCATTGCATATCCACAACATCTATACATTGAAAATGGTTGAATAAAAAGTATTGTCATGTTGCTAAAGGGTTATAATTTAAATAAATTAATTAATTACATTACATTAAAATGACAGTAATGTAATGTAATTAATTAATTTACTTAAATTATAACCCTCTAGCAACATGACAATACTTTTTATTCAACCATTTTCAATGTATAGATGTTGTGGATATGCAATGCATGTTGAGATGACCCACTTTTCAATAAAATTCCAACCCAACAAGCTTGTATCTATCATGTCAGCTTACGTTTCTTGATTTAGGATCATACATTACAAACTGATAAGGCCTGTTTCCAAATCACCTAGAAGGACAACAGTTATGCTCACTTAAGCAACATCTGTTAAACAGAGAAATGAAAGACTAGCTCTCCAATGAAGCATTAACCTGAGGGAGCAGGTTTGTATTGATGGCATACTGTAAAGGGATGTTTGAGCATAAAATGTTTTCTATTTCAATGTACAACCTCTGACTCCTTGCATGAATTCCAAAAATTACAGCCATGTTATCCTATGTCTGTACAAATTTGTATTTTTTTCCCAAAACTGGGGCTCTTCTCCTACATACACAAGTTGACAAGAGTGTTATTGCATGTTGCAATGGGGATACAAGCATGAATCTTTCCACAAATGCTTAAAAATCACCATAAGACCAAAATAAGACTAACCCTCATACTGTGTAATACACAATACGCTATGCAAAGTAATGATCCCTGTATAAGACTTCTAATTTTGCTGGGTTGTTTGGAATTTTTTTAGCAGTAAATCAATGAACCTTGAATATGTTTCAATATGAATTAAATTCCTTGCTCTGCTGGGTAAAGCTAAGCGATTTTGGAAACCCATCTTTCATGTTCTTTGTGAAGAGAAAAGGCAACACTCTTTTAAAACTGATTTAAAAGAACCTGCCTTGCTATTGTACTTGGAACCATGTGTAGCTGATGAGATATATCTGAGAGATTTAGCCACCTGAATGAGACTTCAGAAAATCAATTTCTTTCCCCCTGATTGTGCCCTTCCCTTGCTTATAACTTCCAAATGGGTTTAAACCGCGTATGAAAAGAGATTGCATTTCATTTTGAATTAGCCTTGTAAGAATGAAACATACTACTTAAAATAATCCCCAGTCATGTCAAACAGAGTGCTCAGGTGCTTTGCTTCACATTTTTGTTGTATCAGGTCTTAACCTTTTTATGTATATTATATAGACAGGATATGACAATTTGAAGAGGCTGAAGTTGAGCAGGTGAAAATAATTGGTTTCATAGGATTACGCTCTGGTCCATACTAAAATTAATCCCTTTTTTACAATGTAGAATAACATTTCTTTAATATTTTCTTTAATTTGGTGATTACTAAACCCTTATGAACTGCATTTATAGCAAGAAATCTAGCTCTTGCACTTAATTGATGCCTTGTTGACCTTTCAATAGGATATATGACTCACCAGTTAGAGTGCTTTGTGCGTATAAACTTGATTTCCAACAGTGACTACATAAAAATTCTGTTACACTAATATTGTGAGTACCCTGATACAGTTTTATTTTCTATTAAATATATTCTTACTTAACTGTATATAATATTGTAGAATGTGTAGTGAGGTGCTGGGAGAGGTGGAGGGAGGAGCAAGCTCCTCAGCTCCTCCCATTGAACTGCTGTCGGTCTCCTGGCTCCCTCGCTCAGCTTGGGGAGTTGACCAGAGCAGCAACAGTAGTGGCCTCGCTAACAGGCAGGCTCATCTGTGAGTGATTTCTAATCAACTCAGCTCTGAACACTTGCTTTCAATTTGGCCTTCAATTTAAGCACAGCCTGTACGGCTGAAGATGACTTTTGGGTTTTGGACTTCAGGGCTTTGTGTGGCTGTGCTGGTTTTGAGTTGAACCCTGTTTTTGATGGTATTCTTGTTTTGATGTTCCTTTCCTACCCCAAAAGGGATAAATAAAAGGCCTTTGGCCATTTTTGGTTTACATTTTGTTTCCTTCCACCCACCACCTGGCACAGTGGTTATGCTTGAAACAGCATTACTTATGAATTCATGAGTGTCGCAACAGGCAGTATGAGTATATTGTTGTCATATTAGTGTAACATGTGTAGGTACTGTAAACTTAAGGAGAGGTGATGATTTGCTAAAGTTATCAAGTACATATTACTAGCTATAACTAGCTAGTTAACATGATCTTTCTTCCCTGGGCTTTCAATTGCCACACAAAGATTTCATTGCAACTGGATTAATTGACGAAATCGGTTGGACAGTCTATTGTCTCATGCACCTAATGTAGCTAAAACAAGAGTTAGCTTGGTAGTGTCTGTCATTCCAGTGCATCTGAAATGCCTGGCTGCATAGTTAATTAAAACTGGAGTAGCATGAATGAAAAAAATGTAAGTACTGCTAGGCAAGTAGTTGAATGGTAAAACTGTGTGTGTGTGTGTGTGTGTGTGTGTGTGTGTGTGTGTGTGTGTGTGTGTGTGTGTGTGTGTGTGTGTGTGTGTGTGTTTATGGTATATCTGTAAAAGTATCTTTCATAAATTCCAGATACTGTAGCTTTTTCACTATAAATTGTTTTCTCTTGCAAAATCATTGACTGATCCAAAGCCACACTGTAAGGTGGCCCTTGTCCACCACTGGTCTTCTGTTTGCCCTGGATTAACAAGATCCTGGTCTGGACACTGGGAATTGTGGGTAAAGAAAAGTTGTGTGTTTGGACAGAAGTTGTTTTGGATCCAGTCAGTGTTATGGGTGTTACAGCTTCTTCTTATCTTTTGAAGGTTTGTTTTTGGACACTGCAAAGTAAGACCTGGCAGTTTCAGTGTGAAGGCTGGTTTAATTTTGATTTGATGTGGTGATGACAATGCTTTTGACAAATAGACTCAATCTTGAGAAACTGTTGATTTTACTTTGTTTTGATGTTTTGAGAATGTAGGTTTGACTTTGGTGAGTTGCTGCGAGGATATTGATTTACCATCTGTTTTGATGCTGTGAAGATGTTAGTCTGACACTGTGAAGATGTTGTTTTGAAGTTGTGAGGATACCACTTTGATGATACAGTGGTGCTAGTTTGATGTTGTGATGAAGATAGACTGATGCTGGTTTACTGCTGGGATCTGTATAAGAGTATTCAGGCTGGGGAGTATGGATTTGAGGTTAGGAGTTACTACCAGGAATATAGTCTTGTAAAATCTGGTGCAGACCAACCAACCGGAGTTTTAAATTAGCACTGTAAGCTCTAAAAACCATGCCTCATGTGCTGCTACTGGAACCCGTTGGTCTCCGGTTTTTTGATACTACAATTATTTTTGAGTGTTGACATTGTTTCTGCTGTGCTGATTCTAACCTTTCAAGCACAATGATCTTAACCCTGAATAGCAAAGAAGTACTTTACCAGCTGGTCACAGAGCTTTCTGATGCTTTTATCAAAGGTATGGTTTTTATCATTCCTTTCAAGCTCCTAATTAAAGGGTCTTAAAGGAAATTACTCTGTAGTCAAAGAAAGAAATCTCTGCCAGCTAGAATTATAGCTTTGACACAAAGCCTGTAAAAATGACAAAAACATTTTGTTGTCTTTGTTGCTAAATGGACGTTCTTCAGTGTGGTTTGCATAAATTATGCTGTCGGAATGAATTGCAATTTCCTTAGTAAAAACTAAAGATTGTTTCTAATGGTTGTAATGGGGCTCTCTAAGGTTAGTTTTAAACATGTAAAAAACCTCATACACATGGGTGGGACATTCTAAAGAAAACAGAACAAAAAATAGAAGGTTTAAGGCCTAAATTTAATCAAAACTAACATTTTGTCTCTTGTTTTTGTTGGCGCCAATCCAGGTTTAATAAAATACATTAATAAATAAATATAAGCTGAGACTAGGGAAATACAGCTGGTTGGGGCTGATAAGAGCCCCATCAGCTCTTAGAGGACAAACATTCACGTTGTGCCCAAGGCCCTGCAGACACTTTATTTAATTCATGCAGCTAATGTGAAAAAATAAAAATACATTTAGTAATTTATGGATTCTTTTAATTTTCTGAAGCCAGTAGGACTGGGTCCATGAAAAGAGACCACATGAATTGTAGATTTACCTCTCATCACTGGCATACACAAGAGAGATTGAGAACAAACCATACAGATAACTCAATATATTTCGGGCATATTTTTTTGTTTGTTACTAAGAAGCCTACTCGTTCAAAAAAGTACTGCCCACCAGCAACTGAATCTTTTTTATTTGATAATGTCAAGCAGTGGAGGATGTTGTAGTATTACAGTACCTTTGTACCCCTCATATTAAGTTATATTAATTGTAACAGATTGTAAAAGATTGGGTAATGTCCATAGTGATTACATAGTGTCTGTCTATGAGAGTGTTTTAATGCATAGTATCACATTTCAAGAGCCTATTGAGTGGAGTACATATTTTGTCTAAAATTAAGCAATTTACTGTTCAGTACATTTTTTAATTTGTAAATAGAGGACTTCTGATAAATCAATGCATGTACTGCTGAATTCCATGGTTTGTATGTACCTCCCTAATTAGAACTCTAGGTCTCTGCACATTCCATGACTAGCATCAGAAAAACTCTGTCTGTGAAAAGCTCTTTCTCCATCATACTCTCGCGTAGAGTCCCACTTGGCGTATTACGGCTTCGAAAGATCTTGAGTCTCATTGGTGTTTCACAACAGGGCTGCAAAGCTGGAACCATGAATTGACAGATATGATGATATTGTGGTACGGGGATCAATATGTTACAGTTAATTAGCAGATATACTAAATTCCCTAAAACACCCAAATATGTTGCAGACTGCCTGAAATATTAATTTGGACCTTAAGGTTTGCAGAAAATCAAGGTGTGTTTTCTTTCCAGAATGAGGCCAGGGCACTGCACTGTATAATTAATCTGTCTCATAACACAGAGCAGATGTGCCACTTTGTGTGTAAATTACATTATTTATTTGCGTAGACAACAACATTACCCATGGTGATGTATAAAGAAGAGATGGTTTCATATCTATTTATACAACTGGATATTACTCTCTTAACATGAAAGTAGCTAAAACTTAAGTGCGAAGCACTACATTTTTTCTTGCGCCTGTGTTTGTTGTGATTTTATGTCAACACAAGAAGGTCCCCAGTGAACGAATGGAAGTTTTTTTGAATTTGAAAAGAAATTGAATTGCCTGGTAGTGGAAAATACAACTGTTAAGTTACAGATCCACATCTTGAACTGCTACATCATAATTGCACTTTCTGCACGCCACAGAAAGACTTATTCATCATACAATGGGGCAGGCTCCCAAAGGTACTAATGTAAGTCTAATGTCAATACAGAACACACTGCTACATGCTTCAGTGAGAGAAGATATTTGGGTTTTTCATAGCAAAGTCCATGTTAACGTAAGCCATAGCAAAGTCAGTTTTAACATAGGCACTTCTCTGTACCCGCAGGCATTATTATCACTGTACTTTCAGAAGTTTGACCATTTTTTTCTGAGCTCATTGGTGGTGTTGATTGATTTTATTTCCCCCTCTACGCCATGTGCTTGGCAGAGATGTGTGGTTTTTCCTTATGAAGTTATTTGAAATACGAGAGGTGAATAGTGTCTTCTGGGAAGAATCCTCTGAAGTGGTATGCTGCTAATTATGGTGGCTGGAGCTTTACTGAAAGCACTCAGCAGCTGCTCCACAAAGACCCATCTGAGATGTTGTGCTCAATTGTGTGACAGAACCTTTCAAAACAATCAAGACCTTGGGACTGCTTCACAACAACACTGTAAATTGTTCTCTGGATAACCTCCAGGTTTCAATTCTTCTTTCAAAAAGAAGATTAAAAATGGAAAAACCAAGGAAAAATCTTCAAGGGCTTCTAGAGTTGTCATTAAAAAATTAAACTTGAGGAAAGTGCTTGTCTGAACATAGCAGGCATTCCACGTCAGTTCCATTAAGGCATTTTGACTTCAGTCACACAGTTTTCAAATATCCGAAGGGACAAAGAATGTTTTATAATTTTTCTTGATAAAACTATATAAATATATTTTTTTTAAATTTAAAATCCAAGTATAAACCATTAAAAGCTATGCCCACCACAACTCAAATTTTTGTAATTGCAGTTAATTGTTAATAATTTGCACTTTCTTTACTTGTAGCACATGATAAGGATAGGTGTTTGTGACCCTGGATGCTCAGTTGTCCTCCCATGGGGTGGCAATCAGCCGTGCACTGAGGAAAAAGAAAACGATTGCGAAAATGGAGCTGGAATGTCATGCTGTTCAACTAATGAGCCGCCAGTGAAAGAGTTACGTGTCACAAGTCATAAAAATGCATTTTCATTCCCATACTCCCTCTTTTATTTTTTATTTTTCCTTGGAGGGAAAAACAGGAAATAAATTAATTGGTGGTTTTGTAATATTAGACTCACCAGGATATTGATTCTGCTCTGCGGCCGGTGACGCTTAGAAGTTTGAAATATTGACGATAACACTTCGTCTGAATTTCCCGATTACCCCTCCCCCTAAATTGTGTCCCATTCGCCCCACAGTCCCTGCAGTGGGTCTGGTGGGTGGTGGGTGCAATTGGTGGATGTTACTAAATAACACTTGCTCACTCTCTCCAAAAGCATGGTTACAGATCCATGATGACTGCGGGGGTTGGGTGGGCGCTGGTGGCCATACACCACATGCACATTTCCATTTAATGTCAGAATGATAAGAGAGAATTTTGACAGAGTGAGGAAGAAAATAGCATTGGAATGTGGATGGGTGTGAGAAAGAAAGAGAGGAGGCAGACATTGAAAGGGAGAGTTGAAGAAAAGCAACTCAAGAAGCAAGAAAAATGGGGGGGAGGGGTGGATGAGTGTGAACAGGGAGAGCAGAAATATCATAGATATCGAGATATGAAAACCACAGATAAATATAATTCAATATAATAAGAAAAATAAAACCTCGGTGAAGGTTAGGTCTCACAAATTGCAAAAATGTACTTGCTGTTGAGGTACAACTTAATCACCCTACCATTTCACAGCCCTTCTCTGCAGGTGCAAAGTCACACCTGGCACTCACCAAACTGAGTAGGAAATGAAGCACAGGCTGAGGGAACTGCCAGTACTACATGAAACCAGGGTGACTGATTTAAAAAGGACTCTTCTAGTGCCAATGATAACTGTTTCACTTCTATACACACTGCAGACTCATCACCAATCAGCAGTGCTTTGCTCAAGGGTACAACAGCCTCAAATCCTGGGTTTAGAGACCAGCTCCTTTACCATTGTACTATAATGCTCCAGGTCATGGACGCCCATGTGCTACTTAACAAACACAAGCATATGCTGAAGAACACAAGGTAGTAAGGACCATTGCTCTAGGGCCTGTGAGTGAATAAACTGTGCTCAGAAGGTGGGCGAGTTTGGAGTAGGACTCACATTGTTTTGGCCATTACACCTGTACAGAATGAAAGATCTTTTTTTTTGCACTTTGCCTTCAGGCTGATTGGATGTTCTGCATGAATACAAGGCCATTGACACTATAGAACCATTCAGTTCTTTAATCGGTTTGACCCGAATGTTGACATTGATATACATTCTTTGTAATAATCTTGGGCATCTGAAGAGGATTTAAATCTTTCTCAACTAATATCTTCCACAAACCATCTGACACAGCTGTCATTACTCTCATCTTGGATGATCCTGTGTACTGTATGAGAGTTTTTTGCTCTCAAGAATTATCTGAATAGATTTATATTAGCTGCATATCTACTAATTTCACAGCACCCTCTGCACTGAAGTATTACCTTAGTTTAGGGAACATGGCCCAGCGTTTAAAAACATAAAAAATAGTAAAATAATTAATAAAATGCATAGAATTAAATCAAAATTGCAATTAAATTACAGTTACATGGGGCAGTTACAAAGCCATCCAACAGCTATCCAGGAATGAAGGTGACTGAAAGCAACACTCTATGCCCTCTGATTGACTCGGTCATGTTTTTTTTAGGATAATTTTGTAACAGTCAGTAAGAGATAGCCTGGTTTGGTATCATTATCCAGAAAAAAGCCCATCGGAAACAGTGGCTAACATTAGACAGAATAATAATATCCTAAATAGCTACAGAAAAGTTTGAATAAATTCCGAACTGACACTTTGTAAATGAAATAAATGACTTGCAGGATATTTACCTTGCTACCTAAAGTTTTCATAGGCAAGTAGGTGTAGCCTCTGTCTTGTTTACTGACTTTCTTAACATATAGTATTTTCTTCATAGCTAATACTGCCAACAAAACTCTACCAAAAATATTATTGCAGAAGCTCATTCCTGGTGGAAACATATTCAAAACAACTGACTGTTGAGTTCTTGCTGAAAATAAAATCCCTCTGTTGACCCATTTTTGTGTGATTCAAATATGATCCATGACAGTTTAAACTGAAGGACTTTGATACCACATCTAAATGATAGGTCTTTGTTGGGGTGATGTCATAAGTTGGCTGACTGGATACCAATCAGAATGATGTATGTTTGTTCAACTAACTTCCACACATTAATAATGAGGAAATAAAATGCACACCACACTCACAAAATCTAAGGATGATATTATGGTATGCAGAACTTATTTCGATCTGGGGTGGGTTTCCCGATCATGATGTATCTTAAGGATTCACAAACTACACCACAAGGGATTTAAAGAATGTCTGCAGAATTTCTGCATGCATTTCCCAAACACCATCATAAGAGAAAAAGTTCAACACACACTTTGAGCTCCACCCACCCTAAATGCTACCTGAAAGTGTAGCTAATCGATAGATGCACACTCTATCACATTCATTTTATAGATGTGATATCATTATTACACACACTTGTGTTCCGCAGCCTCACTGCACCTCTGAGGCTTATCACTTAACTATCACACAAAAGACTGATATTTACATTCACTTCGAAAGTGTCGGATCGTAGCTAATCTATCCGTCTCTCTCCCTATTTCTCAATCCAGTTAAAACCAAAACTTTTGTGGAAGTTTATCAGATCTTCCGGATGGTTTCATGGTGTAAAGATGGCCTGAGGCTAATTGCTGAAGTTGTTTAGTATATTAATTGTTGTAGGCCCTGTCTCTATAAATAAATAAACAAACTGATCCTGATTAAGTCCACAAGTAATTTGTGCTAGTAATGTAAGAGGCTGACATTTTATCTTTTAATTAGCTTTAAATACACATCCAAAACACATTTCCTTTCTTCAATGACTGAAAGTAGATTAACTGCCAAGAAATGTAAAAAAACAGACTCGTGTTAACAGCTCAATCAAACATAACTAATTAAGAGCCAAACTGGGACATAAACAAGGACACAGCAATGCTCTAGGATTTGTACTGTCTGCAATAATTGTTTGCTCACAAAGCAGAGTCGTAATTGGTCCATCCTGTGATCATTGACCAATCAGAAAACACAGACTACAGCTGAAATGAAGCAGTGGATTCTGCTCTTTCTGAAATTTATATTGGTTCATTATGAGTAATTATCATAATGCCCTGTCATAAGTACCTAGCTAAACCACTTGGGGCCCCTTTCATCAGAGGGGTGTGAGATCTGAACCCCTGGGGTTGAACCGTGAGCCAATCCCATGACAGGACTTTCTCTTTGTGCATAAGTCTGTGCCCGCAAATTCTAATATGGTTTGAATCATTTTAAGACGTGGTAGCTCCCTCTTAACAGATTAGCTATCTAAATGATAACACAAGGGAAAAAAAGACAAGAGGACTCCTAAATGCCATACATGTATCAAATATTAAAATACATATTAATTATTGTTATTAAAGATAATAATTTTAATTAATGTCTTAAAGATTGCTGCTCAGTAATTAAATCTTGTAGTGAATGAAATCAACTGGCAAGGCTGGTTGTGAATTCTTCATTTTTTGTCAAGGTTATTGCTTGCCAACAATAAAGAGGATTGTGCTATGCAATCTTCCACTTTTCTTTGGAAGAACACATTGTACTAGTTACAATTCAACTCAATGTCCTTCTTTATATTATAGACAAATACTCCAGTAATAGCCTAACCTGAATATCATAGACAACCCAGCAGATTGCTTTACTTAAATTTAAAATAAGATCAGGGCATCTTGTAAAGCATTTATGACCTGGCCATTAGCATAGGAGAAAGAAGGGGAAAAGACAGCTGGGATGAAGAAAGTATGAGGGTGAGGATACATAGCATTCACACACAAGAGGAGTGTGAGAAGGAATACATTTTCTCTCTTTTCTCTCTCGTTTAAATCTGGTTATCTAAAAGTCTTTCTGTGTGTGTGTGTGTGTGTGTGTGTGTGTGTGTGTGTGTGTGTGTGTGTGTGTGTGTGTGTGTGTGTGTGTGTGTGTGTGTGTGTGTGTGTGTGTGTGTGTGTCTTTGCTTCACAGATTTCCACTGTCTGGACTATTAACATCTAAATGAAGCCTCTCCATTCTCTTTGTGTGTGACTTCCTTAAAATTTAGTAGAAAGAAAATTTACCAAGCCACACAAAATAGTTCAAGGTCACAAAGACATTATGTTGAAAAAGAAAATGACTGTTGACTTATCAACATATTTTCAAGAAAGTTATTTTTCACAAAGTAAGAAAATATAAACACAGACCTACTACTCATTTTTTGACATTCTTGTCACTTAGCCTGATCAAACTGTGCACACAGACATCAAAACAACTATATATACATGGAATAAAGAGTTTCAAGGATATAATATCAGAAGACAAGATTTACATATGCAGGTGATACAGCTCAAAGGATAATAAAACTGATTCTTACTATAATTTCTCACATTAAACTTTAAGAAATGTCATATAAATATGAAAGTAAAAGTATTTAAAAATGAACAAACTGGCACACTGAATAAGTATTAGAGAAAATGCTCCATTTCATCAAAAACAATCTTCTTGAAATTTCTTTAGTGTAAAAGAGAAAAAAAAGGTTTGAACTGCAACTTCATCCAGATAACGGATGCCTCATGGAAAAAATATAAGTGACTACATCGCTTCACTGTATTCGTAAGGTAAGCTCTTAATACACTCTCATTTTGAGGAGGGCTACATTTTGAGGTTCTGTACAAAACATTGCGTTACTCCAATTAAACCATTCATTAATAAATAAAGTACAAAGATAAAAGTACAGGATAATTTTGATACCTACAGATCCTCAACCTGATGTTTCAAGTTTCTAAAACTTAGTTAAACCCCAGCTTTGCCAAAGCACATTATTTTAACAGTGTCTGTAAGTGGCATTCATAGACTGAACTAAGGAAGCCTATAAGGGACAGTCTATGGCCTGGTGTTGGTGGTGCCTCTTGAATCCAAGATGTTGTGCTAAATGTGTGCAGGGTTCAAGTAATGCAGGCCAGGCCACAGTAAGTATTTATTCTCTTTGAAAATTATTATTTTTTGGGGGGTGTGGGTAGTGTCAGCCACTTGACAGAATGCTGGGAAAGCAGTTGCCCAGAAGGGTACAAAGGCATAGTCTGCTTGTCCAAGCAGATACAAGCTGTGAGGAATGTCTATCTGCAATGCTGCAGACAACCTACCAAAACCTGTTTAAGCTGGGGTTAAATGCCAGAGACCTTAGGGACATAGAAATCATACCTGGGTATCCCCTGTTGGTTATAGCTGTGTTTGATGAGGAGGGTTGAAGGGGAGGACATTTCTGACACAGTTCTCAGTGGAGGAAAGTTATGTAGTATTTTCTTTGGCCAGATATTGATTTAAAGGTGTTTGATCTGGAGGTTACATAACTGAGCCACTGAAACTAACTGGTGCAGGCTGACTGTACTAAACAGTTGGACTACTGTGATATCATCTTATCTGAATGGTCCAGAGACCTTATTATCACAATCTATTTATAAATGGATATAGCTACTATAAATAGATATAGCAACTCAGAAAACATATTAATTATTAGACTGTGATGTGGTTAAGCTCCATTACATGCAATGATATTCATACACAGTTTGTTATTGTTCGTGGATTGAAATAATGTGCTTCCCATTGTTGTTGCCCTAAATATAATTACCAAACTCATAAGAAATTGTAATGATAATGTGACAGTAAAATGTCTTCTCCATGGACACAGCAGAAATCAGATATAGAAATGTTGGAAATGTGAATAGGGAATTACATGGATAATTAACATTACAATCATTTGTGATAATGACTTCAGGCCTTAGATGGTTCAGTTGATGAGAGACCAATAGTGATCCTTGTTTTATGCTCTTAGTAGTCCAACAAGACAGACATTTTCGATAGCTGGGCTACCGCTAACATTCTGTGATGGACACATCATGACAAGGGCACTTTAAAGAGAAAGAGATAGAGAAAGAGGAGGGGAAGAAGAAGAGCGATATATAATGGAAATAAGAGAGATATTGTGCCACTGATGTTGTGTGGCTATCACTGACTTTATTTTCAAATGACATTTGAAAGTCAGATGGAGAGTTTACACATTGAGTGCTGCTATCTTCTCCAGTCAATAAAAGCAGAGAAGTGTGGAACAACTGTCCCTGAACACTAAAATATATAAACCTCATAGGGTGTTACCACTCTTGACTGCGTGTGGTTGTGTGCAAATTCTTGGACATGCATTTGTATGTGTTTGTGTGAAGGTTTTATGCAAAAATTTCAATAGTAAATCCTGAGATCATATACTAATGCTGTTCCATAAATTAAGCATTATCAATATAAATAATGAAATTCTATCATACATTATTAACTTGCTTCATAGTCTGAGTAAATTCTTGCAGTTATATTTGCCTTTAACCTGGTTCTGACCTTTTCTATGAATAGCAAACCTGAAAATGAATCAGGATCATCTACTGACAACAAAGTTGCAACACAAGTGATTCTGTGCATCCATGCAGGTTTATACAAAACCTAAATATCAAGAAAATGATAAAGCCATTAATTACGTTCCACATCTTCCCAGCCTCGATAGCTTTTTGTGATTTCCTGAAAATGAATATTTCCATCCAATGCATTCAGCTGCACGCATTTTGGTAAAAGTTTATATGAAATGAAAGCTTGTTGAAGCAGTGCTGACTTTAAATCCATTAGGGTTAGTAACACTTCAGCAATTGGTGCGGCTCCGTGTAATCTCCCATGTTGAGCCTTATTAGAACGCTACGGTACGTCTCAGATGGGTCAGTGCAAACATGACTCTGTTTGACTATTTTGCCTATTTGTTTCTTAATCAATAAAGGCGATTCTGGCTGAGAAGGAGGGTGACAGGAACAAACAGTCACAAAATCATCAGGTGACAATCACAAAACACCCAAAGAATCACTGTGAGCCTTCACTGTTGAGCTGCACTAGAGGCGGGGCCCCTGGGATACTATTGTCATTCATAATGTGTATAACCATCTCATAATCTAACCAATAAGGCAGTGACTGATCAGATATGAATTAAATAAAAGGAGGAAAGCAGAAATCTCACCAAATGCTGATTTGGTTTGATCACTTTGTACTTAACAGAAATGTAAACTGTAAAAGGCAAAACTATACCTTTCTGTGTACCATAGACAGCATGTGAAAAATTTTTAAATGGCAACCCTAAAATTTGTGTAATAAATTTAAATTAAATGATGTCTGTGTCATCCCTTTCCTCATCATCAGACAGCCCACGGAATTGAGCCAGTCAAGCATGTGGACAGAAAAAGGTCCACCCTGGAACCTGAGACGATATAAGAAAACCATCTGTTAGAGAGAGGTCTTAAATACTCTCCTGGTAGGCCGATGGCTTCTTAGTGCCTTGTAGTCCAAGGTTATGACAACTTAGTTGCTGCGGTCAGTCTTAGACATCATTTAAGATTTTAGATAATGTTGAAGATTTGGCAGGTAATTCCTGATGAAGATGATCCTGAAGCCTTCTGCCAGGATCCAGTGATTGCTCTGGAATTCACTTGCAGAGTATAGAGCCAAAGGAAGAGCAATCTACAAAATTAGCCACATCAAGGTTTGCCAAGATGTTTGGACTTTGGAGTCCATTATTTCTTGAATTTTCTTGAGGATGATTATGGAACACTGTTTCTGTGACTACCTGGTTTCCATGGACCAATGGCAGCGTAGTCTTCACAGATAACATTCAGAAACTAGTGCTGTACAGTGGCTGACATGGAATTCTGAGTAAAGGATATAAACATAAAACGATGATGTAGCGCAATGATAGCAGTCATAAAATCATTACACTATACACTGTGTGCATAATTATTATGCAGTGTGTTTGATGTGTGGATTTTTCAAACATTTTAATAGACACAGCATTATAAGCGATCCCAATTCATTCCTCACAGGAAAAGTAAATGTTATACAAAGAAAAACTCAGATTTTTATGTTACAAGGGGAAAATATAATGATTTCTCCAAAAAGTAGGTATGCACAATTATTATGCAACTGGGAAATACATTATGTGTTTCAATTTATTCAATAAACAAACAACAAAAAAGTCTTTTTACATGATTATTAATAATAATTATGAATTAAGGCAACAAATTCAGTTACAGCTAACAACAGCATTTTTATTATAATATAGCCACCTTTCTTTTCTAACACTTTTATTAGTCTCATATCCATGGATTATGTCAGTTTTTTTTAAATGTGATCGCACCCAATTTTAGCTGAAGCAGCCAAAAGAGATGCCCACAGGCTGTTCAGAGATATGCACTGCTTTCTTTGGCTGAAAATCTCCCTCATTAGGAAGGCCCACAGGATTTCAAATAGGTTCAAATCAGGTGAGCAAGGGGGCCAAGTCATCACTTTACCATCTTTGAGCCCTTTGCTGGCTAGCCAATCTCTGGAGTACTTGGATGCATGGGAAGGAGCATTGTCTTACATCAGTATTATGGACTTTTTGAATGATGCTGGCTTCTTCAGGTACCACTGCTTGAGGAAGGTGGCCTCCAGGAACTGGCAGCAGTTTCTAGAGTTAATTTTCAATCCACCTTCCACACAAAATGGTCCAACCAATTCACTGTTGATACCAGCAATTTTGGTGTGCAATTTTGGTCAGCAGTCCAGCCACGGGCCCATCCATCAGGTCCAACCAGTGTCACTCTCATCTCATCCGTCCACAAAACCCTTGAAAAATCTGTCTTTATATATTGTTTTGCCCATTCTTAATGCTTTTGCTTGTGTTTATTATTTTAGCGGGGCTGGTTTTCTGCCTTCCTGACCTTGCCAACCATGCGAAGCACTTTGCACCTTGTGCTTCTGAAGAGTCCAGGAAGGTTCTGTAAGATGATGGCACTTCAGGACAAAGGGTTTCTGGATACTTCCTATTTAATTCTTCACAAGTCTATTGTTAATTTGCATATTTTCTTCTCAACGTGTTTTTGGCGTCCCTGTGGACACACACTCACAAATCTCATGATTGCACTGTGATCACGACTCAACATCTTTGCAGTTTAAATCGTTTTGTATCCATCTGAAAGCCTATTTTTGCCTTTTCATCATCTGTCAGGTCTCTTTTTTGCCTTGTAATTATGCACCACTGAAATTAAGGCACTCCTCACTTTAAGCCATACCCCCTCAATAAAGCAATTAAGTCACCTGAAAATATTTACACTGAGTGAATAAAGAAGTTAATATTGTTTTCAGTTGAAAACAATGCTCATGAAGATGCTATTTCGTTAGAATAAGGACTTGCATAACAATTATGCACACAATGTATAAGCTGTTTTGTGAAGTAGTAGCAGCTTGCTTATGTGTGTGTCATGCATGCCTTATGAAGACTTTATTAAATGTTACTGAATACATCAAGTATAAGTAAACCTTTAAGCTGGCTTATTCCCCCTGAGTTCAGAGGGCTAAACAAGGGAGTCTTGGACCTGCATCTATCTGCTCCTGCTGTTCTTTTCCTAATGATTTGGTAAAAAGGATTTTGTACGTATGAAACACCCCTGTGTCTGTCCTATTCACTAAAGCAGACAGACAGAGGTGCTGACTGAAGCCTGGAGTCAGGAAGGATCCCATGCCGCGAGGCCCGGGTGGGTTCGCGGCGGGAGAGTGGAGGAGGGGTGAGGTTTGAGGCCTTATCAAATGAGCCAGATGAAAATAGCATTCATTGTGACAGGCAGGGAATTTTTTTTTCTTACTTGTTTTGCCCAAAGCAGAGATATGAGTTGACAGTGTTGGATTTGGGGTGGGGGCAGTCTCTGATTGTCCCCCTTTCTGTGGCCTTTGAAGGGATCTTTCCGCAAGCCTTAAACACATTTTAAATGACAAGGTGTCTTATTTGGCACATTCCTTGACATCAATTTATTTCTATATTTATTTTGTGGTGGCTGGGCGGAATAAAATGATGATGAAATATTATGATATTGTTGCAAAATAAGCAGGAAAGCCAAATGTTTTACTTTTGTCACTTGAAAGTGTTTTTGTACAACATTGGAAAATGAAAAATCTTTTATGTCCAGCTTTGCTCTCACCTGCAAAACCCTTTTTTTCAAAACCTTTATCTCAGCCATGGGAAATGTAAACATTTAGACTTGCCAGTGAGAACAAACACTGAGAGCATATTTCTCAATTTTGATTAATTATGAACAACGAAAATGCATTTCAGTGATTTGTTTAAATTTGAATCGTTAAAATTCAGAACATTTTCAGTTTGTGTAGCTCCCTACCATCAATGAAAACCCAATTCACATTCATCCCACGTAGGACAGGACAGACAAATTAAACAGTAAACAACTCAGCAGCATCATATGATATTGCTCACATGGCTTCCAGCACACACAAACACAAACACAATTAGCAAAATGTAGTCTTTCTGCGGCCAATGTTTACAGTGCTCTGCAAATCAAACACACACCCTGAGCCAAGCAAAGGAAGGGGACATGAAATGATGCATTTTTAATAAAAGGAAAGAAACCATACAAAATTTAGCTAAATTAATACACAGATTAAGAAGGGAATCACAAGCAAAATGCCACTGTCCAGATGTCCCTTCAAGGACATTAAAACAATACTAATTCTAATGAAAAACAGACAAATATTACAAAAGCACAAAAGGGATAGCATGAGTGGGAGTGCATTATTGAAGAAAGCAAAGTGGAGAGCATTACACCCTAACAGTGTTTTTGAGTGTCAGTATGGTCCAGCTCATAGCATTAAACTCAATGACCCATTGAAAAAGAGTGGGAGTCTAAACACTTTTCAGCTGGCCACGTCCAGACCCTCAACCCCAAATTATCTGATTCAGCTTTATTTTAAAAAATACAACTTATGGCTTTTATCCTTGTGTTTTCTGCATCGGTCAAGCTGTGTTCTGATCCCAGAGTTTATCACGCAACTTTAGCAAATATCACAGTGAGTGTCTACCACAGGAATAAGGCCTAGCGTCTGACTCACCCAGATCTGTCATATCTGTAACGCCTGTTGTCATCCCTACACATCCCATGCATATGGATTTTTATACGTAAAAATATAAATATGTATAAAAATATAATATACATTTTTCCCCTTCTTTTCTCTCCTCTGTCTGCTTTTGATGGACAGCTCACAAATAGGGCTGCCTTATCTGGTAGTTTATCACTGTCACTCTGGCATCTCTCCTGCCCTTTTTTGCTCCAGTCAGAGTGTCTGGGCCATCCTATAGTACGAGTGTGCCAACTACACTGTACCTGCTGTCATATCCCTATGGGGAACCCTGACACTGACAATCGCATGATGACCGGAAAACTGGATATTGGCTAAAAATCAGAGGGAGAGAAGTGGCGCACCCATTCAGAAATTTTCACACTGTCACACAAAAAAAGTTCATTATCTTTAACTTCAGAATTCTATTGGCAGACAATAGTTATGTTCCCTTGCTGAATTAAGCTGTTTAGGTAGAACAAATGAACAAAAATAACCATAATCACATTTATATGCATATTGTTTCACCTCTACTACATGCTACACTAAATTGCATTGTGGTTCCCACTTTGGCGATGTATATTGAAATCACTGAGATACCTGATGAGGCCAAACCGGCATAAGGAAACCAGCATTGTGACGACCTGCTGTCTGATGCAGCCACTGTCTGGCACTGCTGTCTCAGTGAGGGACCTTGCTTCCCTGCAGAAATAAGGGGTGCCATGCACATCATGCAGCTTTGGGAGCAGAATCACAACGCACAGAATTTGCCACCAACAGGTCGACACATAAACCAGCAAAAACTAAAGGTAACCAGTTAATGAAATATGAGCTCTCTCTGATTACAGATAATATCTTTCAATGATTCAATGATATAGTATCTGCGAAATACTACATTTCTTCAACGCTTGTTGGTTTTGAATAATGAACATGTCCATGTAAAACAGTGGTCACTGTGTAAGAAGATAGTCACCTTTTCTTGTTCTCAAATATATTCTAGCAGGCATGACCAAATTACTCCTCGTATGAATCATTTTGTAGTGCAGAAACATTGTCTATGTCAGAATGTGTTGTCATTAAGCGTCAGAGCTTCCAGCAGAGGCCAGTACCACCCATGAGTTTATTGTGTCTTATATTTTCTCTGTATATTAACTTTTAATTAGCTAAGTGCAATTTTTTTATTTACATCAATTTATTTATAGTATAAAAAGTGTACAGCAAGTTCAGTGTGATCTCTCAATTTATAGTTATTTATTGGTTTATTTTGTTGTTGGTGTTTAAAGTTGTGTGTTAAATATTTCTGCTCTCAGAGTCTGTCTGATACTCCACTAAATGTTTTACTTTCTCATTTTACAGCAATGGGATGTTCATCTGAGGTGGTTCTTTGATTTAGGCACTGAGACAGCCCACTCAAATGATGTGTCTTGGTATACTTGAACTGATCAGTTTTAAAACTTTATATTATAGGATATTTTTTTCTTCAAAAAAAAGAGAAATAAAATATTATATTTTACTTCCTAATAGAAAAAAGGCAAACTTGACCATGGTAAGTTTTTATAGCTCTTACAGGTCTTGAGTGCTTCCTTTAACTGCGGTAGAGTCCAAAATAAATAAAAAATATGCAAGGAGCAGGGTTGAAAGGGTCAAAGAATATAGCTGAGTGCACCTTGAAGAAAAAGACAATAAACACTAGTGATAGATCAATTTTATGCGAAATGAATAGTTTTTGAAATGGAAAATTGGAATCTCCAAAAGGAGCAATGCTTTTTCTGAATAAAAAACCTAAGAAATGTGTGGAATAGACACACTCGTGTGAAAAGCTAAATGCATCTATTGTACACAGGCGGTGATACTTACTAAAATGTTATTTTTTACCCATATTAAAAAAATAAAAAGAGCTTTCATATACCTCCTGGAGCTTTCATATACAACCCTGCCTCCAATGGGTAGTGTGCAAATTTCCCCATGTAAAAGTGCAGGTACTTTTCATCCTTCACCACAGTACACATAGTCCTGCTTCAGATGCTATACTTTCTATACCACACCTTTCAATTAAACATATTTATGTTTCACATGATGTTGGGCAAAGATTACCTGGCCTTCTGTCTGCCCAGATGTTGAGTCTTTTGATTCCTGCCCATTTATGGCCCAGAGTGTAATGAACCTAATGGAGAAAATTATAAGATGGTTATTCAGAAAAATTAAGGTAAGAGCTTTTTTCTGCAGGGATATTATTTTTAGCGATTAACTGGGCTGTTGTTCTTTTTTTGTGTTTGTCTTCTATTCCAGTACAATCTTCTCCACAGCATTTCAGAACCCCGCTCTCAGCAGCAGGGGGGAGTAATCTGTGTAAAATGACTTTGGCTTGTGTCCATGCCAAAAATGGTAGAGCGGCCCCCTGTCTGAGCAAACACTCCACAGAATCATGCTTCTATGATTCTTGCCAACAATTGCAGGAGCGTTTATCCACCTTTCTCACTGAATACCTCTGCAGTCCTGCCTGACCTTCTGAAAGCACCTCTAATGTGCATATCATGCTCTCACCACCTCCACTGGCTAGTGTGCACAACACTTCATGTGTGGAGGCTATTGCCATTGACATTGAGAGAAGTTGTGTGTATGGTATGAAGGTATTGTTTGGTGTATATTTATTTTTTAAACATTGGTTTTTTGTTTCTGGCCAGTTATAGCTTGCAGCACTGCGGATAAGCCAGGTGACATGGTTGATGTGCTAGGTAACATAACGGCAGTGATTGTGATTACCATCTACATTTGATTAATCTGCAAAGTTAATACAGCTCAACTACGACTTCAAATCATGTCTTACTGTATATCTTTACAAACGCCTTTAGTCCCTCATTTTACCATTTTCTTATGTTGAGTATTAGCTTTTGATCATCATTCTTTTGTTGTTCATGTTTTTGTGGGATAATTGAGTTGCACTGATCACTTGCCCTCTCCTAGTGTTATTAGACTGCACTTGAAGTCATCACTTCATTTCTTTGCTGCCTCTGGGAAAATTTCTTGTTGAGTAAACAACTTGAATATACCGCCTTTCCCATTACCACCCCCAGCCATTTCGCTCAATCCAAAAACTCTGTTGTCCACCCCCACGTTCCTTTTCAACTATAATCCACAGCTTGCTCAATAAAGACAGTCTCACTTGACAAGCACTTATTGTTTCCCATCGATCTATTGTACAGTGCAGTGCACTGCTGTGCCTCTATTTTACCATGCTGATGATGCTGAAGGGACTCAGCATCAACAGGAGGATGCTGAGGGGGCGATTCAGGTACTGAAACATGATGTTGCCCCTGGAAATGTGAAACGTGCCCCTGCTTTTTTCCAAACTGGCCCCTCGTGTCCCCGGAAGGGTCCCAAAGAGCTGTAAAGCACTGGGTAGCTGAACAATGACAGCAGCCAGCCATGTACTCAAAGTTGCAGAGTGTGTTTGATTCACTGAGGGGGATGTGTCTTGTCCCACAGCTTGTTGCTTTGGATATAGGCAAATATTTTGCTAATGGTCCAATGCAGATTGATCAACTGTCTTGTTCGCAGTCTGTGAAGGAATGTAGGTGCCCGCTGCAAAGAGACGGTAATTGTCTCCTAATAAATGTTTACTTTCTACCTACCTTTTTAACAAGATAGTGTTAAGGTTTGTGCCAACAACTGGCATGACGAAGTATCTCTGGAACTTTTAGTGGACTACCTCATCACCTCACAGTGCTTAGCACCAGACTTACCTGTCACCATAGTGACTGCATAACTGAGGTATACAAACTCTATTTGTGACTTCTTTCCCCTGAACTCATTACAAGTGGAAATATTTTGAAGTTTATTCTAATATACTTTTGCTGTATGTCTCAAGGGCTTTTTAGTTTTCTAAATAAAAAGATTTCTGTACGCCCTGTTAATTTGCACTTCTGCTTTATTTTTTAGGTGAAATCGGCCATTTCATGCTACATCAGTGGTTAGTCTTTTATATAGGAATGTAGGCTATGTTTAGAATTAATATTTCAAAGGGAACTTCAAAACCATGTGGAGAGTTTACCCTCATTTAAATTGTAATTAAGGAGGTGTGACAGCACAGTCAAATTATACCGGTAGCAGTGTGGCATAGTAAATCAGTGACTAGTGTAATAACCAGCAAAATGCAGGCTGTTAACCTGGATATCTGCAGTAAACATGCAGAAGCACAAACAGATTTATATGTAAAATATAAAATGTGTTCAGTGAGATAAGAATGTCTGTGCAGAACAAAAAAAGATTTCAAAAATTAAAGGTAATAATTAACATAATTGTTATGTATTTCATGTTTAGGATATGGTAACATTAACCATTGTACGACTAGGAAGAAAGCACGACTGGACAGAAAAAAAATAGAAATGGGTGCAGTTAAGCCTGTTTGAAACTTTGCTTCAAACTGCAGTCACTGAGGGAAGGATCTCCAATATACACGACTCATATGTGATAGCACTGCGTGGAAGTCTCTGAGCACTGAGTATCAGGCACATAGCAGGTGGGACCTTATGAAACTTTGTGAGTACAGGACTGACTGTTCACCAGATGAATATAATTGAAGGAATATAATCTGAAGTGGCCCATGCAACAGCTCGTTGGTGAGACTTTCTGGAAACTTTCTGGAGACTTTCTTGTACTTTTTGGGGGTCCGTGGGACAGTACAACCATAAGTGAATAATGCAAAAAAAATTTGCACGACTGGATTGTTGACTTCACTCCGACGGTGCAGCCATACATGTTATTATTTTTTCTATTTTTTTGCCAATTGAATGTGAAAGCTGTGGGTAGTTAAATATGCCATCTAATCAGAGGTGAGTTTCCCAAACAACAACGGTGGTCATGAATAACCACCATAGTACGATAGATCTTCTTAGTCATGACTATTTACCAAAACCATGGTGAGTACGTCGCAAATGGCAACCAAACCAAAATAATTTGAACTATGTTGTTCATGGCATGATTTATTATTTGGAGTGTTTCAGTTCTTAAAATATTGCAACCTGTTCCAGAACTCAGGAAGTGTCATGAACAAAGACAAAGATGATCACTTAATGTTTGAAGCATATCATACAGCAACCAATTTATGCATGTTAATTTAGAGTAAAACCTTTGGTTTATACATGTATGGCTCACAGGCAGTTGAGATGCAAATTGGAAGGTACCAGGTTCAATTCCAACAATTTCTTAGTTTCAATTCTTGTATCCAAGAACAAGACATTTAAACTTACTTTATATATTGTAAAACCCTTTTTGAGTGGTCAGTACACTAGAAAAGAGTTTTATAAATGCAGGCCATATTATAATTAATCAAAGTGTGTTGCAAGTCCTTTGTTATATTATGTCAACCCCTCTGTTCCCATCTTGTTCTGTTATCCTCTGTCGGCCTATAGACCTCCTATACACCTACCATTAAATGAATCAGACTTTAAATGTTCTTGTAAAATTTTGTTTGGTATTATTATGCCAAAATATCAATGTGTACTTAGTAGAGCAGGTATAGGTCCAGCATGCACCCAGTAGGGTAATAATCTTTTTTTTTGGCAAAGCTTCTTTGCGTATTTAGAAAAGGGGTCTATAAATAAAATGCATTGTTATTATTATTGTTTTTTTCCACATGTAAAAATATTATGCAAATTTCGAGTTTCAGGAGTAGTTATTCCCCTCCCTCCCATGTACATCTTGAATTGCATATTCTCTCAGCTTTAGTTAGGAATTTTTCATCATCTGCACAATTGATTTATATTTGTTTGGACAAATTAGTTAGTTACTAATACACTATATACACTAATATACACTATTCATGTGGCCTAAATGGACATTTCAAACTTTAATAAATACAAAACCTATAAACCTATAAAACACCTATAAACACAACACTGCTTAATTAACAAGATCTTGTTATAGCTAACAAAAACTCTGACAAAACTCAGAAAAAAGTCTTATTTAATGCAGTTTTACTAACAACAGATGAGAAACTCTCCCGTGTTGTGTAGCTATGACTCAGTCAGGAGGAGCTAACAAGGTACTAGCTTCTAACTACAGCTCCAGATCTGTTGCTCCAACTACAGAGGGATAGGCAGGATGGTACAGAAGCACAAAGACTGAGTGCTGTGCATAAATTATGTCATAAAAATAAAAGCAATTTCAAGAAAAATTAGAAAAAGTGTGCAGTGACTTGTATTTGTGGTTTAGGGTAGCCAGTGGAGAGGTAGCTTGGTTCCCTTGGACAGGAAGTATAGAGGGTAAAATAGTTTTCATCCGGACTCTGCAACAAAAAGCATGAGAGGTTGTTCACACTTCAGTCCCCAGCTGATTTCCCTGGAGTGGCAGCAGCTGCAAGTCTTCATTGGGACTAATGTGAGTGTGTAGAAGTTTCCATAGCACTGTTCTCCAGAGACCTGCAGCAGGGCTTCTCCTGCTGACTCTGTTTGGATTCTCAATCAGCCTTCACAGTGGTAGAGCTGCAGGCTGGAAGTGAGGTGGGGGGGAGGGGAGCATAGGACATGTGCCCCACCTGACCCCACCATTACACTGTAGACATAGTAGAATCTAATCATATATATAAATTTCTTCTCAAAACAGTTTTTGCAGAACATTAAATATTACATTTGTTAATAATGTTTTGATAAAGGCAATCTGTAATATTATGGAAGGCTCCCGACGGACAAGTCGCTTCCTGCCTGCTTAACAGGACCGCCGGTGTGACCCCCTGGGGCCCGTCCACTCACAGGGGACTCCCCTGGCTTTCTGTCATCTGAACACTCAAGAAAAATGTGGATTGTTATTACAGTATGACATATCCTTTTTAAAATATGGCAATGAATTTATTTGACAACAATTACATATTTATTGATTATTAACAGGTAATTAATATAGCAATAGAGCAGATCATTAAGAGTGCAAAACTCGATCATCAGTGGAAATGTTCTACAGTTATTCTATGTGAAATGGAATGAATAGGAAACAGACTGTGTGCTGTCACAGTACAGTAACAGCATATGTGGTGAATTAGTACACTTACTGCTCTGAAATAGGGAACATTGTAGCTCAGAAATTGCACTGAATTGTTTTGTCTGTTTATATACACTGTTTACTCTGCTTGAGTTAGTGCTGCTACCTGCTCTCCAATGAGTGCCTTGAAAGTGGAAATGTACCAGTAAAACTTGGAAAAAAGTTGCAGATTTGCAATGCAGGCAATCTTGATAAGAAACTGACAATAACATTTATATTAGAGCATGTGATAATCCAGTAGTTCAATTAAGCAAGAAAAAAAAAATCAGTGTGCAGGCACAAGTTTTTCCTCCAGATATCAGGTTTTGGCAAAGAGTTATATAGGAAGGATGTTCGTAGACATCACATTTAAATTGCATTAAATCAAAACCTCAGTAAACTTGTACTCCTCCCCATTTTTTTCACATTGTTAATGCTATTCAGCGTTTTCATGTGATTAAAAAAACAGAAGAGCAGTCAGCTTAATGTTTAAATTTACAATGGTTTAAAGATACAAGTTTCTGGAAATTAATTTTAATTCAATGGCTTCAACTCATGTAAAGTATATAAGGAATTTAATTTACATCTGCGAGAAGGATGTTTCATTATTGGACCTGAGGAAAAAGGATAGAGAGAGACTGATCTAAACAATAACAGGTATTGAAACAGTTCAGAGAACTATTGCAGTTAATACAGTACCAACAAACTTTAACTGGTTTAACCCTCTATAATCCCTCATAAGGATGGGTCAATTGTTGCATCGCTATACATAGTCCTTAGCCAATGATGGCATGGTGGGGATTCAAACACCCAATCACAGGGCTCACAAGCAAAAGTCTTACTCTGTGAGTCAACCTGAGACCTAATAAGTTCTTCTTAAATGTATTTTTCATTATGAAAATGCAATGAAAATAAAAACAACAAGGCAATTTTTGTTCTCTTTAACTTTACTTTGTTATAATTAAAATAAGTGAAATTTGAGCACACAACAGAAAAAAAAGAATAAAGAAAATAAAGTAAAAAAAGAATCTGCTGCTGGCATGTCATCTCATTATAATTTAGCATTCATGTTAATTGCAAAAAGACACTACAAAAATATTTAGAGCAATTAAGTGTTTGCAGTATATCTATGGCTTCCTTGATCCCATGATGTCTGTTTTATTTTTAGTTCCCTTTTTCATTACAGTTGCCTATCCATCCATTTTATAATTCATTTCTGCATCCATTTCATCTTTCTCTGTCTTTCTCTCTTGCTCAGTGGTGGGGAACTCTGAGCAGCACAATGATGAGCTGTTTAGTGCAGGCCTCTCTGAGCAGCGTTAGAGTGCGCTGCCCCTCCAGGATCTTCCTGGTCTTGGTTTGGCGAAGAGGGCTGAGGCTGGTGGGCCGAAGCCCTGCAGGAGCTCACGATGGCCATGCAGCAGATGGTTGCTGATTGGGCTCCAGTGGTGCCTGTGGGCTGCCTGACTGGACCTCTGGGAGCATCTGTGGGCAGACCTGAGGAGGAGGTGATTTACAACTGGAGAAATGCCAAATAGCGGCTGCCAGGCTGTTGCCAAAAACAGGGGCACTTATGTTTCCTGGGGAACTGGTGGCCAGTTGGTTAGCTCTGCACAGACTATAAGATATTTTCCAAGGCTTTGGTCAACAGGCTGAAGAGCCACATGATGGAACTGATGCACACAGACCAGATATTCTCTAACCCTGTATTCCAGGGGTGGGGAAGCTCTTTCCTATCAAGGGTCATTTGGATATTTATAACATCCTTTGGGGGCCATAGAACTTTATCAACTAAAAATTCAACCTGTTTTCTTTTTGGTTACACATTGAACTCACCCCTAATGCGATGGCTGTAACTGCTTCTCTTTAGTGAGACGCAGCTGAATTATCTCATGTTGGTGGTTACCAGGCACATCAGCTGGTTCCACAGTAAACTGTGTAGCAAAGATGTTGTTTACTTTTCACGTCCTGAAATCTTTCACTAAATGCCTCAATTAGTTTTGCGCATTCACCAGCAAATTCAGATGTCGTAGAAGCCTTTTGTCCTTGCAGAGTGGGGAAATGCACAGTGTTACTCCTTTTGAGTTGCACTTTCCACAGCTTTAATTTAGCTTCAAAAGATTTCTCATTGGAAAACAGAGAGCTGAGAAGCTGGTTGGGGCCCTGCAGCTTGATGTTCAGCTCTGACAGGTTCTTAGTAATGTCAACCATGAGCACCAGATCACACAGCCACTTGCTATGGCTGAGTTCTGCAACAGGTTTTCCCTTCATCTCCATGAATTGCTTCACTTCATCATGCAGATCGTAAAACCACATGAGCATGTTTCTGCAACTCAGCCACCGCACTTCGCAATGATAAACAAGATCACCGTATTCTGAGACAACTCCTTAAACTGATGGCTGTTTAGCCCTCTGCTTTTGATAAAATGTATACATTACACTACTGTTGTCATCATGTTGTTGAGCCGTAACGACTGTAAACACAGACTTCCTTGATGTACAGTGCAGTGGCATACAATTAAATCACTTGGATCAAAACTGAGACGATCAAGTTCATTTTTAACAAATGCAATTAAGAAATGCAAATAAATTGCATTAATGACTTGCCTCGCGGGCCTGATCGAGTGGTCTCACAGGCCTTATGCGGCCCGTGGGCCAGACGTTCCCCACTCCTGCTGTATTCCTATATAATTTTCATCCTAAAACAGTACACGTCTTAGGCCTTTGGTCTGGACTTTGGACTGGTCTAAATACACCAAAAACAGGCCTTTGATTAACTGTACCATGTCTAAACTTTTTTCAGTTTTGGGGAGGAGTTTGTTTCATCAGTTAAACTACAGGGGAAATCGCTCGAGTTCTGCCTCAGGGCCTATGAGAGAGTTTCTATCTCAAAGGTGCACTAGGATAAGTAAGGCCCTGCCCTGTTGCTCCTGCATAAGAGGGTAGGGATCCTCCTTTCCTGGGCGTATTTGAAAAGGTTTGCAGGAAGGCCCTGTATGTGTGTGTGTGTGTGTGTGTGTGTGTGTGTGTGTGTGTGTGTGTGTGTGTGTGTGTGTGTGTGTGTGTGTGTGTGTGTGTGTGTGTGTGTGTGTGTGAAGGTGCTCCACTTGTCGGTGTAAGCAGATTTGAAGCAATTGTTGCTTGTTTTCTGGCAGGTGGATTGAGGTTTTTTTTTTTTTTTTACAAACATCCGTTACCAATTATTATTATTATTCTCTTTTTCTGGCGCGTTTTGACTCTGGGAATGGTAAAAGGTGGCCCCTTTGTTTGCAAGTCACATCAGTTACTCATATTTTTATGGAATCATTTTTGTTTGGCCAGGCCAAGCTGGCACTGTGAGTCAATGAATCCTCCTCTGGTGTTCAGTAGGTCTGTTGAGGCATGACTGTGGGTGGAGAATGCCCACGCCCAGCTCAGAAGTGATTTAAGTGGGTTTCAAAAAGTTTGGGGTGTTGGTAAAGCAATTTGTACAGTCTGTTGGAACAATCTGTTTCCTTTTTGCTTTTGTTTTTCTTTTTTGAGTAACATTATTTTTTAGCAACTGTGTGGTTTTTAAGTAATAGGGTTGTCTTTTTTCTCTTTTAGTATTTTAACAAAGGGTTATCAAAGTTCAAAGCTCTTGCTCTTTCTTTTAGCATAGAGGATGGAAAGGTTGAAAGTTCTCTGTTGCCTTGAGAGAAACTATTCATGGATTCTTTCAACACAATTTCTGAGAAAACTCTCATCAGCAAATATTTAAGCATTTGCTATCAAACAGATACTTTTCCTGTGTAAATTTAATCTTGGGGCCTAGAATGAGTCACAGAGCACTATCCTCTCTATGTGGATCTTAGCAAAAAGAAACATGTAGGCAATTGCAAGTCCCACAACTTGACCCAGATCAGAACAGAACGTGTTCCCATCTGTTTCTCAGAAATAATGTCCTAGTTTTAAATATTTATACATGAACTTTAAAAAAGGGTTGTACATGCTTTTGATGGTCTTAATTATATTGATATCCATGCCATCATCTATCAGCCCGTGTGCTGAAATCATGAGACAAAAATACAGCCCTGGCCACGTTTGGGAAGTAGCCCACCATAAAAAACTGATATCTGTTTCCTCATCCACCTACTGGAAAACGTCTATTGACTTATGAAGTGAGTTTGTCATTATTTTCCAGAGTACTCTTTTGGTTTTCTCTGGGTTTTCATTATTTGCATTATCTGGCACTGTACAGAATTGTTTTTTTCTGATTACTACTCTGCTGTTGGCCATTCATACAGACTATACACTGTATTGTTTGATCATTAATTTTAGTACTCTACTGGTCATTCACACTGTGAATGCAGATTGTTTAGATAATTACATTCTAGCATCATTTACACAGGGACTGTGGTTAAACAGAAAACCGTTTTCTCCTTTCAGTCACACAGACTGTCCACAGTCCACACAGGCAGAAAATCAGAAAATAGTTGCTTATCCTGTACCCATGCACTTTAAAAAATGCCTGCCTTCTTGCTGAATTGCAGCCAACTCCCTCCCCTATCATCAAATAATGTAAAAATAAAAAAATCTGTTCTGAATAATGTCCAATTTAAAAACGATTACAGGAGGAACTCATTATGGCCCTTTGTAAAAGCACAGGAAAGAGAGTAAGTGGATGATAATGATGCCATTTATTCCCCCACCCCATGTGCCTGACTTATAGTTTTGCTGCTATTCATCAGTTAGAGACCACACACCTGAGTCCTGCTCCTCCTCACTAAACTGTGATTGACTGTAATCATGTAACAATCACTCTTTCCCATTCGGTCCTTTTGCTGTTTTTGCTCATTCCGTTCCCATTCGCCTTTCTCAGCAATCTGTCCTTGATTATGTCTGATACTGTTTACGTCAGACAGCATGACCCATAGAGAGGCACATATATTGCTATAAGATAATGGTAATTTGTGGACAGTAGAGTAAGGCGGTGGGCTAAGATGGGTAATATAGCGCAGTGCTGCTGGGTTCAATAACATGTGGGTGCATTGTTGCAGGTGTGATATTGGCATGTAGTGACTAAGGTTAGCAGCAATGTGTTGTTGGTTTACAGTGATTTAAGTTAGCATTGACATACTGAAGGTTTGCAGTGATATAGGGGTGTGGTGATTTTGGGGTGCAGCGACGTAGGGGTGTCATGATGTAGTGTAGTGGTATAGAGGATGGTGGTGATGCAGCGTTGCAGAAAAAAACATCACATTAAAATCACAGAACCTTTCAAGATCCTTTAAGTCCTTAGGTCTATGCATGTTGCCTTCCCACTGTGGTCCAAACCACAGGTTTTCAATAAAGTTTAGGTCCTGACACTGAAATGGCCATTGTATATCAAATAGTTTTTGTCAATTTGATTGTTTGGGGTCATTGCTGTGCCAGCAGGTCCACCAGTGGGTCAGTCTCAGCCTCCTGAAAGAGACAACCAATATTTTGGCCAAAATGTCCTGGTACTTAATACAGTTCATGGCATCATTGATCCTAACAAGGGCCCCATGACCATTGGAAGCAAAAATAGCCTCATAAAATCAACGATCCATCACCATATTTCAAAGTCGGTTGCAGGTTCTTTTCTTTGTATGCATCCATCTTCTGATGCTGCACTGATGTTGTGATACATTTTTTGGTCTCATTCCACCATTAGACCTGGCTCAAATCAAAGAGCCAATGGTGTTTGGCAGATTCTAGTTGCTTTGGGTTTTTTTGTTGTGCTCAACAGGGGCGTTCTTTCAACAACCCTTCCAAATGAGCAATATTCATAGGTAAGGCATGTGTTTGCTGGACAGCCAGTTTCTATGGCTCTCCAACTCAAACTCTCTGTGATCCTTGGATTATTTTGTGTGTCCCTCCACATCCTCAGTGCTGTGGATAGGGACAAGAAGTACTTGTGCCCACTTCCTGATAAATTAAGCACTTTTGTAGCTCTTTCAAAATATTTGATTATTGTCTTAGTAGAAAAGAGTATATTTAAATTATGTGATTTTGTACCACTTGATTTGTGAAGGTCAAGAGATTTGTATTGCAGAATTAATTTAGTTTAATTTAGTTTAATTTTAATTAAAAGCATCTTTAGGGGTGCTTTTTGACAAAAATAGTAGTAGTATGAATTTAAAAAATGAGATTAATTTGATGTATCATTAAAGTAAGTTTTCTCTCAAATGTTTGTGCATAAGATATATTCTATAACTTATTATCTGTGTTATTTATTTTGTATAGCCTTTTTTATTTATCTTCATCAAGGGAAAAAGTGATGCTGGAAGTAATTGTATGTATGTGCATGTGTGTGTGTCCACTGAAAGTCCTGTTAAATAAGATACGCAGCTATAAGTGTCGATCTCTTTATACAATAGATGCCTCGTTAAAATGTAATTCATATGAAAATAACAGGATTCAAATCCAAAGCTGCCTCTCCCAAAAGACTGACGACCACCTTAAACAAATGAGCTTGAGCAACACCTCAGTTCTGCCTGCAAGCTAAACTGCCCACACAGATCATCAAATTGGCAATAAAGCTCTGAGCTGCCCACCATGAAATGTCCCCACACACATATTCTACCGCACAGGCTGTTTTGCTGGACATTGAATCTCACCTCAAAGGAGATAATTGTTAAAAAAAACCTGTAATGCTTTTATTCAAAAACGTCCTGATGACCCCTCCCTCCCCCCATCTGTAACAGACTTGGGTTGTGATTCAATCCACGTAGGCAATTTCCAAGAAACAAGAATAGCTGTAACACTGCAACACTGATTTCATGTTTTGGTAAAGTTAATACTGATATAGCAATATATAGAGAAATATTAAAATGAAATGGGTACATGAGCAAGTCATGCAAGTCAAATCTATCTGTCTGTCTGTCTGTCCATCCATCCGTCTATCTATCAATATAGATTTATTAATAATTGTACATGACTTGTTCATGTATTTGTTTACATTGGTAAATGATAATGGATACAGTGACAGTTTTGGTTTTGTAACCATGCATGATGACTATTAGCAACTGTGGAATATGTCATCCTACATATAGCTGTTAATGAAGCCGACTCCTACATTCTTCTCTAACATCTGTGTCTCATGACATTATTAATTAAGAGGGAATACACATTGGTAAGTCAAAATAAATTGTCCAATGTAAACATTTCAACAGATAATAATACAATTTACAATTAATGTTATGAGCCACAGTATTCCAAACAAGTAAGTAACATTTTTGGTGCTTTTTGTGTTTTTCCATCTAGTATGATGAACATAAAATGAGAATTCTGATGTTGTTTTTTTTTTTTTTTTTTTTTTAGCTATGTCATATATACTTTCACCCTGGATATAATAATGAATATTTCATCGAATTCAACACATGTAATGGGCTGCTGAAAGCTGTATACTGTGTGTATCACACTTAGAGAAATTTTTATACAAGTTCAGTGACATTAGACAAGATATTGTGAGGACTAGATTACATCAAACGCACTTAGTGTCTGTAAGGGCATGCAAAATTGAGTCTAAATGGATTATCTATAAGGGCATGAGCTATTATATTTTAGAATGAAAAAAATGCACTCCAAAGGTTGTACATGTTTGTTTGTCTCCAATATAATACTTGCAGGAGATATTTTTTTAATATAAAGTCTGCTTTGATTTATTTGCATAGTCCCTTAAACATTTTGAGTTCAGTCGATTGAATCAAGCCCTGAGTCTATTTCATTTTGACTAAATTAAAACAAGTATTCACTAGAATCCTGATAAATCATCTACAACTCAGTTTCTACTTAATACTGTAACAGCAATGTACTGGAATTAAATTAAATTAATTTAAAACTACAGGAAAAAATCAGAATCACAGAATATGCCACATAAACATTTTTAAGAATAGCTTTTAAAATGATGGTAGCTACGGCAGTAGGATATGTTTTTTTTAGAAGGATGTTGTCACTACAATCTTGTCTAAACTGCTGGTTTGATTGTTAGTGTCTTCATAATGCCAGCAGTTTAATCAAAGTAAGGCAAAAATTTTGTAAGTAAGGGTTTCAACCAAAGGATTAAAATTCTTTAAATTGTACTTTGACATCAATAATCTGTCATTTTCAGTAATCTGAGCAACCCACACTCCCAGAGAGATTAGATTACTGAGGTTCTGCCGCATATGTCTCACACTGATGTAAAAACTATACTAATAGGGTTCTGCAATAAAAGATGTTCCAAAAATCAATACTTTAATTTAGAGTTTCTAAAGCAACATGAGAGATCTAACAGATTTTGAAAGGGGTCAAGCTGAACACTAAACCAGTTAAAAACCTCAAAACAATAGCCTCAAAACTTGCCATAGAAATTTGTCTACACCACTGTGACCCAATCTGAACAAAAACAGGTACTTTGCAAGCTTCAAAAAGCTCATATTTAAGGTAGGGCTGCACATCGAAAACAGCCCAAAGACTAATGTATCACAATGTATTACCTGTCATAATGAGCAAAAAAACTGGAATAATAAGTATCATGGCCTCATATGTTGTCTCTTACTCTTTCTTCATCTGGATGTGTTCAAGGTTGGGGAAAAAGAAAAGAGTTTCCAAAGGAATCCTTCAACAACGCTGATAATTTCCCCAATGGTTAAATATGGTGTTTGATCTGTAGGGGCATGGGGAGCCATTTCATGGTAGCCATTGCTCTGCTTGGTAGAATTACTGCTAAGGGAAATGAAGCTATTTTAGGCAACCAGGTTCACCATATGATGCAAAGATTGGATTATTTCTTCAAGATGGACGCATAGTCAAAGTAACTCCACCATACACACCACTAGAAATATTCAAGAGATGAAAATTATTATTTTTCTTGCAAGAAGCTGACACCAGCAGCCTATGAACCAGCAGTGATGATGGAGAGGCCATATACAGCACATGGCCACTGATTCTAGTCAGCTGGCAACTGGATATTTTGTCAATTGATTTATCATGATGCTCACAACAAACAGGGTTTACCATATATTTTGCTATTAGCCCTCATGTTTGCATTTAACCAGTGTTTCATTTATTTTTGAGGTAAGTGTCCTGTTGGTTTAATCCTCAGTATTAATGGGAGACATATTACAACTTTGCAATATATTATTATAGTTCTCCTCTTTAATTATTAACGATGTGATGGAGGGATCGATAAAAATTGCAAGAGCAGAGAGCTAATGATGTTTACTTACAACATCTAATGCGGCGGTGCTGTTTTAGCGATGTTCCTGATTAGCGTATACAAAATTGTCAGCACCAGAACCTGGAGCACTACTCATTCCTTCCCAGCAATTCACACATAGGCTAACCATATTATTTCTTTTTTTCCAAATAACTAAAACTTAGATCAATTAAATTCTCAATAATATGAATGTAATTAATTTAGGTGTGTGTTGTTTTGTTTTAATGGTCCTGTTGGTTTAATCCTTACAAATCATGTTAAATCCGAGCACATAAACGTGCTACTAGTTCAATATTAATGTGTGGGCTCATGTAAAAATATACATTA
This sequence comes from Albula goreensis, assembly GCA_022829145.1. Lineage (NCBI taxonomy): Eukaryota > Metazoa > Chordata > Actinopteri > Albuliformes > Albulidae > Albula > Albula goreensis. The sequence continues at coordinate 17,556,713 of CM040743.1, read as the reverse complement.
AAGTCTACAACATCAGTTTTCTCATAAATCAGTGGACAAACAGTAAATTCCCAGCCTAGAAGAGTGGGTCGCTACCCAAGGAGTTGGAGTAGCCAGTCTTAGAGGTCGAGTTGCTGGAATAGGCAAATGGGTTTCTAGTCTTGGCAAGCAGAGAAACTAAACGATACGACATGAAATCTCATCTGGGTTTCGATGTGTTCTGTGTATTTTATTTTTGCTATTGTGCTTATTTGTTTGAAAATTTGCCTTTTCAAAATTGATGGGGGACACACTGTTTTATATGTGTTTGTGTTAAAGGAAGCATGTGTATTTTATTATATGTTTGTATGTGTGTGGGGGGATTATAAAATTGCTGTACACTGAACAGTACATAGAACGAGTACTGTAAAGAGTTAGACATGGAATGAGTTCCAGGTTTTCCCACAATTTTTCTAAAAGCCATTATGGCTGTAGGCTGAGGGATCGTGCTGTTTATGTTAAATACTCCCCTGAGAAGAGAAAGCCAGCCAGCCATGTCTTTTCTGAAGGTGGGGATTCATTTAGGAATGTTTGCTTTCAATGATTTGAAAAGCAACTGAGATAGCTGAGGCTCTGGAGGTGAGAAGTGAAGATAATGCTTTGGCACAGAGTACGAGAGTGGGGGAGTTAGGGTGGTGGGTGGGGGGGGCTGGAGAAAAGACAGAATGGACGTTTTCTTTTTTCTTTTACAGATCTCCTGCTGTAATAATTTACTCAAATGAATGCTTAGCTTCCAACCTTGATCACTTGGCAGTAGCCAGATTTCTGGTGCTTTCATGTGAAAATTAAGCGGAGATTGGATTCTACATGGCCCTAAAGAAAGCTCAGCACCTTTTCAAAAGACTCTGCTGAAACAAGACTTTAGGATGACTGTCTAATCCATAGTGTACATTTTTTGTGTTATAGTTGTTTTTTTTAGTAAAGTACTCATTTTTATTGCACCTATTTTCATCCCTTAAAGGCCCTTCCATGCTCCACATATTCCATGCATTCTTCCAATACACACCATAAATGGCGTGGTGTACTATATAAGCACCAGTTGGAGGAAAAACATCTCTTACTAACGACAGCAGGCAACGTGTGTCTGGTTATTATCTGATAATGCCATGGTAACCCCAAGAAGTGTGATCAACTCAAGTCCATTACTCTAGCAGACAAAAATATTTGTGCCCTTCCACTATGGACTCCAGGTCATAGTCAGCTCTTAACATAGCTAAGACTTGACCTTTTGATGTCTATGGTTTTGGGCTCATCACTCAGACTGAGCACAATTAAAATTCTGAGACACCTGGGAGACCTACAAGTGTTTTCAAACTCAGAAGCTTAAGCTGAACAAAGTTTCAACAAGAAATGATAGCGAATCTCAAACAGTGCTTATGTAAATGTGTTTAAAATTTGATGCTTCAGTTTGAAGTACACATTGAGACTTAGTAGTGTAGATCTCCAAAAGCAGGTTTAATCAAGGGATAATGTTTCTTGAGAGTGTGCGTACTTATTTGGTCAGTTAATGTGCTGTTGTAGATATTTGATGGGCATACATGGCAGAAGAGGGGATAAAGATAATTTAAACATGTTCTCGTTCCATTAAATATTTCAAATACCTTTTACAGCAATGCCTCTCTGTGTCAATCACCTTCATGGATTCATTTTATATTCAATGGCAGTGCAAAGAATGATTATGAGGGTGTTTCTCAACTTGCACACTGCAATCATGAGAATATTTTAAAGGTGAGTTCCAGTACACTTGCCAATCTTTGTTAAGATGCGATACTCTTCATAAAAACGTCTGGATCAAAAAGGTCTTTGAATGTGTTCTGATCTGGAACAGAGGAGTGAGAAGCAGTTTTGCAGTTTCAGACCCTACTCAATGAATCACAATTTGCTGACCTTCTACATTAACAAACATAAAACACGTGTATAAACACCACCCACAAGATACACTATTCCTCTATGAGTCTATTCAAAGTGACGTTCAAATCAGTATGCATGTGCAATGATGTGCATGTGCAGTAGAAGGAATGATGGAGACAGTATTCATCAACAGTGCTAACTGGTTGCCGGTGCCTCACGTGGGCAATGATTCATCTGTCATTATAGCTGGGTCAGTTACCTCCCAAGCCTTCTATAATCCAGGCTTTACAGCTCATCAACTCAAAGTCAGAGAAAGGATCTTGTAGATTTCAACTGAAATCAATTTTTTCTAATAGATTTCCACGGGTTTACTGGCTTCCATGGGTTTCAATAGGCTTTCAAAGGGATCTTAAGATGTTTGATGGACAGCACTATCTAAATTATTTCAAATCAAAATGTCAGCTGTGATCATCATTTTCAAAATAACATAACAGTAAAAAAAATTGAAAATATATCAAAATAGTTTGATTAATTTTGAGGATGCTAGACTGCCCTGGCCCGCTGGGAGCAGCGTTCACTGGTGTAAGCCAAAGAGATTCAATGTGCTGGTGGGAGCCATCATCCGATGGGAATGTAGACATGACACTCACAGTGCAAGCTGCCATAATAACCACAGCAGTTCTGTTACGATAACTTCTGTCCTGACAGGCATGCTGATCCTGGAAGTCAGCGCAACAATTTGCTGTAAACTACCTGCTTGTTCAGTGTAACTGTAGCATTTTTTTCCATATTGGTTTGGAGATCCCATTCAAACATGCAAAATCCCTAATTTAAATATGACTGTAATCACTTTCACTTTATTACCTGCAAAGAAATACTTTTGGTGCACACACAAAATAACATCCCTCCTGTGGGAAATTAGTAAATCAAGCCCAGATTGTATAGACCAAGGGTGGGCAACCCTGGTCCCTGAGTGCCAGAGACATTTCTGGTTTTCACTCCAGCCAAACCCCTGACAGTGTAATCAGACAGGGGTTAATTAACAGACAGAGTTAATTATCAGGCTTTAATGACAGCAGTTGACCATGTGCTGAAGCTGGAAGAGGAGCATCACCATTCAGGATTAGGCACTACATAATTACTCAAACTGTACTCGAGAACTCGGGCAGAACAAAATCCCGAAACGGCTCTAGAAATCAAGGACCAGGGTTGCCCACCCTTGGTATAGACTGTAAGGGAAGGGAAAGCTTGATGAAAAGCTTCATGGGAGCAGCAGGGCACCTTCTTTGGTAGCTTGGGGAGAGAGTGCAAAGCCCTGTGCTCTCTGCTAATGGCAGCCTCCTATAAGAAGGAGCCAGCTGCTAAGCATTTGTCCTGCCTGGTTTAAATTATCACGCTGCCCGTGGGGGTCAGCCCATGTAATAACATCGCTCCCACCTCAACTCGGAGCTGTGTTGAGGGAAGACGATTTCTCTGGAGGGTCGTACGGGGCCGGGGCTGTTAGAGCTGGTCTTCCGCTGTGCTCTCACAAAGCCTTTTCCTATACACAGGAAAGCTTTTCTCACATCTTTAACAGGGACTGTTATTTGCCTCTCTCATTTCAAGAATATTTCATACCCTCAAAGCATGATATTTTTTTTACCTCACTTTTTTTACATTAGTTCATGGTACTTGCCACTCTCGCCAGTAATACACATACCTTATGTTACTGCCTGCAGGCCAGGAGCCCCTTTATTTTCAATTCAGGAAGTAGCTGTCATGTAGTAGCGGTCATCAAATGGCCTGAAAGTCTGAATCTAACCCCGTAGCAAATATTAATTAGGAGTACAATTCCCAATTGCCTCTCGTATACACCAGTTCATCCAAATACCTTGGTTAGATACTGAATAAGTTAATAACCTGTGACAAAGGTATATTTGAACATGAACTGAGTCTACTGAGAGGGTTTTGGTTTTGTATTAAAATAAATGGAAAGTTCTTGGTATATCTACCTACTCATTCCAACATGAATCATGTGTTTTTCCTGTTTTCATCTTTGGAGAAGGAGTGCACACAGGGCTGGACAGATGTGTAGAAAGCCATTAATGTTTAGAATAGGGCAGTACAGTGTTTCTTAAGAGTATGTAAATTTGCCCCAAATCCTGCAATCCAGGGAAATGTGGGCTGGGCTCCTCTGGAGATAAGGTTAAAAGGAGAAACGGTCCATTTGTGGAATGGTATGATTAACATGCCACACTGTAGGATTACCAAAAAAGTGCCTTTGGGATAGATTGCATAATCTCCCATGGAGGAGTGAATTCCACTTGGATCTTTTTGTGTTGAACCCTTTGTAACTTTTCTTTTGAATGGGGGTGAAAATCTACTATGTGCTCAATAGAGATGTGGTATCTCACCCCATACAATGCAAGTTGGAAGATTTTTGATGTAGATGGCATATGGTCTCTGAGATGGAGGAGGTGAAAAGAGCTTTTTGTTATATTGTACTTCATATGGTGATCTTGGGGAACCAATATGTTCTTGGTTAATACAGTCAGGAGATTCTATCAAAACGGAGAATATTTTTTTGGAAAGTATTTAAAACCAATAGTTCTATTTTCAGGCTTGGAAATGGAAGGAAGCCAAAATATTTGTTTAAAAATGCATAAATAATATATAAATTTATTTTCATAGTTCATTTGCAAGTAGCTTAATTCAGCAAGCACCAGAGGTTTTAATAATCACAGCTGAAGCAAACAATTTCACTTGCTGTATTTAAGAAAGGAATTCATGTTTAATGCACACGCCTTCCTGCCTGTAATAAAACATTCTGTTAGCTTAGGGCGTATCTTCCTCCTGTTAGCATGTCATGCTCTCCTATCAGAGTGGAACTGAAGTGAGTAATCAGGCATCAAAACTGCAACATAGAAATCACTGTGCATGACCCAACTCCCTGCTCATTCACAACAGAAGGATACATTATTTAAACAGCCAGGTGTTTGAGCTTTTCAACAAAGATAGAAAAATAGATGTACATCGTCCACCATGGATAACCTGCATGCCTGGCTTCAGCAAAAATAGGCCTATCAATCCCATAGAAAATGTTTTTCTTCTTTTCTACCTACAATACAGGCAGATAAAAGAATGCAAAGGAGGAAGTCTTGCTATATGTATATTCTAATAATGGATAAAACTTTCTTGTTTTTATTCAACAGGTTTTTAATCAGTCGCACCAGATTGCTATATATTCTTGAAATCTGTAGCCAAAGTAAGTTGCATAGCAACACTGCCATCACAATAATTGATGATGAGCACTATTTCTGCATATGATCTCTTACACTTGTCAGCACATTTTTCATTAAAATGTACATTTTATTAACCTAAGTTATTGTTCAAAAACAGAATAAAACAGTGTGGAGGTCCTGAAATAAAATGAATAAATTAAATGACTCATAATTGAACCAAACACTATTGTTAATATTTATTTTCTTCTCAATAATCCAAAATGAGATAACATGTAGCCTTTATTTGTTATCGAGAGTAAATAATCCATTACAAATTCAGCTCTTAGTTATCCTTAGTTTGTTTAAATCTTGGTGGTTTATAGTGAAGATCAAAGCTACAGGTCTATGTAAATTCTGTGATAACAGCGAGGCTCATTGAATATTCATTAATCCTGAATTCCTTGATGAGTGAAAAAGTGGAGCTTCCATGAGGTTACTTTTTAAATAATTAAAACATTTTAATAATTTATAATTTTTTGTTAAAAAAAAACATGACATGTTGCTATTGGCTTGTTTTAACCCAATATTTCCATTTTTAAGCACTGTGTCTGAGCATCCAAGCCTTTGATGGAATCAGTCCACCTCCCACCCTGTGCTCATGGACAGGGCAGGACTCCTACTCCACAACTGCTGACAATAGGCTGTCACTCTCTTCAGGTCTGCTGCAGGCAGGGGGTGTTTGCACTTTGTTGTCATGGCTGATACCTGAGAGAAAAGCCAGCAGACTCATTTTATTGGGGTCCCTGCTCTTGTGTCAAGTTGAGATTCTAAAGGACAATATTATGGTTCCTGTGTGGACCCACACAGGATCAAAGTTTTAAATTGCAAAGCATTGCAGAGCATTATAGACGCTGGGAAGGAGGAACATTTTACTTTGGTGTGCTGTTAAAGCCTTTACATTGGAGCCATTAACTAGTAACACGGTGACATGATGATTCTCATATTGTGACATATTGGTTACTCCTTTACAGAGGCTGTGTTTTTATTTGCAGCCTAAATTTGGACGTTGCTCTTGGGACAACCTGTAATCAACACGTTATAGAAAAATACAGTCTGTTATTGTTATTACTAGCAAGACTGGATGCAGCTGAAACAGCACTGACCAGTGAAATTATCCCATATTTTAATCGATTTCCCTTGAATGTTGACTCTTGCATTGCATGATTAATTTGTTTGCTATTTAGATAAATTGAAATGATCTAATGTAACTGTTAACTATTTTAGCTGTTAGCTTCAACTATTTTGAGAAAGTAAGAAAAATATGGCACAACATATACTCAGAGACTTTTCTCACAGAGTTGCTACCAGAAGAGGAACTAGAATTTAAATCTTTTGAAGAACTTTTCTGATGGAGAGGGAGTGAGACGAACCACCTCGACTGGCTCTTTAGAATCGCTACACTTGAATTAGGCCAGGACATCTGAGAGGGACTCTTTGAAGTCGGAGAGACTGGGCTGAAATGGATGGGGGCCACTTTGTGAGGCACAATCAGGCAGAGGGTGTGTCTAGTACATTATTGAGGGAAAAAAAGGGGGAGGGGGTTAAGGGGATTGGGGTGAATTCCAGTTGTGTCTTGCACAATTTCTTTTCTAATGTATTCCTCAGCATGTTATGTTCAAGCCCAGCTCATGGTATTTCTCTCAGGCAGTTTTTTAAAGTAAAAAATGGTTCAGAAAGCAGTGCGGTCCTGCTTTAGATCACTGTCCTGAAAACAAACTCAGGTTATGGTGTATGTGCCAAACCATTCAAGCAAGAACTGGTCTGACTCATTGGTCTGATCTTTAGTTTATAATGTCTGTTTGATTGGATCGAAGCAAATATGAAATACATAAATACCAGAGTTGTGCCAGCATGTTGGGAAACAACAATTCTGTAATGGGTTTGGACAGTTATGACTGTCACACAACTAAGTTTGGAGACATATTTTTTATGTATTTCATGCACATAATTATAAGGGAGCAAGATTAAAGTAAAGACAGTTTTACAAGAAAAGGGGAGAGAGGCAGACACAGACTGCCAAGATACAGACAACATGTATACATTAAATCTACGCTGGTATCAGATAAGCGCCATATTACTTTTTATTAAATTGCCTTTATTCTCAAACATGTGACTATGCACAGTTATTCTATGAATCATGCAGTCATATTGTAGCTGTGGCTACATTTCTTAAATCTGCTTTTAACTGCCATAGAAGACCTGTGGGGAATTTTTATACTTTACATTAAATTCCAGGACAAGAATTATTGATGTGATGCTAACTCTTTAGCATTAATTCAGCATTTACTCGAGGGAAGAGACAAATGGAATACAATTGTATGCAAATGGTAGCATTTTAAATAGGTAACTCATTAAGTTCAAGAACACAGTTCATAAAATCTACAAAACACAGTCTGTTCTCTGATTCCTTGTTATTCCTAAACATGCAACACTGTCCCACATTGCAACACTCTGAACAGACATTTCTAACTTCACTATTGGCATCACTACTTGACATATTAATATTTGGAATTTTGTGGTAAATATAATGTGTTTAATATCTTTAAATAGTTTGGTGCCCAGATTGTACAATATGCCGCTCTGGTCTCTCTCAATGCACTCAATTTGATTGGCAGCTGTGTCAAATAGAAGTGACAGTCTCCAAAACCCAGTAGTCTGCATTTGGTTGCGGAAAAAAAATAAACTTCCTGGCAAAAAACCTTGTGCTCCTTCCTCCACTCAGGCTGTCAGGATTATATTCCAGATTGACTCTGATTGCTCCCGTTCTCTTTCTTCCGCTATGATCTTCTTGAAAAATAGCCAACTTCACATTTTCCATTGCAGTAGTTTTGCAGGCATTTCTTTTGTCTAATTCTTTATGTTACTGGAGAAATCTGAAGTCAGATAAGTAGAGAGTTGTTTATAATTTCATTTGAATTCAGTACTACTGATAATCAATACATGAACATACAGATTGGACCATACATATCTTTCATCTGCCGTTTCTTCTTTATGTATCACGTGTGTCTAACTTTTGCTTTCCCCCAAAGGGAGAGGCAAGTTAGAAACACATTCTGCTGGTCAGATTTGTAAAGCTACCAGCAGCATCTGTGTTTTTCAAGAGGCATGTACTAATAATTCCTCTAGACATTTGACTAAATGTGTCAGTCCACTCTTTGACAAGGCAAACTTGTTTTCCTTAGCTGTTGGTCAGCGTTCCATACTTTTCTTGGCAAGCTTAGCTAGCCTTTTCAGTTTGGTTTGTTCAGACGGCATTAATACTTGTTGAAAAATGTTTAAAACATTTTGTAAAAACAAGAGAAAAGGTAAACATTTTTATGGACCCACCTTTTTCATTTAATATTTTCCAGTACTGTGAATATACAAACGAATAATGTTTGTATGTTCATCATCCGATTTTAATATGACTGAGAGTATCATTCCATCACAACAGCAATTCCTCTATCCCCTTAGCCACCTGAGACCAAAATGCTTTCCTCACCTTTTACAAATGAATACCAAAAGTCCATTCCAAAAGACAAAGTGAAAAATAGCAGTACATAATAATAATAATAATAAACATTTCTCATTGCATCTTGGCAACTGCAGCTAGAAATCAATGTATTTTGCTGAATATGCCCATTTGCTTCTGGTTGAACAATCTGCCCATATTTTCTCAGTTGTCTTTGATAATGGATTTTTGTGTCTTTGCAGCTTCACAAAAATAAATAAATAATAAAATAAATTAAAAACAGGCATCTAATCAATCAGAACAGAAATGCAGTAATAGTATTTAAGGGGAAATCATAATCCAACTCTCATTAAATTTTAACCCACTGGATTGTGGGATAAACGAGGAGCACTGAAGTTGTTCACTGAATGCTATTAATTAGGAGGGAGAGCACAAAGGGGTTGGGAGCTGGTGGGGCTGCACAGTTCTAATCAATGGGGAATGCCTCATTACTGTTACCTTCTTGCAGTTATCTCAATTCACTCTACAAGCTATGCACAATAAATGCTTATATGTGCAATTTACTCACTTCCGAAGCCTACTTTGATTGTAGAAAGGGCACTGAATACACATATTCCCATTTAATTAGGCCCAGTACTGGACAAATATGCAGATATCCTTTCTTTCCATGAAATAAGTGCACTGACCATCCTACAGGTTGGCCCTATATTTCAGAAAATACACTTGCAGCGAAGGTTAATCATGTAGAACAAATGTGAATAGGTTTAAAATATTGACCGAATACATATTTGTATCTGTACAAATAATTCATATGCCAGCTTTATTTGAAACTGATTGGCCAGCACGGGTTTAGTTTGCAGCACATATTAGCTTTAGAGCTTCATCAGTGATGGATATGCAAATTTTTAAAATTGTTTTCTCTACTATTGTGGTTTTTTTTAACATTCAATTTGACATACATTATATTACATTGTAAGACAATATAAACAGATCTGTACATGATCGTTTTAATCCATAGCTTTTATTGGTTTCACACCGTTACAAACTAATCAATACAATTAAAAAAGTAGTTATGTCGTACAAGTATGAAGGACAGTACTTCAAAACGTCCACTAATTCTTATTCATTTGCTTGCTGGCTGTTTCACAGTCCCTTGTCTTGTGACTCACGCTCCTGCGGGAAAAAGTGAAGATCATTTTAATAATTTCATAATCAGTGGTGACTCATCATGTTCCAGCTCTTGAATGTATATGTAAAGAGCAATGTGCAGCCAAAATAAATGAAAAAATAACAATCTACCACGATTGTAAATGCTCATAGTAAGAGATTAAGGAAAAGTAATTTGTGCTCACCACAGGAGAGATCAATTCCTTATTGAGAGCAATTTTTAATTATGTTTAATATTATGTTTCATTGTGTTACCGCTATGTTGTGACATTTCATCCCAGATAGAGTAAATGGATGTACAGGCAGGCTGAAGACGGATTAGAAGTTTTAATACGTGCATGCAAATGATCACTCAGCACTAAGTCTTTCACAACAATAGACAAAGTACAGTTCAACTGTTATTAATATCCCTTGGAGGAATGTGTGCACATATACCGTAGCATGGGTAGAAAAGAAGTTCTACTCCTTTTTCATCTCATGTCAAAATACTCTAATACAAGGGTGTGATGAATTTAGCTCTTACTGTTGAGTGTTACAGGAGGGCTTTGTTTTTGATCTTGCTTGCCATAGTTTATTTTGTTACTGTTTTTATGGTTTTCTGATAAAAGCAGAGACAGCCTTAGTGCGGAGAATTGGGGAGCAAACGGTGGATCAGTATTAGCATTCTCCTGTGACGGGAGGCTAAACCCTGCCGAGCCACTTTCCAGCATGAATGACATCAAAACCTCAAACGTGTCACCTTGCAGCTAGACACGGCCCTTTCATCTGACACAGGCAGCACTGACAATAAGGGATGGGGGAGCGAGGAGAGAGAGAGAGAGAGAGAGAGAGAGAGAGAGAGAGAGAGAGAGAGAGAAAAGAGGTTGTGAGAAGGAAAAAAGGATAGCTGATTTGAATTTAGGGTAGGGACAGAGGAGAGAAAATAGATGGGAGAAGAGAGGGATAAGTGAAAAAACAGATCGGAGAGATAGAGACTGAAAAGGAGAATGAAAAAAGAGAGAGAATGAGAGAACAATTAAGAGAGAGAGAAAGTGGGGAAATGGACGCCACTCTACACACTCTATATGCCCCACAGAGCATGGGCAGAGAGCACCCCTCCCTGCATCCGTCACCGCAGAATACACATTATAGAGAGGGCAGCAGAGTTATGAAAACACTTATGAATTATTCCTCTGATCCTGTCTGACAACAGTCTCTGGCGGCACTTACAAAGAGTTCCCCTGTTACAAGGAGGCATGTAATGTAACCTGTGAAAATCGCACGGTAAAACAGTCTCCGCCATGTTAGTCCCCAGCTCTGCACGTCTGAGGCTAAGGCCTGGACACTCCCAGCAGTGACTAATGTTACACCAAGGAGAAGGCGACAGAGTAAGAGAGAGCCAGAAACGCTCCCGAAGATTGAGGAGGGAGGGAACGAGGGAGCTGAGGAGAGGGAGGCTAGAAGAGAAATAGAGAAGGTGAGAGACCAGAAAGAGGGAGAAAAGAGCAGATTAAGACAGAGATTGCCTCAGGATAAACTGACTAAATATTGAATAACTGCATGACTGAATCAATCAAAATATACTGAGGGGATCTCAGCCGGAGCACAACTGGTCACAGGATATTTCAGCGGGGCCTCCCTGTGCAAGTGAGGGACAGATGATGGTGTCAGGGTGTGATCAATAACAGAATCAGTGACAGGGGTCAGCACCAGGTGAGGACGCAGTGCTCCACTTGATAATATCATCAACTGAAGGTGTCACTAAAAGGTAATTAAATTATGAGTCACTAGTACAGCTGCAGAGGGCAACAGTAAATCACCCATGTTTTCATTCAGCTGCCATAGTAACATTCTTGGAGGGTCCGTCTACTGCAGTGCACAAGGGATAAGCCGCAACCCGAACAAGTGGTTAACTCCTCTGTGAGAAAGAGTAGAAATCACTCAAACATGTGTGGGCTTTGACATTGTTGTTCTCTTCTCAGCAGGAGATCAGTAATTAATTTGAAGAGCTAAGGAAGACTGTCAATGTTCCAATGTTGGTGTAAACATATAGAATCAAGCTTTTTCCAGTGCATGAGAGATTCTTAAGTAAAGCCTCACAGACGCAGCAGAGGTGCCCCTGTTCATTTATGCTACAGCGTTACAGCTCTTTTCACTTCTCCTGTAATTTAACATCTAGGGATTTTGACAAGTAACTCAAGTATAGATAATCTGAAATTCTGGCTGAGCGCTATAATAATATCCTATACGGTCTCTGAGGGGAAATAGGTGGATTTATTACCCATGCAATTAACAGCAACAGCAATAAAGTGAAATCCAATAAAAAAAATCTTATCTCCTCAATGTCAATGATGTGCACAAAGACTTTCACAGTAAGAATTATTTTTATTTTCATTATTTCCCCTTTTGGAGAGCAGCTGCTCAGTACTGTTAAACACATACTGTCAGACACAGCGTAGCCTGGCACCATTACAACACTGATACCCTCCAGGTGATCACAGCAGGTCTTTAAAGGCAGAATGATGGAATGCCCCTTAGAGTGAGGAAAGGTCCCGACACAGATGAAATGTGGTGCAGTGAAAAAGAGTGATGTCAAGCACAAGTGGTACAGGGGGATATGTCAATAGGTCACAAGTGAAGCCCAGCGGGGTAAGCAAGGAAAGACCATGGCCACACAGTTAGTACCAGTGAAAGTGGCAAAGAAATGATTTGGTTGGTGGGTGTGGCAAGGGATGGGTATGGTCACATGGTTAGTACCAGCAAGGGAAGGATGTGGTCACATGATTAGTGCTGGTGAATGTCACATGGGACAGATACGGTCACATGATTAGTGCTGGTGAATGTGGCAAGGGATGGGTATGGGCACATGGTTAGTGCTGGTGAATGTCACATGGGATGGGTATGGTCACATGATTAGCACCAGTGACTGTGGCAGAGGTGAAGTACTATTGGATTTGTTATGTGGTAGAAAGTAACACTCAGAGCTGACTATTTTTTTAGAATTAAGCAAAGGCAGGCATGGCTAAGAGGTGAGTAGGTAGAAAGGAGGGGAAAGAAGGAGGGCAGGAATGTAAGAATCAAGTCAAGAACACTGTTGAAAATAAAATTCAAATTTGAAAGGCATTACAGCGTTATTTTTTTTTTAAACTTTACATAGGAGACCACAATCTGAAGAATATAACACCTAAAAAAACAATGAATAAATACAAATGTAAAAATGTCATTCTGCAAATATTTCGACCCTGTTTCCATGGTAACATCTCCTTTCCCAGGGTTTGTCTGCAATGCTGTTGCAATGAGTCACATACTTCACCTGTACTGACACTCGGCTGGGTTCCCCCTTTCACCACACGCGCACTGGACACCTCAAGACAAGAACATCGAAAAACACCAGCAAAATTCCTATGTACATAAATTAGGCAAGCAAAAAGCAAAAGAGAAGGGAACCCTTGGGAACACACAGCCATTCTGTATATTTGAGCACGTACAACCCAAAGATGTGTTTCAAACAAATGTTCCTCTAAAAGACAGAGAGTTGCCCGCAGAACCCCTGGGTTGGGGGCCGGGGGCAGGGGGTGGGCAAAAGTGCATTCCATGCCTAAAGAATAAATCCACTGCATCAGTGAAGAGTCACTCTTTTAAAATTCATTAAAACAGGCTCCAGAGAGCTTCCATACAGTAATGACGCCAACAGACATGGCCTGGTCCTCTGAGCTTTCACATTTCAGTGCGCTCCTCGGGACGTTTATAGTCATTGAGGCATATAGAAGCAGAGCGCTTTGGCCTCCGCCTCAATGAAGTCCTGCTTTGATGATCCGGTGGCCAGCAAAAAAAACTGAGCAGTCCTTTTTTCGTTTGTACCCAGCAAAAAAAAAAAACACTTAGCACAAAACAAGTCATTAAAAAACACAGGGAAACACATCCAAAAATACAGCAAAGGGTGCAAATTAAACTTGAAAGGTGTGACCTTGTTTTTTTTTCCTTTGCAGCCCTAGACAGCATGGAATCCCATTGATCCAGAGAAGAAAAATGCACTGAAGCGAGAAGCCAAGTTGGACACAGAGTTCTGGCAGGACCGGTTGAGGGTCATTGGACCCGGTGCTATCTCTCATCAAGGCTGTCCAGGTACTCCAGGGCCAGGTCATAGCAGAAGCGGTACTGCTCCTGAGGAAGAGACAATGGCAACGCGCCTTTCACCATCACACAGGTTCACTTCAGGCACTTCTTTTTGTGCAGTCACAAATCAATGGCCACAGAGACATAAGCCCTGTAATAGCACTTATCAACCCTAATTATTTGGAAGGAAGAGTCAAATAAGTGAAAACTGAAAAGTAAAAAAGGCTGTGTAAAGAAAGCATTGCATATGTGGTTGAATTACTTTCATAATTTCTATTTAATACCTAGTATTCAGACATATTGTTATATTGTAAATGTCACATCACCCCCAACCCTCCACCTCTCTTCTTCATACACTGACATACATAACCCTGCCCCCACCAAAACATCACCCCTCTCTTCCACATGGTGGTATACGTAACCCTCACCATAGCTCCACCCATTTCCCCTGCACACACTGACATTCGTATCGCTAGGCCTGAGTGCTCATAGCTGCACCCTTCTGCCTACCAGAGACTCCACCATGTTGGGCTTGGAATTGCGCAGCGTCTTGACGGCGTAGAAGACATCCACTATCTTCTGGTGCCGGATCATCTCCAACAGCATGATGCAGGCGCAGAGCGTCCCACTGCGGCCACCTCCGTTACTGTGAAACAACAGCACACATGCATAAACATACACGCACACACCTGCACGGTACACACCACAAATATTGTATCTTTTGTTCAATGACAAGAGTGTCATTTTATTGAAAAGAGTGAGGGTATTAGTTTGAGAAGGAAGGAGTGGATGAAAGTGGGAGTAGGGAAGTGGGTGAGTGACAGGTGTGGTGTGTTGTGGTGATTGGCTGATAAGGTGGGGAAATAAGTTTTCTTCCACAAATTAACAATGAGTAAAAGGGACTGATGGTATTGTGACCTCAGAAAGGGAAGAATTTTGCAGAATTGTTGGATTTAACAGAGTCAGTTTCTGTACAGGTTTTAGTTTACTGCCCTCTAATCAGTGGTCACTCTATGTTATAGGCGAGTCAGTGTAAACTGCAATGAGAGGTCACCTTGGGTGTGTTTATGTGTTGTGTGTGTGTGGGGTGGGAGGGAGGACATAGCAGACTCACAGACAGTGGACAACAGTCCGTCCCTCCCCGCTCTCCCTCTGCCATGTCTGCACGTGGGCCAGCAGGCCGAGGAAGGCTTTCCTGGAGTCGGGAACGTCGCGGTATGCCGACCATCGCAGGAACTGGAACTGGCGCACCAACAGCTGACCCTCCTGAGGCTGGGAGAGAGACCCACCAGAGACCGCTAACCATCAGCAAGATCCTGCAAACGTCACTCATCGCTGTCTTTACTACAGTGCTACTGTCTCTTATGTAAAGCGTGCAGACCACTACCATATTTGAGTTTAAAAGCAGGCAAGAGTAATATGTGTCTTGGTTCAAAATGATTGGATGATTCTGTGCATATCCCATGAGATTTTAACTATAACCAGAGACATACTAGTTCTGTCAATGAACATTTTACCATTGACAGACTAGAAACACAAATAGATCTATATAATTACATTTTTATCAACAAATTTGCTTGTCCCAAGATCTTCACCTTGTTCAGACTCAGAAAAAGGCTATAATTCCATGTTTAATAAACAGAGACCTCTACTAATTACTAACATTTTCAACATTGGTATTTTGAAATGCCTGATGTTTCAAATATTGCATGAGGACAGTTCTAGCTTCTTTCTGTAACATTTATGCAACATAATTACTCAAATTACTCTGTTACTGTAAATATCGTAGCGTTCAGACATTGTTCTGACTGTTCCAGGCACAGCCCAGGCTGGCCCACTAAGGTCATGTGTGGGTTTGCTACCCCTGTTGTTATTAGTTATACAATTCAGTCACAGGGTGTTGATGAAAAGAGGTTTCCAGCTAATTACAACTCACACATTTATGTTAGCTGTCGGGAGACTGAAGAAGGGGCCAAAGGTTAAGGTATGAAATAGTCTCAGAACTTGAAAGTAATGACAGCTCTGAAGATAACTTTCACCGTACCATCTCAAAGTAGAGCTTACTCTAACAGAGTCATTACACTAGCAATGTGCCAGCCAAGATGTTACACAGGTTTTCACAGGGTGGTTCACTGAAGTGTTTTTCAGTTGGAATGGCTGCCCATAGAGATCTAAATTTCACCTCAGACCAGCCTTCAGGGGCTTGACATGATTGGTCGAAAGATAATGTCCCAGGTGTGGATGGTTTTATTTCTCTGAACTGGACTGATTTAGCCAAGATTCCACTACTCAGTTTTAAAGAGTGTGGTATGTGAGCTAAAGACAAGAAAGCAAAGGCGACTACACAAATATAAAAAACACACTCACATACAAACACATATGCACAAGCTCCCATACACACACACAGACATGCTCAAAGACATACACAAATTCACAAACACAAAACATTTACGTTTTCACACTGTTTTCACACTGACGAAAACAAACACACAGACACACAGTAGGTTATGGTATTCAGAGAATAGGAGGTTTGAAGCTGAACAGTAATGGAACTGTCATTTCACTCCCTTTGACATGTATTTGAGAGGTGTTCTGTTGGATTTTGTGCATATTACAGCCTCCATTTAAATTTTCTGACAAGCTTTCTGAGCACATCAAGTGAAAGGACAAAATGCTTTTGAAAGCCGCCAGAGAGGAAATCATGCAGGGAACGCTGAATTCAAATCAATCGGAGTAACAATGACTACACCTGCATCACAAAAAGAAACTTGGCTCAGTGAAAAATAAAGGACCAAAAAGTGGTATAAAAATATAAAAATAATCACTGCACACAGGTTATGTTTTTCATGTCTATAAGGGAAGAGTTTTTAGAGGCTTTGAGGATTTTTTTTTAAGTCTGTTCCAGTCCTCCAAGTGGTGTGGAAATAGATACTGTACCTCTGTTTGCCTCCAGGTAACAATGAAGTACGGCAACACAAAAGGCACACGAGAATACCAAATTACCCTCGGTTGTCATCTTCATGAAAGCAGTTCAGCAAGGGTCAGTGCTATGAATTTCTGAATCAGCCTGTCCAAGAGCTAAATAAGGTATGAGCCATAGTTGTCTTTTTAATGTCATTAGTAAACCTTTTCGGCCCTTTTCTGCCTACATTTGAATCAGCAAATGTCCCTCTGCAGATACTGCTGTGCCTCCCAATCTCAATTAAGTAGATGTGGAAAAGCCATGGCTTCAGAAAATAGAAGCACTACCATGTTTATTTTCCACCCATGCACTGAACAAGTGATTATAATCAGTTTTCTTTAGCTAGGTGGGGGAAGCAAACACTGAAATCAGCTGATTTAGGTGTGGGTGGAATAAATACTACAGCAGTGTTCAAAATTACTCCTTATTCACAATGTAGTGTGCTATGGACACGAGCCCAAGTTTGTAGTGCAGCGTATAACCAATAGGCAGTTATTTAACATAAAGGCATGGTAGAACTTCTGAATCTTCCCACCTCTGCACTGGAGAAATACAGCTGAAAATATTGTAATCCACTCATCTTTGTACTAGAGACTGTTCTCCATACCACATGGCACACAGCACCCCAGCTGATCCTCACAGTAGCTAATTGTGTGTGGGTGCCTGATGCATTGTTTCAATGAGCTGACACAGCACGTAACCCAAGGCTCCAGGTTGAGTTAAACCAACTCTAAACCAATCTAAGGACACGTTTTAATGAGCGTTTATATTGGTACTGCTTACAGTTTTGAAGATGTTGCAGTTCATACTGTGGGCCATTTAATTGTATCACAGTTTAACTATTTGAATTCCCTCATTCTGAGTGGATGTGTGGCGAATGATCAGCGACAAAATGGCTGTGAATCATGTTCTGTCTGGGACTACACACCAGTTGAGGCTGAAGGGAGGCACAGCCCTGCTCAGTGAAATGTTTTTTGAGATCTTTAAATTACTGAAATAATACTGAAAATCCACTTATCGTCTTCATCATCATTTGCAGTCATTGCTATATGCTTTCTCCTGCAAATTCTTTTGGGTGAAAAAAAATACCATTAGTCATGATTATCCTAAAAGTTTAAACTCTAAACAGTGTTTTTCTCACTTGTAAAAAATAAAACTATTTACATTAATTACAGGAGATTAACAAAAAGCATAAATTGTAAAGATGGTAAAGTGGTATGACATGGGCTCAGAAAATGCACTGATGTAAGGCCCGGTACAGAATTTAGTCCCAGCTGTGGGTGGGAGTCCTGTGGGGTGACAAAGAATTTGCCTGAGTGCCAGCCAGGGAGGAGGGTCTGTAGTCAAAGTGTTCTGTACCATATTGTACAGCAGTGACTCAGCAGCAGTCATTTTGCTGTCATGCACTGCAATACTGAGCAAATGAGCAACATGGATTAAGGCGAAAAAGAGAGGTGGCTGCATGACTTTAAGAGTGATCATTACTGAGCACTCTCCCAAATTAACAAGGGGTGCTGCATGGGATGGATGGGCCCACAAGCACAAATGGACATTCGAAATTGAGGGAAAAATTGGACTGTTAAAAAAGTAGATTCCTCTATGGAGCTGTGAAACTGCTGCCTATTGGTTCACAATAGGGTGATTAAATTCAGCTGTAATGTAGGCCGTGAGGGAGTACAACTGACGGTTTGTTACACTATTCAACAGAACAGGAAGCATTGGCCCCTCATAGTGCCGTCCCCATGGAAACAGGTTCAAATACCCATGATTTGTGGTGGTATCACACAATGACTGAACAATAGGCATTTCAAAATAGCAATAATGCAATTTGTTGTGTTGACAGAAGAAGCCTAAATTGTACTTTAGTGATGTTGACTATCAAACAAAAGGATATGTTAGGCTGAATTTTCTTTGCCAACACCGCTACATTTAATGTGCTAATTAACTCTGTGATTTGCACAATAAACTAATTGGACTAGCAGGGCTAGCCAGCTAGTGAAGCAACTTGGCTGGCTGGCTAGCTTGTCAACAGTAATACATCATAATGATTGCTAGTTGTTGCATTTTAAGTTATATCTATAAACACAAGACAATAACTATAAGTATACATTTTTTTGTACAGCAGTATAATGAAGTGAAAGACTTTGCCGGAGCTAAAATGTTCTAAATTGATTTCCATTTAAATGCCTGAAAAGCAGATGCACTCCTGTGTTTAATCAAATTTGAATCTAAAGCAGGTGTTGAATTTTACTCAATGACTAAAAGTGTTCAGGAGTCACAGAAATTATGGTCATGTTCTTCAGACTTGTTTTTGCTTTTTCAACAAAACAGTGAGTTTAATTGTGATTAAAGACTTAAGGGGTCTCCTTCAAGGCTTAAACCAATGAATGTCACCAAAATGTATGTATTGGTTGGACTGCAGTATCTGCCTAAATTCTGATAAATGACTCAGTTTAAAGCAACCGCTGTGGAAATTCTTTTTCAGTATTTAAGGTAAGATTTACCCTCAGATCCTCTCTCAAAGGCAAGAAACAAATGTTTAGGGAAATAGAGAAAACAGAGCCACTTTTGATCTTTACTTAATAATAGTTGATGATTCGGCAGATCATTTTTGTTTTTAATTAGTACAGCATCCCTTTTCAGGCTGACTCATCCATTAAAGAAGTAGCTGAGGTTATACCTTGCACCTTGATGGCCACAAAAGTAGCACAAAACAACCCTACAACCCCACTACCCTGATCCAGCATTGAGGTCAGCTTACCCGTGTGAGGTTCTTGACCCGGAACAGACGGGTTATGACATCATCATCGGCCGACCTGGACAGGAACTCCACTTGCATGGGGCCGTACTGCTGCAGTCCCGGCTCAGGCCAGTACTGTACACATGGCTGGGAGGGAGGTTTGAGGAACAGCAGTGGGAGAAGAGAGGAAGAGAGAGGGGGAGGATGAGCAGAGGACATGATGGAGAGAAGGGGTAGGAGGAGGGAGAGAACCTATCAGTGACATCATTTGCATTCGTACTGTCTTGTCCATAGAGGCTTACATGGCTTACTGTATACATCCACACATTAGAGTGCATGTCAGCGAAGCAGGAATATAATTGGGACTCATAAAGATTCACAGCCACAGTGAAGGGCGCAGAGGCAGTGTCCTCCGCAGCTTTCAATATTCGCACATGAAAAAAGCTCTGGTCACGGCTCAAGTGTCTTGATCTGCTCCACAACACCACCCCAGCCAATCGGAACAGGGCACATGGATGCTGAGCATTAGCATGCTAACCATGTTCACAGACAGACCAGGGAGAAGGGAGCGATAAGGCCTCGTCAAGAGAGATGGACAGGTATTACCAAGGTGACACAGGGCACAGCAGAGAGATAAATATTTATACATGCACAGGCGGGCAATCGCGACAGGGGAAAAGAAAAAGAGTGAGAGAGCAGGACCAAATCCACCGCTGCAGAAAACAGAGACAGAGATAGAGGGATGGAATGAACATTTGTGACATGGAGAAAATGTGATCGCACAGACTGAGGACCAAAAGGGCAGAGCCAAATGAAGAGGGAGGGTTTGACCATCATGAGGAAAGGGAAAATAAGAAGTGGAGTTCACAGATGAGGGGTGGGAATAAGGGACATTGTTGTCATTATGCAACACCAGGTTCTATCAGAGAAGTGCATCCGCACTCCAAGGGAGGCAGGAATCAATAACGTTAAAAAAGTAAAAAGACAAGCTGATCCATACAGTAAGTGTGGGAAAGCTGTCAATGACCCCACTCATTTGAGAAACATTTCAGTGCCTTGTGGGGGTGTATAGGAAGCATACTGTCAAAAGATTATTGATATAAAACCTACACCAACGCTTTTCGTTTACAGCTTCTTCAGTATGGTTATTAAAATGGCAGTACTAAACTAGAAGCATATTGCTTCGGGACCTGGGGATCCTGGTTTCTGCCATTTCAAAACCTGCCCCAGAGAACACAAAGCCAAAACTGTTTTGGCAGGTCCGTATTTACTGTAATTGAAGCTTTCCTGCTCTTGCATTATGACTCTAATAAGAGGTGATACACAGCAATTATATCACACAAATTATTTCACTTGGTACCGCAGTGCTCTCCACCTTCAATTTATTTCTAATAAGAGCTGCGAGAATGACAGAAGCTTACAGTGGCTCCACAACATGTCCAGTAACAGTGAAGTGAGCAGCTCTGACCAAACTGATCTGGTTTAAGACTCACCCAGGCAGAGTTTGACTGGTTGAGCTGGTTGAGCATGACCACAGAGGTACAACCATAGTCGAACAACAGCCTCCAAAAGTCCGCAGTGGTGGCGGGGAGCGGGTGGGGCGTGATGACGAAGGCGGCTGGCCGGTTAAAGCTGTCAGCCAGCGCGGCATTGATGTAGTTGTTGCTCTCTCCGTCTGTGGTGACCAGGAAGGCCAGGGCTCGGTCAGGAGGCAGGACGTCCATGCTGCGGTTCTTCTCACGGTTCCGGGGCAGCAAGGCGATGCTGCACTCCTCTACATCTGGGTGAGGGGTCACCGAATTCAGGGTCTGGAATGACAACAGTGGCAGGGGATAATGGGAAGGAGAAGAGATTGGGATAGGGAATGGGAAGGGACACAGGGATGAAGAAGTGAAAGATGCAGTGGGGAAGGAGATGGAGGAGTGAGTGAGATAGCACAGGGAGAGGAGGAAGAGAGGTAAAAGTTGTGAATGGAGGGAAACAAGGCAAGAGGGTGATTGAAAGTACATGTGTGAGAGTGGTGAAATGAAAATGTCAATGAGAAGAAAAGGAAATGGAGGGGAATAATTTAATGAAAGAGAAAATGAGGATGAGGAGGTGAAGGAGGAATAATAGCGAGGGTAAGTGGTAAGAAGAGAAAGACATGAAGCGATGTAATTGAGCACAACTGAGCCCTACAGATACGCATATGCTTTAAATATTGATATTGATATGGTTTAAGTCAGAGATGTAGCTCAATAGATTTTATATGGTATATATAACATGTACGTGGCATCAGAAATGCATTTTGATCTCTACCACTTCTCAATGGAGCTCTGATCATGTGGCTGCCCTCAGCGTGTCTGCCAAAATGAAAGGTTAACTGAAAACATGGTGGATGAAGAAGCTGTAATGTGCTTTGTGTATGCATGTGTGTGCACGTATGAGTGTGGGCGTGTTCACGTATCACTGACCTGGAACTCCTCGCGCAGCTGAGACGTATTGCTCTGCGGTTCCACCATCAGCATCTCTTTATACATGAGGCTGAACTCTGAGAGCGGGACAGAGGTGTCTCCACACAGACACGCCTCCAACAAGGCATCATGAATAAAAACATACTGCTCCTGTTTGAGGGGGAGACAGAAGCAGAACAAGGAGACAGAGAGACAGAGAGAGAGAGAGAGAGAGAGAGAGAGAGATCACAGGGTGGAAAGGCAGGAGAGAAGAAGGGAAAAGGGTTACAGGGTAATAGGGATAGATAAGGAAACAGAGAGGGCGAGAGGCAGAGGAAAGAATAAGGTTGAAGGCCGGTAGGAAGAGAGAGCAATGAAGATTTAAAAAAGTTAAAACCAAGTTTGGAATTAAAAATTGATGCTAACAAATTTGAACATTTCAACATTTTATTAAAGTGCTAAATTGTATAAAGCTGAATAAAAACCTCAAGGTGAATAATCATTGATGATCAGAATACTTGACAGAAAAGTGCATGTATTACATAAATTAGATGTAAAAATGTACCTCTGACTCATGAGGTAAGTTAAGTAACTGGTTACTGAGGTCACATATCTCACAAAGAGCACTAGGCATAATTTAAATGAAACTGAATTCACTTATAATTGATTAATGTAATGGAACATGCACCCCAGAGTGGTTTGCCAAGTTTTTCATTTCAGGCGATGATTTTTTCAGAATTTGTTAAATGTTCAATTAAACAATGATTCATAATCACCTCATTCATAGATACACAGAATATGTTTATGAATAAAAAATGAATATTAATATTAAATGTGATGAAAATGGATTTTAGACATTTGAAATGTATTGCATTTTCACATTGGGTGATGGCAATTCTTTGCAGGGGTATTTGAATTGTAATTGTGACTCTCATTATTTAAATAAATGTACTCAATTACACCACAGTATATCTTAATCCTTAATATAGAATGGATACAATTATTAACACTTATATTTTGCAGGTTTTAGAATTACTGAAACTAAAACTAAAAGCACAATTTTTTTTTTTTTTTGCGATGTGCTATTTGACTTAAGGAAACTTCAATCTCTCATTGAATTTGTTTCCCTCGTGCCCTTTCAGCCGTGGTTTAGGGTTGCTGTGGATAGGATAGAGGTCTTGCTTGTTTTGTGGCTAGGTTTTACAGCCATTTTATACTGCAGTCTAGCAAGCCAGCCATCTTGTGGAGGACAGTTATTGAGCATTGAATGTTTGGTGTGCTGCATTGTTATCAACGTGTCACGGCTAAACAACCTGCAGCTGTGTAAAAAAGAACGGCTGAGAGATGGGGGAAAGGAGGGGGCACAGCTCTTCTTAGAGTGAGAATTTTGGAATGCAGAAAATCAGAGTCATCACTCAAAAACATTAGAAATGAGCATTAGGAGATATTATTGAATATATCAGGATGACCTGTTGGCAAAAGTGATGATATTTAACAAGTCAGGTGCAGCATAAAAGTCTCTGAGATTACCTGAAGCGTCATGTAGGTGGATGACATTTCAGTCAACCAAGAAATGTCAGAGATGACATAAACAAAAACATGTAAAAAAGCTTTAGCTAGCTCACTGTTTCCCTCAGCCAAAGTCAATCCGCTGAACATTTACAATGAAATCATGAAGCTGCGATGCTGTTCTCAAACTCAAGCAAATCATCTTTATACTCTTCTTCCACTATGTTTATTCCTAATGTATGCCTACAATCAATGTGATTGAGGTGTGTTTCTCCAGCAGAACATTTAAGCTGCCAGGCTTTTCTCGGGCTTCTGTGGAGATGAATAACCACACATTACAGCCTGGCACGATGAGGCCGCGGGGAGGCCAAATGAAGGACCTGGGGCCATTCTGCGCACAAATTCCAAAAAATTATGTTCTCATTGAAATGTTAAATGTTTCATATGACCTGTACAAGTTTTGTACAAAATCTCAATAGCTTCTCTACATCATGTTTGTAGACAAAATAAGTTTAAAGCTAAATTTAAGCATTTTCCCCCCGCAATTTTTGACATTGATAGGGTACTTATTTAATGTAAAACAATGAAACATAATCCCAGGCATTTGATTGATAGACATAACATAAAGAGCAATTTGGGTAAGGTTCTCTTTTAAAGCATATTTAAGCCGTTGATACAACAATGGAAACATTTTCAATGGGAATGCACTGACGCGTTTGTTACATTAACAATCGTTCTGTCATGGTAAATTAACTTCAAGCACATTTGAATTTTAGCAATAATGTCCCCTTTCAGTTGTGGACATAATATATTGCAGTATATGTATTTCGAACATTCTGAAAAATCTTTCATAATACACACCATTACTCAACACAGTATTCAGCAAGAGATGGAAGTCGGATAGAGGAATTTATTAAAGGATTCATATGATGAATAAGTTGAAAGCTACCACATAAATTAAAACACCATTAAAATGGCAATTTAGTGGCGGTGAACACCGCATCGGGCAATAAGTGATGAAATAATATCTCAATATATCTGATCATGTCATATAATTTGGAACCCTTCCTTCAGTAAACACTTTCAAAATAAAACATTCATTCAGTCAAGAAAAATGCCTATACACCACTGGGCTGTATTCTTGATTCTATTACATAGGGGCAAAGACTTGACCTTAAAATCAATCTTTCATGCTGCTTTTATTTACTTTTTTAATTAACAAGGATGCCAAAGATCTAAATAAACAATTATTCAAGTAATTTCAAAGTTTTCTCTTAACTCTACCCTACCTTTCTTTTTTTCAAAGTGTTTTAAAAAATCATAAAGTTCAAAAACTTCCATTATTCCATTTAATTGTTTCATAATTGAACATAATGGAAAAGAATGAACTACCATTAGCGGTAAGCATGACGTGCAATAAAGGCTTGAGAAAAATCTTCACAAAATCCAGGCTTCTTCATTTAAAAGTAAAATCAGATGAAATAGAGGAATGTTTGTCATAAATAATAATATATATAATAATATATATAATATAATATAATATAATAATGACAATGCTTTAAAAATATCCTTCACTCTAATTTAAGGCCCCAACATTTCAGCATTTATGTAGAGAGATATCACATAAACTCAGTTATCAGTTACACATTTTCAGGCATGTAGCCAAGGATCTGTCTCTCCCTTTATCTCACCTCAGTTTGGATCATGTTGATGCGACGTGAGCAGAGTGTCTTGACACAGTTGTAGATGTCCACCACTCCCTCACACTCCGCCATGTCGAGCATCACATCCAGCACGATGTAGCAGCCCGTCCTGCCCGCCCCCGCGCTGTGGAGGTGAGGGAGAGAGACAGTGGCCTCATAGACCGCACACACATGCCTCGCTCTCCACCTCCGCAAGTCCGCAGAGGACAGAGGGCAGGTGCACTAGAGGTACAACTCCTCATGAGTTGAGAAATTATTCAGAAATGATTCGTTAGAGTTGAAGTGAGGCTGTACCTGCAGTGTACCACAACAGGGCCAGCATCAGGGGGTGTGGAGGTTTTGACCCGCCGGAGAAAGGACAGCAGACCGGTGGCATGGGCCGGAACCCCGTGCTCCGGCCAGGATGTGAAGTGGAACTGACGTACCTCGTGCTTGGCAGCAAAACCCCGCTGCGGTGACAACAAAGAGATGTCACTTTGGTGTCAACCAGACTGCCGTGGCCACAGGCAGAGAGCGAATTTTGATTCAAAGTGAAGGACTGAAAACAGAACAGGAGGACAGAAGAGGGGGGAGAGGGAGGAAGTGTGGAGTCTCACCCGCTCCAAGGTGAAAGTGCGCACACAGTAGTCCGCCAGGGTCTCTGTCTTCAGCAGGGTGATTTTGATGTCACCGTATATCTCACTGTCATCAGGCCAGTACTTGCAGCACTTCATCTGGTTAGTGACACAAAAGTACACCTTTCACACCAGGAACTTGCACCGGCTTATCACCAAGAATGGTCAACCAGCCACATAATGGCAATACATAGCTGCTAAAAATAACTGTTAGCTGCAAAACATGGACACACATAGAACTGTGCACTCTTGCAGCCAGCATCCAAACACACAGATGAGACCACAGGAGGCTGCTAAAGGCCCATACAACTATTTTTCCACTTCTTGTAGGTGATTTATGGTGTAAAGGGTTTTTATGATGATGTCCAATGGCAAATGAAATTTTGTGATCAGAGAAGTGAATGGTTTCATATGGAGTCGCATGGCAACTAGACTTTGCTATTTTTCATACTAATCTGCAAATGCAAATGCATCCTATTCTGCCTGTTCTGTCAGAAGAATGTAGAGTCAACATATGTTCAGCTCATGAGCCTCCTGATTCCCAGACATATAGGGGAGCTAGTACAGAGCTTTGAGATTGATGAGCATAAGCAACTTACCCAATACTTATCCCATAATTACTGTTAATTTGCCAGTGTGGACCTCCAGTCATAATCACTGACAGCTACGGGTTAGATTCACAATTCTAGGATATGCACACACACCATGTGTGTCTTTGCTCTGTATGCTACACAAATTTCCTTAAGCTGAGCACACTTAAACCAGCATATCACATATCTTCTCAACTTTTGTGAGGCCTTATTTATGAGGTAATAAACAATTTAACATGAGAAGGCAGTGAGAGAGAGAGCAAGATCCAGAGCAAGATTTGTTCATTAAGGGGGAGGCACCCCGGGGGTAAGGGCTGGGTTAATTTGCTAAGGGGGGAGGAAGTGGAGAAGTGTTAAGCAGTGCATATTCACAGCTGACTGTACTAGCTTCAAAGCATCCAGATTCACAACTAACTGTGGTAGTTTAAAACAGTATGTGCTTACACAGTGCCTGGAATAAGCACTTGCCTTAAACAGTGCTTATTCCACTACATGACCACTTCATAAACTAAGGCCTAATATGAGCTGTCATGATTTTTGGTATTATGAAAGCATAAACAGGAGATACTATGAGAAAACTGTGTCTGAACCTAAATGACAGTTTAAGCCATTTGCTTCTGTGACAAAACATTTCTGGAAACTACTAGATGTAAGTCAGGTACCAGCCAGGATGTGACTGGGGTGAGAGGTTCAGGGTTAAAGTTCAAAATCAGCAGGACAGAGTCAATGGGTGTGGTGAATGGGGATGAGTGAAGGAAAAGGAATGAAAGATAAGGGTAGAAATAAGAGGTAAAGGGTGAGGCTCTCAACCAATCAAACCAATTAAAAGTGACAAGGCACTGCTGCTAATTCTTCAAACTAATTAACATTTTGTATCATACAAAACACAACAGTATGCAGTGACTTTGACAGCTGTCTGGCAAGTCACTTACTGTATCCAAGTCTATACAAGAGGAGAAAAAATCTGAAAGGAATTTCGTGAAGGAGCTTTTTTGCTTTCATCTGCACAGTGTTGGGTAAATCACATTGCCAACAGCAAAGATTATATGCAACAAAATAGTTAGCTTGTTGTCAAAACCTGCCATACTGTTTTTGTCATGGTTTATTGTATAGGAGATGCCATGCCAGAATAAACGAACCTGGGCACAGGTTGCTGGGAGACCGTGGGGGAAGTCAGACAAATTTAGAAACTTTACAGGAACCAAAATATTACTTACAAAAAGTGATCATTCATTTTTCAATGCAGCATTTTGTGTTTTTTTTTCAGATTGCTTTATTTGAAGGAGCTGTAACAGAGTTTCTAGTCAACATTCAGTTTTTAAATGGGTGTGTTTCACGGCTGGATGAAATTAAACACGGAGTGAACATTGCAAATGCTTCTAAATAGTCAAAAACTCCTTATGATTGAAAGGAGTTCAGTATTTCCTCAGCCTAATTGTGATTGACAATCAGAGAAACAATGTCTTAGTCAGGCTTTTTTAAAATAAACGTTGAAAATTAATGCAAACAATATTGCCTGACATAATCTAAAGAATCGCTGTTGTAATTGTTGTTGGGTAGCTTTTCTTCATTGGCATTAATCTGCCCATCTGTGAGACAGAGCAGTTCGTAGACTTTGACAGCGAGTGAAATATCTTGTGGTGTAGAATCTTTGCCTATGCTCAGCAGGATGTGGAGTGTCCCTGAGAGGTCAGGGGTGAAAGGTCAGAGGTGAGAGAAGAAGGACCCACCCTGCCCACCTCCACCAGCTTGGTGATCATGACTATGCTGAAGCAGTTCTCCTGCCAGACCATCCTCCAGAAGTCATAGAGCATGTCCTGCCGAGGCCCTGAGGAAGATGGAGGAGATGGAATTAATGTTCTTAGTGTAATTATTATTGAACTACTCCCAACACACATACACTTGCACGTGCACAAAAATATATAAACACCTCTTTTAGGTACTCACCCTGAGTAGCAATGAAGTGATTGGAGCGTTGGTATCCCTACAAAAAAAGAAAAAAATATTTGGCCTGGTTTGACAAAACTCATCATAGTGCACATAGCTTGACTCATTCTCTTTCATTTCAACTGATGGGACAACCATAAAATATTGTTAAAGCAGAACATGCATAAAACACATAAACTATGGCATAAAAATAGTAAGAAATGTAACGAGATAGAAACAATCCTAGTTATCATAGTAACAAATATATATTTAAAGAAACTGAAAACCAAAAATACTAACATATTCTTAGACTGTTAAAGGTAACATTTTCTGCTACATTTGTGTGTGTGTGTGTGTGTGTGTGTGTGTGTGTGTGTGTGTGTGTGTTTGTGTATACATACTATACATGTTCAGACACCTTCAGAATTATTGGCACCCTTGCTAAGGAGGCGTATAGACTGTGCAAGATTAACAAAAACAAGTAATGTGCTACAGTCTGTGTTCTAAAATTGTATTTGTTAATTCAAATGAAGCTGTGTAGAAAAAAGTTCAACTTTCATGGAGTAAGATGGGTGAAAAGATTATTTGTATTTGAAAATTACCACTTGGGTACAATAAAGCTGGTATAATAATGACCCAGGCTGATATGCTGATAGACTTATGATGCTTCCCCTGGAGAACCTCTGGCATTTGATTGCATCTCTATGTCTTAGCTGCCACAGTGCATCACTACAGATATGCAAGTACTACTTTAAAGTAGGATGCCTTCTGGCTATTTTACTATTGAGCCCAAATGAGACATTAGTTAGGCAAAACCCCACTCCAGAGCAACACTTGTTATCAGGCCAGATCTGTATGTCTGTTCCTTTGTAGCCCTGCCTCAATAATCACACATTAACATTTTCTTTTTCTGATAACTACTGTACCTCAGAGAGGATTTCTCTATTGGATCCTGTGTTTGTGCATGTCAGCCAATATGTATGTCTAAGTAGCCAAACTCACCCACCCACGCCCACGCTAACCCTGAGGCCCAGCCCCTGACTCCGAGGTCCCATTCCAGCACATACACAAACCTTGCCCTTGTCACATTGAAGCATATTAAAAAGTGTCTTCCTACAAATAAACAATCTGCTGATATTTAAGTGCAATTCAAGGAAACAAGCAATGTAAAGCTCCCCTTTTTCAAGGAAAAAATCATTTTGCTTCATCGATGAAGGTAGAATGGGATGGAATAGAACCTTTATGCTCGTGTCAAAGCAACTAATTTATGGACCATCTTAAGGCCTTTCAGTCCACAGACAGCATTGAACCACTTCTGTTATCAGCAGCTAAAATACAGAGCCACTTCTTATTGTCACAGTGCAATTATTATCTCAGAATAACATTACACATGAGGGAAACATATCAAGTCCCATTTTATTGATCAAGGTGAAGTTCTGCCATTGTTCTATGTTCAGCACAGCTATGAAAACATTTCTCTCATTTTGCCTTTAACTTTCTAAGACAAGTCAAGCGAATATATTTAGGTGTTAACGAAATAGGATGATGTATGGGTATTTTATTGGAAGGAAGATTGTACGGTCTTCTGCTGTTTTTCCACACCAAAGTAAATCTTACTCATGGAGAAGTGAGTGAGTTTCCTCCACTCTTTGCACAAAATTGTATGCATTTCTCAGGCAGAGATGTGTGGAGAATGTGTGCTTTGAAGCAGGGAATTGGAATGCCTCAGGCCCGAAACAGAAACGCATTCACCTGAAAGACAAACTTCCTGGAAAGCAACAAGGTATTTCCTCTTTCCTCCTGTTTTATTCTGAACCTACATCAAGCCTGGATGCACTGCAATATTTACTGTGCTCTCTTGTCCCCTCATGTAGCAAAAACTCAAGACAGAAAAATCTACAGCCAGTCTTTATTTTCTAAAAAAAAAAAAGAAAACATAACATGAGATCTGCAATGGCTTACACATCTGCCAAACCATAGGCTATTTCCACTTCTACCCAAATTTCTTCCCACAATTCCCTGTTTCAGAGCTCACCATGGCACAGCTCAGAAACCAGGCCATCGCCAAGGCAACAACACCTTCTGCATACAGCAAGCAAACACACCAAAGGTGTTAGGTTTAAAATAGGAAATGAGCACATACATGTGGGCAGACATGTTTCCTAAAATTGTGAAAGAGGTGTGACACAAAGCAAGCCAGTTTTTCCCCAAACAGCGTATTATGGAACTACAGCACAATGGTCAGATTTACTACAGCTTGTCTCACAGTGTTCATGGAGCTAACACAGAGCTTTTGTATTCACCTGTTATTTTACATTTGTCTACACAATACATGTAACGTTTACATTTTGTCTCCTTCCTAGATAATTAATTTTTGCCATTGTAAAAGCAATTTTTGACCTTTTTGGAAGATAGTTCTGGAGAGCAGCCTAGTGTATGAGAATGTGTATTAGAATTACAAAGGGATGTTGCTGCATCTCACCAGGCCCAAATGGCACCTCCTGTTTAAGACCTGTTACCTGGTGTATGAGGGTATGGACCTCACTTCCTGGGGCTACCTGACCATCACATGCTAATGTACTTCCCTTAAATGTATAAATGTTGACCACACAGTAAAATCATTGAACATTTTACTCCATGCTTGTGTTCCCGCGGCCAGCTGTGTACATAAAGTATCTGTCTTGAGCATGCATTGATTTTTTTAAACGGTGATATAAAATAAGGTAAGAATAAAGGATTAGAATCAAGAAAAATTTATCGGGGCTCAAGGGTAATGGCTTTAATGTGTTTCACAGCACCTGTACCTGGTCTGCATCTAGAGGCCTAAAGTCATGCATTAATGACAGTCCCTAAATGGTGCACACCTCCACTCAAGGGCGGTAGGACACCACTTACAGACAACAGGACGCCTTACTGTGAGTCTGAGAAGCTCACAGGACTGTAGAGGGAGTCTGTGGTAAAGACCTATAAAATCAGCACCTACTTTGTGTGGTAGAGGCGTATGAAACGGAAGAATAGATGCTAAAACACATGCGTGCTCTGCCCAGGAGCTCTGCCTCGGGCTACAAGGCCATTATCCTGTACTGCCAGCCAGTACCTGATGTCACCTTCTGGAATCATTCACATTCATAGTTTGTGTCATTTGTGAAACCCCCCTCATCCAACACTGCTCACTCCCTTTGGCAAAACAGATTCAATTGAAGTCTATCATATTAAGACATGACCTGGGTTTACCTTATTTAGGCTAAACATCTCATAATTTATAAACAAACTGCTAATGAAATCACACCACAGCTACACTGGATCTAATTCAGCGGGGAACTGGCAGGGCCTTGTAGGCCCTCAGAGCAGGCCTAAAATATTCTAAGGGATGGGGGTCAGAGGACCAAGGTTTAAGAGTCACAGTTTGCTACTGTTCTAATTCCATGATCAACATGCCCATACTTAAACTATAATCTGGATTTAACTTCACTCCAGGATCAAGACCACTCAAGTATGATTTTATTCCATATGAAACTTCATTGCAGGTAAAATCCGGACCAATGATTACATGAGTATGACTTGGGTGTTAGGGCAGCAGGCACAAAAAGGAGGGAAAGGGACAGTGAAAGAGCAGAGGACAGTGGACAGAGGGAAGAAAAAGCAGTAGAATACTTACTTCCCTGTTTATCCGAATCTAAAAAGTCCATACGCGGAGTATGGGGGAAGGAAAGAAAGAATAAAGAACATGGAAAATAGAAAGAGACAGAAGCTCATTATTGGCTAGTAACTGACATCACTAAAGACAGCAGAGGGGAATGGGGAATAGGAGGTTTCAGACAGCTCTGTGGTTGTGTTGTCCACCTGACATCTGGAATAGTCAGTGTACTCCATATTTGTATCCCATGCAGTACTCTCGTTTGTATGTATATTCAAACACAAGTGGTGAATAGCATACACGTGTACAATGGCAATGGTCTCCAGGTTCAGTGATCTTTAACCTGCATTCAGACAAATGTCCTTAACTCTAATGTATAATAACATACTTACAATTTATATAACAAAAACAAACACTCCAGCAAAATTTAGCTTCAAATACTGAATCCTGGCAAGTCATACCCCCCCGTGTTGTCTGACTGAAAAGCTTATTTGCTCAAAAAGAGTACTGTAGTAAAATTAAGTTATGATGAATCTGAAAGAGGAGTCATGATTAGAAACAGAGACACAAAACAGAAATTCTAGAAAATGCAGCTGAACCAGAAAAAAAAAATTAAATAAAATGAAAAATAAGCAATACAGGAAAATAAATCAGAGGCAGAACATTGCTTTTTCACTTAGTCCAATCTTTTTGCTAGCTCTCCTATGCTCCAACACACTCTATAAATCACTCACAACGACTGTGAGCCAGGGGCCTGATAATTCATGCAGGAAACAATGCGGAGAGAAATCTTAATGACCCCCCCATCCTCTTCTCCACACGTTAATGGAAACTCACAAAGGAAACAAAGTATGAACGCTGAGTGTTCCCACACCGTTGTGATATTAAAGTATCACCTGAAAGCTTTTCTGCTCAAGAAGAGGTGCTGCTTTCTGTTTTGTTTATGAATGGTACCGCTAGTCTTTGTTAAAAGGAGAATTTAAAAATACGTTTTGTTGGGATAGGCTTTTAGGCACACTGAGCTCCTATTTCATCTTAAAGACGAGGTGAATTTTAAAAATAATTACAAGGTAATTTCTATGTGAGCAGGACCACCCAACCCCCTGATCAAAGGATAAGTACCAATCTTTGTCAATGTATCACTGACCACAACATCAAATAATACTAATGATGCTTCCAGAAACATATTCAAGTATGTATTTGTCTCAGTCTCATATTCAATTCCCATCAAACCACAGCTCCCTGAGTATGGAAGTCACTAGACCGTGGGCAGTCAACAATTCTATTTAGGGAAGAATTTCCAAAATGAGTAAACTCTAGTTTTAAACTCAGTGACTGTCCTTTCCATAGATGTTTGAACAGCAGAAAGACTCACGTCAATGTAGTTGGCGTTGACATAATCGGAGGCAGGGCTACCGAGCAGAGAGTTGAGCTTGACTCGGTGGCGGTCGCCTGCAAAAGGACAGAGAGACTGGGGTTAGAGAGGGCTGTTTGAGAGCGCCATGAGCCAGGCATTAAACAGAGCTCTTTAGAGCGCACCATCTGAGTGCCCCATCAAAGAGCGGTGTTAAAGAGCATAATTATTGCACTTAAATACTCACTATTTTTAGTTTTGCTGCTAGGCTACATTAAAAAAAAACTTTACTTTTTTGCATTTTGTGACACTTTACATACTCAAGAGATATATTTGTAGTTCACTGTGTGATAAGTGTAAGGAGACCGATTTTTGAAGGTGACAGCTTATATTATATGATTCAGATAATCATAGATATTTTCATTTGATATGTGTGATTTGTTATCTGTGTGCTCCACAAAACTATTTGTCAACATTTTAGATAGCTCACAATACTCCACGAGTTTCATCATATAAATGTTATTTTCCAGAATGTATTCATTGTTGTTTTTTTCAATATGCCCGCCCAAGTCATAAACCAGGGGAAACCAATCAGTTGATTATTCTGCACGACTGGTATGTGCCTTGCTGTGAGGTTCATGACAGATTGATTGGAAATTGGAGCTTGCACATCACACACTCACAAACAGTTCACTTCCCTAATGGGTGGAATGTAGCAGAGCTTAAAATAATCAGCTAAGTGTGGCCAGACTACAGCCAAAAAGTGTTCTATACAGCCCTGTAAAGTGAAAAGGCACCCATAAGATGAACTGTGGCTTTGTTTTAAAAATCTAAAACACTAAGGAGGCTTTTACCTGTCTATTAAACTCGAATTAGGGCTGCCGAAGTTTTCATTTTCAATGGCCAAAGAAAATGTGAATGTATTTGACCCAAAAACTGTCCTTCTTTCATGGGTAAAATAATTATAGAGAGATTTTTTTTTGAAAAAGTAGTTGTGAACATGTATGTTGTGTTGAGACAGCTATAGCGTCACCTGGTCATGGCACTGCCTGAAACCACTTTATTTACCCATGATGCACTCCTGTTGGACGGACCCCCACAGAGACCTGCTAATTTGAATGTGTGCAAGTGAAAGAAATAGAGAAGTGGGTGTGCATTCACTAGTGTGGCAGCCATCTAGCAACCTAATTTCACAATAAAAAAGATGCATATTTTTTAAGTGAAACACCTATGAGACAAGCGGTGATTGAGAGGTGACCAACTAGATGTTTTAAATTAACTAACCAGACACGATTTGACGTGATAGCCAACAACCATTGCGGTTGCAGAATTTTTTGTTCTCCCTGAGGCAAAATTTGTTACCTAAGCCTCTCAAACATGGAGGAAAACCCACTGTGTTACTTTGCGTTCATGTAAAGGTTCGTGTCCTGACATCTGATCAGTAAAAGCATGATGCCACTTGCAAAAGGGAGTTGACTTACACCCAAGTAAGCTACTGTGCCTCCCCTTTGACTTGTCCTTCTTCTTTGTAATGTCCCATCCTTCAAAGAAACTCTGCAAAAAGATGAGTGGGAGGTCAATCAGAGACAGAGCTGCCCTGTAGGTCTGGTCCAGGAATGAGGCAGTAACTGATCTGGAATCTGCGCTGGAGCCCCTTACAGACTGTGGCTCTGTCAGTATCCCTATGGAAGAGGGATAAATTAGCATATCAGGTGTCCTGGCCACCTTCCCAGACTGGCCATTTAATAATCATCCCAGTCTAACTGGCTAAATAAGTCCCCACCTCTCCATCTACTGGAGGGAGAGGAAAATGATCCATGTATTGATTTTGCAGTGAATTTACTGTCCTCTCAGGAGATGGTTTTAATGAACTGAAAAGTGCACTAGCATTCCTCCAGGGAGAGTCATGTACCAGCTTACAAAATGTGTGTATGCGTGTGGGTGTGTGGTTATTTGTCTGGGCAGGGTAGAAGGATGGGGGGTTGGACATATGTGCCTCTCCTTTCCCTCTTTTCTGCAAACTGCTGAGAGAGAGAGGAAGTTGTCCGAAAGTCTTTTCTCAGCGTGCACTTTTCTATGAAGGAGAATGTTTCTGAAGGTCGAGTGCCAGTCAAAGCGTGCCGTTTCCCTGGCAACACTACATGGGCCGTGAAAGTGAATACGGAATAAATGCAGACATGAAAAGTATCAGGATAGTGCAGTGACTGTGAAAAAAACCTGGTGAATGTTTTCTTGCCAGAATGGGGCACGCATGGCCAATGATGGGGCTTCCATGTGATCCTATACACTATAAAAGCCACTCTTAGGACTGTTCTGTAAAAAATACAGTTATAGTATTTTTTTTTACACGTGTCATAATACATATCATATGCAGACAGTCAGTGGTCCATAATGGGCAGGTTTATAGAAACATAACACACCAAACATTTTCCCAGGGAGATTATTTTCTCATAAAACAGTGTCCTTTCTTTGTTAAATACTCTGTGTGCCTTCCTCTTAAGCTGGTTCTGTTGGGGCTTACTGCTTGCACTGTTCTCATTACACCTCAGCTTTCAGCTAATTAGATTTTATCGAGCTGTGCACTTATTACTGTCACAAGTATTTTCTGTTAGTTTTTTGCTACAGATATCGATTTCTAGAACTGTTTTTGTCTAAAGAGACAGACACAGGTAAAGGCGTTTCTTTAAGTTGTTTCTATTTATTTGAGCCCCCTAAACTGGTTATACAGCTAATATGTAATTGACTGAATCAATTGCTTGAGTTATTTGCTATTCAGTAAGGTCTGGCACAATGAGCTGAACAAATTAAAACATTTGTGGTGGAATATAGAATATTTGCATGTGTTCTGAACTCATGCCCAACAGAATGTCAAATAAAGATCAGCATGAAGTCAACAGTTATAAACCATTAAAGCATAATTAATGGAGAACTCAATTAGTTAAACCATGATACAAGAGTCCCCATTACCATGACACAAAAACATTGTATTATTTCTCAATGCCCAGAACAGATGAGTCACTAATTTTACCACTGCTAACCATAGGAGTAATTAGATTTTATTCATGTACATGACATTATTCGTCATGTGCCCTGTGGTGTGCTTGCCCCAGTGGATGGCTACTCTTCCTCACCTCGTACTCCTGTTTGAACCCGTAGCCCTCAGCTGTCTTCATCTGGTTAATGTGCTGGAGGAGGTCAGCCACACGCACAGCGGGGTGCAGCTGCCCCGTGTGGTAGGGGGAGCCCTTGCGCCCACAAGGCCGGTGGGGGGATCCGCCAAGGAGGCTGCTGGACTCGTTCACAGAGCTGCGCTGTTCGTCTGTCACATACACGGACACAGAGATGCACAGAGACACGGGAACACAGAACACAGGGAAGCAGAGACACAGGGATGGAGACACAGGACGGATGGTGACATACAGATACAGAGGAACATGGAGGCAGAGAGAGAGAGAGAGAGAGAGAGAGAGAGAGAGATAAAAGAACACAGGGATATCGGTATTGAGATAAAGGAAAACGATACAGATTGAAACAGCAATACAGAGTCACCGAGACACAGAGAGACAAAGAGACACAGAACCAGAGGAGACAACAAACAATGACAGGGATATGGGTAAAGAAACATGGGGTGGGATACAGGGAACCAAGGGTGGGACACAGACACAGAGACACAGTGAGAAAGAGACACGCAGATACAGACAGAGTTTCAGCTATCGTGCAGGAATGCGCTGAGCCTTGGGGGGCACTGAGTCAGATTCACACAGGCACAGTTGGATGATAAGTCTTGTGAAGGTTTCACACTTCTGTTTATTGCAGCAGCATGGATGAAGATGGTGGGATTAGGGGACAACAAAGGGCTGGTAAGATGTGCAGCAACAGGCATAAACACAGGTGCAGCCCCAACGAGGACATTGATAACAAACACACCTAGATGGCCACAAGCATACACATACACTCACACACACGCACACACACACACACTAATATAACTTCTCTCTTTCTGTCCTTTGTCACACATCTGATTTCTGACAGAGACTCCATTATCTGTTCATGATAATGGTGCAAACCATAATAAATGTCTGCCAGGATACCAGATGGAAAGATTAAGCTTAGATAGAAGTACCTGGAATCTTGCTTTCACACACACACACACACACACACACACACACACACACACACACACACACACACACACACACACACACACACACACACACACACACACACACACACACACACACACACAATGACCCTATATGTTGACCAGCCTGTTCATAATCGAATATTGTTTGTATGTATGTGTTTAAAAATGAAAAGCGCTGAAGAGTGGCTTGTAGGGAGGTGACACTTCTTACTATGGGCACCGCCACGGGCAGCCATGAAAGAGCATGGTGTGTGCTCGTCCTCCTGCAGGGTAGTCTGATCCGCAAGGCCACGCCCACCCATGTGACCCTTCTCCTGTCGATATGCTGTGGGAGTTCTGCTGATGTTCACAGGCTTTCTGCTGCAGGGATAGATAGATAGATATAGAGAGAGGGAGAGAGAGAGGGAGAGAAATAAATATGAAGATAGGTTGGGAGAGAACTGAAGGGGAGATCAAGTGAGAGAGACTGAATAGGAATGGACAGTCGATGAAGTCAGAGGAAGTTATTGAGTCTGTCAGAGTGATGGCAGAGGAGAGGCAAAAACAGATCGGTGGAGCAAAGGGGTAAGGAGTGAGGGATGGATGGTCCCTTTGGAGAGACATTTTGTGATGGATAGAGTGAGAGAGCAAAAGTGGAATTACTTACGGGTAGTAAGAGTACAAGTAGAAGTCTCTTCTGGAGAGCAGGAGGAAGAGGACAAAAAACAGAGAGAAGAATTCAACTCATGAGCAGTCACAGAAATGTACATGAGCAATTATTGAACTGGCCAATTGTGCAAACTAACACTAACACTTGCTAACAGGGCAGTAGTGCATTAATAGTAAGGGTGTCGCACAGCTTCTGTATTAGGGATTGGGGGGGGGGTGTTTTTGCTCAGTTGAATATGGCTCAAATGGGCTGAAATTTGGTATACTCCATCTAGTTGCCATGTATTCTTTTATTTATTTATTTATTTGGGAAAATTTCTCACCCACAGCAACTCACCTTGAGCCATATAGGGATTTTGTCAGCACAAAAGGCTATAACAAATATCATGATTCATTTAGTGATGTGGGGCTTTATTCTGACAGTCCTAATGCATAATAAAAAAGACCATATTATATTTAAAAAGGGTGCATAATTTATTTGCAAAAAAAAACTAAATTGTGCGATATCTGTCAAGCCAAATTTAATATTATAGCAGTTTGTAACTGTTCAAGCCTGCAACTGTTGCATTCTTCTTGTATGAATTTGACATCAAATCATTTTTAAAACACAGCAGCAATTACTACAGGTAATATACTCTGTTTTGACTGGTGCACACTGTTTGGACCATTAAAACGGAGCCCATAATTTGAGGTATCAAGTGAGAACCGTCACAGAGAGAACTACCACCAAAACATAGTGACAGGTTTTGGTTTTCCCCTTCCTTTTTGACATTGTTTATCACTTTTTTGCTGTTCATACATATTTTAGTAGCGACTGCTGTACTATTTAATCGGTTTTTATATACTTTCCACAATGTTTTGGACTAATTGTCTTATTTCTCTATTTTTATTTCACATTATTTTACTCTAGGGTCTCTTACTATCATTTTTATTCATGATTTTGTTTAGAAGACACCCCAGTTTTTATAAAAGTAAACTAATTTTTAAGCATGCTACATACAGTCTGACTGAATTAACTTTTTATTTGAATGTGGTGGGTTTAATCTTTTATACATGTTTTGCCTTTTGTGTTTACATACATTGTAATGAAATCTATATATATAACCCCTAGAGATTATTGCAGGATCACAGTTCCCCTTCATATCTAATAAATCAGCAAAGCATCAGGAGGACACTGTGTGTTACTGAGGGCAATCTTCTCCAGCAACACACCTATTCCTGTTCAATTACCAGCTAATCTACAGGTCACACACCTGCTCTGCCCAGAATTGTGTGAGTAATTCAATTACGCCCCCTGCTAATAAAATATTTCATGCTCATATAAGCTTGTTAGATTGCAGCCCCCTGCCTGGTCCCGCTGGTGTTCAATATGGAAACGTATTTCACGCAGGCTCACACCTCCTACCTACAACATTACTAATTTTCTTAGCCAGTCACTTTCTAATCGAAACACTGAAAATATGAGTTCAGGAAAGAAGGAATGATCAGATAAAAATGATTGTTTTGGTGAGTGTTGGAGGTGGGGGATTTTGGACTATGAGAGGGGCCATTGGCCGGCTCGGATATTGGAGGGAGGGTCCTGGTTGGTGTAGGGTTGAGATAATTCTGTTTAAAATTGAATGGAAAAATAATTTTTTAAATCAAAACAAAACACTAAATACTTTTAAATGAAAATGTACACTTAATGCAAAAGGAGGCATTTGTCACCTAGGCACATTATTATAATGACCAATTGCTCTGCTCAATTCAACATTCCATCCCTGTATGAGGGTCATGCCTCACACATCCACAGAAAATATTGACGCTTCTTCTCTGACACAGTGACTGTGCATGTAGTGAAAATGAGCAGTGGTTCTTAGCTTGTCCTCACTCCCCCCACATGGATCTGGCAGTACGACTGAGACTGAGGGAATATTGGTTAACAGAGTACGCCCCCTCCCCACTCACCCCTTCTTTACAATGATGATGATGGCCCCCAACAGCAGAATCAGGAGGGCCAGCCCCCCTGCACACGCCCCCAGGATCAGCCCCACCTCCTCTGTGTGCTGAGACACCTCCAGTGCACGCTTATGGTCCTTGCATGCTGCTAAGAGACAGACAGTCACACAGACAATAAGACACAGA
This sequence comes from Albula goreensis, assembly GCA_022829145.1. Lineage (NCBI taxonomy): Eukaryota > Metazoa > Chordata > Actinopteri > Albuliformes > Albulidae > Albula > Albula goreensis. Next base: position 17,516,488 of record CM040743.1, on the reverse strand, counting down.
GGGGAAAACACAGACACAATCGCACAGAGAGATGCAGACAGGCACATAGACACAGGATTGAGGAGAAAAGCACACAGATAACAGGATGCACACAGACAAAGGAAAAAAGTGAGGAGCATACAAACCCACCAACAACATGAGCAGAGCTCAGATCAGCAGATCACAGAGCAGAGCAGGCACATAGACCAAGCGCAGGAAGAATATAATGAGTATCATTTAGGCTTCTTCCTGCAGAACCCTTAATCTAGTCTCTACAATGCATAATAGGACTCTTGAGTCAACTGTTCTTTACAATGCATGCAGTTGTGTGTTCTGTAGTGGTGAAAGCACTTTAAACTGGTCCTGAATGATTAACCCGACTGAAAATCCATAGCTTACAATGATTACCACCTCAAAAGGACATTCTAAAGCTAATTAATATGGCTGAATATCTTTTTATTGGAGAAACTAATGCTCAATCTTACTATGGACCCAATTGTTAGAGCTCACTTATACTAATCTAACACCCTCAGATACAGTGCTCAAAACACTACTCCACACCACTTCCACGAGATACGACACAGAAATGGGGCAGTATATGGTATAGCACGGCAGCAATATTCTTTGTTTTCCAGTAATTCCTGCAGTAAATACTCAGTAATTCACTCTGCATGCTATTCTGAGACAGATGACTGCACTGGGCCATTAATGTGAAGACAGGTAATTATCCCCATAGGCGAGACTGTCTCTGTATGTGATTACCATATGAGTGTGAACATGTGGCATATGAGGGTGAACTGGAGCTCACATATAACCCAGCTGGTCTTCTTGACAAGTACCAGCTCATACATTGTTTTACAGACAAAAATATGAACTGTTGACATACATTTATTTCAGAGATATGCTCTTTCCAGCACTTTTCATCCTGCCCACTCCAAACCCCCCCACCAACAAATCTCTTCATTATTATGGGCAAAACCTGTTCCTCCTGAGCCACACTTCACTCCAGGGTAGAGATTAAAGTTGGGCAGCACTGCATCTTGACAATGCGGGGCAGGGGGGAGCAGTTATTTCCTGCAGGTATTAAATCAACACTCATTTTTCTTATTTTGCAATTTTCTTGGTTAGCCTCATATTGTCGGCTTCTTCAGTGGTGATCCTGAATACAAATACAGACATTAGCCTGTAAAGAGACGTGCTTCTGTGTGAGATATGATAGTTTATGGAGATAATTCCAGAATGCTTCAGGCATTAAAAAAAAATATATAGCTCTATACATCTTTGGCTGGCTTTATCAGTACATTGGCAGCAGACTGTTATTTGACAATGGTCAAACAAATCCACAGACAGAGTTCTGGTTTATCTCAGATCTCAATTTTCAGCAGGTCAAAACAGACAAGGCAGAGAATGAATTCAGTCAATACAGCCAAGCAGTTAGTAAGTATGTTCAGTACCGATATGGCAGTCAGTAAGTGTAGTGTACACAGATAAGATGGGCAGTAAGTGTACTGGGTACAGACAAGGTTGTCAGTAAATGTTATCAGTATGGACAGGGCAATCACTAGTACAGTCTGTACAAGCAGCGTAGTGAGTAGTTACAGACACGGTATGACAGTCCTTGAGTGAATCTAATATAGAATAAGGTGCACAGCAGGACCTTCAGTGCTTTTTTATTAGGAAAAGGGTTTGAAGTCCTTTTGTGTACAAGGGCCTTTATCTGTTTTCTGCACAGGTCTCCTGCTCATATTTCACAGTCTGGCCACGTTTGCCTTCTAAATTTCTATCACGCTGAAGATGAGCATGTAATTTCCTCTCAGATTAATTTGTGTTCCTGCCGTCATCCCAAAAATTGAAAATTGTCATTTGGAAAAAAAGGAGCTTGGAAGTGTATCATTACCCGGGCACTGCCGCGGGAGGATTAATCAAACTGTCATCTCTGAGCTGACACCAAATCTCCAGTTCTGGTGTCTGAGCCAAAACAATCTCCCTCCAACACTCCCATCACTTTCACCTTGAGGTGGTGCACTGCCAGGTGGACGGGAGAGTAGTACACAGCCACACAACAATTCCCGGTTCTCTACCTGGGCTGTGTGCAGAAGGACACTTTCAGAAACACACATTCCTTATTAACTCACACATTCCTCATTAACACACCCAGTCACCACAAAATGTTGTTGCAACATTTACAATGTTTAATTTAGGTCGCACAAGACACATGTATGAATACTATCATTAAAGCAATGTTTTTTGCTTTTCTTTTTTTAACCATCATCAAATCAAAGCTTCTTAGCTCACTCGTAAGCAGGTCCAAATCAGATTTAAATTATTTTCTGCAGTAAAACACATTATGGATTTGCAGCGGTCACCCATCAACTGTTTAAAATATTTCTAGCTCTTGGAAAACCGTAAAGTAGTTGGAAGGTTGTGGTGTTAAAAGGAAAACATTTTCAAAATGTTTCAACACTGTTTTGTTCCCCACAACCTTACTGCAACACTGTAATTTTTTGCAATAAAGCTTCTTACTACTTGGGAAAGCATTGCATATTTAATTATTAAACATTATTTTAAAAAATGAACACAAACAGACAGAAGGCTTACAGGTGCCAGGAAGGTTAAGAAATTTTCTGCTTTTCCCTGACTAGATCACCAAAGCTGTTTTGGACTCACTTAACACCTGTTTGCAAAGTACCGATACATCAGGTGACACCTGGAGATATGACAACTTGATGTTTTAACTGCAAATATTAAACAAAAACAGATGTTCAACCAAAAGTGGCAGGGGTTTGAGTGACCTTCCTGGAAGCAGAATTTTTATTCCTAAACACATAGTGCAAAAGAAGTGAAATGACGCTAATGTAAGCCCTGCCAACAGGATTGATTTGTGCATATGTATTTAATGGTTATCACCTGTGAAGTGTAATGATAATGCAAACATATGCATGGACAAACATATACCCACACACACACACACACACACACACACACACACACACACACACACACACACACACACACACACACACACCACACACACACACACACACACGCACTCTCTCTCTCTTACTATTTCACTCTCTCATTGACTCACTATCCTTGTGTCTTTATTTTTAGATCTCTTGGCTGCAGACTCATACACAGGCTCAGTACCTAAAACTGCCAGGCCATGTGCTTCCGATGGCACCTTCACCACTGCACTCCAAATGAAAGGCACTAAAAACACGTAGGGAACCATTCTGTGCACTCCTCAGACTGATATTACCGCAGAAAAAGGGTAGAGCAGGACCCTTTGATGTCATCAGAAACTGAGGAGGAAAAAACAGGGAAGGGCGGGGGGGATTCAATTGTGGGGGTTTTTTTCAAGTGTTCTTGGAGGGCTTGGTGACAATGTACTAAAAAAAAATGGATGTAACAAGAGAGGAGGGTGGAAATGCTTTCCTTATTAAAGGAAGTGGGAAGTGTGCCTTTTTTTATCTCTCTGTCTCTCCCTCTCCCTATCTCTCTCTCTCTCTCTCTCTCTCTCTCTCTCTCGTTCAGCAGGAAGCCTGTAAACATCAGCAGAAGTCCCGCCGTCACCCTGCTGCCACTGCGCATCTCTACAGATATCGGGGTACTTTGAAGTAGGGTTCCTTCTGGCTACTTTCCTCTTCAATGCAATGGGACATTAGCTGGGCAGACTCCCACTCCAAAGCCCCACAACATGAATGGCAACAATATGAGTGGTCTTTGGCTACTTGGCTCTCTCAGAGGCCCAGGGTATCAGAGGTGATATCATTAATTCACTTGGGGTAGAGATAGGACCCCTGGTGAATGAATGACAGCACACAGGCTGAGTTTTGAAAGAAAGTAGACCGCCTTTGAAGAATGGCTTTTTAATAATCTGCTTAGATATTATACAGTGTCACAAAGGCGAGATCATCAAAATAGAATTGTGCAGTCAAGTTACCTTTTCTGGCGAGACGGATACAGTTGATCCGTGTTTCCTGAAAGAGATTGAAAGAAGCAAGGAGTTCAATTGGTGGCAGGTGAATGGAGAGAAAAGGCTGATGGATGACTGTGAGTAGCATCATGAAGAAAACATAAATATATCTTATATCACAAAGTTACCTTAAGTGCATCTAGATGGCTATTATACAATCAACATTTGTGCCCTTACATTCTTACAGTATTGTTTACAACCCTTAGCTGGTATAATAAAATTTTTCAGTTTTCATACATTAAGCATTCTGAACTATCTACAAATGTTAATCTATGTAAAATTTAATTTATTTGAAATGTTAGCAGTTGAGTGTTCAGATTCACAATAAGGACCTTCCATTAAGTCAAACTAGGTGAGAAACATAATTTTATTCTTCCCCAACACCTTCTAGGGGAGACAAATTACTTAATTAAGATGTACAGATTGATAATTTGGGCATCATGGGACAATTATGCAAATTTTGACATGCTGAGTAATATAGGATTGTTAGCAATTTTCTAAAAGTCTTGTTAATTGCCTTCTCCTAATTGAAAATCATTCAAAGTAGATTTATCCCTGCAAATATGGAAAATTGATTCACCCTTGCAATTTCAAGGCTGCTGCATGCTGTGGTCTCTCTAAGCCTCACCTAAAAGGCTCCCACTGAACTGTCCTGTTCAGGTATGTTAGTCTGAGCTGTCACTCTCGCATAATGTCTGAATGTTTTGCCACAGCTGGTAGGAGTATAATGACTTACAGTGCCTATAGAAAACCATCATACCCCTTTGAAATAGTCACTTTTTGTCTTAAAGCTGGAAATCAAAACTCACTAAGAAATATCTTTTTCCAGCTTTATTTACACATTTTGCCTTACATTCAAGTAAAGAAAAAAGGCAGCAGTTCTGAAAATTAAAAAATGAAAAACTAGTATTACAGGGTTGGAAAAGCAATAAATCGCCATCAGTGTGTTTGAATATGACTCTACCAGTTCTGAGCACCAAGATTGGGAAATATTTTCACATTCCTTCTTGCAGAATTGTTCGAGTTCTGTCAAATTTTGTGGTGAGCGGTGATGGACTGCTGTCTTCTAGTCCATCCACAGATTTTCAATTGGATTTAGATCAAGGCCCTGACTTGGCTACTCAAGGACGTTCACGCCGCTGTGTTGTTTTTTGGCAGTGTGTTTCGGATTGTTGTTGTGCTAGAAGGTAAGCCACCTGCCCATCTTCAGCTGTCTAGCTGGGGGCGGCAGGTTTTCCTCAAGAATTTGGGTGTACTTGGCAGCATCCATTTTCCCTTTTTCCCAATCCTGACCAGTTGTCCAGTCCCTGCTGAAGAGAAACACCTCCACAACGTAATTTTGCCTCCACCATGCTTCGCAGTAGGTATGGAGTATTTTGGGTGGTGTGCTGTGTTTGGTTTTCACCAAACATTATTTGGACTTCAGTCCAAAAAGTTCAATCTTGGTCTCATCTGACCATAAAACCATTTGCCACATGGCATCGGAATCTTCCAAGTGTTTTTTGCAAAGCACAAATGAGACTCAATGTGGCACTTTTTCAGAAGAGGCTCCTTTCTTGTCACCCTGCCATACAGGCCGGCTTTGTGTAAAGCTTATGAGATTGTTGTCACATGCACAAACAAACCAATCTCAGCCATAAAGACTTGTAAGTCCTTCAAGGTTGTCATTGGCCTTTTGGTAGTTTCCCTGATCAATATCCTCCTGGCTCGTTAATCAAGTTTGGATCTAGGCAAGGTGTTGGTGGTGCCATACGCCTTCCACCTCTTAAAAATGCTCTGAACAGTACTCAGAGGGACAGGTAAAGCCTTTGAAATCTTTTTGTATCCTTCTCCTAACTTGTGCCTTTCCACAGCTTTATCCCGGAGCCCTTTTGAAAGTACCTTTCCAATCATGGCAAACTGTTTCCGTTGCCAAGCACTACTCATAGTGGAATCCTCAAGGAACAGCCAGTTTTATTCTGAAGTAATCAAAACCACTACAACTGATGTCAGCTGATGGCCAGTTAGTCTGGTGTGTGATCTGGAAGGTGATTGGTTGTACCTGAGCAAGTTTATAATGGTGACTCTAAAGGGCTGATAAATTATCCAAACCAGGTATTTCACAAATTAACTTTTAATAATTGTTCAGAATTTTTAATGTTATTTTCATGTTGATGTTGAGGGTTATAATGTGTAAATACAGCTGGAAATGGTAAGATTTCATTTATTTTAATTTCCATTATGTAATGAGACAAAGGGTAGGGGTTTGGGTATGATGTTTTTCTACAGGCACTGTAAAATCCCACCATGTTGGTGTAATTTTCTGTGCTTGCCTTAGCAACTGGAAGAAATGTCATTTAATTCTGAAAACAAGCAGGGGTTCAGGCTCGTGCTGGGAGCAACACAGAGGAGAAAAAGAGGGAAAGAAAGAGAGAGCAAGGGACTTTGCAACCTACCTTAAGAGAGTGGCTGCAACAAAATCCTTATCCAATTTATAATCATAAGGTACATTCTTTCAGTCTATGAGCCCACAACATCAATGCCACTGAGATAAGACAAACTACATTATGAAAAACGTAATGAAATAAGAACACATTTTCTCAAGAGATTCAGGGCAATCAAGTACAATTTAAAATAATTCAGAATTCCCTCTCATAGTGAAATATGGCACAGACTGCCTCGGTCTGAGTGACCCAGAGAGATGTCTGAGTGATTTTTCACAACTGACCTGTATATACAAGACACAATCTATTCTACTTGATTGATTAAGTGGAGAGATATTCAGATAAGGGTTGGAAATATTTGCGCTAGCATGCATCTTACTGTTTATTGTCATGCCAATAAAATTTAGAGAGCAAGAGAGAACCATCTTGATGTCTGTCACATTAGCCATAATCAATATCCATATAAATGAGTAAGTGGTGATATGTGAATGATTATCAGCTCCCGGCCTCATTCTAAACAACATGGGAAATGTCTGATTCTATGTAACTCTCCCCTAGAACATACATTATGGTGTGGTTACCGCAGCATGAAAAACAATGAGTCATAGAGTTTTAGTCAATGGATTAAAATAAGAAGCCAACAGAGCTGTCAATGCCACCAAAAGCATATTGCACAAAATAAATATCCCCATTAAAATGTGGTCTATAATTTTTGAAAGTGCTATCCAGACTATTTCCTACATGCAAGTATATTATGGGGACCACTCAGTCAGCAAGACTAAAAAATGAGAAAACACCATGCTGAATTAAGCACATATCCAATTCATATGCAAATTTATAAAATAGTACTACATGACACAGAGCATCCAATCTGTCCAATAGGCCTTTCATTATACACAGCCAGCCAAACTCAAAATCTCATCCAAAAAAGTATGCTGTGTGTCAATTAGCCATAAACCTCACCATGCTACTGCACACTAACATAAGCCAGTTTAAAGTCATTACTGCTACTCAAAGAGACAACAACATTATAAAACTTTAAAATACCACATGGAATACTAAATCCAAAATACCAAATCTCAAAATACTGATCAAATAGATTGGTGTTTGGTCTTAAATAGGAAATTATCACATCCAAAGTAGTGGCTGAGATGGAGAACAGATTCAGGGCTCAAACCATTATAATTAAAAGAGACAGACATCAAAGTAATATCTGTGACAGGAGAGGTAGATATAGGGATGGCATTCTGCCCACAGCTAATCGTGAAAAATATACTAAACTAAAGACATACACCCCAATGGATATACTTTATATAGCGTACAAACTTTCTATGACATAAAAACCCTGTATTTCCCATTTTAAACAAAGGGACATTGCTATTCTTGTTAGGGGAAGGAAAACAGCCCTATCTGTGACACAACAGTATACATCACAGTTTGTCATAGCAGAGGGAAAGGGAGAGAGGATGGAAGGGAGAGAGAAACTGTCATCTCTCGTAAGAGCTACTCCTGTGTTTTCCCATGATGACACTCCAATGTCCAAGCCTGCCCTGCTGCACTGGACTTATTACACTACATTAAACTGCAATCTATCACACTGCGCCTGGACATCACTTCAATCACACTGAGCGATATTGCTGTTCGCAGCGCTGCCTCAGAGCAATTACTCGCGCGCAGTTCAGACTAAACGCTCGCCAGGCACAGTGATCACATTCTGGGCCAAGTAAAGGCTGAGGTACTTCTCTGGGGCTGCAAGAAAACACTCCACGACAAGGTTCTTGGTCGCTTTGCTCCGCATTCTGGATTCAGTGCTTGCCCATGCTGGTGTCGATGGCACCTCTGGTCCTGACTCTCGTTCTGCCTCTGCCTAGTTCAACTAAATCTGGCCAAAATCTCCAGGGGCCAGTGAGAAGCAGTCACACACAGACTGTACAGTCTACACACGTCTAAGAGAAGATGGGACAGACTTCCGTGCTGTAGATATACAGCATGGTTTCCATGAATATGGCCACCAGGGTAACTATCCTGTACCAGAGCTCACTTGTTGCACTCCTACCAAACCCAGTCATTTCTGGGTTTGATAGAAAAGTTGAAAAGTAGAAAACTGGGGAGGGAGAAATTAATTAGAGCGTGAGGGACAGGAAGAACAAGTAAGAAAGAGGAAAAGAGTAAGGGGGAAGTGCATGCTGTGGGGAGGATGTTACAGCAATTTGATGAAGAGACATACACTAGAGGGAGAGAGGGCCTACTTTTCTCCCTTCATCCGTGTGAGTAATACCAACTATCAAACATCAACCTGGAGGAGGCAATTCACAAAGGGCCACCTCTGTATAGACTCAGCAGTGTGCATAATATAAAAAATGTACTGAGCAGATGCACTCTGAATTTGTATTCCTCTACTGCTAAAAAGTCAATCTCAGCCATGAACCATGATAAACTCCAGCTTAATGGATAAATTATATTCTTGCTCCTGGGATGGCACCATCTCAGTATGATCTCTTGCTTACCCCGCGGAAACTGCTCATGGCCTGGAAGTAGATGGAGTAGCTCTTGGTGGGGTCGAGGGGTGAGTTCCAGAAGCCGTTGTAGGTGTGGTTGTCGCCCACTGTGAAAGGAACGGCTTCAGGCAGGCTGCTGGGCGCCAGCTCAGCGGTGCAGTAATGCGGAGTACCCTTGGTCTGGGCCTCACCATGGGCAGAGGGTACAGGGAAACACTCTGGTGACCCCAGCTCCCTCCTCACCCGCCTAGAGCCTTCCTCATCCTCCACCACCACCTGATATGTGCTGAAAACATGGTGGAAGGGGTTACACAGGGGATACTACCATGGCAACACATTTTACATGTTTTGGGGGGTTTCAGAAGCTAGCTTGACCATTTTACCATTTACTCTAAGTCTCCCCCATTCGCTGGTGGGTCTTACCTGACGGGGGCTCCCCTACCCTGTGCTGGGCGGAGAAGGACTGTGATGGTGCTCTCTGATTCGCTCAGCACAGAGGGCATGTCACCATAGTCAAACATGGGAGCTGTGGGGGTAGAGGGAGGGAGAGGGCATCACACCTCTCCTTTAATACACAGACTGACACTCCCCTTTAATGGGTAAGAGCTTTTTCTGCACAAAATCTCTCAATATTCACCCATTATGAATAAGAGTCCTGTGAGCAGAGCAAAATTAAAAAAGCCTTCAAAGCAAACACAAAAGGTTCTCGTTTAATGGGTTCTGAGCTGGGAGGCATGTCCTTTGTGAGTAATAAAGTATCTCACTCCCTGTCTGTGATATCAGCAGTCAATTAGTCAGAGGAAAAGAAGACAAACAACTCTACCAGGAATCTGTCACTAGGGTATTAGAGACAAGCTCCAGAATTACAGGTGTCTGTCCTGGCCTCTAGTAAAGAGAAAAGAATAAAACCCTCAAATCAGTCAATGCACAGACACTGCTTGGACACACAGACACACATGAAAGAATGGATGTGCATGGGGCGCTGTTTTTGGAATTTTCACATATAAATGTCAAACCAATAAAAATGTAAATGACAGACAAACAAAGATATTCATGCATTAAACCTATATATATATATATACATATATATAGGTTTAATACACCCACACACACCACACATAAATGTGCACACATATCTAAGGGCATTTACTCACACATGCAGCAACACACACACAAAGACAGCCTTGTGGTCAATCCACACTTTACAGTTTGCAGTCTTTGTTCACACACACAAGGGACAGACGAGGTACTAATAAAGTCTGTCACAGTTTCTCATCAGCAGCAGGGCTTCGTTAGCACTGTAATGAGACAGAGCTGCGGGAAGAACTGTTGCCCAGGAAGCTACTCTGTGGCAATAAACAACCACGACTTTGAGGTGGATCACAACAAGAAGGGCTCTCTGTTTCTGTGGCCTAATTACCCGCTCTCGGGACAGAGTGCTTTTGTTTGAGGGAAATGGAAAAGAAAACAAGTCAGTCTCAGTAGCTAAGTGATGATAATACCACTCTGTACGTTTCTCTGGATGAAGCTGTCAGTTGAAAAACACCAACACTCCAACTAATAAAACTAAGGTTAATGATAATGATGAAAGGTTAAGCCTCAAACCGAATAACCATAGAAACCACAGCAAAGTACCTAGGCAAGCACCTTCATCCAATCAGAACCAGTGATAGACCGCCCCCAACATCCAATCACACCCACATATATATACCCACAGCCTAACCAGAGCCCACCCTCTTCAAAGTCCTCTCCTCCCTGACCACCCACCAGCCCTGCCCGGCCCCCAGGCGTCATGCACACACCCTCACCGGAGATGTTGGTGGTGATCTCAGTGAGGGCGGTCAGGCCAAAGCCCTTGGAGGTGCGGGCGCGTACAGAGACCAGGTAAGTGGTGCCAGGCTGCAAGCTGGAGAACATGTGGTAGGTCTCGTTGCGCTGCTTGGCGACGGTGCGGCGAGGACCCGGCACGTTGACAGTGGGGTCTGAGGACTCAATGCTCTGGTAACTTATCTGTAAATGAACAGGGAAGGGAAATGGCCCTTTAACAAGCATACAGCAGTTTTCCCAAATCAAAATTAGAATCTCCTGTCATGAAAGACATCCCCCTGTTTTTTTCCAGCCTTTAATTTCTCTCTCTCTCCTTTCCGTTTCTCGTTTCCCCTAGCTGTCATACTTTCAAGCTCAAAGGCCCCAAGCACTCCTTTCTCTCCACTGAATTTAGCATCAACTGCATAGCCATAAAAACACACATAAAGCCTGTGTATTCATGGTGACTCTGAAGACAGGATTTTACCCACACCTTAGGGCTGTAAACAGCGCTGTGTACTGCTGATGAGAGGAGAAAACAGGACTGTGCCCTGCCAGCATGACGGATGCAAGGATGTACAGAGACCAGAGTCCCAGGCCAATCGTCTGCCAGTGCTTTAATCACCGAGCTGGGGAGGAATGTCTTCAGGGCTGTTTGTAGCTCTGGCTCATCTGTTTGTAACAGACTGCTCCTAAGCTACAAATCATCTACAACACAAGTTATTTGGGGATGTAGGGGTGAAAATGAGGATTCAGGGGGGGGCAATAGTCAAGTTATGTACCTCATATTGGGTGATAACTCCATTGGGCTCCAGTGGCTCCTCCCATTTAAGGAATATCATGTCATCTAGAGGAGTGAAGGTCAATGACTCTGCAGCAATGCCACCGGGAACTGTGGAGGGAAAAAAAACATAAAACAAATTGATACTGCCAGGGTCGTAATCTGGACCTCAGAGCACAGTACTTCACAAAGGGCCTTACAGACTTACACCTTCCTAAGAATGGGCAACAGAATGAGGACAGGGATGGAGACGAAAAGGGAGGGTAATGAGGGGTTCTTCACATCTATTTCAGAGAAAATTGTACATTTCTGGGAGTAATTACAGTTCTGAAAGCTGGTTCTACCTGATAAGAGAACCCCGCTGGGCCACTGGGCTGGCCATCTGTTTGCCAGCCTTAGAACTTAAGAATGTTACACTTTATGGAGAGAGTTGTGCACAGGGAACACAGCCAGAATTTTGACACACACATTTTTCTCTCAAAGTTCTCATCACAGACATGAAGGAAAACAAAATCTTCAACAGGGAAACTTCTAAAAGACTAACTCTCAGTAAGACTCAGGGCTACACTGTAAATAATACAGTTTAATGAAACAGGGAAGGAGGTAGAAGACAATGTTACAAAACTACTGACAGAGTTGACAGAGATGTAGAAATGTTGAAATATTATATTCTACCCTCTAGCTTGTTCTATTAAACTGTATATTATTTACAGTGTCTCTTTGAGTTTTACTAAGTGTTGGAACTGTGGTACTGGAGTTCTCCAGTCTCTGAGTCACTTCAGAGAGCACCTGCTTTCCTCTGGTGTTATCAAATGGTTAGAGAAAAAGAAGTACACCTCTTCTACTATGACCATGAAAATCTGTAAATACAACATACTCAACATCATAAAATAATTAAAGGTGAATTCCACTTTAACCTATTTTTTGAAAAAGACCTATTTTAAAAAGGAAGAATAACAATTAAACCAATCACAGGACGTTGTGATGAACTCATTATTAACGACTTACGTCACACATTCACAACTACTTGCAGATTAATGCAGAGCTTATGCATTTTATGGATGCACAGTCATCCAATAGAAGCAAGCATAACAAGAGCCAAGGGAGCATCGCTACTAGAGTTTGAGAAATAATGAAAACCAAATAAAGGGCATGCTCAGTCCCATGCATCCAGGTCAGGATAAATATATCAGTAAGGGGGAGCTGGCAGATGGAGCCAGAGCTTCTTTCCCCTTGAACATAAGGCATCTCAGAGAGGAGCGAGAAGCCCTTGCAAAACGGTATCTCAAAAGACCAGATTGTTGCCTTCAAAAAAGCCTTCAGAGCTACTGAGACACATCAGAAATCATCTTTCAACAGATACTAATAGATGCTGCTACCCTGATGGCCAGCTTTTATTTTGCCATTAAACTGAAAACAGATTTGTGATGATTTTAGCATTATTTTCTATTTAAAGTCTGTATTCCACACTCAGAAGATTTATGCATACTGTACTGAGGAAGAAAACAGAAAACTAGGGAGCCGGGGTGGGCAGGGGGGTTGAGATGAAAGAAAAATAAGAAATGTATAAGAAAGAAGCGAGGCATAAAAAGACAAAGAAAGTGGAAATAAATGTGAAGCAGGCAGAGAGATTTTGTGAGTGAGAGAAGGAATAAGAATGTGTGAGGAAGAGAGAAGACCGCAGGGTGTGTTTCATTGTTCTTTCTTTAATGATGGGTCACTGCCCCACTGGACTGAGCTCTGTGTGAGAGAGATGAGCCGCACTCCATGGTACGTCTGCTTCATCCATTAACAAGCTCACCTATGTAAGGGTGTGACAGCACATAAAGACCTGGATAGAGGACTTCTGAAGGGGAGAGGTTTTTCATTAGCAAAAGAGCAGTGTTAATCATTCCCTGAAAATTACTGTCAGCGGACTCAGCAACGGGCACAACAAACTATTACTCTGACATGCATTATTTTTCATCAGACACGTTTATCTCTCCCTCATTTTTTCATCTCTTAGCACTGGCTTCAAAACATGACCCTTCCATTGTCCTGGACACAAATGGAGTCATGTATATTCATTTTATGCTGGTGGTGAGGCCATACTGATTTTTCAACCTTTCAAAGGTTGTTACTTTTACATTATGCTAATGGCTTTACATTTGTGCATTTGGGTTTTGCGTACTGAAGCACAGATTGTGGATCTCCATCTGAAATGATTTATTAACTTTGTTTTTAATCTTTACAGACCTTCGCATACACATGGATGTTCAGGTTTAGTGTTTTTTTTTTTGGTGCACTGTTAGGGCTGAATTTGTTGGGGCATTGATTTGGCAAAATTGCAAAACAGTGGCACAGGGACACTGGCCCATGTTGACTTCAGTGCTTGCCATAATTGTAGCAAATTGGTTGGTGCAATTCTAGTCTGAGTAGCTTGTTCCATCTCATCCCACAGATGCTCAGTTGGATTGAGATCTGGTGACTGGGGAGGCCTCTATATTAAGCTGAATTCACTGTCATGTTCCTGCAGCAATTCCAGGACAAAATCCTTGCCTTGTGGCATGGACCATTATCCTGCTAAACAAAGCCAATCACAGATGGATACACTGCTGCCATGAATGGATGCACCTGATTGGCAATGATTTTCAGACATCCTGTGGCACCCAAACACTGCTGCACTAGTATCTCGGGACCCAGTCTGTGCCACAAAAACACATCCCACACCATTTCACCACCAGCAGCGACCGCTGATGGCACCCGGCAAAATGGATCCTTGTACTCACACAGTTTCTGCCATATCCATGTCCACCCAGAAATAGCAGAAACTGGGATTAATCCAGCCAATCAATGTTTTGTTCAATCCTCCACTGCCCAGTCATTGTGTTCCTTAGCATAGTGTAACCACAGATTTTTCTCTGACAGGAGTGTAGTTAAGTTCATCAGATGCCACACCCTATCCATGGTATGATGAGTTGTGTGTTCTGATATGTCTCTTTTGGCCCCACTGCAGCACTTACATCTTACTAGACTGGCCGCAGCCCATCTGTTACCCTGCACAGGTTTTGTCGGCTTCTTTCATCAACGGTCTGTTTCAGACCACAGGATCGCTGCTGGCTGGATGTTTTTTTTTGGGTTCTTTCTCTCGATAAACCCATGGTACTGTCACGCATGAAGACCCCAGCAGGGCTGCTGTCACTGATACACTCATACAAGTGCCTCTGGTGCCCACTGCACACGATGCATTCAAATTCTCTTAAATCTTTTGCCATGCCCGTTCTTCCTCCGGAATGCACACAAACACAATCTGTAGGTGCCTCCTGACTTGGTTTCCATAGCATAGTCTGATCACATGATGCTGTCACTAGCTGAGTGATGTATTTTGTGGAACGGGCAGATGTACCTAATAAAGTGGTCACTCAGTATCTATTGCCCTCATTGGAAAGCATGTCTCTTTATTCCAGCATTCAGTCTTGCTGAAACAATGTACATCACTACACTTTATCTAATACATTGAAATCACAGTCGCTTAAGTTTACCCTTTCTAAAATGTAATGAAATATGAAATAATGAATGTTTGCTCGTATGCATACCAAAAGCTGTAATATATCACATCATATACACATATACTTTCCAAATGTATAATGTCCACCATAATAGTGCATATTAAACATTAATGTCATGAAATTTTAATGACAAATTAATATGCTATAGATGGCATAGTATTTTGAAATATTAATACGGTGCATCTGGCCGGTGAAAATAGCATTCGTCCCGGACAATTTCATTCTTACAGTCTATTAGTAGAATTGGAGTGTGATCAAATGAAAGCAATGAGCAAATTTGTGTCAAGAAAATGTGTTCATGAATTACAGGCCTGTTTTATTACCATAATATAGCAGCCATGCTTGGTTTTTCTCAAAAACATTCATTATCGTACCACCAAACAATAATCACACATTTTTTTAAATTTTGATTGCATGAGACACAGTCCAATATTATGTGTGAACTTGGGATAAATGTACCAGACACACAGCAGTTCAATTGTCAGCCTGTGACACGGCTTTTTATCGACAGAAACATTATTAGCTGCTGTGTTGATGGGCAGATGGTTCTTTCATGTCATCTTTTATACCCAAACATTTTACTTTAGGCAATGTGTCACTGGGTAAGCAGAGACACGGGTGAAAAATATATTTTACAAGACTATTTATGTAGATAAAAAAGTAAAAATCTAAAATTGCTTGATGTTAAAAGTTTGTGCATTGTATGGTTGAATAGATTTAATCTCTGTATACAGGTTATTCCCATATGCTTCCTATCATGTTCTACAATCGGGTACTTTTCTGCTCAAACACAAGGGGGGGGGCAGCTTTCAGGATTGCAGACTTCAAGGTTGAGTGCGTACCGGCAGGATGATATAGCGAGTGGCAAAGACAGAGAAGTGTCACTCACCATCCTCCTCTGTCTGGAAAGTCACTTCTCGACCCTCCTTCGTGCCCTCTGGATTGGTGAGGGCCAGGCGGACATGAACAGTGCGGAAGGGTGGCAGGTCGAGCAGGGTGAATTGGGAGGCATTGTGCTCCACGCCCAGGCACTCCCGCACTGTGGCGTTATTCCCACTGTTGCCCCCTGCTGTTGAGTAGCGGTAGCACAGGGAGACGGTATAGGTATGGCAGCGAGTCAGGTTGTATCCAAGTGGCTCCCACTGTAGGGTCAGCTGCCTTGATTGAATTTCTGAAGCTGTCAGGCCACGCAGTGCCCGCATCGGCTCTGAGAAGGATGAGATTGACAGAGAGAGAGAGAGAGAAAGATTAAGCACGTTACTTTTTTTCTACATCTTTTTATATTTATGATCGCCAATGACTTATATGAATAACTGGCCCATCCAGGAGGCACTGTCTGTCAATTTGGGAATGCACAGAGTAGAACTTGCATTTTCTTTAATGTGTGTGACTAGCCACTGCATCACTCTGAAGTCCGCCAACTGTGCAGTCATCGTTAGGAATGTATGACTAATGCAGCCTGTGCAGGTAGCCTGCAGACACCATGTCGGCCAGTCTCTCCTGTGCTATGACGCAGGAAGGCTGCTGCTCTCAGAGGCCCCGCCTCACTGGGTGACACTAGGGCCACTTCTGCACCATCCTGCAGAGCTGCTTCCCACATCCGGCATTTGCAAGGTCAGGATCAGATTGTTGATCACAGGGTATCTCTCTGCATAAAGCTGCTAACACATTACTGCCAGAAAAAGAGAGTTGACACAACAGTTTTTTTTCTTTTTGAGATTTCCTTTACCTCTGCTGCATTGCTGTGATTTGTGTTAATTTTCACTCTTCTACACGAGAGAAACAGCCAGGTTGGCTCTGAGAAAACAACTCCCAGAAGAAAATGATGTTCTTCAGGATTGTTCCTGGTGTACAGCAATGATGGAAACAACATTTGCCAATGAAGGACACAAAAGCACAGGGGGTAAATCACCAGTTTGAGTCTAGGAATTTGACTGGCCCTGATGGCCATTCTGCCCATGGGGCAAGACTGATACCAATTACAGTAATTACTTGGACAGGATGTGCATCCTTGTCAATACCATCAGACTCTGTTCCTAATCTCATTGGTCCACTATCCCTGCCATCTGCATCTACTCTGCATCATGCAATGGCTGCTACACGACCCAGGAGGCCAAACCCTGCAGAAAATTTCCATCTCAGGTGAAGGGCTTTTGGTGCTGGTACCTATCATTTTCTGGATCGTTTTGACAGCTTGCTTATTATTGGGAGGGCCTGCATGCATCTGGTCATTCTCTCTCAGGTTTAACCCTTTCCAGTGTCACTCCTTCAGGACCCTGTGAAAGCCTTTACCTTGGTTTGCATTCATTCAGCACCTCAGATACATGAGTTGGCAATCTATTTTATAGGAAGCACATTGTTTGGGGTTAGCCAAGGACACTTTAACAGCGCCAATGCAAGTGCTTGTCACAGCCAGTTACTGAATCATTCAGTGAATTTTTGTCAACGGTGTTCCATGTTCTATGGTCTTTTAACAGTGGATGACAGTTAGGAGAGTGGAGATGGCATTGTGTGATAGGCATTCTGCCACAGCTGATGGTCTTTTTAAACAGCATGTTAATAATAATAACACTAAAAGCTGATTTTGAATACTTATGGATCCCCAAAAAGGGGTGTTATTTTGCATGCCCACGCAAAGTACTTGCACATGTTATCATTTCTTCTCTTCGGGTGATCAACAAAGACTTATTATGTAAATGAATCCAGCTGCAAACAGCCATATTAAATGAGGGATTTTGCATGTTTGGAGTGGATCTTGAACAACAAACTGTTACAGTGGATGTCTCAGAATGTCTGCCAGTAAAAAGACATTAAACTAAAAATATATTTCCATATTTCGATAAAGTGTTTATTTGCATCATGTTGCTTGTTTGATGAATTGTTTGATTGTCCAGAGGCATTCTAACTGAACTAGTGAAGATGAGGTATTAGTTAAAGAGTCTGGTGACTCTCTGCTTGTGAGGACTAAGATTCAGAATGGAAAACTCTGCCTCTCTGGTCAACATAACACATCACTTAAGGCCTTAGCTGATGCAACGCCCTCTGAAACCAACACTTTCTGACAAAATATGCAATGAATGTAAGGCCCATAGGGTGAAAGCAGATGCTGGTGGGGCAACTGTGTGTCTCTTAGCTAGGTGTTTGAATCCCAGCTGCAACTACTATTGCCAAAAGTGCATAACAGAGTTTCAAAAATGGTTCAGCCTCACAGGGGATAAACAAGGTTTAAGCAGGTTAAACTCCACAGTTTCATCGCTCTCTGTTGGCTTTTCCTGTCTGGCTGAGTGCCTGCAATGTGTGTGATTTAACCATGTGTTGACTGCACATTCCACTGATGGCATGCACAATATGTGATTGTTCTGCAGTGTGGAGAAAAGGAAGGGATGTGACTCGGAGGAGCCATGTGTGCGGCCATTTGCTGATGAGTCCAAGGAAGAGGGTCACTCAGTAGGGCTGAGAGCATAATTTAGTTTAAGTGAGAAATTACTGGTCCTTTCCCTCACAAATGCCCATTTGAGCCAACATGGTAAGCACTATTGAGCCAACAATGTGCTTTTCCACCTCGTGCTTAAGGATATTTGGCAGTTCTTGAGGCCATCCCAAAGGCATTGGTGCGATCAGTTATGAATGTATTAAAAATGAGGCTCGGTGTTGAGCTGACAAGATGTGCCACAGAGGAGAATACTTCACATTTTTACTGGAAACAGACCTGATTAAGCCGGCTTTTTGGTGTGGTCTAAGGTCTGGACTGAGCTTCATAAAGTCTGGAACAATAAACAGGGCTAAGGAATCTTTTGAGTTCTGATCAGCTATGGCTACATGGTGTGGTGATGATTCTGCCATTACAGAAGCAAATCATGACAATGACTGTAGGCTCAAGTTGTTAACATAGAACAGGCCCTCATATTGGCCGAGTACTTACATTTGGAGAGGGTCAACTGAAGACACTTATAGGTATGATCACTTCAGCAACAGGCAGAAAAATATAATGTGACAGTGTTAAGGAAAACGACTTTCCTATTCAAAGTCGCTGCCATAAGTAATATTGGTCTCGTGTCACACAAAAAGAAGGTGAAATGGTATCATATGCACCAATGCAAACTGTTCTGGGTCAAATGGTGGGTCAGCATTAATCTAACAGTGTTCAGGTCTGCTGCTCTATCTGTTCACAGGCTCTCCACTGCCACACCACAGACTCCTGAGACCAGACAGATCTCTGGACTGACAAGTAAAATTAGGGACGAATTACTTAAGGTGAGAGAGATACATTTGGACATTCTGTTAAGGGCAAGATACATAAATACAAACATTACCATTTACAAAACAAGTAGTATATCCCCATAGCGTAGTACCAGATCTCATCTGTATAGCACAGATGGCTGTGTCAAAGGCTCAGCCTTACCTCGTACAGACACATGTGTTGACTTCATCATTACTACCAGATTCATAATGCTTGAGATCACCTTGGTGATGGACCACACTCAATGGTTATAATTAAGCATGACCACTGATGGAAGTGGCTCACTTTTTAGGGTGACATCACAGGTCAGGTCTGTAAAATTGCTATAAAAATGTTTTACCATTTTGAAACTCAAAATGTACTGAATATATCTCGCCCACATTGCTCTTCCATGAAAGGTAAATGTATAAAACACAAAAGTTAATGTGGTACAGAGAATGGGGCCGCATGCGCTGTACTGGAAAAATGTCAAGAGGATCTGCATCAGGGAACCTACATATAGTTTTAATCTGACGTTTTTTGTCACCAAACCAACACAATCTCAGAGGGGATTTGCTTAAGGGTAGTGTAAATATAGCATAACTCTATGATGTTTATCTGGTGCTAGCACATGTCACATTCACTTTATCCTATATGCTCACTCTGTTTCTACATCGTATTTATGACAGAACAGCATATGCATGGCTGCAAGCGAGATTAAATTATTTGATTTTAGATTATGACATCTGCTTGACTGCGCAGTTGGACTCCTATAAATAAGAGAAAAAAGCCTGTTTGGTGACTTAAAAGGGCCACTAAGAGATGAAAATTAATTTTTAAACAACTGTATAAAATTTCTAAACAGGAAGATTATGAATGTTGTCATTCTGACATAGGCAGTCAATGA
Organism: Albula goreensis; assembly: GCA_022829145.1. Classification (NCBI taxonomy): domain Eukaryota; kingdom Metazoa; phylum Chordata; class Actinopteri; order Albuliformes; family Albulidae; genus Albula; species Albula goreensis. The sequence continues at coordinate 17,496,351 of CM040743.1, read as the reverse complement.
AATGACAGGACAGAACTGCCGTTTTTTTTTTTTTTTTTTTTTTCAGAAGACTTGATCACTTATGCAGAAAGTTATTTTCTGGCTGCAGTTGAGAGATGTCTTCCATGGTACATCAAGGAAATAGGTACCTACAGACAGAATCTAGTCCATCTGGTGAGAGGATACCGTCTATGAGGATGAAACTGACTACCAATCCTGTATGTTAAGGATCATCCACTGGATGAAACAGAGTAGTCTTGAGCTCTGAAGCAGTATCATCGCGCACATACCTATTTTGTTCATTACAATTGTCAAATTTGGCAAATGATGTCTCTTCAAACATACACCACTCATTCTCCTTTCTTGACTTCTGGGTAACCTGCCAGAAACATCATGGTATTAATAGAAACCTGTCTATAGTTGCACAGCTGCTGCCATCAGAGCAAATTGTGATTGACAGCTCAATATTGTCCAGGGCCGTTCAGAGGTAGGCTGTAGGTGCCTAGTTTGGGGAGTCCATTCATTTAATGAGGGCTCCAGGCACTCTTGTGCTATTGTTCTTCCTCTCTGTCTTATAGATTTTCTTTGCATTTAATATGTATAATTTGAATGTCTTTTCTTATGACATTTTCTGGAATAATTATGTGCATAATTATGTTCATGTCTTCTTTCTACAACTTTAACTCTTGAGAGGAAATGGTGTTACAACCAGGAAGACTGAGGCTGCATGATTCATGCTGGAATTGAATTCATCTGTTTTTTTCCCCAATTTTTGAACAATCCTTCCAAATGCTGGTAGTCGAAGTTTCCCAGGATTACTGCTCCCTCTGCGCCATCACCAAATTAGAGGCTGATTGGCTTTGATTACAAGGCAGGTGGACTTAACAATTATAATTTACCAACCTGCCCCCTTCAGATGCACTAGAGAAGATCCCCACATACAAAAAAAAATATATATATATGTAGTCTTATTACATAACTGTATAATTTATCAGCATATTCATTATTCCATAGTTGAATTGAAACACCAAGGCACACATTCTAAAATGAATAACAACATAAAACCCAACATCGCCATGGCAACAGGGCCTCTGGGGCACCCTAAGGTTCCACTGGCATTATAGAAATGCCATGTATAGCCTCTAAATAGGGGCTGGCAGGAGGGAAGAACACGGACAAAGGTACAAGATGCATACACTCCTCTGACTGATTGCAGTCTTATAGGCTCCGTCATTTACAGAAAATTCCACTAAGGAGAGAGTGTCTACATCCCTTGCTTAAATCAATGAAGCTTCTTGAACTTGGAAAACCATTCCAAATCTCAAACATGCTTCCCATCACCCCTTTCCATGAATCACTGTCTTCTCCCACTGAAAAAATACCCAAATCCCCTTTCTATTTCAAACAGCTGCAAAGATAATATAATCCAAAGATTTTCACGAAATTGCTATTTGACTGACTTCAGTGGATCAGAGAAAGAAGCAAGCAACAGTGTGAGAACAGAGTGGTAGAGTGAATTTATGACCAAATATACCACATTCTTCTAGCACACACAGTTACTGTGTGACTATCTAGTGTGACTATAGATCTTATATGCCTGCTTGCACTTCCACTGTAGCTGAAAGTGAGAGTTTTGATAAAAGTACAGCCAGGTCTGGTTCTGCAGAGGTTCACTCAGATCTGCTATTGACTGCTGTGCTCATCGACAGGGACTGGGACTGCAACGGCAAGAACACCTCCCTCCCCTCCGCCGCATCAGACATCGTGATTGACAGATAAGAGCCCTTGTATACACACTTTAATTGTGGTTAATCTTGACTGAGAGTCTCACATGAGCTGGCAGTGCCAAGAGGCCGACAGGACTTAGAAATTCATAAAGCAGCCAAGCTGCGATCAATCAATCAATTGGGAGCGCCGTGCAGGGTATCGGCCCACGGGCTCGACAGCCAGCGCTACGCTGGAGGCTGGCGGTACCAGATGGATCCTGATAGAGCATTCTCACGATGTGCTCCCAGTGGCACTTTCACTCAAATTTCAGTAAGACATTCACATCAATCATCAGCAAAGGGGAGCAGGGCACAGTACTCCTTACATTACCGCTGTTCAGTTTCACATTCCTGCACTACACCAACATGATATATTTATTACATACAGCGGGGTCCAAAAGTGACCATGCTGAACATTTTTTTCCAAACCTTTTTCATGTAAACTTGGAAATAATCAGAAAGTTTTAGGATTTTGAAACATTTAAAACAAAGAAAAGTCATGACATCTAAAATGACGAAGAAATATTGAAGATTTTTCAAATATACAGCCTTTCACTCAAATTGTTAATATAATTTGTAAATAAACAATTTTAATAAATTGTAAAAGAAAGCAAAATAGAAGCTCTTCAACTAGTGGTCTCAGATTTGTATATCACTGTATATCAGCAGAACATTTCCTAGCATAATAATTCATACTTCAGACACAATACACACTAATCTCTATCTCTCACTGTTTCATCATTAAATTTCATATTTTACTATATGTTAAATATAAGTCACTATTTCACAACATCACATGGTGTAATTATGCTGGTAAATGTGCCACTTAGAACCTAATCAAAACGGTTTTGACAAAGATGGTAATTAACGATGTGATTAATGTTTTTTCTGTTAGCAAACATTTTTATGGTTTTCCATTATTATGTCTGTGTGAACTGTACATTCACAAATAGTGTCTGTGGTTCTGATTCAGTCCCACTCACCTGCGCACTTGGTCCTGCTCACCAGTGGAGGTCCGGGCGGGCCGGTTCCCCCGTCCCCAGGCCGGGTCAGGAGCACACTGATGTGGTACTCGGTGTCCGGGTCCAGGTGCCACACCTTGTAGGTGAGTGCGTTGACGCCATGCACTTCAGACCAGGGGGAGTGGCTTGCGCGGTACTCGATCTCCCGGCGAATCACTGGGCCATCTCCCACGATGGAGTTGGTGTTGAGCTGGAGAATCAGGTAGGTGGGGCCTGCACGCAAGAGCTGGGGGGGTGCAATGGGGGACGGAGGAGCTGCCAAAGAGAGATTGAGGAGTCACATGAGCGTTATACAACAATACAGGAATATTAATTAATTTTGCCAATATTGTAAGAACTGTTTTCCATAATAGACTGTTGTGCACCTCCTGAGAGTTCTGAAAACCTTAAGAAAACACATTTATTTCAGGAAAAAAAATGACTGTGACAATGGCACAGATAGTGAGAATAAAAAGCAAAATCGTCATACAAACTGTAAAATAAACAACATAAGGACCCTGAAAAGGAAAATCTCAATGTTTGGTAGGTAGCGGAACAAAGAGGTAGAAAAGCAGAGGTCTTTCCCACGTCTAATCCATTGCTAATCCATCACTAATCCTGTCCCTCCCACAGACACGCTGATGTATTTCTGCCTCGGCCGCGGACTCCCTCCTGCCCCTCGGGGGACACAGCTCCCCCCTGTGGAGTAAAAGGGGTGAACGCCCGGCTTGGCTCGGCGCATAGCTCCAGTGAACGCGGTACACCCCTCGCCCCCCTGCCCCGGTCTTTATTCGGTTACGGGTCATTGACGCATTTCAAACGGGCCTGTGCTGCTCTCCCACTCTCAGGCACTGCCAAGAACAAGAACACAGCTGGCAGGCAGATCTGAGCTCTCCTCTAGAGCCGCATCTCCAAAGCCAAACAAACGTTCACTTTGTGCTCCAGACACCTGTCACATACACAGCATTTACAGTCCCTAAACACTACACACACACTACACACGTGGGCACGCTTAACTGTGGAGCTTGCACTGTGAAGATACACAGCAGACGGTACAATCTGGAACAAAGGCTCTGTGGAATGCATTCCTGTTTATGACACATACCTTTGAAAATTCCATCATTTTTCCCATTTACACTGGCGGATGTGGGGCCAGCATGAAGTGCAGGCATTTCCCTTATCCTTTTATACTGCTCCATCCCTGCTGAGGTAATTCAAGTGAAGGAACCTGCTTCAGGGGATGATGGCAGTGCCTCAACTGGGATTCGATCCTGCAGCTCTCTGGTTGCTGTCCCAGTCCCGCCCATGGCACAATGGGGACTTTAATCTTGTTGACACACATAGGACTGGTTTATTTTCGTGCCACCAGTCGGTGTCTTTGCCAAATGCAGTCTGCCCGGACCAGCACTGAACAGCTCCAGATTGTGTAACCTGTGCTACCATGTTTGCGCTGTTGCACTGCAATGACAAATGTCCTCCTCAAGCAGGAAGCTGGACTCTGTCCTCATTTCACTCTGATCTTTGCGTCGTTTTCTTCATGCCCCCAGCCCTGCTTCCTCATGTGTGACACAGGTCGACACACTGTGATTTTGGGGTTACCACATCTTTTTAGCAGAGTGCCACATTGCTCCAGGGTTAGAATTAAATATGCTGGTGACTGTGTGCATCAGAGTGGGCGGAAGGAGGGAGGGAAGATGCGGGGGTGGGGGGTAACCTCAATAAAGAGCTCAGTCTCAAACAGCGGCATGCCGGCAGGTCCCTCAGATCTGTCCCGAAAGCCAGTTTACAGAACCAAGCTTCCTTTAAGCCTACGGCTCTGAATTTAAAGCAGACAAGCAAAAGAATGTTTCTGTGTGTCGATGTTTATTTGTACATGTGAGTGTGCTGGTGAAAAGCTTCCTTGCAGGAAAATGCATGTGCACTTGTGTGACTGCATGTGTGTGTGTGCATGTGCATGGTATGTGTGCTTGCAACATGTGCATGTGTGTGTGTTTGTATGTGTGCCTGTGTTTATGTGCATGTGTGTGTGTGTTTATGTGCATGTGTGTGTGCATGCATTTGTGTGTGTATGTGCACATATGTGTGTGTGTTTGCACATGTGTGCATGTGCATTTGTGTGTGTGCTGGCTCACAGCAGGCTCTTACTTCTGACGATGAGCTCGGCGAAGTTGGAGACGGCAGCTCCGCGGGCTGAGGGGGTAACGCAGCGGTACAGGTCCCTCCCACCGCCCTGCACTGCCTCCAGCTGAATGGTGGCCACCAATCGCCGGTGACTCATCCGCTTCACTGAGGAAGCTGGGGTCACAATCCCGCTGTGTCGCTGTGACAAAGAACCCATGGTCACATCCCCACACCTGTGTGGACCTCTCAGTACAGTGTGAATAGTTTGTGTGTATATGTGTGTTTGCTTGTGTGTGTGCATGCCAGTGTGCACATATGTGTATATGTATATGAGAGTGTGCATGAACACCTATGTGTACTTGCTTGCATGTATACAGGTGTGTGTACATGAATGTATTCATGCATGTGTGTGTGTGTGTGTGTGTGTGTGTGTGTGTGTGTGTGTGTGTGTGTGTGTGTGTGTGTGTGTGTGTGTGTGTGTGTGTGTGTTAAAGTTTGCACATCTTTTTCAGCCCCAGTACAAATCTGATGACAGCGTATGGGGAAAAAAACATTTTTCTGCTGTGGTACAAAGTAATACTTAAACAGTTCTTGTGTCCCTCTTATTTTTCTGGTAATAAACCCATCTTATACTATTACACCCCGTCCAAGTACAATTATAATAAAATCCCATTGAAAGCAAACAGATTGAAACAAAGGAACAATAGGAGACAAAGGAGTGCAGGGAAATAGTGTTAATTAAGTCAGAAAATTGTGCAAACAGTCTGTCTGGACTCATTAAAGCAGGGCCACAGGAACAAAACATTACCCATTAGGAAGAGGGAGTATGAGCTATGATTATCAAAATCAAAGCAAAAACCTACCTGCTCACTGTAAACATTGAGGAAAATGTATTTTCAACAAGGCAAAAACCCCAAAAAATCAATAGATTTCACACATTACCAGATAATAACATGCTGTAAACTTCATGCTCAAACTAACCCCACAACCACCTGACCACAACATTCATCACAATTAACTTTCATTTTCAACCTCTCATTTCATAAATCGCCAGGGAAACCACATAGTTCTCAAATTCAAAGGGTAACAGTGTTCAGATTACCACAATTAGTGCTACGGCCTGTGAGGGTCAAAAGGGAGTGTGGGGGTGGTGATAGGCATTGATAATTTTCTCACAAACAGCACTACCTGACCATTACTTCCATTTACGGTGGTGTGGGATTAAAAATTCCCATTTTCCACTACCATTAAAAATATTTTCAGCTACAGCTCAGTATGGCCTTTTGACTTGTGTTGGCAGTAGAAATTTCACATTAAAGATTCTGATAATAAGATGTAAAAATCTCCTCCTCGATAAATATATAAATGTGACACTTGAATGAAGTAAAGGGTAAGAGATCCTGAGCGCAGCGATCTCATTTACAAACAGTTTTTTCAGCTACTGCCATTTCAAAGGCACTTACATGTGGGACCATCAAGGGCAAGAGAGAAACTTTGTTAACTCCAGCTAGTGTATTCCTGACATAACGAAGGAGACACAGAATCCTCTCCTGCTTTGTAAACAAAAATTATGTAACTTCCTGATGATAAAAAAAACCTACTGTTAGCACAGCTCTTAAGGAAAAATTCATTGCCTGGGTGACGATTTTTATTGCTTTTTTTCTTTTCACTGTAGATGCAACCACATCATTTTAGCATGTATAGCTAGCATCTGACAGATTTTTGCTATACCTTTTAAACCTTAACCTCCACCAAACTTCAGCTTTTCCCAGCCCTCATCATCCCCAGCAAGTATGAACCTTTTACTCCAGCTCTGACCCCCATCCAGGCACCCAGCCCTGTCTCTAGTGCTAGAGCCTCACATCCAGCACAATATAAGCCTGACACAACCCCATGGCACTGACCTCCAGCAGAAACTCCTCCATCTCAGAAGCTCGGCCTGTGGCCACACACTGGAAGGTGGCATTCTGCCCAGCGTTGACCTCTACCTCCCCCAGCCGGGAGAAGTGAGGCACCTTATCTAAAGAAAGACAGAACAGAGGAAGCTGCAGAAGGTGCAACCTACAGCAAAGCCACATTACAGTTCATACAATGTGATACAACTTGTGCATTGTTATTTTTTTCCAGGAACTGACTTTATAAAAATAACATGAGATCAAAATAGATGGAATAAATGAAAAAGAGACAGCTTGAATGCAAATGTCCTTGTCTTGATTAAATGGATTGTTAACCATTTTGCACTGGAAAGGGTATGTATAGCATTTGTTTGTGCTATAAACTGCATATACACTCACTCAGGGAAAGCAGAATAAAAAGCAGACCCACTCCTGGCTAGCAACTTATTGTCTTTTGTTATCCAGAGGCTTCTTTAATCTGATAAACATTTTATTTGTCTGTAATGCTTGTTTGGAACAAAGACTCAAGAGAATACAATTGAAATGTCAGGCGCGCTTTAACCTGAATTCAAAGTAGGAGCCAGCCAGCTATCTTTCTCCTCCTCTGTTTCCTAATGGGGGCCCAGCACTCATTTCTGCAGTCAGATAAAGAGGCATGACAGCCAGTGCACTCCAGTGGATTGAGGCTCATGAGTGGTGGTAGGGTTAAAATGGCGCCACCTGCAGCCAGCTAACAGAAATTGCAGGCAAAGGAAGGGGGACTGAGGAGCATATATTCAGCTAATGGCAGATTTAGGCAAAAAGAAATCCTCCAAGCAATGCTGCCCATAGACGTGGCATTGGTTGCAGTCCTAAAATCTGACCAATAGTGATAACCCCAACAGCAAACTCACAAACTCACTGCCAAAATACATATGCATTATACATGTAGGAAATGTTATTTCAATGAAAGAATACTACAGTCACTCAAACCTAAGGCAAACTAAAGCAAAACAGCAATCCATAGCAGATGAATGTGTCACCCTAAACCCTATCTTTAACTCCAGCCCTAAACTAACCATGAGAATATCTGCCAGACAGCCATGCAGGAAGGAAAAATCTCATTACAGTATGGTCTAAAAAAAGGTATGCACCAAATTTATTAGAGGTTTTCTGAAGAGGCTTGAAAACCAGATTAAATGATTAATCAGGGTTTTGTGCTTATTTTTGAAAGCAGCAGAGAGAGCCACTTCATATTTCCTGCCCGTGACAGCTCTGTCACTTCATAAACGGCAGTGGCTCTCCATTGACCCGAGTCATCCTGTCATTCCACAGCGGTTATCCTTTTGATATTGTGCACTGCTCTGTGTCCCGCTGTCTTTTCTTCTTTTACCAAGTCAGAAACTTTCATCCACCGAACCAATCTAAAGGTGCAGAGGGGTGACTTTGAGAAGTTTCAAGTCTCACAGACTACTAAGTGAGCAGGACATCACAGCAAGCCAGAGATCAAACTGTCCCATCTGGGTGGGATGAGGAGGAGAGGGGTGGGGGGTGGGGGTTGGCGGTGGGGGGTTAAAAAACACACCACCCCAGTCACAAAACAGGACCGCAGCGTGCCTAGGAAGATAAATGAACGCTCGAGCCCGGGGAGAGATTTAACTTGACTTGAGGTCCTCAGAATGCTGAGGAGATGCAGATGTGGGGAGCGGGCTGGGATGGCAGCCGGCCAATCAGAGCCAAGGGAGAGCCACGGCCCTCTTTGTGATGAAAGAGCAGGCGTGCCTGAGGGATGTGGTTGCGGGTGGAAAGGCAGACTGACCCTCTTCCCTACCACAGTGAAGAGGATGCATTTTCTTGAATCTTGAGAAAGCTCCTCACCTGTGCACAAATCCTGGTATGATTCACTTGCCTTTGTGTAGCCTTTTTGGTAACAAAAATTTTTTCATGGATTTTTGTAATGTTATCAAGGCAGGGATAAGAAACAGTACCAAAGATTACAAAATTGTGCCTTGTCAGATACAGTTAATGAAACACTAATCTTTAGTAATGGATATTATTAATAAAATATGACATATAAAAATGTAGATATAATGGAATCCTGACAGCACCAGTGATGACCCAGGTAGGTGGTCCCTCATTTGATGCACAATTGGATATAATAATAACAGAAAGAGGCATGCCCTCTTCTCACTGTAGTGGAGCAGGCATATTCAAAACAAGCGGATGTTCCAGATTTGTAGAAAGACAAACAAAGAGAGGAGGAAAAGGTGTTACATAAAAGACTTCAAAATAAAACCCAAATAAAGCTACACTAAATGCTGTCACGGCGATGAAAACTTGACAAAGTACAAAGCAAAATGCATTGCTCTCAGATCCACAAGTCTGTTTTCAGTCTGTCTTCTTTGTTAATGTGTTTGTTCAATAAGTAGCCTTCAACTCAACTGACTTTCTCATTCTGAATTTTGCCACTTGCTGCTACTACCACCTCTTTCACACAGTGCTTGATTGCACTTTTTAAAAATAAACTACACTTGATGAAAAAGATTGAGGATAAAATGAACAGTGGAAGACCACCTGTTTTGCCTTTTCTGTTCCTTTCTCTTCTCACAGCCTATTTTTGAATCGTCCTTCTCTCTGTAGTCTGCACTGATTTCCCCTCTTTTCCTGGTCTGTTCTGATTTGCTCTCTCTTACAAATCGGTTGTGATTTTCTCATCCTTTTCTGCTCCTCCAATTTTCTCATCTCCCTGCGCTCAGGGCTCCTTCTCCAGAAACCAGCGGTGGACGTGAAATAATGTGGCATAATACTTCTGGTGACGGCAGGCAGACGAGGACACGCTTGAGTTAAACTGGTAGCTTTGAAATTAAATGTAATTAATTTCTCATTGTCACAGTAAGCCCAATGGTGGAAGGTGCATTGGGGGGCGGGAATGAAGCAGAGAACAGCTGGCCACATTGGATAGCGTACGCAGGACATGCTGCTTAAGCAGTGAGATGGAAATTAAATAAATTGAGGGAGTTTATTCTTTTCATAGATATAATGAACACCTGAACAGAAGGGAAAAAAAACTTCAAAAATGGCTTGCTGCCAGTAGGGATGGAACAATAAGTCGAAATTCGGTATGTTTTGATCCAAAAATATTAAGATCTGTTCTCTAAGTCTGAAAATGATATTGCAATATTTATATTGTACCCTGGTATTTAATCACAAACGAGATGAGCTGGGATGAACTTACAACCACCATAATCTCTCTGTCTCTCTGGGTGCATTCCAGTACTCAAATTTCATATCCTCTCTTCTACTACCACCTTGTCTCCTCCGTACCCCGGATTTATGTGTCTTCCCTCTCTCCATTGTTCCAAAGGGATAGGAGACAAAATTTTGCCTCCTCCACTCACCTCCTCCTCTCCTCCAAACAAAGGATACATCAACATATCCTTCCACAAAGGTCTTTTCACATATCTGGGAGGCAACATTGTTCACGACCAGTCAGATTAAATGACCATCCCACAGAATATTTCACCATCGAAAAGTTCTAAACCATGACAAGCCATTTATCAACACTTATGTTGAAGTGCCAGACCAGTAACAGTAATTGGATAATTTACATTAATGGAAAAAACTTTTGTTTTGCTTTCTCAAACATATCCACATTGACGCGATATATTCACGTTTTTGAGCTGCGAATGGTAATCTCCCCAATGTAAAATTGAGTGAGTTTCTGTAGCGGCAGGTTTATTTATTCCTTGTACAAATCTTTATGTTAAATCATGAGAAGAATGCAAGTAACTGACATTGATATTTTAATGCATAAAAAGGGCTGGTGGCATTCTAGAAGTGTGATTGGCTTAGGTGTCCTCAGAATCAGTCGAAGGTACTAGCTCATCAACAGCCGAGGTCGACGTTGATGTTGGGTGAATCAGATTAGCTGTTCCAATTTTTGTTTCATCTCCTCCTCTCCTCCACTTGTTTCCTCCCCTCCTTCCCTTCACATATTTCCGGGGTAGGAAAGGAGGGGAGGAAATGAGTGGAGGAAAGGAGGAGACAAGAAAAAATATTGGAACACACCCCCCTCTTGTTTCCTCCCCTCCTTTCCTCCACATACTTCTGGGGTAGGAGATGAGTGGAGGAGACAAGAAGACGAGAAAAAGTATTGGAACACACCCCTAGATTACTAGAAATTGATAATGGCTGCAGGCGGTTATCAAATGTTTTTAAAAGAATTTCAGTTGTTACTTTGATCTCTTTATGTGTTGTCTAGTTCAGAACTTTATGTTATAAATAAATGAGAAATTATTTTGTATTTTGCATTGCTAAAAAAAAATTAAATATCAATTCTGATTGTTCATACTTTGTCACATGAGATAACTATATCATCCTATCCCTACCCGCCAGGCTTTGGCACTGAGAGCGAATGGTCAGGTGTTTGCTGCAGAGTTGTAGTCATTGCCATTCAGCTCATACTAGCAGACATGCATTGCATAGTGAGAGCTCTCAGGTAAGCTGACCAGTAAGAAGCACACCTGCTGTTCACTCGCCCGGCTCCTCACTCAAAAGGTCACCATGGACACGGTTGCCACAGATACTTACAGCAGGGGTAGTTGAGCAGCAGGATGTCGTCTAAGCCGATGTAGCCCCGCCGCTCCTTGGAGACGGTCGCTTCAAAAAGGACCTGAAGAAAAGTGAGGACGCAAAATGGAAACTGATTTTCCATAGTGCAACACAGGCACAGAAAACACAAAGTCATTGTAACCTTGGACACCTGCCCCTAAGAAAAGTACTGACACTGTGAGAAGGCTGGCAAATCACAGCCATACATTTTATGCATCACATCCAGGCTATCAAGACAAACACCTTTGTTTCAACTGATAGTTGTCAATGCACAAATGTTTATAATGTTTTGTCAACAACAAATATTTTGGCTAAATTTGATGCAAGGTAGTTACAATGAAAGCATTATGATTCCTTATTGGGAAGCAGGCACAGTTTAAAAGAAAATGAAAGAGAAATGTGGAGAGGTAGATGAGAGAAGAAAAGGATAGAGAAAGAGAGAAAAGACGAAAATAAGACTGGAAAAGTTCAGGTATGGCTCTCATTGGCAATCTCAGCAGATTCAATAACATCTTTAATATTTGATTACAAAATTCACCTTTGACTCCAGTACCCATAAAAAAAGAAAAAGCAGTTGGTAACAAAAGATTTTAAAATTTCCAGCACATCTCTGTCATTTCTCAACTCCCCTTCCTTCTCTGTAATTTGTTGTGTCCCAACAATATCAAAAATAGAAAATGTTCAACCAAAGCATTGATTGACACAATAAAAATCTTATTATAACGATGCACTTATTAATTCTGTCACAGAAATAAATTAAAAATCTTGTTTTAAAAATTCATATTTGACACCGTAATCAAACATCAGATATGAAGAATTGCAAGGTGAATGATTAAGTAAAAATGTATTCAGTGCACTACGATGCTCATTGTTAAGACCATACCAAACGAATGCATGACATTGGATGTAAGTTTCCTGTATGTTCTGTGTTGTTTCCATAAAAAGCTCAGCTGAACAAAACTGATGCTGCAGATCTTCATAATGTATGCAATATAACAGTTCTGTTCTCAGCTACAACAACAACGAATAAATTGACTCCGCAGAGGCTGACAGTAAGTCACTTTGGCGATTAATGACAGTGAGGTTTGTTTTTTATCCTTTGCTTCACAGACATTATTTAGGCGTGTCTGTTATTGACAAAGTCTTCACTGGGTACATGGAAATCACCGATCCACCAAGATCTAAATTTATTTTCTTAAACTATTAGTCAAAGCTGACAAAAACAAACTGCTTTGCTATTCCCTATGCTGATCTATTGTGTTTACAATCAGGTTTAAGGACAAATTGATTGGTATTGGTGCTTTAGGAGAGCCCAGCGACGCATACGTGCTCATTGGGTTGTAATTCTATATTCTCTTTGGGCTGTCTGGAGGTTTATCCCGCTGAAGCATTAATTGTCTATATGGGGACGTGAGCTGTGGTGAGGAGCTGGATCCTGACTGTTCCATTGGCTGAAAATGTTAGCAGCGCTGCAGGACCAGCTCATAACTGATGCTAGCGCTGCCCAGGGGTTGCCCTAGATGGTATTGCATAGCAGGGATGTCGCCGCTTCATCATGGAAGAGCCGGACCAGCTATGCATGCAGTATTACCTACTGCAATGACAGACATCTACAGTTACAAGAAAGTCTCTGGATGGCAAAGTTAAAAGATGTGGCTGTTAGTGCCATGAGCTTTGGGGTACATTCATGAGAATTTGTATGTTTGTGAGAACATGTGGAAAAAAATTGTGCGTTCCAACTTGGAGGATGTACCTATTTCCTTGTCCTTGGTAAGGAGTGGAAGGCGGGTGATATAGATAGAGCTTAAACCGAAGTACTGGACTAGTGTCAGCCAAGCCTGAGCAGACGCATCCTGTCAAGCGCAGCGGTGGATAATTTTCCCACACTCCCTTGTCAATCAGCAGCTCTTTGTCCTCATCCACTTCCAAACCATACAGTTTTTCCTGGTGTGCAATACTAAGTATTTTCAGCTCCACAAGCCCAGAGCAAAAACTAACATACAAACTAACATACTTTTTCAAGGGCTTTTTTATATAATTGTCTATTGGCTTGCGTTATATGATTGCTTATTTCTGCAGGCATAATTCTACCTGCTGATAATCATATTACAAAGAAAGAATTTAAAGAATTAAAATTTCCCTTTGAGTGTTAGAAAGGAGCTTTTGATTATGCATTTGTGGATTGTCATGACTGAAGGCCTCAGGTAGAGCATCTGACTCAAAGGTAAATAATACTTAATGAGTAATAATTATCTGGATGGATTAAGCATCGTATGGGACACTACCACCGGGGTTGTCACAGACTCTGACATGGAGCTTATTTCATAGACCTGAAGTTAAACCACCTGCCACTATCAAACCCCTTTTGCTATAACAACCTTCATCGCTCAACCGTAAGTCCTTACAGAGGCCAGAAAACAGCTGTGGGCTTTTATAACATACGACTTGAGTTGTGGTTATGGGCAGTGGTGATAACACAGTTCCCATGCATAAATCACATTGGTTGTTATCGAGTCTGTTGCATCGAGTCAGTTAGCTCTTTATTGGGTGCACAGGATGTGAACAGAATAAGCTGGATGGGTGTGTTCAACGTGATGAATGTAATTAATGTGATCAGTCATTATCATGAGTGTGATTAGTGTGATGAGTAGAATTAGCATGATGAATTAGTGTGACATTAGAGTGAGAGCATGTGTTAATGTGATGAGTGTGATTAGTTTCGTTGAGGTGATGAGCTTTCATAATTATCTAGGCTTGCGTCAAGTGTAATTCTCTGGTAGAGGTTTCCGCTGTGGAAACCCCATCAGAATCTGTCACTGGTGTAGTCCACTCCTATCAGACTGAGTCTGAAGAGCCCATTATGGAGAGGGAGTAAACAACCAGGCATATCTGCTATCCCTCACGACAAAACTCTTGCAAGTAAATACACCTGGAAACATGAAACCCGAGTCTGTAAGCACCATAAGTCATAGAAATCCTCCTATGAATTTCCAAAAAAGCATATTTGCAAAAAAAAAAAAAAAGCTGTGTGTAAAAGGTTGTTGTCACAGTGCTTAAACCAACAACCAGCAAAGTGTGAAGCTCCTTTCATTTAAAATGTTGCAAGGATTATTACAACAGAAACTGCAAATGAAAGGTGGGGCTGGCATTTTCCTAATTGCAGCCAAATACTGTAGAATAAGCCAACTTTTATATGCTATTAAATAGCTCTTATTGTACCATTCCATTATGTTACAATATTTCATATGTTCTGTGTGCCTTTTTACATTATATTATAAGGTGCTACAATAAAAATGTGAGGGCTATGTATAAAATTGCTGTAGTTTACATGGTGAAGCTAAAATGTATAAAAATACTCTTTCATCAAAGTTTTAAATAAACCACATGTGAATTGTTTGCATCTTGCATTTTTGTATCAAATCTGTACAGAGCCAAATCAAGACAAAATGTGTTTTTGTGCCAGCCACACTGGGGGGCAAAGTAAATGACAAGTTTTTTTTCCAGATGAGTTAAGTATGTTCCCTAGCAACATTAGCTATTAATGTATACTCTGAGAGCTCTATGCATTACCAAATTATGTTTTGCAGTTTCTACTGGAAAATGCAATCCACTTATTTCTATGCTAAAATAATTGCAAACTGGGTGTCACCTGTATTTAATTATTTACGATTATTTATGCGCTGTCACAATATTAAAACATCTTTCACCTTTAAAAGTCTATTTCCTTTGTAATTCTCAACTTATAGTTGTCAGTATGTTGGGTTTATTCTGCAGCAGAACAGTGAAGTGACCTGGTGCATAAAAAAGGAACATTTGAATATATTAAATCAGGAACATTTATGTCAATGTGTTTTGGTGATATAGTGGATAACCCAGGACCTATGTTTGTTTGAGTTCATTTTTTCACTAATGTTGTTTGTTCTTTCAAGCCTCTCTCAAAATGATTAAGCCCCTAATAGGGAAAACATAAAAATCCTGCTGCTGTCGTAATGGAGATGCAAAACAACTGCTTGTCATCAGCTTTAACACATCCTTTCAGTCGCAAAAAATATGGGCTCTGCTGGATCCACACCAATTACCACAGCTCTCATTGTTTCTTAAATACCCAATAAGTAGGAGTGCTCTCAAGGCTAAAACAAGCTAAAATAGCTTTTAGTTACAATTATATGAGTATGTATTAATCTTTGTAACTCTTAAGAATTTTTTCAGAGTCTTTTTTCACAATCAGCAATTTGATACACAGTATATGGCCCCTCATTGTTAAGGGATGTACTTGATTAATTGTTGTAATATAATATTACATTACTAATTCATCAGTTATTGTAGTTATGTAAAGCCTTAATTGTGTGCATAGCAGAATCAGTTTTATAGCGGTTTTAGTATTTTCTAGACTGACAGCCATGACTCAATGTGTCACTCCATCCTTTCTGTCCCAGAGGAGGCTCTCGTGTATAAAGCATACATGCTGGAAGGGCTTCACATATGTAGGAGTGCATAGCTGATGAGAATTCACATATTGTCATGAAGGGTCATATGAAATAACATGGTAAAGGGCCTCACTTGTACTTGAAAATCACAGAGTAGTGCACTCTGGGTAAAGGATCTCACCTGATAGTCATTTGGCCAGAAGGTGCTGATGGCGAGTTCCACCTGGTGCCACTGCCGGCCGTGGGACCCAGAGATGTTCCAGACGGGACTTCCGAGGGGCCCGCCATTAACACGTACGTACACCTTCAGTACCCCAGGACTGTGCCCGTCCCGACTGTATAGGAAGTAGCTGAACTGAATGCAGTGTGTGTCATTCTCACTGAGGGCTCGCAGGAGGAGTTGTGCGCGCTGGCCCACAGCATGCTGAGAAGCATTCACCATCATGAAGGACCCTGTGACGAGGAAACAGAAGGAAGTGGTGTGAAGGTGTCATTTGTGAGATCTACCATCTGTGTGGTGCCTCTTGAAGCATTAAAACTGAGGGAATCTTAGATACCAAGGATCAGTGCTACATAGATGCAGTACATTTTTCAGATCTTAATATGATGTGGACAGTTTTAATCACTGACCCAGGCATATCTGCCATTCCATGCGATATAAGACTCAGTGAATCCAAGTGGCATCTGCGCAGCACTACTTAATAGAAAAGCTCATCCTTTATAAGTGTTGGGGGCAGAGAGGATGCTGCGAAACAGGCAAGCACGCAGGAGTGTTTAGCGCAGTGGCACTGTTAGCCCCCACTCATTAATCACCCTGGCACAGTTATTAGCCTGTAATGGCAGGCGGGAAGACGCTTTAAGCACATGACGTGAAGCGGAGAGCGTGAGATTAATTACAAAAGAGAGAGAACGCACATCCCAAAACCTCACCCCAAAATCCCTCTGACTTTCCCTGCCACAGCGACAACTCCAGAGACTGGTAATGGTGAAATGAGTCACTTTTCCATAGCATCAATTCTATTCTCTGATGCACGGCACAATTATAAAATGGTCTTTGTAACCTCAACAAGTTCTCAAAAGGCTTAATTTAAATAGATATTTTCTTGGTTGAAATTGGATTACTTTTTTCATCACTCAGGTGCAAAGTACTGCAGTATAAAAAAAGAAGTGACAGGAGGAAGTGCATCAGAGATTAAACTCTACATGCAATAACACTCGCCTTCTCCTGCGGTAGCACAAAGTGCTCTCTCCGCTGCCCTCTGTAAAGCATTCTCTGTAGCTGCACAAGAAAGGTAAACATGAGCACAGATAGATTGTAATCCAATTCTGACACAAAGTAAGTACTGCTTGGTCACGGTCATACCCACTTATTTCCACCGCTATTTGGATCCCAACCGCTATCTTGACAGAGCAAATATGAGCTGTGGAGCCAGATTACAAAAAATAAGGGAGCATTATGGTCTTGGGGGACACAAGAACAAAAGTAATGCACTTTAGGGAACCTAATGCACTTTCAATCTGACGTACAAGCCTCAAATTACCCTTGCAACAGTGTGGCACTTTCATGATCGCCACCAAGTACCAGTAACCAAACTGTTGCAGGGTCTAATCTTATATGTGGCACTGCTTGCTGTTTACACTCTCTGGTAAGGTGTATAACCTGAATGAATTCATCAAATGCCCAGCTATATAAATGGATAAGGCATGCAAAAATGCCAGCTATGTGGGTCACCCTGGTAAGGTCATTAGCTAAGTAAATGAGTAGCGTAAGGGACTTGACAGGAAAAGTACAGAGGGTCTTATCAATATCCCAGATAAAAGGGGACTTGGATCAAACAAATATCAATTAGAGTAAGAGGCGTTTAGGGAGAGCCTGCCTCTTCTCTGCAGTGTAGATTATGCACATGGAATATTGATAAAGAGATCAAACTGAGGTTTGTACTATTACATCCCATGAGTAGAACAACAGCCTCTATCTCTCTCTCTCTCTCTCTCCAACTTTTTACAGAGAGAATTGTGGGACTGTTTTGTTTAAGAGTATTTTAGTAAAATATGGTAGATAATGTAATGAGTCAAATTCATCCCAAATGAATCTACTAATTGTTTTTACACGTAGGATTTATTTGTTTTTTTTACAGAGGGAAGCAGGTGTCAGAGTTTCTGGAAGCTCACTGCGCTGCTTTGCTAGGCAACAAAAGAAGGAAGAATTTCTCTTGCAGGACACGACACTTGGGGGGGACATTGAGAGATTTGCTGGAAGTCACTGGTTGTCACCCTCTGTCACCCTCTGTCCCCTGCCAGGTCTCTCTGTCTCACTCTCACACATTTAAGACATCAAAAGGCAAAACAGAAACCAAACAAAAGAGGCCACAGTCATCTCTGTGCTATTCCTTCAAAACTACTTTCTTTAAACAGCCAGGAACAACATTCTTCTCTAAATTACATTTTAGAGAAGACTGTAACTTTCCAAGATTAAATTCCTGAAACAGCTCACAACATTACAACCTCTTAGTATCAACTGAATTGTACACCATGGCCTTCATGTGTACATCTTTAAAGAACACCAGACCTAAAAGCAATAAGCATTGTGTTCAACCCCAGACTTCACAGAGGTAAGTCTGAGACTCAGCAGGCCTCTAAGAGGGCTGTATTCAGGCAGCTCATGGTGTGAGGGGAGTATTGTCCGTCTGAATGCAGCCAGTGGAGCCTTAGACACACACATGCCCCGCTGTCCCCAGGGTCTTCAGGGAGCTTTTAAGGATTTAAATGATGGTCACACACTTGAGATTTCCTTTGAGAATGATGGGCAAATAAAGCATGACAGGCTGCGCTCCAGTGCACATTACTGCTCCTGATCTGTAGACTCCAAAAAAATCAGCAATATGGAAATCAACAGTGTATTGGTGTTCAAAGAATGTGCTTTATACTGACTGTGTCTACAAAAGCAAAGCACAAAACACATATGTGCAATACAGCTCTAGATACTGCATGTTCAGATTTAGACTTCTCCCTACCCCAAAAAGAGAAAGTATAATGTATATAAACTATTCATGGTTTCTTTTATGTTAAAAATTCTGTGTATGATGGGGGGCAAAGGGCAAGGGAAATTTCCAATTGAGTGGTCAATATCATATTTTTCCACGTTATACTCATCCATAAGTATTTAACTGGAAAATCTTTTCCAATCTAGTTCTATAAATATGAGCATGTAGCCACTGCAATAACAAACAAAGTCACTGATGTTAAGCCCTCTAGTGGTGACATACAGCTATTACTATAATTATTACATTACCAGAATAGAATTTCCAACTAAAAGTTTAAACATTATTTTCTATTTCTACAGAAATCTAATCAAGGTTAGCAGCAATAAAATAGTTCAACACACATGGGACAGTTAGATTAGTCCTTATACATATTCAACAATGATCCCCTGCCCAAAGAATAAACAGATGGAACATGACTCCAAGGCTAAAATAAATGTTTTATTTTGAATATATTATTTAAAAGAAAACATTTTTAAATATCATTTTTCCTGGGGGGAGGGAGGCAGCTTGTTTTGAAGGGGTTACAGCAGGATTTGCAAAACAATATTTTGTGAAAGAATGTGTTCATTTCATTGTTCTCAGATAATTATCCTAAGAAGACCTAGGATTGTGTGGAATAACAATTACAGTGTCCTACTTTAATGTAATTAAAGCAGTGTACTCGTGGAGATGGATTTAGACTTCTAACCCCTTCCCCCAAAGAGAGAAACCAATATGCAAAGTTTAAATGTTGTTAAAAACAAACACAATGCTGTATTGAACAACAATTCTTTCATTTTCCTCTACAGAAGTCTAACAGACTAAGCCCTGGGCACTTGCTTCATCTGCATGCCTGTGTCTAGGAACCCTGTCTAAACACTGCAGTTGTCAAAATTAAACATGATGAATGAATTATGTACAGAGCAGTTCAGGGGATCTGATAAACGGATCTTTATCCCCTAAGGATCCCCTGAGGAACATCTGGAAACATAAAGACCAATGCATCAGCTGACAGTGACGGCCCACTGATGCGGAAAGCCTTCTTGCATTGTCACAGAATGTCAGAGCCCCTTTTACGGCTGAACGTCTTCCAGGGTCGCATTAGTTTGGCTGAGCCAGAGACATACCCCATCTTTATTTTTAATTACAGTATTGTATTCATTCCAGTCAACGGCTTCTCGCTTCTCACATCCACCTGCTAATCTCTGCGGCTGGCAAACGTTTGAAAGGGTGCAGATCAGATTTGATTAAAGTATTAATTTAGATATTCTTAATGGGAATCCCTTGATACAATTTGTTCTGCTTGACTTTCAACTGTGTCTATCTTTATTCAGCCCCCACTTGCTATAACATACACGCATGAACACACACATACACACTCGTGCTCACACATACACAAGCTCAACCATGCATGCAAGTATCTGACTTGAAATAGCCATATTCTGATATATTCTCCCTATAAATCCATAAAAGCTGATAAGGCTACATCCATTCCCTGCTGACCCTTTCCAAGGACACATGAACATTCATTATGAGATTAAGAATGACCCTCGATGCATTAATTCATGTCAGAGTGCTGTGAGATTAGACCTTCAGTCACAGGTCTGAGTGGTTTTATCTGAGGTTGGAAAAAAGTGAGAGAGAGCGCTAGAGAGAAAAAATGAGGAGAGAGAGAAAATGACATTTTCCCACTTTTGAATAAAAAAGAGGTACTTTGCAATGCAGGATATAAAGGTATGGGTGAGTAAAATATATTCTTCTTTTACTTTTGGAAAACTAAAATATTTATTAATAAATGAGTCCTGCAGGAGTAGGCAGGGAGATTGTGAGATGTCTAGAAATAGATATATGACTAGATAAATAGACAGAGAGAGAAAGGCAGAGAAAGAGAGAGAAAACAGGGGCAAAGGCACTTTAATCTTGAGTTTTCCACCACCTTCTCTGCATCCAGCTCCATCGATCATGTTCCATTCATCTCAGGCTTCTAAGGGTAAGATACTGTCTTTTTGAAAAAGGCCAAAACTATGCATATGGATCAATACATGCTTTTACTTTCTCATTTTAAAATGGGCTTCTTCATGTTACCTGATGGTTTTCTAAGTGGATTTAGGCAGCGCCTGTGTCAGATGGACCTTGATATTCACAGCATTTGCACGCTCTAAACTCCTCTGCTGATCACAGCTTCGTGTTTCCTGATGTTTTCCATTTGAAGCATTCAAGAAACGATAGTCACAAAAATAAGTTGGATGATGGGACAGACGTGACCCTATATCCATCCCTTTTCTGGTCTTAAGCTTGTGGTCAGTGCATGTCAGTGTGTATCTGAGTTGAAAAAAAGTATCAAAATGAACATTTGGAAGTAAGAAATAGATACCAGGAAATCTCTGAAACTGGTTGCTGTGTCTGTCACTTTGCCCCTCAATAGCTAGCAAATTAACTTTGGTAAACGCTACTCAAACAATATAATGGTCAGGCATCTGACCAAAAGTTGTGACAACAATGATTTTCAAAGTAAAGGACATAATCCTTAACAGCTGTTGCGCTCCAAATGTCTTGTATTAAAAACACCATTACTGGTATGGTCACTCTCTTTATTTCTTCTGGATGCGTGATCACCTTATGCTGTTTACTTATGCCATAGAGAGTGGCATAATGAATAAAGTGTGATGTGCCTGAGAGATATGCACATCAACATTAATGGTGATTACCACATCCTCCCAAACAAAATAAAAGGGAACTGCCAAGGCTGCTGTCCTAAGAAAATACAGATACGTACACATGTATTTTTAAGGCATACTTTGGTTTTAAAACAAATTGAGGTTTGAGGATAAGGGTCCTACATCTAAAATTCTGGATCAATTCTT
The DNA here is from genome assembly GCA_022829145.1 of Albula goreensis. Classification (NCBI taxonomy): domain Eukaryota; kingdom Metazoa; phylum Chordata; class Actinopteri; order Albuliformes; family Albulidae; genus Albula; species Albula goreensis. The sequence continues at coordinate 17,474,685 of CM040743.1, read as the reverse complement.
TGCGTTAATATGACAGCTGTGTTTTTCCCCGCAAGATTCAAATTGCAAATAGTACAGCTCAAAATCCAATATCTGAGCCACTGCCTGGCTGTCTTGTATTTTCTAAGGTCAAGTCATTGCTTGGGAGCTGTTCAAATGGTTAGCTTTTTTTCCAGTGAATATGTACTAGATTGCAAAATGTTTAACAATAAGAGGACTATCAAGGTCTCCATCAGTACAGAGGAACATGTTTGTTGATGTTTGATCAGCCTCTTAAAGAAAGAGGTCTTCACATGTTTGCCCATGCAGGAGACATTGTCTTCTACTACCATATCACATGCCTATACCGCACAGTAAAAAGGTGTGGTAAAGTCAGATGGAGTACAGAATGGGTCACATAGAACCACAGCTTTTCAATTATCACACACTACACGCCATTGTATGGTCTTGTTGAAACTAGCAGGTAACGTGACAAAGGATCAATGACGGTAGAGGAGCTGTGTACAAACTTGCTACAAGACCTCCAGATACCTTAGACAAATAGTTGTCTTTTGTAGGTTGAAACAGGTATATCAACTATGGCCTAAATTTTAGCTGATGTTTTGTGAAGTGGGTGTAACATAAGTAATGAAGTAAGTAACATAAGCCCTCTCAGGTTCACAACCAGTCAAGCTGAGACAAGACTCAGGAGGAAATTTATTATGTGACCCATGTGTGCATCCCATGTATCACAATATGCCACACTATCGAGTACATAAATGTCACATTCCTCTGCACCACTGGTAACTTGAGTCCTCAGTCACTTGACTATCATGGAGGTATTCTTCCTCCCAGGGGAAAAAACTAGACACCAGTACATACCACCACAGGTAACAGAAGCGGAGAGACCTTTGGCATAGTCCCAAAGAAGATTCTGCCAGGACACCTTGAGAAAATCAAATTTTGGTAGATATTAACTTTAGCCATGCTGTCTCCAGTATCCTTTTGCAGAGGAATGGGGTAATAATCCATTTTAGTGGGAGCAATTACTTCTTGAAAATCAATAATAAAATGAAGGAAGCCATCAGACACAATCTGCAAGCTACATTTGCTATTACAGACATAAAATAAAATTGCAATTGAGCATATTGTCAATTTCCTCTCTGACATTGGCTAACCTCCCCGAGTTAAAACACTGTGGTCACTATTGCACAAGGGGAGCGTCTTCTGTGTCTGTGAGATGAGCCGCACAAAAGTCCGGTGAGAAATATCCGTACAAAGTCAGTGAGCCTCAGACAGGGCCGTTATGCCAATCCATTGAGAGCCACACAGATGGCGCAAAACTCCAATCTGAGTGATTGATTAAATCACAGTTGGGCAGGAGCACACAGGAGGGATCGGCTTGTGAAAGAGCGGCGATAACCTCGTCTGATGTTGTGCCACAGCAGGGGAGACTTAAAAGATAGAGGGACAGAATGATCATGATATCAGGTGTCCCAGTGTCTAACACTTCCTCCACATCACTCCTCAGTGCCACAGTATGAAAAGAGACATTAACTGGGTACCAGGAGCCAGGCCCTTCTGCAGCAACCCATATTAAAGCACAACACTTGATGATGGTCTCGCATTCACACCTTTAACAACCCTTTAAAAAACTGTGCCTCCTGGTGACAATGAACTATCGGATCATCATTAGTCAACTTCTGCAATACAAATTTTTACAGGGTAAAAAAAGAGAAGATACATTTAATTTGTTCATTCCAAGCACATTTAGACTGTATAGTGAGTACTTTAAGAGCTAAACAGGCACACTCATTCATTTGTCAGCCATTAACTGTTACAGTACATGCCGCATCATCTGTTATGGGATGTTATAGAGTGTAAATACAATGAATGTTTGGGCATGATTTGTCATGGGTGTGAAGGAGTATTACTGTGGGGACAAGAGATGTGTTTCTGCGTGGGATGTGCTGTTGTTCATATCCAATTAAGTGTACAACACAGTACAGTTCGTTAAGGGCCAAGTAGATTACCATTATGAGGGTGGATAAAGTACGACTTCATCTCACTTGAAAAACACTAGCTCCTTGTCTCCAAAAGTGAAATAAGGAGACATGGTCTCCCCGTATTGCTGTACAATCGTTTTCTCATGGGCTGCCTTGCTACTGACCTTTAGCCATCTCACAAGCAGAGGTGAGATCTCTCTTTAACTCAGAGACATAGATCAGCACAAGGTTTAACAGGTCTGGGATTAAAAGTCTCTCTTTAACCACTTGTAATGTAACCTCTGTCCTTGAGACCTCAAAATAATAAAAAAAGGAGCTGAATCTTGTGGATTCGTTCTGGATAGCAAACATTAAAAAGTCATAAAACCTTTATCATTTTTAGTGTCTAATGGTGCCATTCCAGAGCCTAGAGGAATGCATGTTGAAGATTTAAACTGTTTTATGGCAAGCTTGAGCCTCACCTCCTAGACATTAAATTATGCAATTGAGCTAATTAGGCAAATGCATCCAGAACATTTCTCACGTTTTTTTTTACTGCAGTCGCCTCTCCTCTTTATTTCTTTGCGATATATAACCTCCTCACGTTTATTTCTGTTACAGAGAGGATAAAAGTTGTCATACATGTGATGGGTGTGCACCTGAGTGAGAACTTGTAATTAATAGCCTAACACAATTCACTTTCCATTAGCGACCAGACCCTTTCAAGTCAGTCAGAAGATAAATGGATCACAAGGATCAAAGATGAAGCGGCACTAATGTGCCGTCTGATCAGGAGAGGTCAGCGCCAAGTGCAGGTGTTACAATGAAAAAAGTCGCTCTGACCTCCATCCCCTCAAAGGTGGCTCAGCTCTGAGGATCGTCCACTTATTTGCATCCATCGATTTCCCCCGTTCGAGTCCAACCAGAAATTTCGATCTTGTGTGTTCAACAGAGCGCCACTCGCTCCCAAAATAGAGCTTGGTCGAAACCGAAGGTGACTGGGTCATCAGAGTGTGAGAGACTGTGGTGAAACCAGGCGAGGAGAGCGATGGGGAACGGTTCGATTGATGCCAAAACACCTGGCAGCTCCTTGGATGTCGATGGACGTTTACTCTTGGATACAGTATCCCTCTGCGCCTTTTATTTTGCACTGTGTTGACTGCCCTATGGGAGGGTGAAGCTATTACTGCTTGTCGGATGGAGATGTGAAATTACAAGCATGGATGAGGCTGTCTGCCTAGGGAATGGAGCAGCAGGGTCAGGTTGAAGAGAAGAGATGACGGCTGGATATGGGAGTGAGGGGTCAGAGAGAGACATTTAAATTGTCCCACTGTAACAACACAGAATGAGACAGAATCCATTACTGTTGAGTTTGTGTAGAGGAGGAAGAGAAACAGCCCCAATCTAATGAGAAGGAAAGAGTGAGTCTCCATCCGGCCCAGAATACCCACAGGCAGATGGAATCCCCCCAACCCCATCACCCCCACCCCGACCCAACCCCCCTGCCCCAAACTGCCTCTGCCCTGACACCACACCCCAGTACTCACCCTTGGCTCAACAGTCACTTAAGGATTTTGGGGGTGGGGGGCATGTCAGAGCAAAGCACGGTAAAATAAATGTGTCTGTTCATTTTAGTTAGCTTTTCTGTCTCACTGTTTCAGTGAAATGCTCAGAGGGACTGGGAAAACCCTAAAGTTCTAGCCTGATTCAGCCTGATGCTCTCCCTCACTGCCCACCCCCTCCCCCTCAACCAATCTGGAATCTGGAAGAAACAAAGGCACGCCACATTGGGTTTTTCAAACTGCCCATGAATCGCTCTGATTGGTTGTCTCGGTAAACACTGCTGTTACAGGAAATCAATGAGATGCTACCTTGAGCTCTTGCTATCCCTTTTTATATAAAAAATGTAACTGCCACAGGACACAAAATTTAAATACATCAGTAATCCCTCACATTCACTGTCATTGCTGTTTAATTGTACGATTTCAGGCAAATACCCCTGGGAATTACAACCAAAAACAACAAAGATAAGATACTAATCCAAAGACAAACCAAACACAAGCTTCTCCCACAAGCTCTCAATAATTATCAGAAATTAACTTGCTTCATTTCTAAAATTAAAATATCTTGTCTTTTTCTAAAAGATTTTTACACTTGAAATTCTGTCAGTCTGCCTGCCAGTTGTCCTCAAGTACTGTGATGTCAATTACTCAAATGCTTTTTTTTAACAGTCATTCAGTCCTTTCCCTCTATACATGAGTCAAACAGACACTATGAAAGGGTAGGGCTGCAAATCTGGACAAATATATAACTATGTGTTGGTGCCTAAAGACATAATATTGCAAAATCTAAATTGCATACAAATAAAATGTTTTTGTTAGACTGTCTAACAAAAGCTAAATTATTTGATTTATGTACAACCACACAAGAACAGCCAAACATGAATCAATATGATACCATTACTTTTGGCCGTAAGTAAATTGCACACTCTATGAGGGGTCCACTCAGACTCTCAGAGCACATAATGCCTAAAGGAATAAAAATTACACTATTTTTCAATATGAGGCATAAGTAAGCATACAGATTAGAAGATAAGTAATTTACAGACCTTTTTATTATGCAGAATTTTGCTGATCTATGTCACTCCTTATTGCATCATAAAAAAGAAAACCCAGTCAAATAACATATGGTTTTAAATTATTTCAGCAGAAACAGAAAGTTTATGACAGGTAATGATAAACCTGTCTAATGTTAGTGCCTTTTTTAAAGTTGTCCAGGTGCAAACGTGAGTGTATTAGGGTTACAAGCCTGGGTGTCATGCAACTCTCTCCCAGAAACAGTTTTATTGAAACCTGAAACCTGAGAGCATAAATCAGCACATTTCTGTATGCACATTCAAACAGTTGATGTCAACTAAGCCCAGATTCGATATTTGAGCATGCTCAGTCAGTGTGTGAGAGCTGCATCCACATGTATTGAATGGTGACGGCTGCAGAATCATCGGCAGTTTATTTGGGACACTCGTCTGGCGTGTGTTTGCTTTGTCTCCCTGGGGGACGGACCTGAGGTGAGCTGCCCGCTGGGCTCCAGGCACGGCTGGCGACACGATGCAGGCAACAATAGCTGCTGTGACAACGCTGACAGGCCTGGCACAGGGGCGGGGACGCTGGGGGGATGTGGGGGGTTTGGGGGTGCATGGGGGGCTGAGCATGGCCTTTGTTTGCCGGCTGTTGCTGTCCAGTGCACGACAGGCTTGAGGACAATGGGTCAGCACAGATTGGAAGCGATGCAGCCAGTGACACCCGCTGTCCCTGGGGGCCCCAGCCAAGCCACTGCGTAGCAGCCAATCACAGGAGTGGAGGAAGGGGTAGGTAGGCAGCCTTTAATGATGTTTTATATAAGGTCTACGTCCAGTTAGAGCACAACCTGTACTGTTTGAGAATGAGTTAATTTGTTATTTCAGTGTTACCAGTATATCAGTATAGCTTTCAGTTGGACACATAGTGGCAGTTGTAATTTTAGCTATGTGTTGGTGTACTTGAATCACATCAGTGGGAAAGAGGTGGATCTTTTGTACCCTGTAAATGCTAACAGTGAAATATTTTTGGCTGTATTTAAAATAAGTTATTTTCATATAACCCTGTTTAATCCTCTGCTGAAATGAAGATGAAATGTCTGCCTCTCACTTTTGGAAGGACAACTCATATTAATCCATGCCTGGCCCAAGATGGTGAATGTGCCTGGCACAGGAAGAGGTGAGTACACACAAAAGACATGAAGGTGGGCCAACAAGTCTCTTTTTGGAATGACATCACCAACCAGACTCCACCCCCATCACCTGGACCAGCCCCCATTCCCTGGCCCCACTCCTAGCAGGTTACAAGAGAATGAAAACAGACCGTTGCTGCCCTTTGCTCCACCCCATGCTCCTCCTGTTCCAAAACAGTCAGAGGAAGCATCTAAATGCTAAATCAAATCCCCTACACACCAACTCAACAGCCAACAACAAGACAAGACAAATAATTCATGGGGATTAGTCAGAATTCTCTGCAGTACAATATGCACCAAGGCAGACAGAGAGTCTGATGAAAGCTTTCCTGAATTTGTGCAGGGAGAACAACAAAAACGACCTCAAAGGCAGTAAAGCCCTCATATTCATAATTCAGGGTAAATAGTGAAGTTCAGGTAGTTCAAACTTCATTCATACTTAACACCCTGGGAATTTAAGATTTAATGGCAGTAGCAAGGAGGGGCAAAGTCATGCTTGAGATCTTTTTTTTTAGGATTTAGCTTGGTTTGTTTAATATGTGATTTAAAACACAAGCCTAAACACATGCATGCACTTTTCTTTGAGATTTTGTTTGCAGCTGCATTGATTGGTTTTTGAAATGTTCACCACTGTTTTCACTGCATTTTCTATTACATGTACGTCAGTGGAAGCTAATATAACTCTACCCTGTTTCCTGGAGAAAAGAGGGATAAGGCTGCGCAGTAGAGCAGTTCAGGACCAGTGGGATTTTCTGGGCTCAACATGGGGTTCTCGGGACATGATCCAGTCTGCCCAATCCTTTTTCTGCAAAAGAGGAACCTGCACTATGGTATATCTCACTGCCTGTTATTCATGTAAGATCATGTATTCATGTCTCTCACCATGGAATAGTGAATGGATCTAAATGGAAATGTGCAAAATGGGAATGGATGTCTCTCCTGTTTGTGCTACTTACGAGAACAATTCCTCAGTGACAGGCCTCATAACAGAATGACAAGAAACTGGGGCACCGGAGACAAAAAAAATGGCAAATGTGCAGCAGGGAGATTGGGGTATCTCAATGGTTTTTAGGACAAACTGCACACAATTTCAGAAAGCGGTGGTGGAGGAGATAAGATGGAGTGAAAGTGTGATTGCAAAAGAGAAAGGGTTGTACAGGTGGTTCCCATAGAGGCACGCCAAATGATACGCCGATGTCCCTGTCATCAGTGGGAAGGAAATGAAACAATGGGAAACAGAGGATGCTGCAAAGGTGATGTTGGGAGATTCAACAAGGGAAAATGTGGGTATTGTTATGTATGAATACTGAGGAGGAACCTGCTGTTGTGCCCTTCAGCAAAGTACCCTAGTCAGACCGAGCTGCTTTGGTAAATATGAATATATCTTGACATAGTCTCCAGATACATTAAAGAAAGAGAGGGCCCGTCTGTTTTCGATTGCCTCCCCGCAGTCTAGACGGCTGTGCTTTGAAGTGCCTCTCTCTCAGTTGTACGAGTGTAAAACAGCGTTACCTGGACCTGACTTACTGATGAACCTTCGAGGTGTTTGGCCTGTACATCTATGTTATCTCCACCTCTGATCGTAGCTCCACTCCTTGGAATTTTAATTTCAAACACAGTGGTGCACCAACCTACGAATAATGAAGCTAGTGCAGCATGCAGTCTAATCTTATTAACTGTATCAATTCCAAATTCAATGCTCAGCCAAGCTGCTGCCCATTTCATTACAGAAATATTTGAGCCTGGCCATTTACACGGCCAGTTGTTTAGGCCCTGTCTGGTAAACACTAATTAAGTTGGCTACTTCAACTCACCACACTGTTTGTGTCTGTCCCAAAAGTACTCCCCCACACACACAAACACTCCCTCTCCACTACAACATCTCTGCTTATGGCATGCATGCTGATTTATTCTGCAGTTGTCTTCCAGCCAGGGAGGGAGGGGGGGGTTGGGAGGAGGCGTCGATGTCTCGGGGTCACTGTCACCCCGCCAGAATACTTCACTCAGCCTCAGCGACCAGACCTGGCAGGAGTCAAGGCAAGTTCTGTGAGTGCCTGCCGACAGATGAGCCCAGATGTCTGGTCAAGTCCAATAATACCAAGAAAAAGCTCAAGTTACAAGGGGCTATTTATATACAATAAATAAATTTTTTTGACATGATCACATTTGATTTTATTGCCTCACTATACATATTCCGGGGAATTTAAATGTGATGCAAATCACAAAGAACTTAACAAATACCCATTAAAAGTACCCGCCATTTTGTTTCATTCTATAACGCTTGAGACAGAGTTCTGACCTTGCTGAGTTCTGACCTTGTTAAAAGAAGGATAATTTTGTGAATGAAATAGAAAATCACAGCAAACAAGTTGTCCATATGTTTGCTAGTTGAATAAAACTTTAATAGCTGAAAAGATATGAAATGTTTTCATTTTAATCTTTCTTTCTCCTAATTGGGAATACTCACATAGTCACAAACAGTGTTAAGTAGTGTAACTCCATTTTGGGAAGCACAGACTACAAACGAGCACATACTCTTCATGTCCGCCATAGCTTCTTTTTCACACAACAGTCCATGAGTTGAGCCTGCACAGACATGAGTTGGAGGAAGACAATTTATGTGCAGCTTTCCAGTCAGACTGTTTGATTGGCCAGTGGGAGATGCTGGTGATCGATAAGGCACAGACATCCTCCCTGACTGAATCCCTTCCCCATGGTTACACAATGGCCAATTGTGTGTCTCAGGGACAAACAGTCCTTGAAAGAAATGGATCCATTCTATGGGTGTATACTTTTGTAGATTTAGTGAGAGCTAAACAGAGACTGCTGGGAGGAAAAAAAAGAGGCTGCAAGTACAAATCGCTTTTCATAATATAAGACAAAATCATTTCTCGCACAGGTAGATGTGGATGAGGGAAGAGGCACCCATTTTTCTTTGTGGATGGATTGATTTCTCATGTGGTAACACACTTAGAATGTTTTCACCAGCTTGAGCTAAGGAGATGTTTAGTACAACACTGCAGTTTCCTGTTTCAGCATCTCTTTTTCTGCACTTCTCCCCCTGTTCTTCCTTGGCCCAACCCCCCCAGGCAGTTTTTTCCTCCTCACTCAACAACTCTGCCTTATTCTCCTTTCAATGTTCCAACTTAAATTGAGCAAACTTTCCGTTTCGTTACGGAGCAGAATAAAAGAAATGGAGAGAGGAGAGCAAGAGAGGGAGAGAGAGGGAAAAAAACGCTAGACACATCAGACGTCTGAAGTCTAATCGGTGGCAGGCAGCAAAGAAGAAGCCAATTACCCATATGCCCCACCCAAAGGCGAAGGGACTCCTGAACTCCAGCAGTCTGTACCGCCATGATAAATCCCCAACCCCCACCCCCACCAGCATCATTTTCCTCTTCACCCCCCACCCTCACATCTACTGAGCTGTCTTTTCTTCTCTCTGAGGGGTGGATGGACACACAGGCTGAAACGCACTCCAGAAAAATGCCCTGTGTATCAATATACACTATGCTACAAAATCAGCTGCATAATACATAAAGGCATTCACTGCGCACTTGAGGCAGCTTGAATTGATTCACATAAGGAAAAAAAGCACAGAAAGCATAATAATTATGAGCACATACTGGGATTAACTCATAAAGGCTTAACTCATAAAGATCAAGAATATGTGCATCCTAATCTTCCTTCTGTGTTATGACCAACCTGTGGGCCACTGTTGGTGTCTTCGCTTCAGGGATGCAGTGAACTGCTTACCCAGTTACTGGCCTAGCTATTCGCATGATTCTGAGTCAGATTCTATTCCCAAGTCAGAGTCTTTACAGATTTCTGCTTTTATGTATTCATTTATTACAATGGGAGATTGCATAAATGCACCTGTCTCATTCCGTTTAGGATAATAGAGTTGAGTGGAGAATCGTGACTAACAAATCCCTCAAATTAAGTCACACTTTGTCTCTGCGAGTTTTAAAAGGGACCTGTGAAGACTGAGCATCTTTCACAAAGCACCCAAGCATCAGTCCGTTCCTTTCTTCTGTTCTGAAAGCCTGTTTCCTCTCTCCTGGGTTTCCCTCCCTCCATCTTTTAAGCCACGTGGACACTCTCATCCTTTCTGAGCCATCATTAAAATCCCATTTGGAGAGTTACGCGCCAATTATGAGCATTAAAGGGGGATAATAAAGTGCTATGGGTCCTGAATGGCTCGTTACTGACTGGCCGCTGTTTAAGGAAGACGGTGGTAGCGTACTGAACGTGACTACTTTCAAACGCGGATGGCGTCATCCAACATTCACACATGGCGTTATTTGCCTTCTGCATCAGAGCATCAAGCTGCGCCTCCTGAACCAGCTCTATGCCTCTCACATCTGTGTGAGGAGGGCTGGATGTGAGCCGTATGCACTCCTGCTATGCAGTAATCCGTGAGCCAGTGACTGTTTTTCACTCAACGCAGCACTACGCTAGAGCTGGTGCCAATCGAAGCTATATCTCTGACTGATGACACCTGGTAACCTGTGGGACACTCTGCCTCCTGCAGGGAAAAATGTGTCACTGCACTCCCACCCATTGTCAGTTAATAACAGGGCTAAGAGTCGAACCTGCAACTATAATGCCCTTACTAGCAGAGCAACTCTGGAGCCCTAAAACATGGGGTTATTAACATTCTTTGCTTTCAGTGAAAAGTGCTTCATTGTCATTTTCCCTTTGTCTGCCTCTGCTTCTGTATAATCAAAAATGTTCGTAGCCCACCTCCAACCTCTCAAAGCCTTTTATGTGGTGTCGTTGATTTCATTTCTATACTGGAGTTTTCCTTCAGTTCTCTTTTTGTTTTCATGCAGAAAAAAAGATTCAATGGCATGATGAATACCAAATTATATGTCCTAGAGTATTAAAACGACAATAAAAATGAATTCTGAACAGGAAGAGGGCCTTAATTGAAATTTTCATAGCACAAGCCCTGATCCGGGTCCATTTGCATACCTTTAATTATTACCTATTATCCATTTTTATGGCTAGATAATTGTTGAAGCAATTAGGTTTGAGTACTTTCTCAAGGATATAATGGTAGTGTCAATGCCAGAGGTGGAAGTCACACTAATAACAGACTGATGCTGAAGGTGGGAAAGTGTCACCTTTCTGGTCTGACCCTGTCACACATGTCCACAGACCTTTCTGGAAAAAAAACAAATCTGATGGCTACATGAGGTTGGATGTCAAACATCACCTTAAAGGACTTCCAGACAGAGCACACATATAAGAGCACACTACCCATTTGTTGCGTTTTTGTGTTTGTATGTGTGTGTGTGTGTGTGTGTGTGTGTGTTTGTGTGTGTGTGTGTGTGTGTGTGTGTGTGTGTGTGTGTGTGTGTGTGTGTGTGTGTGTGTGTGTGTGTGTGTGTGTGTGTGTGTGTGTGTGTGTTGGGGGGGGATGGGGTGAATTTCTGGTAGGATAGAGTAAATCAGTGTGTTCCAGTGTCCAGCCCCTGGTGGATGGGGGTAATGTGGAGGGTGGGGGCAGTGCTGAAGTATCTCTGTCTAACTGACTAATGCTTCCTGACAGAACTTACTGCTTACTGTGTATTATTCAAATAGCCATCTATCTCCTGAGGTGTGTTCAGCTTACATCAGGCTTTCCACACTCAATAGTACATCAGTCAAGGCCATTATATGTAAATGACTCCACCTGGACACGACATCCACATATCAATTAGATGACTCTGAGATATGAGGGATATGGGTGGCCATGGTGCTCTCCAGTGGAAAAAAATCACTCTGGTGTGGCAAGAAAAGAGAGTAAGAGGAAAGGATCTCTCCCTTATTCTACATTTCATTCCCTCGGTCTCCCATCTCTGTCTCTGCCTTCCTTTTACTCACTTTCTTTTCTCACTCATTTCCCCCTAAGGTCACTCGACATATTCAAAAATGGAAAACACAAAAATGAACATCTCAGTGAACTTCACATGATTAAAAATGATGTTTCAGACCCAAGTATTGCCAACACTCTGGGATAAAAAGGTTCCCATAGTTACATAATGATTTTGATTAAAAGAATCTTGAGTTAGACCCATAAATATGTTCTTCTGACAGGATTTGTTTCACCTAAATGTTTCTTTATTGTTTACAATTAGTAATACACAGGTTTCTGGCATATTATATATTAATTGACAAAAGTAAATTTACCACATTTAATAGGCAATTGTAAATATTCATCATTAAATTCTTGAGTAATGTCTGAATCTCTTTGTGATCAGTTTGTAACAAGTGTTTTTGGGGTTGACTTTAATTTGTTGTTTGTTTTTGTCTTGCTCTGTTCAGTTCCAAATCTGTACTTTTACTTTTTTGTTTAGTTTACATTTAGTTTACATTGTCTTTAGTCTTGGGCTGGTTTTGAACACTTGCAATGACCTTCATTTGCATTAATTCCTTTGTTTTTACCTTTACCATTTTCAATACTTATCTGTCATCTTTATTGACTGCTTATTTAAAAAATGGCTTTCAAAACCCAAAATCTCCTCTTGCTTTTTCTCTCTCCATGCTATCTCCTTCCATCTCCACCTCTCCCTGCCAACCTTCCTCTCTCTTTTCCTCCTGCTCAAACTCAGACCCTTCATTGGCATGAATTTCAATAGTACATTAAACAAAGCAGGGATTGAAATGAGAATTACACAATATAGCAACAATAATGACAATAATGTTTTACAGAGTAGCTAAGTATATGTTATATAATGCTAAATGAAGAAGAGGACAGAGATAAAGAGGAGGGAAATGTCACATAAAAAGGAAATAACAAACTGATCCCCCCAGCCCCCTCCCTCTGTCTGTTTCTCTTTCCCTGGCTATCTATCCTCCTCTCACTCTCTGCAGTGTGACACTAGTTTTGACTGATGCTTCAAGAAGATATCTCATCCATTACATCCCGCATCTTAATCCAATCATATTATTTTCCACAAATTAAATAAATAATCCTGTTCCATGCTGTTCTATTTGATTGTGTCACCGCAGAGATGCAGGGGAAATTTAATCAAAAACAACTTCAACAGCCCAGCTGATAAAGTGGGGTTTGGGGGGGGGGTTAGAAGAGAGGGAGAGGAAGTTGGTAAAACCAGAAGCATAAATTGATTTGTTTTTGCATAGACATGTATAAATTGATTTCATACCTGTCAGCTGTAATATTCTTTTTTGCATTGTGCATTATTTAAAAATACATTGTTGTGGCTTTCGCGGTATTGCAAAGGCTTTGGCAGCGTATTCAAAGATGTCACGCAAATAAAGCGCGTGAAATTGGAATGAGAAAATTAAAACAAAAGAGAGTGGGGGAAAAAGAGAGAGAGAATGAAAAGGAGACAGTGCGTCTATATACTATCAAATCATCTGGCTCCAATCCAGTTCTACAATTGTGTTTCAAAAACACATCATTTTAACACTGTATGTAAAATAACTCCCAGCTTCCATAAATCTTTATACACACACCACATCTATTACACATTAGCATAGCAACATTTTTACCTTTATGCAGCCTTGTCAATGCCTCATATTTCAGATGAACTCTTTTAATCTGGTAACAGCAAATGTCAAGTTCATTCAACAATATTTTTAGTTGATATTATCCAGTTGCACATGAATACATTAGCATTGCATCTGTCAAAAAGCAGGTAAACAGCTCAATTCTGACCCACAATGAGACAGCATGCAAATGTATACCTGACTGACATTCTGAATGATTAGCGGGAAAATCCTGTCTGCTCGTTCAGTGAAACTCAATCACAGTTCTGCTGCTATTTAAGAAATTCAAATCTCTGGTCCTTCTCTGTTAAGTCTGTGGTAATGTGACCAGAATCTCTATGACAGTAGAGCTGTTTGCCTCTCCCAGCACCAGGGGCTTTGACATGAAATTGAACAACGTCTTACTGCAGAACCTGTTCAGTCCTGTCTGAGATCAACAGTTAACAGAAACAAAATCGCCCAAGGCAGAACCAGACCATTCAGACCACACAGAGCTCGTTCTCTCTGCTGTGACTATTTATACGCTGTACTTCCAACAAGTAAGTTAGTGAGCCCTGCCAAGACTGGGTACCTTCTAAAGTCAGAGCTTCCAAATTATCTAGTAGGTGAGGTAAACTGCACACCCTGGACAGGATGCCAACTCCTCTGTGTCAAAAGCTGCCCCAGTAAGTCCACTGATCCAATTAATGAGCCAAATCCTCCCCTCTGTCTCCCTGTAGCAAGTTCTTTGTGTGCTCTACCTGCTCTGGATTTAACAACAACACACCACTGATACTTTTTTTTCTGAAAAGCTCAGGTGAAAAGTTGGGCGAAAAAGTGATCGTGTAAGCAATTCCTCCTCAAAGACTGCTGTCTTGTCCCTGATGCAAATAAGCCTTCCAATCTTGCATGTGGGGGGCTTGTAGTTTGTTCTCTCTCTGTTAATGTTCCATTTAAATGCAAAGCGCCATTCTGCTCCTAACAGTTGCTCTTTGTGCCGGGGAGCTGTGCTTATCGAAGGCTGCGATGTGCTGTGGGCCTCATGGTGCATAACACCCAATGGAGTGGGAGATGTGACCTCTGTCGGGATGTTGATTGAGCCCTGTAAGCATCCCTGTCTTCGTCGTTACACTCCTCCAGGATGGACCATCTGACCATGTCATAAAGAGGACATGCAAAGCGTGACCGTCAGATCCACTTGGCCCACTGCTCCTCTTTGACTATGATACTTCCCTTGACATATGCCTGGCTTATGAAAACCTCCAATACATGACAGCATGCTTTGGCATGCTACGTATCTCACGCATACATACACAAGAGAACACACAAAGACACAAGTACACACACACCAAAGACCTGGTTAAAAATTTGTTTTATGTGAACACAGTTCACCTGTTGAGTAGTATGAAGTACAAGCCTTGGGCCTGCAGAATTTTGCAAAAACTGCTGTCAACTGGGTCTTGTCCTCTTCACCTACCAGACAGTCTTAGTTTTACAAACGTGCGATCTCTCTGGTAGGTGGAGTGCAAAACTGGGGAATCTCTCAATGGTAACAGCCCATGAATTATGCAGGCTGGAATGTCCGTAGGTTCATTTCTGCATGTGGTCCTCGATGAATCGTTGTTGCCTGCATCTGCAAATACTGGCAGGGCAGAGTTGTGTTTGGGGAACTGGGTGCATAACCTGAGGGTTACAGGTTGAAATCCAAAACAGGGTACTGTTTTCATAGCCTTGAGCAATACCGCTCTCTCCAGTAAATATCCAGCTGCACAAATGAATAACATGTTCAAAGTGCTCTTCCAGCACCCGTACCAGACTGTATCCCTCCTCTTATGCAAAACAGCTCCAGCTAAGCAAGGTTGTCTAAGTTTCCACCAGAAGGAAGAAGCATTGGTGGGCCAGTAAGGGCACCTTACTTCTGGACCACATAAAGATATAATAGCTGAGCACAGTGATGCCAGTGCAAGTTTCGGAGGGCCACCGTGTCCAATAGCTTAAGTGTGGTTTAGCAGTGAAGTGCGCGATTCAAGTCATTGATTGGGTAAACATTCCATGTTCCTTGTTTCCAAGGCCTACATTAGCTGTTGAATGAAAGGAATTACAAAAATCTGTGGACACTGCAGCCTCCTGGGATTTTGATTTGACAGCACTTCCTTAAATAAAATCCTAAATCACCATGGTAATCACGATGGCGCTTTGTATAAGAATGTTAACCAAGATGCCTTGATCAAATTTCCATAAAAAAAACCAGCTCACATACATCACACATACATTTGATTGGCTACACAATCCTTTGTACTCCTTACTCACTTTTATTACCTAGCTTGTCACTGAAAATGAGAATTAAGTTCTCAGTTTACAGACATGATAAAATTAAGGTAAAAAAATCTGGAAAATCCGAGTCACTCTGAGTGAGGAGTATGTTTGTCATGCAAATAAAGAGACGAACAATTTTTTTTTTTTCAGTTAGAGATAAAGAGAGGCACTTAACAAATAATATCATAACCACTTTCCTTCCATTCTCACATACACCTTGCTAATTGTTAATTAGGACAGAATAATTTAGCAGAATATGACAAATGAATTCTAATGAAGTCTTGTTTTTCCATTCTGTACTAATTCATCCTTGATGAAGAAGTTGCCCCATTTTAAATCAGAGAAATCTTGTCTGCATAAATCTGTATAGTTTCTAGTGCAGTGTATTGTGGGAAATGAAATTGTACCACCCACGCAGGGAGGCTGCGATGACACATACCACGAAGCAGGTCGGAGTTAGGGTGCGGCCAGCTGTAGGACCGTATCAGCTGCCAATCAAAGTCATCCTCCTTGCCCTGTTTGCACTGGCTCCGTTCCGGGTCCAAGTCTTCATCAAAGGTACAGCCAGCTGCAGGGTGGGGGGCAGAGAGAAGGGACCCATGAGATGCAGCAAACGCAAACAGTCTTCAACATGAGGAGACAGCCCTCACATCTTCATTTTAAACCTGAGGCAATTCAAATCCTTCAAAAGGTCACATTAAGTCTCATTTAAAATTTTTCCAGGTCTAAAGGATGAAACACACTCCTGTCTACATGAAGGTCATGGAAGAAAATTATAAATGACTTTACCTGAACATATGGAGAACAGCATAGTACAATGTCATTAATATCTTACTATGTCACCTAGCTGCTGATGCAGTGAAATAATCTTAACCAGGATAGAGAACAGTTTTGAACCACATATAAAGATTAATTTGAGCAAGAAAATGAAAAAAGATGTATATACACAGTGCAAGTTGATAATTTCTACAACATTAAGCTAAACAGCTTTTCATTACTGTTTCATTCTACAGCAACAGTTTTGGGTGCATTACAACAGTGGACTGGAATTCATAACTTCTAAAAAATGCTTGGCTAGATGTATGAAAACTAGCTCAAGCAAATAGGGTGGTTTTGCATGTGATCCAACAATTAAATAATAAATAAAGAATAAACTGAAAACAAGACTTTATAGTCTATTATATGGTGCACTCAGGTCAATCAGTAGCATCCTTATTTTGTGAAGATAACTGGGCAGTTTTCAGCTGGGAATAAGGGCTATCAGAATGACCCCTATGCCTGAGTGGGTCCTCCATGGCAAATTCCACATCTGACAGTTTTTATGATCATTCTCTCTGGCCTCTCATCTCCCATCAACCAAATGTTTCACTGAGTCACTTTCACATCAAACAGAAAACAGAGCGGCCATAATCGATTGTATCAAATGAGCCGTCAGCTGAAGACTTGTGGAAAGGAATTGCTAAGACAGCAGTGGAGCCTCTTCAATGAACACTTAACGAGTCTCCCAAGTGGCGCATCAGGCTAAAACGTCCTTGTTGCAGCGATTCGCCTCACGCATCCTGATCCTACCTGTGCTGAGCGTGGTTGGGAATCCCACAGCACAATGCGTAATTAGCCATAGCAGCGTCCCGGGATGGCGGTTTCAGTCTGCGAGTAGACTGCAGAGTGAAAGGCAGTACAGCTTGGAGCTGAAGTCTGAGTTTCCCCTCATCACTCATTGACAGGACAGTACAGAAATTGAACAGGACCATAAGGCTTTAGAAACTTAGGGGAAAAAAACAATCATGAAAAGATGTAAAACTGGGATAATCCTGGTAAATGGATCCTTGTAATCTTTTTATGTTCATTTTGTTCTCAAAAGTCTTTTAAAAAAGTAAACAAGAGAACGCAACAAACACTTCAAATGATGCCACTGGAATGCCTTACACAGAGCTTTATTTATTTATTTATTTATTTATTGTTTGTTTAATCTTGCATAAGGTGTACGTTAAAGCATATCTGATTGCATCAATTTAAGAATATTAGTGTGGTGGATGGAGTCTGTCACTGGTTGGAACCCTATTTTCCCAAGAGAGCAATTAAGTCATTTAGAACAGCTGTATTTGTCATGAGTTGACTGTGTGATTTACACGTGTGATAAGCTGATGAAGGCTCCATCGCTGTGATGTGTCTATGTGGGTAACTGCAGAAATAATGATGGGTAATTCTTATTGAGTAAGTGCTGTCTATTTATCTTTGCATGACATAAAAATGCCACAGACCACAGTGTGAGACCGTTGAGAAATTTCAAAAGGCTTTCCCACAGACAGTGTTTACACTACTGCAAAGAACATTACAACCTTACCACTTTATTATAAAACAACTGCTTCTCCACAAGGAACAGAGGACTGGGCCAAGTGCATGATAAAGCACAAGACTTATTGTGTGAGATTTATAATGACATAATGGGAAGAGGAGACAGTGAATAAAAGCGCCGTAAACACAGATTCTAAATGAATGCCAAGAACAGAAAAAAATTAGCTCATGTTCATGAACAACAGAGATGGGCCAGTGGCTTTTGAGCTTAGGATTGAATCCTTATACTCTGCCAACGCCTGGCTGAAGGCATTCTGGCTGTAAAACATTGCTCCTATTATTTGTGTTTCTTTGTTTGTTCTAGTTAATACAACTTTTCCACCTAAGAACATCATGTTACGGGCATTTTTTGGGGTAAATTGCAGGATATTTAGACTCATGGCAAGCCGGCTGGTATTTGAGAGCTTTGATTCTGTTAAGGTTACCAAAAAACTAAAATGATTGTCGCCCTCACCCCTCCATCTCTCTGAGAGAGGAATATCTCTTCTGGCATGTGGAAACAGGACTGTTAATTGCTTGATGTTTGAGGAATGGTTGTCTGGCCATGCGGTGACCGGGCGGAGTGCTGGAGCAGACCCTCCGGCTCCGTGAGTGCTCCCTATTTCAGAGGAAATGTCACCATCAGACACAAGCCACTGATTTCCCTCGTTAGGGCCCATCTTTCTGGGGCCTCGTTAGGTCCTTTATTTGCTGTGGAGGTTTGCTCCACAGTCTGCATAAGGAGATTCCAAATGCAGTGCTGCTGTGTGTGTGTCTGTGTCTGTCTGTGTGTGCATGTGCCAGTGTGACTAAGACAGAGAGAGAGAGCCTGTTAGACCCTGTATACGTGTGCATGTGTGTGTAAGGGCATGTATGTGTATATATAGTTTGTTTATGTGCCAATGTGTGTTTGTTTATACATGTCCTGACTGTTTTAACAAGTATGTGTCTGTTCCCATGAGTGTGTGTAGCGTGTACATATTTGTCGGTGTATATGTGTCACAACGAAACCCTGGGAGCAGATAAATATTGCTTTAGCTAAACAGATCTTCTTATATTCCATAAAAACAACATGTGCTAAGGAAATGTATGGCAAGTAATTTCACAGTGATGGGACAAAAATAACTTCAGAGAAACACTGCCACTGCTGACAAGTTGCTGAGGTTCTAAAAGAAGAGGCTGAAGAAAAATAAATGAATAAAGATAAGTCAGAGGAATGAATACGAAAGGACATGAAAGATAGAGTCCCAATTTCTTCAATAACATCTGCAGGTAGTCACTGCATCGGCAGGGATATTTTGAGCATCTCTTTCTTTGATGTGTGCTTGCCGTCTGTGCCTTGACCTTAGGTTCAACCACATGCATCCTTTCTAAAGCTTGCAAGCTGCTAGCACAACATCAAATGAAAAAAACATGTAATTATTTTTATGTTTAAGGTAGTCAAAAATTCAACAAAAATAACCAACCCAAATCAATAGCATGTCAACAGCAAAGAGTGAATTCGTTATGAATTTAACTGGAGGACTGTATCACTGAGCCGGCCTGCCAACTTCCATTCCGTGTCCAGCTTAGTCTCATCAAATTCACAGGTGTCTCAAAAGGGCAAACCACTCCCAAGTTGTACTTTTTGTCTAACTTTGAGTCAGGAATTTAAGCAACTGTTCCTTTTTTCAATTCTTACACAATAGCATAAACTGCCAGCAGCTGAGGCTACAAGATAATGTGAGTATTATAAAAATGATAGACATAACACAAGCCTAAATGCCAATTTTGAGACCTCACTCCACCTCACTTAAAAAACACACCAAAAGTGTGTATGGTGGAAGGGGGGAATTTGTGTCCCAAAAAAGCATGCTTTTAAAGGATAATTTCTGTGAAAAAGGCCAAGCTGAAGTGCATATATATATTCATATCAGCCAGAGCTCATCGAATCGTCAGTTCTGACAAAGTAATCCAGCCACATTACTGCCTGACAGGTGGGATAAGATTCATGCATCAGCGCTAAAGCTGCATTTCTCATTGTAGGTACATCCTGTCAACTCACCCTTAGTTGGGAAAGCGAGACACTTAAGTGAGATAAATTGAAAGGAGTGAGTCAGTGGAAGTGCACGTTTGTTGGTGATGAATCTCTTTCTTCTTTTCACACTGTACGGTTCTGTCCTACCTGATAGCTCACGGGCTGGGTGGATCATAAATTCAGTTTGATTCCTAAACGAACAGAAAAAAAACACACCACTATTCTGCAGTGAAACAGCTCATGGTTTTGTTCCAAGCTGCCAACTGCAGCTTAATGTCCAAGTAAGAGATCAACAATTGATCATGAAGCCACCCAGAAGAAAGATCAGGGAGGTTTCTCCTATACCCTACTGCACAATATTTGCATTTGCTAAAGCATTCAAAGTCTACCAGCACAAGCTGCAGGTATTATGTGCTTCTCATCAACCATAATAACTGCACGGGGCAGTTTGTGGACTGCAGAGTGAGAAGGAGCAGGAAATGGTAGTGCGAACTTCAGAAGACCCACATCCTCTCCTGTCATCTCCAGAACTGACATAGCCATCAAATATGATCTGGCATTCCAAATGGGGAGGAAACGAGAAAAAAAATGGGATGAAAAGAAAAACATCACAGGCTTGTCCACCACATTCATCATCATGCAAGGTGATAAATCATGTGATGAAAGAGCATGGAACAGCAGGAGGGAGAACACTCTGCTCCACGGAAGAGAAAATATCAGCAGGAGCATGGGATTCTTGGGCTTCATATCGAAGCTGAATGAAATTAAGTAACAGATCAGGACCTGCAAAGTGACTAGAATGACCCTAGAAAAAAATTCAGGCCTACAGAATATATTCAAGTAATTGAAGGCTATGAGAAGGAAGAACCCCTCTCTGTGCTAACCTCAACAACTAACTGCAACACCCTCTGTGACCTTACATAAAGCCGAAATTCTAAAAATATCCCAGAGGTCCAATACAATCAACCCATAAGTATAGAGAGAGCGACTGTGATAAAGTCAGAAACAAAGACTTAATCAACAGAGCAGAGGGAGGTGGGGCGTAAGATTAGGGAGGGAGGTGGTGGGTTATCAGAGCCTGGAGCTCCTCTCTCTCACCACCCTGGGGGAAGGCTGAGGAGGATCGGCTGTAACGTGCTTTTGAACGTGTTTTTCACTTTAATGGGAAGTGGCGAGAATGGCGAGTCTAGCCCTGGAGGGCAGAAAGTGTTGTGTGAACTCATTTCATTAAAGTTTCGCTGCAGTCACCATTACCCTCCTCCCCCTCTCACAAAAAAACACTGAGAAGATGAAGAGGGAGAGTAGACTAGCAAAGGGGAAAATAGAAAAAAAAAACCTGAGTTCGTCAGTTATCTGAGCCCCTGATCTGCAGGGAAGACGACGTCCCAGCGATACGGCGGATAAGACGACGGCTTTAATTAGCAAAAGCTCCATCCTTTGAGTCTCATTTAATCTTTTTCCCCCTTTTTTTCTGAGAGGAGATGCATCAATCAAAGCTTTCCGTTTCCCGCAGTCAAAATGCCCCGTTAGTTTTCTGATGGAGACGGTTAAACGTCTCTTGCAGTCTCGCAGACACGATGCTGAAGAGGTGACAAATGGGATCTTGATGAGGAGACGACTTTCTCAGCACGACACAAATCAGCCTAATTATCAGGCAGATTTGGGTGTTTCCTGAGCATATTCAACACCTGTATTTCCAGCTCTCATTTTTTTTTCTTAAGAGGAAAGAGCAAACGCACAATGACTGACACCTGTGCCGACAGGATGAAATCATTTATAGCTTCGGAGGAAGTTCTTCGGCATGTTTCTATATTGGGGTGTGTGCATACCATTACTTTCATTTGTCACAGGAAAGAAATGTTGCACTTCACTGAACTAAGAAACTAAGCACTGCACACTGACAGGAATGTTTGGATTTGATAAGTTTGGTCCTCCACTTAAAACTTATTATTGAAACAAAGTTATTAAAATAGGATTAACACAGACTATGAGGTATCCAGTTATTTGTGCCAAACTGTAAATTAAGTAGCAGTGCAACAAAATGTAGCTTATTATTTTCAGTTTTATTTCCACCCATAACCCACAAGTCGATATGCCTGTCTTCCGCTTAATTAAAAAAACCTTGCTTATACTAGAATGTATTCCATAGTAACCCCTTAAGCACTTATGAACTCATAATGAAACTGAATTTGTGATGTCATAAAGCAAGGGCCCTTATGTGTCATAAGTCCTCAGTAAGGAGTCTTAGATTTAGTGAGTAGAATACATGTGAAACAATACTTTAAAAAATCTAATATTTTCATTTCAGAAACTGTATTGAATAAACAGAAATACAAGTGTACATTATTAAATTGCTCAATAAATACAATGAGCATCAATGGCCATAAATATATGAACACTCTTTCCAATAAATCTGTTAAAAGCAGGCTAGATTGAGTGTAATTTCATTGATTGTCATTCCTCTCAGAGCAATCCATCAATACTATACTCAATAATGATGAATCAAAAAAATGATCAAGCCAATACCAAATGCATTTTTCACATGCACTATTGTGGTTTTTCTGTTTTTATCAAATTAATAAAAATAGCCCTCCTTTATCTTTATTTTGCAGACCAGCATATCAAAAACCAAGAACTGATATCTTTTTGGGAAGCTAATCATTGCTAGCCATTGTTTTCCCCCTAGTAAAGGGTTTATGCTGGTGCTAATCTGGATTTGGAGCATCATCTCAATGGCTGCAGATCAGAATAGCCATAGGCATCATTTGTCCCCACCACTTTTGGTCGTGGCCCATTTCATCCCCATCACTCTTTTGAAAGCCTTATTTTGTTGAACTTAATAATTAATAAAATTACTTTGGTATACATCATTAAGACAGAGACCCAACATGCTTGCTGATCAGTAAATCTAAATCGAAACGCTTACGTTGGTGCTGTGCACACTATGGACACCACAGAACACTGCACTACAAGGAGAACTTTTAGTGGACCATATGAAGGTAAGACTGGTTTATTGATAAGCTTTGCTGCTGTTACCTAAGTTGAATGTGTATTTGCCCACAACTGCTTGGGGTATTTTAATGCTAGCTATCTATCCTGGATAACTTGGGTATTACAGGCAGTGGTTGGCAGCAGGAAGTAGCTGGTGCTAGATAGCTAACATTACCTAAACTGCTTGTGTATTACAAACAACAATAAGATAAATATTGGGCTATTTTGTGTACATTCACACACAGACCGATGCATATAGCAATTTCAGCTGATTTTCATATTGGCATATAGCAGGGATAGGGTAAGTAACTGCACAGGTCATTTTGGTAGCCTGAACCTTTACTCTGTCCTTTGCTTGCCGCTGGGATATCCTTCATCTATTATAGGGACTGTATTGCACTTGGCTATCAGTGTCTAATGTCAGCGTGTTTGGGGGCCGACAATGGATGTCAGTTCTGCCATTGACAACCTTGTTGATGTTGGCACTGATGTCAACATTACTTGTTTCTACTGTGCTGCAATATGGCTTGGAGCAGTGATATACATAGGTCTAACATGGTCTCAGTATTTGGGAAGACATGCATAAGTGGTGTGCTTGACAGACATAACTTAGACGTGTTGGTTATGTGGCTTTCATAAATTTTTTATTGTTTTACATAACAGTGACTTTAAAAACACTCGGATAAAGACGCAAATGCCTCTACCTTACCATGATGTATTATGTTATCCACATAAGCAGGTTAACGTTAGAGC
Organism: Albula goreensis; assembly: GCA_022829145.1. NCBI lineage: Eukaryota > Metazoa > Chordata > Actinopteri > Albuliformes > Albulidae > Albula > Albula goreensis. The sequence goes on along the minus strand of CM040743.1, from coordinate 17,451,084 downwards.
ATCGTAACACACATAAAAAGTGCAAGCAGCTTTTAAATGTGATCCTTAAAGGGATGCTGTTTACATCTATCCACAGTATATGGCCCACTGAAAAAATGTGTGAACACATCAAACCCGTTGTTTTCCCCAGCACTTTTCAAAACAAACATGCCCATGAGAATAGCCCTTAATTCTGAGGACATGACCAAAATGTGAATTAAAGGGCTTCAGCAGTAACTTGCAACCAAGTCCCCATTTCAGGTATACGGCACGGCTAGTATGCCTAAAATAGTGTGTGTGGGTGTGTGTGTGTGTGTGTGTGTGTGTGTGTGTGTGTGTGTGTGTGTGTGTGTGTGTGTGTGTGTGTGTGTGTGTGCATGTGTGTACACCTTGCATCAACTTTCCGAAGCACCTGCCTGCTCAGTGGTCGCTGCTTGCTTCTCTGCCTTTGTGTTTGCGGGAGATACTGAGATAATTGGAACATTAATCACCCCTTTTCTATAAAGAGAGAATGCAGCAGACACAGACTGCATGCACACCACTGTCATTCAGCTTTGTGGAGCTAAATCAAGTCAGGCAGTATTCATCAAAGAAGCAAATTCTTAAACAGCAAAAAAATGCCAGCTCTCCAATTTTCCCCTGCCTATATCACTCCAGCAGACGTGAGTAAAAAAATAAATAAATAATTTTGAGTGCATTTCTACAACAGGATTCACAACACTTTAGACTTAAATCAGCATTCTGACAATCTAAGCCTAATGAAACGATTATTTGCCAAAGTAACAAAGGGTTTGAGAAGGAAAACAAAGAACGAAGGGGTGTGTGTCTAATAGAGGAGGATCAACGATTATGCAGAGGTGAAAGTGTGACAGACAAGGATGGTCATGATCTTGAATTCACCCATCTGTAAATAATAAACATACACTAGTATTAACCTCAAGTGAGACATTCAAGGTGCAAGAACAAGTATGATTAAATTAGAGGAGCTAAAACCACACCCCTTTGCCCCTCACCCGCCAGTCAAGTTTCCTCATTAGTAAATGACTCATGAGGCTAAAATTAAAAATGTGGATTTGTGTGCGGCTAATTACACCCCTTCAGTAGACAGCAGAGGCACAAAGACGTCAAGCAAATGAATAAATAATTGCAGTGATGATCATAGAAGCACTGTTCTTTGCCTTGTGGAAAAATAAACCACAGCGCAGGCAGAAGTTTCACTCTGTTGTTTGAAAAGTAATTACCTCCATCTGGGAATGGCTGGCTAGCATTGTGAAGTCTGGAAGGCCAAAGCCTTTGTGCAATGGTGTACTATGCTGCTGTAAACACCTGAAAAGTACTGAAAGGAGATACTTAGAAAATATTGTTTGCTTTAAAAAATCTTTCTTTTAAACAAACATCAGACACAGTTTATGTAACTGCTACAAATTAGCATTGCAGTATGAATTAGCCGATTATAGAGTGTAGTTCAGTAGTGACAAATTTCTCGTCCAATAATCTGAGAGAGAGAGACAGACAGAGAGAGAGAGTGAGAGCGAGAGAGGTGTGAGTGTGTCTGTGTGTGTGTGTGTGCATGGGTGGGTGGGTGCAAATTATCATTCATTTCTCCTTATTCTGACAGTAAAAACACTTTTCTAGAATTTCAATTTCTTTTAGTGGTGCTTAAACACATCCACATGGGAATCCCACTTTTATGAACTGCACATTATTAGGATTGGATAAAATGTTTTGTTCAGCTTTAATGTCCTCTAATATTACTTTTTAATGTTCACAACACACCAGGCCTGATCCACAGCATTCACACCTACTGCAGAAAGTGCTGATGCTTTCAGACTGGAGGGCTAATGTGCAGAAACACACTCACTTTCTACACAGCACAAAGTGGGTATCTGACAGAAGATATGATGGGGAAGCTATCGTTAAGAAAGCACATTCACCCCAGCATGCTGAGCTCATTCTGTGACCTCAGACAGGGTAGCAGGAATACATTAGTCATTATGGAGAACAGGTGAGGAGCTATCAAGTCCCATGGCCAGAGAAAAGGCCATATAAAAATGAACCCTCCCTCACCTTAAGAGGGACAAGGACACACCACCCTCTGTGTTAGCGCATGTCAGATTGGGACAGAGGCAAACTGCACCCTGCCACTGGTCAAATAATATGCATTAAGAGATGCAAATGGGTGTGTATACAAAACCTCTCTCATAGAGCCTTTCTTTCATATTAAGTATGACATTAAAATGCATATAATAAAAAATGGCTGGTCTGCAAGAGTAAGAGCCAGCATGCTGGTCACCTCTGACCAGCCTGTAATCATGGAGACAACAAGGGTGACATTTTTAGGAAATGGGACAATGGTGGCGGCATAGTTAAAGGAGCACCACATACAGGAGGCTGAAATCCAGACCCATAAGGCGGGGTGCTGACTCTCGTGTGCCACCATGGTGACATGCCTCGCCCTCCTGCCAGTGCTGGAGTGGGTATTTACCCCCCTCTGGCAGGTTTATAGGCAAATGACTTCACCAATAAGCACAGTAACACCCCCAGTCTCCATGTTTAGAGACAGGAGAGACAAACAGTTTGACCAGACAGTGAGAGATATAGGCAGCATTTAGTCTCATTTAGAGCTCATGTCGACATGCCAGTATTTAACACCAGCACACAGCTCTGAGCAAGACAGAGGAAAATGGCACAGCATGTTCTACTTCAATCGAATAAAAACTCAGAGCCTGGTTCTCTCTCTTTTTCTCTGTCTCTCTCTGGAAAAAGGAGACAAAATAACAAACATCCGCAGAGATTTTCTTTTTTATAATCTTGGAGGGAAATTAAAAATGAGCTTTATGAGGAGGCCTCCGGGGGACTCATCAGCCGGAAATTCAGCTGTGGGGGGGGCCAATAAGATTTACACTACCCAGAGCGAGTATCCCAGCAAAAACAGGGTTACAGTGGTGTAAGCGCGACTGGTACAGGGAAACTGATTAGCACGTTTTTCCATCAGTGACCGCTGAGGTGTGATTCTGTACACATCACATGAGCAGAACTCGCTCTGTGACTGACCTTCATACACCACTAACTTTTCTGCACTTTTAATTAAGCTGCGCTCAATGGGGCCATTTTGGACCATGGAACAGCTGAAAGGAGTCAGGCATGGTATTGAGGAAATAAAGAACGTGGGTGAGAGTGAGAGAGATTGATAGACGGAGGGAAAGAGAGGGCTATAAAGTGACTGAGAGGGAGAGAGAGTGAAAGAGAAGGACTAAATGCTGAAATCAATTAGATTCAGGCCACATCTCATCACATGTAAAACGGAAAGGGTAAAATAAGACGGCCATGTAAAATGGTAAAAAAGGAGAACGAACGCAGGAAATTGCTTTGGTTGCTGTCACTAAGCAATGATCCTGTTTCAGGAACGGTTTGGAGTCACTGAATGGCTCATGAAATGACAGCTCCATTACCCATGAGGCACACAGCAATAGCAACGCTCTCTAAAGATTCATAAATAAATTGCATCTTCCATCTTCAGACGGCGTTCTTGCATCGGCAGCATAACGACGGCGGGCGGGAGAAGCGCGGGCCTTAGCTTGAGTGAGCGGTGAATGATGTGGTGACAGCGTGGAGAAAGTGGTTAAGGACATGGGCTCAGCACCAGAGTCTGCAGGTTTGATTTGCATGCGGGACACTGCTGTTGAGCCCGATCTGCTTCAGTAAATATCCGCTGTATAAATGGATAATGTGTAAGACTTAAGCTTTCTAAGACAGCCAGGATAGGGATGTCTGCCAAGTAAATAAATAATGTAATACACTACCGATACTGTCTACTAGTCCACCATTTACCAACACTGTGTGCATATCCTCCACACCCCGGCCCCCCCTTCCCCGCTCTCTCCATCTCCCTTCTGCTCTCATGCATCTCACTTCCTCACAAGGGAAGATCTCCTGAAGATAATGTTGGTAAATAAAATGTAAGCCAAGTGAACTATCTACACCTAAGTTACACATGCTATTAGCATATAATGTCTCTGTAGCCACATCACTCAGTCCTAACCGATAATGGAGGTAGGGAGGGCAGGGAGGGGAGGGGTGGGGGTGCTTTAAGAGAATGTGTTATCATTTGTACATTTGTCTTTTACTTTTAGGCTTTTAGCAGGCATGCTATCTGCTCTCTGAAAACCAGATCATCTTCCCAATAAATATAATTTACTGTGGGAGAGCTTAAGTTCAGCAACCTCACCTCTTTGACAGCACACAGCCATGCAGCCAAAAGCAGCCTCCACCGCAGCAGCCCCCAGCCCCCACCCCCTACTCCTCCCTAGCCTTACCAGCCAGGATGTTGTCAAATCGCAACGCATCATAAAGGAAAGAGAATTTTACGCAAAAAAGGAACTTCAGAACACTGTTGAGAGAAATGACAGGCTTTTTTCATGTAAAAGCTTGTCAAATCTCTCTGTACTCCAAGCTAATTCCTTTAGAGCTAAAGAGCGAATACAGGAGAGGGAACTAAGACGAGAGTGTTCCGTGTTTAATCCTAGGGAATAAATAGACCTTTTGATGTTGTCCTTCTGCCGATTCTCCTATACACAGACAGAATTTTCAACTCACTAGGAGACACAGGCTGCAGTTTTCCCGGGTGAAAGTAATCCCATGGATATCAGGGTTTTGACTGCAGTGTCAAGCAATACAAAGGTACAGAGAAATGCGGGCATCTCTGAAGGTTTAACCATTTGAGAGGTCAGAGAATACATTCATGGTACACTTTCCATTATACTCACCACTAAATACAAACATACACAAATGCAAAATACAGAAATACATATCCACACAGCAAGAACACACTGATGCACACACTCATGCAAACATGCATTCATAATTAAATACACACAAATATAATTAAACACACTTACATACACAGAAAAATACACACACTCACACTCATATATATTGATATACATGACCATACTGTCTCAAAAATGCATATGGACACACAAAGACATGCACAAACACACACACATAATTACACAGACATACATGCAAATTATGACAAATATAAGTCTTTCTATCTCGGTTATTCTCTGAACTTATCAATCAAATAAAATTGCATTCAACCTAGATTTCACAACAAATAGTCAAGTCCTACACATAATGAATTAGATATGCAGGTGTAAAGGCTCACTGCTGCAATCTGATTGGGCCCTACTGACTTATGCAGCGCTCGCCTCACCAGGAAGCCACGTTCCCAGGTGACGTGCATCAACCATTAAAAATCGATGCCAGCTAGTCCATTGAGTGCGAGACCTCCAGGTGATTTCAGCCTCACTGCCTGCTGAAATACCCACGCCCACCATCAGCAAGCAGGCGGTGAGGAGCATTACGCAAGGTATGAACCACCCCGGGGGGGAACCCGTCAGAGTCGAGAGACGACACACCCAGATGGTGCATCTTGCCTTTTGAATCTGGAGCAGCAGCCAGAGAGAATTGGTGAGGGGGGGGGTCCCACAGCTTCTTCTGTACCCCCTGGCTCCTGGATTACAGGAGTTTATTTAGGTAAATGTGCTTCAAAGCCTTTAACACCTCATCCCTCTGCTGGTGAAAACAGAGACAGATCACACAGCAGTGCTCTGGGTGCCTCTGGTTACAATCTCACTTGCGAGATGAAAGGCTGCTGGTAGCAGATGACTGGGGCTCTATGGGGGGGGTAGACCCACATCTGCCAGTCGATTTAATATGATACACAGGAGGGCTTCCCCATTGTCACCCCCGCTTTGCCTACAGCCCCCTGCTGGCTATACCAGGACCAGCATGCATCTGTCTAGGTACACAGTTAGGATTCACATTTAATTAATCCAATACAGCAAAGCAATTTGTCCTAGCTGTACCAGTAAGTACATCAGGCAGACCGCAGTTTGCATTGGACAGTGGTAAACAGTCTATACCTACAGGACTAGAGGCCTCTTAGTAAGGCAAAAGACATGTGAGAGAAAAGCAATATCTTCAAGAGCAACTTGAAGCTAAAGGTGAAATGTTAGCCTTATGTTGCTCAAACTGCCGCCTATGTTCTTTATTCTGCCCATACAACTGCTATAAAGAGTTTATTGACACAATCTCTCAAATTTCTTATTTTTTTAAACCTGACTACAGATACTGGAGAGGCAATGACATAGAAAATGGACTGTACTACAGAAAACCTTGATCTAATGCTTTTTATTATTAGTTTTATTTCCTGCTTTATGAAAAGATTTCCGAAAAATATAGTCCTTCTGTTTTGTTAAAAGGCACCTGAGAGTTCTTGGTTTTACTGTGCTTGTTTGTACCCTTCAAAAGTTCTACAATAAATCAACATTTTTTAATTTGAATTCCTCTGACCTCTGCAGTGTGATCGGCCACCAGTATGAAAGGGATCTTCACTTCTGATGTTAAGATTATTCTGGAGACTCAGAATGAGCCAACCACCAGCTGTGTTCACAGGCACTTTATAAACAGCTTATTCCTCCTCTATTTTAAAAGTAAATAATTTAAGAGGGCAACTTTTCCAGTTTTACAACAAATGGACTATGATGAAGGGTTTTTTTTTGTTCGTCAAGGTATCTGGGCCAATTACAGACAGAGGGCATATTCTGAGCTGTTTTCAACTCCAAAAAATAATGAATCTCAGTTTAGTAATAACAGAGTTTACTGACAGAGGGGTCATTCAGAGAAAAAGAAACTGTATTAGACGTCACTATGGACTCCTAGTGGACGATTAATAATGAATGAGAAAGAGGCCACCAACAGTTAGCAACGCAGCTGAACACACTGAGATGCAGAGGGACAGATGCCTGTTGCCAGGGTGCACCGGGTTGTGCTCCTCCAGGAGAATGTCAGAAAAATCATCCTTTATTTTTCTGCTGCTGTGACTCTGTTTCACACCTGTAGGGAAGTTTGTTTCCCTGACAGCAGCTCTCCACAAATCCTTAGGTGCTTTACTGTCAGCAACTGATGGGTAAATGATGCAGAGAAAGAGCAGTGTTCGGTGAAATGAATCCACTAATTGCAAATGGAATTGAATCCTTTTATATTCGCACTGATGCATTTCTGTTTCACTGTCTATCTCCGCTACTAATTAACTCAAGTGTTAACGGTGTTAAAGAGAAAAAAAGAAAAAAAGTAAGTTTAGGTATCAGCTGAGAGAAGATTCTTTTTGATGGCAAATTGTGTAAATATGGGCCATGGAAAACTCCTGTTCAGGTGTCTGTATTTGCCATAATTTATTACTAAAATACTGTGAGGAGCACTGATACAGCACTGAGGAGAAATGAGATGTCATCACCAAATCAGTCAGTGAAGTTTTTCAGCAGAAGTATGAACTAATTCACATTAATGACCTTCCCAATCCTGGTCTTAGGGTATACTGGAATTAATTCAAGCTTTGCTGTTAATTGTGTCTACGTAAATGGATATTTTTGCTAAGGTGCAAATATTTCAGTCTTTACTGATTTGTCATTAAGTCATTCAAGTCTCTGTTGCTTCTTATTTTACACATAAAGGTTGCTGAAGGTGTGCTGTACATCAACATATAAAATTCATATTCATGTGGGCCCCCTTACATAAATGAGTCATATGGACAGGTATTCACCTTCATTGATTATTTGGTCACTGTGGGACGGTGATGCTTTCCCATACGTTGTGGGAAAAAGTCACAAGTTAGTGAGTATTTGAGAGGAATGCACACCCTACAGCTACTTGGGTGCAGATGGGGAAAAATGATCAGTGTCACAATATCAGTGCGACATAATATATAATCCTTATCATCAATACACATAAGGTGATGAGACACACTCTTGTATGAGGGTGATGGCCATTTGGAAAGACATTAGTGGCTCTACTAGTTGTAGTGCTTTCCTGGAGGCATGTGGAGCTGCAGAGATGTAGACAAGCGTGACACCTCACAACCCCTATGTAGATGTGCAGCAGAGTTCCAGTGGCCTGCATGCCCCGTGAGCTGGGGAACAGCACCTCGGCCTCACCGCTGCTCAAAGATGGAGCCCGGAGTTAATGTGCAATGACAGAGCACGCTTGTGGTTGGGGGGGTTAGCGGGGGGAATCTGGCACCGTCGTGAGAGGCACTAAAGGAGTCTGGACGGATGTCTACACAGATTCATTTTCACAGACTGACAGCTGTCTGCTCTCTACGTGGCCATCAGCGATTGAGACAACGAGACACCACAAACCAGAACTGATTTCCTGAGGGCTGAGAGTTCAAATCCCTAGCAAACCACTTCTGATATACTTGTACACTGGGCACACGTTATCTTTGAGATAAATGGAAGTGAAAAATGTCTTCATTGTTAAAAATCTCAGTTTTAGCTGAGAGCCTTCATTAAGGCAGTTTGTGAGGAGTACAGAAAGAAAATTGCCCCGGTGAGACTTATACCAATTTACACTGCCTGTTAAGATTTTAATAGTTTTTATATTTTAAAAATAAAATTTTCCTTACATTTCTTTCCAGGAAAGCCTTCAATTGATACATTAACATTCTCATACTTTTTCATGCACCTTGGTAGAACTGCACGGTAGCAGCAAAATATTATCTGTTTTCCAAACATTTTTTATCACAGTCATTAAGTCGTAAGGACACCATCTATGACTGATGACAACAAGGGTGCCAGGAAGCGAAACAACAATGCCAGCTCCAAGGGAGATGTACACAGTGTATGCTTGCTCAGCCAAAGAGGCTATTACCTCTCCACTAGGGTGGGCCTCAAATCCTGACAGGGAGATTCACAGCTCTGGACCCCATACAGTAGACCTGTCCACTGAGAATAACTAAAAGAGGTGGGCTGCAGACCTGGATAACTCATTAAAGTGTCTGCTAAATGCTCCATCTGGCCTCCTCGCTAGCCCCGGCACTGGGGGTCCAAGGTAGGCCCCCCTCCCCTCCCGCAGTGCCGAAACGAGGGCCCATGTGGGGCCTTGTGGCTCCTGCTCCATTAATCACACTTTGCAGACTTTACACAGCCTGACAGCCGCGCGGCTGAAATGATTCATACTCAACACAGCGTTTTTCTGCCATCTGTTAGCAGATGACTTAATGCAATGGCTCACCTCACTCTCTCTCCCCCTCTCTCGCTGTCTGTCTCTTTTTTCTCTCTCTCTCTCTTTATATATACAGGTATATTGTTGTCTGCTCCGATCACAGCTGATAATTCATCACTTTAGTAGGACAAATTGTGAGCGTGACCTCCAAAGAAGTGATGACATCGACCCCGCCCACCCAGTCCCTGTCACCTCGGAACTGTCATTCAGCCAGGACAGCTGATTCAGGCCCCCCCATCCTGTCGTGGGTGCTTTGGAGAGGCGCACATATCTCCATGGTGCTGATGAGGAGAGGAGTTGAAACAGCACAGCGATTTGAAGCGCTCACAGGATCATCTCCTTTTTAAGCACCAGCATCTGGCTAATCTGTCTCATAAACATGAAAACAAACTGTTGGTACTAAGCTGAGCCTACGAGACCATAAAGCACACATCATTTGCTCCAAATGCAGCTCCTGTCTGAGCTAGGCTACTATACCTACCACTCACACAGTACTTTTCCCAACCTGTCAGATATTCATTCTCCTGCACTCATCCTTTGCCACCTGCAGTGATAATTAAGCAGGATTGTTGCATGAGGGAACACAAGGTTAACAATAATGTCTTTGCTTATATCTGAAGCAAAGGAATAAAGCTTTCACTGAAAGGTAACAGCAACAAGCTAGTTGAAAACCTAATACTATATTTAGGGTTTTAATAGTCAAGTTCTCAAATTTGACATTGACCTCCCTGTGTTTAACAGCAAGGGGGGAGGAATGGGTATCTTTGTGCACCCCCCTGAACCCAGTTTGGAAAAGTTCAAACTCAAGCAAGATCCCTTCCTCTATCCTACCTCTATCAGTACGTGTCTCACTGCTACACCAGTGGAATTCTGTATATCCAGGATGAATCATTCATGTCATTCATTAGTGCTACCTCCTGACTTGTGGTATCTTTTTCCTGTGCTGTGCCGTGCCTGCCTGTCTACCCCAGCCCTAAGCCCGTTATCCGCCTATACCCACCCGCTCCCAGTACGCACAGGACTCCGTAACCGAACATCCCTCCAAAGGTGAGGATACTGTCATCACAGCGGAGCCCGAACAGCAGGGGAAGGTTCAGTCTCTGATTAGCAGCGCCGTGCATTAGATCACTGCAAATCACCACAGAGCTGCAGTCAGACATGTGCGCACTGATAAAGTGTCTTTTGATTAAAACAATTATAATAATGGGCCGTTAATGTACTTTGCTACTGGTCTGAGTGATACAGTGAATCAGAGGATTAAAAACAGACAAACTGCTGCATTTGAAAAAATCTTTTGAAGTACAAACTATGCTATTTTTCAGGGCTAGGCCTTTGGGTTAACGATGCAGGTTTTTATTTTTTGTTTTTTTTTTTAAACAAAGTAGCTTCACAGTTGGTGCTTCTATTTCCTTGAATAACAGCCACTTCACTTAGAAAAAAAGGATCTCAGCTGTAATCGCTTCAAACAGCTTAAGTCCAACAGACTCCAGCAATTAATTCCAGGCAGTCTATGCAACAGCACTGTATCGTGCCAGACATTTTGTTTGCCAAGACAAGTGTCAGTTAGCAAGGTATATCAAAAACTAAAACACAGATGTGCACTTCAATCCACATTTTCTAAACAAGTGTGTGATGTACGAATGCAAACTGAGTGATTTTAGTGCTGCTGAACGAGGCCAGGTATCCACAGTGATGCACATATATTTTCTCACTGCTTTGCCCAGAGAGGGAGCGTTGTCGGTTGGCAGGATAAGCACTGCCTCATCACACAACAGCAGCTCTGCTCTTCGATTCTGCATCTACAGCCTGTCTGAAGCAGCTGCATAAGATGTGCTGTCACCTGGTGCAATGACCACACAGCAAAACTGGGGAACTGAAGAATGAAAAGGAGCAGCAATGGGTACTTCAGAAATTTTGGATGCTGCTCTGGACTCTCCAGGACTAATCCAGGATTCTGCAGTAATGGCACACGACGGGTTGCATGTGTTTGCACAGAGAAGCAGCTGGTCCAGCTGGCATAACATTACGAAAGAGAACATCCTGTGTGTCCCATGCATCGTAATACATGATGTATTTGGTGCAACAATGTGTATGTGGCCCAACACTGACACTGTTTGTTAGGGCAAAATGGCCAGGGTCAACAGGTCACCTGGGTCACCTCCATGACAGATAGACCAAGGGAGACAAGTGAGCACTATGTTGCAGGTGCAATGGGCTGTAAACGTTCCAAAATTGCTCTGGCCATTCAGGTGAAAGGACTACACCACTTATGAGGCACTCTGCATGCTGGGTCTATCAGCTGGATCTGTCACCACTGCATAGATATCTCTGCAAGTTCAGCAATTTTGCTCACAGGATGGGGGTCAAATAGAAGCCATAAGTTAGGGAAGGGGTGAGAGACCTGCTCTACTGACTAATGGCTATGAGAATGCCTCACAGGAGGACATCATTTTAACAGCCTTGGCCAAATGGAAGTAAACTTGTGTATAATACTTGTATACAACTCCCACAATGTTTCTGCATATGTGAAATTGGAGGTCTCTTTATGATTCCCCAGGCAATAAGTACTTCCAGCCACCTTTAGCACAGAAGCTTAGTATTTCTAAAGTATTAGTATTTCTGAGTATTTCTAAAACCCTAAAAGGTTTAAGACATAGTGACAGAAATGCCATTGTTATCATCAGTTTTCTGTGGAAGGGGGGGGGGAAAGAAGGGTGCCATGAGCAAAAATTTGAGCTCTGCTAAGTTGTGTGTTTGAGAGCACTGAACAGACACAAGCCAGAGATGTCCATCAGGCTTTGCCCAGTTTTGCTGAACAGCACCTGAGGATGCTGCTGGCTGCGCTTTCAGATTTGTCCAGCAGAATGTTAGATTAGCGGTGTATTTGTGTGGCACCCTGGGGGGGTGTGACCCTGATTGATTGAGGGGAACAGCTCTAATCGAAAGTTAAGTACTGATGCCAGACTGGCCCAGGAGTTTGCAACAATTCGCTAAGGATGCATCTATGAGTGTCCACTGGAAGGTCATAATCATTACAGTTCTGTTTGACAGAGTCGGGAAAGAGTTTCCCCTCCGTGAGGAGATGGCACTGTAGAATATGCAGCTGGAGGGCAGAGTTCACTTAAACTATTGATATCACAAACACTGTTAGTATAGATGTGTCATAAGACTGCTGCGTAAAAGACTCAATTTAAAATGAATTTTTTTTGTCATCAATCAACACAAAATGCCCCATGCTGGCAATGTGAAAACATGTTTTTTTGCAAATGTACTGAAAATAAATACAAGATGAAATATCACATCCACATAGATATTTTAGGTTTTATATTTAGTATATTTGACAAAAAAAACATATTTTAGGGTATGTCAAAAATAATCTATTTTAAATGAAGTCCTTAACCCAACAAAGTGTGGGATAAGTGAGGGGGTCTGACTACTTTCTGAACCCTCATGAGTGTAGTTATCCTAATAAACCTGCTGATATTAAAACATGGGGCAGTGACAGGCATCACTGGTAGAACAAACAGCTAGAACCTGGAGCCCTCAATCTTATTAGATTAAAAATACAGATATTTACTCCACCTTCACCAGTCAGAGTCCCCCCACACCCAGTTTTAAAGTGGACTAGATTTTTAAAAGTCAAAACTTGATATTTAAATGTCAGCCTTAGTGCAAGAATACAACTAATACGTGTAAGTAAAAAGCCTTTCTCATCGCAGCTTGATTTTAATGAAGAAACCGTGTATCCGGCTCATGAGGCCAGAACCCAATACTCTGCTACTTACTGCACAACACTGCAGTTTGAGAAAACCATTGATCAAGTGATCAAAGATCTTCAGCTTGAGGGGTGAATTTTACAAGATGCCTCTTTTTTAAAAGTGATGATAAATGAGGTTGAAATTAACAAAATATTGCTGTACACTGTACGCTGTACTAGGACATTTCAGAACGAGGTTTAGATGTGGCAGCTCTCTGAATCTTTGGACCATCGCCATGAAGAATAAAACAAAAAGGATCAAACTTAACATTATTTTCACTTGCTATATAGCCATATGCAGGATGAGCTGCATTATATAAGTTTTCCAGCTGATTATTTCCTAAAGCAAATGGGGTACAACAGCATAACCACAGTGCCTCCCTCCACATTGCCTCTCCATAATTATATAAACATATAAATGTAGCCCTGGAGCCACAGCCAGAGGTTGTGATAGTCGGAGCAGATCGCTCACAGTGTTGCTCTGTCAGCCTGTCTCAGGATCAACACATCTGACAGACCTGGAGTGACAGGTCCCCCTGTTGTGACAAGGCACACGGGCACTCCGTGAGGAGCATGTAATTGGATGACTGCAGGGACAGTCGGTGTAGCCAATGGCTGGGGCCTATTCAAAGTTTCAGCGTGACAGTCTGGTTCCCAAGTCGGAATTCCACAGACACGCTACTGAACCAACTCCACGGCAACATCCTTCAACATTTCACCACCGGCAGTACAGGAATAGTAAGTTGTCTCTGTGATCGGTGAAAGAGAGGTACGGTCAAGGACACAGTGCGGCATGCCAGTCCTGTTAAATACAGACAAAGCGGCAATAATGAGGCGCTGCTCAGAAGGGTCACATCACATGGGGAGATCCAGCGTGAGAGAGCCTCCGCTCTCAATTCTCTATTGACTTATCTGTGATTAATTCCACCCGGCACAGAATAACCTAGCCTGAGAAGCACACAGAGGGGGCTATATATTTATTCTGTCACACACAGGGAATAATTTATTTATACAATACACATTTATAATTACAACACAAAAGGCCATGCTTGTAAAGTTGCTGTCAATGTTTGAATAGTGATAAGGTCTGACATTGTCCCATCAGTGTTTCTTTACAATTCATACACATTGGTTTCAAGGCTTAAACTTAACCATCATCGTCTACATCACTTTCACATTTAAATATTATATTGGCAATTCAGAAAAGGACAAAGCAATTATACGAATATTACATGCTCCGTTATGGGTAAAGATAAGCACAATTTTACAGTTATTTCCTGCATCACTGTGAAAATCAGTACTATAATGGTGCTGGACTGAAATATAGTTAATAGATTCTATTTCTAGTGAGTCATTAAGACATTGCATACGCAAAATGGCATAAATAATTAAAACTGTATGAAATACATTCGAAACAGAGATACGTCTACAGTCATATTTCTTTAATAATTTCCATGAGAATTTATATTCTCCATATGTTCTCCTGAAATATCAATTTAGTTATAATGTTTTATTGTTTATTGTTACATGCATGACAATATGTCATTCAGAAATAAGGAAATGGCATGTTTACATAGTCACAGCAATTATTCAGATATTCTTATCATCACACAACTATCATCACATGTATTCAGTACGAACAAACATCACACATATTTTACTACTGGCAACTCTTACATATAACCTATAAAGCATTTGTACTTGGTGGCCTTTCAGGAGTCTCCTGGGAGGATCAGAGAGATACAGTTACATGTGCAGTGGTACATTCACAGCGTATGCTCTGGGGAAAAGCATCCCGGTTCAGACTACATGCATTTCAAATGCAAAATGCAAGCACACCTTTCTCTGAAAATCCAGATTGAGGGGAAGAGGGAGAGGTACGACAGCAGTGCGACCGGGAGATGGGGCAGGGGTGTGAGAGCAGAAGGAGGGGGGTATGACAGAGAGGCGGTGAGAGGGGAAGGAGAGCGGTGACAGTGGTGAAGGCAAGATACCACGTCAGGCTCCGGCAGCACACATAGATGCGAGAAAGCTGTTTGAAGAATTCTGACAACATTTTTGAAGGATTGCCGCCAGCTAGTATCGCAAGAAAGTACGCTTAACTGACTGTTCTATTCCAGTACATAAACATTCAGAATAAAAGATGAACAGAATTTGTTTGTGAATGTTAATGTGGTTGGTTGTTAATGCTGTCCCACTGACTGCACTGTTGGGACATGTGCGCTGTTTGTGCCGTCTTCAGTGCACATAATCTCACTTTTATAATCTTGCTGTACATGCCGTGGAAAGAATATTCTCTTGTGTAAGTGATCTAATTAAAAAACACTGTTCTGCTCTCACCAGATAAGAAAGTAAGATGCCTCTAACTCCATCTTTTCTGCATCCCTCCTTTTTCTTCATTCTTTTTTCTTTCTCTCGGTATGAATTAGATACTTTTCAATACGTGCATGTGTATGAGAATATGGCAGAGAGGGAAAAAGAGATAAAGACAAGGAAGGAACAGTGGAAATGTGATTCAGATTTTTTAAGTGAAAGAAGTCAGCACTGACCTCATTCCCCCCATTTGAATGCTTTATCACAGTACAACAGTTAAACAAGAAAAGAACAATTTACAAAACAATTCCAATTAATTGAGGAAGTACAGACCAGTTGAGATCACTGTGACCAGTGCTTTGTGCGTGCATGTGTGTGTGCCTGTACGAGCGCTGGTGATTCTAAGTTTAGAGGTGCTTTTGTCAGTAATACTTTGGAAGCAGTATAGCAGAACGTGACAGCAGTCCCATTAAGGAAAAACAAATGGAGTGAATTAAGCGGGCGCGCTGAGGTAAGAGTGAATGCCAAAACCACAAATCCCTGCTGCCCTCTGACAGAGCAGAAGCTTGACTCCGCTTAAGACTCCAGACCTTACTGTCAGCAGTGTTCCATTACCCATGATCCCACTGTCACCCCATGCCATACCTAGAAAGGAAGGCACACCAAATCCCATATTAACGAACCCTCTCTCTGTGTGTCTAATGCCTTTTCTCCCTTTATTCCTGATCAGTCTGCTTGGTTGTATAATCCGTCTTAAAGCTGAATCTTAATTAAGCTAGCTGACGAGTCGGGGGACCAAACGAGACAGGGGCCCCCACAATGTAACAGAGAGGGGAGACACAAATGTCTGAGGGGGTTCGGTGGTCCCATTTCCTGTCACAGGAAGCTGATGCTTGTGACAGTAACCCTAATCTGGCCATCCAATTAATCGCTTGCCTCTCCCATCCCTATTGTCCTGGGGATACTCAGTGCACAATGCAGATTTGCTGAACCTGATTACAATGTCACCAGTCCTCTGCTCTTACAGCATAGAAAGCCTGCTTTGATTGATGGCTTTAATTAGGAGTAGGACACCATCTTACAGAGCAGGAAGGAGAGGGTGGGGGAGAGGGGTATCGATACAAAAACAAAGCATAACCTACTTTTCTATGTGCATGCTATAATGGGTGTCTGGATTTCACATAGAAAACAATAAGATGGGCAGGGTCTTCCTCGTGAGACAACAAAAAGGCTTTCTCTACATGGACATCAACAAACCAAACTCAACAACACATTGTTAATCGCCACAAAATGCTGGATACAGTACTTAACATTATGAATACTGAACACACCATGCTTTACATCTTTCCTCATAACTACACTTTAAATGACTTGATGCAGTATTTAACACCCTAAATACACCATATTACCCAAATCCATCATTTTTAAGAGCATAAGTGTTTGTTCTTTCGTTCAACCAAACATGATGACCCAGATCTGAAACTAAGAACAAACGTATTGCCATGTTTCTTCCCAATGCTAATGTTTAGTGGAAAACAAAGGCACTCTTTATGTGTATCATCTGAACTAGAGATGGAGTGGCCATGTTCTTCACTCTCCCACATTAAAACAACACAAGGCCTACACTGCAATCTGTGGTGAGCTGAATTTGGAAAGATGTGTTTGTATTTCCATCTACAAGAATGAGTCATCAGAAAGTGGCAGCTTGAATTGTCAGGTGGGATACATTCTGCTTGTTTACTCTTCGGCAAACTGGGATTGTTCCTGTGCCTACATATGTAGTACTGGATAAGAGAAGGTCCTACGCAAACAAATGCCCTGTAGGTACAAGTCTATAGCGGCATGCTTCTCATAGTTTTCTCATTTCCTCTTCCATTTGTGTCTTCTCTTTACCATACCCTCCGCCACCCAAGACAGGATGGCAGAAGACACAGACATGCTCACTGGGTCTGTACGTCCTGCTGAGAGAGAGTGCCCTGTGGGAACGCCTTGCAGGAAAAACCCAGAGGACACACTTTACACAGGATTCACTAGAGATGTAATAATGATTTTCATTATTCGCTTGAGACACTTCAGGTTTAAAACCAGGAAGATCCAGGGGCAACTGTGATGTGTGCTTCCTGTTAAAGCACTCTTTCTATGACATGCTGCTGACAGTGCCAGTGTTACAGGGCAGCACCAAGATGGGACAGTTTCAGTTGGCAAGGATCTCTCTGCTTCACACAAGGAAATGCTCTGATCGATCAGGTGCCTGTGCCTGGCCTGCTGCATGTGCTAACCTCATATGCAGAGCAAGCCTCTGCTGCAATGACCGTACCAACATCTCATCTGGTGGACTGCTGAAAGGATGCATACATTTTAGAGAACACACCAGTAAGCCTATTGTCTCCTAGGCCGATGGGGGGGGGGGGAACGTGATAGTACAGGTTTTCAAAAAGAATTGTATTTTCAAAAAGTTAATACGATAAAAGACCTGGGGAGGCTGATGTTTGGCCCATCCTGTTCCAATGTATAGATAGAGCAAACGGTCCGGCAGCAAATCTGGACCATGCCAAAAGCTTGATATCATGCATTTTGGAACCGTGCACGTTTGTATTTGATCTCCTGAACTGACAAATGGAGCCGTAGTAATGAGTATGAGCAAAAAAAGAGCATTTCACCAGAAAAAACTGGAATAGGTGTAAGCTTATTTTTGAAAAAGATAAACAATCATGAAAAGTCCCCATTTCACGTAACACCTTACTGAACCTGAGAGACGCCGAGAAACTAATTTATGCCTTTATCTTTTCCCAGCTTTATTACACCAATATTCCTGAGCAGTTTACCAACTACCTCATTAAATAAGATGCATCCTCATAAAAAAGTGTTGTCAGGGTCCAGAGATCTGCACACATCAACCTGACCTCTTTACAATGGCAACTTGTATTTCAGAATTGATTTTATGATTATCTGTTAAGTCTGAGACTTAATGGTTCCACCCCCACCTAAATCACTGGGTTAATCTCAGTTCACAATTTCTGCTGCACACTCATATCCAGCAATTCTAGGCAAGTCAACATGCCCGGGACATGGCTGTGCACTATGAGGGAGTGTGGAGGGATTGTGGCTTCTGCTCCCTCAGTGCTTTCTCTATGCCTCTGCAATTCCCTGTCACATGAGGGTTTCTGTTTGTGGCCTTTAGGTCAGCTCTGACACCACATTTTTATCATCTGGTTTTTCCGTAATGACCCCTTTTTACTTATTAACTAATGATTTGTTGTGCTCTGTTTCTGCCCTGTTTTTATTTCGCTTTCATTGTCTGCTCTAATTACTTGTACTGTTGCCTTCTGTAATTGCTGGACTACTCTCTTGCCCACTAGAAAGCATATTGAGATTGCTACACAATAAAACATACTGTATAAATAAGATGTATTATTACTATGCATTATTCAGGAATATATAACCACTAAGAAGACACAAGAGAAACACAACTAAGATAACTGCACTTGCAAAAATGAGCTTGGTGGAATAGTAAGAAAAATACGGTGAAATATTGGACCAATAATAGTATTAGATTAAGGTCCCTGTGTGGCTCCCATGCATGATGCCATTAAAACAACAGACGTGGCACTGAAACATGCTGGTGCTTTCCCTCCAGCAGGACTGAGGTCTCTCATCCACATACGGCATCTCCACCAGCAGCCCCAGCTCCTACACCTCTGCCCCGGAAAAGGGAAGCAGAAGGAGAGGGGAGGACTTCATACTTCAGGGCAAACTTCCAGTACCAGATGTTTTTCGAGAATAAAAGATCATAAAGAAGGCAACATGGATCAACCTGAAGCTGATGAGCTGTTTCTGACAGATTACACTGCTGAAATTAGTGTCTCTCCATCCTCCTTGAAATGCTCTCCACACACCTGTCAACATCCAAGGGTTGCCAGATAAGGGTTCTTTACCCTAAAAGTATTTCTGAAGCCCAGGGAGTTTTTAGGCTAAAACATCAGAATAACTTTAGGGTCTTTACTGTAACTTAGGTTCTTTAAAGAACGTTCAGTATAGTTCATGCTGTGACACAGCCACATGCCAGGACTGAGCAAGAGCATGCAGCCACATATGGTCAAAATCAGTCAAAATAAAAGCCAACTTAAACAGGAGGCTGCAATACTAAAGAAACATGCTTGCTGCGTTAGCTTTGTCTATAGATATCCCACATCCCTGTGCCTATGGAAACTGCACACTTAATTTTGTAGGCAGTTATTTACATTTCTATTTTATTCTAATTTCTTTTAATTACTTAAGTGCATGGGTTAGTCAGAAATATTTTAGTAGTTTCCATAACACTAACATTACATAAACCCTAGAAATCATGTTTCCACTTATCCTCTCTGTTAATGATGTTGCTGCTAATGTTTCTACACAAATAATTTTTTGATCACTGAAACTCATTAATACAGACCACAAATCCTATGCCAAGTTGGTATTTTTGTCCATTCTATTAGAAACATTGGCAAGCCTTGAGCTATTAATGCAGAGGCGTTATAGAAACTTTCTTACAGTACATTCTAAGGATTTCAAAGAAATATGACCAAGGAAGAGGTTGCACATGGTTTCAACTAAAAATGTATGAGAAGATTAAATATTCAAGGTAAGAACAACACATTAAATTGTAAGCTTTTGGTATTTTTAATGAAAGCAAATGGGTTTCACTGATCATTTATTTATCTGTATAATGAGAACCATGGGGACTGCAGAAATGCAACTGTGTTACATTAGAGGCACCATTTACAGTGGTTAAAACGGGTGCCTGAACTAGCACCTTGCAGTTTGAACTTATTTTCACCCATCTTGAATAACAATAACTACTAGCAGAGCTTCCAGAATTATCATTGGAAAAACTCTGACCCCCGTACACTGGCACTGTTGCTATGGTTACTCAACACCAACAGAAAGAAAATCATTCAGATGTGCTGCGCTTCCGTTGCTTGATAATTCTTGACAGAAATCATTGATTGATCAGGCCACAATCGAACATCCTAGTGCGGCTGAGGTGTTCTGTTTCAGCAGCTTCAGGTGGGTTGTAAACAGCCCTTCAGGAAAGCCGCAGCAAATGAGCACACATATTCATTGAAAAACGAGTAGTCTACACTGGTGTCGTTTTTCAGATTACTCTGCACTGTTAAAACCCATACTGCTGACAGCAGCATGAAGTACCGGATCATCAGCCGTTTGCAGGACTGCTGTGACATTACTATTTCAAAGGGCCTCAGATCTTAAGCCGAGCTCCAGGCTGGTTCACCTCTGAGCACACTGATGATGGCAGCAACTGAGATTTCAGTGAGGTGGAAGTGGTGGTGGGGAAGATGATTGGGGACTTAATGGTTTGTGAACTAAAAATAAAACAGAACATGAGTCAAGCAAACTACATGTTTTGACAGTAAGGTGTGTGTGTGTGTGTGAGGCGTTATCCGAAAAGCTTGCACTGTAAGTGCGAAGCTTTGCAGAGCTAAAAGGAGGTATGACCTTTAGAATCTGTGTCATGAAATGAGTGCACCACCACCTCCAACCTTTCACCTACGGTGAAAATCCAAATTTTAACACCAGTAAGAATACAAATGTTAGCAAAAAAAGCAGGGCAGACTGTTGGGGAGTTCAGACAGAGGTTGACCAGTCTGTCTACTCCTAGAGCCACTGCAGTGCACTCTTGAACCAGAGAGAGTCTGTGGGAAAAACACTCTGGTAACAGCAGATGGCTGGATATATAGACTGATGAATGTACAAAAGTAGGATTACAAAGAAAAATTGTCCATGCAGTCCCCATATGTAAGCTTTTGTTATTCTAAAATGTGATCAATTTTTTAGGTTGTGGCAGATACATTTCTTTCTTCAACACCCCTTGACCACATCACATTTAACCTGACTGAACTCACATTTCGCTATCTGCTTCCTCACACCTCCATGCTAGTAAACAAGATAAAAGACCTAAAGGCGATGATGGGTGCAGCTCTGGGTCAGAATCTCTATCAAACATCTTCAGTGGCTTATGTAGTTTATGAAAACTGGAACAAATGCATGAGGTAGATGATTGAGATAGATGAATGAAGATAGATGAAGACTGACCAATCAGATTTGATGTGTGAAAAGCATAGCACTGTATGTCCATGAAAGCCAAGTAAAACCAATGCCAAAGGGGGTACTACTAATACCACTAATAATAATAATAATAATAAAAATAATAATAATAATACATTAAATTATACAGTGCCATCTCAAAGGGCATAAAAAACAAAGCACTCAAAAAAGAATTTCATAACACAGAAGAAAGGTATTAGTCAACAGTAAATCCAGAGCCATGATTAATCAAAACAATACATCACTCAGCTACAGTAAACCAAAAGGAAATATGTGACAAAGTAAATGGCAAGCTGAATAATATTATTTTTACACAAAAGGCAAAAAATGTATTTTGAAGAAAATATGAAATGTGGTTCTGTTTTATGTGCACACACCATACATTTACATCTATGTCATAACTGCTCATTTTCTCTGGATAATGTTTGTTAAGTCTCGCTCTCTCCACTCCCCCCACCCCACCCCGACAACTCACACCTCCTTCAGTTAATATCTCTAGAGAGTTCAGTCACAGCTGATCCATTGTATGCCATCAACCACCGCACCACGGTAACAGTCACAGAGCCCGACAGGTAGTTCTCATTTCATAGCTATTCTGAACCTTCCTATTATTGTTAAACATATAGGACTGCAACTCATTGTGTCTATTTGGTGGATACTTACAAGGCCATACCAGCTGCTTGGAGGACTCTTGACCACAGTGCACTTTAGTGGCTGAGCAGATAACTGAAGCTTTCCCAGAAAGCTCAGTGAACTTGTTACCCCACTGTGTGATATGCAAGCTCTGTGTGTTATGTGACTGCAGAATTCTCAAGCAGTACATGAGTTGCATCATTGAGATACCGCTGTTAGATCCTCCTGCCATTGATTAAGCATTCCTAGACAGAGATGAAGACATCTAGTTTTATGAAATACATCATTAATACACAATGGATACAACTGATAAATCACGGGTCCAATCAGTCACCAACCTGTGTGTGCAAATGTTTTCATCTCACGTAATTTCTACCAAAGTTAAACATGAAAAAGGCAAATGATAGTTCACCATTTATTGTCACAGAACGTCCTCCTATAATGTAGCCTTCAGCTCCAGCACATTTCATCTTCACTTAAAAAAATAAGTAAACAGAACGGACCCGGTCAAGTCAGGTCTAGTGCAAACACTGCATCGCAGTGAAGGATGAGACGAAATCGCTGCGCTCAGCTGCCTCTGTGTTTTAGGATGAGCTCAAAAAGCGCGAGAAATCAGATGGAATTGGCCTGTCGGATCAGTAGAGTATGGCCGCTTCACGACCAAAATTTCAAATCAACGAAATGTGTGTGTGTGTGTGTGTGTGTGTGTGTGTGTGTGTGTGAGAGAGAGAGAGAGAGAGAGAGAGAGAGAGAGAGAGAGAGAGAGAGAGAGAGTGTGTGTGTGTGTGTGTGAGTGTGTGTGTGTGTGTGTGTACAGGATTATTCGCCAGAGCTGAGGCCAGTGTGAAGAATCGTGGTAGTAACTTGTAATGACCGAAAGGAAAACTATTTCGATTCAAAAGATAACAATAAATAAACAATGATGATCTTAGACCGTTTTACGATTTCAAAGCTTCTGACTTGACTATAATGTAATAGGCAGCGTAATTGCAATGTTTATCCTCCTTAGATAGACTGAATTGCCAGCTGGATTCCCTTTAACTCTATTTAATTTAAGAGGGAGACTCTAAAATATGACTTGAATAAATATGGATTGGTAACCAAAGTAATCCAGTGACAATTTTAAGCGTCTATTGAGCATTAACATGAATTGTAATCAACTTTCCCGCTAAATCTAGTCATTTGCTTAATTAACAGTAAATAAATATATTAACTACATACTAACAAGTACACAGTCGTTTTAAGTTGAAAGAAACACAACTCCTGTCTATTCTAGAGGCGTCCAATTTTCGGTTTGTTTAAAAAGCTAAATGTGGTAAGCCTTAAATACACTATTTAGCTCTTCATAGAGGTAAGTGTTGACAGGCCAGACAGATTGAAGACGGCCTTTGCATTTCCCCGAAAAATTGACATTAACAGCTGTGATAATGAAGCAGATATGCCTAAACCTAATTTCATATAAATAGTATACATGGCTCTAATTAACAGTTCAAGTAAATACCGTGTGCATGTGATTATTTCTTGGTGTGCTTCAACAGATGGAAGTGTGTGGATAAATAACTTATTTATGAACGATTCATCGCAGGAGATAAAGCGAATGATGCTTAGGGATCATTTTAGCTATTTTGCGTATAATCATGTATCGAAGGAAAAGAGGAGTATATTATACTTCTAAGACATAATATGGAGAGCAGTGCCATAGCATATAAAAAGACACACACCGTTTTCTCTAAAACTGGTACATTAGTAAGTCGAATACAAATGACACATACCAGGCATGATTACTGTTTAGGGTCGATACGATGACCACCATAAAATGAAAATTTAAAAAAGTTTCCCTGAGGTACTGTTTGCCAGGTGGAAAAGGACCTTAGTGATGCAATTAATGGCTGCACTTGTTTGCGTCCTTGGCAATGCGTACATTGTATCGTGCACATTTAAAATGGGCTTGAGAGTTCAGTGGCAAAAAATGCATTTTCGCTTGAAATGTGATCACGGATATGAGAGTTTTAACCAACTCCTTTGTTCAGAAAAGAATAAACCGCAAAAATGTTATGCTTATTCGGCTTGATTAGTGCTATTATAGCCTCGTAGAATAAACTAAGCATCACATGAAAAACGATATGTGAATATCATCTTTCCAGTTGGTTACCAGCATTGCAGAGCAATTCCATACAATTTATGTCGGTAATACAGACAGGGTTTAAAAAACCATAAACGTATTGTCCAATACTTAACAGAGCACTAGGTCTATTTAACAATTTAAAAACTATTCAGAACGCGTTTAAGTAATTTTCTTCTGAATTTATTTCAGTTAGCTGCTGGTGGGCATAGTTATCTGAAGATAAATATAGTGTTAAGACAAGTATATCATATTTAGAGTCCCGTCACTTACGGGCATTTTTGATCACTTTCAACAAACCGCATGTAAGGACTGAGACGCGTGTTCCTTAAAGGCGTCCCTTTCATATTTATTTAGCCTAAACCAGGGGCGTTGGGGGAATGGATTCTCTCAACAATTTACTGGGAACAAAACATTTCCACGAAGCTAGAACTATTCTTGTCCCAATGCTACCTGCTTAGAGTACCTATTATCAAAATACAGTCACTAATTTTTTTGATGTTGTTTCTTTCTGGCTTTGTAGCTATGTCACACTATCATTATTATCAAATGCAGAAGAGTCCAGTTTAGCATAAGACTTCCACCAACAGCATTGCCGCAAGGTCCGTCAAAATAAAAAGGGATCATAACATAGTCTCGGCGGGGATAAGGGTTAATCAAATTGGTATACAAGTTTGCATACACAATAAGCTTTCAATGTCAGAAATAACGGAAAAAACATAACTTTGAAAAATTTGACATTAAGTTTTCATTACAGGCTATTAAATGAGTAACCACTGAGAAGGAGGACGTTTTCAAAAACATGTGTAAAATACTCTTTACTGACAGGATTAAGTTCTGAAAGTCTTCTCTTCAAACTGAGCACTTCTGATTCAACTGCGGAGTGTAATTTGGTACCTTTGGCGCAGTCGAATCGTAGTGGAAATCTGCTGTTGCAAACTCGTTAAATGCTGCCCGACAGACCCAGTAGCCTGTACGAGCGCGCGTGGACAGCGTCTAAAACCCTTCGCAGCTCCTGAAGTGAAAACGTCAAATTATAAAGTGACCCAGCTACTGAAACGCTTAGTATTTGTTTACGGTAATTGTATCAACACCGAATGTGCACAGTATGTCTGTTAAAATTGTCAAGGTGAATCAGAAAAGGCAAATGGTTAACCAAAAAGCACTGCGGTTTTTGGCAGCGGATCCAAACATAGTTAGGGAAATTGTCGACAAACACCCTTGCTTTTGTGGAGAAAAGATAACTAGAGGGTTGCGTTTGGTGCGCAACGTCAGTCTCGTCTGAGTCGACGATTTAAGTCAACAAGCATAATGTAATTTTAGTCAACGTTGCTAACCTGTTACGATCGCCAAACACAATTGTGTCTGTGTAATTGTCGCTATAACCCTTGCAATAAATAAAATGATACATACAATAGTAATGCATTTATATGTTGCATTCATCCAAAATTAAGTGATTGAAGTGATCCCTTTTTGTGCTCGAAGGTTCTGTTGCACATAGATTTATGCAGAATTGTCTACCTTGTAAATTGTGTCCGTAGATACATTTAAGCACTATGTTGATTGGACATGCGGAAATCAGCATAAAGGCACAGTTCTGTTCCGTGCTCAACTTTGTTGCAAAACAGCCTAAGATCTATTTGCCATTCATCTGACCATCACTTTTTGCGACCCCGAACGAAGTTTTTTTTTCTCTGGGTTAGTATGTGATTTGAGTGTCTCAGATACAATCAAGGAAGATACCATTACCACAAAAAGAAAGAAAAACTCAGCAATCCCACCTCCTTCGCCCATGAGCGTGTTCTCGGTCACCACTCAATAAATCTCATGTGTATCATACACAATAACAACCCTGCTCATTACAGGAACGCATTGTTGAACTTAAACACACCTAAAACATGGTTTATGTTACCTGTTGGCCCTTCCAAGCCATCGGCGTAGATCTGTACGGATAGCATCAGTAGAACAGCCAAGGTGTTCATTTTGCCGTTTTAGTCCAGTTCGGTTTATCAGTTGATATCGGGTAACACTGGTGCAAAGTTGCAGACTACAGCCCATTGATTCCTGATGTACAGTTGAAACGTTACTGAGACTCGGAGTTTCTGACGTCAGGATAAACAATTCAAAAAAGGATCTTTCCCCAAGCCTCAGGGAGGGTTGTTAAGCAGACGAAGAGCCCCACCTTGCGGCAAACAGAAAAAAAAAAACTTTCAAAACGGAACATACTGAACTTGAGTTTATTAGCATAAGTTACTGGAAAGACGTTGCTTGGTTGGTGTTTAAAATGAATGAGCATAGCGTGTATTAATGTTAAAATGATCAGACGGAAACTTGAAATTTACTCAGACCGAGAATATAGAACCGTCATACTAGGAAAAGACAAGCACGTTTACATATTCAAATCCTCTCAATTCTGTATTTTATTGTTCCATTTCACGTGAAAATTAGGTTGTTGCGTGAAACAATTGAATCCGGTCATGTGAAGGTTTGAACTCTTTCTTCTCGGTCATAAAACGGATCTTTGTTAAACTACTAGGGTTACGTATCTACGTTTTTTTGCTTACATCCACCTTTGCATAATTCTAGCCATCGATTTTAGAAAGGCACAGATCATGTGAATATAAAAATGGCGAATTTATTTTATGAGCGCAGGAAACTCGCTGAATAACAATATCAAATGTGCACTCTCTAAACACAGTAAACATGAAACAAGATTCGGGATGCAATTGAACCTCGAAGATATGGACTTCAGAGTTACGGATTGACGGATAAAACAAATTATATTAACCCGTATGTATGCCATATCAATGCGCAGCTCTTCTTTAGGGTTAATGCAAAAAAAAGAAACAAACTGAGCCTTACATTGAAATGAATCCCTCATTCCCTCAACACTGAAGATACAAGCAAAAGCTGAAAAATGGGCATGTCTTGGCACTGCCGATAAAACATAATGTGGGTAAATCACATATGTTTAATTTAAAGTATAACCTGCAGAAAATGGAACAGCTCACCAAAGAGGACAAATATAACAGGTCACTGCACTCAAGATGAAGAAAAATGAATGCATGTTGTACAGTGATTCCCATTGCTGCTGGTTTGACTGTAAAGTTCAAATAAAACATATGGGCACATGTTCAGTGTTACTGGCACGTATGCCATATGTTAAAGGGGAGTAAATGTGTTTGTGAGTTTTCAAGGACCCTACATGTGTTGACAAGCGGCTAATTCATATTTATTGAAATTAATGTCCTCTTTCACTTCATGCATCTCATATGTATTCCGCACATAATACATGTTTGCATGGACATACATACATAGGCCTAGTAAAAAAAAATGAACACGAATGCTATCAAACTAAGCTGGTACTTTTGGGTGGGGTGGGGGATGGTAGCTGGGACAGCTGCAATTGCTACATCCATCGGTTGTCGGAAATTAACAATTTGCATTGTAAAGAGATGCTATAGAAGTTTAAAGCAATGCTGGTTTTTCAGGACTATTGGGGGATGATTTCAGAACCCATGATTTGTCCAAATGCTGCTCTATATATAGTTATTGTAAATCAACACAGCTGGAACTATGGTGTAGCTGCAAATTTTTCTACAGTGGGGGGAAGAGAGAGATGATGAGACACAGAAGACGAGACAGTGATTTATCGTAATAGGACCTTGAAGGAAGCAGGGCTGTCACTTCTCAGCAAGATAAGCGATAGAAGACGGGACAGGTGAAAGACGGGCCGATGATCCTGTAATCTAATGGCTGGACCCTATCCGCCAGAAGCCAAGAGGATACAGGAAGTGAGTGAGGGGCCTGTCGGAGGTGAGACGGATGGAGCTGACACCTCGCTCTTTCCACCCTCACACTCCCCTCCCCTCCGGTTCTCTCGTCATGCACTGCCAGATGTGTCACACCTGCTGTCAGATCACAGGAGCACCCCGCTCACATCGCAGACACCGCCGTCGCGGCAGCTGACAAAGTGGCACCAAGTGGCCGCTACTGCCACTCTGAGGGGACTTTTAATCCTCAATCCCCTCATCCAGTTCTGAATCTCGTCGAACCTACCTTGCACTCTTTTTTTCAGAGGAAGTACAACTTTTCTTATTTTACTCTCACAGTGTTCCTGGCATTTACACAGGAAAAAGTACAAAACCATATTTCACAAAAGCATACAATGACTTATTCACTATGGGTTCCAAACTATCTATGGTTTGTGCAATGGTGACTGGTTTGTAGGCATGCTGTGCACACCACTGGGGTACAGCTGTTGAGAAGAAACACTTATGACCCTTTTTGTCACCCCAAGTGCCACTCATCCGTGTGGCATCCAACACTGACCTTCAGCAATGGACTACCCACCACTCGTGTTTGACATTCTACATTAAATTAACACTAATCCAAAATGTTGCCATGCCACCCTGTGATTTTCCCCAGCCTGCCCATGTGCTTTGTTTGTGTTCAGGTTTGTCATCCTGTGATAAAGTGAGGTGCCTCCGCAATGGTGTTATTGGGCCTTCCTGCACCATGCAGAAATCCCAACTGGAACAGTACAGAGACAGGGAAAATATGCTGTAGGAAACACTAGGATAGATTCAATCAAACACATTATCTCTCTCAGGGCATGTGCAATTCAGTCAAACAATATTAAGCCTCTTTAAGGACATGAGGTATTTAATTTTAAAATTAGAAGAACAAATTCCAAATGGCATGTTTGATTGTCTTCAATAACATATATTATATTCAAAGTTATGTTTTAATTAAACGTCTGTTTTTACTGAATTGCATATTCCCTATGTGCATAAGACTGGACAAAGCCCACTGTTTATGGAAAAGATATAAAACAAGGTCCTGATCTCTTCTAGGAATTAAAGGTCAGATTTATCCATCTCAACATTTTAATCTATACATCACATCCAGTAATTTGTACATGGTGTTACACAATTGATCCATTCTCAAAATGGACAGATCAGTGAAAGTATGACTATTTTGGCCAAAAAGTTAAATTTCTAGAATGATTTTGAACATGACATGCCAAATAGTTCTTGCATAGACTATAGATGTGATGTATCCATCAACTTCATTAACGTACTGTGTAAATGAGAGGACGTTACCTCTCTAGCTGGCTCTGTAACGTCAACACTTTGAGCCTTTATTTTATGAGCTGGTGTTTAAAGAGTTCAGGGTATTTACTGCAGAGGTGGGGGTTCCATGACATTCAGGACAAGTTCTCCATCTGGATATGGAATCATGCCCCACTATATCTGGAAACAGAATACCCCCTGAATCACCACAGCTGATGTGTAGTTAGCATTCTGCCATATCTTCTGATGTGCCAATGGTTGTGTTCAAACTTCATGCAAAAACCTGTGTAGATAAACTACATGAGCAGACAAGTAAACCTTTTTTTTTAATATTTGTAAATTATCACGTTTTGAATACCCACTTCTTAGGCATGACCATATGATTACATCCAATAAATTTATGTTGCTTACAAAGTAGCATCTTCAGAAATAGGGACCCATGAGGAATGGATTCCATCTGAGGTCAGTCACATCCCCTTCCTTATTGCCCTGATGCTGCAGACCATAGCCATTAAAATGAGAGCAAACTACAGTATATTGCTACAGTAAAATGGAAGCAGGCAAACCTTAAGAATTGGACTCTCCTGCTTGCCACCCCTGCTGGTAATGAGACAGCTTATCCTGACCTCATGCCTCAGCTCACATCATTCTGAAAAGGATATCTTTTCTGCAAATGTGTGATTGCTTTCCACTGACAGGTGTTACTGCACTTTTTTCTCTCTAAGGAGGGGGTAAACGTTTATATCACTTTAATCCCCTCACAATGTAAGACATGCCTTGGATGCTACAGGATAATTCTGCTGCTATGTAATTGGCAGATGTGGAGCTCTGCCTGTGTAGTGACTGGCGCAGGTGAGCTCTGCTGTACTATAAATATAAGGCAATTCAGGAGGCCCAGGACTGGCAGTGCAGGATTTTCTTCCTCATGTAATGCAGATTCATACAATCCTTTCATCTTCTTGTCTGGTCAAAAAAAAAAACTGAAAATGTCGCAGGAGTGACAGAATGAGAATCTGTATTCTATATGGACACAATTCTTACTGCGGCTCAACAGTAAATTAATAGAAAACTGTCACTACCACAGCCTCCATCACCCCGCCTCCCCCCCTCCAACTCACACACACAGTTTATGCCCCATTGCTGTGGTAAAGCAGGCATTAC
Organism: Albula goreensis; assembly: GCA_022829145.1. Lineage (NCBI taxonomy): Eukaryota > Metazoa > Chordata > Actinopteri > Albuliformes > Albulidae > Albula > Albula goreensis. The sequence goes on along the minus strand of CM040743.1, from coordinate 17,420,870 downwards.
ACTGACAGCCAGCAAACTGACATATGAATAAACTCAAAGTCAACAAAATGTAGAACAAAACTCTCATTTTAATTGCAGTGAAGCTAAAACGGTTTTGGGAGCAGTGTTTGTTCCTTTACCCCAGTCTGATTTTGTCGCAGCTGCTCTCACTGGCTGGGAGGGAGGTGAGTCTGAGACGTGCTACTAAGTTGTACTAAGTTGTCTCTTCATGAATATGCCCTAGTCTGTGACATGGCCCGGTCATCATCTCGGTATCCTTAATTCTGCTTGTTAATGAAGACTCCTCTACTTGTACCATCCCCCAGCAAATCCATGACCAGTTCTAACACAGCTCACATTCAAACTCAAACCATTTCACAGAAAAACCAAAAGATGATCCAGACTCTGAGGGAAACATTTAGGCACACTAAATCCGCTCTGACAGCACTGTTGAAAGTTGCACCTGTCTGACACCGTGCTATCACATATGCTTCCTTTGTTATCAGAGTATTTGGTGAATAAAGACAGTGTGTATTTGCCTATTTGCATCTGCATTTTTCCCCACATATACCCCAGCCAGACACATAATGAACCTGGGAATAGGGTGACAGCCTTGTGATCCCGTGAAACCACAACCATGCAGCAGCAGAGACAGAAATGTTACAGGACGACCTGCAATTTGATAGGCTGTAAAACCTGTATGAAGCATTGCCTAGATAACTGAGAATGCAATAATATCTGCTGTAAAGCACAGCTACTCCCAAGCTGAGTGATGGAAGCATTTATTCTGTTTTGTGCAGATGATGTTTCATACAACACATCAAATTATAGATATTGACCAAAATGCTCCTTTTAGCTCTAGGTCACAATTCACATATTTGTCTCAGGTAGACATTTTAAAGGCAAACACTTTTTTTTCAAACTCCCCTATAAAATGTACTAGAAATATAGAATTAAGTGCAAATCTCTCACAATCAAAGTCATACTACAGCCTCAGAACAGTACCATGAGTAACACTGTTAGTATACAAAATGAAAAAATCTGCAATATTAATCTAAAAGCTTTTACCAGTAAATAAAACAAGCCTGGGGTATATTTACAAAACAACAAGATCTTTTCTTTTTATATAAAAAAATCACTGACTTCCCATTTCAGCCTTTAGCAATCATAGGACAGTTAGTTGTGCGTTATGGGGAGAAATATATTTTTAAATGAAGTTCATAATTGATTATTTTAATAAATAATGAAACCTGGAAATGCATACAACAGATTAACTGTTTCTCTTGTAAGGTAGTATCACAGACTACTGTAATAGAGAAACGGGTGTGGCTTATATGGCGCCCCAAACGTCATCGTGGACAGAGCCTGCAATGAAGGTCTGACCTCTGACCTGGGGACCCCAAGGAAAGCTTTTCCCTACTGTGTATTTCCATGAAAATGACTCACTGGAGAGAAAAGGAGGTACAAGACATGCAGCTGTATGTGACAGAGGCAAGCTAAGTCCACTATTGGTCTTGGGCCTGGGTCACCCAGAGGCCTTTGCATGTAAAAGTCTGCACCATCAACTGCAAAAGTACCCTGTGACCTTCAGAGCAAAAAAAAAAAAAAATTAAGATCTTCCAGTTCTGAGCATGAGATGGCTGAACAAAAAGGTACATATATACAAAAAATAATGAACAACCTGGTGGAGTTGCTGTGGTTCTAGCAAAGAAAAACACTACAGATCACACCTGCCTCGGACTCATTGTACGGTGGCTCTTTCTGCATTCTACGACTGCCTAGGATTTGCATCTGTGTCCATCTCTTGCAGTTCAGTACTCAGGTGAATGCTCTCTCAGGACAGTGCCCTTATTTGGCCTCCTCTTGTGCCTCCTCTTCAATGACCACAATCTGTATATCATGGAGCTGTCCCTGCGGCTCCATCTGCACCTCCTCCACCTCCCCATGGACCACTACACTGGCCCCCTCCCCCTCACCCACCACCTCCATCTCACCCTGAACCACGTCACCTCCCTCCTCGCCTTCTCCTAGCACCTCCATCTCACCCTGCACCACCACTCCAGCCTCCTCCCCCTCCCCCAGCACCTCCATCTCACCCTGCACCACCACCCCGCCCTCCTCCCCTACTGCTGGGCCCTCCAGCTGCAGCCCCACCACCCCCTCGGCTTGGTCGCCTGGCGCTGGGTCGATCTCGATGACGGTGGTGTGCGTCTGGCCCTCTTCCTCAGCCTCCTCCTCCTCCTTCACTTCCAGCCCGGCCTCCTGCACCAGCACCGCCCCTTCTACCACCTCTCCTTCCTCTGGCTGGGCCGCCGCCTCCGCCCTTCCTCCTGCCCCTGCCTCGTCCTCCTGAGCCAGGTGCACCAGCTCCACTGGGCTCACGATCGTCCCCAGCTGGCTGGGGTCCTGCACTGCTGTCGTGCTGAGCAGAGTCAGGCTGGAGGCAGGGTGGAGGGTGATGGTGTCGGCCTTGCCTGTGGCATTGGTAGCGTAACGCGTGAAGAGCTGGGAGCCAGCAGGCAGGGTGTGGAGGGTGACAGTGTTGGCTGCTGTCCCAGGGAGCCCACGGGCAGCCCGGTCATGGTGAAGGGCTGGCCCACAGGAGAGAGGGTGATCGGGGAGAGCACAGTGAACTGCTGGGGCAGCTGGTTCTGCTGCTGTGAAGAGGAGGCACTGAGCAGGCTGGCAGACGCGGGCCGCTGCAGGCGTGGCCGCTTGGCGGGTGGCTTGGAGGTGCCCGTTGACGTGAAGGTCATGTTATGGAGGGCTCGCGAGCGGGCCCGCCAATCCTGCGCCTGCTTTTTCTGCTCCTCCAACTGCTGCTCAAGGCCTTTACGAAAGGAAGGCATACTGAGGTTAAAGGTCAAAACTACCAAATACTGAACATATAAACTGTCAAGATATTAGCTGTCACAACATGTAATATTGTATTATTTCAGATATAAATTGCAGCACATACATGCTGCTTCATCATCAGTTTTGATTGTACATCCACATATGAAAAAACTTGTGATACAAAGACACATAATGGTATTTGAAGTTTAATTTGACTAAATCGTTAGCTAAATTAAAACTTAGTAAACACACATAGTAAACACAGTGAATCACTCTATGAAAGGCTTTTGGCCTACCTGTCAGGGCGTTGAGGACCTGCTCTTGACTGGGGTCAGTTTGGCTGCGCCGACTGTCCAGGACCCGTTTCACAGAATCAAGCAGCCCAAACACTTGGCCCAAGTTGCTCAGTACTGCCACGTCTGCCACACACATATCACAGATCAGCTCATGAAGGTGATATCTGTAAATCAGTCTAACTACCTTCAACCAATTACCCAATCAGTCCAATTAACCAATCCAACCAATCAACCAATTAATCAACAGAATGCTGATTCATCCGTTTCTTAGGATTTTACTTGATCTGGAGTACTGTTAAGTAAATGGAAAGTCAGAATAATACAAACACCTAAGTTCAGAGAACAAGAATTGTGCTTAAAGTTATATGGAAAGTTGAGGCTTGGCATAGTTGAGTAGTTTAAATAAGGATCCACAGAGTATGTTTTTGAATGAATTTGCTACAGTTAAAGGACACTCTGTTGTTACCCACCAGGCTCCTGTAGGGCGGCACTACGCTGCTGCACCCCTGTCAGCACCTCCAGCAGCTCTTTGCGGATGTTGGCCACCACCTCTCCCATTAGTCCTACATCCGCAATTCCCTTCCAGAAGTTCAGCGTCTCCTCTGCAGCACACCAAACAGTTAGACCAATGCATCCCACCCCTGTGAGCTACTTCCAAGTGAATTACAATCAGTGGGGAGGAGGGTGATTAAACCAGGAAAGAGCAGGTTCAGGGGACAGGGCAAAATGAGCTGAAGAGCAAGGAGAACAGACTGGGTACAGGTAAGGGTTAAAACTGAGGGAAAATTTGTAAATTATGGAGAGTGAGTGTAGTCTGGGTGTAAATTGAGAGAATAGGTTGGGGAAAAGGTGCAGGTACAGGGAGCTGAATACAGGCTAGGTATAAATGAGGTGTTTTGTTGTGGACTGGAGTGTTTATTGGATGGGGTAGGAAGGGTGACACTCACCAGAGATGTCATCCGTTTCCCGTTTGCTCTCTGTTTCGTTCACGATGGTAACTGTCCTGGGGCTGAACTCAACACTGGAGACAGTTTCCTCTGGCCTCTCCTCCACCATAATGGCCTGACCTCCATTTCCTACTGACACATGTACAGACAGACAGACAGACTTCCTCAAAGTTCTGGTTTACACTCAACAGAGGGAATATCATGCTCGGAGGAAACCCCCTCACAGTCAAGGGTCCTCCAGACAGACAGTCACAAAAACCAAATCAGTGTCCCGTTTTAAAACAGAGGCAAACCACCTTAAAATCTAAATTTCAACTGGATGAGAGAGAAATCGACAGAATGCATGTACAGAGATAGAGAGGCAGACAAGCCTCCTGACAATCACAGTTTCATCAACACTTCACAGACTGCAAATAAAACCTTGTGTTACATGTGAGTGTAGAACTGCAATAATCCTAGGTGAAATGCTCCTGCAGATTTAACACCCCAAAGATACACTACTGTAATTAAATTCAATAACCGATTTGAAAATGAAAAGAGAAGCATCACGTCGGAATTATGATGTGACAGGAATTAAGCTTAGTTTCCTTGCCACCTCTCTTTGGAATAATTCTGCTTTCAGGCATACAGTACCAGTGCTATCTAGACAGAGAAACGAGAATTAAAATATGTAGCTCTAATAGACCTTCTATTTCACATTATTCCCTTTGAGAAGCTATTAACTTTACCTGGCATACCATAATGAATCATTATTGCTTACAAACCCAGAGGGACCCATGCCCCCTCCTAAAAATGCAGTGTCCATTTATGGCTGTGTCACCTGCTTCATCATATATGGGCATTACAGCACACAGTCAGTAGAAGGTCTCCTTACTGGGTCGTTGGTGGGTGTGTGGCCTTTCTTACCTTGTGGGGCAGAGGGCGTGGCCGGTTCGCTCCCCTGCAAGGGGAGTCGTGTATTGCTGATCAGCAAGTCGAACTTGGTGCTTCGGCAGGTGTTGGTGCACACAGTGTCATGCTGGTAGAAGTCAATCTGCCGTGAGTCCATCATTTTTCTATCACCATGGGGGAGAAAAAAGGTAAAAGAGAGACAGAAATAGAGAGATAGTGAGTGAGTGTGTGAGTGAATGAATGAGTGAATGGAGCTCCGTGGTTGTATTCTTTCAGCAAGGACCTGGGTTTGACATCCCAGTTATACCCAGCTGTATAAATGAATTTGAGTAACAGGGAAATTATCAACACCCATATTTACCTACTTAGCAGATGGCCTTGCGCAGGGGTTATTAAAATAGCTTACATGAAAGAATTATTTACTTATTAACTTTGGATATTTACTGAAGCAATTCAGGCTAAGTAAATTTCCCAGGCCTCAGCATAAAAATTCAATTTTGGCCAAAACTGGCAAAGTAGTTAAGAATCCGTGCTTGTAACCATTCCCATGTGTGGAATTGCTGTTCTACCCTTGAGCAAGGAATTGTATTTCACCTGAATTTCTTCAGCTGTATAAATAAATAAAAGTGTGGGAGGTGAAAGCTAGCCAGGAAAAACTAAAACTAAAACTCCAATCTTTCCAAATAAGCTCTCCCTGTGGTCTGCCCTTTGATTTATGCAATTGGAAGCCCTTGAGGTTGTATTCTAACTCATCATGTCCGCATGAATTTGATTTGTTTCTGATCGATTCAGAGCAGTACAACAGAAAAAAAAACCAAATCTTGATTTTTTGTAGTTTTAGCCTTTCTCATTTCTTATAGATGGATTTTCATAAATGAATGATATATGTGCAGTTTGAATTATTAAGTGGTGGGGATCTCAAAATCAAGCCAGAGCATAAAAGGCTCTGTGACCCTGTGTTACCAAGGTGAGGTGCCTGAACTCAATGTGTGTCTCAACTTGCCCTGGGGCATGCCTTATCTTTTTACCTGAGCATGACCCCGCCCAGCCGAATGGCCCTCTTCCAGTCCTTCAGGGTGGCTTTTCCAGCCAGGTGCACAAACTGCTTGGGACTGATCAGCTGGTCGTCATACTGCAGAGAAAGTCAGGGTGTCAAACTTTAATGGTTGAACGCACAGCATGGGGTCTGCATCAAATTAGGGGGTCTGCATGCTTATCATGTGACAAACTGACAAAGGTGGTGAAGCATCCTCTAAACTGCATGAGAGAAGGCCCGGAGTCAAAGCTAGAGATGAGTCAGTCACACCAACAGAGGCGTAAGCAGGACAGAGTATCACTCTAGCACCACTGAGAACGGGATTGTAAGCAACAAAAAAGATGATGTAACTAATCAATTATGAGAATTCAAACCAGTAATCTCAAATATCACATCCTCAAATATGAAACACAAATGTGATGGCTTATAAATATTTAGAAAGAAAATTTATAATAAATATCTTTTATTGGTCAGACTGAATTTTATGTTTATCATTTCAGTCATTCTCAAATTGAACAGCATTATGTATGGCCAATAAAACCCATACATTAGTCTACCATGTTTACTTATTGCTGCTGAGATGTCACAGGTTGTCTTTCCTAAGTCTACTGACATTTACATCAGATGCAGACTGTGGTCATAGATGTAGACTGTTCAGAAGAAAAAAATGCATCTGTGGTTTTCAGTCAAGAATGTGTTGACAATCTTGATTGCGGTACCTAGTCTGACCTAATCTGAAAAGCAAATCTCCCAGTGTAAGGGAGGCAAGTCTGTCAAGCATAGACAGATACAAACACATTTTTACTACTTGGCTAAACACCATAACTGATCACATCTCTCAGTATGTACAATTTTTAAAGGGGAAATTTTTCCAGTTCTTGTTTTGTATTTTTTATAGCAGGCACAGTGTAAAACCTTTAGAGCAACTTTAAAACTTCACAGAGCAATTTTTAGCTGGTTATAGCAGACACAAAATTTAGCCACTGAAGCCAGTTGGTCAGTCATGGATATGACCTGTGATTGGCTTTGTCTTTGAATAACATCCCATTTTAGCGGACTCAAAACGAGTACAGTGAGAATACAGAAGACCAACCTTTACACATTTCACATTTATCCCAGGGCAAACAAACTTCTTGAAGAGCAACACCGCTTTGCTCTCGCCACATGTGATGGGGTAGCCAAACTCCACCTCCTCCCCTTCAGGTGTAATTTCTGCCGGGACACACATAGATACATATATATGAGTGTACGTACGCACATGTACGCACATACAGACATAAAGGCACACATGCATGTGTGTGCACGCAAACACAACAACTCTCTCTCTCACACACACACACACGTTTGCACCCTCATATGCATAAAATCAGAAATGCTTTTTCAGTCTTCTCTTTGAACATCAATATGTATATGTCATGTATACAAATATAAAAGTACCATGTAAACATAATGCATTGACTGAGGAAAATATGGGAAAATATAATTTATAGTGCAAAAAAGGTCAATGGAAAGACAGTCACAAAAGTTGAAAATTGGCTCACAGCTTACTGCAGTCATTCGTAAATCCAAGCCATAAACCACTCACCCTGATGTGTTTCCGTAGCTATTATCGCAGAATTTGTCTCTGCACATTCCTCACCAATCCTGTAGATGGACACAATCCTTACAATTACAATGAAAAGACAATAGGAACTGCACTCAAGGTGGAAATGGGAGATTGGACCAATACAGCCTTTTTGCTTGTATTTGTTCTCGAAAAAGGTTATTCGGTTGGAGCCTTGTATGATACAATGTGACAAACACATCTCAAAAGCAAAACGCATAGATCTTCTTTAGGTTTCAGTGCTGAAGACCATTTAGAGGTTTAAGTTTTTTGTATAGCACGCATCCAATAAATTGAACTTGGGAGCATTTAACTGTGTGGGATACCTTTATTTTTATTCTTGCTCCAACTTTACATTAAACTGCTGAAGTGTGAATATATTAATATTACAAATGTCAGCACAAATAAAAAAAGAGAAGTGATGGAAACTGCCCAGTGGAAATGTGTGAATACAAAATCAAGCCTCTGAGCAAACCAAAAGAAACAGGCCGTGGCATATTACAACGTGTTTGCATTGTAGATCTAACCCCTCTATTGCCAGGACTTACCCCTGTGTGATTGGCTGAAGCTGAAGGATGACCTGTGTCTTTGTGACATCATTCGGGTCACCATCCTCTCCAGTAGTGTTAACCACCACCACATCCCCCATGGACACTGTGACCTCTGAGTCTGTCATTGCTTCTCCCACAGTGCTCTGGGGTGGAGAGAAACAATAATAAAAACGTGTGATTACCAAATCAACGGCCAACTGTATGGCAGTACAACAAACATATTCTGTTCATTCTAGGGCATTGACCACCAATGTCAATCTTTCAGCAGTTCTTAAGCTGATTAAGTCAGTTCTGGAGCCAGGGACATCAACAAACATAAACCAAGTTATAACACGTATCAGTACTTTTCGATGCAAAAAAATATATTTGAGTGCATACACATATTTTTGTTTGTGCAGGTATACGTGAATGCTGTGTATTGATGCCAACTTTATTTCATTGTGACATAAACTTGAAAAAACCCACCAGGGATTCTATACCAGACAGACAGTAAGGGGGGTACTCTCTCTGCTACATCACACTTGCTTCCAATTGCTAAACTCATAGCTGCTCCTCCATTGGGTACACAGGTCTGACAACTTGCGCTATTTCTCTCCTCAGAAAAAACAGCAAGAGAGATGTGGGGGTTGACAGACTGAAAGAACAAATCATGTAGTCCACCCTTCTCACTAAAGTTCACCCAAGAGAACTGGTGCAATGAGAAATTTTATATCTGCTTGTATTTCTGTTGTAATTTGGTTTTCTTGACAATTCACTTTTCAAACTGCAAAATTTGTTTGATGCAAAACTTTACGCTTTCTGCTATTTCCTCCCATAGTGAAGGATTTAGGCTCTGTTTGTTTTTTGTTTTTACTTTTGCTGTACTCTTCTCTCATGTCATTTCTTTGTTTTTTATTTGTTTCTTTGAGTTAATGTATTTTAAAGCAAAAGGTACATTCAGATTTATGTTTTAAATGTAAAGACTATTAAAAACCTAACAAAACCAATTTTCCAGCAAGTTCCAATAATATTTTATATTTTTCTGAACAGTCTCAGACCACACATACAGTGGCTCAGGGCATTTGACACTGAATGCTAAAATGCATTTTTAAGCAGGAGGAGGGGCTGATGAGGCCTTTGATGAGAATGCCCAAGTCAGAGGTCTTACACTGGGAATCATGTCCTTTACAATGCCAGGCTTGTGATGATGCCTGGGGCATGTCATACACACCTCTGGCCTAGTTAGCACGTTCTCAAAAGTTGAGACCACTGCAGCTGCCACAAAGCAGGAAACTATGCTGACGTTTTTAATATCACACGCAGACTGCACAGACAGGAAATACCTTCGCTGGAGACAGCGTCAAGCAATTTGAAAATGTCTGTAATTACGGTTAGTGTTATGGTTGTTGCAAACAAGAGGAAAACAAAATAAAGTAGGTTTTTATTACTGTCTGCCATATCTCTACTCTATGTGTGTATGTTTATTAGCATATGCACAGTAAGATTAAACAAACTGGTGCCACTATTATAAAATACAACAGAAAGCTTTATGTTCGGAAGCCATTCAGTCATCCATTCAAGATTTATACTGCAATACGAAACATGTGTTTACTTATGATACAAGATTGTTCTGGTGCCGTGAAATCAACAATGGCTCTTTTTCCATAACCATGTGAAAACAACACAATGTCTGGGTGACAGCAGAATAAAATTGTGCTGTTATTCATATTCATAAACTAATCTTAGTCTTTAAAATTTTGTTTTGTCGATCTCACTTCTGCCATTAACAAAAATGTGTACCATCTTGGTCTTTTTCAGACAGTATGCAAATTATACACATATATTATAGGAAAACCAATATATATTTTAATGGGTTTTTAAACATGTTTACATTGTAAAGGCTTTCATATTTTTAAATATGGTATTATGCTGAAGGAATGGTATTTTCTAACCCTTTGTGAACAGCTAACACCTGCACTGTGTGGAAACATATTAGCATCTTCTACAACATGGTTTGACATGTGTGTGATTGGAGTCAGCAAGTAATCAAGAGTGCTGGGACTGGGTTAACAGCCCTGAACAAACAGGCAAAACACTGGCTTCATCTGGTGACAAGAATTTTAGCTTTGGTTCCATGGTAACAACACTTTGCCAGAAATTACATATTGAAAGGAAAGTCCAAAAATTATTTCTATCGCAGAGCTTACTTCTTGGAGCCTGGGCAAAGCTAGTTGCAGTGTCTGACCCAAGATACAATGCACATAATCAAAAGTTTACCGGGATTTTTATTCAATAGGTTATTTATGTTTTGGTTTTCCTTAGGACATTATATGCCCTCGACCAACTACTTACACTTACGGAGATGGATTTGTGAAGAATTCTTATTTTTCTCCGAATCTGATGATAAAATAACTCATAAGTGTCCCCAAAACTTAACCTTTCCATGAGAGGGCGAAATTGCCATTTCATACTTGGCGGGACAATGCTGCCCCATATTGGAAGTTACGGAAGCTCAGTAGCTATTCACCCAAGAGAAAGATGGCGAAACTATGAAGTCCTGATTAGCCTGATAGTGGGTTATGGTGGGCATAATTTCAATTCACACATCAGTTAAAATTACCTTTTATCAACCACAGTGCCATCTCCCTCTTTACAACGGATTCTTGCCCGCCCCAGTTTGATAACTAACTACTTATATCAACGTTCATGGCAATTCCGATTTTCGAGACGCTAGTTAGCTAGGCAGCTATGAATTTAAGTAAACGTTCAACATACACAGTGTCTTCACTTAGCGGAGACAAGTCTACAGAGTGCAGTCAATTTTGAAATGACCGCAGGCCTTTATGTCACTGCAACATTGCTAGCATTAGCTAAGCATTTCGCAAGCAAGGTATTTTCCTCTTTGGCCGTATAATGGATATTGCCGTTAAATATAGCCGGGTCATATCTCTAATTCCTGAGCCGTATATGTTTAGACTAAGGTATTTTCATGGCTTTAACCATTCAATAAGACTACATTTACGTACAACGACAAGCAACAAATTGTGGAGTTCTTTCCCCCTGCTCAGCTGCTACAACTACAGAGCGTAACATCAACAAAAGTTTTAGAACGCACGACGCACTACTCGTCTCAACCGCCGACGTGCCTCCGTCTTCCCCTTTCCCTTCCTCGCTCCCCCTCAAAATGACGTCTCCCTGTGCGGCAGCACGTACACTCACAACAGCGCGCGGCGTTGCCCCGCACAAAACGGGTGGGCTCGGTACTCGGGGGTATTTACCCCCTGAAACATCACTGTCGAATTCACGGGAAACACGGTCGCTTAGTATATTTCCCACAAACCACAGTAAATTGTACCATTGTTAAATTCAAGGACTAGTGTGTTTTCCTTACCGTTTTACAGCGTCGCACACATTCTTGGATTCCACAGAGGTTTTGCGCATGCGTAGTGCACCTCCACTAAACTTCCTGCTGAAGGCTGGGCTGCTGCTAACCGAAGTTTGGGCATCATCAGGCACCCAGTGCAAAAGTAGAAGTAGCGTTTAGTGTGCTATCGGAGAAAAAATATTGTACAAACAATTCGTCCGAAAACTACCAATATCGGTGCAGAGCGTCGTAGTATGCAGCTACTTTTTTTCATAATGAAAGTGCCGCTAAAAATCACCAACCAGCAATGTGTGGTAGAAATTGGGACTGTTAAAATACTTACACTCTATCTAACAAAGAACACAGTTCGGAAGTCAATGTAAATGGGAGCAGAATACCTACAAAAGTAATTGTATACATTTATTGTTGCTGACATTTTTCCATGGTTAAAATGGTATCACTGAGCAAATGTAAGCATCCCAAATTAAAAAGGCCTATTTCACTTTGTTTTGACACTGGCCAATAAAAAGAACTATGTACATCAAATCCAATAACTAATCAAATAATAACCAGTTTATCAAATAATTAAAGGTCACACAATGAACATGAATTTGAGCTTGTCTGTTTATCATGAGCAAAACTAAAAAACTTCTTTTATGCCCCCCCCTTATTTATTTATTTGCTATAAGACTAATTCTGATTGTGTATCCAAGTAAATGTGGTTATCAGTACCCCAAGTCAGACTCAAGGAAACTCAAAAGATGAGAGAGTGTCCCAATGCGCATACAGGGAGAACAACCCAAAGGCAATTATCAAGAGTTTTATATTCACCATCCCAGCCTCCTAACACAGTCAGACTGATCCTTGTGTCCATGCACATAGATAGCTGCTGATAGGAGCGTGGACTGCTTCCCAAAAATCACACAAAAGATAAAAGAAAATGAAGATAAAAGAAATTACAAATACATAGTTATAAAGTAAACTAGGCCATGTGATCTGTGCGCAGCATATAAGATATACATAAGATATACATAAAGCAATTGCTCTTCGTCTACAGAAGGACAGAAGTGAACAGTAGAATTAATTAGTCGAAATAAGTTATCAAAGCTTTTGAGTTGTGTCTGAGAGTGTAAAATCTGGAATGTGACTTCAAATTGAATATAAATCAAAAGTCAATAAATCATTTGAAGCTCGATGAAACACCTCTTTGTCCAGACTTGAAATGGGTAATAACATCAGGCGTAATTTAAAAAATATATTTAAAATAATTAGTTAATTGTTAAGGGACATAATATGATGCCTAGATCCATATGAAATCCTCCAGAAATCTGCAAAGCAGATGTTTATTTTATATTATTTAGAGGCTATTTTTGTCATTTGAATATCATAGAAAATGAGTTTATCTGCAACTTACCGCTGAACTTTTACTATTATGTTTCAAGAAACATAAACAAGCACTACTCCAAAGCAATGGTACCCATGTTTCAGTTTGGTCCTCCATGTAATTTAACCCTGCCATTCATCGTGTGTGATCAAAATGTGTTGGCTGGCATGTGTGCTGGCTTGTGGTATCAGCAGCTTGTATATAAGATGAAGGAGTAACAAAGGGCTTGCAGTGTAGCATGCTAATTTTGTATCAAAAGGAAAATAACAGATTTTTCATGGAATTGTTATCGGCATTCTTCCTGATTTGTTTTGCAAGTTGATCATACTGAGCCGGTTCAGTCTGTTCATGTGAGGATATCACTCAGAACTTTCAATCAAGCATGAATCATTTTTAGGAAAAGTGTATACTTTATTTTTGAACATAATATGGGGGCGCTAAGACAGTCGGTCATCAGCAGCCCGATGTAACAAAAATTATGCGTCCGAAATCTCTTGATGTCGATTCCGCAAAGATGGAACGGTGTCCCGCCCCTTCCCTGTACCAGTCATGGTATACGCCCTTTTTAAACATTCAGGAAGTACAGTGAAGTAAAAGCTTACTGACATAACATACGCAGTCATGGTGACTTTCGAATTTGTTAAACATTTTTCTCATAGTATTATTTAATTGTCATGAATGAAAGCATGTAATTATCCATGAAAACATTTTTTTAAAATGTTTCGGTTTTTTGTGCAACGCAACACACAATTAAAACCTTAAATCCGTGAACTAGAGCATTGTGGGATATATAGTTAGTTGACTTTGATTGGTCCAAACTCTGAACGACACTTGTCTGAGCCTATTACGATAGCCTTTGTATGACGCCTTGCCTAAGAGATGAGTGGACATGGTGTGAACATTGGTAACCGGAAACCGAGTACAGGACAGATAATATAGGTTATATGCTGGAAAGACACGAAACAGCTTGTCATTCGAAACAGGTGCCGTAATATGGATCTTACTGTGCTAGCAAGTCAGCTTGCTTACCCCTCGAAATGCCATCTAAAAATAATGAAATAAGCGAACAAAATGTTGAATCTAAGTTGAAAGCACGCTGAAAACAGTTAATTTAACACAGTCCTCTTTCCGCTCGGCACCCGAAGCACTAGACAGAGCTGTTTTATTTTCACTTCTAAATTAAACATTTTCACATTAATGTTTGCGCTATCAGTACAGCCTACACGAAATTAATCTGGGGCTTTGTTGGTAACGCTATGCTTCGCTCAAAGTTAAGTTATTTCTGAATTAGTTTATTTTAGCTTTGTCAGAGGAAGAACTGCGACCTTCAATACGCCGGGTTCAAGTAGCCTACCATTAAAAGAAAACGGCATACGAAAGCGATGTAATAACCCAAACAATGTAAAGCTGAGTAATTTCATAACCATTATCATATTGCTGTACAATTGGTCTGTCTACGACCTGTTTTTTTCTCTTGTCAAATTATTTGATCGGTTATCATGTAGGCTATCGTGAACATTTGAAATACTCGTGTTACTTTTCTCTACAAGTAGTTAAAAATTTCATTTCAGGAGTAGCATATTTATTCATTGGACAAGTCGTATCTGTTAATTTAAAGCACACTGCTGCATGGTTCACACAAACTTTGACGCCTTGCGTTACCCTTAGGTGGCACATAGGCCTTTACCAGATTGCACCGGGTGGTGAAGCCATGTCAGTATGGCTATCCAGGCTGAGTGAAGTTGAAGACAAAGACTTACAGTCTGTCTGGTCGGGTCTCTCAAATATTTCCAAGGCTCTGTGCACTCCGTACAGCGAAATCTCTCACCCTTAAGCGAAACACTTAACCTGAGTTCCGAGACGGCCCATGTAAGATGTGAGCGCTGTAAGATGTCCTTCATTTTCTAAAGGAATAGGTAGTGCCATCAACCCGTACATGACCAGAGATGTTCATTGTGGCTACATTTGTGTGCCACGGCTACAGCGGTAAAAGTAAAACGTACGATTATGAACAGTGTCGTAATCATTAGCTGATATGTCCTTCTCTCTACTACCTCTTCTTAAGAAACGATTGTGTTGAAAGAGGTATGCGCAGTTGCATCTTGAATGGATCAAATATTAGATGGATTGTATGACAGTACATGCAAAAATGGCAGTGGAATCAAACAAAAACGTGAAAAAGTTTTACAAATGTCAACATGGACGCAGTGTTTATGATCAAAGTCATATTTACCAAGTGACATGCCTGTAGTTTCAAAGGTTTCATTTTTCATTTTTTAGTTAGAGTGGTATCACGATATTTAGAATGCAGTTCATATTATATACCGTCTTGAATAATGTGTGTTTTCTACATATTTTAGGAATTACAGTAACTGCAAAGTCTAACAACACCAATTTGATAAACCCAGACTGTAGCTTATTGGATAGTACATGATGCTCTAGCAAAAACATGTGAAATGGTGTTTTTTGTATTTATTTATTATTATTATTATTATATGTACATTTTCAATGTGTAAATGTACATAATAATAATCCACTTTTAAAGTAGCTGTTTCTCCCATGGATTTGACAACAACCATAAGACCATTCTTCACAATATCATATACATTTTTAAAATGTAGTTGGAAATGGAAGGGTAGCCGGAAAGGTTTTCCTTTATCGCAATCACAGTTTTTCTCTGAACATTGTCAAGCTGCAACTCAAGTGATCCTGGAAACAATCTCTGTGGAACATTACATGCTTGTACTCTAGTTTTACCTTCTGGGAAATTTGTGCTGAGGTCATTATTTTGTCCAGTATGAAATGATCACCCATAGTCTAAACCTTCAAAGGCTATTCATCATGTTAGTGGAAATAACATTTATTTTGTTTTACACCACATATCAAACCACATCGCAAATATCTGAACATCTTACAAAGGGCGAAAGATCAATACACATTTTAAATGAGGCTGCTTATAAGGTGATCTTAGTAGTTTAATTTCCCACATTTAGCACAGACAGTGTACCATTAACTTTCCAGGTGAGATATTATTTGATTGTACCAAGAACCCCTGCTGATAGATTACTGATAGAGGGCTGGGGGTATTTTGAGTGATTTTTTAACTGTGTTTGAAGCTGTTGTAGTGTGTAGCTGTTAGTATTCAGTACAGAGTTTCTTAAAGTGATATAATCATAGCAAAGAGCTCTTATTATTTTTCCAGTAAATATGAAGGTAGTTAGATGAAATATACACAATCTGAAATATGTGTCTTATGTATGATCAGGTGATCAGACCTAAATTTGCAGTACTTCTTTTCTATCACTAGAGGGTAGACAAAACCAATAGCCGAGGCAGGTGTCAATAAAGTTAAATCCTGTTACAATTCTAGCATTACAGTGTCGCACCACATTCCATATCAAAGATCACATGAAAATGTACCACAATCGCAGGAAATTTACTAATGAGTTCTCCCACTGAATATATGTCTGTTTCTTATAGCTTTAGCTGGATATGAAACTTCTGTTGAGTCACATCTGAGTACCTTGGTTTTCGGTGGTGGTTCCTTTTGCACCAATTTAGGAAATCATCAAGAGAAAATTTTTCCTTTTTTGAGTTTTAGAGGAACACAGCATGGCCAGAGCTAAACATTCTCACCCTGTAGTTTTTCCTTAAAGTAAGTATTTTCAATGAAAACACAGTATATCAGCACGGACAGGATATTGTGCCTGTCATCACCACAGAACCCCACAGCAGCCTAATCTTTGAAGCTGTTGAGTGTCATGTGATCATACAGCACTGACCAGCCTCAGCATCAAATAGCTCACAAAACAGCCATCAGAGGTTCAGGCCATTCAGACAACAAAACCTGGCATTGACATCAGGAGATAAGAGGAGATATGGGAGGGACAACCGTTAGCTGTTTGATATAGTTCACTGTGTTATGCAGTGCCAGTCACCTGCACAATAGGATTTTGAAGTGTGGTGAAACCACAGCTCTGTTCTCTTGGATTGATATTCTAGTCACCATTAACAAGGACATGCCCTTTGGCTAGCCATAATTGCAAACTATGTGTTTGCATGTCAGGCAAATAAATAAATAAAAAAAGATCATGGCTGAGGTCAACATGGTAACAAGAGGTTAGGGACAAATTAAGTAACCAGACTGAATTATTAGCCATATAATTGTTTGAGATTATCCCATGATATGTTGTAATCTCTGGGTATGTCTCTCAAATTGTCATAGTGCCTCAGTCTCAATTAATTAATATCTATTTATTGGCTAGCCCTTTTCTTGGACACCATAAAATATTTCTATGATACATTAGCTACCTGGATATTCATGAAAACATCCAGGTGAAGCACCTTGCTTAAGGGTACAACAGTACTGCTCCACTCTGGATTTTAACATACACCCCTCTGGTTACAAGTTCAGGTCCTCTCACAGAGGGCAGGGCAGGTGAGGATATTAGACTCCACTCTCTGCACTACATTTGTATTGCTACTCAGAATCCAGCATTCTATCAGAGCTTCACATATTACCGACCTCCATTTAATCATGCTGCAACTAAAGTACAATGGATCTGTTCTCACAGCTGTCTGTTCTCTCAGCAGCTGTTTCACACAGCTTCCCTGCTTTATTCCGTCATACAGCTGCTAAGATCCAGGCTAATGTGTTCATGAAAGGCAGACCTCCTGACACATTAGTAATGTGAGGGGTAGAGGCAGCATCCTGCTCTGCGCTCCCTCTGTACAATGTCCTCCATCCATTTTGTGCATGTGGGAAGCTTGAGCGCCCTGGAACAGTACTCTGCTCATCAGCAGTGACTCTGTTAAAAGTGCCCAGAGGCAGGCTGAGCACCAGCAGGAGAGTGCAGGACAGCATGGGGAGGACAGGACTCTGGGCCTGATGGACATTACAGTGGTAAGCTTCCAAAGAGCACTTTCTTTATTCTCTGCTTTCCTCAGTAATTGGCAATTAGAGACACACTTTTTTTCACATTTTAAAACTGGGCGACATATCAGTTGGTCATAGATTTCCACTCATCACTCAATAGTGACTCCTCAGCTTGACCCGATGACTGCAATTTTTGCCTGTGTTATCGACCTCAACTGCACAGTCTCCGTCAGCGTCTTTCTAATGTTGATAGAGATTGTTGTTGTGCAGGGAGGGGCCTGCAATTTGTTGTTTGGCATTCTAAATTGGGCTGAAAGATGGGGGAGGGTCTTTAAATCAGCATATTATGAAAAACAAATTACATCATATGAATCTAATGATGAAAGTGAAACATTCTCATCTGCAGAACATATTCCAAGATTCCATTTAAACCCCCTTAAATCATCCCTAGTTTTGGGAATTACTACTGTGGAGTCAAATGAAAGATAATCTATCAATTCCATCATTCAATTTCCAGTAAGCGCTATGACATCTCACCACATCTGAATCTTCTTTGAAACTAGTACTCATTGATTATACATTATATGTAACCTGATTACTGTATAAAAAGTGTTGCAAGAAAGAGTTACTATAATTATTATTGTGGTGTGATGACGCCATTCATTTCAGTTTAGGTGAGTTACATTGTTCGTCTGTTCAGCTATTGTCATTTATATATTGTTCTGAGGATGAATGTAGTTTAGGAAAAACAGCTGCATATTTGAATGGCAGTACCTGTATGAACTACAATTTTTGTGCACCATTAGAGAGTATGTGTATACAGTAATACACATATATTACATACAGTAAACAATAAGAAAAATGTACTCAAAAAAGGATTAATCCGCACAGATAGACACTTTCTACAGTAGCACGAGTTCTGAAGCAGGCAATATTTTGGCACATACATTGCTAGTGCACCACTTTGGTTGTGGTTCTGTGAGAACTGGAAAAACTTATTTTACATCTCATGTTTTCCAGTCCTTTCTGTGAGTTTTCCCACCCCTCAGGTAAATTTTATCTAAACAAATAAGGTTCCCTTTCTCTTCAGGGAAAATGTACGCTAGAGCCAAATATCCCAGAAGGGAACTGGAGGGGAACAAATGTGTAGCTGCTCAGCTGGAACCATGGCTACCTGCTGCAAAGTGCAATATCTCAGGGGCAAAAATTGGTATTGACTTGTACTTCCAAGAAGAAGAAGAGTAGTTCACTGGTATGGAGGAACAGGGGTCTCTTCTATCATAATCAGAAGTACAAAAAAGTTTGTACGCTGGTCAGAAGTGCCATAGATCTCCCTGTATTACAGATTCCTCAGTACAGAAGAGGTGCACAGGCTCGGCCTGATAGAGAGCTCAGGAGGATGATGCCATATGGACTAAAAAGAATTGCTGGTGAAATGACAATGTGTGGGCTAGGGGGCCGGTCAGAGGTCAGTCAGCAGTTACAGCTTTTTTCCCGCTCCGCCTCCTCCTCTGCGGGGTACAGCACCTTGGCGCTCAGGCCACTCTTGACCCCATCCCAGCCTTCGCGAGTATCGATCTCGCCCATCTTCATCAGCTCGTAGATGTCCTTGGTCAGCAGCTCAAAGGCCCGGTCCACATTGCTGTTGCACTTGGCTGAGGTCTCCACATAGCGCACGCCCAGCACGGCAGCCAGGTCCTCCGCCTCCTCGCGCGTCACCTTGCGATCCTTGTTCAGGTCGCTCTTGTGGCCAATCAGGATGTACACCATGTGATGGGGCAGCACATGCTCACTCACTTCCCGGTGCCACTCCTTCACATGGTCGAAGGTCTTGCGATTGGTCAGGTCAAATACCAGGAGCCCACCCACAGAGTTACGGTAGTAGGAGGTAGTGATTGACCTGGAGAACACACAGTAGAGAGAGAGAGAAATAGTCTGTAATCATTTGATTTACCTAAAAACCCTTAGCTACCTACCCCTTAATTTGGCTTAAGCATCTAATGTACTACCACATAGTTTGGCTTAAATAATAAGATAATTTCCCCTTGTTTATACTAATAAAGCAAACTGATTATCATACAGTTTAATATCCAACCAATACCATTACCAATATCAAACAAAATCAATTATTTTGTTAACATGATAAATAATGTATCCCTCCTCTTGAGTAATATTGATATGAATACAGAGTATTCCATTTTCATCTTTTTTATTAGTGTATGTAAAGGGCAGCCTGTAGTCTAGTGGCTAAGGTACATGACTGGGATCCCTGAAGTTGGTGATTCAAGCACCCCCAGTCTAGCCACAGCTGTTGGGCCCTTGAGCAAGGCCCTTAACCCCACATTGCTCCCAAGGGGGTTTGACCTCTTGACAGTGACATTGCTCCCAAAGGAGCATCGTAATCAACTGTAAGTCACTTTGGATAAAAGCATCAGTGAAATGACTGTGATGTAATGTTAAGGCCAAAGCAGTATATGGTCACTAGAGAGGACCTGTGATCTCCAGTACCAAATGAAGCCATCAGGCCTGGCACTATCCAGACATAGCACCACAAAATACAGCCTCCTAAATGTACTACACTGAAACAAACAGTACCCTGTTGCCTATAGGGCCTTTCTCCTGTATGGTTTGATTTCCAGTTTGATTCAGTTTGTTTGAAGATATATGTGAAACACAGGTAGTGACATAAATGCACTACAATGGAGATCAAGCAAAATGAGGCAAGACCTGCAGAGTGGGAAAGCAGAAAAATAAATCAAGTGTGGCACTGTTCTCAGTCTAAAAAGAAAAGAACAAAATAAGTTCATTTATAAAGAGAATTCTCATCTGTGACAAGTTATGTAAAGACTTCAGTAGACGGAACAGGAAGCCATCTCTTTTAAAACATTTCAAAAGGCAGAATCCAAGAGTGCATTTAACACTCAGTGGTACAAAAATAAAGGCAGCACTTTGTACATTTGATACTACTCAAAACACTGAATAACATTAAACAGACAGTAAGGGCCAGGTGAAAGAAAGCACTATGAATTTCCCTGTGTGAAAAGTGTGTAAGGGAAAGAGGGAGGGGAGAGGGGCACGCTGTTTTGTACCTTTGAATGCTGTGTGTAGCTCAGGTGTGGTAATACATTTTATAGGTATGAAAGTATGGAGAGTTCAAATTATTTCACTGAAAATTCATATTATTGGCATATTTCACTCCAACATAGACAGAAAGGACCAGTGCAATATTGTATTCACATGTTCAAAGACTGAAATGATCACTGACAAATTATATTTGCATGGACCAAAATGTAATGGACATTGACATTGAATTCACATGGAATGAGAGGAAAATGACCAGTGGCAGATTTCGTACACACTGAGACTACACTGTAAAAGAAAACTCCACAGAGGTTATTTACTAATAAGCAGAGGGTAACCTTTTGTGGTACAGTATAAAACCACTAAAGAACCATTTTGACTATAAGTCAGTTAATGGTTCTGTATATAGTTATATACCATTAATAGTTCAATTGTGCAAGTCGGATTCTTTAATTTTCAAGTAAAGCAGTTGACATTATTAATCAAAAATTCCAACGTATAAGCCATTCTTTTGTGAAATTCAGAACTCCTCCTACCCATTTCATGACATGTGTTTAATAGCTGTGTTTCCAAATATTGAGATTCAGTTCTCTTAGCTGAAAATCGCTACAACAAGCATACATAAGTTTCTGAGGTAATATAAATTTGCATGCATTCCTGTTGAGGGTGACTCTGCTGATGAAATAACATGACAGACTTGTGCTAAGATTGTGGCCTTCAGTTATATGGGATTTGGATAAGCAATCAATGAAGTATTTGAATCATTATAATCTACACAGTAGTGATGACGACACCGGAAATTTTGTTGGGGAGTGGTGTGAAAGGTACAATTTGTACAACCAATGGGCGTTTACAATGCTCACAAACCGATAGCAATATATCAGGTCATATTGAACCGTGAGTGATCTGCACCATGTCTAAAGCATCAACAGCTTATTTTAAGCGGTCGATACAGATGTTGACTGCTTGAAATACAGTTTACAACGCAGGAACAACAGTTAAAATGGGTCAGAGACATAATTCTTGTTTTTGATTAGAAAGCGAATGGCGTATTATGGTTTCTCATCACAAACATGTATAAGACATATTTATGTAACTCAAAAATTGCATCAAAAGGGGGCGGTATTTATCAATTATTATATTGATGCGTCCAAATTTTCTATTTTTGTTCTGAACCCCAACAATTTTTTAAATGAATTTTGAAGTGACCATTTTAATCTGACCTGTTTTCAGCGGTCACATGCAATTTTTTGCATTGTTCTGGATATAGCAAGGATACTCCTATATCACCACCTGGACGTCATATTTCAGACAGAATGAAAATTAATGATTTATTGATGAATGGGCATGCAACAAAGACGGCAATTTGTAGAAGCATTACTTGAAATACGTTGAGACAGAACGCACCTAAACCTTTCTTGTCCAGCCGTGTCCCAAAGCTGTAGTTTTATTTTAACCCCAGGTTCAATCTCCAGCGATCTGGCATAGAAATCGACACCGACCGTCGGGTCCGCTACGTCGCTGTAGATCCCGTCCGTGAAGCGCTTAAGTAATGAGGATTTCCCCACTGTTGAGTCCCCTAGCAGAATAATCCTAAACTGGTATTGCCATAAAATATCCATTGCATGGCTGTAGTGAGACTCAACCCTAGAGATGTAACAAAGCACCGCTACTCTGTTTACATCGAGCCAGCGAAAACCTACCGCCCTGACATGAAGTGTGTACGTGTGCGCGCGCAGAAGGCTGCAGTCATGTGGTCGCTTTATAACAAGGTTACGAAATATTGCCTATATCTCAAGAATTGCGATTTCGCCAGTGAGACAAATTCATTCACCAAGTGACATAGATTCATAGTTTATTGATTGAGCATACACTTGCTTCTTTACTTCTTTCACATGGCTTCTTTAGAAATACATCTCATATGCATGGATTAGGACACAAATCAGCATTATTTTTGTTTTCATTACTTTTATCTGAACAACGTCGTCTTGTTAATATTTACCGCAGATTTTATTCTAAAACAGTCATGAAAAGTAGCAACGATATAATTCAGCTGACACCGCAAAACAAAGTCGTTCGTTCCTCTGACTCCAAGTTATGCACATGCAACACTACATCATATCCTGAATAAACGATATACCTAAAAACTGGGCTACATATTTCATTGACTTTAAACATGATGTTGAGGTGCAGTTTGTTTGCTTGCGCGCTCGATCAACGCTGTCCATGGTACTGAATGTACGGAACACGAGGTATGCTAATCAGAGTTTCTGTGTCACAGGCTGTGACTGGCTAGCTGTCTGGGCTAACATCTTTGAGGGAAATACTTACAGCTATCCATGTAACTGTAAAATTCGGAAAGCCTGATTCAAACCATTCAGAAGTGTTGGTATGTGGGCTGAATACCATTTGTATTATAATATGAAAGCTATGGATTATGTTTTTAGATAAAAAAAATAATCATGTTTTTTTTTTTTTTTTTTGCTCATACAACTCCATGCGAAATGTTTTCACATGAAATGGTTCTTAATCACTACTAGCATGGTCATGATAACTTCGTGTTTTGGGATCCTTTGCCTCATCTGGACCTGGGTGACTTGCCAAATTAGAGGAACCATGAATTCTGCCTTGTATAAATTCTACAGCAGCATGGCAGGCCATCCATCCATGAACTGAGGCTGAAGTGCAGCTGGGTTTTGCAGCGATCCAAAATGCAAAAGCAAGTCTACACCAGATAGTTTGCAGAAGAAGACATTTTTCGACCAGTCAACATCCAGTCACCTCATGATGTATTTGGACATGAAACAATTACTTTTGCTTGGAAACCCCCTATATGGAAATGGTTTTACATGGAGGAGTGGGTCAAAATTTTTCCAGTAACTATAAAAAGGATTTGGCTGTAGTCATTGCTGTTACCAATGGCATGAGTAATTATTGAGTCTGATGGGGCGATTACTTTTTCAAACAGAGCATTTAATGTTGCATAACTTTCATTCACAATGACATAATTATCAAAATTATATTGTGTGTTCATGCAGTTTCCCTTTTATCTACTGTCATGTTTCTGATAACATTCAAAGATGTGGAAAATCAGATGGGGGTGGGAGTGAAATATTTTTTATCACAATATGATAAACTACCCAAAGATTTAATTTTTTAGACATCTTATATACCTTCAATATGGAGTCTGCTCCAATTCTTCATGTACGCCAACAGATGGCATGTGGACCAAATCTACAGACTCTTTAATGTAAAAGGTTGCCACCTGCAGGTGGTGCTAACGGTGCTGGCAGAAGTTCTGCTTTGTGAGAAAAGAGAATGACGTAGGTGTGCAGTGAAAAGGGCACAATGATGGCACACTTCCACATTGTTGAAGGTGAAGCCTTGCATCTTAATTTCACTGTAAAGCCTTCCTTGCTACTGGTAAACTGATAGCAGTCATATTTTATATAACATTCATGTATATATTCATTCAATAGTTTTGTGCATGGACTTTGGTATTTGTACAGGTCAAGGGTTCAAATACCAAATGGAACATGTGACCTTATTCATTTATTTTGAATGATGAAATTAAGAAATACTATTATATTATAATATTGTTATACTACTATTATAATTCTAAGAAATACTATTATAGTCCACTGAATAAATGCAATAACGTAATAATATAATATAATTTTATGATTATGCTTTTTGTACATGTACACATGTTAAAAAGATATATGTATGATATGAGCTTGGGAAGCACAGCTGTTGCAGGTTTCTCCCTGTCACAGGCTGGGTGTTCACTAATCTGTGGGCAATAGGGCAGCAGGCATGTGTGTGGGGAGGGTTGTGGAGGCGAGGGGTGGGGGGCTGCTGTTTTCCTTCCTCACAAAAGTCACGTAGCTCACATAATCTCACTGCAAAGTCTGCACCTGCGAGGTGGTGTGGAAATCCCTTAATAGGTGGGAGCTGTTTGTCTCCCGGTGAATCAGCACTGCTGTTGCTCTGGGTGTATGGTGGACTCACATATTAGGCATTGCTCCAGTCAGCTGTGCACCTCTCAGCTCAGTGTTCTCACTGAAAACAGTGGGTGGGGTCCAGTTCACCAAGGAACACACAGAGTTCATCTCTCTTCATGAAACAGGGCTCAAAACAAACCATCCTGTTTGCTTACTCTGCACAAGCACAGAACAGCCTGATTGTTCGTGCCATGAATCAGAAGTCAGAGCACACAGGTTTACAGCTCACATGACGTCTTTTCACAAATTACTCGTTTTATGTGATTTTCTGGGATAGGAGTGACTAAATCTTTTCAGTGTCAAACGTGTTTGTTCAAGTGTGAGTGTGTGTACATGAGTGCTTGTGAATATGCATCAGGTTGTATTTACTTTGTGTCTGTGTGTGCGGGCGCATATGTGTGTATGCGTGTGTGCTGGAAAAGATAGAAAAAAGTATGTTCCTTATTTCTGACATACTTTCGACCCAAGAATGTAACCTGTATGTTAGCACTAGGCATCTATAAGTTTATCTGTGTGTTTATGAGTTGAAGTGAGAGTATGCATACTTGTGTATAAGTATGTGTGGGTGTGTGTATGTTTGTGTGTGTGTTTGTAATTATCTGAGAGAAGGCCAATGGAGCTTTATTTCCGTATTCTATCCTCCCCCTGCCTAAAAACAGGCCCTTTTCGTTTTTGTATTTCTCCCTCTGATTAAAAATGTTCCTCTCCTCCTCAGAAATGTGGGCACAGCTGGGTTTGTTCCTGGAGGGAGGATTCTGGGAACGCCGCCTGCTCCTCCTGGAATCATTGAGAGAGAAGCAGTTCTGTGCAGAAGACTCCCCAACAAAAGCTATTTATATCAGAGTGCTGTGACTTAGCACTGATCACACAAACTCAACATAATGGGACACAGTGTGTGTGGGTACAAATGTACTGAACCCAATGTCTGTCAGTCAGGTAGGCATGTGTACTTTACACGTCTGAGTCAGTTCTGTGACCTTTGCACGTCTGAGCAAGTATTCCCTGGGTTTTCAGTCAATGTACCCCCTGATCCTAGTTTAAGGTGAGGTACTCCCCTGCCTCAGCATGACTGAGGGTTTTGAATTTGTATACTTATTAGAAGTTTTTACTATCTATGTATTATTAAAACTTTTTAATAACACTAAAATCTGAAATGCAGAAAAGATCTATCAGTGTTCCATAATGGTTTGAAATCTATCAAAGAATTTAAAGTATTTAGTCAATGCTATCACAACCCAAGTGATGGTAGGCATTTTTATGAATGACTGATGCTTGGGTATACAGTAGAACTTAAAAGATATGCACACATTGAAAACAAAGATCTGCCAGAACTATGGAATGCTTCTAAAGTTGAAAGTGATGTAAAAATTACCAAATGAAAGTGTTTATTGGAATTGTTGCTTACATACTTAATACTTTACCAGTACAACCCTGGGTTTAAATGAGCCAACAACCAAATAAACAGCTGGATGTCCTGTCAGCCGACATGTGGCAGTAGCTGACAACTGCAAAACTAAATATCTATCTTGAGCTCTCAAAAAACAAAAACTGTACTGAGATGGCAAAACGAAAATAACATATGTGAGTATATTGCATAGAAACTGAGAGCTGAAACTTAAGTAAATATTAGGCATTTCCATGACATAAATGACACAGATTAGACACTATTAATCTGTAATGGTCAGGTTTGATGGGTCAATAGGACTGTAATTGGTATTGAGAAGGCTGTGTTTCCAGTCTCCCTCCTGAAGTGAGCCAGAGAATTGACACACAGATCCCTCCTCTACTTCCTCAAGGCCAGATGTGCTGATGAATCATATCAGCTGGGCGTCATGACCTTCACCGTGCTGCCCACAGAGCCAGCTCACCAGAGCGTGGACCTTAGCAGCTGTATGATTGCCCCATAACATCCTCTTTGAATATGTGAGGAAGCATTAAAACCACATATGAATGCCTGTCTCTGGCTCCTCTGATTAGCCATAATCTTACTAGTAGCAACCTAAATTTGCTGTTTTACTGATTGCTGTTGTTGTTGTTGCTGATTTTCTTACTCATGGTTTTATTTTTGTTGTTTCTTCAACTGGTCATTCACTGTGTTTACTCAATGCTATCCCTTCTGGTGCTTTGGACTTTTACCCCAGAACTTAGAACTTTTAGCACTCGCATTCCTGACTTAATGAACTATGAGTTGTAAGTCGCTCTGGATAAGAGCGTCTGCAAAATGCCTGTAATGTAATGCAATGTAATGTAAAGTAACGTAGTGAAGCAGGCTGTCTAGAGAAACTTCACTCACACCACTCATCTGGTGTATTTCAGGGCACCATGGATACTGTGGAATTCTGGGTTTCCGACTCAAGTGAACCCACAAGATTAAAGGGTGTTTACCCATGAGGCATCACACCCTCTCCACCTCCCTCAGCCAATGAGGAGCCGTATACCCCTTATTTACACAGCCAATGCCTTCTGTTTATAGTGTGGGCTCTTTCCAAAATAGCACACACAGTAACATCTAATTTACTTGGACATAGTTATGCTTGTGAGTATTTGCACTGATGTTTGTAAGTGAGTATGAGTGTGTATATATTTGTGTCATCATTAACCGGCCACGGAGAATCGGGTTGCTGAGGTTGTGGGATAATTTCAGGCTATTTGAGATTCTCAGAAGGATCCGTCAGTTCTTTTCACTGTGATGAACAGCCAGTAGGATCTGCCCTTGAACAGGTAACAGGGCAGGTTAGGTAACAGAGCCTTTCTGCAGCATTTATTGTATTAATAATCTTTGTTCAGAATATTCATTGCTTTTTGTACAATATTTATACAACTGAATTTGTATCTGAAAAATTGAGATGCAGCAGCTTTCACAAGGGTATATCTACTCACAATAGATATACTGAGTAGACATGACTATTATACCTTCATAATCCAGGTATTATCCATATTCCTGAGGACTAAGCCCCAGGTGAATTGTTACTGGTGTAATCAATAGTATGGCTCAACAAGTAAACATGACATAATATTTGACTATTTCAAGTCCTTCTCTTTGAAGATTATCATCTGTTCATTGTTTTTCAACCGGTTGTTCCCTCAGTTTTAGCTCATGATCCGTGGTGTAAATTTTCCTGTACAAAATGTTAGTTTTATGAAATAGATAGTCACTCCCTGGGTTGACCTTTTCATTGTTCCAGTTGTGAAATGCTTGAAAAAAAGAAATTTTACTACAAATAGGTGTGAAGTCATATGAAAATTCTGGAAATCATGAAGCACCAGACGTCAAATTAAATGTGAAGCATAAACAAAAGGTGTGATTGAGATGTTTTCTCACCCCTGGCACAATTTTTCAGATTTTTTTTGTTTTAGTTTTGTGTTATCAAATAAATGCTTGAGGACTGTGGTGAAAACCCCCGGGGCGTGGCTTCTGTTGGCCCAATCAGACAGCTGGAATTCTGAGAATGTTCCATCTGATGAGTGAACTCTCATCAGGGCAGGAGAGAGTGAGCGTGTGGTGAGGGGGAGTCAGTCTGTGCTACAAGCTTCTTTTATTTTTGTTCCAAGAAGCACACTCTGATCAGGCATGTGCCTCGACTTTAAGCACAAAGTGTCTCATGCTTGTCCATAACAACCAGATAAGGATTTGGATCTCTGAAGGACCACTCATCCTCCCCTTTCATGGTCATTACTCTCCCAGCAACACAGAAATGCTTCTTAATCACTGTCTGATCACCATGACTCCTGGACACACACACACACACACACACACACACACACACACAGCCCTGGAACATGTTTACAGCCTCACTCAGTATGGCAATCAGCCAGCATCATTAACTCTTACACCCCTTCTTCACTCCACTACAGACATACAGCCCTGACTGCTCAGAACAGTAGTCTGCAACAACAAGTGGGATCAATAAGTAAGACTTCATGGGACCAATCAGATTCAGAGGGGTTTCCAAATTTTAATCTTTTCCTGTGCACTTGGTTTAAGAATGAAAAAAGAATAGTGCCCACACCCTGGTGTGCATGTGTGGTGGGGATGGTGTTGATACTGTCTTACATCCCCTCCCCCAGGTCCCAAAAGTGACATCTTTTCTCTCTCTTTTTCATCCATAGCAGCACACCATGTATGGATTTGGTGTGACTTTAGGAACCCAAAGTCCCTTATTTATGGCCTGACAGTGGAAAACCAGCAGAGAGTTTTGGTACGATCAGGACTTGGCATGCCCTGGTCTGACTCAACAATGGACAGATTCTCAGCTCCTCTCTGACCATCCATTACTCTCACACAGGCCTGCTAGAATTCAGATCTGTAGCAAAGGGGTGGGGAAGGGTAGTATTTGCATCCCACTGCCCCCACCCCCAGGACTAAATGTGTCTGAGGAACACACAGGGGACAAACAGGGACTCTGTCTGTTCTCATTTTTGGGGCCAACCAGACCTAAAAAAATACATGTCCCTGTGGAACACTGCTCCCTTGAAACAATCAGAAACCCAAAAAACAAAGGCCCAGAGATGTATCCTTCAACCAAATTTCTGATCACAGAGTTGTGATACAGCTCTTATTTAAAACACAGTGGTTGCTTCAGTTAAATAGCATATTCACCTGCAGAAACACAAAAAACATTAATATTTTGTACCCTTTTTCACTCAGATTGGTTAATGAAATCAGTCCTGTTAATCTTCTTCGCAGACAGAGGAAGAAGACCTCTCCAATTAACTTGGCTTGACCTCCTTCACTCTGCAGATGTAAAATAAATCATATTTTAGCAATATTCTTTTCATAACATTAATAGGTGCTCAGACAGCCATTTTGAGGCTGATGAATTGCATCAGCTTAATCACTGTATAACTTGACAATTCGTATCCAGTTTGGCATGGCTGCAACTTGAATTCCTTGACACGGGACACACAGCTGCACCACAAAAATATGTCTTTACTCTGTCCTAAAATATAAACTCCAATATAAGTATAATAAGTATAACTCAAATATAAGTCTCCATAATGGCATGTGCCAAGCAAAAACATGATTAAAATAAGAACAATTATTAGAAATAATGCTACTATGCTGACACTGTTATGATTGATGCCAAAGTGATATAACTAGTTATAGCAATGCAATGGCATGGGTATACACTAACAGTGCCATTTTAATCAGCCAATCATCACAAGAAGCTGGAGTGTTCTGCAATCTGACTGATGCACAAGCAGGAAGCAGCTCATTTCTCTCCTTAACCACACTGCTGAGTCCTGTGGCTTACTGGCTGGGGACACTTAGTGACTTGTCCTCCAAGGGTTTAAACTAACATTTATTTACAGAGGAGGAGGAGGAGGACAATGAGCGGCCCTCGGCCCAGATACTGCAGCCCGCCGGTTCTGGGGCCCGGCTCTCTTGTGCAACAGTGGTGCCGGGAGCTGTATCTGGAGCGTAAGGCTGACACGCTGGGCTTTAAATAGCCCTAATCCCCCTGTTTGTCTGCGGTTTTCTGTTCCGTTACGCTCTCCTCAGGAATCATGCTCTGCCTATCTCCACGTAGCCACAGTGGGGGAGGGCCACAGATAAACAGGAAGTTTCAGAGAACTGGGGCAGAGACATGAGTCCAGCGCACTTTATGGGAAGAACATTTTAACTGGGTTAAGAATGTAAATGTTTTGTGTTTTACATCACTGGCCTTTCTTTTGCCAGACAGATTTCCCTTGAGACCACAGTGTTTAATTACAACTGCCACACTAATTAATAACATCATCCTTCTGGCAAACCTTCTACTACTAGTGCTGCTGTTACAACAATAATAAAGAATGAAAAAGCCTGATACATGGCCACATACACGCAAAATTCCATGGTGATACTCATCTATAGTGCTGCTACCCCAGATGACCACCCCAAATGCTTGCTTAAACTGTCACCCCTGCAGCTGACAGAACTCAGTGGTTGGACACCCCCGAGGTCCTCACAATCAGCCAAACATCTGTTTAGATTACCGGCAGCATTGCACACATTGAGGAGTAAGATGGACAGCCTGGATAACAGGCTGTCCATCTTACTCCCTCCTTGCCATACTTCACTGACTGAACCCAGCCCCCCTCCAACACCCCCTCCTCATCTGGACTCCCCCTCTCCCCCTCCTGCAGAATAAACAGAGCCTTTGTTTTTAGGAAAATGAGATGTGATGAAACAGGCAGACTTTGTCCTGCAGCACCCCCCCCCCCCATATCCCCCATCTCCTACTCCACCCCATACGCCCCTCGGCAGATGGTTAATGATTCATGAACAGGACAGGAACTGAGAGTAAAAGCGTGGCTGTTTGAGAGCCGAGTAACTGTGCAGAGAGTCAGACACACCAGGACACTGTACAGGCCTGCAGGATTTACAGTTTTCCACACCTGCTGTGAACACATTCACATTCATATTTGAGCTGTACATTACTGCTATGCTCTATTCACTCAGGTCCTGGGATGTTGCTAGACTTGTGGCACTACTGGGGCACAGGCCAGCAGTTCCCACATACTCACCCTTGCAATTTATGATACATTTTCAAAAGCGAGTTATTTTTCATGATCATTTACTGGGGCAAAACAAATTATTACTGGACCACATGCCTCAGTAAATAGGGTCTGGTGATGCCCCTGCTCAGGTCAATTAATTAAGTACAAAGATTGATTAACTAGGAAAAAGAGAAAATTAAAAGCAGTAGCAACACCATAGATAACCACAGCCATAACCGTAAAATCATGATAATCTACTGTGTGTGTGTGTATGTGAGTGTGAGTGTGTGTGTGTAAGTGTGAGTGTGAGTGTGTGTGAGAGCGTGTGTGTGTGTGTGTGTGTGTGTGTGTGTGTGTGTGTGTGTGTGTGAGTGTGTGTGTGTGTGTGTGTGTGTGTGTGTGTGTGTGTGTGTGTGTGTGTGTGTGTGTGTGTGTGTGTGTGTGTGTGTGTGTGTGTGTGTGTGTGTGTGAGTGTGAGTGTGTGTGTGTGTGTGTGTGTGTGTGTGTGTGTGTGTGTGTGTGTGTGTGTGAGTGTGAGTGTGTGTAAGTGTGAGTGTGAGTGTGTGTGTGTGTGTGTGTGTGTGTGTGTGTGTGTGTGTGTGTGTGTGTGTAAGTGTGAGTGTGAGTGTGTGTGTGTGTGTGTGTGTGTGTGTGTGTGTGTGTGTGTGTGTGTGTGTGTGTGTGTGTGTGTGTGTGTGTGTGTGTGTGTGTGTGCTCCTCCCTCTATTGCTGAGGTGCTCAGCTAATCATGTTACTAATCCTCTCAGAACTCTCCCTTCCCCCCTCCCCTGAGAGAAAGGAGAATAGCTTAATAGAGGAGAAGGGGGGCTGCATTTTGTGTGGGGCACGTAGAACCAAAACACAACATGTAAACTACAATGTGGGGGCGGACACCAAATCAATCGATCAATCAATCAGTCAATCAAGACATTTAATTTTATACGCCGCATGACAACAGCATGGCCATCCATCTTTCCATGCACTACAGCATTACAAAAGACTCAATGGAAAGCAGAGAAAAGGGGGAAAGGGTAGATAAAGATGACAGATAGAGAAAGAACAACTGCTTTTCAAAGGCAAAGTCACCATTCAGATATAAGCACTGAGTCAGATCTCAAAGCTAATTAAACCCTCCAATCAAAACGTCATAAGAACTCAACAAATCAACAATAAGGCACAGAGGAAGGGCTCCATAGCTGGTTCTTTGAATGACATACTCAGCTCTATCCTCAAAAGTATAAAAGGTTATAGTGTAATGAAAGCCCAGGTTTGTGCAAATAAAAACATAACAAGCAACTTTTAAGATTTCAAGATTGTATTATAACAATAAATGCAATATTTGTGGCGATTTTATTTGCCTTGATATGAACTGTATACATTTTGAATCAATAAAATCCTCAATAGTTACAATTACTTAGACTTTTCAAAGGACACATATGTTGTCAAAACAGTCCTTAAATGTACATACTAGGAAGCTGTGCCAAACTCGGCAAAGACAGGAAGGGGGTACAAACAAAACAGGGGTGAGGCGCCACTCTACCTTGCACCCCATTGTCCTACCAAGGGCCTATAAATTATTCAGTGTCACTTAAATATTGATATGGAAATTACCACTGGGAGACCAGGAACAGACCAGACAGAAAGAGCTAAGAACCCTCTTTCTGTTTCTCATTCAGTAACTGTCCTCTCACAACAAAAACTTGTCTGGCCTGAAAGAGAACACAGACAGCACTGGGAGCACCTCCTGGGCAGATCACATGATTACACAGAAGACAATATAAAAACACATAAAAGGATAAAATCAAAGCGCAATAACCTAACTCACAAGGCAGCGATGTGCTTCTATCAAGCAAAATAGATTATTTTCAAAAGGTTGTTCCTCCTGCCAAAATGAATTTGTTGATCCTATTATTGAAAAAAAAAATGAAAAGCTCAGACAGGCGCACTTCCTGTGAAGCACACATGTGTTTGTGATTTATGACCCTCCATCCACGTGACATCAGATGGTGCTCCTCGTCTTTGCACAAGGCTCCAAAGAAATCTGGCAGGCGCATGACGGAACCTCCTAGTGTTTCTGAAAGCATGACCAGATAATCAGTCTCTTACAATTTGGTGTTCAGAATTGTCGTGCTTAAACACAGTTGAAATGTTCAGTGTCATAGTGGTTAGAGAACTGAACCTTGGACTTACGTGTTGCATACAGCAGTTTGGTGTGTGGGTTGAGAATGCTGCACTACTAACTCTGGGATTTACTGACATGGGTGAAAAGCTGTAGTTTTGGCTCCATGTGAGATTGAATTCCATGTGACATTGATGTTGCACCCTCTCTCAACATACTTCATCCTTCAACAGATCATAGGGTGCTTCCCCCTCCCTCCCCCAATGCTGGCAAGTAAATCCACAGCTGTACAAATGGGTCAAGAACAGTGTAAGATTTCACACCCAATGGGCTTCACAGTGCCGACACTACCCATGCATCTGCAGTTTATTGATGAGGAAACAAATAACAGCTGTAAAACTTCTAACCAATCAAAGCAGGTCTCCTCCTCTAATGAGAATCAGACCATAGAAGGTCCAGCACTGAGCAGCAGTGGGCTGGATTTGGTACCTATTCTCCAGGAGGACATTCACAACACCAGTGCACATGATCATGAGTGATGGTATTGTAATGCCAGGCAATTAGCAGTTATGAAAACTGCTTCCGTGAAACCAACGAATCAGTCAGAGAGTCATCTTATGTCAGGCCATTTTCATCACTATTGGATTAAATGACTGCTTTAACAAGCCAAGTTTTTGAGAAGGACTCTACTAGAATATGAAGAAAAATTTCCACATGAAAGCATACCATTCCAGCAGCTGTGTGATACATACTGAACTTCCCGATTTTTTTAAAAAAAAAAAGGTAGTGAAACGCCAGCTGCTGCTCCAGTGCTTCCGGTTAAAGAAATTGAAGCCCACTTGCATAATGCTACAAGTTCACACTCACTACCATTTTTAAAAATTGAGTAGTATGTTCTATGCATATGCAGAGAACAAAAGCCCCATTCCCCTCTCTGGTATCTCTCCCCACAGACCAGCACGTCCTGCTCTATGTGTATTGCCCCATGCAGCCAGATCTGATGACAGGATACATGATTCACAGACCTATCCATTCCCATCAGTTCAAAGTACAACACGTCCCCTTTAGTTCCTGTGCAATACCCTGCGTTTCCGTTTACTGTCAGACTATAAAATCTGTCAGAGGATAGCTGGCTGCCTGCATAAACTTTCAGAGCACACACAGTCAGTACTGCTGTTCATGGACAATGTCACTGCTCACTGCCGACATGTCTGCAGTTCTGCTCGGGCTTGATTGGACAGGTTATCTACCTCAAAGCTGTGCTGGCTTTTATATGTAAAACGGTATACAAATAGTGTGTCCCTTCATTCATTTTCACTCAACACTCTACTCAACTGTCCCTACCCTCTACTCAACTCTCCCTTCTCTGTTCTACTCAACTCTCCTTTTTAGCTCTCCAGTTTCTGTGGCTAGCCTCACATAAAGCAACATCTATACCTCCCTCTTTTCCCTGGGCAGAGTGACTCCAGTTCACAGAATGGGAAAATGTTTGCAAAACAGGATGCCAGGAGAGCAGCGATGGGCAGCAGCCCTGCCAGTGCTTGCTTTTGCCATCCAGTGACGAGCTGCCCCACCGCTAGCGCACAGCAAAGGCTATTTTCATCACTGAAGTAGCCCGGGTCATTTCCTGTTTTCCGAGAGACAGGCAACATTAGCCCCATGTGACATTTCGGGGCACTCTGTAGCATGGGGTCATAGGAGAACCATGTGCCCCTTGTTTTTCTCAAAGTGGGCTTTGTTTCTTAATGCATGATGGGTAAATAAGAAAATGTATTTGATAAGGTCTTATAACCTTGATATTATATGCCTGTTTGTTCTTTAAATCATTAATTAAAGAGTTTAAATGTGTTAGCATTCTTTGACCTGGCCCTTTGAACTCAATCCATATAATCATTTTAGCAAAAACTATTACATTTTTGTTTTCATATTAACAGTTACCTTCCTTTGTGAGATAAGCTGTGTGTGTACTAAGATCAGGTTATCCTGATTGACTGATTTTGAAAAGTTTCACTTTTCAGCAAAACATTTCTTTCTATTGGAAGTCACCTTTGAACTTTGCTCTGTGTATCTGTAGGGCATCTTTTCTATATGTTATACTGTTTTGTATATCATTATTAAAATTCTGAATTATAGAAAATAATTAAATAATGCTTAAACACAAACAATACAATTTGAAATAAACAATACAAAAAAAAAACATGTACACAGTCAGGAGGGCAATTCAAAAACAAGCCTACACAGTTTTTCCACCATATTTGTCCTGTTGTGTATGTCAGTTTCTCATTTCTCTTCATTGTGCTTTTGTCATCCAGTCTTTTTGTCTTCCCCTTTAGCACTTTGATCATGAGATTCCATTGAGGACTGTGAAGTGTTTTAGCACGGCCCAGTTCGGGTATCACAGGCCCAAATATTTTTGTCCCAAGTACCACAAAGCCTGAGTAGAAAATGTGTAGTGTGGGTGGGGCTGGTAGCATTATGGGCCTTAATGGAGCAGTACTCTGTCTGGCGCCAGCCTGGCCTGTAGGGTGGGGGGTGGGGTAGCAGTTGCCTCCACGTTCCTAATTTAACAGTGAATCTCAACTCAGCCACTACAGCTTTCTGGTTACCTATTCTGACTATAGTATCTTAGACAATACTGGGCTATTATAGTGGATTGATCCATTAAAGATTTGCTCAGATTAAAAAAACATATATATTCCAGTGTCATTAATTTAGTCAAATATTGTGTAACACTGTTTATTTTCAGAGTGTCTTTAACTGTAATGCATATGTTTGTAATGATTTCTTACAAATTAATTTCATGAACCAACTGCTTGCTGTAATTCAGCTTTATTGAGAGGTCCTACCATACAATAAATTCCACTGTACACATTACCATTCAGCCACTCTCCTTTGAAAAAACTCCAAT
This sequence comes from Albula goreensis, assembly GCA_022829145.1. Classification (NCBI taxonomy): domain Eukaryota; kingdom Metazoa; phylum Chordata; class Actinopteri; order Albuliformes; family Albulidae; genus Albula; species Albula goreensis. Next base: position 17,384,537 of record CM040743.1, on the reverse strand, counting down.
CCCTCCAACTAAAATGTGCCTAAAAGATTACGTATGTTGTGGTGTTTTGTGCATATGTAGACTGGAAATATTTAACTAATAATTTTGCAGACTATGTTGTGCATAATATTAGCATTTTTCTACATGTATACGAAACATGTTCCATATATTTATTGTTATATGAACATATTGACATATATCAGTTTTCATTTAGGTACACATCCATGTCACCCATGAGCAAAATGTTAACATGTGCTAAATACTTTGATAAATCTGGTCCATTGTCTTTTTCAGTGGATTAGCTGTTGACATCACCCAAAGTTGATGCCCGTTGCGCAGGAGTTTGGTGTTTCTGCCAGGGAGATGAAAACAGACTTGGAATGTTTGCGGTTGTAATAAATGACAGGTCCCTGTGACTCTCCATCGCCCGATCATGTCTAGTGTATCATCCACGTGTGAAACGATGTGTTAAATTCAGTTGGTTTCACTTTGGTAAAAGGTTTCGCAGCTATAATCCATTATAAGGAGTTCAGACTTCCCTCCTAATCTATGGAATATATCTGCAAATCTACCACCTTTAATGAAAGGCTCACAGCAAATACTCCCAACGAGCTCAGGTTTCACATTAGCCACAGTATTCATAAACAGTGCAAATAGAGGCTCTCTTTCTCTCTCTCTCTTCTCTGTCTTAATTCCCTCTTTTCTCATTGCTTGCAGAGGCTCACGTGACCCCCACTCCTTTTAAATCTCTGCCATCTTGCCTCCCACCCCACACCCATCCTTTCTCCTTTGTATTCATATTCTAATGAGACCTTTCTGCATTATCACTAAACAATTAAAGCAGTTTTGCCTGAGCAATGAATTTCAAATTGGCACACACAAGGCAAATCCAACAGCCTATGTTTGCTTAGCTCTCACTCGTCCCCTGTGCTTAGAGAACATGGTAGAGTTGGAACTGTAAACATATATATTTTGAATGCTAAGAATACCTGCTATGTTGCTCATTGAAGTCTGTTTTTAATTTTACATCAAAGACACAATGATATCTCTTTCAAAAGAGAAAGCAGGGTGCTTGCAACAAGTGAATGCTTGGAAAGCATGAGCATCATGTGTCATTCAGAAAAAGGATGAAAGTAATGTATTTACATTCTGTAAATATATGTTTGTATTCCTCCTATCCTTGTTTGTCTTTTATGAAGGAGGTTTATGTATATATACAGTATATAATAAGCTCCTTGTGGGCATTTCAGCCAAATGGATTTTTTCTCACACCCTGAACACTGAGGGTGTATCAGTCTAGAATAAGAAACCTGGAGTTGAAGTACAAAGTGAACATGAATAAAAATGAAATGAAATTAACAGATTGTTTCTGAGCAGTCAACCACATATGCAAAACATTTTGTAAAGCTTCAACACCAAATCATGTAACCATAACAATTAAAACATGCCATTCATATGTCCAGGTAAGAAGAAACTCCGTGCTTCTAAAATTCTTTGCTTGGGCTAAATTCTTTGCTTGTGATCCCAGATGAGCTTATCTTGTTGTACAACATGTAAATATTCTAAAAATGTTATACCACATGTAAACATTCTGAAAATTGATTTGGCATTTCACATATTATAATGATTTTGGCCTTTAGTTACAAATGTATCCTTGTATAGCACAATTATTGATGTTGACATGCTCTATTGCAGTTGTTGGCTTGGGCTGGGAGGTCACAATCTAATCCAAGCCAACAAAGAACACATTGCTGCAGCTCTTACATCATATTCAAAAACAAATGACACAAGTACCTTGATCTGTTTTCATTGCTACTCAGGCTCGCTATGGCATGTAGTCACCTAGGCATGAAGATAACAGTTAGGCATGTGAGTCTTTCACATCTTATTGTGTGTATGGGGGTTTCTTCTAATGATCTGGAAATGGCCCTGAGAATGACACAAACTCATTCAGGGGAACATAAAGCTGCTCCTTTCATTTTCTACAGTCAGACCAACAGACAGCAGCATCCATGGGACCCAGCACATGTGTGCTATAAAAACCCTCTCCGCAATAAATAACCTTTATAGAGAGCACACATCACTATGCCCATACTTATATCTGTGTCATGGTGCTGCCAGAAGGAGGCTGCACTTTAAAATACGACAAGGGGAAACTAGCTGTGACCATATTTCTGTTTCACTGACAGTAAAATGTCTTGTGGTAAAACACCTATGATGCAGTACATATGGGATCATATTGCTCTGTCAGAGTTAGGGAGTCATGGACACATGGTAATGTGAAGTGGCTTCATTTCATTCATGTTCTTCCAAAGGAAATTGTTATTCTGGTTTTTTGTTAAATAAAAGAAATTCAGTCAGTTCTATGTTTACAGTATAAGAACAGCAACCGTGTCTTTTTCCCCTTGTGGGCTGACCAAAGTGATGGCTTTCACTCATTGTACTGCTGTTCTAACATCAATCCCCCAAAAAGGGCCTCCTCCAGGCCCAAGCAGAGAGGATGTGACCCTCCACCTGTAGCAGGTAACATGAAGTGTCTGACGCAGAGTGCTTATCTTTTGTTTCACCTGCTTCTCATGACTGTGTAGTCCTCAAACAGAATGCAGGCAGCAAGACAATTGTCCTCCACAGAGAACTCCCTTTGGAGTTAATCAGTTTCTTTTGAAAGCAACACCATGCAATTCAGATGCAGCTCAAATCCAAATATTAATATTCTAAATGACGCATGTATGTCTGTTTTGCATTTATTTCACATTGTTACTTCCATTAGATTTTATTTACTTAAAAATGCAAACTTGTATGTATGTAACTTGCTGTCAATAAGCCATCAAGATCTGAGTTAAAACTACACTGTGTCTTAGTTAATATCTACACAAACACATATTATCATTATTATTATTATTATTATTAGTAGTAGTAGTAGTAGTAGTAGTAGTACATACCCACATGGGCAATATAGCAGTAATAACAAATCAGTTCTGCTGCTAAAGACCAAGACATTGAATGTGAGTGCAAGTTTCAGTCAAATTTTATAACATGTACAGCAGGTGTATAAAATATAGGTATAACATGTATTAATTTCAGTTATTTAATACCAACTGTAAATATGGTCAAGAGGATTCAATACATTTATAAGTACATAGCTAGAATTTCTAAAATGAATTTTAACACCTACATTTTGTCTTCTGAAGATCCATGGTTATGCATATTAATACAAACTGGGGACATGATTTGGGATGTAAGTCATTTTATTAATAGATTTTCTTTTAAAGAAAGTGGAAGGAAAGCAAGTTCATTTCCAGCAAGGAAGACAGTTGCAAAGGTTTACATCCGGACACACAGAACCTCATATAACCTCAGTTCAACCTTCGCTTCTCCGACCTCCTTCAAAGATGCAAGATCAAGCAGGGTGGAACTGTGTAGCTGGAGGATTTGTTCATGTGGAACAGGCGACATTCCTTAAATTACTCAAAGGAGCTGAGGGTAAACAGAAGTGGTGGAAGATGTTGATTTAACATTGTTTTTCCACAACAGGTCTGGTGGGGTTTCTGCCTCTACTAAAGGCTGAGCATCCACAATGACTTTTCAGTCGAGTCCCAAGCATAAAGGCAAGCCTAACTCAATTTATCAGATCCTTTAAAACAGTGATTTTATCAGATGTATGTCTCCTAAATTCATTTAAACTGATTATTTAAAAGTGACGTTTGACACTTCAGCAGGCCCAAACTATGGGCAGTCAAAAAAGCATTAAATCGGTCTTCACTCCAAAACTCAGCCGTGCGTTTTACAAAATCAGTAATTTAGGAGTTGGGATACTATATTTTTAAAACACATTTTCATTGTTAGCATTTTGTCAGTTCAAACACTTTCAAACACATAAAATAAATAAACACAAATATGAAGTTTGGTATTTGGTCAAATTGGTGTTTATGGTATGTAAAAACTGAATTTATCTCACCTACATACCGGAATACCTTCACAAACAGCGACCCGAACTTTCGTTTTCATGTGTGAACATGGAATTTAAAGTGTGAAAAGGTTGTTTAACATGTGAAATGTAGATACACCATGAATTGTTGGGCAAATCACATGTGTGATTTTCACACATAAAACTAAAATCCACACAAAGACACACTGCAGCCTTCCGAATGATAAACCTTTAATGTAAAATGCATATACTGCATTCATCTGAGAGGAGATGTCATCACGTTAAAATCACTTAATTTTGTACAAGCACTTTTACAAACAGAAAAAAACGTAAAACAAAATTTAATGTGTAAACTGTTCTTCGATTCTAAATGCTCAGGCTCAAAGCTGTTAAGCAGGTACGGTATGTACATTACTGCGTGTACGGTTTTCCAGTAGCCTATTTCACACGTATTAGAGCCCTTTATTCTCTGGTACAAAAGGAAACTCCTACATACGATCATATGGTACAAAAAGTTCAAGTTAAACCGATGACAGAACCTATGTTTTGTTTCACAAATGAATAAGGAAAAAACATTTGATGAAAACAAAGTATGAGTAACTGACTACTGACTCTCCACAAAATTGACTATGGTTGTATTGTTTTCCTTCAGCAGTGATTAACGTAGGGCCAATCAAAACAAAGGATGCGCAGACAGCAATAGCTCCACCTCGCCCCCTCACTCCCTCTGCCTTTTGCACATGTATATAATCCCTCATCTGACCCAGAAAATAGGATCAGTTTCAGCAACCGAGGTGGAAGACTGTCCTGCTCTCACAAGGGTATGACGCCAACCCTACGGAATATATCGTTACATTGTATTTCTTCGGACAATTTTACAAAGAAATAAGAGAGACCGCACTTCAAGACCGCACAGCAACTGGTACGTATATTTACTGAGAACGATTCTGTGGGGTATTTTATTTCAACGAAAAGAAAATGGCCAGGACTCAATTCTTTCAACTTGCATGTAACTCGAGAAATCTTCATTACTGCATACATTTCTGGCTCACGTGTAAACTAGTTTATTGTAGACAGTTATTTTCTGTACAAATCAACTTTGTATTCATAGAGCTCATACTATAACCACGCGAAAACGCAGAGATGTTCTAAAGTGCGTTTGTTAACACAACCACTGAATAGTTTATTTAGGAAAGACCACCACCGGCATACACGTGGGGTATATGTATTACATTATATTATATGTATACATGGTTTGATTTACATGCAAATGTAACTGATTTAAAGATTCAGTTTGCTATTCTGTGTTCTTTGAGTACTTTGATTCGACCATGTCGCGTTTTCAAAAGCATAATGAACTTAAGAAGGGACAGAATATATAATGAAGATCATATATAAATAAATTTAGTCAAATTCTCGACTTTGGAGTAGTTCGCAGGGCGAAAGACGATTTAAGCCTGCAGCCTTGCAAATATTTAATGCGTGCATGCTTGTCAGCGCAATAGCGACCAGTCGCTATTGATTTTATGTGCTTACTTGGACTGCATAACGAGTTCACACGAGTTCACCTCGCCCTCTTGATAGCTACCACACAATGACCGAGAGGAATTAACTGGTAGTGTGAACAGAAGTGATTGTATATCATTGTTATTTTTCAAGGAATAATCCCAGTTTCCGTTCATTTCTCACATTGGTGGCCTACCGAGGCTTTCGGTTTGTATTGCCCAGTTCCAGGCTGTAGTTAAGGAGGTGCCTCCCAAGTTTCGCAAAGCCGATGGCTGAAGGTAGTGTCCGCAGTTAACTCACTTAAAAATGTCAAAACTCTGACATCACCTCCTATTATGCTTAGAGTGAGATATTTTGCGGCGCTCTGCCAGTTGATTGAACCCCTGAGGTATTGGCAAACCCAGACCATTCCAAGTTTTTTTTTTTTTGTTCCAAGGTGAAGTATCTAATCCCTTTCCCACGCTTAAATTATGGTTTTAAAATGTTGAGAAATTGAGCACAAATTTATGTTTCTGTTGCTTAGAATAATCTAGATATTTGGGTTATTGTAAAACACTAAGACGTAAATCTGACAAGCTCTTGCGTTTGATGATAGCTTGTTTTTAGCTCAAGCTGAGCCAATGTTGCTGTAGTGTTTTTTCCTTGAAAACTGACCTTTTTGTTTCTCTACAGTAAATTTCTGAAGACGAAATGGCGGATCAACTAATGCTGTCAATGAGCCATGGTCCTGCTGGTGGGGGTCTACACAGGCACAGAATGGACTTGAACACCCCTCAGCCTGGGCTCTGCAGCCTGCCCAATGGCCAGATGATGTCCTACGGCATGGGGCCTCAAGGCAACATGGAGGCTCCAGTGAGACAGCGCTTAATCCCCATGCCAGGCTTGAACAGGCAGACCAGTCACCTCCACCAGATGCCAGGCAACATGATGTACAGCAGCCAGAATGTGCCGCCGCAGAACCACAGTTACCTACATCAGTCACAACAGAACCACACACACATGCACCAACAGCAGCAGAACCACACACACTCACACCAGCAGCAGTACTTGCCAGGTGGACTTTCTTCCCAACCGCTCATGGCCAGCATGCACCTACAGAAACTCAACACTCAGCACCATGGCCACCCTGTTCTTCCCCTGAATGCCAACCACATGAGCAACGTCGCCCCCTTCAGGATAGGCTCGGCACAGCGGGCTACCATGCAGCATATGACTGGACCGGCGCTGAGTTTGAGTATCATGGACACAGACTTGATTGATGAGGAGGTGTTGATGTCTCTCGTCAAAGAGCTTGGACTGGACCGTGTACAGGAGTTGCCTGAACTGTTTTTGGGGCACAATGAGTTCGACTTCCTCTCAGACTTTGTGAGCAAACAGCAGCCCAGTGCGGTGAGCTGCTAAGAGACATAACCATTTGTCTGGTTGGGGCATTGGGAAGGGGAGTCACTACTAAGAGCACAGCGAGTAGAGACAATCTTTCTGTTCAATTGTATGTTTGTGTGTGTTACATGTACTTAATACTTATGTCATAGTCAGACACATGGTCAAATATGGACTACTGAATTAAAAGGCCCACTTTGTCTGATGTTTTCAGCTACATTTCACAACCTGTAGTTTGAAAGTAGTGTTGTGCAATAAGCCAAGTTCAAAAACTGACACGTCAGTGAAAGTATGTCAGTGCTTTGGCAATGAAAAAAATAAATGTTCTAACTTCCTCCTAAAACGATTCCTCACATGGCAGCATGTGTTGTTTTGCACATATTACAAATGAGACATAACTATTTTGTCAGTAAAGTTACTGAGAAAATTTGGGAATGATACTTTTCCACATAGTTTTGTGAACTTCATCACCACTGTGCTTGTGTGTCTGGAGTGTGTCTAATGGTGATTGTGGTTTTCTGTAGACTGCAGGGTAGCTGTGAGATTTCACTGACATTGCCTTGTTTGTCTTTTACCATTTAACCTCCCTGCCAACTTTAACAATTCCATATTTATTTCCGTAAAGTTAGTGGAAAACATTCGAAATGGAAGTTTCCATCTAGATTTGCTACTAGCATTAGGATAGTAGCTTGGGGGCATATTCTGGTTTATGTTGAGGGGTTGAATTTGGGTCTCTGTTTTCTATATGTCTGGTTTGGGCCTGGTGGTTAAATAAGCTTATATAATATGTATCAGTCCAGTCCTTGGATTCTGAGGCTTGGTGTCTGAGAGGTTGCAGGGTTTCAAAGGACAACCTGTTATTTTGTGGACCCCTAAAGAAGTGCATTTAGCCACCTAGTGGTAAAATAAAAATGTCAAGTTTACTTTGGCGGAACTATCCAGTGGCAGTGAGTGATAGACATTTTAGAACGATGGACATTTTACTTAGTTCCTGTATAATATTGTTATTGTAATATACATTTTTCAGAACAATGCAGTTGGTTTGGGGATATGAAGCTGGGTCTGTGGATGGGAGGGGTGTTCCTATGACATTCATTCATCTCTACATTAGTCTCCATCTCTGGTGTGGAGGTGAGGAATATGCCTGAACGCTTTTGAGGAACGCTTACAATAGTTACCTCCTGCAATAGTCAATGCACACAAGTGAAGGAGGGGAGAAACAGAGGACTAGAAGAAGTGTGTAGAAAAGAGGGCATTTGTTGTAATTTTTTTATTTATGATTTATTAAAACAGCTTCATAATATTCACTGGAAGCCTGTTCCATTTTTTAAATACTATATATCAGTTTGCTGGACACTAAAAATTACTACTGGTGACAAAGGAAGTGCTCTAAAGTGTAGGTGAGTGCATGGGAATCCTAACATGTTGCCCTCTGGCTCATACGTGTGTGCTCTGGTTGTTCTGAGTCGCGTATGCTTAGAGTCTAGCATGCGGCTTTCCCTCTTAGATCAGGTCAGATTTAACAGGAGTCCTGTTTAAATCAGTCATCTTTTATATCATTGGCCATAACTCTTTGAGGAACATTTTTCAATGTACTGCAGGTCTCCACTGGTTGTTTAGAGTTTTGACTGGCCATAAGTGAGTCTGGATATTAATACATTGTGTATGTAGCGTAACTGAAGCACATACAGACTTCATGTATACCCAATCTGGTGAAGCTAGTGTTTGCTTTTGGATACAAGCAAAATGTGCCTTATTGTTTGCAGATCTTGTGCTATGGAAGCAGTACTGTGGACCTGCCGTTTGTTGCACAAACATTATTTTGTCTGTACTGCAGCCTATGTGCAAATATGTGGGAATGCAGTTTTAAAATTGGCAACATGTTATGGATTTAAACTCATATGAATTATATTTAAACATTGTGCTGTCATGCCATATGCTGTATTGCTCATATATAATTTCCCACAATTTCATATTAATTTTTAATGTATTTATTTACTGAAGGCAAATTGTCAGCTGCATAAATTCACATACATACATTTACCATTAGCTAAAGATTTTATTGATATAAAATAATGCATAGATTTTAATAATAGTCTGATTTGAAATGCAGATTTTAGAAACTTGGCCTCTGCACTGAAGACAAATGCTGACTAAGCTTAAAAGTGATAATCCGGAATGTTCAGTGTGTGTGTGTGTGGTGCGCAAAGATAAAGTGCCGCTCCCTGGCATGCAAGGGTGTGACAGGTAATGAGTTATATCCTCTTAGATTTACTCCCAGCCTCAAAACCCATCTTCTATTGAGCATTACTGGGACCATTCTGTTCTTTTGTGATGCAGAAATGTCTAGAAAATGTGATTCTGCCCTGGGAACCAAACCCCACCACTTCCACTTTTCAGCTCCTCTGCATTGTTGTTTCTATTTCAAGGAAATGTATTTATTTCAAGAAATAATGGAAATAAAATATTTATTTTAAGAACCAGGGTATGGTGTTTGTGATTTGCTTGGCTTTTCCCAGTGTGTGCCAATCGCATGTGATTGTTGATGACCCCTCATGATCAGTTACTCAGAATTGCTGAGCATGTCATAATGGAGTAAACATCATTCTCCCTCATGCAAAAAGCAGGCTGACAAACACGTTCCACACCTAATCCTAAACTCCTGGCACCCTGGTCATGCTCATTCAGCTGAGCATATGAAATTTTCAATGCAAGTGATTACTTTGGGTGTTGCCCTGGCAAAGGTTCAATAGTACAACGAAAAGAATAATAATAATAAAAAAAAATCTTTTTAGGTTTAAACCAAGCCCAGTCCTTCTAGTTTATATCCAAATACGGGTATGCCGGCAAGTTTTGGCTGGTTTAGGGGACATGGCAAAGTACAAGAAAGTCAGATTCTGGGTTACACCTTAAATCATAGGGGGGCCCATGGCTGGCACTACATCACGCTAGCAGGTACAACAAGTGTGTTAGAATGATTCAGACTGCTGGCGCAATGTGAGGAAAGATCACATGAGAGACCTTATTAACTCTGACACTACTTCCTATATTCCTTTTCTATGCATATGCTTGAGGGCATTCTGTGATGCCCTTTAAAGTTATATGTGCACTTTTTATTGTGGGTAGGGCCAGGTGTGCCCAATGGGTGGGGCTGGAATCTCCCCTGTCCCTTTGTTTCTGAGAGGGGGGAGTCTCTTTTGAATCCCAGCCAATCACCCACATGCTTCCTTTGGTCTCACGGTTGTCTCAGAAAAGCACAAAAGCTATCAACATAGACAGGAGGTGAAAGCATACGGGAAATTTAGTGACTGAACTTTGCTTGCATAGTTAAGAGGAATTTATTCCTAAACCTGGTATATTTCCCTTTAAGGTTCCAGTTCTTGGAGATGGGCAAGAGACTGTGTTCACATTATGTTTTTGACATTACTTGTTCACGCTCTATTTGATAATAGACATTTAGCATTCCATTAAGAGTTAATGCAAAGTTTGTTGTACAACTTAATTTAAATGATTTTGTTTTCACATTCAATATGTGAATTACAATTACATTTGTTTAATATTATTTCCTATATCAGTTACTCACTGTCAGTTCTAGAATATAAAATTGGCTGTCAAAAGAAAACCTCCTTGAATAAACTGAAAATCTGCATGCGCTGTCTGCGTGCATGCCTGTGTGTATGTGAGTGCATGCATGAAATGTGGGACAATGCTTAATATAGCTCATTTTATCTTTGCATGGTGGGAACAGTGCTTAAGCGGTTCACAGTTGTTTGCACCAGAGCAGAGACTGGCAGAAGGGCCGCCTCACTTCACCTCTGCTTGCACATGGAGTCGCAGGTTTGGACATGCCACTAATTGATAGCTGCCAGGTGTGAATGAATGTTTGTCTGCACAGGTGCAAATCTGGGTAAGACCCATGCCATTCGACTCGTAGCCCTGACATCATCAGTCTGTGTGGAGGGGTGACTAACAGACGAGCTGATGCGTCAGTATGAGCTCATTTTCTGATCGCTTTCGCCCACTGCCCAGGTCATCTCTGAGGCATGTTTTGATGAACAGCACTACTGTTTAGTGTTTATCCACAATGGCAGTGATCACCATAGTAAACACTCCAGTCACACTGTCCTCAACTCCATGTTCCATGTTCATGTATTCCAGGTTGAAAGTTATCAGATTTGCGTCCTCACATCATTTCACATCCTCACAAGCAGGCATTCCTCTCAATTGAACTTCTAATCGCAGTCACTACTAAAATTCTCTAATGTATCATAGCTGTCAGTTTCTTAAATTCACACCAGGTAAACTTACTATGATCCTTTCGTGGTTGTCAATCACTCCTTTGTATCATTCAATTGTGCAAAGGTTTGTGACAAACACATTCTGAGACACACCCCTTCTTCCCTTCCTCTCCTCTGTCTTACCCAGTTTTTTATGGTTTTGCAATCTGAGCTACATTTTCCCACAGTTAGGCCTGCTGGGGCAGGTTACTGCATACTTACATACATATAAATTCAAACAGACACGTCAGCAGGTTCAAATACATACACAGACTGATAATCAGAGAGATAGACACAACCAGGTCATAACAAAATGACTCATTATTAGCACTGAATGTTATGTATGGGCTACAGACCACCCAAGGATTTAATCAGCTTTTATTACTACTACTTCAACTACTACCACTACTTATAACCCTACAACTACTAGAAATAATAATGATGATGATGATGATGATAATAATCATAATCTTAATACTACTACTATTAATAATAATAATAATAATAATAATAATAATAATAACAATAATAATAATAATAATAATAATAATACTAATAATAATAATAATAATAATAATAATAATAATAATAATTTATGGTAACTGATTGTTTAACCACTTCAGGATTCTTAAATTATACTTATAAACTTTAAGTTTATATTTTTATATTTTGTATTTTATTTATTTTATATATTAGGTATTTATATTGAGAGAGAGAAACAGAGAGAGAGTCAGATTGAGAGAGGGATACTTAAGGCAGATAAGCGTCTAACCCTCTGTGGGTACCTTGTGGTCTGACGCCATCCGTCAAAACATGCCAGCAGAGGGCAGTATATCCAGTGGGAAAGTAAATAGCTCACGACACTTTTCTTCCTACACCAGCTTATTTTTATTCATTTTTATCCCTGGTTTAATTTTCATGGGTATATTTGACCCCAGACCTCCCTTCCAGCAGTACTAGCAGGCGTGTTTTTTCCACATGTTTTGACAATGAGGTATTATACCTATATATTTGTTCAGATTTGATTTGCAGTTTTATGTTTGCAATGAGAAATGGACCACATCTAAACAAAAATAGATGCCAATTCAATAACATTACTTACAAACAAAATATAATATGGCAGCTAAATTTTGCTGTAGCACAAGTATTGTACAATTGCTCATGTGGTGTAGAATCCTGAATGTACGATACACTCCTTATGGAATAATTCACATTTTTTAATATTGTATTCTACCAAAAAACATCATCTCAAACTGCTATGCCAAACATTCATGAATGAAAAACATTTTAGGTGGGTTAGACACATGCAGATATATGTAGCTGGACATTTTCTCTCTTCAAATCTACCTTTGCACCCAGTCGTCATGAATAACCCAATAATGAAAAGGAGAGGAGAGGAAAATGGATTCTTTCACAGTAAGTGAAAATGAAAAAGAATACAGAGAGGAGAGAGTGCAATGGAGGAGGAGGGAGAGGACAAGAGAAAGAGAAGGCGACAAAGAGGCATGACAGTGTGTATGATGAATTAAAGATTTCTCTAGTGACAAGTTTCCTTCTTCTCACTCAGATATAGACAGAAACATGGAAATGACTGCAGATCTTATAATAAATAAACACATTAATAAATTAATGCCAACACTGGAGAAATAAGGGTGTGTGTATGCTGGGGAGGGGGTGGGCGGGGGGGGGGGTGGATCTCTGGTGATTTGCCATAACATCAAGCTACTAAAAAAGTAATGATGAAATATTTAGGATGCATTGAGAGGCAGTGAATATTAACGGAGTCATGTTCCTCTTCTCTCCGTCTCACTCTCCTTCCCTCCCTTCAGTGCACTTTGGTGACCTTCAGTCTCTTGTGACCTTGTTTACTGTGCGGGTGTTACTGCTTGAATGTAAATGAGGGAGCAGGCAGGCTATGCCCACCAATGTGCATGTAGGTGTTGTGTCGGGGTGGGCTGGGGGGGTTTGGTGGGGGTGTGTGGGTGTGGTGGTTGGGGGATTGAGTGGGAGGAGTTTGGCGGGGGTTTGGCAATGCCACATCCTCACAATGACAAGGGGCAACAATGTTGGCATCACCCCGTTACTGAGGGATTCTGTAGGTGGAGGGGAGATGTGATAGATTAATGCTTTAGTGATTTCGAAATACTTTATGACAACATGGGGGAAAATATGTTTTTTTCTCATTCAGTTGTCAGCCACACTGTTTCAGAAAATTTGTTGGGTATTGGGGGACTGTTTGGGAGAGGTAAAGGAAGATTTGCTTAATGAGTGAGGAATTGATTTACAGACAGACAGAGGACAAAGAAAATGTGGTGCCCAACACTTTTCTGCTGTTCCATGGCAGTAACAGGCTAAATCATTGTATTGCATTGAAAGCATATGACTTAACCTGTCATGTCAAAAAACGTTGTTGAATTAAACATTTTTTTTTTCCTTTTTCCCCACTCTGAACTCGACCTTCTCTTGCCGGCTCGGGAAGAGAGCCCTATGACATGTGCGGCTCAGGAGGAGAGCCCTGTGTCATGTGACTCCAATTCATGTGATGACCAGCCCTGCCGTCTTTCCATACTGCTGACGCACCAACAACATGCTTTCCCATGTCGTCGGAGGATGACATGGGAAAGCTATAACCTTGGTTTGTGCATAAAAAAGCATCTGGTTGACCATTAGTAGCCAACAGAGAGCAATGAGACCAGCCAGCTTAACCAGTTTACCCCCTATATCATACTCCATAGCTGCCAATGTTACAGCTGGGACTCAAGCTATAAGTTAGTGTCTTTACTAATTGAACTTAACTGAATAGAATTGCATTGGACAGAATTGTTTTAGTCCCTTTTTTGACATATATGCATCAATTTAGAAGTACATATAAATCACAAGCTGTCTTGTCACATTTCAGTTTAATGATGTCTCTAATTGGAGACAGCTGGATTGAGAGAAGATCTGCCTCTGATTATGTCATTCACCCATTAAGCTGCTCTGCTCCAACTGGGCACCGCAGTGTTTAACTGGCATGTTTCCGTGAGACCCCTCAGAGTGAATGAACAGTGTGGTGTCTGACACAGAGACCCAGAGAGGCTGCCCTGTCTCTGTGGTCTGCCAGGTGCTGCACAGGGGGTGTAGTGGAGCTCACATTGGCGGTGCCAAATATGCTCCCAGCCAGCCCTGTCCCGACACACAGGGGAGCAGTCCATCTGTCTGTCTGCCAGAGTGTCTGTCCCACTGAATGACTGTGATGGGGAGAGCTCCTATGGGAGGAGGAGAGAGGGTATTCACACACTCTGTGTGTGTGTGTGTGTGTGTGTGTGTGTGTGTGTGTGTGTGTGTGTGTGTGTGTGTGTGTGTGTGTGTGTGTGTACACGTGAGTATGTATGGAATAATAATTCTGAGTTAATATCATGTGAGGGATGTATAAGGGTGCAATAATTACCCATTTGCAAAAATGTCAAAATGTTTGTGTGCTGTGGAGAGCTTCAGGGAGGTTCCTCTAAGGCTTCATACTGCAGAAGAAAGAAGGTAATCTCTGTAAAATCTGTGAAAGGATGAGCATTTTCTCAATAAATCTCACAGCACTTCAAAGAGCCTGTCAAAAGAAAGCGATGGCTTCAGACGCATGCGCATCAAGGGATCAGTGGAGTTAAAATGCCACAAAAGGAAGCACATGGGTAATATATATCATTGCAAAATGGTTTACTGTCACGCATTTAGCTGGGACATGATAGAAGACTGTAATTCTGCCATTCCACAGCTGGGGTCAATTCATACTGGGGAAGACAAACAAGAGCCTGTCCGGACTGTGAACAACGACAAATGTACTGGCATGAACACACCCACACAATCACACACACACACAAACACGCTGTCTTAAAATCTCACATATATGTTCTCATACACAGACTCAAAGACTTGCAAATACATATAAAAACAACTTACGTATTCAGGCACACATAAATACACACACTAACTGTCATAAACACTTTCAAACAAAAAACAAGAAGAGTTGGACAGCCTCTCTGTCATCGTGTGTAGCTCTGGACCTACTTAGACACCCACCCTCAACAAGATTATCCACACTGTTTATAACATTTCACCCATATTATATCCATATATTGTATAGGAGCTCTCTGAGTGGACACTGTTTGACTATGATCTTTGTCAAATCCTTGTCCTTAATGAGTTACCACCCCTGCTCTCAGAGGAGGCACCAATTTTGCAGACAAATAGTGCATTGCTACGGAATCACTCCGTCTGCTCCATATTGTGACAATAATGAAAGGGAGGGAGAAATAACAGGTGTGGATGCCTACATAATGAGAACTACAGTAATTTGTTTAATGATCAAAAACCGAGTTTAGGAACAGGAATTTATGAATTGACGCATAAAATATTGTTTCGGCCCGTCAGTCAGCTTGACTTCCTCTCTCTCTTTCTCTCACTCTCTCCTGTTCTATTACTGTCTGTTTCCCCCTGGGTTCTCATGTATAATGGATGTGTGCCTTCAAGAATATGATAATGTGACAATATGCAAACGAAGGTGAGAGGGTGAGAAAGCCTCCTGATTAGATTCTAGTACCTGTCTCATGGGAGAAGGAAAGAATGATAGAGATAGAGAGAGAGGGAAAAAAGAGACAGAATATGACAGAAAGAATAGTGTTACAGGTTACAAGCTTACTAACACTATCCTACTTTTTTATTGTGGTTTGGATCACATGGATTTTTCCCCCAAGA
Organism: Albula goreensis; assembly: GCA_022829145.1. Lineage (NCBI taxonomy): Eukaryota > Metazoa > Chordata > Actinopteri > Albuliformes > Albulidae > Albula > Albula goreensis. The sequence continues at coordinate 17,368,739 of CM040743.1, read as the reverse complement.
GATGAGAAAGGTGTGACTCACCTGGAAGAGTGGTAGTTATATAGAGCAGGTAGCTGACAGAGAAAAAGTGTGTTAATGGAGAGATAAATTCGCCATCAAAGTTTCTGTTTGTCCAATTGCTCTACTTTAATTTTCTCCATCTTCTAAAAAAAATAAACAAAGTGCTTCTCAATAGAACTAATAGAAACAACACCTGCTTATGCAGGTGGCTTAGACTTCGGTGGTATGGGAATCTACACAATTTCTGGATTGAGTCCACTATATTTGCTCCCTGCTTTGTTGAAGTTGACTAGTTCTTATTTGTTATCTTATTTTTTGCACATATTTCCAACACCTATGTTATTGTAAGACCTGGTCCCATTGGTAGATAGACAATTAACTCAATCATCCTGGGGTCTGATTGGCTGTGGTATAACAAAAGGATGAAAGGAAGGATACAGAGAGATAAACGCATACACCGGAGGAGGGAAGCAAGGGATGAAAGAGAGAGACAGTGGGGGAGAGAAGAAGTATATTATCTTAATGTTCATCTATGTTCTACATCTGTTCCAGTGAAAGTGTTTGCGACTGTTCAGGCTGACCTTCATCTGCAGGTGCTTGCCCTGGCCAGCAGATGGAGACGATGGGCTCACCTTTACACCTTAACAATGAGGAGGGAGGGAGGAAGGAGGAGAGGTCATCTGAGGAGAGACCACCCAGCCAGAGAGCACAGCAGTCTGATCGCCAGGCAGTTGAAGAAGATGCAGGTTTGATTTATGTTGGCTCCTGGACTATGCCCTGTGAAGGCTGCTCAGACATGGCCAGCGAGAGTGAATACCAACACCACTGAAAAATAATGTATTTCTCCAATATTTAGAGAAAGAATGTTAACACAGAAATTAGTTACACCAACATCCATCTACCATATTAAAAAAACTAATTTGATTTGCACGAATGTACCATATACATAAATGAATAAGCAGGACTCTGCCAATTCATATAATGTTTATGCCATCATAACTTAAGACTGATAACATGCACATGTTGACATTTCATATAATTATAATCATACTTGGGAACAAGTCTATGTTGACTATGAAAGTTCATTTGCAATTTCAATAGACTAGTGCATCAAGATGGACATGGTAACATTGCATTAATAGGTGAAGGTGTGTAAAATAAGGATGTGTTTTCTGGTTGCATGATGAAATATGATGCTACCTGCTGCAATAACAGAAAAGGCCAGTTTATCAGATATGGATTAAGCTTAGTCCAGGAGTAAACAATTTTTTTCAGAGCTTGACTTAATTTTCTATTAGTCAAAGACTATGGTAAATCTCTGTCTTGGAATCCAGCAATAAATGTTTTAGACCATACATTTGTCAAATTTACCAGAACAAGCAGAAGGATGCAAGAATCAACCACAACATGAAATAAGCTTTGGGAATTGTGGATTTACTCATCTATAAAGATCCCTTTGCACAAGACAATGTAAGGTATCTTTTAACATACAAATTAACAAGATATCAATGTGTAGAGTACAAGCACACCTTTTGTCATTCACTTGCCCTCTGCGTTGACTAAGCTAGGCAGGTTTGCAATGTTCACAGACACCACCAGGAAGAAAGAAAAATGTAACTTTGGGGGAATCTCTATGTTGTTGTAATTATCCCTTTGTAGCGTTGGCATGGTGCATGTTGCTGACTGAAGAGCCTATCCACCCTTCCCGTATGATGCCCAACAGCCAGTGGACTCTTTGAAGCTCATCTTCAACATTTGAGTTTGCACAGATGTCTGGAGCAGATGTTTGGAAACAGCTGGAGTCTTTATTACAGAGATGGAATGCATTAGCTAGCTAGCTAACCTGTTGAGCAGAATCTGCTAGCTCAGCTGCTGTCTCAGAGCTCAACATATCCTGTTGCTCTCATCATCTTGGGGATGCTTCATCGATATTTACTCATCCTGTTCCTTGCACCATCTAATTCCTTTTTTGGCCACCCATTTTTCAAACTTTTATTCATTTTCTTTGCCTTTTTCTAAGTGTAAGCTGTCAGAGGATATATAGGCATTTTGGATGCTTTCTGCATTTATGCTATATTTATTAGCCTGTTCATCAGAAAATTGATCAAAATAATGTAATTAATGCTTGACTCTTTTGATCATGGCCATGTTACACTGAGCAGATGTTGTTGTTGTAGTCCACCAACGTGGCCATGTAGGCTATGCTATCATAAGATTGCAACCCACCTCTATACAGTTGCCATTTCTACAGGAATACAGCCCTTGTGAGCTTCCCCATGCGGTGGTGGAGGTGCGGAGCACCCAGTGTGCAGTCCATGAGGAGTACAGCGTGTTTGGGGAGGGAGACGGGCATCACTTGGGGAAGCAGTATGGTGGTGCAGATGAAGACTTCCCCCGGGGAAAGGCATTCATCTGGGCTGGAAGACAGCTGTGACTCTCCCACAGCTCCACAGCCAATAACAAGCCTTATGACATAGACACATGCTCACACACACATACACATAGGCACACATATGCACAAATCCCCATAAGCACTCAAGTTTAAGGACCATGTTTAAAATTTTATTTACTTTTACTGACTTAATTCACCATATGAAAAGATGCAAAGAAAAAACAACAGCAACAATAATAATAATAATAATAATAATAAACTGATAACCATTCAAACCTTCAGACCTAAAAATCTAAATAGAAAACATTTTGGGAAAAAATATGCTCTTGAAAATAAAAGCTAAATGTCAATGTCAAAATAAAAGTCAAATTTCCATTTAGAATTCTGAATTATAAATGAAATATTTGAGCATAAAGCTTAATACAGAAGCACCTGTACTAAGGACACTCTGTCTATCTGTGATCACACATTTCACTGCACTATGCTGTAAACACACACAGGGGCCAAGGAGAATCTTCCATTTGCAATGCAAGAACAATGGTCCATGCACAGCTGCATAAAAAAGGTAATTAAAAACACCCAGAGAAGTCTTATTTATATGCTTCCGTCTCCAGGGAGACAGCATTAACCTTCAGTATATAAGAAGTGTTTATCTTATCAACATGTTGTTCTATTTAATTTCATTCAATACCAACAGCCTCAATTCCAGATAGATTTGAATAAAATTGAATGTGTTCTCTTTTTCCTTCACATCACCCCCCCCTCTCCTAATCTCTTACTGACAGAAGAAATATTTCAGAAGTGGCAACAGGTGTGCCATGAAGGTCTGGAGAACAATGCATCTGACTAGCCCCTACCAGATCCATATCATGTGTCAGATACAGGACCACAGAGACAAAGGTAAAGAGATGGCACTATAGACTGGTTGGCTATTCTGTGTGTGTAAAATTCTACACAACTGGCTGATTATCTAAAGCTTGGAATGGCTGCTTGTTGTACTGTAGGTGCACTTTGTGATGATTACACAGACGGAGCCCACTAGCTGCGTTTGGTTCATTTGATCAGCCCCCAGGAAGGGCACAAATTTTCACTTTACAACATTATCATAGACCACTTGCTGATGGGTGAAAGTGTCCTAGATTTGTATTACACCACCTCTGTATGGAAAATGCATATTTGAAGTCAAATTTTCCTCTGTAGTCCAAATATTATACATTGTGGTATGTGGCTTTCACTTGAAGTTTGTTTTAAAAATCAAATAAAACATGAGATATCAGCCATGGGCTCACCCCAAACCCCACACCCTTTTACTACAGGCTGAGTTTCTTTATCCTGCCTCTAACTCAATACTTGGTTTGTTCCAGGAGGAAGCGTTGTGTTACATTTGCAGTTTGACACAGAATTCTGTTAAAAGGATACAAAAGTTAAAAGGACAGTGAGTAGGTGGTCTTTTCGGTTCACAGTGCAGAGCAGACAGCAAAAGAGTGACCCCTAACTCCACCATCCTCCCCATGTGGAAACGCTAATTTATCCAATGGATTTCATATATATATATATACCAGGACACAAGATTGAATTCTTGTTAGTAGTGGATACTGAAACACATTTGACTGAAAGAATAGAAAATTTGCTTGTATACTGTATAGAATATGTGAGATACTGTTCATATTTAATTAGTAGGATATATATCAGACCAAGTGCCTTGCTAAAGGGAGCAACAGTGGTATCCCACTTAGGAATCCATCCTGACATTGAATGGTTCTTAAGTACTTTGACTATATCTATTTATCTTAAGTTACACTATGGTAACTCATAAATTTGGCTTTAAATAAATGATTGCCCCTGATTTTATTGATGTAAAGAACTTGAAAGGTCAGAAGTGACAGGCAATAAACGCTGTTGATGGCAGACAAAACCAACAATGTTTGTTTTTCCAGTAGGGGGCAGTATGAGAGGTGGTGGCATGTTCCGTCACAGTTGAGGAGCAAATGAGACTATGGTTATCCTGAGTTTGGAAGAATATGTGTGCTTTTGTATATTTATGCTAACAAATCACAGTCAAGCACCAGGACATATCAGCTGCAAGCTGGGATCCTATGTGAAGTGTCCAGCCTTGTGTGTGAATTCTTTCTCCATCTTCACTTCTCATTTCAACCAGGTACCCAGCTTTGGGCAGTATGGGCGTGAGGAGGGGCGGGAAATCCGCCCAGACCCAGACCACGCCCTTGTGGCCAGGAGGAATGGAAATTGAAGCCTGTCTCATCAGAGCTCATAACATCATTGAAGAACATGGACTCAGCTCCACGATCCATGTTCCCAAGGTTTAACTCAGAATTTGAGTCAGCAGGAAACTCCTTGTGAGAATGGGATGGGTAGTGGTAGGCATGGTAGCTGTAGTAACCTGTACTCTGGGTGTGGAAATAGTGTTCTTGCTCCTGGTGGTGGATGGTGTATGGTTGATGCCAGGGCTGGGGTGCAGTGGCCAAGTGGCAGGAGACCATGCTGGAAGGGTTTGAAGGTTGTGTGGTAGAGGCAGGAAGGAGGTTGTGGAGTTTAGATGAGGAGCTGTAAAAGGCATGGGCCTTTAGGCTGTAAGTTGGAAAGAGCTCAGCACTGAGTCTAGGGGAGAGGGCCTGTTCCTGGCGAAGATTATGATCACAACCGGAGCTGTGGTCAAGACTGAGGTTGTGACTGCGGTTGGGGTTGTGGTCGAGGTGGTGACTCGGACTATGACTGTCACTTGGGATATGGCTTCTACCAAGGTTAAGACTGTGGCTGCGGTTGTGGTTAAGGTGATGGTTAAGGTTATGTCTTGGGTGATCGGTGTGGGATCTCACCCCAATGCTGGACCGGGCGATCAGGGAGTGACGGGGCCCATCCTGTCCCAGCCGCAGGTCCTTAGCAGGATCTTGCAGGCCGCTGGTGAGAAGGCTCTGCAGTGTGCTGGTCTCTGAGCCTGAGTAGAGCTGGACAGTGCCATGGATGTGGTCAGGATTCTCCTGAATGGTGTGCAGGGGAATGTGGGGCGGCTGTATGGTGTCACCCGGCTGGCTGTAGACAGAGCCACTGTAGGAGCCCAGTCTCTCTGAGGCAGGACTAAATGAAAAGTTAGAGACCTTTTGATGGGGGGGCTGGAGGGTTCTAAGGGGCTGGGGGTAGCCTTCCTCCTGGCTGATGGCTCCGGTGAGGTCACCCAACTGTGGCAGTTCAAGGGCAGGGGGGTGGGCGCTGGGGGAGGTAGGGTGTAGTCCAGGCGAAGTTGGGTGGGACTGTACCTTATCCTCACTGTCCTGCTTCTCAGCAGGTATGGGTGAAAGATGGCCACCGAATGCAGAGTCGGAGGAGCCGGCGTGGGAGTGCAGGTCCCCCCAAGCATCGAATCCTTTCCCATCAACCCCAATGGCCCCCTGTGTCTTAGGGCTGCTGTGTTCAGGAGACTTATGTAGCCCCGCCCCTCCACAAACTCTTTTCCCACCACCTCGACCCTTGCTTTTCCACCACTTTGTCCCATTGTCTATGGAGATGCCCCGCCTCCTGACTGTCTTGCCCATTTTCCCTCCTCCTGGGTTCAACATCCACCAAGAGCTCTTCCCTGTGCCCTCATTCTGCACACGGACAAAACGGGAATGCAAAGACAAGTTGTGCCGGATGGAGTTCTGCAGATAAAGTGAGAAAGAAAGAATGTGGGAGAAAGAAGAAGAGAGAGTAAAAGAGAAAGGGATGGAGAGAGACAATGAGTCAGAGTGGAAGAAAGAGGGAAGGAGAATAAAAAGGAGAGTAAAAAAAGCAAAAGAGGGGGATAGTGAGAGAGAAAAGGGCATGGTTAGAAAGGGCATAAACTGCAGCCAAAATCGATGAGTCATAGCATGATGTATAGACTGACTATGTCATAATATAATGGAAGAGCCTCACTATCAAACCATCAAACTATCACCAAGAGTAAATAAATAAATCATTCCTGACTACTAAGTCACAGACATAGATATTGATCGCAGGCCTTTTAAAAATTACACTTTGAAAGTAAGCCAAAAACTAGAGCATCAAGCAGCGTGATTTGGCAAGAAGTACTGGTACCTTGGAAAATGAAGCAAGCCCAGACAAACTGGAAACCAGAGAGAATGAATGTGAGAGAGATATACCATGCCAATAAAGCATTTAAATTGAAGCTGAATTTCGAGATGAGGGAGGGAAAGAGTGAAGATAATGAAGTAAAAGAGAGACGAAGAAGTGGGGAGAGTTCACATCTACATGGAAAAATGTTTAAGTACCTACAAACCTGTGAAGGAATACAAACACACCCCAAAGCACACACCCCTCAATAGAAAACCCCTCAATAGAAAACTTATTAAGTGGAGTAATTCAAATAAAACAACTTAGCAATTCAAAATTTAACCTTTTAACAAATACTTTGAGAAACTATTAATTGAGTATTTAAAATTCAATGTCAACTCCATTAAGTAAAATCTGAAACACTAGCATCATCTATTCAGAATAACCACATATTCACCTCATGATCCAATCACCCATGATACACAGACAGTATCCATGAACGATGGAGGGGTCTGTTGAATTACAAATAATGTATTTATCAATGTGTTAAATCCCCCATACACAAGACTGAGACATAATGGCACCACTACACTTACAGAGGTATTAGTGTAATTCTGCATCTGGGGGACATTTGTAGTATCGTTAATTGTGGACTATAAATCTTCCTTATTAAGTACGACACTCTTTATTCTCTCACTTTTTCACCAAGTACATTACTGTTCAAAGTTTTTGCACCTGTGAGAAAGCTGTTTGAACAGGCCTGAGTACAGTTCACTTGCTAATCCATGTATTCTGCAAGGCAAAGGACACTGCAGATTCTAGCTGGAGCAGTACTGTCTGACCTACACCGTGGCAGTAAACTGTAGAAGCAATAGTTCCAAAAGAAACTCCAAAAAATGAACATGTTATAGAAATCAGACACCAATTTACTGAAGACAGCAGTACCCTAAAGCACTACCTTAATTGCACATACGCGCACACACACACACACACACCTTGCTTTATCAGCCTTGTATACTGGACCACTCATTACCACCATTACAAAGCAACTGGTTGCTAAGGAGACCTGTGGGAGAGGGAGTTTTCCTGTTGCCATGGCAGCAAATCTGCTTCCTGATTACTCTGCCTTCTCAGGTGATCTGACTAAAGCAGAGAGTGAAAGAAGCGATAGAAAGGTATGGGACGTAAATATGGATGAGTTAAAAGAGAATAATAATAATAATAAGGAAATACAATATTGCATAAACAGACAGGGGTTTCAAGAAAACTCCTCAAAGTCGTGTAGAGTAAACAAAGGATTGGCAGCAACATTGAGGGAAAAAGTCTTGGGCATCCTTCTAATATAGGATAAATTCACCGCTGAGATACAGAACTGGGGATGAAAGTTAAGAGTCTGCCAGTCTCATTACAAGTCACCACCTTTTCATCACCTATTAGCTAAGAAAATGTATTTTAATTATTGGCAGAGCTTTTATAGGATATGTCTATGGGCCAAGTACAACACAACGGCCTTCAGAACTCTCAGAATCTGAATCCCTGGTTTAAAGGGACAGCTGCAGCCAATGAGGAGAGGAAATAGTCATATACTTTAATCCCTTCAGCATCTGACAGTGTGCAAATTGTCACCATATATCAAAATAAAGAAAAAACTGTAATTATGGAGAAAGGGGCCAAGGGAGAGAAAAAAGAGGGAAGGAGATAAAAGCAGACAGGAGGTTGGACTGTAACAGAGTGAAAAATGGAAATGAGTGGATGTAACTGACAGATGAGAAAAATATGATAGCAGAATGCACTGAGAGAGAGTGAGAGAAACAGAGAGACAGGCAGGGAGAAAGAGACACAGTTCATTTGAGGCTATCCATCAGCTCTCAGAATCAGCACTCACGTGGAGGGAATATTAAATGGACGACCTTGCATCCTGACCTGTCTTCCATCCACCTGAGTAACAAACTAACTCAGAGCTGCTATTTCAATGGCGAGAAAGCTTTGTGCCATTCCTGTTTTTGTGGGCCGACCACTACAGACAGTCAAGAGCAACATATTGCTGAGAACTGAATACGCAGTAAAATGTTCAGTGTTAAATCAGCTCTGAGAGAATGTATATGGTCCCTTTGAGATTGTATGTATTCTCTCAGAGTTAATTTAACACTGAATATTACATAAAGTAGAAAGACACAAAATACAACCACAACTCTAAAATTCTCTAAGTACACACTTTGCATTCACAGCTCATGGCCTTGCAACACAGGTTATCCTTATGTCTGGTGTGCATAGTGTGGACAGATCAAACCAAGTTACATGTGATATATTGGAGCTCCTGTGGTATAAATCACAAAGCCACTCTTAGACAGATCATTCATCTCCCTTTGCCACAGGTACACTATCAAAGGGGAAAAAAACAATCTGCCACACAGAACTGATTAAAACCGCAAGCACCTCGATTTGTCCCTGTCATTCACCAGGAGAAATTCTCACTAGCAGAGTGGATCATTTTTCATTAAGATACCATGATCACATAATGTCTGCTGAGATCTTGAAAAGAAATATCTTGTGTTAAAAATGAAAACAACTGTTGCCTTGCACGTGTGTGCAGAGCTGATAGTTGCAATGTAGATCGGTATACAGATAAGAATTGTGCTTAGCTTCCACGTATCTTAAAATAAAAAGCATATTGGAAAACCGTTAAAGTGAGAGGGTACATAAAGAGAGAAGAGGGTGACCGAGAAGGAATCAGGACTAAAAGGGAAAAAGATATGAAAATTGAAAAAATACATGGACCACCTGCAAGAATGGATGCAGATGTTATTTAGTCTGTTCTGAAAGGAAGACAAGACTGTGATATAAAAGGGATTTCATCTGCACAGGTACATTATACAGACACAGAGAGGATTCATTAGTTCAGGTATGGTAACATAGACAGACTCAGAGATCTGGGCTCCTGTGGCTGGAATAACTTTAAGTGAAGATTGAAGGATAAATTATTTAAGAGAGGGAACTGAGGCATTAGGAACTTGTTCTGTCTGTCTGTCTGTCTGTCTGCACCAACAAGGAGAAGAGTAGTGGGCTTGCAGTTCTGTGGCAGTGCTGCATGACTGCAGCCAGTCTGAGAGAAGCTGTCTGCCTGCAATTAAAGTAAAGGGAGAAATCTGCTCTGCCTTGGTAATTAGACTTGTTTGAATTATTAACAATTTATTCCCCCTGGACCCAGAGTACTGCTCTCAGCCCACAAACAGAAGAGCACACACAAACACACAACACATCACAAACAACAAAGAGGAAAACACTAATACATATGCTACCAAATTTAAATACTAGCACACAGACCCCATTAACATACTCTTACAAATACACTGGCGCTAACAGTCTGGCACTGCTACATTGCAAGCGATACAAAAGGCATAACATGGGCAACGTAGAGTTGTCTGCCATTGGCTCCCCACAGCTGTCATCCCAACATGCCCCTCATAGAGATTTTCTTCATGCCATTTTCAGGCCAAAGTAAACACTATTAATACATGGGGTGACGGTATTTCTGGAAGAGTCATCTACCCTTATCGTCCTTCGGGCTCTATGGTTGGGCATTGGTTTGAGCCACTGTGGCAGTGTATCAGTGCCAGTGTACTGAAACCAGTGTGCAAGGGCATGAGTGAGAACATGCCACTGCATCAGCATCAGAGTGTCAAGCTATCTGTGTGAGTGTACCAGTGCACCAGCACAAATGTGCCAATGCATCAGTGTACCAGGGCACCAGCATAGAGGTGACAATGTATGCCTGTAAGTCCAACATTGTCCCAGCATCCGTGTTACTGAGTGTTAGCGTGAGTGTATCAATGGTTCAGCAAGGGTACCAGCTTACAGACAGTAATGGGATAATCCTGTGTTTGTGTACCACCGACTCTGGGAGTGTATCAATTCACCAGAATTAGTGAGGTAGTGAATCAGTGAGAATATACCAGTTTGCTTCAGCTTGCTAGGGTATCAGTGTCATGGAATTAGCATGAATGCATCTATTAGCATCAGTGTGCCAATCTTTTTCTACAGCTTCCTGCAATTCATTAAATCTAATTTACAAACACCTTTGTAAATGCACCAAATGGAGTGAATTGTAATTCTTGTAATTACCGAAATGTGTTGTGAAGTAAAATAAACTGTAAAGGCTACATTGGTTGACCTAAATGCCCTGTGAGGATGTGAGATTTTTGTTTTACTTATAGATTTCCCCTGGGATGGCTTCAGTTTAATCGTTCTCAAAGAGGTTGTCATAGAAAAATGGTAGGTTACATGTGTTCGTAATTTTCATTGACCAGTGTGTCGAGTGGAAATAACTTAGGGTCTACACTACAATACAATTCGGTGAAATGGGAATTTACACAATGTGTACTTAAAATGAAATGCTAATAGAATTATTATCCGTACTCTGTTAGATTATATCTCATAATTGATCAAAATAGACACCATTCATTGCAGAATGCATACATTTCCGAAATCCCATTTGCTTATAACGTCAATTCAGCCAATGAAGAGGAGGCTATCTGACAAACTGATGGCGCCGAAGCGTAGTATGTTATTGTTATCTGCTACCGAGTGATAATATGAGTAATTGTTCATGGGGATCCAGATAAGCCAACATAGACAATCTATTACAATATTATTATTACTCTTTGATCATAAACTTTAAACATTACCTTCCACCCGGCTGAGCTATTGCTGTCACCTTTATCCTTGAAATAAGGTACACAGCGGACCATCCAGTCGTATATTTGTGACAACGTGAGTCTTCCATCCGGTGCGCTTTCAATGGCACGCGTGATAAGTTCCGCGTAAGACTGGTTACCCCACGCGTTCCGCCTTGAGGACTTGACTTTGCGCAATTGTACATCGATCATTGTAGACCCGGGTAGACTTGACAGAGTAGCCGGGGCGGGAGCAAAAGCGACAGTTGAATGCTTTAACTCAGTCGGCACACTGCCGCTCCATTCTATTCTACATGCTGAAACACTTTCCGACTCCACCTTTATGGACGACAATTGTAGACCCCTGTATTCTTCCTCGACTCCAATAAAATCTTCTGGACACGGCAGAGGCCAAGTACAGGAGCGTGGTCGGCTTTGGGGTACTAAATCCGGATCGATTTCAACCTGATGCTCACGCCGTTCATTACCGCGCTCCATCATTAGCATCTGTTTAGTTATAACCGACTTAATAAAAAAGGAACATTGCAATCAATACAAAAGCGGTCGGAGGATTGTTCTTCTGTAATGTAACAAAACTCCTGGTATGACAGAAATGTTGAATTTTGACAAGAAAGGAACTGAGCGAATAACTCCAAGATGCAATTTCCCTAAATGACACATCTGCAGCGTCACCACTGAATGTGTAATGAAAACGCGACAGTCATACGAGTTATTGTTCTGTTTTAGCGTAATTGCATGCGGCTAAACATGAGGAATTAGAAAACCTGCCCATATAGTCGCCTACCCGGTGATTCCATGTCCAGGCGTGAATTAGTATCTGTTCCTTCTGCACTTCAATCATGCCGTAAGCAGCAACAGATGATTGCTTTGACAGCGGCCCAGCAGTAATCGTTTGCAGATGTGTATTCTCAAAAATAAAAAAACGTGGAAAAATAGAAATTTCGACACTTTAAAGATCACTGTCTTCTCTACAGATTTATAACCGGCGACACAGACAAGCGTCCTCACGAGCACTCTCAATGCTGTGTGCCCCTACTGCGAGGACAACTACCCTCTTAAAAATCAGGTCGCATGAATCATTAATGAAGCGCCAGAATTCCAGACGAAATCAGACAAATGGCTCAGGCATCATTTTCTTTGTTGTTAAGGGCAGAGAAGACATACATATACATTTCGTCAATTATATTTCGTAAATCTACATTTTCAGATTTTTTCTTTTGTATTTGTTCGCGGTTGTAGGGCTATAGCCAAGGCTACACGTGGACGAAGCACAAATATACGTCAATTTCATACAGTTAGATAATCAGTTAACTGAACTGCTCACTCAGACCCGCTAGTGATGGTAAAGAATGGAGAACATGAGTTATAGCTTGCTATACAACTACTAAAGACATTTTGTGTATACACTCTTGGATCTAAAACAACCCTGAAACAGAAGTGAGATTATACCGAATATACATCAAAATAATTTAATGCTTAAATGGATGGACGTTAGAGAAATGCAAGGAGAGCGGATTGCACCATCGTGTCAGCATAGGTGGGCAGCACCAAAAGAATATTTCCTTGTAGTTTCCGTTCTATCGGAACATAACATTGCGATGTTTATAATTTTATTTACCAGGCATTTATTTACAATTAACAGCCATACAGGTAGGCCTGCGCACTTATTCGTACGGGAACGCCCCTTGCAACCTGTTGCAGTTACATGCGGGGTCATAAGTATGGCAAAATATGGCCATATTTTAGTATTTGTAAAGTGTTTAAAATTTAGCATATACATTCACTCCAGGACAGATATTTTAGTAACATCGTAGCAATAAATAAAAACTGCATTGTTCTAAACTTACTACTGATTGCAGCCCACCCCCGCAAAAAAAGGCCATAAAATCAAGTCAAATGACATTACGTGATATCTACTGGCATTTCATTTTTGTGTGTACGTCACTGCGCCATACTTTATGTTTTCCTGAAATTATGTTAACTGCGTGGCGCTCTGTTTCCCTGGAGTATTTCATTGAAGGCGACCACGTTTCAGGGCAATGTAAATTTATTCTGCCCAAATGTAGAGAATTTGATTGGGGTATTTATTCATCTTGCCAAACTTATTACAAATTTGTAAAGTTAATCATGTAGCCTGCCAGTAATTTCATAACTAGTAGCAGTATCCATTTTTTGTCAATAGTTTCTAGGCCGCAGCCAGAAACTCATTTGCACTGATTTTACAGTGCGCATCCAGATTAGGTGCAACTGCACAGGTCATTCCTGACACTTATGGAGTATGGACATTTCCCAACACTTATGTGTGTGACATCACCATATATTATTGACACCTGGTTGTCCTAATCACTCAAGAACTCAAATGCTTTTATAAGGATACTTTTCAGAACATAAATTGTGATGAGATACACTGATCTACCTGAAAGGAAGAGAACAGAGAGAGAGAGAGAGAAAATAATAAGTATGAAGTGTATAAAGATGTATGAGCATGTGGTTTTGGAACATGGATGCAGTGCTATTAAAGAGTTCAATATTTCAAGATCTGGATTCACAAGGAAACAGAAATATAGGGAAGGTATAGCCTGTAAGAAGGACCCAGGCAAATGAAGGTCCTCCAAATGATTGCATGTAACTTGATTTATGAACTTGAGTTGACTTTTGCATTCCAAAAAGCATGCATTATACACAAACATTATTATGCTCCAATGGACAGTAATGGTCTTCCCACTGTTTTCAATCTTGGCAGTGCTCACTAACTTACAAAGGAGACAAGCTAGCTCAGTGGTTAGCCTAAGGGAACAGAGATCTTAAAGGGAGTTAACTATAAATAATCTAGGACCTGCGGAACAGCTATATGCCACGTGTATCTTGGACTCACCAGTATTTACAGCACACCTTCACAATGGTTCATTGTGTTTCACAACAGTTAAGCTCTATGTTTCTGTTTTCTTGTGGCTGTGCACTTTGTTGTCACTCTCTGCTTATCCAATTCTTACTGTAGCTCTCCATTTTTATCTAAACTTATATTCTCCTCTGAAATTCTCATTTCATTCTGTTAGAAGTTTCCCCAAACTTTGTCATTTTTTTTCTCCATAATTGCTGTATATTTCCTGTATACACTTTCCTTCACGTTTTTGGTGTTATCCAGTAGAAATACTTATATTGGGATGCAATCAACATTCATCCACAAATTTTTATACCCATTAACTGTGTTATGCATTGTCTCAACAACAACATTTTGGCACATTATGTTCACGATTAATGAACTCAACAAATTGTCAGTGAAGATAAAAGTAAACACTTGCAATTATGTAAGACCCAAAGTTCCAGTCAAATGATTGAACCTAGGACTAAAAAAAGAAATAAAAGGGAGACATAAAAAGTCAGTGGTCATGGTTAGAGTAATGGCCAAACGGGACAGGGAAATAAATTCAAATGCTGCAGTCTTTCAGTTTGCATATTACAAGAATGCCCACTGCAATTAAATAAATAGAGCGTGTATGAGACATCTTACCTTGTGAACCTGGAGAGGAGGCAGAGCCATCCAGCGGTCTGCATCTGTGATGTAAGACAGCAGAGGGGATGAGGCATGGAGCATCGCCATGGAAGCGAATGTGGCCCCAACCTCTGCCTCTCGGCTCCGCTGAGCTCTGCATCACTGCCTCCAGCACGCAACCAAGTCAATCAGGGGTGACAGCTCTCCTCTGCACACCTCTGCATGACTAACAGGCAAGGTCATGAGCGGTCTGTAGGATGCTGGGGCTGAGCACGCAGATTGTTTCAGTGTATCCTGGGAATTAGGGACCATGTATACTCAAATTCAGTCTCTGTTTAAACTGACCAGATGGGACAGCAAATCCATAAAGCTCTCATGTTTCCTAATTATTTACAGTTTTAAATGTCTGCAATGAGAACACGCAGCAGGCAATGAATCGTGACTCATTTCAGTGCCTGACAGATTAAAATTAAAATAGGAAGGGGATATGTTTGTTGTGGGTGGAGAAAATGGCCGTCAGGACTCCCTTGCTGCCATTAAGCAACTAAAGAGGTCATAGAAAAAAAAAAACTGTTGATGCAGATCTCTTATAATTACCACACTACCATGGCAACTACATGCATGCAGAGATGACCTGCAGAGGTTCTGCTAATCTAAAATGATTGCGCTGCATTCATATAGCCCCATTGAACCATCCTCAAGGACCCCAAAGTGCACTACGGTGGTTCAGGTACTGGGGCAACTTGTAGTCTGACTGTCTACAATGTTCTTTATATTTTTGATATTTCAAAAGACATTTTAATTCAAAGCTTGAAGTATCCAGTTATCTATATCTATCTGTATCTACTTCACCCCATCCAGAAGGTGGGTAACAGGATGGAGTATACTCTGAGCAAAGAGCAGGGTGACAACCTGGACAAGTCAAGAGCCCATCGCAGAGCTAGACAGACACTTAAGTCTCTCACATGTACACACACACCTACAGGAAAGTTGGAAAGCCTAACCTGCATGTCTTTGGATCACAGGAGGAAACCATGATCCAAAAATACCCAAGTGAACATGGGCAGGATATAGAAACCCAACATGACCCAGTCCTGGTAGGAATTGAACCTGCATCCTACTTGCTGTTGAGCCACAGCGCCACTCGTTTAAACGTTAACTAGTTTGTCAATTCATATCCTTCCATTCATTTTGAGCTAACTGAACTGGAGCTTTTTGAATCTCTATCCAGAAAAGCTGTACTTTTAGCCTTTCTCCAGTTAATGAAGAAATTTAATGAATAGCCTTTATTTTCGGGATTAATTATCCATTTCTTTAAAAATTTCACCTTACATTCAGTGTTCCTCACAGTACATTTTTCCAAAACTGGGGTAATGATTTCCCTCTTGCTATAGGAAGGACTTATCCTCTCCTCAAACTCCACTCTCAACAAAAAGGGGGGTTTTCCAGGTCTCTCATTCAAGCAGTTGCCACTTCAGCTATCTGGCAGAAGTTGACACAATGGTAGGATTGCTATCACTGATGAAACTGCTAGAGACCTCTAGTGGTCATATTGGAAAGATGTGCATTTTTTTATGAAAAAAGCAGCTTGAACATGTGCGAGAAACTTAATTCTCTAACAATTTATCATGAAAAGCCAACCAAATGCATACTGTAACTAAAGAGAACTAGAATTTTGACCATGCCAAACGATAACGGAAATAAGAAAAAACATCCATTGCACACGTACCTCTATATCCAACCTCTAACATTGCTTCATAGGTGCATATTTAGGACATTCCATACATGAATGACTATGTGGTTGGTTATCTACCTCATCTAGTCTGAAAGGAATGGTCATTAAAAATATAATCTTGGTAAATGTACTAGACAGTACTGGCCATCTCAGTCTACACTCAGGAGGCTGAAGTGGTTGTAGAATACCTCACACCTCACATCAGAATATAGTACCAGTGTCAGAGGATCGGCCAAGCAAATAACATTTGGGATGCGAACATTATTTGTATAGCTGGTTTTTGATGAAGTAATAATTCCAATTCTCCAATTGGGACTATTACATCTTAAATCTTAAATGTTATCACTATTAAAAAATGGCAAGGGAGTGTGACAAAATTGAGTTTTTAACACAACTGTACATTTCAGCACAAATATCAGTATAAAGGTAATTTAGTATAAATTTAACTTCATTCATATTGGTTACACCCTTACAGTTGTCCAAAACAGATCTGCATGAACACAGGAAACCTCCCATACATTGCTTGCTGGGGTGAAATCAAAATTTGGGGGAAAACAATCTTTGGTATAAAATTGCCTGACACAAACTTCAAAAGTATTATGTTTATTTTCTTAAATATTTCTGAGGGGGGGGGGGTAGCCCAGGGATAAGGGTCACCTGCCTCTAAGGGCCCAGTTAAAGCAGATGCAGCTAACACCAGCCCTGGGGTGTGTGATGCAGAGATGTGCAGTTTAAGTTCAGCCAACAACAACTGATTTTCAGGACAATCTTACAGAATGACAAAAAAATGTAACAGCTGAAATAAACTGAAATCCTCCAGACCCTGCTACCTAATTCAGGACTGAAACTAAGACCCACTCAAAGTTAGAGTTCCATAACTGTGCAATGTCAAAGTCAGGGCCATACAAATCAATTATTTTATTTCACACTCATGTGGAAATGTGGGCTACTGTTTCGTGACAGCTTATTTCATATTTAGTGCAAGCTATTACATGTGCATGTCTGAAGATAAATGCTACTCATATAGAGAGGTTACAGGAGGGCAGCTGTGTTTGTGCATGCTTTAATACCATCCAATTACACATACTGTATTGGTCCAATTAGTTATTTAGCTCTATACAATGAACCTGAAATACACACACAGCACACACTCAGTAGCACCTCCAAGTACTGAGCTGCCTTTGTCCCTTAAAATGACTTTAGACTGAAGCTAACAATGGGAAGTTTAATTCAAGATCGCCCTCAAGTGGAAGACAGCCACCAATGCCTGCTAACATGGGAAATGTTAGGTTCTGAGTATTCAACCATGTTGAAAGCTTGCAAAAACACAGCATAGCAGGAACTACCTCTTTAGAAACCCCAGAGTGAACACACAGAGCAAGGGGGCTCCTAGACTGAATGTTAATCATTATCTTCGGCATGTAAATTCATGCCTATTCCCCATCCATTCACAAAAGCTCCACCTCACACGGACATCGCTATCCACAAAAAGGTTCCTGCACTCTGATCCAACCTTTCATTAAAGTACAAGACATTCGAAAAATGAATAAGGTTGGGATGGCACGGGGGACACCTCTTCATAAAAATCAAGCTGCAACTCCATTTTCACCACAAACACCACCATTTAGACAAGGTCATGTGACACAGACAGCTTAAAAGGGTTCATTTCTGTTAATTACTCAAGGACCAACCTAATATCTGGATTAGTGTACCTACCATATCCCTTGTTATGTCTTATACTCATCACTGCCTTGCAGCAGTGCAGTGTAAACCACCTGACTCTTAAAGGCGAATGTTCTGAAATATAAAAATATAAAAACAATATCTCAAAAGTGCAGCTGCCCTCTAGTCCCTCCCTCCCCCACCTGATAGAAGCCTAAATTTAAACAGCATTGTTACTTCACACACCTGCCAGTCGGGTTGGAGGGAGAAGGGGTGAATTGTCATCCCCTTTACATCCAATCCTTTATCCTTTTCACCCCAGTAGATGGCTGGGACAACTGCAGGTAGTGATGTGACAGTAACAAAAATACTTCACAACATACTTCCATTGAACAGTCTGAATGACGATTTTGACCACTGAACTCCATATTCTATATGTTCAGCTGGTAAAAACCAGGGATATCAGTGTTAGATCCCCCAGTCTTCATGCGAGGTCTCTGTGCAGAGCGCTGTCATGGGAACTTTGTGTTATCTGTGATTGGTCAGTGAAACAGAGCACATCTAGGGATGCAGAGGCTGAGGTCTCCTCCACCATCTGCTGAAGAAGAACCTAATATATACTCAACAACAAAGATAAGATATATCACTCATTTTTAACCTGTGAATTTCTGTGAGCAATGGATACTAATTAGACTGACGAATAATGTACTCAAATGTACAAGCCTGTTATATACTCGCACCTGTCAGGCTTCACGTGGGCCTGTCAGGTCCTAGGTGTGCAAAACTGTAAGGTTAGACTGTGGAAAACAGGACCTGTTAGTTGTTCTGTATATGGTATGCACTAGTGTCATTGAACATGGGTTATGCCATCACAAAACCCCAAAACAAAACACAGTTGTACAAAACCTTTCTCCAAACCGAACACATATTTTCTGAATCCAGGAGAGTACTACGCATTAAAGACAGAGCCACACCCCGTTGCTGAGAGCCCTTTCCTTGTTTAGTCTGGGTTGAGGGGCTAGATTAGCAGTGAGGGGGTGGGCTTTTTGCCTGGCCATGCCTCCTTAGCATACTTCTTCTTGCGGGGTTCATTGAGAGGCTCAGAGGCGTAGGGTCCGGGTGTGGGGGTGGGGTTGAGTGTGACAGGAGGCTGGGTGGTGGTGGGAGTCAAGTCCACCTCTGGGGCGGGGTTAGGGAAAGGAAGGGGCAGTCCCCCCAGGATGGTGGTTCCGCCCTGGGCTGCTGCAGGATGGGTGCCGGCCTCATGACTGGTGGGGGGCAGGTCTCCGTAAAGTCCCCCACCGAAGGGAAAGTTGTGTGTCCGCCTTGCCACACTGTCCTCCAAGCCAAGAGTGCCATGAACCTCGACCTTCTTCTTCTGTGGAGGGAGAGGAAAAGGGAGGAATTAGTGTTTTCATAATTACAAACAGGCTGATTATGTGATGCTTGTTAAAACCAAACTCAGAAACATAAGGTTTAGGGTTTCAACATTTGTTTAATCACAGAGAATCTCCAAGACCACGTAGTGTGTCTAGTTTACCTTCATGGGAACGACTGCAGTCTGAATCATGTTCCTGAAACGGCCAACAGATGGGTCCACATCCTCTATGGGGAGAAAGCAGGAGTCATATGTACAGTACCTCATGTGCTTGCACTACAGATACTATGGGTAAAACAACAAATCTTTAAGGACTTACAGAAACTACTTTACATCACTGCCTTTGTGGATGAGAAACATGTTGTGTTGTCCAAGAGACAATGTTTTGAGTGTGTGTGTGACTGAGTGTGAGTGTGTGCGTGAGAGAGAGTGTGTGTGTGTGTGCATATATAAGTACAGTACCTGGGTTGATGATCTCTTCTTCATCACTGAAGGTAACTCTTGAGCTCCTTCTCTTCCGTTTGGGTCTCTGAATGTCCAGGTTTCCCTCCTCGATAGTCAGCGTGGAGATGCGCTTATTATGGGCTGTGTTGAACTCTGTCAGATTCTGTCAGAAAAGAGGAAGACCTTAATAATTTCTCTGTCTCTGTCACAGACACACACAGACACACACACACACACACACACACACACACACACACACACACACACAGACACACATACTCACACACTCACACACACACCCATCCATGCATCCATCCATCCATCCATCCATCCATGCCTCCCTCACAAAGGCATGCATGCACACAACTTACACCCTCTCACACTCAGAACCACCCATGCACATACCCAAATGTCACCTCCATCACACAAGCATGCATGCACGCAGTCTCACCTCCAGCTCTGTCTCTTCCTCTGGCAGTCCCAGCAGGCCCTTCAGCTCCTCGTCCTCTCCTGCCTTGCTGTCTCCTGCAGTGGCGCTTGGCTGGGTCTGGGGCTTCTCCCGCAGGGTGTACACGCGTGTGGACGCTCCAAACGACATGGTAGAGTCAATGGGCACCTGCTGTGGCTTATGAGGCTCCAGACGGATGCGCCCAAGGAACGTTCCATGGGCTGGAAAGTGCAAGTTTACAGGGGGAGAGGGAGAGTATTACAGGCCAACTCTCCACATATACCACATGTGTCCTCATTGGATGAGTCCTTTAACACAGCACATGGTCTATGTACATGGAAATTACAATATTAACTAGAACAAATTCTAGGCAAGAGGGCTAATAACTAAGCAGTTTCCTGCATCACTACCAGAAATCTCTGCATACTGTACTTATTGGCTGCATTACTGGCATCCGTGGCATGTATCAGGTATCCCCATACTGACGGTATACTCACTGCTATTTAGGTCGATGAGGAATACCCTCTTGAGGTGCCTGTGGTAAACCAGGGCAGCATGGACACGTGAGCAGGACTGATGGTCTATTGTAAAGTCACAGGCATCTGGGTTCCTCCCAAACAGGTAGTATTTCTTCTCATCGATGATCAGCTTCTGTACAAAGAATCCAGATACAAAAGAGCTGAGTGTTTGGTGATTAATTATCACATAAACCAAAAGATAATGTTTTGTCTGTGACAGGTTTTATTGGAGACATCAATATCACTTTTTCTTTTCTGGGATTCTTATTTCAATATTAATTTTCTGAAGGCTTCTGAGATGAACAAAAATTCTCAGAAGCCTTCTAGCATCAACATCTAGCATCATTTATACTGATGTCCTAAAAATATAATGTACACTTGGGCAGAATTCTAAAAGTTCTGCACCAGAATTACATTACATCAACTTGTTTCATTGCTAAAATTCAATTTGCGTAGGCATGTAGTTCACTTGGAAGCTTATATTTTATTGATAACTTAACATATGAGTTTTTCAAATAGAAACAAAAAAGCTTCAAAAGGTTAACACAAATAGACTTGTGGTTCTATGACCTAAATTTAAAGTAGTCCATCTTCAACATACTTTTCTGATACTATTTATGTATCTTCCTCTGTTACACTTGTTCAACTTCCCAATGAACTAACCTACATGGCTGGGTCACTTGACTTTAACAATAACTAAAGAAAGAACCAAGATAAAAGATAAAAGAACCAAGACTGTGACTATTGTTTCAATAATAACACTTCAACAATGTATAGGTCTGTAAAGAAATAGATGCTCAGAATGCTACACCAAACCAGGGTCCCCCTTACCTCTACCAGCTTGTCTCCTTTCACTACATCCAAATGCAGGCCTGGAGGTGGCTTGCCTGCCCTGAAACATAATGTTTGACTCAGACAGCTTTTCAGTTTTGTTTTTCACAAGACCTGTTTCCCACAAACCCTCGAGTGTGAA
This sequence comes from Albula goreensis, assembly GCA_022829145.1. NCBI lineage: Eukaryota > Metazoa > Chordata > Actinopteri > Albuliformes > Albulidae > Albula > Albula goreensis. Next base: position 17,346,952 of record CM040743.1, on the reverse strand, counting down.
TAGCATGCCAACCAGCTACATTCAGTATTACTCCGCTGTTCATGTAAGTGCCTAACGACACAATACCTTCTCTATGAGGCAAATTTTTTCCTGGGGTAAATTAGGCCGGTGTCCAGCAACCTATTTAAATACTATTCCATATATTAGATCCTTTACATATTATATGAGTCTGTTTACTCAAGTAATCCATTTACAAGCAAGGGTGTTTCCTTGAAAAAAACCTTTCGATTACAATCATTTGCAAGGTACTTGAAACTAGGCGATACATGAACCATTAAGACTGATCTTCCTTTGCCGTCACAGATCTGCTATAGTTGCTGTTGCTCCGCACACCCCTTTCCACGAGGGTAGGATAAGAAAAATACAGACTGCGACTGCACGTTCTGAACAACTGACCTGGCCACATAGAAAATGCAATACAAATTATCTGCAGCTACAACTACTGTACTAAGAAAATAAGCCAGTTAGCCGGTAGTAGCTTGCTAGCCTATACACTTCACTGCCAGCCCAAGGTGGCGATTGCTGGCGGTAGATCGCTGCTTAATGAGGCCATTCCCTGAGATGAAATACATCTTTTTAGATATTTATATAAACAAGCTCTACAGCTAGATTTGTGCCATCTGATTTGATCATTGAGCAGTGAAGTAAATTATGATTTTTTTGCACTCACCATGTTGGACAGTCAAAAAGAGGTGTGTTTGTGACAGGGTTTGCTGCCATCTTGCCTTATTCTACATAGTAACCTACTGAATGCTGGGAAGGTGGCGCTGGCGTTCGCAAAATATTTGGGAATTGTAGTTTCCGTACAGGCATCGTACAATAGACTGCACTAACGTAAGTAACGACTATACAAATACAATCTATTTCCACTATTCTCTCGTCTGGCTGAGTAATCTTTCTTTGCGACCATAATGTTTGTCAACTGACCGTGTGAATAAAAATATTTCTGTTATAAGATTATGTCATCTGCAGACGTTATTTAAGTATAAAATGGAAGTATGATTGTGTAGAAAAAAAACAGCAATACTGCTACTACAACAATAAAACAATAATCATTATTTTTTTAGCTACAATACATGAGGACAGCATATGTACAATGTACAACTCACTTTTAATGTACAACTCTGAATTCAAGCTTTACAGCTAGACAGTTTCCTCTTGGTTGGCTCTAATCAGCATAGTCCTCTAGACTTCCAGTTGTGGTCCTTTAGACCAGAACGAACCATGGACCATATCCATATGAATAATGTTTTTTGATCATATAATTTTGTCAACACTTTCCTACCACAAAAGTGTGATTTGCTCTTAAAATTAAAATTTTCTTAGGTGAAACAAAGCACTTCAAAACATTTCACATGACCAGCATGCAAAATAAGTGGGACACACAGTAACAGGTGAAATAAATCCAGTCAACACATTTTATAACTTCATTATTTATAAAGCGTTGCATTTTCCAAGTACAGTCATTACACTTTTTTTGATAAATTGCATTTTTTCATCTTTGAAATATCTTACATTGACTTGGAAAATAATTAAAAACCAAAAATCCAGAGTGCTGGTTTCATACCACTGTGGCCATAGCAATTTTATTGTGCCTTTTGCTGGGATAGCCTTACAGGAATACAATTGTTGACGAAGCCCTCTGGTAATAGGCTGGTAAATAAAGGCTTCATTGAGTCCACAAGACAGTCCCAAACTTAATGCCACATCGGTCTAAGAGTATCCATGTTTTCATTTCTATAAATTAACCATTCAGCCAAATGCATAGCACCGTCTTGAACCAAACAATATAAGCAAGTTATTTTGAAATAACAAATAACTCATTTAACATTCCACGTGTGCTGTACAAAGAAATGTAGCAATTAACAGCAACATTCTCCTAATCAAGATCAGAGGTTGGAATAAAGAACAAGGTGTGCACAGCCTTCCATGGCACTATGTTCAAGACCACTGCTATAAGGGTGGCTGCAATGTGCTATCTAACACTAACTCATTAACCAATCAAAAGACTGCTGCACATTTTTCTTTTCCTGCAGCTTGTTATGGGGTCTCCAGACACCACAGAGGTGGTGCCTTTTTGAAAGGGCACTTTATGATGGCATTTTGTTAAATACAATGGTGGCTGTATCCCAATAACCTTGGACACCGCAACTCAACCACAAGTCTTTCTACCCCTTCTGCTATAATCAAGTGGTTTCACTGAATTCATCAAAATCACAAGCAACAGCATTCAGTGCTGCTGAGCATGGCCAGCCTGATAAGGTCTTGATATATAGCTAAAGTCAGGCTACACTCCTCAGGTGTATATTTAAAAAAAAAAAAAAAAAAAAAAAAAAAACATTAACAGAATTACTCAAGTGGAAATGGACTATTCAATAGAATAGTCTGTCCACCCATATTTTTCATTTGTAAACAAAAACAGGCAATTTTGGGGCTTAATAATAAATACAGCAAAACAAGCCCATCACTGTAAATGTGGCCACATCTCAAATATTAGGGCCAATTTTCTTATCCAGAAAAATACATTTCAAATTTCTCACCCACCATAAGTACCATAACAATATACAGTATATACACAAGTTAGTGCAAAAGAAATAGATGAAGAGGAACAAAGTAAATTAATAATCTCATTACTCATGTTAGACTCTGAAGACTTGTTGATACATCTCTGTGGGCAGATGAATATATACTCCTCTCTTCTTAAGATACTACAAAACAGGGGCTAGCTCAGGTAACTCTTAACAGTAACTGTTGTCATTTGGCCTTCACAATTTAGAAGACACAGATGACATTTTCCCAGACATAAATCTTCTTACCAGGTTCTCTCATAACCACAACTTTGTCTATACACACATGTTTGTGCTCTTAGTTATAAATGGTGTAAAGCACATGGAATTTTGTGTAACATACACTGATATTTGCATACAATCCACCTGAATTTACACCACTTGGAGTGTTTCTGTTACACCCTCACACTTTATTTGGTACATCCAATAACTTAAAAGGGATTCAAATTGAAGTAGTTTAAAAATGTATTTTCTAAAATGTATCTAATATTAATTGATAGGATGCTCTAAGTGCTGTATAGAAAATAAAAAGTTGCAAAAATCCAATTTAAGCTTTGGCAGAACCACTGTGAGCAGATACTCAATTTAAGGCCAGCAAATGAAGATTGCTAGCATAGCATAAACTAGTGAAAATGTGACCCTGAAAAACACTAGTTCAAGAAAGTGTTGAAAGACCAGCTTTACTGGTTTCACCCTGAAGGATCAGAATGTTTACAAAAGAGCCTGAAGGACTGCTGGTATACAGATCAGGCCAACATGGCATACCTCGAAACATACAAATTATGGATAATTACGCCTGCTTAAGGCAAAATGTCATGGAGAAATACTGAACAGTGTGCATGGCAACAGGCACTGAAAGTCACCAAGGAAGATCGCTTGAATTCAGTGGGTCCCTATTTTTGACAGGGGTGGTGTGTCTCTAGCTTGTCACCTCTAAATTGAATCCTCCTAAAGTTGTCAGTTAAAGTATTTGTAAGAACAGAATGCTGCAACTGCTACAGAACTGTCAGCCAAGCATGTCCAAACACCACACTTAAAATTGACATTTCAAACAATTAATTATGGTGATCCAAATGAACATAACTAACTCACCATTTAAAATGAACAAGAATAGTGCATTCACAAAGAGGCACAGAGGAATAAAACATAATCCCCCACAACCCCATTCACAACCCAATTCAACCAATGATGACCAGAGGCAGTGCATTTCATGTACTGAACATTTTATCTGTTGGACATTTGGACAAGAAAACAGTGATCTTCCATTAGGAAAGCACTGCACTGTTGCACTTATATAATCTTATATAAGGCGGAATTCATTTGCAATAGAGTAATAAACATAAAATGACAAATTGAGTCCATATTCCTAGAAATATTTAAATTGTAGGTTAACTGATACATTTAATATGTTTTTACTTATTACTGTGCTAGAGTTTTCACAGTTGTCATCACTCCCTGGGAATCACGGATCCTTGCCAATGGCTGTATAAGGCATCCACCTACTTATTCCTGTGTTTTGGGGAGGTGTGTTTAGCTCACTATCCTGTGGGACTCAAAGAAGAATGGTCCGTTTTTAAGGACATCACACAGCAACACTTCAAAGCTTTACCATTTCAGGTGGTACTGCCCAGTCCTCCTGGGGTCCCACAGAACCAGCTTGGTATAGGTCACAACACTACAAGAGCAGAGGGTTGTGACTGTAAGGTGAATAAATTAATGTAAATAAATATAAACATGGAAAATAATCTCACAAAAGAAAAATACCCTTTTGGTTTGTGGAGTACCATAAAAAGAGAGAAAACCCTTTTCAAACAGAGGGTACTTTTCCAGTTTGTTTTCACTCATTGTAACCATGGGGTAGTGGTGTTGCTATTCCCTGGAAAAACTTGAGTAGAGAAAGTCTTATAGGGTGTGTGTGAGTGCATGTGTGACGGAGTATGAGGGTGTGTGTACTGTGAGTGTGTCTGAGAGCAGTATGTCCGTGAGTGTGGCTGAGTACAGTATGTAGTGTGAGTGTGCATGCACAAGTCTCTCCGCCGCACTGTCGAGTGTCACGTGTCCCAGTCCCACTCTCTGCAGGCGATCCTGACTAAACGAAGCTCCAGCTCAAAGGCATCGGGTCGCTCCTGGGGGTTGGCGGACAGCATCTCCCGAATCAGCTGCTTCATGCTGGCGTTCATGCTCTTCTTCCGTGCTGGGATGAGTAGCTCCATGCGGGGATTCTCCAGCAGGGCCTCCCCTAGCGGCACAATCTCTGAGCCCTGCAGCACGTAGCTCCCTAGTAGCTCCTTGTGGGTCTCCGTGTCCACGAATGTGATGCGCTCCACCATGGCCCAGATAATGATACCCAGGGCAAAGATGTCCGCCTTAGCCGTGTAGTGACCCTCCCATACCTCCGGCGCCATGTAGAAGTCCGTCCCGCAGGCTGTGGACAGGAAGCATTTGTTGATGCTGGCCGGGTCCTCGGGGTTGAGCCCCGAGGCCGAGCACACGCGGCTCAGGCCGAAGTCGGCCACCTTGAGCGTGGGCTCAGGCAAGCCGGCTGGAGTCTGGCCCTGAGAGATCAGGATGTTGTCGGGCTTGAGGTCGCGGTGGATGATCTGGTTCCGGTGCAGGAAGGCCAGGGCGCTGCTCAGCTGCAGCATGAAGCTGGTGTTAGTCCTGCGGCTGGGCTTGCGTGACAGCAGATACGCGTTCATGTCGCCACCATCACAAAAGTCCATGACGAACCATAGGTAGTAGGCGCAGCGGGGGTTGAAGGTGATCTCGCCCTTCAAAGATGTCTCCACCAGCTGGAAATGGTCAATGGGACAGAACATAATTATGCTATCAATTTCACCTGATACCGCTTATCCAAGGTGACTTATACAGTATACATTTCATTTTTACATAAAGTATCTCATTACACAGCTGGACAATCACTGAAGCACTTCACATAAGCATGTTGCTCAGTGGCACAATGTAGTACACTCTAAAGAGTTCCATTTTAAGTTTATAAGATATTGATTTTTAGATTGAATTATATCTATTTTTATTGAAAGTACCAAAATTATTTTCTCTATAAGTAGGTTACATTACAGATATAAATGAACGTTTTTACCCAAATCAGCTCACAGTGGACTAGCCTAACCAGGGGCAAGACCCCTGGAAGTAATGTGGGGATATGGGCCTTGCTCAAGGGCCCAACAGTTACAACACTGGCTACAATGAGGCTTTAACTAAAACCCTTCCAGGCCCCAGTCAAGCACCTTAGCCATTAGGCAACAGGCTGCTCCTCTGTGAGTTCAAAAAGCTTAAATATACTTAACAACCACTGACAAATTACTAGTACAGTTGACCACTATCAGAGACAGAGTGCACACCACAAAAGTCAAAAACAAAGGACAAGAAAGTAATCTTATCCCTTAGAGATGCACTATTCCAAGACAATACACTTAAAATATACGGCCTTTGGGGACACTGATCTCTAATACACATTCAGAGAGGTCAGAAATGGAATGTAGCAGAACACATTTCAGAGAGGCTGGAAAAAGTCGGCCTTTAGGATGGTGGCCGTACCTCCCGGTAGAGCGAGGAGGTGGAGCCGTGGCTCATGCTCTGGGCCAGGGCATCCCGCTGAAGGACGCACTCCTCCAGGTGGATTACATTAGGGTGCTGGCTCTGGATGCTGCTGAGGGCCCAGAACTCGCGCAGGGCCAGCTCCACATTCTCCGGGGAATGGCAGCGGATCTTCTTCACCGCGACACGGGCGCCCGTGCGCCTCACCGCTGCCTCGTACACCACGCCGTACGTGCCACGACCCACCTCCTGAATCAGCTCGTATTTGGGCTGACTGCTCACCATCCTCTTCCTCACTGTGAAGGAGAAATATACACACACATTTGGAGAGCTGAAATCAAGTTCTGAAATTTGATGAATAACACCTGCCATCTGCCAAATGCAGGTGGATGTCTGGCTTTGGTGAGAAAGACGGTCTGTTTTGTCAGCCATAATGGTGGGTAAACCTTGTAAACTTCTAAAATTTTTGCTACCATTTACTCCTTGTGGAAAAAAAGGTGACATTACACTTGTGGTTGACGAAAAGAAAGGAGCAGCAGTTTGTAAAACATACAGAAATGCCAATTAGTGTAGATCTTACAGTTTTGGTTCAATTGCTGCCCTGCAAAAAAGTGGCGGATCATAAATCTGGGAGGCTGATAGTTTTTTTCGTCTTTTCTGTGCATCAAGCCACATGCCAGTATTCGTCGTTGTCTTATTATTATTACCCAAACCCTTTCTTAATGCAGAAATAAGACTCAATAAAACAATGCCCAGCTGGCTTTCATGGGAGGTACACCTCAAATACTTAAAAATGAAAAGCACTATGTGGTTGTAAAAAGCGTAATATAAGACCGTCGGGAAGTCGATTGGTCAAACTTCAGAACAAAGTACAATATGCCATTACAAAAACACCTGCGACCTAAAACATTTTACCATTTGGAAAATTATGCGTTTACGTTAGTTGATATGTTTTACATCACCGAAAGGTTTTACGTGTTGCATCCTCGACTCTGGTTGTTATCACTAGCTAGCCAACATTAATACCCCTTCCTTTTTTCTCATCTTTAGGTAATATGTAGTGCTAGATCAACCAAGAAGCTGGAAGACCGATCTGACATGACGGTCATTATATTAGACACAATTACAGCCAATCACACCAATAACCGTTACAGTTAGCTATCCAGGTAAAAATTACCTCGCTCCATCCTCATGTTTTAAAATCAAGAGCCAGAAATCCTTCGGCTAGTTACAGACTGTCCAATAAGGACAGCTTGGTACTTCTCCAAGAGGTAGCATGCTCACCGTTACTCTGAACTACATTTTGCTATCACTAGTCAGATTGCAGACTCAAACATTGGGGAATGCTTTCCCCATATTTGCTGCTGTTGACAAGTGATTTGTTAGCCAACCATTCTCAGGACACTCAGGTTTAAATTCTATTTCCAAAACACAGAACACCATCACGATTTACGTTAAACAAACAGATATGACCAAGGTATAACCTAAGCCACGCATGTGATTTGTCCAGCAAGCTGGGCGCAAGGCCGATCAGCTAACCGCTGCTGTCATTCTTCTGGATACAAGAAAAAACTAACGTTAGCCACTGTTCGTTACATAAAAAGGACAGCTACCATGACTACCGAACGGATGCCTTTTTAGCTAACCTCAAAAGTCAACAGTGAAGCAGTGTCATAACGTTACTGTTCAATCAGCTAGCTTGCTAACATAGCCGACTCGCTGCCCAAATTAACGAAGTTGAACGAATGCCCGGTTCCGTATGTTGTCTAAATCCAACCGCCAGTACCACACTGAGTTTATGGGATGGACCAAAACATGGATCCACCGCTTATTGTTCCCTACACTGCTGGCCAGGACGTTTAGCGAACATCTTGACGCTGGACACACTCCGGTGAGGCATCCACCTGCACATTGCTGTCGCAAGGAGAGGAGGATAAACAGGCTACTAGGAATGTTAATAGATGATAAACACTTACAGGTCACCTTTTCTGATTTATTTTCTTATTCACGGATTCATTTGCCGCCTTTTGTCACATTCTGTGGCAGCCATTATACGCAGCCGCCCGCTCGCTCGCTCTCGTGCTGCTTCTGCTATAGAAAAAGTGTGAGAGTGTGACAAGATCGCAGAGGTTCTCCGAGATTCCTCTATCCTAGCGCGCGCACGGCTGCCTCGCTCCAAAAGCAACACACAAAATCTGATTGGATACTCATTAGACCCGAACGTGGGAAATACCGCCCCCTCCCTTTTCACTTTTGACAAGTGTACTTTAAGCAGACTTTTATCAAATAATGGAGAAATGGTGTCGCTGCATCTCGACAGTACACCCATGTGGCGTTCGCAAGCAGGTTCACACCCATTCTACTGTCATTCCTCTAACCATATGCAGTGACAAGCCGTTTACCCGGTCTCCTCCAGCTTTAAGCCAACACGAATTCATTTTCAAATTCGGTACACGCGCTGGGTATTACATACTAAGTCCTACAACAAAGGGGGCATTTACAAAATTATTGAACAAATTCACAATTGTTCCTCTAATAGTAAGGTAACACTCCAAATATTAAATTATTCTTACATTACAAACGAAAATACACGGACAGTTTCATTGAAAAAACAAAAATAATCCTTTGTGAAAACGTGTTAATATTTTTCACAAACCCTGACTAAATTGCCGCATTTAGTTTGCTCCAAGTGACACGGAAAGTACAATTTACCATTTCGTATAAGGCGAAATTGTGAATTTACTATTCTATTCAACATTCTGTACCACATGTAAGTATATTGATACTGATCTTATGATATCTTAAAAACATATTTCAGCAGAAAGTATTGTTTCTCGTGATATAGATGTTCAAACAAAAAGACATCACTACATTTTCTGTCTATGAAAATATACAACTCCCCTCAGTAGTAACCATTGGAACATTCCTTTAAAGGGATATACAGTAAAATACTACCACTGAATCGTATTGAAGTCTTCAGCACGCACCGTAGTCAGTGTCTTCATGTTTTATCTCCAAAGTTACAATCATGTCAATCTTTGTGCCATAGGAAGTGCTGAAATGCGCTAGTATCATATGAAATCATTGTTTAAAAAGTGGCAGCTGTCACTTTTTAATTTTCATTAGAGCGTCTTGAAGACCGTTCTTTACTGTTAGTAATCTTACTAATAGATTAGTAATAAAAGATTCTTTTAGTTTGAGAGTAAAACAAGGCTGAAGAGAATCCATTTTGTTAAACATGTTCTCTTCTTCATGTTATAATTCCCATAGATTGAAATTCCCTGAAATTGTAACTCTGGCTTTGTCCTTTCCTGTCTCACAGAACTATTTAGGATTGAACAGAAATTAAAACAAACACAGAACAAAACTGTCTGGTTAAAACTGTTCAGATGGCACTGAAAAGTATTTAACTGTCCAGCCTTGGTTATTAAACTTGAAAGGTCATGACAGTTTTTTTTAATATTTACATTGTAATGAATATAGACATTTAAGGTAAAATGTTTTGTTACGTTTTATTGTGGCCTTTAGTTTTATGTTTAAGTTGATTTATATAAACAGTTAAACTTGATCTAATTACGCAGGCTGAAACCAACAGTCTAAACACCTTTAAATGTGTTTAAGCTGTTGTCAATAGTAAATGGTTTATACCTGAAAGAATACATGAATATACATATATAAATATAAATATATTCTACATACTGGGCGAATAGCTTCCAATCATTGTTGTCCATGGCAATAGCTGACTAATTTAGCTATTTCTGAGGACATGGCAGTGACACTCTTCACAGTGTTTAACACGTGTTAAGCTTGTGATGAACATGTCAGTCTTTCTTAAATGGATATTATCATTCAAAAAACTTCAATATGTATCTTTACTGTCCAGTGAGTCAACAGATAAAATGCACATGGTCATCATAATTCAATACGGACAGTTTTTTATTAACTAGAAAATAAAATAATGTTGTCACACAATAAACCTTTTTGTCACTGTTTTTGGGTAAGGTATGTTTGACATATTAAATACAAAATAAGCAAAAAGTAAAAGAAAGACATAAACTCATGTTAAAATCATCACATTCAAATTACTGGTTTATTACAAGGGCATAATCAGAGCAAAACCATAAAATGGGAAATTCACAAATACACCTTTGGTTTACAGCAGTTGATAAAGCTAAATTCCTCAGTCACATGTACAAACATTTGATTTATATAAAACATTTTCATAGCAATGTTAATACCCATTGCAAAATGAAAAGTCTACTTTAAAGAATGGAAGTATGTTGAGAAGCACAGAAATCTATAGTCAGGCCTCTGTAAGTGTATACGTATCTTTTTGATGGTAAAAACACAGTTTAGAATGAGCATTCTTCAGTAGGTTTAGGAGAGACCAAGTAATTATTTGAAAATAAAAAAAACAATGCTACAGCAATCAAATACTCAGGTTAGACACATTCAATATATACTCAAAACAGAATCTGGCCATTCAACATACTATCTTTCCTTTTAATCTGTTTCAAATAGACAAAAAGCAATACTCTGTCAAATATATGCCCTTTTTGAGAATTATTATGACTCCAAAATGCACTTTCCCTTTATTTTTTAATACACTGTGTAACGCACAATATACCACTGTAGGTCATTAAAATGTCTCATATGTTTATTCCTATGATTTTGCTTCAGAATTACTACACATATTACTTACATTTTTTTGCTTTATTTTCAAGCATATATTAATTCCTTTTTTCACATGTGTTTCAGTTCCAGCTCTGTAAACAGACATGATAATATTCCCAATATACAACACTAAGAGTTTGGCATTGTCTCTAGTTACCACATATTGGCTTCAGTATTTTCCTAATTTGGATGTCAGTCAATTGCAAAATCTAGAGTGAAGCTAACTATTGTGACATCTTCCCACTAATTTCATAAATGAGTGAAAGAACCTGTTCTGTGCTTTATCAAGTATCTTTAGCATGGTGTTCACCAATAGATTTTTTTGGTAAGCAACAGGTGTTAGACGACTTGCTCAAAACTGGTCCTTGAACTCAGCAGATCATCACAACAGTTAAAACTAAATCTTGGCCTTGGTGGTACACAATGGAAGTACCACTATGGGCTGAATGTGGAAGGAGAGCTTTAAGCATAAGGCAAGAAAAATCACTATGATTCCGAAGGTACTGAAATGCAGGTCTGCATTCAGCCCTGACACTTCTGGAAAGGCCACTGAGGGCATTGTGTGTGTTCTCAGCATGGGTTAGTTCCTCCATTCATTACAGCAAGCATACATGGTGGCAAAATATATTGTAGAAACAGACCCAAAACTCATTTGGTTTTTCTGTGGAGAAAATGGAAACAAATGTCTAGCCAAAACAAGGAAAAAATACTATCTAAAAAAGACACAAAATTTAGCTAGCATAGAACCCATCAGGCCCTACAAAATATGTGCTGTAATATTCCTTTTTTTTTTAACTGAAAACATCCTGAGGTAGACTTGTATGCATTTTAATATGACTTGAACTTTCATTGTAATATAATAGAACCCAACACCCTCCATATATAACTAAGACACAGGATAGTTTTGTAAACATGTGTCATGGCTGTTCTGAAGGCTAATGTAAGCAACCCTTTAAAACAGAAGGGAAGATAACCCTTAGTAAAGCATTGCCTATAACCCTGCCACACCCGATATACCTGTGTCTCTGTAGTCATACCATTGTACATAGATTAAACCCAAAGATTACAGAGAACACCATCATGTCCACAACCATAACACAACATATAAAAGTTAAACAATGAACAACAAATACATTTTTGGATTTTGGAAAAATACAGAATAACATAGCATTTTTCACATCCCTTAGGGAGGAGGTCAAAAAGCAGTGTGAAATTAATACATAATAACAATGGTAAAATGATACAAAAATGACAAGAGAACAAAACAACATTTCTGAGATTGTACAATGTATGCTGGGAAAGAGAAATAACACACCTTCAGGTGACTCCTGAATCGCAGGATCATGAACAAAACTCTCTTCCTTAGTTTGTGTGCATTAAAAAAGACCCCAAGAGCGCTCTCATCTCTTGGTGAGGTAGAATGCAATTCAAATGAGAGAACGTATCTAATCAGACTGATTAGATAACAAAAATGAATACAAATGAACCTTTCAAGATTTCCATTATGTGTTGAACTGACTATACTTGGACACAATGATCATGCAATGAAATTTAAAAAAATAATAATGCCAATAAAACTAAGACCCAGAATACAATCTAATAATTTACAAGGTTATTCTTCAATATTCCTGCCGCTCAGATTGTCATTCATTTTCATAGGTAATGTATTAAAGTTAAGCAGGTATAGGCTGTAGTCTGGAGGTCATAGACACTAAAATAAACAAAATAAATAGCAAAGAAAAGAAGAATTTGCTTGGATTTGTCAATTGATGTGACGGACAAACCACAAAAAAACAGTAATTAGTGACTCAATTGGCACTACATTGTGAAGTGCATTGCCCCCTTAGAGAAACACACCTTCCAGAGACAGCCAGTGTCCTGGGTTTCACGCAGGTGTAGCATATACATGTTAACATTGCGTTCCCCAGCCCCTACTTCAGCTACCACACAAGGCCCTGTAAAAGATACTCCCTGAGTTCAAAGTCATGATTCCTGAGAAAGAAATTCCTGGCTGGAGTCACAAAGATCTTTCTGTGATCTTAAAACTATACAAAAATATAGAATATATGTAAATAAAAAAGAACAAAAAATGCATCTTACACACAATTAGTGCAGAATGACATTGCATTGACTCTAGCAAACATACTGAGAGAGGATTCACAGTGTCCCCAGTCCATGGGAATGCAATAAGCAGGAAATAATACTCAAATTCATGGATTTAGAAATTAACAAAATATAACTGGAAAAAATCAAGGGCTCTCTGGAAGAGATGTTGGAGTCAGAGACCAGGCAAGAATCTACTTAATTACATTATTAAGTTCCAAGGGGAGAAGTTGCAGAGGTATGGTTATAAATTAATAATAATCATTTAATATACAAGTGATATTATGTGTGAGATATTGTAAGTTGTATGCTAAAATGTACATAATTTAAGAATTTGAATCAGATATGATTGAATTAATTTCTACATACATTTGGCCTCAGCTTTTCAGTCCTCCATAAAAATCTCCAGGTCCTTCTGAAATTTGGACTCACTCAGCTTTGATCAGAACGCATGGCCTTTTCAAGTGTAAAAAAGACATTTGGGGCAATATATCCCAGATATGCCTGTGTGAGGCCCACAGACATAAGTTGGGGATACCCAGCCATTCCAATCAATCCTGCTTTTACCTGGAGTTTTTAGCCAGAGGCAGGCTACGCTGGAATCTGCAGAGCTTTCAAGGATTGTTCCCAGCCCCTGTTGTTATGGAGCGTTGGGAGTAGAAAGCTAGACACCATGCATTGTCAAAGACCATGCGGTGCTGTCGCAGAACTTGATCAACCTACCCTACAATCAACGAGCAGCGGTGGAAAAGACACAAAGGGTTAACATTCATTTGGCCCCACTGAATCTAGACAATTGCAATAAATGCAGAAAATTTTGGGGTAGGGGGTAAGGTAACTCCCTCCCAATCATACACACAAACATTCACACACACACATTTGCTGCACTGTTTATAAATTATTTCAGCAGACCTTGGACATTGTGTGAACTTGTTGAAGAAATGTGTTCTAAAGTATGGGAATATCCATGAGCTGGAAAAGTCTTTCAATTGGCAATTATTAGGAAGAAATGTTGATTTGATAAGAGTTCCATCTTTAAAAAGTCCCATTATCCCTTCAAAGACAATTGAATCTGATTGAATGGTAAGAACTTGGATAGTTCTAAAAGCTGCTGATTTTGATTGTTATGGACTCCTGTATGTACCTCCAGTGAGGAGTATTGATTGGTACATGCTTAACCCTGACTCCACCTCCCAGGTGTTACTTACTTCAGTCTGAACTGTCTTAGGACAAGGGGGTGTGGCTATGAGCTTCTTCCTCCTCTCCTCCCAAAGAGGAGGGCTGTCCTTGAGAGATGGGTGATGATTGCTGCGCTTTCATTGGACAGTTGGCCACCATGTGGGAGATGCTCTGGCAAAAATGGCACTTCTTTGGTTGAGGGGGTAGCTTGCACTCCTTGGCATGGTGGTCTGGCCCTCCACAGTTATAACACCTTCAACAGTAAAATCAGAAAAAAACCCAAAACATGTCATTATAGTTTTAATGAAGTGGCAATGCACTACTATGACTTAAAAAAGCTTGTAAATGTATTGCATTTGACAATAAAACCTTGTTGTTACAATCCAAATGACTTAATCTGAATATCTGAAACAACTGTGTAGCATTTTAAATGAATATGATGCAACACTGTGCTGTGTATGCAAGTGGTCCCTGGATAAGGGTGTAGAAATTATACTTCAGAGGGGTCAATGGTGTCATTGGTCATTCATAGTATATCAATGAATTAATTTCCAATAAGCATGCATTGTTTAAGTATGCATTACGATTTCTTCTTCTTTCAAAAAACTATTTTAAACTACACTCATCTCAACTCCAAAAATTACCTATGTATTTTATTCAACTGAAAACAATGGTAACTAGGATGTGCTGTCATCTATCTACCATTAGAGGGCAGCATACATCCTCCAAGATATGGTTTGAGTCTCTGCAACGCTGGAGCTTGTTTTCATTCAAAGATCAGGAGAATACAGGCAGCATATCTCTCAGATAACCTCAGAATATTTTTTAGCATCTTTAGATGCTGTAAATCTTCAGACTCCCCCCTCCACTTAAATGCTTAGCATTTGAATATAGCTTAATAATATCTGGCGTGCCTGTGTATTGCATGCGTGTATGCATGTACTGATGTGTGTGTGTGTGTGTGTGTGTGTGCATGAGTGTATGTTATGGAACCGAGTGCAACCTGTTTTGAGTCCCTGTTGTGCTGACAGCGAACAGGTCAAGCCAGGGGTCGTGCTCTGGAGCTTTGGAACAACACTACCTCAGGCTGATAGGTCACTTCCCAACCCCCACCCCAGCCCGTCTCCTTCAGGCAGGCACTGTGCTTGTTATTGATCAGAATGCGTTTAGAGGGGGGCTAGCTCTTTGTTTCAGTGCTGATCTTTGAACTCTGACCCCCACTCCTCTCCCCCCCTTCTCTACTGCACACACACATAGTCACTATGCTCTGTAGTTTCCATGGCAGTGGTCACCTTTGACCTTTCTTAGGCACATGCATCTGTTATTAATTAAACAGACAGGAACTTTTTTCCCCATTGCACCCTACATTCACTATTTTGGGTCTATGATGTTGGCAGAGGAAGGAAGAGAGAATGGGAAAATTGTTTGCAGTTTTATACTGCCCATTCAACAAGGGTCAATGAGGTCTCAGATTCCCCACCAGTATGTAGAATTAACTCAAAATCAGACACTTCACATACTGTCTCCAGGAACTCACCATATTTTTAAACGCTTATTTAACACAAAGGGTTGAAGCGAACATCTAATAAATACTCAGAATATTTCTGTTTATGCCACATTTAACTTACATAATCCTGCACCTTCAACTTACTGTCCCCTATCTTTTTCAGAAGTCTTTCAGTGTAGCAACTCTAAATCATATGTCAGTAGAGTCACAGAAAATGTCAGTCTTTTTACTAAAGAAGTCAAGTTCACATTTGTGGTTTAACCATGTGGGTGACAGTGTGCCACACAATGGCTACTCTTCCTTAGTCACTGCCCACAGTAAGCCTACCCAAATCCGTTGAAGACATTGTTCTTTCAAATACGATGGATGCAAAATGGGGTTCCCTCAGGAAGACATGAATGAACAGCAGGGGTAACAGGGAGCTGGTGACTTTCACGTAGTTATTGATCTTGTCACACATTACACCCCACAAGCTGAGAGATAACTGACAGTTTAGACAAAGAAAGGCTTCCATGGATTTGTCCATTGGAGAGAGCCAAGGAATACTCCACAAAGCTTACATTTTCACACACATTATATGTTTATGCTGTTCTGGGGTCACTGATTATTATTTTATCATTTATTCCAGGAAATGACATCTTTATGCGCGCGGGGGAGGGCGGGGTTGCGCAGTCATTGGTTCCATCTGCAGACCGTGTCAGATGGAGGCCATCTTGCCTGTATGAATATGAGTATCTGTGGGTTTTTTTCCATGTGTGCATGAACGTTGTGTATGCATGTGTGCGCGAGCGTGTGTACGTGTGTTTCATGCATGCACTCACCTGTCCCCTTTAGAGCGGCGTTTCTGAACGCTCTTCAGCCTCCTCTCGCTGCCCAGGCATGGCCCGCCCCCAGGTCCTGTCACCCGCAGGGACTCCAGGCCTTTGGACGACTTCTTGAAGGTGAAGTCCACAGCCTCGCCTTCCTTTAGGCTGCGGAAGCCATCCATGTGCAGCTTGCTCTTTTTTGGGGGGGGGTAGAAACATGGATTAGGTCACGGTCCAATCATCCAATCCCACCTTACCAAGTACCCAATTCAGCCCGTGCTGACTTCTAGCTACCTCATATGTACACTTATATGTTCACTTACATTTATCCATGCACTATATGTTCTGCATTATATTTATTAAATTGCATGCATAAAGTGCTCATGACTTCCTTGCATCCAGGCACATATGATGTATAATAATTTTAAAATATATGGACTAGACCTTTACCTGCATTTTCATACCAATGCTAGAGTTAGTAGAGTTAGTACAATTTTTATTTATGAAGCTTTTTATGAAGATTTTTTAATTCATAATTTCTATCACTTCTTCTTAGAATGTCAATGATGTTCAGTGTTTTTTTTTTCATTAAATTGGTATAATTACTATTTAATTTATCAAATTTACTGAAGTCCAACAGAACTGACCCCAACTATACACATATCAGTGTCTGGATATTTTACAAGAATGAATCGTCTTTTTCATATGCTCAAAATAACAGGATGCAGGTTTTGCACAGTCTAGTCTATTATTTCCACTACCACATCATCCATATCAATAACTAAAGACACATATATTATTGTTTGCAATACTTCATGAAGCATTGTGGCAAGATTGGCTTGCTTAGAACTCTGCTTTTACACTGACCAATCACCTTGGTGTAGGACTGGTGTGCTTTATGTAATAGAGCCTTGAGGGTGACCACCAAGGCAGATCAGTCCTCCTCTGACCCCCACCACTTCCCTACCCAATCGCCCCAAACAGCTTTATCCAACTGGTTCCTCCAAAAAGACAAATGCAAATGATGGCCCTTTTAAAACCTCAAGGGCCTGTGACGACCCCTCCCCATCCCCCATCCACAGAGCGGATAACCTCACCCCCTCCCCCAGTCTTTTCCCAGCATTCCAAAACCCTCCACCCCCACGACCGCCCTCAACACCAGCATCACCAAACAGCAGTCCACTCGACCCTCCAAAAAGTGTTCATCTGGTCAAGTTGCAAACTGACCATTCCTAAAGTTTACTGGAAGTGGAAAGAGGGTGGGGTGGGGTGGGGTGGGGTCATGGGGCATTCTTGGGATAGCTGCTCAGCAGATCCCTGCAGGGCAATGGGGAAGAACAGCCACTTTAGACATTGTAAAAATGTCTTAGTAAGTGTCAAAGGAGTATGACTGAGTCCATCTTTATAACTACAGATTCATTTCATTTTCTCTGCCTGAGAGAAATACTCTCAAAGGCCCACAGATCTCAGCAAACCCATGCTCTTCCAAAAACTGAAGTACTATGCACCTTCACAGCAGCCCCTATATTTTAAGTTTTCTTCCACCAGTCTTCACTTCATTTTTAAAGTTTGGAGGCTCTCATAGCCATAAATATTGAACACTTGAAGTAACCTGTTTGTAAAAAGCGGACACTGTCAGCGATAGAAATGTAAAATTTTGCAATATCCATCACTGCTATTGGGGGGAAGGGGGTTAAGGAAATTCAGTGGGTCAGTTTATTGCTCCAGCATGCCATCTGACTAAACTCAGACATTCCACTCTGAACTGGGGGTTGGGGGGCTTCTGAAGTGGTCTTTAAAGTGTCGAGAGAAATTCAAGTCTCGATCGCCTGAAAACCCTGAATTCCAATCCATTAAGACCCTCCCCCTCCAGACCTCCTTTTAACCCAGTCCTTTTTTATGAATGAACTCCCACACTCTAAAAAGAAAACCCACACAACTCTCTCTCTCTCTCTCTCTCTCTCTCTCACACACACACACACACACACATACAGCAAAGCAAATGTAAAGCACATACACACACATAGAACACACACATACATACATACACACACACATACACAATTTTACTTCATTCTGGTCAGGGACAGATCACTGCACACAGGACATCCTTACTCTAATGACAATGGTAGCCATTGTCCAGTAGGGCTCTTACAGATCCTCCTCCCAGAATTCTCTCTGAGAGCATGTTCAATATCCATGTTAAAGGAGTAGGAGGCACATTTTGATAAAATTTACTTATTTATCAGGAATCATGATGATGCCACGCCAAGTGGTCCTACTGGTCTATTTCTTTTCTTCTTCCAACTGAAATACATTGTATAGCCGCTGTGAGATTTTGATGTAAAACCCAAACATCCTCTGTTACTGCCAATTCTGCTTCTTCCTGCTCATAGGACTGGCTAGCCTTGTGAGGCAGGTTTTTCAAAATATCACTGTGGATAGAGCACTAGGTGGTACAAGCATCAAGCATCAACCACTTAAAATGCTGAATCACAATCTCTTAGGGGCAGGTCTGAAACAGCCAGGTACTGAAACGTACTTCAGAAGTCCTGAAGTGAAAATAAAAAGCTATCACCCTTTCTCAATTAGAATAAGCCTAAAGTGAGTCTTCCCCAATTTAGTATTTATTTATTCGTTCATTCAATTCTTTCCTTTAGCCTAGCACACGCCCTTATCCAAGCAAACCTGCACCACCAGCATTTTCTATATCATCAGGTTGTTCAGCTACATATTTACCGAGGCAACTCATGTGATGAACTTTCTTCACTTTCCCAACAGCAGGGTCCAGCTAGTATAAAAGGCCTGCCATGTTTTCCTTACATAAACCATCCCTTAACTTTAGCTATTACATCCTTCCCATCCATAAAAAGCAACATGGTCCATCACATAATTCATCAGAAAATTGAAATTGATGAGTGATAGTGGTAAACAGTACCATCAGAGAATTTCCAAAAGCTGGACATCAGAATTTTTTTTTGAAAAAAATTTAATAAACATTGTTCCTTGACTTTTGTAATTTTGGAGATGGAAAAGAATACACATTTAACTAATTTTTGCAAAAGGCGCAATACAGTGTCCTCACTATACCAAATAAATCACTTCTATTCAAATAAACAATCAGAGCCTGAACACAAAAAGTGTTAATTATGACTAAGATGAACATGTAATGTTATTTTACATATGTTATTCTAATGCAGGAGTTTTTGTTAGCCTTCAAGTGCTACAGGATCTATTCCCAGCTAACCATTTTACCTTCAGTAAAAAAATAAATAAAAACTGGCTCTTTTCATCTGAAAAATACTTCATTCTTTTTAACTTACCACCTCAATAAAAGTTCTGATGTGCCTCATGAAAAGGGCAGACAGGGAGCACTGTGGGTAGTGATGCTCTGGTATGTGTCACCATTTGGTTCACATCCACTTCCTCTAAGGCAAGTTGACTACTGTCCACAGACAACGCAGCAACAGAAATACCAGTATAAAGTCAAAATTCAGGACATCTTTCCAGTTTTGAGAATATGTCTGACTTATTGGGATGTCACTGGAAAATTGTAAATTTTAAAATTGTAAACATCTCCACTCTTGGATAGCAAAATCTTGTGTGGTTGGTGTTAATGAATTAGTGTGCTAATAGCATAGTTAAAAGAAGTGAAATAAGCATTGTGAATGCTGGTTTGGCTTCTCTCATGGTTGATCTCCATCCTAACGGACAAGGTACGCTGAACTCCGACAGAAAACCAAAACATTTTTTTTGCAAAACGATTATCATTGATCAGTGATCAAGATTTAAACTGGAATCTGTTTACTTCTGTCTCCGAATGAAAACCAGAAAGTAATCACAGCACATCAACGTCAAATCGCCGGTAATTAAGTCCTCGACAACAGCAAACAATGTACCAACGATAAACTTCGGTGAAGAGGTAGATGACAGGTTCGCACAAACTGGACACTTACAAACTCATCATACCATCCTTATCTCAGTGACGGGGCCTTTCAGTCACAGCCCCACTCTAGCAGGGCAGGCCTTCTTAACTGCCACGATGATGATGCACTGCACCTACCTGGTGAACGAAAACGTCGACGGGTGTCTCGAGGGGGACTCCCTCCCTGCTTGTCATGGATAGAAACCCGAACCCCATCCGCACATTGAACCATTTGCACAAGCCGCTGCCGTGAAAAGGGCCTTCCTTGGCGCTGGTTGTTTCTTCTTCCTCTGCCTTGGAGCACCCCCCTATAAAATGGGTAGAGGCAAAAATAATAAGCGTTATTAAAAATAACTGAAAACAACCACGTATGAGCAAGGTAAGAAGCCTGTTACAAGTAAACAAATCCTCCAGGAGCGAAATCCAGTCCTATCGGAACATTTCCGCAAATCGAATTGCATTTCTATGTAACTTCCCAGCCAGCTTCCAAAAAGTCTACTCGGACCAAAACCAGTGAGCCACAATAAAAAATGAAACAGAAAATTATAAAATAAAAAAATAATAAAAGGCATTCAAAATTCAATATTTATCAGACTAAACCTTCAGATGAAACAGCGTTTTATTCGTTATCCTTTTCTCTAAGTATCCGTCTCAAACCACCAAAGCAGACATATTAGTTATTGTGAAGCCTTCAATTGTTGCGTACACGGCTGCATTATTTTTATTTTCAACCTACCCTAACAAAGACACTAAATGCACGTGTTGTAAATACACAAGAGTGGTATTTTATAGACTTTAAACCTGCACATTATACATTGCTTTATTTAACAAAGTTTCAACGAAGCTTGTGTAGAACTAGAGTGGAGGTCTATTTCCAAAAAATAATTTCCAAAAATATATATTTAAAGCTTAAATTTGTGTAATTTATGATCAACTGGAAATATAATATAGGTAAACATTCTAGGCTATTCTAACAAAAAATAATGTTCAAAAGAAAAAAACAATAACTAGGAGTTAAACGTTATCAAAATTTAGGCGGTGTGATTTTGTGTGGTATTTCTTGTGATATGTACAGACAGCCTGATTTAGTCCTACTGCTGAACAGGAATTGTGTTAATCAAGTCACAGCCATGCTGCTCAGTGTGTATTTGGCGAAAAGTATAAAATATGTTGACAAAATTGCTATGTCTTCAGCAAGCAGATAAACTACGAAATTCCCATTTAATAACGTTGAAAAACACAAATGAATATAATTCCCAACTACATTTTATGTTAAGTTTATTATGGATGAAACGTATCAATACTGCTGTTAATTATTTGTTTAACAAATATGGTTACTTTAGATACACTGAATCACATTTAGTAGTTGGAAAACGCACCCTGACATTTGAAAAAGCACACTATCATAATGTGTTGCCGTATAGACTAATAGACTACTTAACCTGGAAATTGTTGATTGGAAACCGAGCCCATCTCAAGGGTTCCTCG